>OX375815.1:17470306-18823469 GCA_947359405.1 Antitype chi
AGGATTGTGGATACCAAGACCGAGCCAAGACCCCTCCGTGCCTTGGAAAGCACGTCTAGCCGTCGGGACCAGCTGTCATTCATTGATCTTTGACAGTCGTTAGGGGTCGTCAGAAGCCCGAAAGTCTGACAACCAGTCTTACCAAGGGGTATGGTATTACCCAGTAACTGGGTTGTGGAGGTCAGATACGCAGTCGCTCCATGTAAAATAGTAGTATTCAGCTGCATCCGGTTAGACTGAAAGCTGACCCCAACATAGTTGGGTTTTCCCAGCTAGGCAGATGAAAATTATTGTGCACGACCAAAGTGTCGAACTCTTTGTCAACGTCTGTGTTCTCTTCTGACTATAGATAACTCGTTAGCCTGCAATGCTATAGTAAACAGGTCAGATCTTCTGAGTATGCTCCTTTTATCGTAGACATCATCCATCGCTTTACATCAAGCGATATCGAGGTCAAGAGCAGGTCTATTTGGCAATAAATCTTGCTGCTTCAAATCAAATTCGATTACAACCAAAAATCGCACCGGACGGACATGCTTATAATTAATTTTCATTTCAAAAACAGATTTTCATACTTAAAGTTCTACATTTTCCGTCTCTTTTCAGACTGTGGCGTCGTCACTAAGCGAGAATGGGATGGCCTCAGTCCACTTCAAGTTGAATACCTTGCGAGGCCAGTGGACCTGGTCATCATTCAGCACACGGTCACACCCGCATGCAGCACTGACGCGGGGTGTGCTGAGATAGTGAGAAATATACAGACCAATCACATGGATAACTTGAATTTTGCGGATATTGGATCCTCGTGAGTACACCCACTTCTTTTATGTAGGTCTACTCTGGATTAGCAAAGTACAAATGATGTGGATTCAGGGTCACGTTTCTAGTCTCTGTTGGGTACCATGAGTAAGGGGTTTCATTCTTCCCAGCTATTACTTAGAAGAGAATAGTATGCTAAATAAATAATAGTTTAAAAAACTAAAAAACACGCTTTAAAAACCAAACTAAAAAAGGAGAAAATAATTTAATTCAATTAAAAAGCGTGGGGTTCTTTTTGAGGTATTTTTATAATCAATCATGTCAAGCACCCCACGCTTTTTAATTGAATTAAATTATTTTCTCCTTTTTTAGTTTGGTTTTAAAAGCGTGTTTTTTAGTTTTTTATACTATTATTTATTTTCTATTTTTTAGTTCTGCTAACTACAAAAACGTGTTCTTTGTTTTTTTTTCCCATTTTTTTTTAATTATTGAATTGTCATCGGTCCTCGACAAGTTTACAAAGTTTCAATGAAATCTGACCGTTTAAAGTGGGTCAAAATCGCGCTCAAAGGAGTCGGTTACATACAAACAAACAAACATACAAGTGAAGCTAATATAAAGCGTGTAAAAACTAGACAAACTCGCGTAAACAGGGTTTCGTACTTCTAATAGGTTTTCCTGTAATCAGTAAATATAGAAATATTGTTTCTATTTTCTTTAATTTTCAGTAAAAAGAATTTAAAATGAAGCAATTATATGAATTAATAACCTATATCATATTTATTATACATATTTACAAACATTGTAAAAGTAAGTATACCTATTTATAATTCCAGGTTCGTGATAGGTGGTAACGGCAAGGTGTACGAAGGTGCTGGCTGGTTGCACGTCGGAGCACACACTTATGGTTACAACAGGAAATCTATCGGCATCACTTTCATTGGAAACTTTAACAGTGAGTACCGCTAAGTTACTGTTCAAAACTTGCTTGAAATAAATAATAGTTTAAAAAACTATAAAACACGCTTTAAAAACCAAACTAAAAAAGGAGAAAATAATTTAATTCAATTAAAAAGCGTGGGGTGCTTTTTGAGGTATTTTTGTAATCAATTAATGTCAAGCACCCCACGCTTTTTAATTGAATTAAATTATTTTCTCCTTTTTTAGTTTTGGTTTTTAAAGCGTGTTTTTTAGTTTTTTAAACTATTATTTATTTTCAATTTTTTAGTTCTGCTAACTACAAAAACGTGTTTTTTTTTTCTCAATTTTTTAAAATTATTGAATTGTCATCGGTCCTCGACTAGTTTACAAAGTTTCAATGAAATCTGACCGTTTAAAGTGGGTCAAAATCGCGCTCAAAGGAGTCGGTTACATACAAACAAACAAACCAACAAACAAACATACAAGTGAAGCTAATATAAAGCGTGTAAAAATCATCATTGCTTGATCACTACAATTTTTTGGAGTGGTACGAAGAAATGAGGAAAACGTCGTGGATAAAGTTTTAAATTTTAATGTGGATGGCTATAAGAATAGAGGAAGACCAAAGAATCGGTGAGCGGAATAAGTGAAACATTATAATGCTAGGCAAGAAAAGGGAAGGACAACCGAGATGACGAATAATAGAGAAGTTTGGAAGAAACATATTGCGCTGACCCCACATAAATTGGGAAAAGGACAAAGTAATGATATTGACATAATGAGCTTACACGACACAAAGTCTCTACTTTTGAGGGTTTAAAAAAAAACGGTTATATGATTGACCCATGATAAAAAGATTTAACTGTAAATGTACTTTACAGTTAAATCTTTTTAGCTTAAGAAAGTTTTTCTCTACTTTCCTATTTTCTTCTTTATATTATTTGTCTATTTGCTGTTTTCACCTACCTAAAACACAATTTAAGACTGATAAAATTGCATTTTTTTTTATATTTTGCTCTCTTTGTTCCACTTCATACAAGTTCTAGATTTATTTTGTTAATAAACGATAAAGGAACAAAACGAGCAAGCATTTCAGCGTCCGCGTTTTACAAATGAAAATCATAAATTTTAATGCACGAACATGTTCACTCGACGTAGTAATTTAAATTGCAACTACAGAATGAGAACTGTAAGTTCGCTAATAGGTACCATTTTACAAAAGACTGAAGTTTCAAGTCATAAGTTTTATTCGAGAATAGTTTAATTAACGGTTATGAGAGATTTACTTTACGTATAAGTTTATACAAGTGCCTGGACGTAAAAGTCAAAGGAATGATGTGGACGTATTCTATCAGGGGATAGAGTCGCCATCTGCTTGTGACTGATAACGCGTAGAACAGATATGTCAAACATGCGGACCTTCACGCATTTGCCTGCGGCCCGATCCAATTTTAAGAACAGTCTCCTGATGCGGCCCGAGTGTGTCGCAAAAATAGAAGAGAATTGAAGCTCGACCGGGTGGATGTCATAGAAATTCAATGTAAGACTCATTTGAAACAAAACTTTTAGTCTTGGAGCACTCGACTAAATATATCCAATTTCCGGGAACTGATTGTAACACATTTTTCTATTAAATAACAAATTACTATGCAAATGTTTTTTTTTTTACTTTATGGTTGGGTTTTGGGGCCCACTGATCCTACGGTCCTTACGCGTTTGGCCCACCACTGATTTAGAGTTTGACATGTATGGCGTAGATCAATTAAAATAATAAATTATTCGCTAAGTCTGTTCACGGAATTATGAATCTGAGTCTTTTCTATCTTTACCTGATGCACAATAAAAGATAATGGACATCATTTAACGGTGTCCAAAAGTCGCGGGCTTGCGGACGGGGAGTAATGGGTAGCTCGCTGTCCGGTAAGGACCAAGCCCGGGTCGACGGCGCGTTGTGTTCCACGCGCGCCTCAAAGAGATGTCGGCGGTGCGGGTTGTTCGAAAGAGATACCGCGGCCCCTGGCACACAGGCAACTGAGGGAACACGGGTGGGTTTTAGTCAGTAAAAGTCTGACTCACCCTCCTGCTCCACCCAGAGCGGGAGAAGTTATTTCATGATTCCCCACGCACAAAAAAAAAAAATTTGTACAAAAGTATAAAAATTTCTCTTTTGATGTTTAATGAAATTAAAATCGAAATTTTTCTCTGAGCTAATCTTATTTCAGAAAACATTACGAGTAAAAACGTGTCTGTAACTCTCTACAAAGCTTATTTACCATAAACCGACCATGTTTCAGATGACACTCCGACTGAAGCATCATTAGAAGCATTGAAGGCTTTACTCCGATGTGGCGTGGAACGTGGGCACCTGACTGCAAACTACCATATGGTTGGACACAGACAACTCATCGCCACTGAGAGTCCCGGCAGGAAGCTATACAACGAGATCAGAAGATGGCCCCAGTTTCTTAGGGATGCTACTTCTATCAAGAACTAAAATACGATATTACGCTACCAAAGATGTTAGAGGCTGTTAGAGGATGTTGGAGCTCTTTCGCAGATAAGAAATTCGGTACCAGATAGTTACTCAGACGTTAAATAAGAATTGAAAAGTTGGCAAGCACTTATCAGACGAATTAATAGTTTATATTTATTCTTTAGGTAGCTATTGGTTAGGTTTATCTGAGGATTGAAAAATCGGCCCTTAGTAAAGTCTACGATATTGTTTGGAATCGGGATATATATTTCTTATTTGACAATCAGCTCTGACCGCAGTTGCAACTATACCGTTACAAGGCTGTTTAGGCGCAAGGCCAAAATTGGAACGAACTCCGCCATTTTGTTTATGCAATACATTTTATGAAACAATTGCACAAATGTTTACCAACAGCGCCTCTATGTCAACGTCATTCAAGTGCCAAAAGATCTTTATAGCACTATACCATAGACATGCCTATATAAAAATACGTTTTTCCCATCTCAATGCACTATACATACCTACTCGGCTAGGTACTGATTAAAACTTATCCATTATTTAAAAGTAAAAAATATGCTTAGAATACTACTTTGTTTTTTTTCTTCCAATTTCTGGTCATAAATGAACCATGAAATCATGATACAGGATATCCTTTTAAAATAGTTTAATTAAACTATATAATTATTAGTTATTTTTCTGGTCTTCTGGACTTTATGTTCCCGTGAACTTTGCTTCCACGGTTATTTAACTTCTGATAGTGCATGACTATCGAAATCACAGAGATCTTTATTGTCATTGCAATAAAGTTGCTGTTGGATTGCTGCTACTGATAATTCTGTCAAAATCACAATAATCTGTACCGGAAAGATAAAATAACTGTAATAGAACTGTAAAGTCGGAATTTCTAATTATTTTTTTAGCCAATTATATGCGGTCAAGACTGACCGTCTTGACCGCATATACTTGGCTACTAATCAAAACATCAACGGAGGTTGGGGGAGGCCTATGTCCAGCAGTGAACGTGTTTCCGCTGAAATGATGATGATGATGATGAATCAAAACATAGGTTATCCATTATTCAAAAGTAAATATTTTAACTGCCTGTATTTTCTTTCACTTTATTGCTATGAACGAAACATGAAATAGGTTACTTCTGGTTAGGGAATGCAATCTTAAGTCGATATTGGCAGCTCGAAATCTCGCGTGCCCAGTCTAGGGTCGATATTTCGTGATTTTCGGTATTAAGATTTCGCCAGGTAGGCAAAATCTTAGTGCGGTTTTTACATCAAAAATGCTTACACTTAATTAAAATGAATTGTTCAAAAAACAACCGACTTCCAAAAAAACACTACAAAGTGAAAAATAACTTTAATTTCGGAAGTCGGTGTCTTTGGAGCTGTATTTGAATTTTTTGTCACCACCTTCCAAATTAAAGTTATTTTTCACTTTGTAGTGTTTTTTTGGAAGTCGGTTGTTTTTTTTTTGGAAAAAGTTTTTATTTTTCACTTTTTAGTGGTCCACATGTGCTTACCCCTTCACAGCATACCGGCGTGATGTTATGTTATGAACTGGTGTAAGCAATAGACAGACATGAGATTTCAGCAATCCCAGTCCATTTGCTATCATTTATTGAGGAGTTCCGTTGCCTATCTCCAAAGTTCTTCATCAGATCTTCACCAAATTGAAATGAGACCACTACGAGAAAGTACTCTTCCAAAAAATAGCTAAATCGCTTCGTGTGCCTATAAAATTTGAAGAGTTCTCTCTATTTCTCCAGGTTCCCATCATCAGATCCTGACTTGATGATCACCCTTTCAAACAAAACAAACAAAATCCAAATCGGTCCAGCCATCTTCGAGTAATCGGGGAACATACATAAAAAATAAAAAAAAATAAAAAAGGTTCCGACGAATTGATAACCTCCTCCTTTTTGAAGTCGGTTAAAAAAGGCGACGGTCATAGGTGTAAACAAATAGAAGTGTCTTCATTTCACCAAATATGTCACATCAGTAATTTAATGAACTTTAAAACCTATTGCCAGTTGCTGCAATATCCCTTAGGGCTCAGTGTGGATTTAACGTGTTGACGTGCCAGTTAACGACTAGTGGCATAGTTTTAATTAGTTTTCATCAATTTCAAAGTTCGTCAACTCTCAGGCGGATTATTTCAAAGCGTTCGCATTTCGTAAATAAAAAATTGACTATTATGCTGTTACATAACTCAGAAAGCAATTTGAAACCAAGTTTTATTATAGGCACGATCCTATGTATCAATCTTTCTTATGACTGAAACTAGCCAAATATAATGGTGGTGGTGGTGCTGCCCTGTTTGTCCTTGCTTACATAATTCTGAGGGCACATAGGGCAACTACTTTCACGAAGCCGTCATCTACGCATTTTGTACATCAAATTATGTAACTTTGTGTAAAAATAATTGATGGAAAACGTCGACTGTTTATCGTGTGAAAATTCGCTGTTTATGGTACTACGCAACTTAATGCATGCAATAAGTTATGCTTATGGGCGCATTGAAAGATAACAAGGATCGTGGGAGTATTTAAAGTTAAGTTATTAATTTAAAACTTATTTTTGTAAAAATCATTGAAAATGTTGGAACTTTGATCTTTAATATCTCTGTAAGCAAAAGAATATCAGGTGTAGTACATCATCTTTATAATTTTAGCCGAAAGAGTCCACTGCTGGACATAGGCCTCCCCCAAGCTCCACCACTTCGAACGGTTCTGTGCTTCTCGTATCCAGCGGATTCCTGCGGCCTTAAAATATGGTCCAGGGCAAAACAATATCACAATGACGGGAAGAACAAGTGAATCTTGGCTTTATTAAAAGTATTTTTACACTTTTTATACTTAATCTCTGTTCTCTGTTGTCCCTTTCTATTGTCTTATCTTTAAACTTAATTTTTATGAACATGCATCCACTTCTTAAATAGTTCTTTCATAACGATGGCACAAAAACTTATCTGAAAATGTTAAACTTTATCCAAATATAGTTAACCTCCCGTTTAAAAACAACTAATTTAACATAAACGACTGTTTTACAGGAAATATGAAAAAGATAATCCAAATATTAGCAGAAAATTACTACCAAATCTCGCCGATTAAAGATAATCGAAGTAGGTATTTATACTGCCAGGTAGGCAGAAAGGTGAAGGAAAGCAAACAAAAAAAAAGCTAATGGGACGATCTCTCCGTTCCGTTCTCAGAATGTCTTTAAAAGTGTTGCAACAATTTAGTCCCTGTTTTGTTAAAAGTTTATCAAATAGTATAATTCCGTATAGTTCCGTGTGGTGCCGGATGTAAAGAATAGCACCATCCCATCTCTTCCCGTGGGTGTCGTAGGAGGCGACTAAGGGACTTACTAGAGAATGGGCAGCAGCGTTCTCTATGCATTCTACCACCATACTGAGATCGCCAACGCGCCTACCAAGCGTGGCGATCATGGCAAACCCCCTCAAATTGGGGGAGGCCTATGTCCAGCAGTGGACGTCTTTCGGCTGAAATGATGAAATAATGACAGTCTAAATACTTGGACATAGATAAATCTTATTTATTTTCTCTAAACACACTTCCTTTCACAGTCTGAATCCTTCAGATGAATCATTGAATTTGTAGCCATCTTGCGCTAGAAGAATTATTGTTAACTATATGTAGTGTTTGGCTCACCAAGATACAGGCCGTGCCTAGTTTGGAAGCCGCTGCTTAATCTATGTAAGTCTTCTGTTAGTGAAAATTTCATACCATATATAACCACTTTGTACATGTAAAAACCTTGTGTAAGCTAAATAGATAATAACCATCAAACTTGAATTAAAATTCGCCCGCTATTAAATGGGACGTACACATAACTGGCGAAAAGTGGTTGTTCGGTAGCTACATCTCCACCGAAGTTTTCGGGGAAACAAGACTTGATCATCATCATATCATCATCATCATATCAGCCGAAAGACGTCCACTGCTGGAAATAAGCCTCCTCCAAAAGGGGGAAATTTGCCATAATCGCCACGTTTGGTAGGCGGGTTGGCGATCGCAGTTTGGTGGTCAAATGCATAGAGGACGCTGCTGCCCATTCTCTAGTAAGTCCCTTAGTCGCCTTCTACGACACCCATGGGAAGAGATGGGATGGTACTATTCTTTACGTCCGGCACCACACGGAACAGACTTGATAGTATGTTAAATTGACTACTAACTTATCTCTCTCTAATTCACAACTATCATCTAACATTATTGTATGAAATGGATTCGCGGCCAGTTATTGACGTAGACAGTAAAATAGCTTAGCAATATGTTATTACGACTGTGCCTACAGATGCATGAAATTTTTTGCATAGTTTCTTTTACAATACCTACACTTTAGACTACTTACTACTTCTGACAATTCTGTCAAAATCACAATGATCTTTACCGTCGTTACCATAAGGTTATTGTTGGGCTACTCCTGTCTAAGGTAAAATAACTATGATAGGACACTAAAGTCTACAATATTGTATGGAATCGGGATTTATAAATATTTTATTTTTGACAGTCAGTCTTGACCGTAATTCCAACTAACTTGCCTACTAGACATGGGCGAAATAGCTCACTGAAAAGAAAAGAGCGATTAGCTCTTTCACTCTAAAGAGCTATATCACTCTTCTAGCTCCCTAGCTCTTCTATAAATAGTTTTAATTCGTTTTCATCACTTACAAAGTTCGTCAACTCTCATGCGGATTATTTTGATAAGTTGGCATTTTGTAAATCAAAATATGACGATTACTCTGTTACATAATTTTGTATGATTTTTTGAAAGCAATTTGAAACAAAGTTTTAATGTAGGCACGATCCTATTTGTATCAATCTTCTTATGACTGCAAAATCAGCCTATAATGTTTCCACTGCTGGGACACAGGCCTCCTCTCGGTGAGAGGGGAATGTGCCGTTATCCACCACGCGGGCCCAGTGCACGTTGGTAGATGTCACATTTCTGCGAATTTTTGGTGCTAGACCATGCCGGTTTCCTCACGATGTTTTCCTTCACCGTTTTGAGAGCAGTGGTGATGAAATAATTTACACAAAGTAAAGCGCTTGTCTAGGTTTGAACCTATGACCTGCAACTCGTAATTCGCGGCCGTTACAACTTGACCACCACTGCTTTCTTATGACTGAAGCTAGCCAAATATAATGGTGCTGGTGGTGTATTTCTACACGAGATAAAGTTAAAACAAACAAAACTTGTAGTAAGAAAAAATCATTGTGAAGCTCAAGCCCCGCTGGTTCCTAAAGGGACCAGTAAGTAATGTAGCAGATAATTCTGCAACTGTCTTGTTAGTCTAGTCGTTGCAAGCGCTACTGCTGAGCATAAGGCACTGGGTTCGATATCTAGGTCGGGCAAAGTGTTATTGGGTTTTGATATCTGGAATCTATCAGTAGGGGGTTTGGAATTGTGTCCGGCTGATGGCAATGGGCTCACCCCTATTACATTGGACTTGAACATAACAGCTACACCTCTGCCTGTACAAGGCGTGATGTTTTGTTAAATTTACTACCAACTTAGGTTCTTTATATTCCAATTTAAAACTATCATCCAATATTACATTGTATGAGGAGGATTATGACGCAGGCAGTCTGATTGCTTCATCATATCAGCCGAAAAACGTCCACTGCTGGACATAAGCCTGCCCCAAAAGGGGGGATTTGCCATGATCGCCACGCTTGGCAGGCGGGTTGGCGACCGCAGTATGGTGGTCAAATGCATAGAGAACGCTGCTTCGCATTCTCTAGTAAGTCCCTTAGTCGCCTTCTACGACACCCACGGGAAGAAATTGAATGGTGCTATTACGTCCGGCACCACACGGAACGATTTCGTAGAAATTGCTTAGCAATACTTTACGACTGTGCCAACAGTTGCATTTTATTTTAAGAACACTTTCTTTAACAATTCGCTTTAGACATCGGCTGAATGGTCAACGTTGGCTTTGCTTGCGCGTTATAAGAAATATAATATAATCGAATTTCTCTGAGTAATGGAACAAAACATATTTGGTAAAATGACAAAATGATTAATGAACTATGTCTGCTATTTTATTTAATCAGGCGCTTATATTTAGAAACATTTATATTCTACAGTTCTGTGGCTGTGGGCTTTTTAGTGACTTGTTGAACTATTTAAACATTTAAAACACATTTCGACAGCTCTTTGTTGAAAAACCAAGCATAGTCTCACTTTTTAAGCTAATAATAAAAGCACTATTTTCTAGAGTGACAATATTTAAAACCATTTTAATTATGAGCTAAACATATTATTTCGCGTAGGTACGTATTTTGACTATTATTCAAAAAATAATTTAATTATAAACGTGTGTTAAGATGATTCTTCGTTTTCTTGTAACTGTAGTCTGACTTCGTACTGAGAACGGTACCAGATCCACCAACCAAGGGCATGACGGGTGGCTGCAGAAACGATCCAGCAGTAGTAGCATACCTGGAGAAGGAAGAAGGCGTTAATTTTTTTGAATAAAGTACCTATTATAATACAATGTAAGTAAACTTCTGGCTACACTATATCATAATCAGGCCTAAAATAGTTCTGTTTAACAGCTTTTTTAGGACTACTTTGGAGTATTGCAGCATGGTATGTCATTGTAGGCCGCATAAGGCGACACATTTACTGCGACTGGAAAGTATTCAGAAACGGTTCATGTGGCATTTGGTTTATAGTTCTAGCAGAGGAAATAATTAGGCATCAAACATGGATGAATTTACAAAATTTGGCATGACTTCCTTGGCTAGTCGAAAATAATTGTCGGATGTACAGTCAGCGTCAAAAATATCGGGACGAACAGACTGTTCAAAATGATCTCAACAACTGCGAAAATTAAACTTTATCTCAATTGGATAAAGTTCTTGTCAGAATGACATTTGTCCTGTGTTGTCTTCAGTCTGAAACATTCCTTGTGTCATTGAGTTAATATTTAATTTACATAGTTGTTTAGTTCATTTTGAACAGTCTGTTCGTCCCGATATTATTGACGCTGACTGTACCTACAGTCACCAAAAGCGATAAATCCAGAGTAAGAGTAACAGACCTGAGTTTATATTCTCTTTTGGTGATCGTACAAAGTCTTGAATAATATGATAGACTGTCCTAAGTTCCTGAGTAGGTTTAATTACAGGGTTCCTGATAGATATCGGGGCATTTGCATAACCCCTTTTCTATCGACCGCGCCGAAAAACCGTGTACGAAACAAATTCCCCACTACCAAGGATGCGCAGGCTCATGTACGAGTACGTACTGTGCTCTAGTAGATATACATATACCAATTTTATTATGGACTCACTAATGGCACCTGCAAGAAATATTGATAGGTGCCGTATGTGGAATACCTCAGGTGCCATTACCTTAGGTGCCGTTAAAGCGGGTGCCCAATGTGGCATACGTCTAATATAGTAATGTCAAGCTAGTCATAGAAAAAATGTGGTCAGGACGGGCAGACAAGGGATTACAATAATATCAAGCCTAACACTAGTGTTTGTTACTCTAACGAATTATGTATTCCGAGTAAACTCGACTAGGCGTGACATGAATCTGTGTGGTTCCACATGCGATCAAAGCTCTTGACAAAGACATTTTTCTGGGCCCGCTCGTTCAATCACAGATCTCATCCATCGATTTCCATCAGGTCAAGTGCTGGGCCATCTAGCAAAAAAGGAAAATAAAAAAAGTATTCGTCGTATTTGGCTTTCCCAAAAACAATACGAACTTTATGATGAAGTTCAACGCAATTTTCATATATCATTTTCTTCATTAAAGGCTCCTGATGACGAAGCGTGATGTGACAACGCGACGCGACTCTAGAAGAACAATTTATATGGAAATTTCACGGAAATTGTTCTACAACAGTCGCGGTGCGTTGACTGTGGTAGCATTAACCTGCTCTCAACTTTAATATTTGTCCTATGAAGTGATAACTTATTGTTGTCAAAAGGTGCCACCAGTGGGGACTGGTCATCTCTTAGCTGCCACGGCTTATTTTATTTTCTGTATTGTTATTTTATTTTTGTTTTTAATTACGGACGCTTTTAATGTGCACGTCTTTTTACATCGTTCTCACCTTCATAATTTCAACATAACTGATGTAACAAACTTTTTGTAACCAGATTATGATTTATAAAGAGTTTCTTGACCATTCTTTTCCATAGGTACCCACTACGCTTTGGAATGGGCAATTAGCTTTATCTTTCTGACAATTCAAAAGTACCGATAATTGATTTATCTATACTAATATTATAGAGAGGAAAGATTTGATTGTTTGTTTGCATTGAATAGACTCCAAAACTACTGAACCGATTTGAAAAATTCTTTCACTGTTGGGAAGTTACACTATCTTCTGGTGACATAGGCTATATTTTATCCCCGTATTCCCACGGGAACGGGAGCTACGCGGGTGAAACCGCGGAGCGCTGCTGGTTTGAAATAAATGCTTTGAGTTTGATTATTTTGTGAGTGTTCTATGATATTCTAAACCATTTAAATACGTCCCGTGAACAGTTACGGTAAGTTCCGCTCGATTTTCTAGTAAACAAAATGAAATTATCACCGAGTTCAAGCCTCTCCCCCAGTAAGCGCCGTGTCGCCGGCGCGATATCCACTCTCGGTAATATAGGCACTAGAAACAATCAAAATCTAGTCTCGGTAATTTAGACACAATGGCCGATTCCTATAATTAACGGACAATTGTAGGTTACAATTAAGATTCTTGTATCTTAACCAATAATTAAGAAAAACCTAATAATAGCTTCGCATTGTAACCTCCCCTAGTTGGAAGTAGCTATCACAGGTGAAAGCTTACAAAGCTATTTATTTGCCAAGTTTGGAAATAAAAAACGCTACCATTGGTAAGCAATAAGATCCGTTCTTGATTATAGAAACCGAGCATTAAACAATCACATTGGAACGCGGTAATGTTACAATTACGGTTACGAGCGGTTGAAGGGGAGATGGATTAAACTTAGGTGTACATATATATGTAGATTAAACTAGTAAAGCGATGGCTTTCTGTTAAATGGTTATAAACATATAGGGTTTATTTTTTTGAGGGTGGGAAATCGTCAAATAAATTCTCCCGCTCTGTGTTTGGCAGGCGGGCGTATCAGACTTTTACTGACTAAAACCCACCCGTATTCCCTCAGTTGCCTGTGTGCTAGGAGCCACGGTATCTCTTTCGAACAACCCGCACTCCTGGCAGGCATCGGCTTTTGCAGACCCCACCAGTTGGTGCTGAAATCTCTTTCCGCAAGCCCGCGCCTACGTTCACTGGGAATCAGCCTGGGATTCCCGATGCCCAGGGCGTCTCCCGCGGCGACTACGGAAGTGAGGGCGCATATACTAAGCTGCCTCTCCATCAAGTGCGCCACCTCCTTCTTCGCGAGCATTACTGCTTCGCAGAAGGAGGTAACGGCTACCCATGCACTCTCGCTCCATACCATGGCCTAGACCAAGGCCGGACACGAGAGATCGCCGCCGCCGATCGCCTCCACAAGGACACGGCGGCGGCGGTTCTCTGCCCAAGCCGGGCAGACCTCCACCGTATGCTCCACCATGTCTTCAGGGCGATCATCGCAGTTGAAACACCCGGGCGTTTCCTCCCGCCTTATTAGAAACAGGAACCTTCCGAAACAACCGTGTCCGTGGACCTGCATCAGGCGGAAGGTGAGGGCACCATGCCGCCTCTCAAGCCACTCCTCAAAGAGGGGACTTACCGCCGCTATCGTGGCGTGCCCAAATCTGCGCAGCGTTGCGTATGTTTCCCACAGTGAAGTTTGTTACTAATTTATCCTCATTCCTCGTCCTGATTACCATTTATCCATAACCTATTCATTGAGACCTTTTCAATGAGCCCAAACACGATGCATCTACTGTTTATTGGTGACTGACTTGGGTATCCTGGATATTCCAGGTGTTGCTCCAGCATAATTTTAAGGTTACTTTGTTCGTCTAATATCATTGAAGGAATAGAATATCAAATTTCTACTTGGTTAGACCCGTGGAAGGTGCTCAAATCCCTTCATCAACCAGAAAAAAACTGATAACTTTCGAACGGCTGAACCGATTTTGATTAAAAAAGAACACCCCCGACTAATTCACCTTTCAAACACAAAAAAAAAAAAAAACGGTTCATCCGTTCGGTTGCTACGATGCCACACACAGACACGTCAATCTTATAACACCCCGTCGTTTTTAGGTCGGGCAAAAGGTGTCCATGTCGGTTGGCTATTTTAACTGTTTTTTTAAGTATTTACTATTGTTTTTTTAGTATATACCACTTCATTTTAAACCAAAAATTGTTCAACTTGTAATATCAAAGAATATCGACCTTAGTAAAATAAATAACCTTTAACCTACCTAATACCCAATTTTGATTTCTCAGTGAAATAGGTTTACTTATCACTTAATTAACAAACTCTGTCGACTAAAATTTACCCATTAGTATAAAAGACAGTAGCTATAGTAGCGCAACTCAATACAATCAATAGGATCCCATCCATTGTTAAGTAGAAATAAAGCTTATTTATCACACGATGTCGTAAAATGAGGTTCATTTCTACTTACCTACTGAAAAAAAGGATGGTAATAACCCCAAAGAAGTTTTTAAAACTTCGCTTACCGTGGTTTCAAAAGCTGAAGAGCTTCTGGAAGCAGTAGAATCTTGACGAGCAAAAACATTCTCGTTGCACAAATTTTTTGTCACTATTGGTTTTTTTTTTGGGTGAGAAATCATTAAATAACTTCTCCCGCTCTGGATGGGGCAGAAGGGCGTATCAGACTTTTACTGACTAAAAACCACCCGAGTTCCCTCAGTTGCCTGTGTGCCAGGGGCCGCGGTATCTCTTTCGTACAACTCGCAGGCCATGCCAGGCATGCCCTGGCAGGCATCGGCCTTTGCGGACCCCACCAGTTGGTGCTGACAGCTCTTTGAGGCGCGCGTGGAACACAACGCGCCGTCAACCCGGGCTTGGTGCTTACTGGACAGCGAGCTACCCATTACTCGCCGTCCGCAAGCCCGCGCCTACGGTGGCCGGGAATCAGTCTGGGACTCCCGACGCCCAGGGGTCAGTATTGGTGATGTTTAGGTTAGTCAAATTATGAACAAAAAATGCGACACAGAAAGAGAAAAATAAAAAAGTTTGGAGTTAAGTGAGAATGTCCCCAAAAATATTAAAATATTTAAAATACATGACATTAAAAAAAATTGCTTTGGAACTCGTTTCATTAGCCACCCTATCTATACATGCGATGCCCTAGCTAAAGCCAAGAGGTAGACTATTTTATGAGAAATATTCAGATCTTGGTCAACGTACAATAAGATCACTTACTAGCGTCATACAAGCCAGTACGAAGGTCGAAGCTAAGGGCCAAGGAGTCACCGCACTTTCTTGCGTCATGAGACCAGCCAGCGTGCGTCCTGATAGCCACGCAGCCAGTACAGCAAGAGGCGACATCAGCATTATGCCGAGACTGTCCACCATCAACTGAAACAAGTGAAGATATTATAAGGATCATTGAAGCTCTGGGTGAAATGATGACCATTGAAGCTCCGGAAAGGCTAGACACCTCTAGCTACTCCTTCAGAGAATACAGTTGTCATAATTATGTAACATCTCGGAGATACATTTACCCATGTGTTGGATATCGTTATCGAAAATTAATTAAACAAAAAAAATAATGTTTTATTTTCACGTAGTGTTTTATGTATTCACAATAAACACTGCATGTTGTAGGTCAAATTTATTTTTGGGACATTGCGAGTATTGTGGCAAAACTTACAATAAAGGTAATGGCCCGGATCTGTTTTCGGGTTAAAGCATAAAACCATTAACCCGCATGCCAATTATTATTTTAATACGGCAATAAATACGCAATAAGGAGTATATTTTTACTGAAGTAATTAGGAACGTAGCCAATGGCATGTAAAAAACAAACAACATCGCGTGGTTGATGTCCATAAAGTTAGGCCTACTTTAGACAAAGGCGTGTAAGTAACCTGTAAGGGTTGTTGTACAGCTTGAACTGTAACACGATTATAAATTTTACTACTTAATATGAATGTACTAAGCTCTTGCCCGCGTCATCATAATTACCCTATTATGTTCCCACTGCTGGGATACAGGCCTTTTTTCAGGCAAAAACGTCTAATCGATTTTTTAAGTATAAGGAACTCGAGAACTCATCCGCATGTGAATATAAATCACATTTTTTTTTTTGCTCTGATGGGAAATGAACTGCCAAGTTCACCCACATAATATCCTCCTCTCTGTAAGAGGAAGTTGGCCATAATCCACTACGCCGGTCCAGTACATGTTGGTGGATGTCACATGTCTTCGTTTTTTTTTGTTCTAGTTCCTCACGATGTTTTCATTCACCGTACGAGAGCAGTAGTTATGAATTTAAATACACAAAGTTCGAATTCACGACCTAAAACTCGGTAAGTCGAGGCCTATACAACTGGGTCACGACTATTTCGCTCGCGTGGTTGTCGGAAACTATCTCACGAGAACGTACTACCGATATAAAAGGTGTCCTATGTCCAAACTAGTCTTAGTCTATTCCTTTCATTCAAATCCAAGAAAAGGTAACAGACGAGAGTTTATTTCGCATTTATAAAAACTTTTTCCAAAAAAAAAACAACTGACTTCCGAAAACACACTACAAAGTGAAAAATAACTTTAATTTCGGAAATCGGTGTCTTTGGATAAGTATTATAATTTTTAGTAGTTTTTCAAATTGTAGTGTTTTTTCAGAAGTCAGGACTTTTTTTTGGAAAAGCCCGAGCATCCATAAAAAAAATATACCGAATTTATAACCTCCTCCTTTTTAAAGTCGGTTAAAAATACGGTTCTGCCCGCGACTTCGACTACGTGGACTTCAACAAATAACGGAATTGGTAAATATGTTGAGATATATGCACGTATGCATTGTACGATTTATTATTTTCAGACAGTACGTGTAAGTTTTGAGCATCGAAGTTCAAATCCGTTTAGCATTACTAGGATAATATTATATTTTGAAAAATTATAATCAAATCAAATTAATAATAGATTGTGGGATGAACCCTCATATCTCAATATTTTTAAACAAGCCGTTGCCGAATCACAAAGATCTGCGTAGCTATTGATGCTGACAAGTTTTTGAGTGGTGATTGAGATTCGGTAATAGTAGCGTAGGACGTAAGTGATTTAAATTATAAATAAATAGTAAACATACCTGTTTAGCATTATGGCTCAACACCCACATAATCAGCGCCCTGGGCACACCGTATTTATGCACACGTCTTGTCGCATACCGGGTCCCACATAATTCGCATCTCGATTTCCCAGATTCGGTCAACCATCGTTCCAAACATTTCACGTGCACCCTACCAACGGTTCCGCGACAAGAACACGCTGATATCAAGCGTCCAAGTTCTGGCGATAACGACTCCCCTCCATGGCAAATGCGACACATGTCGTCGAAAGAGTGAGTACTTATCCTCTCCTCATCAGTTGTTTCAATTAAATGAGTTAAATCATCTACAGTAAATAGTTCAACTTCTGCACCCCAATCGATTGCTGAAGTGCCAGTTGTTCGTTTATTGTTATCTACTGCTTTATTTTGTTGCTCTATAATTGCCATACGGCGCTTGGGACTCCTGACTTTGATGCGATGTTGACGCGGATGCTTATCTCTTCTAATCGGTGTTCTTTCCCTAGAAAAAGGAATTTCGTCTCTTCTCTCTGTTTCTATTCTTTTCTTCGGTATTTCGTACCCAGTTGCCGCTGATTTTGACACTGATCTTTCAGAGTATACTGAGTCTTCAATGATATTTACTACATTATAGAGGTCTATGTTACTCGAACTGGCTGTGACATGTTTATCTACAGTGGAGTGTGAACGCTTCTTGACCGCTGTCACTGATGAAGAGGTTGAGGTTTCAGGAACGAGCTCTAGGTTAGAATTTTTTGAGCTATTGGCATACACTTTGGATTTAGGTTTCGTAGATTTTGTTGCGCCTATATTACTAGTCATCAGTTTTAATTCGGGGTCGTGGTCCGAGTGGCTAAAACAAAAAAGAAAGTTAATGAACAGGAAACGGTTGCGTACGTAGTTCGTCTACGTCGGCTACAATCCCCTGCTTTAAATTTTTATAACACGAGAAAATAATCTTACATATATTTTCAGTGGAATTGTTGATGCAATGAAACCAAACTATGTACTTATTATAAAATCGCTTGGAATACCGGTCACGACACATAAATTGTTTCGGGAAAACCCCTTGACACCCGCGCCGATCTGACAGGTGAAGTTTTTACGTTATGGCTCACAAAAAATGGTCGACTCGAGTTTTTATTGCCTCTTGCCACTTTAAGTTATATTTTATGGCTTCATAACTAAACAAAGCATTGTATTAATGTAAGCAGTTTCGTCTTAGGTTGTTTATTTATTAAATAAACAATGGAGATAACAGAGAATGGCTGACAGTGTGTTTGTTCCCGTGTTATGTCGATTTCTCATAAAACTACTATCTCAATTTGCTCGAAACTTTGCAGTTTACTTATTGAATAGACTTATAATCAAACAGCAGTTATTTTATGGGAATCCTGCTTAACATTTTCATAATATTTAAACTCAAACTTCATATCGCGCGGAGGTAAACGCCTGTTTTGTGCATTCAACATTCAAAGAATTTATAAAACTATATTTCGTATAAAATCTAGGTATACTTATTTTCTGATAACATACTTAATACATTGTTTACATACCATTATATACACCAGGATACACTTAATTCACTGTGAAACACTCAAAACAATCACAATTCACGTAACAATAAACACTTCGAACAACGGTTTGTTAACGTAACATGTTTTGTCGAAAATAAAGTTTCTATGACGCTATTTTATGCAAATAATTATCTGAAACGATGTAATACTACTTTTAAATGAATATTTAAGAAAAATACTGTTTTTTTATTTTTTTAAGGAAAAGGCGTTGTTCCTAACCTGAAGTAATACCCGTCATGACTTAAGCTGGTCCTCCATCTATATAAATAAAAAGAAAGGTCCTGACTGACTGACTCATCAACGCCCAGCCCAAACCCTTGGATCTAGAAATATAAAATTTGCACAAAGGTTCCCTTTATAATGTAGACAGGGAGTAAGGAAGGATTTTTCGAAATTCAACCCTTAAGGGAGTTAAATAGGGGATGAAAGTTCTGCGCGGACGAAGCCGCTAGCAAAAGTTAGTCATAAATATTTACGATACTAAATGAAAGAAATTAGCAAAAAGCAAGGATTTAACCAAGGATAATAAATTATGTTTTGTTCAAAATAATTTCGCCAGGAACGCTTTGCTTTCCAAGGCATTTTCCTTGAAGCTGTCTTAAATATACTAACTTACTTCCTACCATTTTTATTTATTTAATCAAAGTAGACTGTTTTCCTTTGAATATTATTTTGAAATCATTTTAGGTTGGGCTTATAACCATTTCTTACGTCTAAAGTATTATGTAAAGCTTGCTCAATAGGTACCTATAGTTTCTAGGTGCAGCTTTTAATGCATCTAAACTTTAAATTGAGGTAACCGAGGTAACCGTTTAAAAGAAATCCCAAGCAAAAGGTCATCTAGGATAAAATTGCTTAAACAATTCAAATATTTGGCATATCTTTTCCAAAGTATTGGTTCCAAGTCGTTAGGCACGTGTTCCGTTGCAACGCTAATTCAGTGTTGTATAGCTTTTACATCAAAATCTTACAAAGTGGTCCTCTGACCGTTTCTATTTAAGATCGAAGCATGCTTCGAACTTACAGGTTGGATGCCGAATACCACACGAAGACTTCTCACTGACTTACTTACTAAACTATCTTTGAATGTAGTATTCGTACATGGGGTCAGTGAAACGAATCATCAGTCACTGAACTGACGTACAAACTGGCGTCGCTTCGTATCCATACCCATGACTGTGTGTCAGGCCTATTTTATCGAACATTTAAATCTCAAGCTTCCTTCACAATATCTACATAATGATCTTAAGAATTTACGATAATCTTTACTTTATATGAGCAACCTTACCCATGAGTACTGTACTTAAATATATCACAATTACTGCATATATGTTGCCGCCATTCAATGTGAAAGCGATACAAAAGTAGAAAACTCGACTAAATACATGATTTTTAGTAATTGAGAGATATTTCATTCATATTCATATTTTAGTCATAGGCAAAGTTGCTCATGGAAAGTAAAGATGCCTTTGACTATACCTGGATTGCATGCCATTTTGGAGTTTATTGTCTCTTCCAGGGACTTCACATTCTCGAACGGAGAACCTCCGACGCCTAGTGTTGGGCATTTCACTGAAAATTTAACGAATTTTTTTAGTTTTGTAATGGTTTCCAAAATTTTTTGTTACAACATTTGACGCATGATTTTTGATAACTGTCAATTAAGGTCGTCTTGTAATGTCACTGTGGTATTTTTTTATATGGCGTCGTGGTTTTTGCAATGAACCTTTTTACAGGCCTTATTTACGCGCCTTATTCCTGGGTATTCCTTATAGGTGAGCCTGAGTCGTATTTATTAAAACTCCACATTTCGGTAGTTAGAAATGCATGTTTAAATCTCGTCGCCAAAAACCAAGCATTAATCCAAATCTCAAACTAATATTTTTATTATAAGCGGTCAACTAAAACAGCGGCTATAAAATAACAACTGCACGGGTCTATTGAAGGTTAAGCTACACTTGCTGCGGTCGTTTCTTGGATGGGTGACCATCCATAACATATCGAGACTCCTCCGTGCGTCGGTAAACACGCTAAGCCGTTAGTCCCGGCTGTTATTTGTACATATTTGACATCGTTACAGGTAGTCAGAATCCCGGAAGTCTGATAACCAGTCCTACTAAAGGGTACCGGATTACGCACTTATTGGTTTGTGGAGGTCAAAGTCAAAGTCAAAGTCAAAGCATTTATTTCAAACTAGATTCCGCCCGCGGCTTCGCCCGCGTGGAGGTCGGAAATTATCCCGCGGGAACGTACTACCGAGATAAAAAGTATCCTATGTGTTAATCTAGATTATAATCTATCTGTGTGCCAAATTTCATCCAAATCCTTTCAGCCGTTTTTGCGTGAAAGAGTAACCAAACATCCATACATCCATCCATCCATCCATCCATCCATCCATCCATACTTACAAACTTTCGCGTTTATAATATAAGTAAGGATAGGCACTTAAAAGGCACTTTTGAACGTCTGATACTCAGTCGCCCCATGTAGAATCAAGCTGCATCCGGTTAGACTGGAATCCAACCCCAACATAATTAAGAAAAGTGCGAGCCGGATACACACACGAAGGATTCCGTACCACCGTATAATACTTAACACTACATAATATTTTCGTTGCTTGTATGGAAAGCCCAAGAAAAAAAAGAGGAAAAGTTAAATTTTAAACTTTATTTCATTTTTATTATTTGTTGTTATAGCAGACATACAAGTTCACAGTCTGTGGAAATTTTTAAGAGTCTACCTTTTACGGTAAAAAAATACAGCCCTGTGACAGACGGACGGACGGACAGCGGAGACTGTAATAGAGAAAACCCTAAAAAGTATAAACTACTTAAATTTCGAAAAACCGTACTAGGATAGGTGAGTTTATTTATACTCCATTTGAAATAAGATTAGACATTTAAACAAACCTTTTTTACAGACGGTTCAACCGATTCTGACTTATATACCGTAGGCATAAAAAGGCAGGCACAAAAAAGTATTTACAATACCAACTGTTTGCTGCAGCTGCCATTTGTTATGCCCCTAACGCAATATAAGTCAAAATTGGTTGATCGGACTGTAAAAAAGGTTTAGTTAAATGTCAAATTTTATTTCAAATGGAGTACAGTTGATTAATTTCCAACCAATGTTATTTCCTTTATGTGGTTGTAGTTATTTTATTAACTGACTTCAAAAAGAAGGAGGTTATCAATTCGACATGTTTATATAAATATACCTATTTTTTTTCTATTTTCATAACTCCGTCATAATTATGTAGACTTGATTTGCAAAATTCTTTTTTTATTCGAAAGGGGTTTATTCCGGAATGGTCCCACTTAAATTTCATATAGATCTGATGATAAGTTTCGGAGACAGACAACGGAATCTTCAAAAAATGACAGCAAATCAACCGCGATTGTTGCTATCGCATAAATATGCATTGTTTTGACCTCATGGGTGATGAAATTTCGAATTGGTATGGGTATAACTACAAAGCGAAAAGAACTTTAATTTTGGAAGTCGGTGACTTAGGACTTTTTTTTGTCACCGCCTTCCGAAATTAAAGTTATTTTTCACTTAGTAGTGTTTTTCCGGAAGTTGGTTGTTTTTTTTTGGAAAAAGTTTTTTACGTGATCAGAGTTAATTTGCCATTGCCTCCCAATTAAATAATAACAAATCATCAAATAATCAAATTCGAATTTCCAAATGAATAACTATTTTACATTTTGTGTAAATCGTAGAATTCAGTAGAACCCATTATTTTACGTGCTTTCAGAGCAAATAAGATTTAGATTTACTCCGAAATATACTAGCAATGTATTTTCAATATCTACGTTTGAAAATTTGAATAAGCTCTACTGTCTTTAGTATCTTTGATCTGCTTTCATCTGTGATATTATTTTTCGCAGTATTTAAACTAGGTATAGTTGATACAAGGCCCCTCGCCCACGGCAACTTTTTGTAGCGATGCTGTCGCGCGTTTTGTAAGCGCGCTTCTGCATCGCTACTATCGCGCGTTAGTCGCGTTTGCAACGTGCGACAGAAACGATGCAAATGCGCAGCCGCGCGTACAGCCGTATCAATACATCGATGCAGCCAAAAGAAGAAAGAAGCATAACAAGATCGCGACTGAAGCGCGACAGCATCGCGATAGTAGTGATACAGAATCTGGGCGAAGGTACACAGCCATCTTTATTTACATTAGGTATATTTAAATATGAAACTATCACGATATCTTAACACAAACAATGTTGAGCGTTATCATTATTAGCAAACTGAATGATTTGTTCCAGCTTGAAGAGTTTATTTCTGAAAATAAAGATAACCGCTGGTTAATACCTATTAGATAGCTAAATGGGTCTTGATGACATCTTATACTACTGCAAACTGAAATGTATTGAAGGCAATGTATATAGCTAGGGAGCTTTCGAGTGGTACAGACGACGCCAGCACATCAAGCTACCCCAATCTGTCAGCCAGTGACAGCATCGCGGCTGTGTCGATACACATGCGCGACAGTATCGCTACTGCATCGCAACAAAAAGTCGCCGTGGGCGCGGCCTCTTATATGTATAGTCAATCTCGCATTTGCTCTATCACTTTTGACAACAATGTTGGGGTTAGCTTCCAGCCTAACCTGATGCAGCTGAATACCAGTATTTTACGTGGAGCGACTGCCTATCTGACCTCCACAATTGGGTAATCCGATACTCCTTGGTAAAACTGGTTTTCAGACTTTCGGGCTTCTGACCAAAATTAATTTTTCACTTTTTAGTGTTATTTTTTTTGGGAAGTCAGATTAGGTCATCAAAAGCTTCTTGAAAAAAAAAAAATATTGTAGTATCGGGCTTGCCTGAATTAAATGTATTTTTGTTGAATGCGTGATTTAGTGACTAAGCAATTACGATGTGGACTATTCCTAGTCAAAAGTAAAAAAACTAAAAAACACGCTTTAAAAACCAAACCAAAAAAAGGAGAAAATAATTTAATTCTATTAAAAAGCGTGGGGTGCTTGACATTAATTGATTATAAAAATACCTCAAAAAGCACCCCACGCTTTTTAAATGAATTAAATTATTTTCTCCTTTTTTAGTTTGGTTTTTAAAGCGTGTTTTTTAGTTTTTTAAACTATTATTTATTTTCTATTTTTTAGTTCTGCTAACTACAAAAACGTGATTTTTTTTCTCAATTTTTTTTGTAAATTATTGAATTGTCATCGGTCCTCGACAAGTTTACAAAGTTTCAATGAAATCTGACCGTTTAAAGTGGGTCAAAATCGCGCTCAAAGGAGTCGGTTACATTCAAACATACAAACAAACAAACATACAAGTGAAGCTAATATAAAGCGTGTAAAAAGTTTTTGTGATATTCCATAAAAGCTTCTAGCTTTTATACATTTTATTTTGTTTAATACTCACTATTTCATTACGCTCAACTAATAAGGGAGCAGCGAAGCTGACTACCCTCTGTATGTATTTAATAAAATAGGAATCCTACATCGCTAGTAGGGAGTAATAAACTTTTCCAATATATTGAAGCAAACTAATAAATAGGTACTAGAGGTACTTAATTTTTGCGTGAAGGACCTAAATGAACATTTAGGTATAAAGTTTTGATTACACTTTTGATTTTTACTTTTTCTTTGATAGACTTTTAATTGTTTTTGGTGGTATATTGATGAAAATATACAAATTGAATGTCTCTCTTACGATCTACTAGAAATCAGCAGGGAACAGCCACTACAAACAGACTACCAGTTCAAAATACTTAACTTTATTTAATATAAGGAGTTACCACCATAATTTTGATAGTTTTTATTCTGCATTGCAACGTCTCAATAGTGATTTTGATATCATTGTTTTAACAGAGTGCTGGCTGAACGAAGGTTCATTGCTCGAATAGGTTAAACAACTAGTTTACACAGGCTTCAGGACATTCTCACAATCAGATAAAAATGGCGGTGTCGTCATTTACACCAAAATTAGCATTAAAAACTAGAACACTTAAATGGAAATGGATAGGTCATGTGATTCATAATGTCCTGTCTATTTCCATTTCAGCTATAAAGCTATGACGGAAAAATGGAACAAAAATGTCACAGAATGGTACCCAAGAGATGGTACAAGCCATAGTGGAACACAAATGAAAAGTTGGGAGCATGCCAAATGGTTGGTAACAGTTCTGGACAGGTATAAGTAGAGAGAAATAGAGGAGGTCTGTGTTGTAAGACAGTCTGACAAACGCCCTAATTGCGTTACACGCGAATAATCACTATCGGTTTTATTTTGACAGTTCAACAATATTCATTGCGTTATTTACGTTGTTGAGCAGACACATTTTTCGAACATAATATGAAGCAATGGTTTAGCCATCTGTTACAAAACGAAAAAAATGTATGATGAATCGTGAGTTATGCAATTAGGGTGCTGGTAGCTGATAATAGCTCAATTGATAAGATTTGGGTTAACGATATATTACATAATAATAGTTTAAAAGAACTTGTGAATGTACAATAGGGTAGAGGGAATAAAAGCTATTTTTTTTTTATATTAGTTCCCAAGTATATACTTTTTTGACTTTCTTAAGTTCTTGAGCAAGGGACGATGAGCCACGGCTAGATTTGATTCCCATTTTTTATAAAAATGAGAAAAGTGGTTCTGTTCGACGTTTGCAATCCATTTTACTGATAATAAAATCGGAAACTTGGCTAGTCGATCCCACATTTGGTCATGTTAAGGTTGTATGCTCATCATAGAACCTTATGTTTACTGGCAGCCAATGATTGGGCTGTCTAAGATCGAACAGCCAGGAAGTTTAACTTTTGAATTTAAGAATAGTTTGACATAGGCTTTGTTCCGGCAGATGATTTCCATTCTTGTATTAGACGCGGCCTTATAAACTCTGATTACTTAAAATATACGTGGAGTCCCACGAGTTTCAACGCTATTAAGTATTGTATTCATAGTTAGATTCCCGTCAATCCCACAGTACCAATTTATTTTATTAAAATGATTTTCAAAGGGACCTTAGGTATCAAACAAAACTTTTGGTAATAATAAAGTCCACGCACGCAACCATCGTGGCGCGCACAGTTAGTCTAATATATAATACCTAGACGAGACATTCGACTACTGAAGTTTGTTTTAAATCGCCTATCAGCAACAAAATCCGTTTTAGTTTAAGCAATATTTTTTGTTTCGGTAAAGTATAAACCTTAGTTAAAGCAATATAGACTAAACGTTAGGTTGTATCTCCCATGAAAAGTTAAAGTCAAAAAGTTGAGAGTCAAACTTTGACCTTTACGATCATTTGCGTTTTGACAATGAAGTTCTTTCTGAAAATAAGTAAAAAGGAGCTTTTGGAATAAAATTTATTCTTATTATTACTTATTTTCAGAAAGAACTTCATTGTCAAAACGCAAATGATCGCAAAGGTCAAAATTTGACTCTCAACTTTTTGACTTTAACTTTTCATGGGAGATACAACCTAGCGTTTAGTCTGTCTTGCTTTAACTAAGGTTTTTGACAATATTACCTAGATAAAACAAATAATTATTAAAATTAATGGCTTTAAACGTTAGTGGTTCAATGAACTGGCGAACGAGAGGTCGTGACTTCGATCTTTACTTGTTAGCATTGTTGACTTGAACTAACAACTGACATTAGCATTATTTTGGCTTAGCTGGAAGGGTCAACTCAACAGTACCTATTTCTTATGTGAAGGTTGGACTTGTTGCTAACGATAATAACAGCCATACGGTCGTTCGAAAGGTTAAGCTACCCTAGCCAAGGTCGGTTCGTGGATGGGTTACATTTCGGTCATTACATATCGAGAAGCTTGTGCCGTAGACAACTCGTTAAATCTTTGGTCTCGGCTGTCATTCGTAGATCTTTGACAGTCGTTACGGGTAGTTAAAAAACCAAAACTCTGACAAACAGTCGTTGTAGGAACCAAGGGGAATCGTGCTAACTAGTTCTGAAAAATGTTTGTAAATATGAGAGCACCAGAGCACCATGCATCTGTCATAAAATTATTTGATCTGTCATTGCTTCATTTTAATTCTTTTTACCTATTTTGGTATGGTAATTTTATTCTGGGTGCATCGTTTTCACACATAGGTAATTATAAAACGAATGTATGGTAAATATTGTACTTAAAATATTTTAAAAGAGTAACGGTGGAGTGGTGGTTTTCGTATGGTTTCGTTTGCTCCTTGAGCAACTAGAATATTTTAATGTAAACGTTGACGTTCGAAAGTGCCTTATGCCTATTTGAAATAAATGCTTTGACTTTGACTTTAGTGGCAGTCGCTCCCTGTAAAATACTAGTTTCAGCTGCATTTGGTTCTATTAGACATGGTGTAAAGTTCACTCGTCCTCCATAGACAAGGGAAGACTCTCCGATCATACGGGTGCTGCATCTGGTGGGCAATTACCTGACGATTGATGGCGGGACTTTGTATATATTCGCGGTAAACTTCACTTGCGCCATGCATGTTTTTTCGTGACGCCAATGTGATGCGTAGTTTGCTTACCTATGGCGTTGGAGATGCCGCCACACGTGTGTTATCAACTACCCCACTGTCCTATTCCAGCATTTTGGTTCAAATTGTTTGCGACAAGCACATTTAGCGGTGCGGTGCATTTTGCAGTGCCGCGGCAGCGGCCGGCGAGCGTTACTTCCAAAGGCTGTTAACGAAACGGCTAATTAAGCTAGTTGGCTGCAACATATCACGCGTAGGATTAAGTCTGTTTGGCCTAGGACAAACTAGTTTGGCTTGAAACTGGGTTTGGCCGGTAACACTCGGCTCGCGCCCTTTTGGTCACAGTTCTAACCTAACCTAACCCATTTAATCGGGGTGCCCCGGCTTAATAAACCAGTTTGGCCTAGGACAAACTAGTTTGGCCTGAAATCGGGTTTGGCTGGTAATATCTATATAAAAATTTTGGTGATACGTGCCACCGAGTTTCAAATACCTAAAAAATATTGTTTCCTTTGGCTATTTCAGTGCTTGTTTTCGGTTTTAATGGATACTTATACCTACTTACACTAAATCAGGGCCTCAAGTCTGCTATTACAATAGTGTCACAATGGTCTATCATTGATTTCATAATTGTTGATTTTGACAAGTTTGGTAATCTACTAATAAAATGGCGTCATTATGACTTTCCAATGGTCAGCCACTGACACTCCATTGAAAGAAATGGCATTTATTGGTAATCTCGTACATAATGACAAATGAATGGCTGACTTAATTTACGAACTTCCTACTACTTTAGATTGCTTATAACACTAAAAAATAATATGTAAAAATATATATAAATGAAATCTGGCATGAATAAATGTTCAAATTTAGTAGTAGTTTTGCGAAAATCATTTCTACTAACGAGTTTTATAATAATGGCGATACGAAAATGCCATTATGACACAATTCTATTACGAGACCATTGACTGACCAATGATCGACCATTATGAATTTAGCAGATTACGAACTTTTAGCAAAATGACAAATGAATGACAATGGGATCGTGTTGGAATGACGAATTTATAAAAATAGCAGACTAAGGCCCCTGTTTATGCTAATAGTAAAACGAGCATTATCATTACTTATACTAAGTACCAAACCACATGTTTGTATCCAGAATTATTTTAATATTCCTAGTGTATTTATTGAACACAAAAGCCTCCCAAATCTGTGTCGTAAAAGTATTTGCTGGAAAAATACGAGTAAGAAAATAATCTAATAGTAAAAGTGAGTGAAACAAAGGATATTAACCCAAGGGAACTGACTTACTGTAATCTGTAGCTGGATCGAGTCCCAATAACATTTTATTAACCTTTGCTTTACATCCCTTTTTAGTCTGTTCTAAATAAATGTATTTTCTTTCTTTCTTTACATTGTGATATTGTAATGTGGCTTAATTGGACCGAAAATATCTGCGTTCTCCTTTAACAAAACATTAGGTACAGTGGGCTGCATCAATTGGGTACCCCAGTTGTATTTAAACTTTAATACAAATGGGGTACCCAATTAATGCAGCCCACCGTACATGTAAAGCGGGGATGTTTTTTTTTCTCGTCTGCCCCATGATGTAGAATGTCATTGGATAGGTATGTCATAAAAAAATATTTCGAGTTTGTGAAAACAATTTTTCGGTAACGGGATTTGTTTGTGAAATATTAAGCTTTAAAGTGATTTTTTTTGTTAGAGTCGAGTACCCTACCCCTGACAGCAAATGGTTGTTTTTCGATACGTGAAAAAAATCATGGGAGTGGTATAAATAACGAAGTTTAATGGAAAACCATCACAACTAAGTAGGCTTTACAAGTTAACGAGTAATAGTCGAACAACTAACTTTTGGTCACGATGTTTTCATTTACCATTTTAAGAGTGATGAAATAATTTACACAAAGTAAACTACATCCGACTATAAACTTGCCTCTAGCGTTTATTAGCCTATAATTTTCCCACTGCTGGGGTACAGACTTACTCTAGATGAGAGAGAGTGGGCCATAATCCACCACGTAGCCCTAGAAAGTGTTGGTAGAAGTCACATGTCTTCGAATTTGTGGTTCTAGGACATGACGGTTCGCTCACGATGTTTTCCTTTACCGTTTTAGAAGCAGTGGTGATGAAATAATTTACATAAAGTAAACCGGTAATCAACCTAAAATCATTTACAAAATTTAGTTGAAGTTTGATATTTTTAGCTCAGTATTTTCTTAAGTGTACGTAGCCCATTCTGTTAGTAGAATTCTATTTTAAATATTGTTGATTTCTTGTTTAATAATTCACAGAAAATTCAGTCTAACTAAACCTATTGTCTTCCAATCAACAGCAAACAAAAAACCTGCGTTTGAAAATTTGAATCCAAGAGAGCGTTGAGTTTTAGATTGACTTCCCAGAATGAAAGCCCTATAACTGAGATTGTGGCTGTGAAAACAAAATAGAGTCGAAATCGATCAATGTTTTGTTTGAACTTCAAAAAGGCTGACTTTTTCGACATATAAATCAACCGGCAACGATGAACCAGTTACTAACATCCAAGTTATTGAAAACCCAACCAAGAATCTGAAACTTTATTTATTTATACTAAGATATACATACTTTATTGAACACCACAAAAATACATTGCGAAGATTATGTTAATTTAACACTACAAAAAATACAATAGGCGCGGCGCTTTCTGCGATCTCTTCCAGGCTACCTTGGAATAGACAGTGATTTGCCTTGAAAAGATTACACAAAACGTTTTAATACTGAACACCGAGAGAGGCACACAGTATTGTAATTTTAACCTTTTGTGTATACTTATAAGGTTGAAATAAAACAATGAAACTGTATATGTTCTATAACTGGTAATATAGGTATTTGAAAAAATCACACGAACCCAACCAAATCATTGTAACGAAACCATAGCGTGATCTAGATTTTGCGACAACGCCATCTATCGAGAAAAAAATTGTTATCAACAATTTTTTTTTAAATAAACACTAATTGGTATGGTTTCTTCATGAACAAAACGATAAGACTTAAAAACGTTATCTTTACTCTCAAATAAGTTGATACGATACGATCGGTATCTATGCACATAATAAAAAAGGTACACACAAAACAGGAACTGCAGTACCACTTTTAAACGTGGACTTGCTGATCGAGCGTTGCAACTGTAAGGTTAAACCCTTTACATAGACCAATGCCGTGAACCTACTTCTAACACGAACTACTTAATAGTTAGGTATAAAGACGTTCCCAGCAGAAGGTTATTTGAAGGTATTAACACTAATCTAAAGTAGCTTAAAGTTTTTTAGAAACCGAGGCTTATGCCAAATAACGTTGTTATAATCTCTGTTGCAAAAATCTTTAATTTATTTTAAACTTGCTTTTGCCCGCGGCTCCGTTCGCGTGGATGTAAGTAGTATGTAAAAAGTAGTCTATGTCCTTTTCCATATCCCAGACAATATCTCTGCCAAATTTCATGATGTTCGGTTCAGGGGTTTAGGCGTGAAAGTAAAACAGACAAACAAGCAGACACACAGAGTTACTTTCGCACAAAGTAGGGATTTTACGTCGGTTACAATAGATTGAAGGAGAAACACAATGCTTTCAAAATTTAATTTTTCGGTGAAACTGATGTTAACAAACTTTGTTAAAATTAATACTAACTGTTAAGGTTTTTAATCTTAAAGAAAACAGACTGTTCATTTATCACAATTTAAGACTACTACTTAATTACGTATATATACAAAGGACTGTCAATTAATGAACTGAAAATTAATTGCTCAGAGTAAAATAACATTTAACTCTAGATTAATGTTTTTCCACCGAATGAAAAACTTATTACAGCTTAATTAGCCAAAAGATAAATATCAAGCGCAATTATTACGTCTTTAGTAACTGTGGGTTTTAGTCCCTCGCAGAGCTTCATATCAAAATTGAGGAGAAAATAATTAAATGTTAACGTCGTTTGAATAGTGAAAACTCACTACCGCAGACTCGCTAACCGACTGCAAAGAAGTGTATTTTTTTGCATATAACCACCATTTGATTGACGTCATTACCTACTCAAAGCTCACATAGCCACACACATCACACATGCCCACACACTCACACGCACATACATACTACGCACACATACTTACACTGTATAGTTATTTATTTATTTTACATTAACAAAACGGTCACAAGCCAATATTAAAGACGAGTGATCGTACTAGCTATCTACCCTTTATAAGCACTATAGGGACACTTCTCGCCAATCTGTCAAAACTATCCTTAATTTTACCTTGAGAACATAAACTATAACAAAGCAAAACAATCACAACATAATAAAATACGTAGCCATAACAAAATGTAAAGGAAATAAAATACTCGTTAAAGTAATTGGCACCCAACGTGGGACCATTCAAACGACAAACTTTATCGCTCGTTGAGCTATTTATTTTGTCGTAATAAGCAATTAAAAAACGTTTAATATATTACTTTATATTGTTTGCTATATTTTAATTAAACGTTGTATGGTTAGTTAGTCAGTTAATTTAGTAACTATTTAAAAAATATCTTATACTAGCTGACCGTACAGACGTTTTCCTGTTTCCTAGAATACAATCGCAGTGCCATCTACCGTTGTGAATCAAAACCATCCAGGGACCCAATCAAACACATCTAAAAAAATGACCAAAAGTCTGACCATTAAAAACATTTTAAAACAAAAAATTGCCAAATTCGTCCAGCCATTCTCAAGTTACTCGTATGTGCTTACCAAAGAAATACATTTAATTTTATTAATGAATATGTATATACAGTTTCAAAGATTACTATGGCAGGAACAAGGTCAAGCGATGCAAGAGTGACGATGCCTTACACACCCAAGGTGCCGAAGAAAGTCAAGCGTACATATCCTGTGTTGTACAGATACGACCCGTCAGAAGGGAAAGTTTTTATTATTTATTTATTCAGCACTTACAACTATCACTACAGGTACAACCCAATGCAATAGTGATAATAACAACTTATTTTCTAAAACTTATTACCTAAAATGTTATCTTTGTGAATTCACTCAGTGTACAAGCAAAAATGTCTATCTCCTCTGCTACAAGGTTGAGAGTGCGAAGCGCCCGCGTCAGGGCGCCTCATTCAGCAGATATATGCGGCCACGAGGTACCGCCAGTAGCTGCGGCCGATGTCACCGCCACATATATCTGTCAGGCACACTCCAATATGTTGGCGTTTTGTGGTTGTAACAAGTTGAAACATGTTAGTATAACAAAGGGATTAACAATGTAGTTCTTTTAAACTTCTTACATTAAACAAATTTCGATTTAGAAATATGTAAAACAAAAAAAAACGATTTTCATTTACTTATTCGTATCTACTTTTCTTTACAAAAGACTGCTCGTGTTTTCTTGTTACACTTTTATAAAGTACGAAATTGTAGCGGATAAATAATAATATTTTAAACTGTCATTAATATTGTCTGTGACAAAATAGATATTAGATGAAAACAAAATACCTACTTGACAGAGTTATTGGCGCCCAGCATGGGCCAATCAAATCGAAACGTCGAAACAAGCAATCAAAAATCCAATGCAAGGAAAAGTGTGTATGAATAGAAAAAAAATACTGAAAAGTTAATTCACTCTACGTTTTGTATTTATATCTATGGTCATCGTTATATTTAAAGCTCGAAATAATAATTAGCAATTCATTAAGAGTGTCAGTTCTCATAAATGGTTAGCTGCCGTATTGAACCAACTGGGAGGTTCTTAAATATCCACACATCCTAATTAAAAATGGACAATGATCTATTACACTGCAGAAGACGTTAACGAGGCAGCCATTTTATTAAACTTTACAACCGAATAACAATTTCAGTTTCATTTATTTTGACAGCCTTAATGATCGTTTGTGTGAAAATTTGTCGTAAAAGATTTAATAATTGTACTTTAATAGAATAATTAAAGCAAGCGAGGATTCATAATAAATTATACAGCTGTTCTAATTATTACTAATAAAATGAATATAAAATATTATTCGTTTAAGAAATCCTTTATACCCATTAATATGTTTGGCAGTAACAACTAGTTTTCTAAGAATAATTGAATTTGAAAGAGAAAACTTAAAAGTTGCTTAAACATTAAAAAAGTGAAAAAGGTTCAAACAAATAAAATTGGAAATATTATTAATTCACAAAAACTATATTTTAATACGTCCCATTTAACCTGAAACCTCATAAGTACTAATTGGTTAAAACAATCAATATACATTAGCAAAATTGAATAAGCTTTCCATGACTCAACAGCCAAATTACTAGCGAAAACAATATGGCCATTGGCTTGTTTGTTTTTTCAAATTAGGAACGGCGAAGGTTTGGCAGGAAAGGTTTCAAACAGCCAGTCTGTGCGTAGAGCATGGGAGGTACGGACGCGTCCGCGCGAGCCTTCCCCAGACCACTTACGATAACTTTAACAATTTTCGAACAAACTGGTGAACTAAAAAACTGGTGTTCATCCGAAATACTTACTTTAATTATGAATGGTTTTGTGCTTTGAGTGAAATAGGAATAACTGACAAAATATTTGGTTTATTTACTCTGTTGAAGTTTTGTTTCGAAACAAAGTTTGGAATTTTGGAATTAAAGTAAGTATAGTTTTGATATGTGTGGTTATGATAATTTTGTTCAAGTTACAGGTTTTCCGATTAATATATAGTAATGAATAGCGTTTTAAATTAATTAAAATACAATAAATTATTTATGGTTAAAATATGGTGGTTGGGTATATTGGTCTGAAAAGTCACTTTCATCGCAGATTTTTTATAAAAATACATATTTCTTACCTACAAAATAAAAAATCCAAAAATATTTATCAAAGGCCGTGAGACTATTATAAAGTTTGAAAAAAAAAATGCAGAAAAGTTATAACTGTTCGATTGTTAGCCTGGATTCCTTTTTTTAGTAGGATTATTTGCTTCATTTCAATTTACATTAATGCTCATAATATTTTTATAAAATAAAGATCGTGACTTACCCCTTTTGGTAGATACCGATAAATAGGCAAAAAGTTTTAACTTTAGTGTTAGACAAAAATATTATGATAAATAATTTTACTTGCGCCAATTAGTGATAGATTGTTTACACGTCAAAAATAAATAAAATTATTTTAAAATTCGATGAGGTTGGTGTTTTGGAACCGATTACTCTTAACACCAAAAAATAAAATCAGACGTTGGCATTGGGTGTCAAAAGTCAAAAAATTATCTTCATCAGATTATTTTTTTTTTTAAACTTCTCACATATGCGGACGTAATGCCTTAGGCATTTCCTACCAGTCAACCAATGGTGGTGTAGAGATACGTATATGATGGTAGGTGCTCTGTTTCACAAAAGTTAATACTAATAAAAACATGATGATGATGATGATATAACGGTCCCGCATGACGGGAACCTCGTGAAAGCCGAGAAAGATAAACAAATAAAGTATCTTGACTTGGCTCACGAGGTTGTCGACATGTGGGATGCGGACTCAGCGATCATTGTACCGATAGTTGTTACAGCCAATGGCTTGATAGCCAAGAGCCTCGACCAACATCTGAGGAGGCTCTCGTTGGTCAGCTGGGTCAAGGGCTTGATCCAGAAAGCGGTACTCCTGGACACGGCTCGCATTGTTAGGAGGTTCCTCTCTCTGGAGCCCTGACCTACCTTGGACCTTGTTCCCGATACCGGTGGGCTACTATTTTTTATGTTTTTATATTTTTATACTAATATTTAAAAATATAATTTATATGTGTATTTAATTGAATAAAGGATAATAAAAACAAACATTTAATATATAAATAAAAAAAAGGTACAACGATCAGGTAGGGTAAAAAAAGGTATCAGATCATACGTGTACCATGCAGATTAGTGATATTATTTTGTAATTCCATTGCAAATTTTAAAACAAAAAGGAAACTTAAAAAAAATACCTGAAAAAACGAAAATATTAAGAAGAGTTTAATGAAACTTCACTATTTCATTGGGAATAAACATAACAATTCCATTACCGTAATGATTGGTTCCTTCCTGTAATATTTCTTATCGGATAATACGTCGCTACTCATTTCCCTTTGTACTGCACTGCGACTTAACTCGCCTAACCTTAAGGAAGAAGTATTAAGATATAAGTGTAGACTATGCGTTTTGCGGAGTGGTAGAAATCGGAGGGAAATTTGGTTACATAAACTATAATTTAGTTTTAAAACTCTTCATTCTACGCTGTACACGAGAAGCACAGAATCCATGAGCGAAAAACAGCGAGATAATAAAAACAAAACAAATTACAATAAAAAGGGTTGAAAGATTTTTCAAGTACTTCTGAAATAAGACTAAAAATTTTGTGAGCGTAAAAGTCCAACTCCTTAGCGGTAAAGCTTTATAATAAAGTACTAGCTTCAACTTTCTGATTTACTGATCGACTTTTGGATAGTTCAAAAGACCCTTTAAATGGTTTAGTTGAAATAAATGCTTTGAGCTTGAGTAAGAATAATTCTATTTTTAAGTTAAATTTTGAACAAAAAAATGTTTTGAAGGTTCTTTAATTGCTAAAACTATTTAAATTATAACAACTTTGAAAGGTTTCACAGTTCCAAAGATTTAGGAATTAACTTTTCATTCCAAAAAAAGCTTTAACTACTACAAAAGAACAATCGTTTTTGGTCGTATAACTTAAGAAATGAGATTGAAAATTTTCCCAAACTATTTAGCGCTTATCGTTTCCAGCTAACAATGAAATACAAAAAGCTGCTAAGAATAGTACCTACTTAAGTTGATGACGATTTTTAAACATGTTTAATTTGTCGCCAATGCAATGCATGTTCATAGCATAATAGCTACAGGATGTAAAAATACCCATCATACAGCCGTTATATACGCATACTCTATTTGAAACTAAGTTATAATAAGCAAAACTCCTTACTGGAATACCACTTTTATTTTTATGTGAAACATCGCTGTTTAGGCAAAACATTGTGCTTATAGGTGTTTGCAATAGTACGGGAGTTGTATTTGAAATTAAAAACTTGTTTTCATGAAAAAAGTTGGGATTTTGATCTTCAATATGTCCGTAACCAGAAGGTCCCCAAGTGTAGTCAAGTATTTTAAAATATCACAATAACTAGGACTATAAATGACTCTCGCGTCTTTTAACTTTCGTAGTACAGTTTCTACAGGATAACCAGGGTAAATATAAAATTAACATTTAAATACCGACAATAGCTATCGAATATTAAAAAGGTTTTGAAGAAACATCAAAACAACACACACAAGTTTAACATGTAAAATAGTATGATAGGTTTCAGTCGTTACTGTCCTTTTCTTGATCTCATTTTCATAAACAGAAATACTTTTGTTTTCTCCGGGGACTCTGAAAGTTTGATAAGACAAAAATATCAGTAAGATTTTATGGAAAGTGGTTTGTTTTGATTGGCTGGTTGAATAATAAATTGACATTACATTTGATAACTCATTAAATTGTTTAGACTCCGAAATAGTGGCACGCGGAAGCGCGTCCAGATAATGAAATCAGCGTCAATGTAACATATTAATTTATGTACAGTTAGCCTCAATAAGACGTTATACATTAACTAGAATTAATTTAAATTGTCAACAATTATTGTTCCATAATATTGCATGTATGTTTAGCCAAAAAACACACATTACTTTCTGCCTATAAATATTATAGTCTCGCATCGCCCGATCACGAAATGACATCGTTTTTCTTAGCGTTTTTTGACTATTTTTTCTTTTTATTCAACTCCTTAGGGTCAAGCGTTAAATAGGTTGTAACCTTCATCACGAATTGGGCGGTTACCAAATGGTTTTTTTTTGTTTTTTAAATTACATTTGAATCGACTGGTGGTTCCAGAGATTACCCTCTGCACACAACTTACAAACAAACTAATTTTACCTTTTTATAATTTTATTATTAGCATATCATTAGCATATCAAAAGATGTCCAATGCTGGACATAAGTCTCCCCCAAAAGGGGGGGTTTACCATAATCGCCACGCTTGGCAGGCGGGTTGGCGATCCCAGTATGGTGGTCAAATGCATAGAGAACGCTGCTGCCCATTCTCTAGTAAGCCCCTTAGTCGCCTTCTACGACACCCACGGGAAGAAATGGGATGGTGCTATTCTTTTACGTCCGGCACCACACGGAGCATAAGTAATATAGATTGGCTTTAGTGCAGCTTTATTTATCATTAAATGTAAACGTATCTATTACATATAAAAAAACCTCGCGGAATAAATTCTACAAATGATGGTGAAAACCGCATCAAAATCCGTTATGTATTTTAGAAGGACAGCGCGGTCGCTCCTACAGTCAAAATAAGCGACTTTGTTTAGAAAATATATTTTAAAATAAAGATTAGAGAAGGCTAATAATTAATTATAGAATAAGGGAATACAGAGATAATATTTAGAGATTTTATAAATACTAAGCATAATTATTACTTTAAAACTACGATATACAAAATAAATACAAAAAACAAAAGGACACTTAGGCGTCGAAGTATTCCTCCGCATCGCTGTCATCAGGAAACGTGCCCAGAATCTATCTATCGATAGTTATCTAGTATTATGGTACACCAATTGTAGACATCAGATGAGTTTTTGTTCGATGTAGGCATACATCTTTTTGAGATTGACTGTACCATCAACGCGTTAAGAACACAGTAACGCTTTAATGTCAAACTCAAGTAACCCGAGTTCTATTGAATTATCTTAAGGAACAGATAACAAAAAGGTTCGAGTAATGTTACACTGCGTTATCGTATAACCAACGTTTTCTACTCTTAATCCGAATAAGAAACTTTGTTCACACTTAGATAAGGTAACTGGAGCACATTTATGTGTGCTTTTGTTGGGAATTATACGGTACCGGTAAACCGGGGTTACTTTAATCAATAATGAACTTTGAAGGTTCATATTTCTTAAATATATGGTTATAAAAAATACAAAAAATGTCCTCGTTATATCGTTTTTATTTATAACTCTTGTTTTCTGTAATAATACGTGATAAAATATTGCTTTATTTTGACAAAAATAAATAAACTGACTGATCAAAGTTATACTTTGGATGAAGGGTTACTTTGATACCCACCTATTCTATTCCGTAATTACAAAGTAACCCCAATTATAATGCCAAAAATCAAATACTGCCAAAAGGAAAAATTATTAAACATTTTTAATTATATTTGTTATTGAATTCCCAGTGTGTCCTCAGAAAAGGATTTGACCACAGATTACTTTGTTATAAATAAGTTATGTATATAAATTTCCCTATATTATAGGGAAATTTGACAGTTCTTCAGTGTTGCTAACCTAGAAAAAAAAACTACCATGTTGCGTTTCGTTTTACGCAATTAGCGATTTTATATGAAATGGAAGTTTTGATCAAAGTCATCCCTCGAATCAAAGTAACCCTGGTTTACGGTATACTTTACAGCCGTATGGGCAAAACGTCCCTCTGGATAGGAAATCACGCTAAGCCGTTGGCCCCCACTGTCAATCGTGGATGTTATACAGATGTTATGGATCGTCAGAAGCCCGAAAGTCTGCCAACTAGTTTTATCGTATTACCTAGTAACTAGGCTGCGGAGGTCAGATAGCAGTCGCTTCATGTAAAATACATTCAGCTACATTCAATTAGATTGATTAATTTTCAAAATTCCTTACTTAGTGCTCACTTTCGCTTTAAAAGGTAATCTAGTGAATCATTTCAAGCTGGGAAAGCCAGCGATTTTGGCAGTTTCAATCATTTAGTGAATTTAGGATTTTTGTTATATTCAGTGGGTCAAGTGTTTATAAATTTTATTGAACCTTAGAATCTAGATGCAATGAACTTGGTCTTCAGTCTTGATAATATTAATGAGTCGGTGAAATAATATTACATGTTTAAATTAAGTTTTAAAGATTGAAAATGGTTTTTGGTGAACATCTTCCTTTTGCGGGGCTCTACAGACGGCGGGCACATACGACGATACAAGACGAAAAAAAAAACAATGGGCCGTAGATGAATTTATTTTTTTACCCTTTAGTAGATTATAGAGAGTTTGTTTAGATTTAAGATTAGTGCCTCAGCAAAATACAATGCTATCACGTTCCCAAAAAATATATAATGCTATTATAATACACAGTCACGGAAGCGAAGCTAATTTAATAAGCAGTTAGTTAATGACATTTGACACTTCCTTTACAACTGGCCAGTAATTATTAAAATACTTGTCTAAATAAACGAAAACACACTTGCTGTCCAAATCAATAGCGTCAGGTTGTCTGACTTCATCGGGGTAAAATTAAATCAACTAAGCTTTTAATTGAACGTCCGACAACACTCCGGTGTGTTGGTTTAATTAACCTTGGAACCGAAATTAGATTTTACCTTTTGTAATAGATACTACACATACGTTTTTAGTTTAAAAACATTGTGATTTTTCTCGTGTAGCTCTTTTTTTTACAGGTTAACGAACCTTGTTATACCTACTCATACATTTATGAACACTGTAAAACTCGGACAGTTAAGCAGTTTTAGTGTTAATCTTACACGACTTGTTAGCTACACGTGGCAGGGATAATCAAAATTTATTTAATCAAAGAGACTTGGCACTTTGTTATCATCAAAAATTACATCAATCAGTCCTTCAAAACACCCACGCTTCCTAGTTATTATAGCTGGCAATTGATGGACGTTTCCTGAAAAAACTGCTTCGTTCTGTGACAGGTTCACGGGTATCGCTGTTTGGGTTAAGTCCGCCACTGCACCCTGGATATTAAGAGTTATATAGGGTGGCAGGAACATAAACACACAATCAGTTACCATAGATCCAGTACATAATTCTTAAACAACCTGCGTTGAAGTTTTTCAATAATAAAAATATATTTCTGTTCCATATAAAGGGTAAGTTTATAACTAGTGCGCAATCTGTAACCATAAATTCAGCATATCATTCTAGACCCCCCCCCCCCCCCTAAGGTAGAAATTTTTCGTCATTTTATTTTTTAAAAATCTGCTGTTTCATAGAAAAGTGTAACACCTACGCGGTCAAAATGTTTGGAACAGCTGATTTTTTTTTGTATAGCTGTCGAAAAATTTCTGCTCTGGGGTTCTAGAATGATATGCTGAATTCATGGTTACAGTTTGCGCTCTGGTTAAAAGCTTATCTTGTATTTTGACCGCGTAGGTCATTGCACTTATCTATGAAACAGCACAGGTTTTGTTGATAACTGACTAAAAATTTTTACTTGAGGTATCTAGAATCATGAGTTGAGTTCATGGTTACAGATCGCGCGTCGATTTTCCAGCCACACTGTATATGAAGAAGCTTTGTTAAATTTTTGGAACAGCTGATTTTTTTTTGTATAACTGTCGAAAAATTTCTGCTCTGGGGTTCTAGAATGATATGCTGAATTCATGGTTACAGTTTGCGCTCTGGTTAAAAGCTTATCTTGTATTTTGACCGCGTAGGTCATTGCACTTATCTATGAAACAGCACAGGTTTTGTTGATAACTGACTAAAAATTTTTACTTGAGGTATCTAGAATCATGAGTTGAGTTCATGGTTACAGATCGCGCGTCGATTTTCCAGCCACACTGTATATGAAGAAGCTTTGTTAAATTTTGAAATATTCTATCCTATTCTACTATTTCCCGAACTATTTAGTCTTTATTGTTTCCAGCTTACAATGGGGTACAAAAAGCTGCTTAGAACAGTATTTAAATTGATGATTCAATTTGATTCTGTCTACCTATTTTGGTATGGTAATTTTATTCTGGGTGCAACGTTTTCACACATAATCATATAGTGAGTGTACTATGTTAAATATTGTACTTGAAACATTTTAAAAGAGTAACGGTGGAGTTTCTTGCCCATTCTTCTCCATACGAAATTACATTTTGGAAGGGGCGACTAGAATCAATTCTAAGTTAATGTAAATATTGACGTTCAAAAGTGCGTTATAAGTGCCTATTTGAAATAAATGCTTTGACTTTGGCTTTAACCAGTGCTAACGGCCGCGAATTACGAACTGTAGGTCGTAAGTTTGATCCCAGATAGGCACTTTACTTTATGTAGATTATGTCATCACAGCCCTCTCAAAACAGTGAAGGCAAACATCGGGAGGAAACCGGCATGTCCTAGAACCAAAAATTCGAAGACATGGGACATCTACCAACCTGCACTGGGCCCGCGTGGCGGATCATGGCCCACTCCTTCTCACCGAGATGAGGCCTGTGTGACCTATACCCCAGCAGTGGGCTATTTGTAGGTTGATTATGATGAAGTCTAAATTTTCAAAACCTGATTGAGTTTGTAACCGCACCCTGTAAAATCATGCAGACTATCTTTAGCTAGAGATTATTATTTATGTACTAGATCATAATTTATGAGTTTAGGAGTTATTGTGTTTGTAACCAACTTAAATCTAAAGTTCTGACTATAGATTATCAAACTTTGTAGTTATTAGCAATTTCTCTAGAATTTTGAAATTATTGATTAATCATAAGATTCCAAGAATACACTTAATAGGCTATTTCGTGATCGTGAATATTAACTGTGCTAATTCTCAGAAGTTGTTTGATATAAGTTTGTTGGGTAAGTTTTTCGTTGGGATAAAACCGTACGAATCAAACTCCCGGCTTATTAGGCAATATTCTTTAATGTTCACAATACTATTTTTATCACCATTTTATTCTGTCCCAAATGCAGGAGCAGAATAAAACGGCACAGGGTTTTTAAACGTATGGTCTTATACCAGCGCCGAACTAACCTCGAAACTCTGAATTGTCGAAATTAAACCCGTAAATAACCAATGTAGAAGCTAACACACACTCCAAATATACTACGCTACTGCGGCTACGAGTTACGAGGCTACGCGCGAGGCGATTTTGCTAGAATGGCGTAGCGCGTAGCTACGTAAGCTACGCCATTCCGACAAAATCCTTTCTTGAAACTCTCATCGGAATGAATTCCGTGCACGTTCGCGTTTTTAAAGCTTTTATGCCCAAAGATCGGTAAGATACTGCAAACTGATGTGGTGGCCTTATTGAATGTAGCCGAATGCCAGTATTCTGCAAAAACCAGCTGCCTAACTGACTTTCACAACTCAATTACTGGACAATACGATACCCCTTAGTAAGACTGGTTGTTAGAATTTTCGGCTTCTGACTACCCGTTACATACTTAAATTATAATTGTGATTACAATATAACCATGAACCATTTAAGTTCTGTTTACACAAAAGTTGGAATACTCTCATTGCCTTAGGAAATAAAAGGGACGTTTTAAGCCCTAATTACATGAAAGTTTTGTACAAACAATGATTCTACAAATTGTTGGAGTGAGCATTGAATTGTTGTGTAATTATGTGTAGGCAACACAATCCGGAACTTCTGAAGTTGAGTCAGCATTTCTACGCAAATACGGCTGTTTTTTGTGTACGCAAATCGTTGAAGTTTGTTTGTTTATTTAGGGTTTTCGAGTCATCTGGAATTTTGATAGCTTTGAAGTTTGACTCACAATACCAACCCTTTGAATGCCGAAACGTAGATCTACGCAAAACTCAATGGTTTTTTATTTGTTTCTGTAATTACGGCATTGAACTGGTTAATTACGTAACTGTAAAATTAATTTGGAGGCGTCATAAGGCCAGTTTGAGGCATTTTTTGGTTTATAAGTCGTCTCGCACGGATTACCTCGTCCGAACCATGAATAGAAACGTTTAAATAATAATAAAAAAACTATAGGCGACTTTCGGTATCTGCCGGTGAAAGTCCGACAAAATCAATCCAGCCGTTTTGGAGATTAGCCGGAACAAACAGACAGAGCCACAAATTAAAAATGTTAAAGGTATCGTTCATACTTTCATAAGCATTTATTAAAAAGCTACTATTTCGACATTACAAACAGACACTTACATACATTTAATTTATTTATATGTATTTAAAAGGCAAGATAAATTTTAGATAATTTTTCCCCCACAGGCTTAAAATAATAGTACCTAATTAATTAAGTAAATGTTTCAGTTTTTTTACCACATAACATAACATCACACCTGTAAACCCCGACGGGCTAAGCAGAGGACTTTCTTAATAACAATTAAGTATTTCCGCATTGTTACTGGCCACAACGGATATTCAAATAAAAAGAAAGACAAAAAAGAAACTTGATACTTTTATTTGCGGTAAACATGACGCAAAAAAAGAACACAAATACAAAAAACCCGGCCAAGTACGAGTCGAACTCGCACACGAAGGGTTCCGTGCCGCAAGACAAAAAACGTCGAAAAAAAACATTTTTATTTTTTTAGCGGTAACAGAAATACACATTCTGTGAAAATTACAACTACAACAGTTAACCTATTACGAGCGACGTCACACAGAAGGACGAACGGACAGCGGAGGCTTAGTAATAGGGTCCCATTGGTTACCCTTCGGGTACGGAACCCTAAAAAGGAACAAGTTGGGAGAAAATATGCGTCACAGCTACGCAGAAGGGCAATCGTTCAGCATAATGCTTTGACGCTATGCGATACAGAGCCACAGCACTAGTTTTCAACGCCAACTAGCAGAAAAGATGAATCTAATTCATCTTTGTCAGTTTAAATTTGTCTTACGTAAGGCCATTGAGGTCTCAACTTTGACAAGCCTAAATGGTTAACTTTAAGCTGAGATAATTCTTAGAAATCCTTCGAGTCATCTATTGTCTTCCGCGTGGTGAATTATATTTTAAGTTAATTTGTTTGAGTTATTGACTTTGATACCATTTTGGTAATTCATCTTGTCATGTCATAACCAGATCGGGAAATCTCTGAAATATCGGTGAACCAGAAAATGTTACCTACGCAAGGTTTGACCACGAATTCAACAGATTCGGCATCGTTTTTGTAATGCATAGGTTTATAATAAAAATAATCACTTGTTCTTACCGCAACTATGTTTTTTTTTCTGGGTGTTTTCTGGCTACGGAGATATTGAAGTTCAAACTTCCACCTACGAGAACGAGCCTAGTCGCGGGCTCGAACTCACTGGCGGGCCTGGCTAAAAATCACGCTGTCTCACCAGGCTTCGTGTCCGACAGAGATAGTATCAGTGTTGAGCAGTTAGACGCTGGTCTATACGCACAACGTTATTGAATGAGATGCAGGATCATTTATAGTAAAAATTCGCGAAAAAATTAAGAAAAGTCCTTTGGAAGATCGGGTTTTATGAAAAAGCCAATGCATAAATCAATAACCAATAAAGTTTATTGAACTTTTCGAACTTTTCAACTTTGTCGGTACCGACTTGGTTTTGGAGATTTTACACTTCTTTTATTACTTAAACACGCCCAAAATTAAGTAAAATTAGCAAGAAAAACGAATCTTTGTTGGCTCCTAACTTTTTAATGGTTTTTATTTTTATTTTAGTATTCTGTTTCCGTACAGACAATATTAATAATGGGACAAAACGATATCATATTTTACTTTGGATGTGCCATGTCAGACAGTGGAGTAAAACACTCCCGAAGCTTGTATGAAAAAATGTGGACTAGTTTACCTTAAATGTTAGAGTTATAACTGAACTTTAAATACTCCCATGCTTCCTGTAGCGTTGCATGGATAGTGGTTGCAACCCAAAAGTAGAATTAATTGCTGGCGTTACGTTGCGCAATACCGTAAAAAAAGTTGTTTCTTGCACAAACTTACTTTGACGGCTTCTTGAAGGTTCTTGTGATACCTACCCTTTATATTTATGGGGCTTCTGACTTCCCGTAACGACTGTCAAAGATTTATCTAACAGCCAGGACCATCCACTAACAGTAAGTAATTTCCGAGAAACGAAGAGATCCTGATATGTAATGAATGGTCACCCATCCACGGAACTACCTCGGCAAGCGTAGCTTACCCTTGATCAATCAGACCGTGCGGCCGTTACTTTGCCCCTCTGGCCCAATCACTTATGATTTGTAGGCCAACTAAGATAGTTAATCTAGATACTTTACGGATCTTGTTATTTGAGTGTTAAAAACTTTACTAGGAACATACTCAGCAAGTTTTATGATAAAACTGTTTTACTGCCATCCTGGAGTAAAAGTTTAGGTGGATCGTAAAATTGTTTTACTAGTATTTACATGTGGAACAAATTGGACCATGCATGTTACATAATGTTACCGTAGTTGAAACTACGTAAATGAATGCTACAAAACGAAGATTTTACAAGATTTTTTGATCGGAGTTGTTTGGAATAGGTACTAACGTTTTTTTGCAAACGCCTATTCAAGTTTCTTGAGCAATAATGCACCAATACGTCTCACTGCTTGAACGTTTAGCTATTATGATTTATTTTATAAGTACCTACCATTGTACCTTACCATTGTACAAATTTTGTTACTTTTTTCTTCTTCATCTTGCCTTTGCACGGAATACAACTCTCAAATCATCAGAAGCTTTTTATTTAAATAATTCTGGATATAAACCCCCCAACAGGAGTTTTTTAATGCAGCTTGCTGTAGGAGTAAACTAGTAGAAATCGTTACGTTCCATGCTACTTTATAGAAAGAGGCAGAAAGTGAGATAGTTTTCATGTTTTCTGGGATACCAACATACCTACATCTTGGAAATGTTCTAACAAAATTAAAATACTAGAGAGGGCTGCAATATTTACAAAAAAATCGTCCTTTTATAATTTTTATCTTCGATTTTCATTTTGAACTTCGTTCCTGACGGAGACGTTTTTTTTTCGCTAGAACATTTCCAAGATGTGGTTATGTTAGTACCCAAGAACAAGGAATCGCCTCACTGGCAGCAGCGTCTACAGATGGAACAAAATTCATGGCGTCTAAAGAGCACACGACTTCTGTCACGGACTGCCTTCAAAGCCTCCAGTTTCTATACGGCATTAGTGTCGCAGTGCGAGGAGATATTGACACGCTTGTTTTGTTAGGATAATGTTGACAATGCCGCATCTAGCAGCGGATCCCGAGGCGTCTCTGTGCTCTCTGGTACAATCGTCCAAGGCATGTATTTCGAAGCCGTGAATGGTAACCCAAGCAAGCCACGCAAGCCATAAACTGAGGTATCTGTCAGAAAAATAAACCATTTGTGATGCTTACCACGAACTATCTGTTCGGATCTTATTAGTCCGTTTCAGTTACTACATGGTCTGAAAAAAAAACAAGGAATGTTAGTTTTTCATGTGAAATACTGGATAGATTTAATGGTATTCAGCTGCATCAAGTTGTGACTGGAAGCTGACCCCAAAACTGTTGGGAAAAGGCTAAGGAGATGAATATGATGAATAATGGGATATCGTGACTTTTAGACGGTTTCCTGTTTTTGGCATTCCCGCTAAAATGGCTAAATAATTGATAATTTATGAAAGTACTTAAGTAATTCCAGAACTAATTATTTAAGTAAATACGCAAACTCAGCAATAATCCTTTTATTTTTACAATCAGCCAAAAGGTATCAGACTAAATATATACCTATGCTATTAAACGTCACTAATAATATCAAGTATGAGTTGTTTAATTCACATAGTAGAAGATAGGAGGCGTATTGAGTTCAGAGTATGCAATTAATTCATTTCAACAATAATGGCGTTCGGAAATTAGTATTCCCTTCTCAGAGTGAGGAATTGAAGGACACTCAAAAAAAGTCCACTAACTCCTTTTTCCCTTTAAAAACATATTTTAAAAGCTACGTCAATTTTAGCAATAACAGGCAACTGAGGGAACATAGGTGGGTTTTAGTCAGTAAAAGTCTGACACGCCCTCCTGCTCCACCCAGAGCGGGAGAAGATATTTGATGATTTCCCACCTAAAAAAAAACCCTTTTTAAAGGTACTCTTTGGAATATGCACTCAATCGTTTTGTTGAAAGTTTTCTCTACAAAATCGTATACTAATATAATACGTCGACCGATATTAGGAAATTCTTTCAAATACTCCTTATCGTTCGATGTAGGTAGTTAATGTGTTATGATAAAAGATTTTTCCCACAAAAAAGCCATGATGTGTCGATGGACCTCGGAAAATATATTGAAATCTCTCGATTTTTTTGGCTTACTTGCTTAATTTATTTGAGCTGCTGTTTTTAGATTCTAAATAATTAATAATTTATGTTCATTGAAACATTAATAATCACTTATGATATGTAACTAGCTATACAATGTTTCTCTATAGATTTTGGTTATAATATCCCTTTAATTATGACATGAATACATACAATCAACCCCATAATTATCTTAAGATTTGCACCAGAACCGCTTCATTACATTCTAGTTTATATTCCCAAATGTAATAATTAAACATGAACATGTAATATAAGCATATTTTACGACATGTTTACATTCAAAATTTTGGTTTATTATATCACTAATTGAGTTTTGTATTACCTCTGTTGAATAATCTTGCAGTTCTGAAGATAAATTATGTAATATAATGGAAGAGTGGGATGTTATAATTCTGTGTAAATTTACTTTAGTGGTGTAATCATAGCATCAAAAGTCTAATTTCCGTATTTGAAAGCGTTTAAATTCAATTCACAATCTCATCTCAGCGACAATCAATGTCAAAAACTTGTCGTAAATGGAGGTAAATTAGAGGTGTTCTTAACAGATAAAGACAAATTGAATGAATGAACGTTCTTATAAATGCGGGATTGTCCCTTAGAAAATGTGTCTTATATAATCTCGTACGTATTCGAATGTCTTTGCGTTGTAAGCGTGAAGTAAATCTCGATGTTGCTAAGATTAACTGTAACATTTAATAAATACCTAAACTAAACCACATTAAAACCTTCAAATATTATAAGCAGGAAGTTCTTGATGAAGGAGTTAACTTGTACAAATACTCACGTAAAGAAAAAGTTGCATGGAGATCCCATGTGACTTTTTATTATATGTAGGTATGTGTACATATAATAATATACCGCGTACCGGAAGACGTAGAGTTGGAAGGCCCCCCACAAGGTGGACCGATGACCTTATTAAGACCGCAGGATGCGGGAAGCACAAAAGCGGTCGAAGTGGAGGAGCTTGGGGAGGCCTATATCCAGCAGTGGATGTCTTTCGGCTGAAATGATGGTGATGATATAATAGAAAAAGAGACAGATCGTTTTCATGGTTTTCGAGGGCGCTGAAGCCAAAATAGTGAGGTCAAAATTAAAATCCAAGATGGTGACTGCGAGTATTTCCAAATGTTTCATCATGGGTGTCGTTTTCATGATTATCGAGGGATAGCCGATAGTGAAGTCAAAATTAAATATAAGTATTTTAAAGACAAAGTAAACGATGTTTTATTCGAAACTAGCTTTTGCCCGCGGCTCCGTCTGCATGGATGTCGGTTATTGCGTAAAAAAGTAGCCTATATCCTTCTATATATCTCTGCCAAATTTCATTACAATCGGTTCACTGTGAAAGCGTAACAAGCAGACAGACACACAGAGTTACTTTCGCATTTAAAATATTAGTTGGGATTGCAGAATAATCGTAATATACAATAAGGAGGGTCCATCGACTCCAAACGTTTTTATTTCTAGCCAGGCTAGTATTTGGATCTTGGAATTAAGTAATTGGCTCTCGTTAGCCTTTGTTGTCATTCACATGATAGGTACAATCAGATTGCTATCGACAAACTCAAACTCAAAAACTCAAAGCATTTATTTCAAATAAGCCAATTACAGGCACTTTTGAATTGTCAAGGTCGGTGAGGTAGAAAGATGAAGCTAGTTGCCCATTCCAAAGCGTAGGTACCTATGGAGAAGAACTAAACACTAGGGTAAGCCATTAGTAATGTAACTCATTCATACAAAGTTTTCACTTATCAAGTTTTACTTTCAAGGTCTACATCCATTCTAAATCTAATACCCATTACACAGAAACTTCTTCATGACGCGATCTTTAGATTAAATGAAAACTTATCGCTATTTAAAAGGTATTTTGTCCAACAAATTCTTTTCAACAGATGTTCAATGAAAGCCGTCTAATAGGATTAAAATAGTCATGAATGTAATGGAAATCGTATTGAAAATATATACCACAAAAACGCGTGCGTGGGGTTATTGGATTCAGAACTGCGGTGGAATTCGAGCTTTCAATAGGCTTTGATTATATGAATATGAAATGTAAAATAGCTCTTTTAAATAACAGAATTGTGCGCTGAATTACTTAAGTGTTTTGATTATGTGCTTATACGGGACTTTATTAGGCAATGATACCGCGCACACATACATTTTAATTTAATATTTCGTAATTGGCGTTATGTTTAAAATAATAATCATGTAATATTTACTGTCAGCTGTGAAGCTATCTTATATTAAATAATTATATACTAATAATAAAGCAGAGGAGTTTGCATGTTTGAACGCACTTATGTCTGGAACAACCAGTCAGATTTGATATTGCATTTAATAGCTTAATCCTTAAGGAAGTGTTCAGGCTAATAACATCACGCTATGACCCTTAGAAGCCGAGCAAAAAAAGAAGTCTTCCAAGCACAAGCTTGGAATGGGTAGCTCGCTGTCCGGTAAGGACCAGGCCCGGGTCGACGGCGCGTTGTGTTCCACGCGCGCCTCAAAGAAATGTCAGCACCAAATGGGGGGTCCGCAAGGGCCGATGCCTGCCAGGGGTGCGGGTTGTTCGAAAGAGATATCGCGGCCCCTGGCACACAGGCAACTGAGGGAACACGGGTGGGTTTTAGTCAGTAAAAGTCTGACACGCCCTCCCGCTCCACCCAGAGCGGGAGAAATTATTTGATGATATCCTACCCAAAAAAAAAGCACAAGCTTTCCAAGTAACTTTTCAATCTCCTGCTAGGTAAGAGTCGTGAGCCATTGATTCCCTTTCTTTTTGCACTCAAATTTATTTTTACCATCAATAATGCATTGTTTGTTAACTACATTCAAAATTCGACTACCGAGTCGAAAGTGTCCTTCAGCCAATTTAGTTCTGTAACGTTTTAAAGGACTTATTTTGACCTTGTATTTGCCAGACAAGCAGTATTGCGTTTCAGAGAGCCATGTCTACGCAAGATGGTATTGAACACAAAGAGCTGTCTAACACACCTTTGCAGTCTTGATATAATCGTTCTTACTATACCTACCTACCGGAAATGTTTGAAAGTCATGACCAGAGATCGGATATTCGGATGCATATTTTATCTAAAGGTAATTTTTAGCTATGAAAGTATGGAAGCAGCTTCATAAATTATTTGTAATATTTATTAAAAACCCCGGGATTCTTGGATTGTATAACTATTCAGATGTGTATTAATTTCAAATTAATGTTTAACCCGGTACAAATATGTGTATGCACTGGAGGAGGGGTGGTTTGTATTAGTTAAAACAAATAAATAATAGTTTAAAAAACTAAAAAACGCGCTTTAAAAACCAAACTAAAAAAGGAGAAAATAATTTAATTCAATTAAAAAGCGTGGGGTGCTTTTTGAGGTATTTTTTTAATCAATTAATGTCAAGCACCTTTTCACATATTTTCTCCTTTTTTAGTTTGGTTTATAAAGCGTGTTTTTTAGTTTTTTAAACTATTATTTATTTTCTATTTTTTGGTTCTGCTAACTACAAAAACGTGTTTTTTTTTCCTTTTTTTTCATTTTTCTCAATTTTCTTTTTAAATTATTGAATAGTCATCGGTCCTCGCTAAGTTTACAAAGTTTCAATGAAATCTGACCGTTTAAAGTGGGTCAAAATATCGTCCAAAGGAGTCGGTTACAAACAAACAAACATGCAAGTGAAGATAATATAAAGCGTGTAAAAAGCATTACTTACTATTTTCAAAAACACTAGCATTACAATGCAGGTTACTCAATTCTCAAAACTTTCATCTCTTACCGCCATTAAGTGCAGAAAGCCAACAACAGTGTAATAGCCAATTAAAGTTATCACGAAACCAACTTCTGTGCCTGAAACCCTTTTACAGTCCACTCAGGATATACAATACTGAACCTTGGAACACTCTAGCTACTCGTACTTACCCTTTAAACAACAAAGGGACTCTAGTTAGTTGTGGACCTAATTTCACTAAACAGCGGTTTTTAAAGATATAGGAGTTTCAAATGTCGACCACAAGCAGACCCGAGATAGCTAATGTTAGATTACGACCTATTATTACGGTCCAACTATAGTATTCCCCAAACAAAGGGTAAATGCAGCTAGTTTTCAGAATAGCGTGGAGATAATGAGTAGAATTCTAGATAGGAATAGAAAGAAAAAAATAGAAAATGCTGTGTTCTACATCTTTTAGTGTTGTGGAGCATCTTAAATGTAAAGAAAATACGTCAATAGAACATTTAATTGAAATTAAAAGTTACCAAGTTACTTACAACGCATTGTGGTTTTAGTTATCAGTGTTATTTTTTTACAACAAACAATAGCGTCCCGAATGACTGCTGAATACTTTTTATTGGGTCGTGCGTTTGTTTTAAATATATAGAGACAAATCGTCGTATTTTATTATTTATCAAACACAAAAGACTTTAATATACTTTGCATGAAAAGCCTTATCTAAGTTATTTTCTAAATCTCAAGTTTCATTAGGCTTAACACAAACTTATCCAAACATGTAATTGCTCTTGCACTTGTTTTTGATACTTACGTATTGTCGAGGGAGTCATTTCTTAAATATTTATAAGTCTTATGAAAACTAAGCTAAACTTAACTAAAGCTGTGCTGAACTTAGATAAAAACAAGCTCCCAAAAGGAATAATGTCAACATTAAGTAAACAAAATTGTAAAGTGAGAGTTGGAAACGTTGTGAAGTTTTAATTAGTGTTGTTTGTTTTCAATCAAATAATGTAATTCTTGGGGTTAAGTCATCGTAGTCTTTATTTGACTTTGCTCTGTAGTCAAGGTGTCAATAGAGCATGAAAATTACGTCTTGATCAGTAAAAATAACACCTTGATCAGTAGAACAATGATGATTAGCAATGATTAACACAATGACAGTTCCTAAGCATTCCATTAAGCCAACTGTCCCCTCCTCCGACGTGGAAACGACTATCTCTCAACCATTTTATCACTCAAGAAATGTACAAAAAATGAATATATCCTGTGCGCATAGTATCCTTGGAGTTTGAATTACCGATCGGATACGAAACACGATACTGCGCTTTAAGACACAAATCATAAACGTCACTCAAAAGCAGAAAAGCTTAAAAGCGACTTGGGCTGGACACGTTTGCCGCATGTTGGATGCATTGTAAATCCCTGAACAGGTTGATTATCTTCTATATAAATAAAAAGAAAAGTCCTGATTGACTGACTGATTCATCAACGCCCAGCCAAAACCCTTGGACCTAGAAAGCTGAAACACAGGTTCCTGTACACATGTTCCCTTTATAATGTAGACAAGGAACAAGGAAGGATTTTTCGAAATTCAACCCCTAAGGGAGTTAAATAGGATGAAAGTTCCGCGCGGCGAAGTCGCTGGCAAAACTGGTATTATACATATATACCTTCAAGTGTCGAGTTATTAACACAATTTATTTTCTATTTCTATTGTTATCAGACTCAATGAGTCTGCATAACAGCTAAGGGGTATATGTATGTGTAAGTAAAATAGCCATTTACATATATTAATAGTTGATCGCTGACTATTCACGCCGCCTGCGCTGCCCGGTGAGTATTCGTTGGTCGCAGTAACAAGAGCTACCAAAGAGAGTACTCACTCAGGGTCACTCGCTGTGAGACTTACACATACGGTACATACGCATACCAGCAGTAATCACGCTGCTCCTCTACTCGCTTTTAGTTGCTAGATCGAAGACCTTCTCGTTATTTGCCAGCGGTCGGACAGCTGCCTCAATGGGACGGTGGGGATTGTCATACTGTCAAGCTGTCGGGTGTTCTTTGGTATCAGAAACTACTTAGCCATTCGTTTATTAAATCAACCTAAACATTGCAGCGAATCCTTGAAAACAGACACATAATCTAAGCATATAATATACCTATCTACGTATGTTGCGAATACAGTCTCGCAGTTCAATATCATTTATGAAATATTTAAAGTAAGCTTATAACGTTATGCGGCGAAGAGCATGGCATATTTATTAAATTACCAACAACAAATTTCGAGCAGAAAAAATGGGCCATTCTTTAAATAACGGGAGTATCCTTTATTCGTTCACAAAAATTATTACAAATAGCAGTTTTTATTAGATCCAACTCGCGTGTTTCACGGTACTTTACCCTTCTAAACTGATATACAACGGGCTTAAAATTTACAATCAGCTCTATTTTACAAGAGGATTTACGGAGCTGGTTAAGGACACTCCTGTATACCCCTAATCTCGGCAGTTAAAGGGATAGATGCAATTTCGGGGGTCATTAATTTTGATAAGAATAGACAGGTCTGTGTGAATAATGAGTGACTAATTTCTTTGTTAAGTTCATCCATTGTCTGTTTAAGTACTTTGTTTAGACAACGAAGAATGGAAATGAGTTTGTCATCTAATGTTGAAAGTCCTTCTATTGAGAAGGTGGAACCAGCAGGGTGATTTTTGTTTGTTGTTTGATTGTTGTTTTGTTAAAGCTTTCTTCTTCTGAAACGGCTGCAGGTATTTAGAATTTTAAAATTCATTTGTAATAAAATAAAGTAAATTAAATACTTAATTTAAATAATTTATGGCTGTTTTCTATATTATTATTATAAAGAGGTAAAATTTATGAGGTTGTATATAAGGGGTACCTAACCTTCGGAAGTACAGATCCAATTCTGAAAATGCTTTCACTAATGGCAATCGTCATCTGGTTTTACAATATTTATAAAGATGTTAGCACCATGTATCTTACACGTCATTAATTTATCTGTCATTGGTAATTTTAAAAATGTTTACCAATTGCAATATCGTCCTCCACCGTATGCTCCACCGTGTCCTCAGGGCGATCTACGCAGTGGAAACACCCGGGCGTTTCCTCCCGCCTTATACGAAATAGGAATCTCCCGAAACAACCGTGTCCGGTGAAGACTTGTGCCAGGCGGAAGGTGAGGACGCCGTGGCACCTCTCAATCCACCCCTCAAAGAGGGGACTTACCGCCGCAAGTTGCGACAATCGCACTATCCATGTCGCCATGAGATCCCGCCGGAGCTCTGTCCGCTGTACCGCGATTTCTCGTGGCAGCGGAGTTACGTCAGTTTGCCTCCTCACGCCACTTCCAAGTGTGCGCGAGGACCTTTGTCTCCAGATCCCATGGCAGCAGGGGTATCGTGTTACCCAGTAACTGGGTTGTGGAGGTCAGATAGGCAGTCGCTCCATGTAAAATACTGGTATTCAGCTACATCCGGTTAGACTGGAAGCCGACCCCAAACATAGTTAAAGGAAAACGTTAGGCAGATTGATTGAATTGTTACTCACATCGTATATAATCTTAAGACAAAACTAGCTTCCACCCGCAGCTTCGCCCGCGTGGAAGTCGGAAATTATCCTGTGAGAACGTACTACCGGGATAAAAAGTATCCTATGTGTTAATCTAGGTTATAATCAGAGATCTGATATTCGGATGCATATTTACATATAGATAATTTTTGAAAGTATGGAAGCGGCTTTATAAATTATTTGTAATATTTATTAATTTTATTCTTGGATTGCATAACTATGCAGATGTGTATTAATTTAAAATTAATATTTAACCCGATACAAATATGTATATGTACTGGAGAAGGGGTGGTTTGTATTAGTTAAAACAGAAAATAAACAAATTACTTACCTAAATTAAGACCTTTTCGATACAAAAGCGCATTCCATGATTTCCATGTTAGCCAACATCTCAACTGTAGGTGATTAAGCATCCGAATATCCGATCTCTAGTTATAATCTATTTGTGTGCAAAATTTCATCCAAATCCATTCAGTAGCTTTTGCGTGAAAGAGTAACAAACATCCGTAAATCCATACATACAAACTTTCGCGTTTATAATATTACTAGGATATTCCAAATATTTTGGCATTATCGCTCCAGCCTGGTGATTTTCGGTTCACGTCCACGCTTACTCCAAGTTGGTATGCCATAGCAGAAGAGGCGTGTCTAGTGCTATGTGTAGTCAATATAGATACATCAATTCCACTGCTAGCTAGCGTAGATGTTATCCATCTGCTCAATATCTACGAAGTGATTGAATTATTGGGTTTTTTTTATACTTATAACTAGATCATCTCTTTTTGTATTATTGAAATATAAGGATGTCTTTTTTATTATTCAAGGCAAGGCATGTTTCTGGGATCTATAGTTTTATATGTTAATTTAAGAAAATGTTTGCTCTGTGCAGTTGTAAGAGCAAATAAAATTATTAATGTCTTAGATATTTTGTCGCTGTCTCAATTGGGTATCAATAATAGCTAAAAAGTTAAGAACTGTGTAATGTTGTACTTGGAAGAAGTAATCTTAACAATTCCTTTGAACAAGCGTCATCTTTGCCTAATTCTTAACCAAGAATCAGGGCGAGAGCTGCACCCTAATTGCGTAAGTCACGATTAATCATAATCTGTTTCGTTTTGAAACAGATGGCTAAACCATTGCTTCATATGTTCGAAAATGTGTCTGCTCAATAACGTTAATAATGCAATGAATATTAGGGTGCAGATTTATAATGAATTTTTCAGAAATTGAACCATATTCTGCAAAAAAATTTAGTTTAGGTTGTAGCTCAAAAGTACCAAGACGTTTGGATGTATGTGGAGCTTAAGTTTCGGAAGGTGCAACTAGAATCAATCCTATTCTTTTGTGTATTTTCACGTTTGTAAATGCCTTATACGTGTCTATTTGAATTTTATTTTTTTGTCTTCGGAAGCTATGGTATTATCGAGTGCTGGCAATACGAGAAAATGCGTAGGCAAAAGCTAGTTGAATATAATTACTGATTACTCATCCACACATGTTTTTTTTTATATTTTTAAAAACGTTGCCCCACACTAGGAATTTCTCCTGTATCGTGGGTGCGTTTACAAACATTTAAACTCACATACACAAACAGCCAGACCCAGAACAACTACTTGCAGATCATACAAATATTTGTTCCTGTGCTTTATAGGCAGGTAGTCAACCACAACGTAACTAACAGTCAGACTTTGACAGTGCTTTGATTTCGTAGTACATCTATTTTCTGTGAATCGTTTGAAGATAACAAGAACAAAATGATGCTTCCATATATTAAAAAAAAGCGTTAAATGCATTTAGTCACATGTGGTGCAAGTGGGCCTAAGGATTATTGAAAACTAGTCTAGGTACTCTAGTCCTGGTCGTGCGTTTGATCGTACTTCCTAGTGATTAAAGGGCTCCGGGGCTGAGAGTCAGCACTTTTCGAACGTCAAAATTACATAAAATAGTCCCCTAAAACGCCCGCCCTTCACCACTTCCTAGTGCTTCAGCTGGGAAGAAGAAGTCCAGTGTTCGGAATCCACTGTTTTTCCTGTGAAAATAAATCTTCATGAACGGTAGGAACTAAATATAACTCCTAATTACTTTGGCTTTCCTAGATAAACTTAGATAACTTAGGTTAGGTAGATGTTTGCATCTAAGATAAGTTTTCTTTTTGGACCTATCCGCGGAAAAGTTTTTCGATTTCTTTATCTAGAACGATAAGGTTAGGTACTGTATGTTGCTAACTTATTTCAGTTCATTTACTTATCAAGTTCGATCGATAATGTCTAAAAGGCCTATGTCCAGCAGTGGACTGCGATAGGCTGAGTTGATTGATTCATTGATTGATCGATAATGATTGCGATGGAGTCAGCGTTACTACTTGGATAAAAACACCAAAACCTCACTTATCCAGGACATTTGCGGAATAGTGTCACCTTACCACACATATGGGGAAGCACAGGGAAGTTTTACGTTTTTAAAGTATACATCTTTGCAAATAAACAAAATTGAAGTGTCGGTTTGTTTGTATAATCAATTGTATTCTATAATTACTTACGTACTAAATTTTTTTTAAAGCTAGGACCAAAGCAACATATTAAATATTCTTTGGACCATACCTGTTGCCGTTATCAATATCGAGCAAAAAATCACGTTTTTTGTATGGGAGCCCCCTTAAATATTTATTTTATTCTGTTTTTAGTGTTTTTGTTGTTATAGAGGCAACAGAAATACATCATCTGTGAAAATTTCAACTGTCTACTAACTATCACGGTTTATGAGATACAGCCTGGTGACAGACGGACGTACAGCGGAGTCTTAGTAATAGGGTCCCGTTTTACCCTTTGGGTACGGAACCCTAAAAATGATCAACTTGCTCGAACGTCACAATAATATTTTTAGCCTACTTTATCTTATGAATAAAACCGTTTAAAAAGGTCACCTCTCCTCTTCTGTGCTTATACGAGCCAGTCCTTTAGTTAGAGGTCAAATTCATCCCTTTCATTAACATTAGCATGGGCTTACCGGGTGATTATTTTGGTCTTAGCTGTTGTTGAGTGACGTCAGAGGTGTGTTTTAAACCACAGACGTGTCTTTTAGTAGGTATCTATATTGACGTGGTAGTGAAAGTTGACCATTTCGGGGAAAGTATTTTTGTTATATAATTATTTTTTTATTGTTTTTTTTTGGTCCTGTTTAAAAGTAATTACAATATTGCTTTTATATTTACATAATTTTAATATGTAATCGCTTAGACTCACAGGGCATAAAAAAATACAATGTTGTGTTCCTTGATGAACATTACAAACTTGTTTTGTACTTTGTAGTACCTACGTTTTTAATAACTTTATGTTAAATCAGACAAGTAAATATGACAATTGTCTTTTTTTTTTTTCAACAAATTAGGTAGGGAACCTCTTTAATAACCTGCATCTAAAAACTGAATAAATATGCATGAATGAATAATGGTGTAAACCGCAAATTACAGGCGACCAGCTCTCAGTACGGCCATTATGAACCCACCATATGCGAGAACACAGCCAGTCATGCTTGCTATATCCTATTACACTTTGACTTGAAACTTGCATCTAAATAAACTTTTGCATACATAAACTCGTGCCTTTTTAAACATTAGGCAAGTTAACATACTGTACCAAAAATTAAAGCTTGCTTTCCAAATCCAAATTCAACAGCGTGCTTTTATTTAGCCATTAATTAACTTCTCATCGTAAATGAATGGTAATATCCTTCTCATACTTCTGACTTTGTTCATTCTTTCTTTCATATTCAGTCTATTCTTCTTTGGAATGCGCTTCCTCTCGAAATCAGGACGGCCACCAGTCAGTATGCATTTCAGCGGAAATTGCAGAGGTATTTTCTTAACCAATAGCGTAGCTCAGTCGTCTCAACACCTCTGTCCCATGAATTTGTATATATTATAAGTATATATTATAGTAGATATGTATACATGTATGTGTATTATCAGTTACTTAAAACCTATTTATGTAAGCTTATTTATAATTCATTATAAACGGCAAGGTTGGCGCAGTAGTTAAGCGATTGACTGCTGCGCTGCGTGTCGCAGGTTCGATTCCCGCACGTAACAAATATTTCTATGACATACAAGTAGTTGTTCTGGTTCTGGCTGTTTGTGTATGTGAGTTTAAATGTTTGTAAACGCACCCACAATACAGGAGACATTCCTAGAGTGAGGCAAAGTAGGATTAAAAAAAAAAACGTTTTTTTTTTCATTGTTCCTCTCATCCAAAGCACCTGCCATCTAATCTCTGCACCGCCCTTGGTTGACTGGTAGAGAATGCCTAAGGCATTAAGTCCGCCTTTGCACCTTTTTTGTGTGCGAGAGGTTTAAATAAATAAATACATCTTTAAGGAAATTTCTCGCCGGCTGGTCGACACTTCACGTGACCAGAGGGCTGGGTCGTTCTTTGGCCAAAGAATTAGCATTGCCATTCAACGTGTCAATGCTGCCAGTCTTCTGGGCACGTTTCCTGATGACAGCGATGCGGAGGAATACTTCGACGCTTAAATGTCCTTTTGTTTTTTGTATTTATTTTGTATATCGTAGTTTTAATTATTAAGTACATTAGATAAATAAATAACTTTTCTAAAAAAAAAATACATGGGATGGTTAGTGAAAATATACATTATTGTAACAGTTATTATGTATGGTGTAAATGTGTAAACCTTTTATGGATGATAAAGTATAACTAAATACTTCAATCACACTTTCACTATCAGTCTACAATGTTCCCACTGCTGGGACACAGGCCTCCTCTCTGTGAGAGGGATCAATTGTGCAATGGCGAAAAAATTGTTTCGAGTTTTTTCTAAAACTTGCTTAGAAAAACACACGCTTTTTAATTGAATTAAATTATTTTCTCCTTTTTTAGTTTGTTTTTTAAAGCGTGTTTTTTAGTTTTCTAAACTATTATTTGTTTTCTATTTTTTAGCTCTGCTAACTACATTTTTTTTTTAATTATTAAATTGTCATCGGTCCTCGACAAGTTTACAAAGTTTCAATGAAATCTGACCGTTTAAAGTGGGTCAAAGGAGTCGGTTACACACAAACAAACAAACATACAAGTGAAGCTAATATAAAGCGTGTAAAAAATAAAGAAAAACCGGGTTAAGTGCATGTCAGACCACGCACAATGAAGGGTTCCGTAACTGGGATGAATTTATCCCAAAAATAAATTTAGCATTGCAGTTGAAAAACATGTTCTCTTTTCTTATTTGCCTACCAGAAGTCAACCCAATATTTAAAGTGCATTTATTTACGTTCCACGGCCGTATTTGGGTCACAGAAGTTCATGTGTGCTAAATTTCAACTCTCAAGCGGTCCATTGGATTCAAAGCAAATTGCCTGTGACTGACACACACAGGACTGGATCTTATCAGGGTTCTGTTTTTCATTCGGACGTACAGAACCCTAAAAATTGTATATTTGCACAAATAAAACGCAAATTATAAATACAATACATCGCGCCAATTATGAAAATAAACATAAAATACACACACTAATACAAAGTAGCCAAAAATCGAATACTTTAAAAATAAAAAAAAACAAGACACTACGAGTATAATAATATGGCCGATTACGTGTCTGATTAGTACCTACTGGTAGACATGACAATAGCCTCGCTTGTTATAATATGTTCTATCCTTATACGCGTCAGTGTGCAATTTATTGATTCAAAGCTTTAGGTAGTTTAGTGTCCATCGCAGTCTATGTTTATTTATTTCTGCCAGGGGTGCGGGTTGTTCGAAAGAGATACCGCGGCCCCTGGCACACAGGCAACTGAGGGAACACGGGTGGGTTTTAGTCAGTAAAAGTCTGACACGCCCTCCCGCTCCACCCAGAGCGGGAGAAGTTATTTGATGATTTCCCACCCAAAAAAAAAAAAAGTCTATGTTTATTTATTTGTATTTGTTTTAGCAAACTTTGTCTTCTAAAGAACGGAGGTGCAGCAATGCCTGCTCCATCCACCACAACGCCATTTTTTGACATAGAACGAATTCAGTTATGGTCCGAAGACCGATTGCAATAAATAGAATGTAATTTAGTTGTAAGCGATTATATAAACATAAAAAACAGTAATATCTTAACCTGTAACTTAACAAAGATACTACCACTACATTTTCATCTAATCACAGAGAAAGAAAGAAAAATTAAATTATTTTCTACTTTTATAGTTTGGTTTTTAAAGCGTGTTTTTTAGAATCAGAATCAGAATCAGAATCAGAATCAGAACTTTATTTGCTATGAATGTAGGTACAGGTATAAGATGTTGTACATAAATAAATGAGATCGGCTACAGTCTACCTTACGGCGTGCAAATTATTAGGTACATAAATTAAACTATTAAAACAAATTAAATAATGTCAGCAAAACAAAACAAAAATTAAAGTGAAGTCAATTAATATTATTATAGTCAGGTACATAAGTCATAATGGGTCAAATTTGTAATTAATTACAACAATCATAATCAGGATAAATTTTTATCATTTAGAAAGTCTTGCACTGAGTAATAATATTTGCCTAATAGTAGTGCAGTAACCTTAGATTTAAAAATGTTTACTGAATAATCCTTAAAATTATGAGGTATTTTATTATAAATGACAGGTCCCATTGTCATAATATAGTTTTTTAAACTATTATTTATTTTCCATTTTTTAATTCTGCTAACTACAAAAGCGTCATTTTTTCAGTTTTTTTTCCTTTATTTTTTTAATTATTGAATTGTCATCGGTCCTCGTTAAGTTTACAAAGTTTAAATGAAATCTGACCGTTTAAAGTGGGTCAAAATTGCGCCCTAAGGAGTCGGTTAAAATAAAAAAATCAAACATACAAACAAACAAACATACAAGTGAAGCTAATAAAAAGCGTGTAATAAAGAATGTACAAAGAAACAAAAAAATTAAGAAGATATACTTGTAAAAGGTAGGAATTAGGAATAACAAAACAAAAATAGTGTGTGCAAGATACATACATACATCCTGGTCTATGACAATCATAAACTGCGCACTGTTGATCCTTCAGAATTTTAATTATGTCACTTATAAAACCAGTTAACTAAAGTGTGTTTTCTATTGTTCCAGATATCCTCGGTTCAAACTTTCAATGAAAATGTGGTCCTTTAACGAAACTATAACATAATATAAAAGAACTTGTGAACTATGCTTTGTTTTGTGGATAAAAAGTGATAAAAACTATGGAGTGTTTAAAAGTAGTGCAGAATGGACGTTATGTATAACATCAGTTTGGAAAGGCAAAAGTTCTACGCGACACACAATTTCAACAAGTTTCCTGATTCTAAAGACGTGGAAGTAAGTTTGACATTTAGATATTTTTGCTTTATTCTTTCAAACAGCAGATTTCTTTTGAGAACGCTATCTTGAACGTACCTACGTGGAACTAAGTTTGTAATTAATATATTTTTGTTTTATTCTTTAAACAGCAGATTTCTATTGATACCACTATCTTGAATCTAAAGACGTGGAAGTGAGCTTGACATACATACTCAGCCTATAACGATCCCACTGTTGGGACACAGGCCTCCTCTCCATGAGAGTGAGTGGGCCATAATCCACCACGCGGGCCCAGTGCGGGTTGGTTGCGGGCCCAGTGCGGGTTGGCGACTACATATTTACAATTCATTTCACATTTCATGTTTTTTTTCCTCGTTTGGCAACTGAGTCAATGACTGTTCTGCCAGTGTCACATTTGGTGTTACTTAAGATCTTCGTTCTGTGTAAATATGTCATTATATTGACATATTTACACATTTTTTATTTAGTTTTTTTATTGACATGCAGCATTTTGTATGTCAAATTAAAGGTGTTCACATTTCATATATTAATAAAGGTATCTAAACTACAACCACATACTACATGTAAAAAGTGTTAGCCATTGAATGTCTTCTTATAAAAAAAAGGCCAACTACAAGTGATGAAAGTTTACGCCACAAACTTCAGAACTTCTACCCACATAGCGGTCGAGCTTGCACAACATTTCTGAACAGACTGTCTAACATTCTGAACTTTATAGATTAACGTCAATTTACTTTTCAACGGTTCCAAGAAATTCAACACTTGAATCTTGCAAGAAACTTTCGATTGTACATAATAAATTGATGAGCTAGATCTATTTTAAGCTAAGCCCGTGCCTTGAATACTTCATTTACTTTAGTTTATTACAAACTGATTGTATTATATTTAAAATGTGGGTAGGTAGTTGGCGCCCAACGTGGTACTTACTAAAGTCGTTACAAATGGCCGCCGAACAAGTGAAATATTCCTGAACTGACAATATTTCGAACTTGATTGATTAGGTACTCTATTTATTGATTAGGTGATCTAGGTACTCTTTTATATAATATTTAATGTTTCGAGGAAGTTCGCCTCCAAGAACTACATATGACGTAGCATCAACGAATAATCGATACGCTAGGTCTATTAATACTGATACCACTATCGGATAGTCGAAAGCAATATATGAATGTTTCATTCAATAACATGCTAACAACTACCCACGTTAAAAAAAAAACTTCAGTTTTTTTGGCCCAACCTAGTAATAGTTTTTCTTTATAATTCTGTACAACGTTGTTTAAGGTTCAGCAAAATAAATCGATGTGTTTTTTTATTATACTTTTCTTAATATCTTTAATTTTAACAGTTAAAAACTAGCTAAACCTTTGTTACCACTAATTAAAGCACTATCCAATCAGATCGAAACTTTAAACACGTGCACTGACTAACTGTTTTCCCTCATCAATTTTCTAGATTCAATAAGGCAGGTGTAAAAAATTAGGTCGTGTGACCTATAAGTCAAGTTATTAAGTTACTGTGTTTTAATGTCAGTACATGTGAACTTAGAATAAAGTTTTATTTAGTAGTTCTATTATTAGGCAATGGTCGATCACTTTTCCAGTTTTCTGACGTTAACTATGTCCTTGTATAGATCCTATTATGTGATCTTCTTTGTGTGTCTGTCTTTAGAACTGTTTATGTTTTTGTGTGTGTTTGTTGTTTGTTTATCTCTTTCCAACACCAGGAATCGGTATGGGTCTGTCCTGTTCTTTACGCATTGCATGATGGTCTGTATATACTAATAGGTAGCCACATTCATGGTTTACGCTGTTTTTGAGTGCTCTAATGTTTCGTATGATGCGTCTATTTGCAATACGTCATAGCCTTGTAGTTTTTATGCTACTGTGGGCTGATTTTTCCTGATAAAATTGATGTTTGACAGTTTGTGTATGAATAGGCTATCAAACATTCAGAACTGTCCCTTGGATAATTTAATTGGACGTTGGAAAAATCAGACCTGGCCTGACAGTAGATACATAGAATAAAGAAGTGCGGCAACCTCTGGCAATATTTGACCTACTATTTAAAGTGCCTACTATTACCTAATGTTGTTTTTCAATCCCAGATATTAATCTTACATTATTTGTTTTTGTGTGTTTGTTTTTTAATAGAGGAGTTTGGCATAACAACTGGCTTGGCTGTCAAATTACTGTCAATGTTTAATTATACTCAAAATAAAGGCAGGTAGAGGGTAGCTTGACGCCCTGTAAGGACCCGGCCCGGGTTGACGGCACGTTGTGTTCCACGCACGCCTCATAGAGATGTCAGCAGTAATTGAAGGGGTCCGCTAGGGCCGATGCCTGCCAGGGTCGCAGATTTGTTCGAAAGAGTTACCGTGGGCCTGGCACAGGCAACTGAAGGAACACGGGTGGGTTTTAGTCAATAAAAGTCTGACATATGCGGGCTCCCGCTCCGCCCAGAGCGGGAGAAATCTTCTCATTTGATGATTTCCTATCCTAAAAAAAAGGCAGGGAGCAACACCAAAATTTGTTAACACAGCTTTATCAACCCAAGCAGTTCATCCTTATCTTCCCAGCCATTTCTCAACTATGATGGGTTCGGCTTTTTATAACTCTAGAACCTAGTTACTGGGTAATACGATAACTCGATGATGTCCTACTTAATAACCACAGCAACTAGCTGCAACTTATTTAGGTAATTCCTTTGTATTCAACTAAGTGTGTTATAATAAGGATGAAACAATACGCACCCTGTTAATTTAAATTAGTAATGCGTTGCAAACACGCCTCTGGAACACGCACGTTTTATTTTGGATCGTTCTATTGTTCATTAAATAATATCTGAACCGTACCTATTGTTTTATAAAGGCTGGGTGTTTTTAATCGTCAGGCACATCCGTTGAAACAATATTTCATACGAACCTACATATATCGTGCGGAAGCAACGAGCGTTGTATCCTTCCGAGTCAAAAACGAGATATTGAGACCGACGATATTTTGATAAATGTAAACTGCTTAACCTACCTACCTAATTAGTTTTTGAATGAAAAATGCAATGAAACGCCATACTTTAATTGATATTTTCATAATTAAGTCAATTTAAAACATTACCTACGTTGAGAGCGTTTGGCCGGCGCGGGCTGGCAACGTCGCATTTCAAGTGGTTTTTCGTGATTATCTTATTAAGTTTAATTTACCCTTAAATAAACACTTTTAATCGTAACAACGATGAACGCTCTTAAAGGAAAACCTCTCGTATTTGAAATAGGCCGCATGCAAATACCGGAAAAACCCTATTCAACCCAAAATAGTACGACATAAATAAACATTCCGAATGGTCGAAAAACTTTTAATGGCTGAATGTTCTGTATGCGGCAGCGTTGTGCCCACAATAAAAGTTGTGCAACAACTGTTAACTTGACATCCCTAACTATATACTACCTGCGTAACTATGGTGACCGAGAAAATAAAACACGTTGCAAAGAGCTGCTATTGGTGCAGTAATTTTTAAATACACACTTTCCTTTCGAATTTTAGGTGTGAAGGCCTAGACAACGTGACATTCTGTCAGCGCTAACCGTGATGCAAAAGTCACCAACGTGTCAAAAGGCTTGCCCCCTATTTTATGGGACTTACACATAACTGGAATAAATAATAGTTTAAAAAACTAAAAAAACACGCTTTAAAAACGAAACTAAAACAGGAGAAAATAATTTAATTCAATTAAAAGGGGGTGCTTGACATTAAGTGATTATAAAAATACCTCAAAAAGCACCCCACGCTTTTTAATTGAATTAAATTATTTTCTCCTTTTTTAGTTTGGTTTTTAAAGCGTGTTTTTTAGTTTTTTTAAACTATTATTTATTTTCTATTTTTTAGTTCTGCTAACTACAAAAACATGTTTTTTTTTCTAATTTTTATTATTATTATTGAATTGTCATCGGTCCTCGACAAGTTTACAAAGTTTCAATGAAATCTGACCGTTTAAAGTGGGTCAAAATCACGCTCAAAGGAGTCGGTTACATACAAACATACAAACAAACAAACTAACAAACAAACAATATAAGTGAAGTTAATATAAAGCGTGTAAAAATGTGGGAGTACTTTAGGTACTACTCTGCACAACTCTTCGGGGAAACAAAACGTGATATTACGGTATGTTATTTATGCCATTTATTTTCTTAAAAAAATAAAAATGTACTAGTGCCAATCAGTCCCAATAAAAGCAAATTACAATATATTTCTTATAATCGCTGTTACATAAACGGAGGTTCTGAGGCAAGTTAAAATGACAGTTGGTTAAACTAAAACATATGCAAAGCGCCTGCGCAATTAGATTAGCATCAGATATTATGCTATGAGCTGAGTGTTGCTTATGTAGCTACGGAAGGCCTTAAGCCTGGACATAAACTACAATAGATTTATATGTAAATGACGATAGAGATTAAATAAAGTATAATAATTTGCTACAAAAGCTATTGTGTCTTGTCAATTAATACTGTTGGGGGCCTATTTAAGAGCGAAGACATCCTCCATATTTCACCATTCCTCTCTGTCTTGGGTTATTCTAGTAGTCCAGGTGAGGACAGTCACGGCCACAATATCGTCGCACCACCAGCGCTTGGGTCTGCCTCAGGGGCGTGGTGCATCGCAAGGGTACTAATGGAGAACCCTCTCACTCCAGCGTCCATCTATGGCTCTGGCTTTGTGTCCTGTCCATCGTCATTTAAAATTGGAAGCTGTTTCCACAGCATCTTCTATTTTACTGCATAGTCATCTGACTTTACTTCTTTTACGGTCTCGGAGTTAATTTCCTAAAATACTCCTCTCTTTTGCTCGTTGGAAGACTTGAAGTTTGAAACTGCCTTTGTAAGTGTCCAACTTTGACAACCGTAGAGTAGAATTAAAATATTGGTAAAATAATGGTGTCCTTATCTCTCTTTACGGATGATTTAAATACTTCTTTCAATGACCAATATCCACTCCATGCACATTATATTAATCGTGAAATAAACGCTTTGAAATTGATTGCTACCTTGTCTGGTACGTCCTTGATGCACCAAAAACAAATTATCTGGCAACAAAGTCCATCTTTCGTTGCTGGACAACGAACATTCAGCTTTACCAGCTAATACCGTAGGATTAACCGATCAGTAAGGTTGGAACAGGAGCTGTCTTCTCAGCCAAGATGGGTTACATTAGCCACATAGGAGCATACGCTCGTACCCTACAGCTGTGAAAAACAGAATTAGTCAATGACGTGATTGCATAATCCACCTATAATGTTTCCACTGCTGGCACACAGGCCTCCTCTCTGTGAGAGGGAGTAGGACGTAAGTAGGTAGATGTTTAAGTCATGTCCTCGAAATTTTGGTTAGGAAAAGCCGGTTTATTCACGATGTTTTCCTTCACCATTTTGACAGCAGTGGTGATTTTATTAATAAAACAAAGTAAAGTGCCAGTCTGGGCTCAAAACCACGACCTACAACAAGTTAGTCAGTGCCGTCACCACTGGGCCACCACTGCTCATCCTTGGCCGTGATTGTATTGGGATTTATTTATAGGAGATGTCAAGTTACAGACTCAGGTGATTGTATTGGGATTTATTTATAGGAGATGTCAAGTTACAGACTCAGGTGATTGTATTGGGATTTATTTATAGGAGATGTCAAGTTACAGACTCAGGTGATTGTATTGGGATTTATTTATAGGAGATGTCAAGTTACAGACTCAGGTGATTGTATTGGGATTTATTTATAGGAGATGTCAAGTTACAGACTCAGGTGATTGTATTGGGATTTATTTATAGGAGATGTCAAGTTACAGACTCAGGTGATTGTATTGGGATTTATTTATAGGAGATGTCAAGTTACAGACTCAGGTGATTGTATTGGGATTTATTTATAGGAGATGTGAAGTTACAGACTCAGGTGATTGTATTGGGATTTATTTATAGGAGATGTCAAGTTACAGACTCAGGTGCCTACATAAACAATAAATTCTGAAAGGCCTCGTAAGTATTTGAAAAAATAATTTAATTCAATTAAAAAGCGTGGGGTGCTTTTTGAGGTATTTTTTTATCAATTAATGTCAAGCAACCCACGCTTTTTAATTGAATTAAATTATTTTCTCCTTTTTTACTTTGGTTTTTAAAGCGTGTTTTTTAAACTATTATTTATTTTCTATGTTTTAGTTCTGCTAACTACAAAAACGTGTTTTTTTTCTCATTTTTTTTAAAATTATTGAATTGTCATCGGTCCTCGACAAGTTTACAAAGTTTCAATGAAATCTGACCGTTTAAAGTGGGTCAAAATCGCGCTCAAAGGAGTCGGTTACATACAAACATACAAACAAACATACAAGTGAAGCTAATATAAAGCGTGTAAAAAGAAAGTTTGTGAAATTTTGGCACCAGCAATACAAATTAAGCCTCGCTTTACAAAGTTTTTTGAGAGCTCCTAGACGTAAGCTTTTATTTAATGAGTGGAACAACATTTATAAACTCCACTAGCACATTGGCAACATGCCACGTGGCTCCCACGGAATTAATTTAATTTGTCAAGTGATTGCATTTGAATCGTCTAATTTAACGGTTGGGTTCCTTCAATTCTATTGAAGAAATGGTTCGCGTATCCAAGGACCAATAAGAAATGTAATATTAAAGACCGTTATACGAATTATTATTTGTAATTTTTTGGTACAAAATACACCAAATGCTTGTTTGACGACTGTGCTTTTCATTCTTGCTTATGGTGGATTTGTAGTTTTTTTTAGTCTTGTTTGCTAGGTCTCTAAAATCAATAGTCAGGGTGGGTGAAGTTTTAGTTTTTTTTTTCTAGATTATACACCGACTGCTTTGGTGGCCTTGTGGCCGCAAGCGCTACTGTTGAGCATGAGGTCCTGAGTTCGATTCCAAGGTCGGGCAAAGTGATACTGTTTTTCATTATGGAATTGCTCAGTAGTAACCCGGAGTCTGGATTTGTGCCCGGTTGATGGCAATAGGTTCACCCCCTATTACAACATAACTGGTGAAATGTGGGTGTAATATAGATATACCTCTGCCAAACCGTTTGAGGAAACAAGGCATGTTGTTATTATAGCTATGAGGTATTTTTGAGCGATGGTTTTGTGCAGATGATACAAATTTTCCCCCATTTATTTATTTTTATACTTTTTAAAGTTCTTACGCCATTTAAAGCGAACATAAAATTATTTACTGATTTATTTATTTATTTTGCAATTAAGAAGAGGATGTTGAAATAAATTAATTGCATACTCTGAACTCAATACGCCTCCTATCTTCAACTATGTGAACTATTAAACGACTCACACTTGATATTATTAGTGACGTTTATTAGCATATATATTTAATCTGTTACCTTTTGACTGATTGTAAAAATAAAAGGATTATTGCTCAGTTTGCGTATTTTATTAAATAAATAGTTCTGGGATTACTTAAATACTTTCATAAGTTTGTCAACCAGACATAATTATTAACTTCAATGCCCCAGGGAAAAAGTTATAAGGTCACGTGTATCTCCAAAATAAACCACATAAAAGATATTTGTATTTACAAGTATTAACTCTTGCGTTGGCCTCTCTATTATCAGCTTATTCTAAGACTGCGTCAGCGAGTGGAGTTTGTGGAGCTGACTTCGGGCCAAAGTTATTTTAACTTTTTGGCATCGACACTCTAAGAAGCTTACCTAATAGGGCTGGATTAATTAAGACTAGATAATTTGCTAAATTGTTGTGTTGGAAAACTTAGTTAGTTCTCCTAACAAACTTGCTAACAAAGGGACCTTAAAATAATTAGTTCTAGAAATGGAGTTTAAAGTAATGAAGATAGAATATTTCAATAATGGAGGTTTAATAATATTATTTCGTTCAATACTGTTCTTCAATCTTCCTAAAACTTCGCAATTCTAGAACAATTGAGATAAATGTTTGTACACCCTCTGGCCAGACAGACACTAACTGAAAACTTTATAGAATACAAAATGGTTCTTTTGAATTATGAGAGCAATCACTTTTTCTTTCAGTGTCGCTTCTAAATTATTTATGACTGTGTGGACATCTCCAACTAGATAAACACAAAAACTTTCAGTTTGATTACTGACAAAACTTTACACAGACAGAAACACCTATTTCTGAATATATTCACACCTTTCTAAAATTTGCATGAGATCATTGTGAGTGCAGTACTGCAAAAGTCTGAATATCTTACGTATCATGCGCTATCAACAATTTTCTCCTTACCTAGCTTCTGTCCGCGATTTCTGTCGTGTGGAAGTCATAAGATACAAAACGCTAAAATAACTGGCTGGCACATTAAAAAAAAAGTTACCTTACCCAACGACCCACCTCCTCCTTCCCTTTGACTTTTATCTGGGTTGACTTTTATCTGGGCTGATTTGGATCGAAGCGTAATATTATATAACCTTTAACCTTCTCCAAGAATTGGGCTATGAAATGCAAAAAGAATTTTACTAATCCGACTGGTACTTCCAGAGACTAGCGCGTTTAAACAAATAAACTCGTTAACTTTCGTATAAGAAAGAATAGATTTGGCAAGTTTATAATGAATTCAATCTACGTTTTCCAATCAATTTGCAGCTTTCAATCTGCACCTTCATTTGATTCATAACCTTTCGCCGTGAGGAGGGCAGGAAACAGTTCGACGAAAATATTCGTCAATATTTGCCGCTTCGTTTAATAAAACGAAGCGGAAAATCTTGACATATTTCCTTTTGTTCGTTCCAGTTTAGTGTTCGTTTCCAATTTAGAGGTTTTGCCGGTTTCGCACGGAGAATATTCTTTTTAATGGGATTTCAATATCTTTCATGTTTGAAGTAGCAACTGCTGAGGAATCACAGATGTTATCTAATTGGGGCTTCAAATAGGTGCCAATCCCGTAGCCAAATTCTGGGCTGGCTGTATACACATATAGATTGCTATCGACACGCTAAGACATTTTAATTTTTACTTTTTCGTTGATAAAGATGTGGCAGTGCGTAGTAATTAACGTTACCTATACAATGTATGTACTTTTGTCAAAATACGAAAATTGCCTACGTGACATATTCAGTATTTTTTACACGCTTTATATTAGCTTCACTTGTATGTTTGTTTGTTTGTTGGTTTGTTTGTTTGTTTGTTTGTTTGTTTGTTTGTATGTTTGTATGTAACCGACTCCTTTGAGCGCGATTTTGACCCACTTTAAACGGTCAGATTTCATTGAAACTTTGTAAACTTGTCGAGGATCGATGACAATTCAATAATTAAAAAAAAAATGAGAAAAAAACACGTTTTTGTAGTTAGCAGAACTAAAAAATAGAAAATAAATAATAGTTTAAAAAACACGCTTTAAAAACCAAACTAAAAAAGGAGAAAATAATTTAATTCAATTAAAAAGCGTGGGGTGCTTGACATTAGTTGATTATAAAAATACCTCAAAAAGCACCCCACGCTTTTTAATTGAATTAAATTATTTTCTCCTTTTTTAGTTTGGTTTTTAAAGCGTGTTTTTTAGTTTTTTAAAGTATTATTTATTAAATAACACGTGCTGCCTGGTGGAAGCGCTCCGCCGAGCGTAAATTTTGATATCATTGGATGTTTCTGTCACCATATTATCGGTTGCAACCCGTAGAATGTGCTATCCGATAAATTCCAACAGCGACACGAATAACATTGAGTACTCGCCTTTGTAGATGGCTCTTTCATATAATTTTTCGTAATTGAGTTTATACAGGGTAGGATTACATTGACGAGCAAACTGTTAGCATGGATTCAGTTTCAGACTGACGAAAAATTTCTCCGGTTTGGACAGCGCTAAAATTTTCGTCGGTTATTACAAAAAAAAATTGCCGTTCCTTATATTTTGACCGCGTAGATATTGCTCTGTTCTATGTATTAAGCCTTAAGCCTTATTGCTCTATTCTATGTATTTTTTTTTATATAACCGACGAAAAATTTCTACGATTAATGGTCTAGAATCATGTGCCGAATTTATGTTTACAGTTTGCGCGTCGATATCTTGGCCACCCTGTTTACAGAGTGATATAAGGTACCTACTTAATGTTTTTATTACACGCAAGCATTTAGTACCAAAATACATCTTGTTCAAGGTAAGGTTATCATCAGCTTGATTAGTAGAATTGATGAAGGGATTTCCTTAAGGAAAATCTGTACACCTGAAACGAATTCGCGGTACAAAAATAAAAGAATAATTTTTTTTATTTCTACTTTTAGTGACACTTGTTGATTCCCAGGAAAACTTTTAATTTAGTCATGCTAAATTTTGGTTGGTTAGAAAGGAGCAATTATTGTTATATTAGCGTAATTATTGTTTTGTCAGCGGCGTCGTTGCGTGATTCAGTAACAAACCTTCGTGACTGGCTCTACTACGGCATAAGATATTGGAAATAAATAAAAATAAATCCATAGGATTAGGACACGCTAAGTGTAAATAATAGGTAAATACATAAATTCAGTACGGATTTTCCTAAATTTTGTTGTAACGAGTTCTAACGAGTTCATAGAAAAGTAAGTACATCAGTGGCCCTCAAGGAATATGCACGTAAATGATTTAGAATGATGTAAATGTCAAGGCGAATGCAACAAGTCGTTAGACGTTAAACTAAAATAACCGCCACATTTTTATAAAAATTCCCTGTATACTACGTTTGTAGATTTGGTCTCAGCGGCCAAAATATACAGGAAGTTAGGACTGGTGACGCGAGAGCAGAGACGTTCAGTTGTTCGTGTGAAAAGCTGCTCGTCCTGAGGGTGACACCCGTAGTCTCCAGTAGCAATTTCCCATTGCTTGCCAAGTTTTTCGTTTTTAAAGAATTAATTAAAGCCTGCGTTCCTGCATGTACTACTAATGGCGCAGCACGGATACACTGACTGATGCATTTTTAGAAGATATGGAGTTGTGAGAAGGCAAAAGAGATTAATGAATGTGAATTCAGTAATCAATAAATACATATGTGCGTAGGGTCAGAAGATAGAAGACGCTACGAACCGAAAACGAGTGTCAGTTCTTCTGAGAACTGTTTGATTCCGTGTTTCAGTGAAGACGTGCTAATGTGCTGTAATGAGTGGTGGCTACACGTTCTTACAGATTTTACCAGACAAACATCTATCACTAAACTAATATATGTCCTAACTATATAGCTAACATTTACAGGGTACGTCTTTCATTGACTTGAATGTGTCCTGGCAGCTGAGAGTATGCCATGCTCACTCAAATGTCTCGCTGGTGGTGGCGTGTGTGTTGGATCATTAAGTTCCCTTCAAAATGGTTGAGCTGAATGGTGCTGATCCATACGTTATGTTCGTGAACGGGCGCCGCCAGTAGCGACTGGTCATCTCTTAGCTCCCACGGCTTATTTTAATTTCTAAATTGTTATTTTATTTTTGTTTTGTTTTAATTACGGACGCTTATAATGTGCACGTCTTTTTACATCGTTCTCACATTGATAATTTCAACATAATGATGTAACCAACTGTTTGTAACAAAATCATGATTTTAAAAGAGTGTCCATGGAGTTTCTTGCCCGTTCTTCTCCATAGGTACGTACGCTTTGGAATGGGCAACTAGCTTCATCTTTCTATCTCACCGACCTTGACCATTCAAAAGTGCCTGTAATTGGTTTATTTGAAATAAATGCTTTGAGTTTGAGTTTTAATATAACAGCAGATTGTAAAAACAAGGGATTTCTCATTAACAGTCACCTAAGTACCCAGGTATTTATTTTGATTAGGTATAAATAAAGATTGCAGAAGAGGCCTGAACTTTATGTTGTTGTAAAAAAGAAGCAAAAATAAAATGTTAGGAATCAAACTTAGATTTGCAAAGCAATTCATTTCATTTCAATTAATTAATTTATTCTCTCTTCACATCATTGGTTTCCTTAAAAGTTAACAATGTTTTTGGTAATGCTATATTCCACCATTGTTGTAAGAGATTGGTGGCTGAAATAGGTTTTCGAAAAAGCCTGTGTTACAGGTCACCAGGCCCCACCCCCACAGCAAAAATATAGTAAAGGTTTGGAGACGATCTTATGTGAACATCGTTAAACACATCTGGCTTTCTGCACATGTGGCTTCCCTGGTACCTCGTTAACTGCATAACTATGTGAAAGTCAGTGCTCCAAAATTACAATGTAACTTTTTTTTATTATGCCTGAATATTCTCGTCATTATTTGACATTATACATCAATTCTAAAATCAACTATTTATTAGTGATTATCATGAAAATTATCGCTGTAATTTGAAAACATTGTAAAAGCCAATTATTTTTAAAAGAGTAACCGTGGAGTTTCTTGCCGGCTCTTCTCCATAGGAAGCGACAAATTGGAACCGTGCGGGTGCACGGTTCCAATAACCTGCATGGGCACTTATGAAGCGTCAGAAGTAAGGTTACTTCTGACGCTTCATAAGTGCCCATGCAGGTTTATGTGAAATAAAATATATAAATAGATTTTATTTTATTTAAATACGCATTTTCGCCGTCAGTATGGCTAGTACAAAAACTTTAAACCGTAGATCGACTTGATTAGTAAATTTTCAACCGTGTAGTTTCAGATATATTAATACAACCTTACATTTGCTAACTACAAAATCTCCTTACAGGTGGTGTATACATGGAATATGGACTTTAACCGCAGCATACTGAACGCGGCCACCATCCTGGTGCCGAAGACCACGGCCACACCATCCTCCAACTCTATGCCAACATGGGCACACAACTCCTGGGTGTGTCTGTTCACGGCCATGCTGGCCGTCGCTATTGGAGGGAATGTCATCGTCATTTGGATAGTTACAGGTAAGAAGCTGAGATGGTTTTGGCTAACAATATGTTTTTACAGAACATAATGTTTGTGGTCTAAGAGATTGAGGGAAGAGAGAGTGCAACTGTGTGTGCACACACGCACACCCACACACTTCCACACTCACACAAGACACTCTCCACACCCTTGCATGCTTTCTGTGCCGTATTATTGCATTTTTAGTAAGTGTAAATATAAGAGAGCGCCTTGTCCTCCATAGTACAAGTTTAGTTAGTTTGGAGGTCCAGAGTTTCAGATGTTGAATTATTGTAATAAGTGCAATAAACGTTTTTTTTATGTGTCTGTGCACACACTTGTGGTGGTTCATCGACGCACGATCTGTTACCATACGCTACTGCGCTGACATTTTTCATCGGCCGACACTACAGTGTCGCTATCATTCTAACACGTTCTTAAAAACACTCGGCCAAAGTCTAAACGCGGAGATGTATATATAAGTCTCACAACACCCTAAACGGCCGCAATGACGGGTGTTGAATGTCATCGCAACGCGGAATCAATACGAATCATCAGGATTCTCCACTATGACTCCGAATCTGGGCGGCTATGACCGTCATATCAAGAAAACTTAAAATATTCAGAGGTTAGTCGGTCAGCACCCGCGAAAATTCTGCTGTTTTGTAAGTGTAAATAAACATGGGTACAATTTCCTTTTAACCTGTTTTTAGCCAACTACTCCAGACAAAGGGTAGTGTTTTTACACGCTTTATATTAGCTTCACTTGTATGTTTGTTTGTTAGTTTGTTTGTTTGTTTGTATGTAACCGACTCCTTTCAGCGCGATTTTGACCCACTTTAAACGGTCAGATTTCATTGAAACTTTGTAAACTTGTCGAGGACCGATGACAATTCAATAATTAAAAAAAAAAAATGAGAAAAAAACACGTTTTTGTAGTTAGCAGAACTAAAAAATAGAAAATAAATAATAGTTTAAAATACTAAAAAACACGCTTTAAAAACCAAACTAAAAAAGGAGAAAATAATTTAATTCAATTAAAAAGCGTGGGGTGCTTGACATTAATTGATTATAAAAATACCTCAAAAAGCACCCCACGCTTTTTAATTGAATTAAATTATTTTGAGAAAATAATTTAATTCAATTAAAAAGCGTGGGGTGCTTGACATTAATTGATTATAAAAATACCTCAAAAAGCACCCCACGCTTTTTAATTGAATTAAATTATTTTCTCCTTTTTTAGTTTGGTTTTTAAAGCGTGTTTTTTAGTTGTTTAAACTATTATTTATTGCATAAGTAATTTATTTGGAGCTGTCAACTACACTGTAGTGAAAAGGGCAGTTAGACATATTACGTAGTTTGTTTACTTTTAGTTAAATAGCTCAATGAATGGAGTTGAAACCGTTAACACCACATTTAAGTAAGTTCCTGGACTCCAGGATACCTTTGTCCCTTTTAGATATCTAATAATACAAAAAATGAAAAAATAAAATACTGAAAGTTGAAATGCAACATGGAAAATTTTGTATGCGTTATATTTAACTTTTCTAAACGATTAAAAGTAACACCACAATAAATTAAAAATACAAATTCTTTTTCATTAATTCTTCTGTCCTGGAAGGTTTATGGAGCAGTATTTATTTATTAGTGAGTTCTTATTTACATAATTTAGTGGAAACTAACAGTCTTAAATTAATAGTATGTACAAGAAAAAAAAACAAATATAATCCTAACTTAACTAAACCTATTCACAAATAAAAAAATGGCGTCGAAAAATTCATCCGCATCGCTATCCCATTGTAATTCCCAAAGGCTTAGGCAGAGGTCTACCCACATAGTATACCCACATTACGCCAGTTAAGTTTAAGACCAATGTAATAGGGGCAAGTCTTTTGCCATCAACCTGGAACAAATCCAGACTCAGGGTTGCAACTGACAAAATTCTTATAGAAAAACCCAACAACGATTTGCCCGTCCTGTGAATTATACCGAAGACCTCATACTTATAAGTACTGAATTAAAATTATCTAGTTTTAAAAACATCCATCACAAGAACCTTATATCAGGAAGTCATTGTACTGCAGTGCTCACTATTGTCTCCAAAAGCCACTTAATTACTGCCTCATGGCTAAATTAAAACAATAAACTAAACTGACAAAACGTATTATAGACCATTTGACTATATTTAGTTTTGACAGTTTGTTAGTTTCAGCTTCACTCGCAGAAAACCCTGTTCGTAAACTTCGTTGGGGCCGGCGAGTAATATAGTTTATTCTCAAGGCTGATTCCGCGAATGTAATGGGTAATATAACGGATGTATACAAAAGATCGAAAACAAAATTATGAGCGTACGTCGTTTAGAAACAACATTGAACAAATAAACACACGCACAACAATTTAGTCAAGTGTTACTAGAATAAATAAAATACAGAGTCAAAACAAAAAATTTTTAGCGCAACTCTGTAAAGGAAATTCGTATTGTTATCTAATCATGATAAATATTTGATGTAAACATGATAAAGACCCCTTCGTGCCTCGGAAAGCACGTTATGTTGGTCCCGGCTGTCATTCGTAGTTCTTTGAAAGTCGTAACGGGTCGTCACTGTCAGAAGCCCGAAAGTCTGACAACCAGTCTTACTAAGGGGTATCGTCTTACCTAGTAACTGGGTTGTGGTGGTCAGATAGGCAGTCGCTCTATGTAAAATACTGGTACTCAGCTGCATCCGGTTTGACTGGAGGCTGACCCCAACATAGTTGTGAAAAGGCTGGGCAGATGATGACAAAATATTTGATGTTTTTTTTTTGGGGTTCAGTGACTGCTGGTTGTATTGTTAATTGAAGTATAAGTTGAGAGCATCTGTTTTCTTTTGTTTTATCGTGTTAAGATATCGATATTTCTATGAAGTGCTTAAAAATAAGCACTAAGCTTAAAAATGCTGATTTTAAATTGATGTTTCAATTGACTACACTAACTTCAGACCCACAATAAAGTCTTAAATTTGTATAAAATCATGTTTTCATATCGATACCCATTTTGTCTGCCGAATTTCGTTAGTTAATTTAATTTGATACTGTTAATCAAAAAAAAAAATACCTTCTTTCTTTTTTTTACCTTCGTTAAACAAATCAAAATTATTATAGATGATCTTGATATTTATTATAATAACAACAACATAAACAGCGCGCTCACATTCCCCCGAAGGATTAGGCAAAGGTATAATTTATGTCTCACCTATGTTTATGATATTTATTTTGATAACAAAAACATAATATAAATAATTAGGCAGATGGTTTTCGCCTACATTTGCCAGTAACACCATTTGTCCCTTGATTTAAGTGGTGGGTCCTAAATGTGGAACGTCACAGATAAATAGCAGTTCGTGTGAAAAATTTGTTCTGAGGTTTATTTTATTTAAAACGCTCAAAATTGTATTTCCCATGGGTGTCGTAAAACGCGACTAATAGAGTTATGAGAGAATGGGCAGAAGCGTTCTCTATGCATTTTACCACCTTACTGCGATCGCCAACCCGCCTGCCAAGCAAGCCTCATCCTTAGAGGAGACCTATGTCCAGCAATGGACGTCTTTCGACTGAAATGCTGATGATGATGATGATGGTGAAATTGGTATTTCTGTACGAATAGTTTCATTTGATATCTTGAAGATTTTCGTGAGCAGAAACTCCATACTAAAATATTACTAAGAGTCGGAGTCCAACCATAACTTTATAACTTTAATTAACATTTACATACTTATTGAATCTTCTTTAAAAAAAAATATTTTCTGTGACCTACAAATGATAAAAATGTAAAAGTTAGCTTTAGGTTTTTAGGTATAACTTTTTATTATCTAGAAATCGCTACTGCTGGCTGTGACAGTATTTTATTTTTGCCCCTGTTTATTTTATAACCAAATAAAATAATGAAACTAGTCAAGCAATCCCAAAGCCAGCACGCGAGTTAACCGTAAAAAAAGATAAAAGTAATGATCGGTTTACGCAATAATGTATTTTACTACCATTTACCATCAAACTATATTCTTTCGCGTGATGATAAACTTGGTTCAGTTGTACGGAGGATTCAGATAAAAATACATATGTAGTAAGAGCAGACATCGTTAGTATAACAACACTCAAGCACGCAAGTACAACTTCACTAAAATGTGGACCAAAGACTAACTCAGTGATAAATAAGTTCAATCCGCTTGCTTTTAAAAAGCAGTATAAAATAAAATCTATCGTTCTATCGAGACTCAAAAGAGCTTTCAAAATTTTTGTTACTAGTTAACAGAAAAAGTAAAAAGCTTTCTCAAAAGTGCCTCAAAAGTCATAAATATCTACGTGCAGGTGCAAAAAAAATGTGTCTATTATTCAGTACATTTTACCTATAAACCCTACCCTTCCCTAGAGGAGTACTACTGCTATCCTGGGGTCTAGGTCAACCCCAGCAAAGTATAATTATTATGGTTTATTTTTTATTTTTACTATGCGATATTTTAATAACTCCTACAATTAATGGCGATGAGTAGTTAATCAGCCTTATTCAAACACATAAAACCGAAATACAAATCGCTGACACAGTCATAAGATCGTCAAATAATAATAATATTAATCATCAAAAAATCGTTTATTTACAATAAATACCTTAACAAATAAAGTAGAGCACAATTGCTAATTTGCCTGAACTAGGTTGAACCTGTGCTTCAGGCTACAAAATGCACAAATACTTAAAGTAATAAATTAACAATGTGTTTAAAGTAATAACTAAAATAAAACTTAGGTCAACAAAAGTAAAAATGCATGTTAGCGGTTTTATTTGCAGACAACAAGTAGATCTTCTGTCTGTGCATAATCAATGGATAGTGAATGTTTAAGTACAGTTTTTTTACAGCTATAGTAATTTAATTTATAAATACTTTGTTTTTTATTTAATCTATTGTACAGAAATGGGCCTAAGAATGCACAGGTAACAGGACATGCGGTGCAGGATGGAAGGTGAGCCATTGTCTGTGGGGAAATGCCGCATGCACTTGAGATCTGAGCCATCCGTGAACCTCCATCTGTGGATTTTGTCTTTGCTCAGACTCGAAGTCTATTTAGAGATTTCCAAGTCGGCCACGGTAATGCGGGCCCAGGCGGAAGGCTCTTAGATGGTTCGATAAAGTTATCAGGGGGGTTATACAGCTCCCACCACAGGTTACATCTGGCTGTGGAAGCATCGCTATTGGCTGGACTAGCTAGACCCACGCACTCTATTAAACTTTTACGGTTCTTTAGCCTCTGGGGCACTGAGACGACTTTCATAATCAAAAGAAAAGTACATTTCCTTTCCTTTATATTTTAATTTTTCTCTTGAATAGGGGATCAGTCAACAAAAGTCAGTCAATTTCAAAGGCAAAATACTTCATGGGAATTCAATATATTCGGTGATCCAGTGCCCAGTCTGGAGGCAAACTCTACCGCGCCGTACGGGGTGGAGTGCGGCCCTAAGGGGAAACTGACCTCAACACCCATCCTAGAAATATTATAAATGTGAAACTTTGTCTGTTTGGATGTTTTGGTGTTTGTTACTCAATCACGCGAAAACGGCTGAACGGATTTGGATGAAATTTGGTACACAGATAGTTTATAACCTTATTTAACACATATAATTTTATCCCGGGTAGGAGAATTTAACGAGAATTTGATCACCCTAGAGTGATTTAGGAACAGTCACACCGTGTTACGGATTTACTTACAATGTTCCGAATTTCCTGTTTTCACTTAGGCTTTGTTAAGAATGTTACTTTTGTGTACGGCGATGTGGGAAGGAAATCGTGGGAAGGGTAATTGAGCACACGTTTAAGGGATAACAGCAAACTCAAATAATTGGCCTAAGAGGCTTTACTTTTTTGTCTGTGCTTGGTAAAAGCGGTAAATAAGTATCATTGCTAATTGATGCTAATAATAGTATCACAGAGTACTCGACGAAAATTGAGAACCAAAACATGGATAATACCTACGTACAGTTACGCAATCATCCTTAGCTTTGCTACAAAGCTTATTTTTAGTACTAAGAATATCCTTCGTTAAATATTTTTATTATTTACAGCTCATCGACGCATGAGGACTGTCACCAACTACTTCCTGGTGAACCTCTCCTTCGCCGACCTGATGATGGCATCCCTCAACTGTCTCTTCAACTTCATTTACATGTTACACAGGTTAGTATTTTTTATTATTGATAAACAACGAATAGAGAATATTTTGTCAGGTAAACACTGACAACATATTATGTATTCGTTGTTTGAAAGCTCCAAGGCATGTGACTATCTCCGGTTTTGCGTCTGCAAAAGCGTCGATAGATAGCTCATCAACATTAATTGCGTTATTTACGTTGTTGAGCAGACAACTTTTTCGACCATAATAAAGCAATGGATTACCATATCCTTCAAAATTATTCAGATTCTAATCAATAGTGTTGCGGGATTAGGGTGCTGACATTAACACCGCGTCAAGACGACTGGCCGATTCCTATAATTTACGGAGCATTTTTGGTTCAACTCTTAACTCTGGTTTCTGTACCAATAATGAAGCAAAACCTCATCGCTTTCCATAGTAGACCCTCCCTTATGGAAGTAGCTATCACAGGTAAAATTAGCTTACGAATCTATTCACATGGCTCGTTTGGCAATAAAGTTCTACCATTGGCATTGGTAAGCAAAACGATTTGTTTTTGTTTATAGGAACTGAGCATTAGTCAGATGTGATGCTTACAAAATGTGGTAGCGATGTCAACGCCAATGCTTGGCATACCAACGCTCATTACGAAGACACTCTAGATGGAAATATTTTTCTCGCCTTTTTTGCCAAGGCATAATACCATTCCAATTTTGTTCTACAAATGAGTTTGTCAGTTAGTTACCGACAAAGTCTTACTTCTAGAGGACAGTGTAATTTCATAACACCGAAAGAAAAAAATCCTCACAATTTCGATATACATCTAATTTACCAGATTATGATTACTACCGAGAATACTCTAAGGATCGCTAGTGTGTTGGTTGCCTGATAATATCCAATGTCAAAAGAACGCTTACGTCATTAATATCGAATAACATCCATCCTCTTAGATATATTATTCGAGGAATAGTGCTTAAGTAATAGGTTTAGTAATATGGTTTCGCAGTTCGTTATTAGTTCGGTATATTCATATTTTCCTGTTAATGTAAGTAATACGCAAAAAAATAGCGGCAAGCGGAATAAATTGTGGGAAATGAACACTTGGAAAAACTCTACTTATGACCTTAATTTTTGTGAGAAAAAGGCATTGGAAATAAGCCTATTTATTTAGACCAATTTAATTTTTATTCATTACATTGTTGGTCCCAGATGGACAATGTTGACGCGGGGAGCTAGTTCTACGGGAAGTACCTTAGAGGTTTTGATTTAAATGTGTATCCAAATAATATGTCGCACAAATGGTCGTATTTTGTATTGCGTTGACATAGAAGCATGATTTTTTTTAGAACTCCAAATAATTTAAATTTGATACCTTCACATGTTCCTGAGAAAAAGGGTCTTGATTGACTAACAGACAGACTGACGGACAACGAAGTAATCATATCCTTATCCGTTTGTTTTCCGTTGAGGTATGGAACCGAAAAAATAAAACTACAATTAATTTATTATAATAATAAAAAAGTCCAAACTGTAACATCAGGAAAATTATCCATTTGTTTTGGTCCCAGTGTTTTTCTGCCGAAAGTCATATGCGCTTAAGAGTCCTATTGAGTAAGTTCTTTAAGATTTTAGACTCCTTCAATAGAAGGATTATTTGAATTACTAGAAGATTTACAACGGTGCTCGTATTTTCATTATTAAAAGTTAAAAGCAAAAATGCCAGACACTTTGTCTGGCATTTTTGCTAAACTGTGACTTTTTGGCACAGCCGTGAGGCACACTTTAATGATAGTTACAGCGATGTCAGAAACTTTACACTTTTATTGGATTTTTTAATTTTGTTTAGTTTTGTTGTACCTATATTGTGTGCCTTTTAGTCTGTGCTTAATAAATGTATTTTTTTTTTAATATATATTGCCAGTCATGGCTCGAATGCAGGTGAAATAAAATTGCGTGAAATCGGGGTTTAAACGCAAGGGGTCCGAAGACTGGCCTCATCAATGCCGCGATCAAACTTGCCAATTTTTTTGATTAATAGCTCGCCAGGTGAAAGGTTAAATTTCATTGATGTAAGCTGGTAACTAATTAAAATAAATGTTAATATTTTTTCATAGAAATGTTAATAATTATTCATAGTTTTATTTTTACAATTGTTTCAGACTGAAACACAATCAGAAGACGTATAGCTGCTGCGTAGATATTTTTATTAAATATTCTGTTTTGAATTTCATTCCATCTAATTTACACTTTTCTTTGATAATTTTAAGACACTTTTACTCACTAAGCTGCTTCATTTTATATAATTTCTATATTTATTGCTAAACCTAACAAGATTTTAGTCTATTCCTTTTGGAAATTTTCATTTGTATAAGTATTTTGAGAGTTAGTTATACATATACAAAACTAACTCTCAAAACATCAATGAAGTACTCAATAGATTTCATGTTTAAGAATAGAAACAATATTTTCACTAAAAATATACGTGTAAATCAAAAAACACAAACAGGTGACAGGGTCATCGACGCAGAAACAGTAACAAGAAAAACTCAACGCAGGAGGGTCCAGAATCATATACTAAATCCATGGTGGCATGGTAGCAATAATTGACGGCACGGTTGGCACAATGGTTAAGCGATAGACTGCTGCGCTGCGTGTCGCGGGTTCGATTCCCGCACGGAACAAATATTTGTATGACCTATAAGTAGTTTTTCTGGGTCTAGCTGTTAGTGTATGTGAGTTTAAATGTTTGTAAAAGCACCAACAATACAGGGGAAATTCCTAGTGTGGGGCAATGTTTAAAAAAAAAAAGCCGATGGTTGTTTTCGATGGTAACGGATTGAGCTTTGATGTACTTGCCATTCTGTCTAATAAAACTACCTGTTTCCCACAACTTCGATCCGGGATGGAAACTAGCCTATGTCCTTCTCCAAGTCCCTGGCTCTTGACATCATCTAGCCCCGTAGCCGCTCCGTTAAAAAATATAGTTCGTATTAGCTTAAATAAATAACTCACGGAGTATGAAAATGGCAAAATTGTTACCGTAAATGGATATATAATTTATCCTAGAATTCAAATAACTTTATTTTTTATAGAAACATTAAGTCGTTTTTCAAAATATCTATAACTCTTAAGGTCTGTTCATGGAATTCTCCCGCTCATTTTCATTATAACTCATCGTTTATTTCCCAAAATAAATACTAATTATGTGTAAAAGGAAATAAACAAACTAAAAAGGTAGCCACGCCCACCAACGAGTTCTACACGTCGATTAGTGCAACATCATTTACAAGTAGGTTTTAGCGATTTTGTTACACTTTACCCAAGAAAATAATAATACCCTAAAACATTCAATTTCATTAAACTACCGTATCTACAATTTAACTACCTAAATTAAGACAGGCTTTTCTATTAAATTCAACATTAACTACTAGACATAAAAGTCATCCAACAATTTACCTTACCACAGACAAGCGTTCTTGTAGGCTTAAGTTTATAGGCGATTTATCTAGTTACTCCCGTTTACCTAGCTTTATTAGGCGTAAAATTAAGAGTAAGACATTGCCTAATATGGGTTTTATTTAAGAAAATGGTCTAATTAGAGAATTAAGGGTAGGTATTTGTTTGGTAGGGTTACAAGGCTTCCAGTTCATTGTTATTCCATTATTTTTTAACTAAGTCAATTTAGCAGATTTTGTTTCGACAAAACACTATTGTTGATTTACACAAGAAATACATAAATTTTGTGTCTAGGATTAGCGAATACATACGGGTCGATCGATCAGGTGAAGCTACGCTTGCTGCGGTTGGCCCGTGGATGGGTGACCATCTTTACATAACAAGACTCCTCCGTGCTTCGGAAAGCACGCTGAGCCGTTGGTCCCGGCTATCATTTGTGGATCTTTGATAGACGTTACGGGTCGTCAGAAGCCGGAAAGTCTGACAACCAGTCTTACTAAGGGGTATCGTGTTACCCAGTAACTAGGTTGTGGAGACCTCCACCATCCATCTGACCAGATAGGTAGTCGCTCCATGTAAAATACTGGTATTCAGCTGCAGCCGGTTAGACTGAAAAGGCTAGGCAGATAATGATTAACGAATACATACAAACATACATAAACCGCCACCTGCTACGAAACTAACATACTCCTTTCTCTTCTTTCTTTTCACCGGGTGACGTCATTACGTCAAAGCCGGCTGTCTCTGAAAACCAGCGTTGGGGCTCTGTCTTGCATATTGTCTGTCTGGGTCGCAGCATAATGCTTAGTGATAGCCGTTTTGCGTGGATATGACGCATGTTTCCCTCAACCTTTTCTTATTTTTTTTTGTGTTCCTTTTCTTTTTGCGTCATGTTTACCGCAAATAAACGTTTTATCTTTCTTTCTTTCTTCTTCGTTTATGTTCAGCAAAATATTAAAATCAGCAGTTCTGGTTGAGATTTTACTACTCGTATTTTCGGAATACCGTAATCAAGATTTTCTACGTTATTTTTCCTTTGCTAGATGTGCGATATAAAAAAAATACAGTGCCGAATACTGACAATCTTGAAAAATGTATTATAATATATTGAAAGTATCCGTATACCTATGTCTCCAGTACGATGTGAGTGAATGTTTCGTCGAACCATGTCATCGTAGAAACGAAAGTTGACAGCATTTTAGATGGCACAGCACTACAGCTTTATTGCAAATACTTTTGACATAACTTCAAACCACTCATGCCCAACGTTACGGGAACGTACCCTACATAACATTGGAAATTGAAATACTTTACTAAATGGGAGGTGAATTTTATTTGAGATGGTTTTTTATATTTGTAATGCAACACGAGGCCCGTCCTAACTGCGCACGCCACGATTGCAGCGGCAAGTCCCCTCTTTGAAGAGTAGCTGGAGAGGCGCCACGGTGGGGCGTCCTCACCGGACACGGCTATTTCGGGAGGTTCCTGTTCCGTATAAGGCGGGAGGAAACGCCCAGGTATCAACATAGTGTGGATCGCTAGGAGGACACGGTGGAGCATACGGTGGAGGTCTGCCCTGCCTGGGCAGAGCACCGTCGTGTCCTCGCGGAGATGATCGGTGGCGGCGATCTCTCGGCAGTCGCTCCATGTAAAATGCTGGTATTCAGCTGCATCCGGTTCGATTAAAAAAAAAAAATGTGCTAGTGGTCGCAAGCGCGTCTGCTTAGCGTGAATGGCCAGATCAGGTGAAGTTTTATTGGGATTTTGAATTAAAAATTCTGAGTAGTAGTTTGAATTGTGGATTTGCGCCCGGCAATTGGCTCGCCCCCTATTACAATCAATCCATCTAGCTATCCTTTTCTCGACTATTATGTTGGGTTCAGCTCTTAGTGTAACGAGATGCAGCTGAATACCTGTATTTTACATGAAATGAAAAATGAAATGACTGCCTATCTCCACAACCCAGTGACTGGGTAACACGATACTCCTTGGCAAGACTGGTTGTCAGTACTTAGTGTTTTTCGATGCGTGGAGGGCTCTCGGTATATAATAGATGGTTACTAGTGATAATTAAAAATGTAGATCCGCAGATACGGATCCGGATACGGATAATTGGCGTCAAAATCCGCGGATACGGATACGGATCTTAACTCTCTTATTCAATCGGTGTCGGTGCGCGTGACCTTGAAACGATAGTTGACGCCACTTGACGCTTTGCGTGACAGAATTCCGTCTTATTACAAAACGCGATCTCATATGTCGACTTGCGTTGCGCGGGTCTTTCTTTTGTTTTGTTTATGTTTAAGTGTAACACTGGGCAGCATAGATAACGTTTGTGTTTGTTGTATGAGTTAAAAAAAATGTCTACTAAGAAGTTTAGTAGTGCAATTTGGAATTATTAATGAGGTAAAAGATCCGTCAAAAATGTAACGGATAGGGATACGGATACGGATATTTTTTCTCCCGTGGAAACCCGTGGATACGGATACGGATATACGGTACATCACTAATGGTTACCGATTCACGGATCAACCTCGGCAAGTGTTACTTAACCTTCAAAATCGACACGTGCTGTTATTATTAAACCATATTAAATGGGACTTAATTATAACTTGCGTGGGTGTATCATTCGCCTCTGCGTAACCGTTCGCGGAGTTTTGGCGTGATATTTTGTTAATACAAATCTATGTGGGTACCTATTTGTTAGATAAATCGTAATTTCTACATAAATGGCTTAAATTAGACATTACAGCCAGACGTGTTTGACATTTGAATAACTATTATTATCAATACATTATGGTTATTATCTTGTCTGTAGCCCCAGAGTCTGACGACCGGTTTGTCCTTAGGTTAGGATATTGGCGTTATGTATCTATATAAGGCAATAATGTTGGGTTTTAGTAGTCAGAGGCCGTTTTCTGCTATTCCGTATTTGTAGGAAACTTACTATGATCCACATATGAGATACTTATGGTAAGCAAAACGACTCGTTTCGAATGGTAGCATTTTTTATTACCAAACTCGGCATTTAAATCCATTCGTAAGCTAATTTTACCTATGATAGCTACTCCCATATGGGACTAAAAGGCAAAGTTGTGAGGTCTTTGCTACATTATTGGGGAAGATTCTTAATTTAATTTTTAACCAATAAGGTGGTACGCAGACGACACACTTTTTGTGCGATCGAGTCTGTGGCGCACAAAATGTCTGCATGGCATGCAAAACGTCCGTCGCGTATTTTACGCAGACTCAACGCACACGACATACAAGCTGTAAAGACACGCATGTCGGAGCTGCGGGACGCGGGCTGGGACAAGATGCTGAGCGACCTCGAGCCGACCCATCTAGCCTTCTGGCAACTTCAGAGGAAACTCAAATACAAAGAAGTAGCTTCCATGCCCCCCCTGACCCGTCCCGATGGCACCGTTGCCTTCGACGACATTGACAAGGCCGAATGTCTAGCCGCCAGTCTAGAGGCTCAATGCACTCCCAGTTCTCAACCAGTAGACCAAGCTCATCTCGCTGAGGTGGACGCTGAAGTCGAACGTAGAACCTCCCTCCCGCCCGTTGAAGACCCTGATGACCCATTACCTCTCGTCACCCCGGACGAAGTTCACGAGGTCATCAAAGGTCTGAAACCCCGCAAGGCCCCCGGCGCTGACGGAATCACCAATAAGGTGCTCCAGATGCTGCCCGCCCACCTGATCATGCTCTTGAACACCATCTTCAATGGTGCCTTGAGTAATAATATATTCCCCGATGCATGGCAGCACGCCACGGTTATCGGTATCCCGAAGCCGGGCAAGTTCAAATTCGAGCCCACGAGCTACCGCCCCATCAGTTTACTGAGTAGTCTCGGCAAGATCTATGAGAGACTTATTTATAAGCGACTCAGAAATTACGCCGAGACAAAAGGCCTCATACCCAACGAGCAGTTCGGTTTCCGTAACCAACATTGTTGTGTGGAACAGGTCCACCGTATCGTAGAACATATAAGCGCTGGCTTCCAGCGCGGTACGATAACCGGTGCAGTATTTTTCGATATAGCGAAAGCCTTCGACAAGGTCTGGCACAATGGCTTGATTTACAACCTGTACCGTCTCGGTGTGCCAGACCGTCTCGTGCTCGTCTTACGAGATTTTCTGTCGAACCGCACCTTTCGCTATCGCATCGAAGGGGCGATCTCGTCTCCCCATCCCATTCGCACTGGCGCCCCTCAGGGCGCGGCGTTGTCCCCGCTCATATTCACTCTATTCACGAGCGATATCCCAAAAAGTAGAAAGGCACAGTTGGCACTGTTCGCAGACGACACAGCCATCTACTACACTGGGAAAAGTCAGGACGCGATAGCCGCCACTCTCCAGACCACCGTCAACGTCCTTGGCGCGTGGTTTCGAAAGTGGCGGATCGATATAAATCCGGATAAAAGCCAAGCAGTCCTCTTTACGAGACCGCGACGCATTAGACCTGAGCCCCCCCGTCCCATCTCTTTGTTCGGCAAGCCTATCCCTTGGGAGAAGCGAGCCAAATACCTTGGTGTGACCATGCATCAGCATCTCTCCTTCGCAGAGCACATAAAGAAGGCGCGCTCACGCGCCGCCTTCGCTCTCGGCAGGTTACATTCTGTTCTAAATGCACGTAGCAAGTTGTCACTAAAGTGCAAGTTGCGGATTTACACGGCGTGTATAAGGCCCATCATGACGTATGCGTGTGCAATCTTTGCACACGCGAACCCCCGATTCATCCATAGGATGCAGACCCTACAGAACCGATTCCTCCGGCAAGCCACAGGCGCCCCTTGGTTCGTTCGGAACGAGATCCTCCATCTCGATCTGAAAATCCCCACGGTCAGTCAGTTCATGAAACGCAACTCGAAGCGTTTCTTCGATAAAGCCGAAATTCACCGCAATCCCTTGATTGTGAAGGCCGCCACTTATGTCCCCAGTAGGATTAGCTCTGTCCGACGGCCAAGACATGTCCTCACCGACCCAGACGACCACATTACTCTCCTTCAGGAAAGCAATAGGGCCACCAGTACAGTTCGCACACACCGTTCAAAATCGTCCTTCCGACCTCGCCGCCGAGGTCCTCGCGCCCCGCGAAGACCCCTAGTAGTATCGGCGCCTAACGTCGAGACCCCCGACCGACCCTTGCTCGTTGAAGCGCCAGCCCGCGCCGCAGCTGAGCCCGTAGCTTTAAATTCCCCACCTAATAATAATTATGCCAATTTGATCCAGCCTGTCCCCAATAGAGATAGCTGTCCCCCTATCAGTGACGCCCTGAGCCGAGGTCCGTACCCCACAGGGGGTGCCCTCAGCGTGCAGTCGCTTTGTATATAAATTTAGTTTGTAAGCCCTGGCTGGAGGCGTTAAGATTAGTTTCTTAATGGCAGCCCCAGGAATGACCGGTTGAGCAGTCACGGCCTCTCAAGGCCAACTGCGAGATGCCCTACAAAAAAAAAAAAACACGACATACATCTTCGATCATTCTGTCGGCAGAACTGTAGGGACGTACCTAGACAAAAAATACGTAGACGTGAGAGATATCCAAACAGGAGCCGAATAAATATTACAGCTCGCTTCTTCCCACAATTTTTTATTTAAATGTCTATCATGGTACCTATTCTGCCTTACGTCCCCCACTAATGAGTGCAGATTGCAATTGCATACTAAAAGTGTGCACCGTCTGCGTTAGCGCGCGTTGAAGCAAAAGTTCTATTTTTTTCGTGCAGTTTTTTTGCGCATCGTATGCGTTACTGCATATTATAATTGCTTAGGTTCTATTTTCACAGACTAAAAACTCCACCACGGATAATCTGTCATATGCGTTGCACCTTCCGGTCCGTGAATTATGCGAATCGCCTATTAGTGAATGATAATGTTCGGTTCCCAATATCAATTCATATAAAATTTTCTTCAGCATTTTTCTTTCCTTCTTATTGGCATTTATCATGGAAATAAGAGCTAGAAATAAATCCTTGAAGGTGGATTGATCCCAGATTGCGCCAGGACAAAGTAGTATTAAGATTTTTCATTTGGTACTTCTCAATAGGAGCCTCGAGTCTAGATTGAGTCCGATTGATATCGATAGATTTGCCCCATGTTTCATGTGACTTGAAAGTAACAGATGAAATGTGCGTCTGTACAAGTGTAAATCTCAGCTCCCTCTACTTTTGGAGGATACAGGCGTAAGAAAAATTGTATTGAAAAGAAAAAACAACCGACTCCAAAAATAAAACACAAAGATAACTTTAATGTAGGAAATCAGTGTCTTTGGTTTTTTAGTTTTGTTCTTTGCCACCGACTTCTCAAATATATTTTTTTCTTTTTAAGTCGGTGTTTTTTATACGTGTTATTAAAGCCAACTCATAAACCACTTATCAGAACTTGACCAAATATATGCCTATGGGATTTACTCTATAAGTATATTCTTTCAAAATGAGAAGATTTTTTTTTTAATCGGTGTATAAATGCCAGAGTACTGATGTAACAAACATTTTAAAAAAGTACAACTGAACTGAGAACTTCAAAATTTTTAAGAAGTCAGTTAAAAATATCTACAATTAGTTGCTCACTAGCACACCCTTAATCCTTCAAGGGCGGATTTTTCAATCTTAAGTAAATGTTTATCGGAGGAATAAAAATTGCGCTTTGTCAGCTTTTGTCTAGAAAATAGATATCTAATCTGGTCTAACCTCTATAATTATTTATCAGATAACAGTTATCCGAATTTTGTATAATCCCTCTTATATTTTACATGCGCACTTATCCCTAACATGCAAATTAAGGCCAGCCTATTAATATGAAAATTAAAATGGTAGGTCTGTACTCTCCATTTTAAGTGCTAATTCCCTTTGATCCTATTAGTAATTCAGGCTTTTTATTGAGATTAGAACACAGATGGTTAAAATCTGAGTATGCTGGAATATTACCGGCAGTAATGAGTAGGTATTTAATCAAATATTTAGTGAGAATGATGTTAGGGTAAATTAACATGACTAACAGTGACCTTCTATAGTTGGCTGACGTTTTTTCACTTCAGCTGTAATGCCACAGGTGAATCTTGTCGATTTTTTTTCCATACAAACTTCAAAGTCAAAGTCAAAGCATTTATTTCAAATAGGCACTCAAAAGGCACTTTTGAACGTCAACATTTACATTAAAATAGAATTGATTCTATTGCTCCTTCCAAAATGTAGTTTCGTAGGGGGAAGAATGGGCAAGAAACTCCACCGTTACTCTTTTAAAATGTTTCCAGTACATTATTTAACATAGTACCTACATTTATTATATGATTACGCGTGAAAACGATGCACCCAGAATAAAAGTCGGGAGTATATTACTCCACTGTTTGTTATGGCACATTCAAAGTAAAGCCTGATAATAGTTTTGTCTCATTATAAATTTTGTCTGTATGGAAATAGAATACTAAAATAAAAAGCCATTAAAAAGTTATAAGCCAACAAAGATTAGTTTTTCTTGCTAACTTAACCGCAACTTTGGGAGTATTTATGTAATAAAAGAAGTGTAAAATTTCAAAAACAAAGTCGGTACTAACAAAAGTCAAATATCGAAAAGTTCAATTCACTTTATTGGTCATTGATTTATGCAGTGGTTTTTTCATGAAACCCGATCTTCCGAAGGACTTTTCTATAAAATAAATATGTTCCTGCATCTCACTCAATAATGTTGTGTGCGTGTAGACTAGCGTCTAATTGCTCATCACTGATACTACCCCTGTCGGATACGATGCTTGGTGAGACAGTGTGCTTTTTAGCCAGGCCCATCAGTGAGTTCGAGCCTCGTTTCAAATATTTGAACAGCACTCTCTAATTTCTTATTGAAGCAACAAGCAACACAGCAAATACCTTGATATGAGATTTCCGGCTGCTAGTTGAATTTTGACCGCCAAGTTAGTAACTGCCAGGACTTTTGACATAGTTATAAAAAAAGCTTTGAAAATAAAGTGAACCGTAGAAAAAAGAAGAAAGATAATGTGTGAACATGAAAAACTTAAAACAAACCGGCTAAGTGTATGTCGGACCACGCACAATGAAGGGCTCGGTAGTTGAGATGAATTTATCCCGAGAACAAACTTAACATTGTAGTTGGAAAACATGTTCTCCCGTAGGTACATCGATATACGTCACGGTCGTTTTTCCAACTGCAAATGTAAGTTTGTAAGTTTGTTCATTCGGCATTCATCGTTCATCCAGATGAGACAATAAAACACTTTTGTTGGGAAATTAAGCTAATTCGTCCTAGAAATCATTCTACGAATTGTATCTTTCTTTTGCTTGTCAGCCCAATCTCTCGCCTACTGTTCTTTCTTCTATTGTATAACTAAATTAGTTTGACTGTTCGATTCAAATGTTACTAAATTTTTTAACTTCAGCCAGCAACATAAGGTCGTCTTTAGCAGACAACCTCTTTAGTACCTACAACGGCACAAGTTCCCAACTCAAACTTACTTTAACTCGAACCAGTTCATGATTGTGCTAAGAATTACAGCACAGCGTAGACTTGACACTTTGTACACAGATGTATTCGTTAACGATGTATCTGCGCCATATCTTGGGGATTTGAGTAGATCATTAGTTGACAAAGTTTGCCATATACTGTTATGTTTCAGTATTAGCTCCTTATCAACCATTGTATACGAGAGCTATATCTGCATACTAAATTGCTTTACTCACTCAAAATATATCGCTGTGTCCGACCCATCATCATCATCATCATCTGCTGAGCCTTTTCCCAACTATGTTCAGGTCGGCTTCCAGTCTAACCGGATGCAGCTGAATACCAGTATTTTACATGAAGCGACTGCCTATCTGACCTCCACAACCCGATTACTGGGTAACACAATACCCCTTGGTAAGACTGGTTGTCAGACTTTCGGGCTTCTGACGACGTGCTTTCCGAGGCACGGAAGGATCTTGGTATAAAAAGATGGTCATCCATCCACGGACAAACCGCGGCAAGCGTAGCTTAACCTGATCGATCGACTACTACTACCACAACCACAAAAAAGCCCCTCGCTTTTTCCGACCCATAATATTCAAAAAGATAATTATTCCTGCCTTTTATCCTCCCACTGAAGAGCAAAGGCCTCGTCTTATACAGAGAAAGCACGAGCATTCAGCAGACTTATATCGACTATTAGCTTTTGCAAGCGGCTTCCCCCGCATAGAGGTCGAAAATTATGCCACGGGAACATACCTACAACCGGGATAAAAAGTATCGTATGTGTTAATCCAGTTTACAAACTATATTTGTGCCATTTTTCATCAATCCATCCAAATCTGTTCAGTTTTTGCGTGATTAAGTAACAAACATCCAAACATCTTAACATTCAGGCATACAAACTTTCACATTTAAGTATAATATTAGTAGGAATTAGGATAATTCCAGGTTTCATTATTATGATTTGATTCACTGATCAGTACCTAATGTTCAAGATAACCTCAGAAAGCACATACAAATTTATAAAGTAGATGTTTTAAAATATTCACTGGATTCGCCCGGATTTGAAACCACCACCTCGTGCATGAGAGGCGAGTGTCTGGTCTTTATAAGAAGAGGATTTTCCCTGCGTTGGGACCGTTATAGGCGATATTCATCATCATCATCATTTCAGCCGAAAGACGTCCACTGCTGGACATAGTTCTCTCCCAAGCTCCACCACTCGGACAGGTTTTGTGCCTCCCGCATCCAGCGGATGCCTGCGGCCTTCACAAGGTCATCGGTCCACTTTGTGGGAGGCCTTACAACTCTTCGTCTTTCAGTATACGGTCGCCACTCCTGAACCATTCGGCCTCATCGGCCATTAATTTATTCTGCGAGCAATTTGCCCTGCCCACTGCCACTTAAGTTTGGTAATTATGTATTCAGGCGGTATTATTTTTCGTAAATAAGTGCCTATTAGGAACACACTAGAATAAAAATGCAGAAGGCACAGTTGAAACTATTTTGGTAATAGTTGTTCCTCGCATAAAGTTCTAACCTGTATAATGGGCCATCGCGGCGCAAAAGAAACATTTTTCAAAACGAAAATATCATGATTTAATAGAAAGAAATAAAAAGAAACGGTATGTCATGTCATGATTGCAATTCTATCCTTTGGTATATTCTTAAAGTGACTAGAAAACGGATCTCGGATCTCTTTATCTTCTCTCTTATCACAGGTATGCTGGAAGAGATTTCTTTAGAAGTAAGCATCACCTCTGTACTTATTTTTCTGTTCTAATTTTCTTGTCTGTTTATAAATGTGTGTACATAAATGGTCAAATAAATAAAATTGTGCTAGTCACCTGTCTCATCGTTTTTATTATTTAATATAAGTCATGGAGGGGTAAGAGTAATGTCATAAATAAATAAATGTGCCATAATTTTTGGTAATAGCATCATAATGTCATTGTTATTTGATAAATAGGTATGTTGTAGACAGGTAGAGAATTAAGTAGTTCACAATGCAATGGAGCGATCCACAGTCACACAGCTCATGCAACTATGTAGATTCTGAAACACCAATTTTGGGACCGTTTGATCTCCCGTTTTGGCGATTTGAACTCCAGATCACCAGATCTGATGGCTCCAGACTTCTTTCTTTGGAGCTTTTTGAAATTTTGTGTTTTTCAAAAACAACAAAGAACTTTGAAGAAAAGATAACCAATTTGGAGGATGTTTGTGCTAACAACCATTTAAAATGCCGTAAAACGAGTTCTCATCGTGCATCAACTGAAGAGGTGTTTTTTGAATGATAATAATTATTATGTCATTAAGTTTGCGCCTCAAATTATGTTTTCCGTAAAAAAAGATTCATTTTTTTTTTCAATTTACTGGCAGCCGATTCACATTATGACCTTACTTTTGCCCCACTGTGTACGAATATACAATAAAAATGTACGTAAGAGTTTAAGCATTTTATAGTTAGCAAATTACTTTTTCTTAACAGTTGCTATACTAACGATCGTTGATTTTGCTATAGTGACAGTCTATTAATTAATATGCAAAATATTTTATGCAACAGCTCCTGTAAAATACAATGTTGCCATTATTTATTTTAAATAAAGCTGTCTAAGAAACTGATGTAATACAAGCATCAAAGAATACATTTTAATGGCCTTGTGAACGTAGAATAATGAAAGCAATTTTTTAAAATAAAGCAATTTCATGTCATTTTCGTTCAAAGTTTTGAGACGGCATAAAGCAAAATTTATTTTGTAGTTTGTTATAAACTCAGTTATGAATATCAAATGTCTTCACATTTAATTAAATTGAGTTTGTCAAAACTTTATTATAAATTAAAACATGTTAATAATTTAAGTAAAAACATATTTGTAAACAAGATACACCTCCCTGCTAACAAATACATAGACTTGTTGAAAATACAACGAGTTTCTAAGGCATAATGATTGATCATTCGGTACAATGTCTGTCCAACAACAGCATCCCTCAGGGAAATTTGCGGTAGTACCTATATTGTTATCGGGAGAATGTAACTCAGCTGTTGCAATCTGAAGACCAATTCCTGTACCTAATTAAAAACCTTCAAAATCCAGTCGCAATTTCATCTCAGCGTTAAACAACGTCAAATAGTCAATAAATAATAATAGGTATTTTTGACAAATTACGACTGAGATCAGACTGTTAACATTCTTAAAATTACAGGAATGGCTCCTCTGTTCACTTGAGGGCTAGGTAAAGTCAAAAATGTATTTGTTTGACATCAAAGCGAGGAAACACGTGGCGGTTTTAGTCAGTAGAAGTCTGACAGACACCCCCGTCCGCCCCAGGGTGGAGGAATGAGGAATGACACTACGTGACCAATAAAAAGGTCTACGAAAAGCTTATGTCAATTCTGTCGAAAGTCCTTGTAGAAATACAAAACGCTTTGAAAGTGATTGCCACTTGTTTAGATCCTCTGGTAGGTATTATCCCTTAATCGTCAACTCAGATACTTAAAAAGTAAATTTAAAACTGAACTACTTAATGCAATGACCGATTGACCGCGAAATGTGACAATAATTAACAATTTACTAGTTAATTGTTGTTGTGCACCTGTTGATGAACATCACGGTCCATCAATCATTGATAAGAGTCGTGTTTGTGAAGAACGACTATACATACCTGTAAGTACCTAGGTATTTGTGTAAAAGCATGAGCGGTGTTAGCCGTCATCGGCGTGTGTGCTGGCGGCGGGCAGCGCGGCGCGCGGCGGTCCGCGCTTTAAACATGGTATTCTTACCGTCCTTTTAAATTAGCTGTAAGATTGTATCGCCCTACTTAGATGTTAAATATAATTGTTGATACCAAATGTTTTAAAACGAGCGGTAATCCTGCCGACAAACTGTCACTTAGTTTGGCAAGTTTATGAAATTTGTCTAAGTGTTTGGTCCAAATAAATGTTCTTTTAATTAATTTATTATTATGTATTATTAGATATAAATATATGTATTGGCCTAAAATGAATAGCCTAGGTGTTGATTGCTAAAAAGAAAATGAACGTGAAGTGTTTCATGTTTTCCACAAAGATTCAAATAGTTATGTATTTTGTAAGTGTCAATAAAAAAGTCGGGGACCAACGGAGCCCTGTGCCCGCGTGGTGTATGACGACCCCCTCTCTCTTACAAAGTCGAGGACTGTGTCCCATCAGTGGGAATATTATAGGCAGATTATGCAAAAAAGTCTATAATAAATTCCCATCAAAGAACATTGACAAATTCACATTCCATTAGAAAAAATGATGATGGAAAAGCCAAAAATTTATATTATCAATAATTGTTGTAATACCACCCTTGGCTGACTGGTAGAATATGCCTAAGGCATTCCTTCCACCTTTGTACCTTATTGTGTGCGAGAAGTTTAAATGTTGCTTGAGTTTTAGAAATATTAAACGCACTTGCCACTTGACTAGCCTTCATATGTACCTATGTTTAGTTTTGATATAAAAATCTCAGACATGGCTGCCTACTATTGAATGCTCATCACAATTTTCCTCAACTTTATCAGCACAGTACGATATAAATTAACAACTTAGATTTATATTAGAAATGTAATAAGCATCAAAACGCAATTTGTCATTGTTTTATTACAATGTAAACATAGATACAACATGATTGATGAGCTGTAATAATACCTATAAATCAAATTCGTGCATTTCGTGTGTCACGAAGTCTTTCATAGTTTCGTCTAATGGCTTAACATAATTTACTGTTTATTGCAGATTATAGTTTGTCTTTATAGTTGACCCTTTTGTTCTACACAAAAAGATCGCTGAAGGGAATTCAAAAAAACGTTTTTCCAACGACCTTGTCGTGATGAGTTAATATTGTAGTGTCTGTCAAAAGTAGGTACCTAAAAATAAAACATACTATTTGGCATGTAGGTAACGATGTTATGTTCCCATTTTTTTTTTTCGGAGCTAGGTTCTTGTTGGACTTTTACTAATTAAAACCCACCCGTGTTCTTTCAGTTGCCTGTGTGCCAGAGGCCACAGTATCTCATTCGAACAACCCGGACCCCTGGCAAGTTATGTCCCCGTTACGATTGCTTGCCGACCAGCTTGCTTATAAAATAGTAATGACTCTAGCCGTAACTATCAAATGGCAATCGAAATTGGACTGTTGTTGAAACACAATTGAATGTGTAACGTTGCAAATTAGTAGAATTGGCTTGGCCACTGAAAAAACTATAAAGAAAATGAAATCGAATCACTGTTTTACCGAAGTTTGTAAAGGTGGTTAATGGTTATCTCCTGCAGCTGCTTCAATAGATACCAACCTTGGCAGACAAACGCATTGCAACTGCAAGCTTTATTTAAGGCGTTATGCAGATGGAGTAATTTTGATCCTCCAATTTCGGCCACTGGCAAACCGCACCTACCTGTTGAGGTCCTTTTTCATAAATTTTAAAAAACTACGCAAGTAGTTTGGACGTCACTGATACTGGCAATAGTTAACGGCAACCTTTTAAAAAGTTTACAGTTGTGTCAATTAAGCTACGTACTGTTGAAACCGAAAGGTTCCAACTATAAATAAAATAGTTAATAGTGTTTATACTTTGTGTATTTGACTAAGATATGACTTTTACAAGGCCGCGCCTGATTATAATTATTAAATATATTCTCTTAGGATAAAACTAATCCTATTCGCTTTGACGGATAGAATCCTAGTCCCATCATCTTGATCGTTCAAATGTGACAGTCCTTCCATTACCGGCCTGTATTAACATAAAGGTTGCATTCGTAAGCAACAAACCTTTACAAGTAAGCCGAAACCACTCCTGGACATATGCCGATTTGGGCTGTACTCCTTATCTCTAGTTCCACCACAATATTCGGTTCTCCACCTTCCGCATCTAGTCCTGGAGCACGCTTTGCTTGCCAATTTATGGTCGCCACTGCTGCAAATGCGCACTTCACCATGATCACCATCATTTCAGCCCGACACCACCTTCTCTTGGGCTTAAGTCACCCCTTTTTTCTACCATGCCTCCCGGTTCAGTTCGTTACTCATCCAATAAGGGACTATAAAGGCAACCATTAAGGCGAAGTTGGTTCCCGTGACTCTGACGTTAACCCAAAGTGGCCTTGTATGTCCTTGGTTTCTTTAGCCTAACCCTGGCCATCATTCGAATAAAGCTTTACTCCATTGGCGTCTGCGCTCTGAGTACTTATTGCATTCAAACTAACTGCATTTTTTCCTGCAGTAATTGCACTTGCAATCCTAGGAAAGATTTAATATATAACCACGGATCGCAAGCTCAAAATATTAGAGTTAATCATGTAAACTTGATACTTTATTACCAAAATTGAATTTCTGTTAGAGATAATAATGCTTAATACTGGGGGCGTAATGCAATATTCATGTTGCTTCAATCGGTTGGATTTAACAGTTTACTGAACTTTGAATTTGCGTACGTAGACACAAATAAATTTGGTATTGGTTTTGTTTGTCTGTTAACATGTTTTTTCGTTTGCGACATACTGTTGGTTTTTATTGATAACTGCGAGTTTATTAGGTTTCTGATTCATTCTTGCTAGTTTAGTTGCTTATCATAATGTAATGCCTGCATTCCCCGAATGGTTAAGCAGAGATACATATAGGTGTATATCACTATGTGGCACTATGTCGCACTATATGGGCCACATATTTGCCATACAAAGTGAATTTTTAGTCACCGATTAAATTTTTCAAGTGATATACCCGTGAAATTAAACAACTTTCTCCAAGGAACATGAGTTGAAAAACGGAAAAAAAATCGGAACTTCCATACAAAATCGATCAGCTGACTAATGATTTTGCATGGGAGGTCCGATTTTTTTTTTCATATTTCGACTCTCCTTGGAGAAATTTGTTCAATTTCACGGGTACTATCACCCTGAAAAATTTAAACGGTAACTAAAAATTCACCTTGTAGTCATGATGGCGATTCTTTAAGTCATTCAAAGTAACTTTCGCTATGAAACTCATACCCGCATTTTTAAAGCAATTATAGAACCAGCGCGCGCGCGCATGTTCTAGCGCATTTCGTTCAATTGAATAATTTACAGGCGCTTTTGAAATGTCAAGGTGGCGACTTATTTCAACTTTCTAACTTACTAACTGTCGGGTACCCATAAAGTTGTCTGGGATTAGTTAGAGGTTAAAAGTCTAGGCCCTCAGGTATTTAAACATTCCTTGATCGATTTAGGTTCATAGTAACTCATCTATAAGTTTTCTCTTGCTACACGAACGACAACTTGTTTTATATAAATCAAAGGACAATGTAACTGGAAGTTACATAATACTCCTTTATGTACTGATGTATGAAATGTACTGTCTAGACACTTTTTGATTGGCTCCCTCCTTTTATAACGCGACCTAATGGGTCTACAATATAGTTGCAGACATTTCGTGAAACTTGTTTCATCAAAACTTATAATTGAAGAACTCCACCACAGGTGACCCTACGTGATGTTTTGATGACGCCATCTATCTAAAGTAATATTAGAAAGAGGTAAAATTATTTGTTTATAGAGGTAACCACTGGATGAATCTACTGATTCAAATACAAAATTCTTTGTCTTATAGAAAGCTACGTTATTTCGAGTGCCATAAGATATATTTTGTGATAAAACACGTTGACAAAGGCGCGATCAGAAGCTTCTTCTTCTTAGAGTGTCGATAGCAATCTATATACAGGAAAAGTTTTTATTCATTGCGCAAACTGTAACCATGAATTCAGCATATCATTCTAGACCGCGCAGACATTTTTCGTCGGTTATACAAAAAAAAAATCAGCTGTTCCATACATTTTGATCGCGTAGTTCTATGAAACAGCTGATTTTTTTTATAACCGATGAAAATTTTTTGCGCTGGGGGGTCTAGAATAATATTCTGAATTCATGGTTACAGTTTGCGCACTAAATAAAAAGTTTTCCTATACATAGTCATCCCAGAATTTGACTACGATCTTAGCACTTGCACTTGCAGTAGCGTCCATCAACTCCTGTATCGTGCAAACAACAGGACACGCTGGACACGATATTCAGTGCCCCATTGTTTGTGAGACAGCACGTCCTGATGTTCTCCAGGGCGGAGTCTTCTGGTTTTCAGAAGCAAATATACAATGGTGGTGGTGGAGGTGGCTTTAGAGTGATTATAACATAACATTACGCCTGTATTTCTCAGAGGAGTTTGCAGAAGTGTTTTAAACATTCGGCAGTAGATACCACTGATATTTAAATAGTCATGGAAATTAATTGTTTACCAAACTGACAGTTGTCACCCTACACCAATTAGTCGTGCTATAGCCATTTCACACCACTATCAAAATGGCAGTTGAGAATTAGAATAAACGTACAATTTAAGTTGGAAGCTAATTTGCTTAACAAATAATTTTCCGTACTTTACATATGAACACATGTATAAAGTCACAGATGCTTGCTAAATGCAAGTCACAGTTTCATCGAGAGAACCTTATACCTCCTTTAAGAAAAAGCGTTCAACGTATTTTATCGAAACTGTTTTAAAACTTTGTACTTTTAAAGAAACTTCCCGCTTTTAAAGTTTAATGAAATACTAACTTAATTTCAGGCTAAAGTACAAGTTTCAGTCTATATAGACTTCCAATAATTACTTTTGGGGGTCAATGAATTACCAAGTCTTGCTTTTCTGTGAAATATCGCAGGAAATCTAACCAGTTTTCGTAGTCATCCTACTTATAATACATATAATAAATGTGACAGTTCGCATGTTTGTTACTCAATCACGCAAAAACAGGTGCTAAGATTTGGATAAAATATGGTACACAGATAGTTTATAACCAGAGATCGGATATTCGGATGCATATTTACCTACAGATAATTTTTTGTAATATTTAACCCCCCCCCCCCCCCCCCCCGACTCCCGGAAAACCCCGGATTCATGGATTGCATAACTATTCAGATGTGTATTAATTTAAAACTAATGTTTAACCCGATACAAATATGTGTATGTACTGGAGGAGGGGTGGTTTGTATTAGTTAAAACAAAAAATAAACAAATGACTTATCTACCTAAATTAAGATTTTTTCGATACAAAAGCGCATTCCATGTTAGCCAACATCTCAACTTTAGGTGAATATGCTTCCGAATATCCGATCTCTGTTTATAGCCCTTTTTTTCCCGGTAGTACGTTCCCGTGGGAAAATTTTCGACATACATGGCGAGCGAAGCCCCTGACAAAAGCTAGTAACTTATTTTAAAAACTATTTACAAGAAATATATAACCAACTTTAGTACTCGTAAAAACACTGCAAACAATGTTTGACAAGGTAGACGGCCCCTTAATTAGGCACTGAGTGCAGAGACACGTATCAAGAGTCAACATGTGTCGAGCCACGTAGTTATTTTTTTTTTTTTTTGGCTGGGAAATCATCATATATCTTCTCCCTCTCTCTCCCTCCCGCTCCACCCAGAGCGGGAGGGCGTGTGGAGCGGGAGGGCGTGAAGTTGTTAGGTTAGTTTGTAAGTATTACTTAGAGTTTTTAAGTTATTGTTACTAATACTTTATGGATTGTGTGCCCTTATAAAAAAAAATACTTGATTATATTTAGTGTAATCATAACAATGATTTATAATGGGCTTTTTTATTTTCAGAATTGTATTCGTAATCTTTGAAAAACACCCTGTTTTCTTCAAGTTGATGTTGACCAATTTTTTACATTTCTACATCGCTAATTGAGTTTATTGTTTGTTGCAGTGACTGGGTGTTTGGCGTCCGCTACTGTCAGCTGAGCAACTTCATAGCGAACGTAACGGTCGCAGCCAGCGTGTTCACACTCACCGGTATATCGTTTGACAGGTAAATAATATTATTACTTGTGATGTCTTGCAGTAAAAATATACATTTATTTCTATTTATCTCCACGCATATCGAGATAAATAGAACTAAAATAGGCAGTCCATAAATTTTGTTTGTTGAACTTGCAAATGCCAATCCGGACAGTCTGGAACCTCTCCGTCTTATTACAAAGCGAGTTTTTAATACAATATTGATCACTTAGACTTGGGTTAAACGTCAGTTTTTGTAATCAGAACTTCTATTTTGTCAGAATAAAGTTCTAATTGGTGTAAGGAATAAGACCGTTTATGTTTCATAGCATGCGCTGATGTACCTACAGTCGTGGAAATAATTGCTCAGGCATATTGATACACTACGTCAATTTTCCGTATCAATAACAGGACGGGAAGTACTTTATCATTGTTTATGAAAAGTAATTTTGGTAGAGGAAGGTGTTAAATAAAAATTACAAACAAAATCCTAGAAGTATCGTTCAAAGACTTTGTGCGAGAATCTTCCCCTATAAAGGCTTTTATAGCTAAGGGTTAAAGTGCTACGGCAGCGCTGTATATAAATTATGATGATGAAATTCGGAAAAAAGACGAGGAAATATTTTATACCGGCAGATTTCGTAAAATACAATAAGTAGCACTACTTTAAGGCTGTCTTATGAAGGAAATGTTCTCGATTCATATAAAGTAAATCGCTAGGGTCTCACAGCTACAAGTCTCTGCTTCTTATCCCAATCCAATATATTGAGAGGTTCCAATGTTTGGTTCTAGTCTAGTGAAATACGATTGAAAGTGTAACGCTGGCTTTACCACATCCTTGGGCCACGAAAGCTGAAAAGCCGAACAGCTTTTTAAACGGTGTCTTCCCACTCACTAACAAATGTTAAAAAGAAAGACTGAAGCTGTGGCGAGACAGTGTTTCTTTACACATACCATTTGTTTCACCTGCCGAGGATCTCCCACCTCGACAAGAACTGCTTTGGCTAACCTGAAAATCTTTAAACTGACTCCGGACCCAGGTTGGCCCATTCAAGGAAAACCTGTTCAGATGGAGATTTATAGATGACTCCACCTTGGAGTGCAAATGCAGTGCTGTTCTACAAACGATGGGACATTTAATATAATGTCAACCGTGTCCTGTCGACTGCACTTTTTAGGAACTGATAAACGTTAGTGATGGCGCCAAACACTTAACCGAATGCTGGCCATTTAGATTGCCATCGACACGCAAAAAGAAGACTTCGAAATACTAGTAGACCTTTTAAAGTTATTTTACTTTCGACAGGACCCTTATAGCTACGAGAATAGAGATCACTGAGCAAAATACGTTGAGCGCTACATCCAAATTGGTCCCAGTTACTTGGCTTTTTAATACTTTTAGGACCCCAAATTGGAATTTGTTGATGTTTACAAAAAGGGGCGCAATCATTTTGTTGGAGTATTTAACCATATAAAATGTAAATTTGGAATTGATAAATGTTCGATTCAATGCATATTTTTCAAAACGTATTAAAATATGATATTAAAGACATGAATCACCTTCTCTCAAAAGAATCAATTGAATTCTGAATCATGAATTTGATCTTATCAATCAATAAGAAATTCATAACGCATCGACACTTGCAGATATCAAAGGAATGTCCAATCAAAATTTAAGTGTGACTCCTGACTCATATTAATTTTTGTTCTTCATTTTGCAATATTGGAAAAGTCTTTTTCATTCTGAGAATCGATTTTTAACTGTGGAAAACTACCTACGTTGAAAGGAACGGCTCTAGCGAAAAGTAATATATTTCAGCATGCAATTAGTATGTATCAAGCCAAATTTACATTGTTGCACAAAGTTATTTATAATTAAGTTAGTTTTAATAAGTTCGTTTTCAATTAAGTGGGTTGTATGTTTAAGTTGGTACAATAAGTTTCGTAACGTGACTTTAAAGTATTTCAGTTACCTACTCGTGTATAGTTACTTAAACAATTTTACATTGTAAATACGCAGTATTTATGGCAACGCATGTAGAACACCTTGCCTTGCACGCCACGATTGTGGCGGTAAGTCCCCTCTCTTAGGAGTGGATTGAGAGGCACCATGGCATCCTCACCTTCTGCTTGACGCGGGTCCTCACCGGACACGGTTGTTTCGGGAGGTTCCTGTTTCATATAAGGCGGGAGGAAACGGCCGGGTGTTTCCACTGCATAGATCGCTCTGAGGATGCAGTGGAGCATGCGGTGGAGGCCTGCCCGGCTTGGGCGGAGCACCGCCGTGTCCTCGTGGAGGCAATCGACGGCAACGATCACTCCCATTCGGCCCTGGTCCAGGCCAAGGTACGGAGCAAGAGTGCATGTGTAGCCGTCACCTCCTTCTGCGAAGCAGTAATTCTCGCGAAGAGGGAGGCGGCACACGTGAGGGAGAGGCAGTATATGCGCCCTCACGGCCCTAGTCGCCGCAGGAGACGCCCTGGGCGTCGGGAATCCCAGGCTGATTCCCGGCCGTCATAGGCGCGGGCGGCGCGGATTGGCGAGTAATGGGTAGCTCGCTGTCCGGCAAGGACCAAGCCCGGGTCGACGGCGCGTTGTGTTCCACGCGCGCCTCACAGAGATGTCAGCACCAACTGGTGGGGTCCGCAAGGGCCGATACCTGCCGGGGGTGCGGGTTGTTCGAAAGAGATACCGCGGCCCCTGGCACACAGGCAACTGAGAGTACACGGGTGGGTTTTAGTCAGTAAAAGTCTGACACGCCGGGTCCTGCTCCAACCAGAGCAGAAGAAGTTATTTGATGATTACCAATGCCCAAAAAAACAAAAAAAAATACCTTGCCTTACAAACCCAATGTGTACTGCAAACTCTTGTTTTCAAAATTTTATCTTCTGTTTTTTCAACACCAAGCTTTATCCACCGGATTAATTAGCAGAGAAATTGTAATTGCTGCTACCTGATCTGCCTTGCCCTTTTTCAATCAGATCCTGGTCGGCTTCTAATCTTACTAAAACCAAAGGTGGTTAAATAACCGTAAAGAGTGAGAGTCTAAATAAAATAAAACATTTTTTTTAGTAATTTCTTCATATCCTATAAACAATTAGGTATTATTATCCTCATATATGCCTATGTCCAGCAGTGGACGTCTTTAGTGTTGGTAATACTTCAGTCTTATAATAGGATCAAACGGGTAGCCAAAATTGGTCAAAATTTAACTTAAATCCTGAATTATGTGACGTAAAAATGGCTACATCCTTACTAATATTATAAACGCGAAAGTTTGTAAGTATGGATGGATGGATGTTTATTACTCATTCACGCAAAAACGGCTGAACAGATTCAGATGAAATTTGGCACACAGATAGATTATAACCTAGATTAACACATAAGATACTTTTTATCCCGGTAGTATGTACCCGCGGGATAATTTCCGACCTCCACGCGGGCGAAGCCGCGGGTGGAAGCTAGTTTGTTATAATCTGGGAATTAGTTTTGCGGCTCCTGAACAGCTGAGATTTCGCATAAACGCTTATAAGAAATTGTATACCTTGTTATACCTACGTTTTTGCAACAGTCAGCTCCTACAAAGGTTTGTATTTTCTTGATATATTTTAATATTCGTTCCTTATTTGCCCACATTTTCTATGTTGCTAGAGGAATAAATCTACGAATGGTGCAGACTTTAGCTGAATCGGAAAAAAACCTTTAAACGGCTTTGCTCTCTCTTACTTTTTGGTGGAGATTTTATTTGGGTATTGGATTTGTCTATACTTTCTGGTAAGACTGGAAGCTGGGTACAAAATTGATATGAAGAAAGCGTGAGGAACAGATGATAGTGACTTTTTAATTAAAGCTTGTCGCAAATTGTCGTACCAAAAGTGTGAATACAAAAAAAAAAAAGGTTCCGACGAATTGATAACCTCCTCCTTTTTGAAGTCGGTTAATAAACTCAACTCCGTCAATACTTCTTCAGTCCTATTATGTTCTGCATGGAACAGACAGTAAATAATAATACCAGCCTATGTTGCCCCACTTTCCTGCAGGGAAAAGGCATTTTCTCAAACAGAGAAAGCATGAGCATTGATCGCCAAGGTTCCTCGGTCTTCCTGTTGTTTAAGTTTTTACCCAACTGCGCCAGAAGGAGGGGGTTTATGTTTTTCGAGTACATGTATGTATATTTCTTTGGCACGCTCTATAGCCTAAACGGTTTGTTCAATTTCAGCTTGAGAGGTGCCGATAGATTCGTCGTAATTGTGATAGTAATTTGAGTTTCTTGCCCGTTCTTCTCCATAGAGATCTACGTTTTGGAATGGGCAACTAGCTTCAACTTTCCAACTGGTCGACTTTTTGACAATTCAAAAGTGCCTGCAAATGGTTTAATTGAAATAAATGCTTAGAGTTTGAGTTTGAGCTTAGTATTTATCAAAATTGAAATAGACTGAATACTATAAGCAATCTCATACAGTCGGAGGAATCTTCTTTTTAACAATAAAGACCTTTTTCTTTTGGGTGGTATATCATCAAATAACTTCTTCCACTCTGGGTGGAGCAGGAGGGCGTCTCAGACTTTTACTGACTAAAACCCACCCGCGTTCCTTCAGTTGCCTGTGTGCCAGGGGCTGCGGTATCTCTTTCGAACAACCCGAACCTCTGGCAGGATAAAGACCTTTATTGCCTCCGACTGCATGAGATTCCTTATCGTATTCAGTCTAATAGTCATCCTTGTAAAAGAAGTTCCTTTTTTCCATCTTTTTTAATTAGAGTTCAGTTTTAGGCAGTCAGGTTTTTTGATTTTGTAAATTATTTACTGTAATACATTTCGATTAAATGTAGTCATCATTCTCTTGCCCTTATCCAAATTTATTTGTGGTCGGCGCAACATGTCTCTTCCTTTCACACTTCTCTATTAGTCGTCATCTCCGTAGTCACACCCTTTTTAACCATATCATCATTCACACAGTCCATCCATCGTTTCTTTGGTCTCCCCCTACTCTTATAGCCATCGACATTCATACTCAAAACTTTCCTCACGACATTTTCTTCATTCCTCCGCATCACATGCCCATACCATGACAACCGATTTCCACACAACTTTTCAGCGATCGATGCCACTTTCAGGCTTTCTCTTATGTACTCATTTCTTATTCAATCCGTCCATGTAACACCACAAAATGTAATAAAAAATAAAATAAACATTCTCAAAAAAAAAACATTTTATTCGTTGCGATTAAAACAAATTGATACACTAATAAAATATCGTTATGATAAAATTCGGTAACTTGCCATTTAAAACATCGTTCTACTTCTGTCAATCTTTTGAAGATGACATAGACAGAACGATGTTTTAATATGTTTAGCGTGGAAGCACGTGAGTACCTACGCTGCAAATTTTCTTCTATGATGCTGAAATTTTTATATACGGAGGGTGTTTAAAACACGTATTAGTTATTTATACATGTTAACAAGCACAGCAAATCAAACGGGTTGCGCGGCTTCGCGAGAGATTATGCGGGGAGTTCTTTCGTTCCAAAAACTTCACTGCCCACGCTCCAAGTAGCTTCACTCGGTGTGCCAACACTGCGCTCGAAGTAGCTTCACTCGGTGTTGCCAACACTGCACTCGAAGTAGCTTCACTCGGTGTTGCCAACAATATTTTGCAATTTGCTGGTCAGTGTCAGGCGGTTTACAGGATAAATTTTTAACCAGTGCGCAAATCGTAACCATGAATTCAGCATAATATTCTAGATCCCCAGCGCAGAAATTTTTCGGCGGTTATACAGAAAAAAAATCAGTTGTTTCATAGAAAAGTGCGTGGTCAAAATGTATGAAGCAGCTGATTTTTTTTTGTAACTGACGAAAAAAATTTACGCTGTTTAGAATGATATGCTGAATTCATGGTTACAGCTTGCGCACTGGTTAAAAACTTATTCTGTAGGTATTAAACAATGTATGAATTTTAATTCATACATTGTTTAATACCTACAGAATAAGTTTACGCTATTTAATTTCATTGAATGACTATTTATAGTCATTCAATGAAATTAAATGAATGAATTAAGAGGGTTGTATCCATGATTCAAATGATTCTAATTCTGTAAACACGTATTTTTTACGCTCACGAATCATATATGAATCAACATACAACATGACACCGACCTTTAAGTTGCAAAAAAAATTCCAACAAAAAAAAACCGACTTCCGGAAAAACACTACAAAATGTAAAATAACTTTAAGTTCAGAAGTCAGTGACAAAAAATTAAAATACATATCCAAAGTCATCGACTTCCGAAATTAAAGTTATTTTTCACTTTGTAGTGTTTTTCCGGAAGTCGGTTTTTTTTTGTTGGATTTTTTTTTCTTTTCACCTTTTGGTTATAGTACCTACTCCACACCATTTCGAAAGCAGCAATCGCGGTTGATTTGCTGTAATTTTTTTGAGTTCCGTTGTCTGTCTCAGAAACTCATCATCAAATCCATATGAAATTCCAAAGGGACCATTTTAAAAAAAAACCTTTCGAACAAAAAAAATAATTAAAAAATCCGTCTATATATGACGGAGTTATGCTCGAATATACATAAAAAAAATTATCTACAAACATGTCGAATTGATAACCTCCTCCTTTTTGAAATCGGTTAAAAACAAAAGTAAATTTGAACTTCCCAGACTACCTTAGCGCATCCACCTTGAATGCGTTTAGGTAAAGAGTTGTGGTACAAATTGTCCTAATTTGATACTCCTATTCTTATTTTAATTTATTTTAAAATCACTTTCAATTCAAAAAGTCTTGGACAGAACGTTCTTGCTAAAAACTCAAATGGCCATTGTTCATCACTTTTGTAGCTACTGAACTCCATGCTTCTCAGGGGATAAGTGTAAGGAATCTCATTTTCACTTACTTCTAAACCAGGTTCGTCAAGATAAGGCGCAGGTCCAGGAAGCCGTAGTGGGAAGAATAAATCTTCTGAGAAAACTTTTAGCCCTACAACATTTGTAACAGAAATAGGTACATAAGATTTTAACTCCCGGTACCATGGAGTGATAAATTGCGACTATTTTCGACCATTCACATATTAACAAAAGATTATAGGAAATATCCTTTAATAAGTAGAGGATAATTTCTTTGTGAATATACTCTGTCTATCCCATGATCTTTAATTGTTTTTTTTTAAACATTGAATATATTTAAATAAGGATTATCTTAAAAAAAAAAACATTAAAAATAATCAACACTCCAATAATGAAAACGACGTGTTCAGCGTAACAGATTTCAAGACAAAGGAAATAAATGGTGATAACAAAACAATAAAATAACCCTTACCATTACATTCTCCAGATTTCGGCGTGAATACATTCGGACAGATTCTTTTTAGTACCCGAATAATTATAGCCTCTAGACGGTTAAAACGCTTTGATTTAGGGTTGTAGCTCATTGCAAGTTCTCTGTAAACAAAAAAAATTATTAACTTCTTCAATCACGACTATTTGGTCTGGTTTAACGAAAAGAAACATACTTCAATATGTCACTGGTAATATTTTTACCATAATCATCTTTTGCAAAAGATATGACTCTGGATGATATTCCATTATCTTCATTTGTAATCCAATTATTTGGTAGATCTTCAAAAGATCTAATAACTAACATGTCACTGTCCAAAAATATACCACCCCACTTGTGTAACGTTAAAATTTTGAGTATATTTGATGTGTCTTCTATTGGGTGTTTGCTTTGCTTTATATCATTCACAAGTATGGATTCTACTACAGTGTATTTCACATACTGAGCGATGTGGATCCTTGCAACATTAACGTTAGTATACGTAAGCAGTTGTGCAAGGTATCTTTTACTTAGTGAATCCGTAATTGGAAAGCTGAGAAGTACATATATTTGCCTCTGCGGATTAGATATAGCTGCAGACTCTGCAACACATGCTTGCATCATAGTTAGTTTTCCTTTACACGAAGAGTCAATAAAGAATATCGATTTATCTTTTGGATTAAAGCTTTGGTCTTCAGTTGATAGCAACACGTCTCCGTCACTCTTATAATAACAAGATATATCATTAAATTCAGTTTTTACAAATATTTTGTCATTACGTTTGATAATAGTTTCAATTTCCACATACATAACGTAGAGAAACACGAAAACACAACACGTGAGCACAAATCGAATGCGACGAAATCGAATGATCCAAATAATGATATTGTGCATTTTTTTTTTCGTTCGAAACAAGGTAACAATTTCACTTCACTGTTTTATGCCAATTAAAATTCCGTTTGAAAAAGTCCTTCACCATACGGAATTCGATTACAGCCGGCCGCAGCATCCAAGGTGATTACAATACTCGTTGTGTGAAGGGATACCAAGGCCACGCAGCCTGGCTTAGTAAAATGCACGCTTGCTGTAAATTTGAAACGATTAACTGAAAACTATAATTATGTTTAATGTGTATCATATACTAGTTAGGCTACAGAATTACTTCTTTCTAAACGAAAAGATAGACAAAGACTATCCTTGCAAATAGACAGTTGTTTTGCCATATATTTCTAATTTCTTACATGATTTATCTTGAGACGATGGATTGTTTAGCCATCGAAACTGAACTAGGTACCTACTTCGTACTAAAAAGGTCTTCGAGGCCATGATAATTTAAAGGCACGCCTCTCAATATAAAGTGGGTACTCACGTACACACAATCCAGACTGTAAAGTAATTTTTCCAGAACATTGTATATCGAAATATAATATCGTCGATAGCTACGTCTGTGTTTTGATGTTCATTCTAGCGTTCAACAAAGCAAATGGGTACGTCTATGAAATGTCTTGGCTGTGTTTTATTATGGAGATTTTTTTGAGAACAAATCGGCTTAAGGATTTCGGGTAAGAAAACGATAACGATGTCTGGCTTACCCGGGTACTTCAGCGAAATTCCTGATGATAAAAATCCTATATCACTTTGTCCGCGTACCACTTTGTGCTCTGCTCGCATCATGCTTATATCCCACAGAGCACGGAATCAACAGAATGGACTAGATACGCCTCTACTTATACTATATTTCCCGTGCAGATAGGACCTGAGAGCAAGTTTTGGTTGCCAAAAGCATTGTCAGAATAGTCACGGGCCATCAGTTTTTATGAGAAAACCGTGACATTAATTGACACGCTTTTTTGTATAGAATATGTTGATAATACCTTCACTAGCAGCAGCCGCTGTGGCAGCTCAGTGCTATGTGGCAAACCCTGTTGCATCACAAACGATGCGTACCAGTAAAATATGTTTTTCTTTTGTTTATATAGGTACCAAGCCATCGTGCGACCAATGCGGCCGAGGATGTCGAAGACTTGTTCCCTCGTCATGATTGCTTGCATATGGATCAGTGGCATGCTGCTAGCGATACCTTGCTTATTATACTCAACCACAAAGGAATATAGGTGAGTTTTACAAAGGTTATTTTTCCACTAATTAATGTTTGTAGTTAGTAACTAAGCATTTAAGTGGTGTTATCGTAACTGGCTATAAAATCTTGTAGGTAACGCAATTTCACGGGAGTGTGGTAATGGAAAAATAATTAGGACTTACGAAAATAATTATTATTATTCTGAGCCTACACCTTTTCATAGCGAGAGTATAATAGAATAACTTCATAAATAACCCGTATTTCAGCTGCCACACATTGCTCTGAAAACGCAACTCTCAATGATGTCAGCAAATCTTAAATTGGTAATCTCCTGCTCCCGACAGGTCACGGAGCGGTAAGGATTAATTACCCTCTATGTGTAACTCTAACAGGTGGGACCTTGATAGAAGAACGAAAATCAACACAAAAATTGGCTAACAAATTGTCAAGAGCGCGTAAACTACTGTGATTGGTTGATTGAAATATAAGCAGCCAATAGAATGTCGAACTTGTTTAACGGTTTTATTTAGGTTGCCCTGTTTGTTTTTTGGGTCAAATTTAGTACTTGAAATTTTACCCCCTTCCTGTTGACAGATTGATCTGATATTTGGAACACACCTTCAGTTTTGTTATCAATACAATTTAATCTAGTCAGTATCATTGTAAATCCAAGATAGCTGCAGCTACAAAATGGCGGATTACATATTTTTTTTACAACCCCCTCAATATGGGTATCAAATGAAAGGGCTTGACTATTAAAATACTGTATACTATGAAAAAAAAAATAGAATGAGAAGTATTAAGTAACGAAATAAAAACTTGCAAATAAAATAAGAAAAAAATATTGATTTGAATTCAACGGTTTTAATGAAAATAATGATGTAGATAATGTACTAAAAGCTAAAAAATCATTCGGTAGGTCCTAGGCACTAGTTATCACACCACTTTCCTCATCAATTTAGGGCATTGATCAGACAAAATAAAATCGTGGGGCGTAGCGTAACCTGAGTAAATATGTAAATAGCATAATGAGCGGTTGACTGTTGATAGAAATATCACGCGCCCCACGATTTCATTTTTTTCTCTGAAAAATGCCCTAGATTGATGAGGAAAGTGGTGTGGTGACTGGTACCTAGGACCTACCGAATATTTTTTTAGCTTTTAGTACATTATCTTCATCATTATTTTCATTAAAATCGTTTAACTCAAAAGAGACTCTTATTTTTTTTACTTCATTAAAAGTAAAAAAAAATAAGAGTTTGTATAATTATATCAACTGCCATTCCGATTAGAATTGCATCTCATTTTGACACGTCGATAATTTTCGTTCTAGAAACCGGGGGATATTCTCCCAATTCATTCAAGGCACATTTAATATAGGTAGCCTAGGTACCGTCGAAAAAGTTACAATTTCCAACGGAGATGCCATTTGTAAATTTCGCTTCAGGCACGTTCAAGTCAGCACGTTTGCCGTCACCTAGGTTTTGTAGCTTTGATGATCGATGTTCGTGACGTAATACTAGGGATGTTATGATAGAAAGTTATAATGAGTATGAAGCAGTAATATATTATTTATTGTTATTTTATTTTTCGACTCTTTGAGGTTTATACACTTGGTATATCGTTTTTCTAATCCTAAAATTCTTGAAAAAATCTTCATCTTGATTGCTTAAAAAATCATGTATGGCGGCAATCACTTCCTCGTCATTGCCATATTTGTGACCTCTCAGTTGTACTTTTAACCGCGGGAACACGTAGAAATCACTAGGCGCAAGGTCGGTGAGTATGGAGGATGTTCTATCAATACAATTCCAGCATCTTGGATAGCAGTCATCGCAACTCGGGACTTGTGTGCGAGGGCGTTATCTTGGTGAAACAACACAACTTTAGCAAGTTTGCTGCGGCGATTTTCGCGTATTTCCTGACGCAGTTTTTTTATTTGTTCTGCGTATAAGGGCCCCGTAATAGGGGCTCCATGATTGAGGTACTCGATCATTATCACCCCCTGGCTGTCCCAAAAAGAGAGCCCATAATCTTACCGGCAGATGGAATTGCCAAAACTTCTTAGGCGTTGGAGATGACGGTCTTTTCCAAGTCTTGGACTGTTGTTTCGTTTCAGGATCATAATGGTGGAACCATGTTTCATCCACAGTTACGAAGAGAGCCAAAATTAGGTCAGGATCTTGTTGTAACAATTCCAAATTGATTTGAGAAATCCGCAGTCTTGTTTGTTTATGCTCGTCTGTAAGCATTCTAGGCACCCAGCGCGCTGATACTTTTTTCATGCCCAAATGTTCATGTATAATACTATGGATACTTCCTATCGAAATCTTTAATTCTTCAGCTACAAAACTAACAGTAACACGACAATCTTCCATAACAATTTTTTCAACTTTTTTTATCATTTGTTCGGTAACTGCCGTCGTAGAGCGTTCCGAGCGCGGGTCGACTTTAGTTAAAGTTCTTCCTCTCTTAAACTTAGCACACCACCGCGCAACTATAGAATATGGAGGAGCATTAACCCTTAATATTCCTTTCAAGTCTAGATTTACTTGCTCAGTGGTAAATTTTTTCAGGCAGAGATATTTTACTACGGCGCGTTTTTCAATTTTATCCATTTTGCGTACCACGCTCCGACACGACGAAAACAAATGACTTCTATTTTTAAAATAAGAAAAGAAAATCAATAAGTTTTATTTTTTTTATTTTATCAAATGTATGGGCTTACCTGCCAGTATTTACTTTTTTGTTGTTCAAGGAGTTTATATGCCATTATTACTTTTTATTGAACACCCCTCGTAGGTATATTCGTTTTCTGCTGCGGAAATATGTCAATGAGTTACTACGAAAAAAATTAATTGAACTCATACAGATGAGTTCAGTTGATTTTTCACAGTCCAGCACTCGTAATAAAATCATTTCGGAGATTTTATTCCTGATTTAACAAAGCCAATATTTCCATGATCGAATCACATAATTGGCAATTCACTGGTAATTTCAATGTTTAATTTCAATATTTATACAGGAAAAGTTTTTATTCAGTGCGCAAATTGTAACCATGAATTCAGCATATCTTTATAGAACCCCCAGCGCAGAAATTTTTCGTCGTTTATTCAAAAAAAAAATCAGCTGTTCCATACATTTTGACCGCGTAGGTATTGCACTTTACTATGAAACAGCTGATTTTTTTTCGTATAACCGACGAAAAATTTCTGCGCTGGGGGTTAAATAAAGATATGCTGAATTCATGGTTACAATTTACGCACTGCATAAAAACTTTTCCTGTGGGTATATAGTATTCAACTTTACAATAATAATTACTTAATCATTATTTATTCCTTATTTTGGAAAAATATTCGACTATTCGAGAGAAAATATTTAATAGGATGAATACAGCAACACGGATAAATGTTGCATTAGCTATCCCATTTTACAACACAGAAAATATAGCAATATTCAATTCCATCCCAATTACAATGTTCGATCTTCACTTTGATTCAATCAGAAATTAAGTACGCTGTACTTTGTAGAATTGGAAACGCTTAATAAACGTAAAATGGAGAGCATTGTTTGAATTTCAAGTACCGTAAACAAAGATAAAATGAAAATGTGACTCTTTAAAATCAAAATCAAAATCAAAAGTCATTTATTCAAACTAGGCTGAGAGTCAGCACTTTTTGAACGTCAAAATAAAATTACATAAGACAGTCCCCCCAAAAACGCCCGCCCTTCACCACTTCCTAGTGCTTTAGCTGGGAAGAAGAAGTAGCGGAACAAACTCCCCAGCAGCACAGCTGTCTGTTAAGTTAGAAGATCTTGTTTCTATACAATAATAGGTAATAAAAATTACGAAACACAAAAAAAAAAACATAAAATTTGCCATATGTCAGCTAGCACACGCCAATATACCATCAAAGATTGAAAACTAAAAATAATAGAAAATTAAAATAAAACGTAAACAGAACTTCCAATCTAAATAAAAGCCTCTAGGCATAAAGGGCATGCCCGCTTACATATGCAATTCTGCATTATGCAAATATAGCTATAAGTAACTTAAAGTAACAAAAGTTAAACTAGGACCTCTGGACTAAAATTAATAAAAACTTAATACAATTAACAATAACAAAACCATGGTCAGCAAGACGACCAGTCACCACGAGCAACACCCGTTCACGAGCATAACGCAAAGATCAGCCATTACCCCCCTCGCCATATTTGAGGGAAGGAGGCAACCCGACCCCCGACGCTACCGCAAGCAGTGACATCTAAGGGAGCATGACGAACTTGCTGCCGGTTGCACTGGCAAGAATAATCATGAATTGTCGAGGTCGCTAGCTAACTACATATTGCAATACTACTCATTAAAAAAAAAAACATTGTAATGAGTAGATTAAGTCATAAATAAATGATAAAAAAAAGGAAAACCTGAATTATACAGTCAGATAAAAAAAAAGCAATTATATGAAATAACATAATGATATAACCTGTCAGTGGGTAAGCTAATTCTGGTGAAAGAACACAAACATTGTCTTGAGTTAATCACAGCGACCAACAATTCTTATCATTTAAGTAGTCGTTAATGGAATAGTACAAAGGGTGGATTTTACTTTAGCTTTAAACGCACTAAAATGCAAATCTAGCAAGGAAGAGGGTAGCTTATTATAGAAGGTTATACCCAGACCTACAAATGAGTTATGAACCTTATGTAGCCGGTGAAAGGGAACACGTAGTTTGTCCTTATTTCTAGTATTAATATTATGAATATCACTGTTTTTAGTGTACAAGTGTATATTTTGCCTAATGTATAAGATGTTGGCGAAGATGAATTGCGATGCCACCGTGAGAATCCCAACATCTTTTAAAAAATCTCTCAGAGAAACTCTAGAACCTAGTTGGTAAATTGCTCTAACAGCTCGTTTTTGAAGAACAAAAATATTTTGAATGTCAGCGGCTTTGCCCCACAGCAGAATGCCGTAGGACATAACGCTATGAAAATAACTAAAATAAACTAACCGAGCTGTATCAACGTCAGTGTATTGTCTTACTTTCCTGACGGCGTAGGCGGCCGAACTGAGCCTTCCCGCTAGGCTTGATATATGTAATCCCCACTGAAGTTTGGCATCTACTGTTAAGCCTAGAAAAACTGCCGAGTCTACAGATTCAAGCACCTCATTATCTAAGACGATGTTGGGTCCTAAATTCCTAAAATACACGTCATCAAGTTGATATATTACAAGTACGTATATATCATACCGTGAGTTAATCATTGGCGATTTTAGACTTATATTAATTATAGCGGCCCTTCCCGGCTTCGCACGGGTGGATATTTTCTAGTAAAAAATAATAGTTTAAAAAACTAAAAAACACGCTTTAAAAACCAAACTAAAAAAAGAGAAAATAATTTAATTCAATTAAAAAGCGTGGGGTGCTTTTTGAGGTATTTTTATAATCAATTAATGTCAAGCACCCCACGCTTTTTAATTGAATTAAATTATTTTCTCCTTTTTTAGTTTGGTTTTTAAAGCGTGTTTTTTAGTTTTTTAAACTATTATTTATTTTCTATTTTTTAGTTCTGCTAACTACAAAACGTGTTTTTTTTTCTCCATTTTTTTTTATTATTAAATTGTCATCGGTCCTCGACAAGTTTACAAAGTTTCAATGAAATCTGACCGTTTAAAGTGGGTCAAAATCGCGCTCAAAGATTCCGTTACATACATACATACAACCCGAGCTAATATAAAGCGTGTAAAAATAGAATTAGAATTATATTTATTTCTCAGAATGTACATTGACATCTTACATTAAACATTGTTTCACACATACTACCATTGCTGGTGTAGAAATATTAAATAGTAAACTAGGTACATGCAAATCAGAACTAGGCATTATAAGAATCCTTACTAATATTATAAACGCGAAAATTTGTATGTATGGATGTTTGTTACTCTTTCACGCAAAAACGACTGAATGGATTTGGAATAAATTTGGCACACAGATAGATTATAACCTAGATTAACACATAGAATTCTTTTTATCCCAGTAGTACGTTCCCGCGGGATAATTTCCGACTTCCACGTAGGCGAAGCCACAGGCAGAAGCTAGTATTATATAAAATTATGAAATCTTGGACTGTTACAAATTATTAGACTGGTTAACTTTATATAGAATGTCAAAATAATAATAGTTAAGTCATAAAATGTCGAAAATATAAATCATAATGTCAAAAAATTAATAATGTCAAAAATATAAATCATAATGTCGAAATTAAATTACGATATCAAAAAGTATGATTTAAAAATTCATTGACGGATTAAAAACACATGTCTAAGAGCAAATCAAACATCTTACATTTAAATTTATGAATTGGTAATATTCTCAGGGTGGGTGGTAATTTATTATAAATTTTAATTGTCATACAACTGGCATTTCTATTGTATAATTGCAATCTCTGAGCTTGTACTTATAATTTCCAGGCATTTTTTTTTGTCCAGTCTTTCGGAGTCTTGTTCATTTAAAAGAAGTAATGGAGGGTATTTTTTTTACAAATAGACAAACTTCAAGAATATACAGTAATGTAGCATTCTAATGGTGAAAGAATTTTTGAAATCGGTCCAGTAGTTTTTGAGTGCATTCGTTACAAACATGCAAATCTTTCCTCTTTATAATATTAGTGTAGATAATTCGATATTTAGCACAGGAATGGCAGCTCACTTTAAGTTTTAACGGGAAGATTTTTAAAGAACAGATCAGCAGGTTTTTCACGACGTTTTCCGTCATCTATGTCTGTAATATCTAAAATAGACTTAGTAAGTTCATTATGAATTGAACAAGTCACATTGGTACTTGCCTGGATTTGAACCCACAATCTCGTGCATGAGTGGCGAGGCCTTTCTCTATGAGAAGAGCCCTTTTGCCCGACAGTGGGACAATTACAAATTGGTATTATTATTTGAAACAACCCACTAATAATTGGCAAAGTTCACTATACAAAAAAAAGTTCCCAGTTTACGCTGTCCCACTTCTGGGCAAAGGCCCCCCTCCATTCCTTCCATTTTACGCAAGTCAATTACCTAAAAAACTCAGAGAGTGTACAAGCATACCAACATTTAAAAAAGGCCTCAGGAATTACATATTAGACACATACGTTTAGTTTTTTTTTGTATAGTCACATAAGTTTAGCTTGTACTGTTTTGAATTTTATTTACACTTAAGTACAAAATTGCTCTATAAATATATATATATAAATGTATACTGTATATATTGTAATGAAACTATAGTTTCCAGTTTCTTGAATGGCTTGAACGTCGTTATGTAAACTACAACCTATTGTTAATTTAGTTAAGTTTCTCTTTATGTGAACTGTAATTTGTTCTGTCTTTAAACCGAAGTCTTCCTTTCAGTTTTGACGTAACCTACCCAGCTCTCCCGCCTTTTTCTACGTCGCCTGCCGCAACCCCGTTTCACTATTTGTTCACGTTAACCCCCTCACGTTCTGTGCTATTTTGGCACACAGTTTGTCCGGTATGCAGCAGATATGTTTTTTTCAAGCTATCCTCATTAGCAGAGATCGGATATTCGGATAAATATTTACCTAAAGATCATTTTTAGCTATGAAAGTATGGAAGCGGCTTTATAAATTATTTGTAATATTTATTAAAAACCCTGGGATTCTTGGATTGCATAACTATTCAGATGTGTATTAATTTAAAATTAATGTTTAACCCGATGCAAATTTGTATATGTACTGAAGGATACAAATTACTTACCTAAATTAAGACTTTTCGATACAAAAGCGCATTCCATGTTAGCCAACATCTCAACTTTAGGTGAATATGCATCCGAATATCCGATATCTGCTCATTAGTTACTAATAACTAAATTAAACATTAACCAATTTTTTTGTAAAATATTCTCACATTCAAAACCAATAAGTAGCGAATAGTTTACAAATTAAAAATGTAATAAAAGTATATAATATCTTTGGAAAACTTGATAAAATGTCAAAGTAAAAAGTAATAAACGGTACAGTTTTGTCTATTTTTGTTTAATTTCATGAAATGTTCTTTTGCGTTATGTAATTTTATGATTGTATTTGTAATTACTAATGATTACTTGTACTGACCGGTAAATTATGTGTGGTGCAAGCAGCAGATAAAATTGGTTCAGAAATTCATTCAAAAGAAAGAAAGAATCAAACCAAGTATTTATCTGATTTACAATTAGGGGACTATATTTTATTCCACTGTTTTATTATATGGTATGGTCTATGTTCGTGTTTAATCATAATAATCTTCCATATTATGATAATATTAGTATTATATTAGTAGCATATTGTGTAACGTATGGTATGAATTTGGAATATGAATGTAGTAATGTGAGGTAGGTACTTGAAGCGGTGGAGATATTGCTTGACCCAAATAAAATAGATGACACATGGCACGTCACTCCCTCGGTTTCATTTCAATTCTATTTATAGGAATGAATATTGTAGAATTCTGTTTAGCGTTTCAGAGTCAGTTTTTCAGCTGATATTGGCTAGTTCAAAATTCCATTGTAATTTGAAGCTTACCTGTGCAAAATTTTAATCAACGTGTGGTATTGTCTGTGGCAGGTCAAAAGGCACCCTCAAAACTGCTTGTCTGCTGTCGTGGCCTGACGGATTACCTGATGTGTCATACATGGATTTTGTGTGAGTATTCAGCTGAACTTTCTAACTCTGTTATGTTTTTTTTGTTTGTAGCTTGTAAGCTTTTGGATATTATGATTGGAAAATCTCTTGTGTGAGTTGGTCAATCAATATGATACATTTCATCAATATTTATTGTCACATGAAAGATAACTAATCTGATTAGAGATTTTACGAAAGTATTTAAAAAACATGAGGGTTCCTTTATTAGAAGTAAAACATAGAATCCTTAATAAATTTATCCATCTAGTTTATTTCTTTGGAGATTTAGTCTCAGCTCTAAATAATTTAGGGTTTAAACTTTACCTTTAACCCTAATAAAGTACGGATCCCTCAATAAATCAAAGTCTCATATTCATATGTATGTACTATTTGAAGTGAGAACATACCGTTGAGTCAACCATTGCTTCGTCATCTAAGCTAGCAGTTTGCAAATTAAGTTTACGTATTATAGATAAAACTAAGTTTATAAGAAGCGAGTTAACTGCAGATTACGACTAATTTATCATAGTTTGGACTTCCTTACTTACTCCGTTTGTTCAGCGACCAAAAACGTGCCTTGGCATCCGATGCAGAAGTGCCCATCTTATAGTATCTATGTAGGTAGGCAGTTGAACAACAGATAAAAAAAAGTAAGTTTAAAAACTGAAGCCCAACTACTGAAAAATCACGACAACCCCTTAAAAAACAAAAAAAAATGCAAATCCGTCTATAAATCACGGCGTTATCCCCGAAGATACATAAAAAAATATATATTAACATGTCGAATTTATAACCTCCTTCTTTTTGAAGTCGGTTAAAAATTATAGCTCACCTTTTTGGTTCACCGTAGTCAGGTAAAAACAGGTCTAAAACGACCCACTACTACTTGAAGGGGTTTGTTCTAACTGAGGGGCCTGTTTCGTTCGTGTACGCATCGACGCACGAAGTCGCGAGCGCAGCTAATATGCTTTATTTATATTACATTTTAACAGCTTGTTTGTCATTTACCGTTTGAAAAATGATACTTTTTAGTTTGGGGAAATTCCTACTGACCTGTAGAAGTATGCTACAAAAACGAAAAAGGCTTAATGAGACTTCTCAGCGTTCATTGACTGTTGTTTATCCCGATATCAATTATAAAAAAAATACCTTGTTTACAAAGAAATAGATGTAAACAATTAGCTTCCACAAGTAGGTAGTGGGGCTTATGTTTGTAATTTTCCACAAAAAACATCGAGTGGGTACTAAAGAGACCTCAGTTGGTGTTGATAATTGGTTTTGTGACCGTTCCAGAGTTAGATTCTCAATGTGACGAATATGTTATAATTATGTCTGTACACCTATCACACGCCCACTACTGGACATGTCACTCCCAAGTATTTTCATTGGAACTCAAACTCGAAGCATTTATTTCAAATAAGTCATTTACATTTTTGAATTGTCAGAGTCGGTCAGTTAGTAAGGCGGACCCCACCAGTCCGGCGCACCAGGACACATGGCACGCCGTGACCACCCCAGGCACCAAGTAGCACAAGGGCCCCAGACTACCCTGGCACCCTTGGTCCCCCTGCGACGGGTCAGCACAGTGGCCCCGCCGCCTACCACTTTTCGGCCGCAGGGGATAGGGAGAGCGGCCAACGCTATACCGACACTCCTCTTCCCCTGCGGCCCCACCGCGTCCGTCACCAAACGGTGGCAGCCCCGTCCAGGCCACGGAAGGGAAGAGCGCTACTCATAAGTACCGGCACTCCTCCTCTGCCGCAGTCTGTAACCCTCAGCCGCGATGCCTCCCATTTGACATCGCGGCCCGCCTCAGTTGCGGTGCACCTCACCGCAACCTACTTTTTGGCCGCTACGTCGTCGGCTTGGAGACAAAAGCCCTGACGAGCGGCCCCACCTTGGGGTTCCTCTTCGCTTCACCGTGGGAGTGGACCACGGCTACTGAGCCCCCCCGCAACGACAATGCGGGAACCCACTGGGGGGGATCCAGTTACCGATAGCTTGTCAAACTCTAGTCACCTTAGTATTTAAAAATTTCGTTGAAAAAAATGTAACAAATTTTGAATTTCACATTGAAGAAATACTTATGTAATGCAGTGTTTGACGAGCTATCAACTTCAAATTCTCAATTCGGAAACCGAGTATAACCCGCGCTGCATTAACCAATACACAGTCACCATTCTCAATATCGTAATGAATCGTTACCACTTTATCAACTTTGAACTTAGTTACTTTTCCAAGATAGTTAGTCTGATCTGTACCTCAAATCAAACTAAGTTATGCTAATGACGACAGCTTCAGTCAAGCAACAATAAGTTTATTAGGTTCTCGAATTGATATGCAGACTGGGGTCTCGTTTCTGTAATTTGCATGGATTCATAGATTGTCGGATTGTGAAATTCTTGTTAAAAATTATCTGTGTATTATTTGTTGCTGAATAGAAACCAAATGGAACTATAGAGGTATGAGGAACAGTGTGTAAAGTTCATACTCTATGGAAAAGGGAAGATTTTCCGACCAGAGACGGGTGTTGTGTCTGGTGGGCAACTGCCCTGTCGGGCATCTCGCAGTTGGCCTTGAGAGGCCGTGACTGGTTAACCGGTCTTTCCTGGGGCTGCCATTAAGAATTAACTTAACGCCTCCAGCCAGGGCTTAAAAACGACTCAAATACTAAGCGACTGCACGCTGAGGGCAACCCCTGCGGGGTACGGGCCTCGGCTTAGGACGTCACTGTTAGGGGGATAGCAAGTGGGGACAGGCTGGATCAAAATAATGGCATTATTAATATTAGTCCGGGAATTTAACTCTACTGGCTCAGCTGCGGTGCGGGCTGGCGCTTCAACGAGCAAAGGTCGGTCGGGGTGACCCGATAACGTCATTACAATCCTTTTTATATCCTACCACCGTTTTTTTTTTTTTTGGGTGGGAAATCATCAAATAACTTCTCCCGCTCTGGGTGGAGCGGGAGGGCGTGTCAGACTTTTACTGACTAAAACCCACCCGTGTTCCCTCAGTTGCCTGTGTGCCAGGGGCCGCGGTATCTCTTTCGAACAACCCGCACCCCTGGCAGGCATCGGCCCTTGCGGACCCCCCCATTTGGTGCTGACATCTCTTTGAGGCGCGCGTGGAACACAACGCGCCGTCGACCCGGGCTTGGTCCTTACCGGACAGCGAGCTACCCATTACTCGCCGTCCGCAAGGCCGCGCCTACGGTGGCCGGGAATCAGCCTGGGATTCCCGACACCCAGGGCGTCTCCCGTGGCGACTACGGCCGTGAGGGCGCATATACTGCCTCTCCCTCACGTTCGCCGCCTCCCTCTTCGCGAGCATTACTGCTTCGCAGAAGGAGGTGACGGCTAACCATTTACTCTCGCTCCGTACCATGGCCTGCACCAGGGTCGGACGCGAGAGATCGCCGCCGCCGATCGCCTCCACGAGGACACGGCGGTGCTCCGCCCAAGCCGGGCAGACCGCCACCGTATGCTCCACCGTGTCCTCAGGGCGATCTTTGCAATGGAAACACCCGGGCGTTTCCTACCACCGTCAATTTACGTTAAACATCTACCGCCATTTTGAAAAAGTTACAGATCGTCACACATTTTGGCTTAATAACTTCTAACACAGATAATAATAAACAAAGGTTATGTAGTGGAACCGTTTTAAAACGTTTTATGGTAACTAAGCAATATATTTACACCTGATTCGTAATTTAAGACAGTTAAAAGTATCAATATGAACTGACAGTATAGTGCCAGTCATTTGAATCATCCTATTAGGTACCTATATTAAATAACAATAGAAAACCTCAAATATATTACAAATATAATATTAAATACTACGTAATCATTTATAGTAACAGCATCTAAGTTATTTTCATAAGTTAAGACAGTTATTTTTGTAAACATGTAGTCAAATTAGGTACTTCTACATTTGTTCGAGGCTTCGTTCATGTGACAGATGACATTATCCACCAAACAATATTACAATAACAAAAAGAACAATCTAACACACTACTAGACCAACGAAGCAGTCAGGGAGACATTCTGATTTAACTTTAGTAGTATTAGCTTTGAATCAAAAGAAAACCATATTACTGTCGTGGATAAGCGTAGGAAAAACAATCTTCAAAGGAAAAGGTTACTTTTCCAATCATCCCGTCGACTCAGGAAAAAAACAGAAAATAATAAGTTTCTGTGACTGCGTCACACCCCGTTTAGATTATAAACTAGAGATTTATTTTTCTTCATTGTAAATGAAGTAATTTTTTTTTTGTCTTAATTTTATGAAGTGTTGTCTAAAATGATGAAGCAAGCAAAATGGCATTTATAGTCTTTATTTCAACAATTTTAACCGGCATGTCCTAGAACCAAAAGTTCGAAGGCATATGACATCTACCAACCCGCACTGGGCCCGCGTGGTGGACTACGGTCCACTCCGTCTCACAGAGAGGAGGCCTGTGTCCCAGCAGTGGGAACGTTATAGGCTGAGTATGTATGTATGCAACTACTACCCTTGCCACACTTGAAAAACGTTGCATTAACCTATCATGCGAAAATTCTATCTTCGGTATGCCTATTCCGTATTCATTTTCAAGTGTTTCAAGTGTTTATCAAGATTATTCGTGATAATTTGGCTTTTTATAGTTTGCACGGGACATGGGAAAAGACGTGAGTTTATGTATGTATGTAATATTGTACAGAAATAAATTGTAAAATCAACAGAATGATAATACGATACGTTTTATTTATAACCTTACAACATTTAACATCATCAATACAACTATTTTGGATTAAATGAACGCAGAGGGAGTTCATTTAATCCTATTTAATGACTATTTCATGAAAAAATCAATCAATGGGATTAAATTTACTATTTATTTCTGTAAATACATACGTGTTACGATCGTGAATCAAATATTTTGTGCAACATACAGCGTAACACTAACCTACAAAATTACAAAAAAACGTAAGAATATCTGAATTTCGTGGGCTTCTCTGGCGCTTCCATATTAATTTGTAACATTATCCAATTCGAGAGATACAAACTTTAATACAGTAACTTTCATCTGCACAATAGGTACATTTCATTGCCTTCTACGGAAACCTCTTTGGTATCAAGTCCATTATTGTTAATCAATCTATTGAATCCTGATGAAAAGCTATTATAATAATTTATATCAGTGAGTAACTAAGCTTTAATAGTTTATCCGACCGTTACAAATGTTTATTAGATAAGAACTAGCCCAAGATCTTATACATAGCTTCCTATTGTCCGGCTTCAACTGTGTCGTTGTATTGTTAAACTTGGATTTGTTGTACAGTGATTTATTGAATAGGGATTATTTTAGGTCGTATTGTATTTATTGAAAAGGGGCTCGTAGCTAAGTAATAACAGCCGCACGGGGCAATCCATCAGGTTAAGCTACGCTTGTCGGGGTTGGTTTGAGGATGGGTGACCATCTTTACATACCGAGACTCATTCGTGCCTCAGAAAGCACGTTAAACCGTTGGTCTCAGCTGTTATACGTGGATCTTTGACAGTCGTTACGGGTTGTCAGAAGCCCGAAAGTCTGATAACCAGTCTTACCAAGGGGTATCCTATTACCCAGTAACAGGGTTGTGGAGGTCAGATAGGTAGTCGCTCCATGTAAAATACAGGTATTCAACTGCATACGGTCAGACAGGAAGCCGACCCCAACATAGTTGGGATAAGGCTAGGCAGATAGGCAGGCTGGTATATGACCAAAAACAAAAATATGGCTGAATCGTGATTTTTGCCTGAAAATAGCCGAAAACTAAATCGAAACGTTGATCGGTCACTAATAAAAACTGACGGTTTTGAAGGCGGTCCGTGACAAAAGTTGTGCTCAACATACTTTTATGTTCGTCATTTAATCAAATGATTAACATAATAAATAATAGTTTAAAAAAACTAAAAAACACGCTTTAAAAACTAAACTAAAAAAGGAGAAAATAATTTAATTCAATTAAAAAGCGTGGGGTGCTTTTTGAGGTATTTTTATAATCAATTAATGGCAAGCTTTTTAATTGAATTAAATTATTCTCTCCTTTTATAGTTTGGTTTTTAAAGCGTGTCTTTTAGTTTTTTTTAACTATTATTTATTTTCTATTTTTTAGTTCTGCTAACTACAAAAACGTGTTTTTTTTTCTCATTTTTTTTTATTATTGAATTGTCATCGGTCCTCGACAAGTTTACAAAGTTTCAATGAAATCTGATCGTTTAAAGTGGGTCAAAATCGCGCTCAAAGGAGTCGGTTACATACAAACATACAAACAAACATACAAGTGAAGCTAATATAAAGCGTGTAAAAAAGGAGCTCGTTCATTAAATAATAATTGAAACGATCTTTCATGTTGTTCATTAAAACTTACGGAAATGCAGTATTTTAAATGTAAAAGAACGTCTTCAAAATCAAGTTAATATAATAAAATTTCGTACACGGCCTCTTAATTGTGCTTTCCAAAGACAAAGCATAATTATGTAGATTGGATGTCAAACGCAAACTAAACGGTTATTTGAATTAGCTGAATAAATAGAAGTGACTATTAATATACCACAAACTATTATAATTTACGTCTTGTCTAGACATAACACGCACCCTTTATATTTGACAATATTGTATCAAACAATGAACTCTCAATATTACATATTTATGCAGAGATTATCTTGTCAAACGCGTGGTAGTCAGTTATTTAATAAAGGTTTAATGCCACATATTTATGAACCGATTAAAATAGATTTGCTTCGTTGGTCTAGGGGTCGCAAGCGCTACTGTTGAGCATGAGATCGTGGGTTGGATTCCCAGGTCGGGTAAAATGGTATTGGGTTTTTCAATTAGGACTTTCTCAGTTACAGCTCGGAGTCTGAATTTGTGTTCGGTTGATGGCAATAGGCTCGCCCCCTTATTACATATGGAACTTAAACATAACTGGCAAAATGTGGCGTGAAAGGGGTAACCATTACTACTATGGGTAACCATTCAGGGGAATAAGGCGTTATGTTATGTTAATTTCTCATATTTATGGAACTATAAAAATGGATAAAATATTTTTCCCATACAACTGTCACATAAAGATGTGACAGTTGTATGTGAAATATATTTTATAAACAACTCTGCCTATTCCAGCGGGGAATACAGATTCCCCGCTGGAATAGGCAGAGCTGTTTATATCCGCGCACAAACACGAACTCCTACCGTGAATCCTAAAGAAAATATCTAATAACATCTTTCCTAATCTAAATGTAGCTAGGAAATTCATAAAAATGTTTGTAAAATTTGTGTCATTAAAGATTATTTTCACTAATCCGGGTATCTCTTCGACAATCCATACCGACCCTCGGAGAAAACACATAATTTCAAACGACACTGTAACATCCAGAGGCCAGAAACAAATTAATGCGATTAATTTCTAGTGCACTGTTCCGGCTAAACACAGGTTTTTCTGAAAATCAAAATTGACAGTCACAGTGCCAATTCGGTTACCCCGCGGGTGACTAAAATCGCAAGTTCCATCCAATGGTAGGTTTCGACTTGTGTGGTGTGGCGAAATAAACCTGCGATTTTATCGTCCAATGTTTGGGGTGGCGATTCGGCTTGTGAGACGATTTGTTAAGTGACCAGCCGCACTGCGAAAATCGACCTAGTATAATCACCCATTAATCTCCATTTATATTTCGCAAGTTTCTTGGCTGTAGCATACAATATAATTTAAGTAACATATGGCTTGCATCGCTAGAAGGGGACGCGCTAGGAGAATATATAACGAGTAACATAATTAACGCAAGACCTCATACACCCCAATTAGAGTATTGAGTTAAAAGCATAATACGATGACCAAAACTATTTTTTTTTAAAGGTAACCGTTTTACTGAAATCGATTCAGTAGTCAATCAGGACCAAACTACTTTCAGGTCTTGCGTTCATTCTGTTACACCTTGTATAGTGACCTTATTGGTGAAGTTCTTCTGAAAGGAAAAGTACGTAATACTTGCAACCGGCGGGCGTGTATGTCCAGATGTATGAACATAAACGATACAAAAGGAGTATGTTAGGATCGCAACAGGTGCTCTGTAGTTTCTGCCTATCCCCATGGGAAAAAGAAATGTATCGTTATAAATGGCTTGCATCGTATATAAATTATCAGTATTGCTTTAACTTATCGGATGCTACAGAAAATTAAATCTGGCTTTATTTGTATGTATAGAGCAAGTCATTAAGGGACGTAATAGGTACAAGTTGCTGACTTATTCTGAACAAATTAATCAAATCAAAATATCTTCACACTATCTTCAAGTCCCACAGTACAAGAGATTAAAAACTCATTGATGTATGTAGTTCTGATTGAAACGATTACTATTCAACCCACGCCTGTCCCTTGAGTGGGAACCTCCCCCAATTTCCTCTGCTTCTCACGATCATGTAGTTTTTCACGCCAATTCTCATGGAGATAAAAGACCTTATGACCCTATCATCCTCCACCTAATGTTATACTTCCTTACTGAATGTCCCAGGGCGAATATTTTGGATTGAAACCACATTCCGCAGAATAAATGTGACTGATAATAATATTCAGTAGAGTTCATGTGGGTTCAATGAGAATTTATACACATAACTTTCCGTCGCATTGCACCACTCAATGCACAGAGCCATGACACTAGTTATTTTAGCACCTATAGCTAATAGCCACAAACAATAAATTAAGAAATAAATTGAAATCTAATACATTTAAACGAGCAATTCTTGTATATATGTAAATATATATAATCTGAATCTCGGAAACGGCCCCTACGATTTTTATGAAATTTAGTATACAGGGGGTTTCGAGGGCAATAAATCGATCTAGCTAGGTTTCATTTTTAGAAAACGAAAATCCTTACTAATATTATAAACGCGAAAGTTTGTAAGTATGGATGGATGGATGTTTGTTACTCTTTCACGTAAAAACGGCTAAACGGATTTGGATGATATTTGGCACACAGATAGATTATTACCTAGATTAACACTTAGAATACTTTTCATCCCGGTAGTACGTTCCCGCGGGATAAGTTCCGACTACCACGCAGGCGTAGCCCCGGGCGGAAGCTAGTAAAAAATAATAAGCAAAGCTCGGTCATCCAGATATTGTTTATTTATGTAAGTAGATCTTATAGGACACTTTTAAGCGTCAATATTTTGTCATTGTATTTTGTTGTAAGTCTTTAGCAAATATTCTAAAAGTTGCCATTCATCAGACAACAAATCCAATCCTCGACTTTTCTACACGAGTGCATTGAGCATAATCAACAAGCGTGGGTACATTGGCTTGTCAAACAAGCCAATGTACCCACGCTTGATAACGTCAAAAGTTGTAACATGTTTAGAGTGAAAGCACACGAAGCACATCGCATCAATTTGCAGCGTGTCATTTGTCTGTCAAGAGCCAACGGCGACATGCCTGTTACTAAATAATATATTAACAACAGTTTGACATAAAAAAGGACTTTGAAGCACAGAATGGTTGATACATCGACGAAAATGTATTTTCTCTTTACACACTTACATATATCTTATATTGACACGTGAAGCCAAAACTTTGTACTCCTTTTTGCGAAAATTACGCTAGAGGAAGAATATGGAATTTGTAACAGTTAAAGTTTATATTAATAATAATAATAATAATAAGCCCCCTAAACAACCACACGTCCTGATTGACCATCTAATCACGTAGGGGGCGTACACACGAATGAGAAATTACTGGCGTGGCTAACGTGGCTCTGGAAACCCACTTAAAAATGGAGACACGTTCAAAAAGAAAACGAATAGGACCGCTGCCCGGGGGCGATCGCCGGGGCGCACTTGGAGCTGACGCTGAGTGTCTCAGCATGCGAACCGTCAGCGGTGAGGAGTTGAACAGGCGGGCTCCCACCGACAAAGATGCTACAGCCGAAATCAGTGACGATGGTGACAGACTAACGGACAGGACAAACACCCCTGTAGAACCGTATAGTCCAAGCACAGTATCTTACACACCTTCTAGACCATCATCACCATCCATACCATCGTCACCCATAGTATCATCACCTCCTATTACTAGTTTAAATTCAATACCACCCACTCCGACCTTGAATGTTGCGCGGGAGGCTAGTTCCTTTTTACCTGCGTCCACCAAGGCTGGAAAAGCAAGAGTTCGCATGAGATGGAGCAAAGAAGTTAACCTATTTATCATGCGAACTTACTTTTATATCACTAAATTAGAGACTGACATGACCACCTACAGACAACAATTGCATGAACTTTTTACCCGACATTATCCTGAAATAACCGTTTCAGGACAAAGAATCTCAGATCAAAGAAGAGCCATAGTTAGAAATAAGCTTTTATCTCAAGAAATAATAGAACAATTAAAAGAAGAAACACGAATACAATTACAAGAAGCAGAAATTAATACAAGCGCTAACGCTATCTCAGTGTCGCAAAACATAACCGACATTGCTGAACAATCACACGCACAATCGCACACCCAAGTACAATCATATACTCAGTCTCAATCATACAACCAATCACAAGCTTACACGCAAACATCACACACATCCACACAAACCGAATGTATAACCCTAACCCTAGAAAATGATATTGAGACCATAATTGTTGTGGATCAAAATCTGACAACAAATACATATATCCAAGAAATACATGACAGATTTAGAACAACCTTAGCAGAATACTCTGGGATGGACCCAGCAGTTCGACCAAAATTACCTAAACTTCGATATAGTCCTAATCTTTTCCGGTTAGTTAACTTATTTAATGAAAACATACTTAACCAATTTATTTGCGACGACACTCAACTTATAGATATACACACACTTATATATTGTACAGCGGTAGTCGTATCTGAAGAGCTTAACTTTAAAATCACGCTACACTCCGGAAACGGGATACCAAAACATAATATCAAACCAGCATGGCAACAGAGGTTAGAAAAAGACATCGAAAAATTAAGAGCCGATTGTGGTAGGCTAACACAATACATTAACAATATTAGGTCAAGTAAAGTAGTAAGGAGAGTTGAAGCTATATTCAGAAGTAATGTCACGCACACCAGACACGAAAATAATAACAGAAAACCTGAAGATTTCTTAGATACCTTAAAACAAAAACTAGCTCTTAAAGTTCATAGACTCAGAAGATACAAAAAAGCACAACAGCGCAAAAACGATAATGCCATATTTTCCACAAATGAAAAAATATTTTATAGAAACTTACACAAACCAGACAACGACACAAATGATGACATTAACACAGATACACCTCACCAACCTACAAAAGAGCAACTAGAAACATATTGGTCTAGCATTTGGGAAGAACAAAAACAACATAACGATAAAGCAACGTGGATAGCAGAAGAAGAAACAAAATGGAAGGCTATTCATGAAATGGAATTTGTAGAGATTACCGAGTCCGATATCACACACATAACAGGCAGATTACATAACTGGAAATCTCCTGGTATAGATAAAATACACAATTTTTGGTACAAAAAGTTAACTTCATTACACAAACTCATAGCAAAAAACTTAACAGAAATTATAATAGGTCAACAAAATATACCCGATTTTATTGTAACAGGTATAACGTACATGCTACCTAAAACAAAAAAATCACCACAACCTTCCCAATACAGACCAATAACTTGCCTACCCACGATATATAAAATATTAACATCAGCAATAACAACGAAAATTAACTCACATATCGAACACCACAACATAATGGCAGAGGAGCAGAAGGGATGCAGGCGGGGCCATATGGGGTGCAAAGAACAGTTAATTATTGACTCTACTATCCATAAACATGCCACCACGAAGCATAGAAACCTACACTGTACATATATAGATTATAAAAAAGCTTTCGACAGTGTTCCACATTCCTGGTTGATACATATACTTGAAATTTATAGGATAAATCCAAAAATAATAGAGTTCCTTCGAAACATAATGCCACTGTGGAAAACCACACTTCAAATAAATTGCAATCACAATAATGTCACAACGCGACAAATATATATCAAGAAGGGTATCTACCAAGGTGATTCACTGAGTCCCCTCTGGTTTTGTCTAGCACTAAACCCTCTGTCACATCTACTGCAGCGCTGTCGGGCCGGCTATTGTCTCAAACACAATATAGAACAAACAACACTCTCACATCTCATTTACATGGACGATATTAAACTATACGCGCAAACTGAAAAAGATATGAAAAAATTAGTAGAAGCTACAGCAGAGTTTAGCTTAGATATAAACATGCATTTTGGTCTGGATAAATGTAAAACACTTCATATCATGCGCGGCAAGATACGACCCGGAAACTATATCATAAATAACACAGACACCATAACAGCAATGGAACCGACCGACGTATATAAATATTTAGGGTACACGCAACTAAGGGGACTAGATCATGTTAGGATTAAAGAAACACTTACTGCAGAGTACAAAAAGAGACTAAATGCCATATGTAAAACACAACTGTCTAGTAAGAATCTCATCAAGGCCTTAAATACATTTGCCATCCCCATCTTGACATACTCATTCGGAGTTATTAAATGGACAAAAACAGACACAGAACAATTAGAACGAATCACACGCACCACCCTTACCAAACATAACAACTTACACCCTAAATCTGCAATAGAAAGACTTACTATCAAAAGACAAAATGGAGGGAGAGGCCTGATAGACATCCAGCACCTATGGCGGAAACAAGTCTGTCAACTGAAAACATTCTTTCACTCAAAATCTCGCACTAGTAACATTCATAAAGCCATAGCTCAAAATGATAGTAACTACACCCCACTTAACTTGAATGAACAGCTAGATATTCCACAAATTACTAGCGAAGACCCTCAGAAACAAAAAATTGAGGACTGGAAGAAAAAAGTACTTCATGGCCGACATCCTCATGACCTAGAACAATCCCATGTGAACCAAGTAGCCTCAAATAAGTTTCTGAAAATAGGCAATTTATTCCCAGAAACTGAAGGATTTATAATTGCGATACAAGATCAGATTATTAACACTAAAAATTATAGAAAATATATCATCAAAGATCCCTCAATAACAAATGATAAATGTCGCAAGTGTCACACACAACCAGAAACAATTCAACACATAACAGGAGCGTGCACAACTCTTACGCAGACAGACTACACACACAGGCACAACCAGGTAGCAAATGTAATTCACCAAAAACTAGCACTCAAATACACACTCATTCAAGACACAAACACTCCGTATTACAATTACACACCACAAACTATCCTAGAAAATGACACACATAAACTTTATTACGACCGCGCCATACTCACCGACAAGACAATTCACTACAATAGACCGGATATAACCTTACAAGACAAAATAAATAAAGTTACTTACCTAATAGATATTGCCGTTCCTAACACACATAACATTCAGAAGACAATATCTGAAAAAATTAGTAAATACGCCGAACTCAAAGAGGAAGTAACTAGAATATGGCGCCAACAAAAAGTTTACGTGGTCCCTATAGTCCTCTCCACAACAGGCGTCATCCCAAATCACCTTCTTCATAGCCTTAAATTACTTAACCTAAAAGAAACCCTCTATATCACCTTACAAAAAGCTGCAATTTTAAATACATGTCGCATTGTCCGAAAGTTCATGCAAATAGATGAAAACGAAATAGGGCCTCATCACAACACATCTTAAACATAACACACCACACGCTGCATTTACTTGGCTTCGGTCCGTAAATGTTGCAAAAACCAGCCAAAGAGCTGAGAAGAAAAAACACTACAAAAATAATAATAATAATCCCTTTATTTTCAGGCAACTAAGGCCCATAGATAAAATACACAAAAATAATCTTAAACAATAATAACAAACTAATACATATTAATAAAGAGCTTAAAACTATAACTAAACACGTAAAGTCGTCGGCATCGTGTTTTGCTGCGAGGTGTCACGTAACCGTCCCCGGAAACGTCGATATACGACACCTTTCGGCCAAAAGTCCTCTTTCAAGCAGTGCTGTAGATGGTGCGTTGGAACTCGTACCACGAATGACTTAAAGTTGACGTCGTGGCGCGATTCCAACCTTTCGACCCTCAGAGTCCAGTTGGTCTTCACTTTCAAGTACTGCACCACTTCCTCGATCTTCGTGGAATGATGCAGACGCGAAATGTACAGCTGCGTCGTAGGTACAGCAGGGCGCAGCAACATGCTGGGTCCACTCGGTGCGGTACCGTACAAGTTACGAGAGCAGGGCTTCTTCTTCTTCTTTTCTACCTTCGTGAAACCCTCCTTATCAACTAGGCCGGTTCTTGGCAAGGAGCTACGGACCGCAGTCAGGGCAGGTTGAGTAACCTTTTTCAGGTTTTCCCCTTTTCCGGTTTGTCGCTTAGGTTGCGACGCACTAGATTTGCCAGTGGCAACAATATCAGCGTAGACACGTTTAGGGGTCGACGTACCTACGTGTGACGTTACCGCAGCCGGTGTTGTGGTGCGGGCGACGGCGGCGGCGGGCGGCGCTTGCTCAGCGTTTTCAGCAGCTGGTGACGTACTTGCGTTCGCCGATTCAAAACTGCCGATGGATGCATTTTGCGCCCCTCGACGCGTGTTCACCTTTGAGGCCTCTGGTGACCCAATTACCGAACCAACGTTGCGCAATAATGCTATTTCTGAACGTAGTTCAATATTGTTTCTTTCAGAAACCTCCAATCTGGACTGAATCTTGGCCATCTCCGCTTTCAAGGTAGTGATGTCCTTAAGCAGCCGTGTAACGTCGACATGATCGAACGTGACGGGGGGCAGCTTACTCAGCTCCTTCGCCACGAAATCAGGCACGTCGTCCGGGTCAGTCTTCTTCAACATATCTACGATACCTTGAACACTCTTCTCGGTTCCATCTCTGCGGCGAGACGGCATCTGGTCTAGTTTTCCAAGTGACTGGAACAGTAACAGTTTTCCGCTGCTGATCTCGTCTTCCTTGAAATTGGACCGGCATATCTGCAGGATGCTCACCTCGTCCATGTAGTCGATAGCATGGACTAGGAATGCCAGCAACTCATTGACTATGAGTGGTTTGGAACTCATAGCGTTTACGGGCAGCGGCTATGGCCGCGCAACACGCGAATAAAATTCGTGCCGTGTACAGTGGAAACACGTCTGTGTTCGAGCGCGCATCGCACTGCCAAGTCAAAGTTAATCCCAACATCTATTATCTAATTATATCCGTCTCTCCACTAGTTCAGTGCCTACTCTAGAATACATATCCGGTATGGTTCGCAATCCTTCTCTATCCTAAGAACACATCTTCCCTACCATTATGGCACACCTCCATGTGTGCTGCTTGATTTGCAATGGTCTCTGTAGTATCATAAACCATGAGGCCTCAGGGGCTAGCGCAAGTCTTGGGCTTCATTCGATTAATCGAGTCTGGTCAAACCATGCTGGGGTCAGTTCATTTTATTCATTCATTAATTCATGAACAATATTGCTTTCTAGATGGTTTCAAGTATTGCTATTAAACTTTTCAAGCTACATTTTAATTTACCATCGACTAGCGAACTGCCGCATGATGTTAATTTCTTGATATAACATCAGAATATCTTTAATATGTTATATATCTAGCTTCTGCCCGCAAATGCATCCGCGTGAAATTTCAGCAATAAACACACCGCGTTGCATCCCATCCCACGTGCTTTTACTTCATGTTCGTTTAACGCTCTTCCTGACTTTTTCTCTTTATGCTCGGCTCCTTAGCGCCATAGTGTGGTTTGATTTATTTATTTTAATAACATGGGAGACGCAAGTCTAAAATGTGTGTCATGTGTGTCATGTTGTGTGTGATATATTAGACAGAAAGCCAATTACGGTTCTCCACTTATAAAATACAGATTAAGAAAAAGCTAATTCTAAGGACGTTCACACTAGGTTACTACATAATACAGCATAATTACTATGTTGCTCGCACTACATAACAACCATCATAACATAAAAAATGAACTACATGAAAAAGTTACGGCTTAAGTACTTCCTGGCTGACGACAACTGGTTAGGAACAGATCTATATCGTACTGTTTACAATGCTTGTTTAAATTTCTGCTTGCACGCACAATGTACGAATTCTGCCTATAATTAGTTGAAGCAACTGGCACGTGCAAAGGTGGATTGTATCGTTTACACTTCATGGGAATGATGAAATAAAATTTTGTTAAGATATCGGAACAGTTTATAGTATTATTAAAGATTTTCAATAAACACACACTGTCAGAAATCTAGCGGCGTAAAGGTAATTTTGTGAATTTTTTACATAGGTTATGGTAGTTTTCCGAATGATATGGTATTTTTTTTATGATAACATAAGTACCTTATGAACCTTTTTATTCGTAAAGATTCGTAGTATTCTTCTATCTCACTTTTATGTTGTAGTTTTGAAATGTAGACACTATAAATTATTTCTCAAAGTTAGTTCCGAAGTTTAGTCTATTTACTGTTAAGTGTTGGAAGTCAATTCCTAGGCCATAACCACCAACTTCTAAAATACTACCTTGACTTCGATTGAGAATTGGTAGACCATATATGCTGCTGTAAAACCATGAAACATATTTATTTTGTACTTCATAGAGTAAGTTGTTATGGTAATTGAGAGCATTTTTATACATCATTATTTTATGCGGCAGTGTGGCTAAAACGCAAAAATATATTTTCTACCTACCAATGTCAAACATTACTTTGCCGAAATAGTGCTTACATAAAGTTATAAACACGTCTAAAACGCTCGAGTCGGCTCCTCCAATAGAAAGCAGATAAAAATATTTCCCAATTTATGTCAAAGCGGAATATGACCTGAAATATTTTCCGCTATTTTAAAATTGAATTTGGTGGACCGTTCCAGTCCGTAGAACGTAACTATTTTGGAGTCACGTTCGAAGTTGCAGTCTTAATCTATTTTTGTCTACAAACAACAGTAGACCAAAACTGGGAACAATCTCGATAATAGATCAAATCAAATATCATATATGGATGCTAAATAAGAATAATTTTGACTGGCACTCGTAAATACTGAAATACAATGCAAAATAGGAGAGGGACTGACAGTAAAGGTTAAATTGGTAACATGATCTAAAAGGGGAATTTGGATAAGTTTAGTTATTGCTTGTGACTGCCGTATATCAAGAGAATGGTCATTGGCATCAAGATTGAGCAAGAGCAATTGCTTTTACTTTGTCTCCTGCCTGAGACGAGATCTTATTAAGCTATATTTCAATCTCTGGTAGTATCTTCGGTAGGGTTATAGCCATTTTACTAAGCTTACCTCGTTTATCTGCCGAAACGTTCTATCTTTTTTACCATTAGTAGCTGATAAGTCAGTTGGTTTTGTCTAGTATTTTTGGTTTGGTATTTGGTGGTATGTAACCCATCCTGTCGGGCAAGTGTGGTGTCGGACGTAAAAGAATAGCACCATCCCATTCTTCCTGTGGGTGTCGTAGAAGGCGACTAAGGGGCTTACCAGAGAATGGGCAGCAGTGTTCACTATACATTTTACCACCATACTGCGATTGCCAACCCGCCTGCCAAGCGTGGCGCTATGGCAATCCCCTCCCCGTTTGGAGGAGGCCTATGTCCAGCAGTGGACGTCTTCAGCTGAAATGATGATGATGGTGATGATGATGAACCCGTCCTGCGCAAGTCCAACTCACATTTGGCCGGTATTTTCAACTTATTAGGTAAAAAGCATTTTAATTTTGAGAAACTCTAACCTCAGAGTAATGCTCAGCGAAGCATTAAATGTCGGTTCCGCGCCAGAATTTGGATATACGTACTCGGTTTTAGTGCTGATAATATTAAAATTTTATTGAAGTTAATTTTCAGTTACCATTGTTGTCTGCTGTGGACTTATGCGTAAATTACAAATGTTTAGCCTAATTTAACACACGTAGCTCAGGTCCAGCCGATTCACGCGGATTAAATCTCTATTATCTCTAAATAGGGGGGCAATTCCACTGTCAGTCCGACCATTTGGAATACAATTCATGCGTGTCCATGCCTCGAAAAGCACGTTAAGCTGTTGGTCAGCTGTCATACGCAAATCTTTCATATTCTTTACGGATAGTCTAGTCAGAAGGCAGAAAGTGTTACAACCAGTCTTATCAAGGAGTATCGTGTTACTCAGTTACTGGGTTGTGGAGGTGAGATACACAGTCACTTCATGTAAAATACTCAGCTGGAAACGATTAAACTGAAAGCCAGTCCCAACATACTTCGAAAAAGAGCAGGCAGGTTATGATGGTCATTCATTCGTGAATTATTGAAAGTAACAAATATAAGAATAGTTGAAGTCTTTGACAGTAACTTGAGATGAATTAATAAGTAATTCAAATTGCCTGTCAAAAAATTTCACAAGTCACATCCGAAAAATCAAAAACTGCAATTTGATATCCTAGACGCGGGCTTGCGGACGGCCAGTAATGGGTAGCTCGCTGTCTGGTGAGGACCAAGCCCGCGTCGATGGCGCGTTGTGTTCCACGCGCGCCTAAAAGAGATGTCAGCACCAACTGGTGGGGTCCGCAAGGGCCGATGCCTGCCAGGGGTGCAGGTTGTTCGAAAGAGATACCGTGGCCCCTGGCACAGAGGCAATTGAGGGAGTGCGGGTGGGTTTTATTTAGTAAAAGTCTGACACGCCCTCCTGCTCCACCCAGAGCGGGAGAAGTTACTTGATGATTTCCCAAAAAAAAAGATATTGTCCTCCGTACGAATATTACAGCATACTTGGTAGGTACCTACTGACTAATGCAATTTTCGAGGTATGCTCTTATATTTAAGAGCGTTCATCCCACGCGGGCTGGCAACAGCGCATTTATAGCGGATTTTCGAGATTATTTCATTAAATATAAACAAAAGTAAACATTTTTTTCAGCCAAGCACTAGTTTGTGGGTATTTACAAGTTTGTGTGCTATTTTTTTTACAATTATTTTGGTATTTACTTATAAAAATCTACATACCGTCAATTATTTTCTATTTGCATTACTTATTACGATTAAATGTTTTTATTTAAGAGTAAATATTAAAAATAATTATAAATACCAACGATCTAGTGCTTGGCTGAAAAAAATAGTACTTTTGCTTGTATTTAATGAAATAATCACGAAAAACTACTATAAATGCGTTGTTGCCAGCCTGCGTGGGATGAACGCTCTTATGATAACATCTAATTTGTGAAGCCAAAAAAATAAAAGTTAACAGAAACTAAACACACAGGAATATGGTTTGCATAATTTGCGTCTGTCTGGTTAAAAAATGCAGCACTTTTTTTGTCTGGGTACTAACTTTTAATAACGTTTAGAGAATAAAGGCTCACACTGTCAGGCATGACACGACAGTACGACGTGATTCTAGTAGATTTTTTTTTAATAAAACTTCATGGAAAGTGTTCTACCAGAATCACGTAACCGTCGCATCGCAGCTGTCTGTGGGAGCCTTTTATTGTTTCGTTTTAATAAATGAATGCTGTACTGAGTACTGGTAGATAAGAGCGAAATGGCTCTTGCTAATGTGGTTTATTTATATGATGTAAATATTGTTTTGTCACCTCGCTTTTTGAAGTATTTTTATTATCAATTAATGTCAAGCACCCCACGCTTTTTAATTGAATTAAATTATTTTCTTCTTTTTAGTTTGGTTTTTAAAGCGTGTTTTTAGTTTTTTAAACTATTATTTATTTTAAATTTTTTAGTTCTGCTAACTACAAAAACGTGTTTTTTTATATTATTAAATTATTGAATTGTCATCGGTCCTCGATAAGTTTACAAAGTCTCAATGAAATCTGACTGTTTAGGGTGGGTCAAAATCGCGCTCTAAGGAGTCGGTTACATACAAACAAACAAAAAAACATACAAGTGAAGCTAATAATAACAAATTACCCACGGAGAGTTACATACTGACATACTGACATACTGACATACAAGTGAAGCTAATATAAAGCGTGTAAAAAATAGTTAAAAAAACTAAAAAACACTTACGAATTAACTTTAAAATAGCGTCACAAATTTCATACAAATCGTTCAGCCATTTTTGGCGCAATCTGGAACATACATCCAGACTAACAGACAATCGGACAAGAATTCTTCGAAACTACTTTAATTATATCTACAGATGCACCTGTAGTTGAATGGGGGGTGACTCGGGGTTAGCCTATGGCTATCGACCGGGCAGAATTACAGAGTTCGGGCTGGTACTGAGAAATGAAGAAATCTTATGGAAAACCTAACCACAACACAACCTAACAACTCTGCCCCACTCCTTTAGGGAGAGTGATTAATGTTTTTTTTTATTTTTTACCACAGGTACCAAGTATTGTTCTTCGTAGTGACATACGCCATTCCCATGCTTGGGATGACGTTCTTCTACTCAGCCATGGGAAAAGTGCTGTGGGGTTCCGGATCTATTGGCGAGCTGACGCAGCGACAAGTAGACTCAATACGATCGAAAAGAAAGGTAAAGGCTGTCAAAAGTATTAACTTAGTTAAGAATTCGATTAAGGTTATAATTTGCGTGCAGATTTGCTTTAACATTTAGGAGTAACTAGTCTTGACTTTCATAGGTATGTTTTGGGAATTGCTGATTTATTTCAGTTTCTAAGGTATCAGTATCTAAGGTTCGTACTAGTTTCAACCAATCACAGGCTTTAAATGAGTTTTTAAGTAATAGAGCTTTGAGCGAGGTACTTTAATACGGGCCTAAGTCTTTGTCGTGGATAGTTTTATATTATCAATGCATAAGCTTCAGAGATTAGCGCGTTCAAACTAACAAAGAAACTCTTCTGCTTTATTATTAGTATAGTCTTCATCATAATATTATCCCAAATCCACTCTTAGACACGTAAAGGCCTCTTATCCGTTAAACCACTATAATAGTTATATAATCTCTAGATTTCCTAACTTATGTAGTTAAGTTAGGAAATCTAGAGATTACAATATAATCTTCTTTTATTTTCCTCTTTTCTTTATTCCATCAACGTCGGTATATTAGAGGAATCTTCATCCGGACAGACCTTCACCAACCCTCGCCGTTCCGATTCTGGAGGTTTAATTTAAACATATTTTTTTTCTCTTAAACTTGAAAGGTTAAAAAGATGCAATAATGATACAACAATAATGATACTTTAATTACAATAATAATATAAATCTTAATTACCTATTAGCTACTGGCAATTAAAAAAAGAGGTATTAGCAAGGGCATTTCCATTGTTTTATTACCTTAATTTTCAGCTACCCCCGGCAGATTAAAAGTCTGATTCCCCGAAGTGTTTTATCTGGCAAATTTGATTTATTTAAAACTTTCAGTGTCATCTCCACGGCACCCGAAACTCTTTTATTGTTTTATTATTTATTTACTTTTATATGAGATGACACAAATTTAATACATGTTACTAGAAATTCTTTACACAACGTTCCATTTTAACCACTATAATAGTTGTAATATAACTATTATAGTGGTTTATTATTATTTAATATTTAATAGTAGTATTAAATATTAAAACATAGAAGTTCAATAATTTAAATTCCGCGTCTGATAATATAATAATTCCTTTAAAAACAACGAAAATGTCGGATGAAGTTGTTGCAACAAAATAATATTGAACGTGTAAGCTATCTTGAATTTAACGAGTCGTGTTTTCCTGCTCCAATTCTTATAACAACAAATTGTTACTGACAGTATTCTCCGAAACTGTAACTCACCTTGCAGATTTTCAATACAACACGTCTTCTCAAAGCAATGTTGTTGCCAAACCAATGTTTTATTCAATTTCGTTCGCTCACGTCGTGTTTGTTCACGTTCAGACGGCCGAACTGAAGACAATGAGACTGTATTGGAAATACGCCAAGAGTTCCGAAATTGGAACAGAAAATGACTGGTCTAGCAATTACTTTTAAGGTGAACCTAGTCCACATTTTTTGCATACAAACATCGGGAGTGTTTTACTCCACTGTCTGACATGGCACATCCAAAGTAAAATATGGTATCGTTTTTTCTCATTATTAATATTGTCTGTATGGAAACAAAATACTAAAATAAAAACCCATTAAAAAGTTAGGAGCCAACAAAGATTCGTTTTTCTTGCTAATTTTACTTAACTTTGGGCGTGTTTAAGTAATAAAAGGAGTGTAAGTTATCCAAAACCGAGTCGGTACCGACAAAGTTCAATTATCAAAAAGTTCAATAAACTTTATTGGTCATTGATTTATGCATCTTCCAAAGGACTTTTCTGAATTTTTTCGCGAATTTTTAACTATAAATGATCCTGCATCTCACTCAATAACAGCGTGATTCTTAGCCAGGCCCATCAGTGAGTTCGAGCCCGCGACTAAGTTCCCCTTAAATGAAGTAGTATGTTGAGGTTGTTGGGCCAAAATATTATAGCAGTAACAGACTCAAGGCACGAAATAAATTGGAAAAGCGAGCTAAAGGTGGCAGTTGGTCAAACACAGGCTATTGCGCAAATAATGTGCACCCACTTTATTTAAGAGCATAGTTGAAGATTTTTTTTTACTAGTCTATGCTGTCCCTGTCTTGGGCAAAGGCCTGCTTTCGCTCCTCCATCTTTCGCGAGCCACACGTCCTCTTTCCATTTGTGAAGGATACTATCCTGCTAGTCCCGCCATCTCCTACGTGGTGTGTTGGGACGCCCCGCCACAATGTCTCAGGCACCAGTTCTGTGCCATATGGGTTCACAGTTAGTTAGTTAGCAGTTGAAGAGTTTATAAAAAATACTAATAGGTAAAGTAGGCTTTCAGACAGAGCTATAGATTTCTACTTTGCACCGATGATTTTCGGATGTCGGATCGGAACTTGTAAAGAAAAGCTTTTACCCCCATTCATAGTTGGCTTTTTCATCGCTACTTAGCTATCATTTTATATGCTTGTATTTATTTGCTAAATAAACACTGACTGAGAGTCCCTCACTGGTCTAGTTGTCGCAAGCGCGAATGCTGAGCTCGAGGTTCTGGGTACGATTTCTAGCTCGAGCAAAGTGTTACTGGGTTTTTCTATCTGGAATTTCTCAGTAGCAGCCCGGAGTCTGGATTTGTGCCTGGTTGATGGCTTGCCCCCTATTACATAACTGTGCAAATTTTGGCGGACTATCGGTACGCCTCTGCCGAACACTTCGGGGAAACAAGGCTAAACAATTGTTTTTTGTTCTCAGGTTGTGAAAATGTTCATCCTAGTGATAGTTATCTTCGGGATCTGCTGGCTGCCTTACCACTCGTACTTTATATACACTCACTTCAACCCATCGATACTGTACATGAAGTATGTGCAGCACATGTACCTTGCGTTCTACTGGTTGGCGATGGCAAACGCTATGGTCAACCCCATAATATATTACTGGATGAATGCCAAGTAAGTTTGTTTTGTTATAAATTATTTTACTCGTAGTTATATAAATTCTTTTATTGTTTTTTTGGGATTATAGGTATCAAATACTTTTTTTCTGACGACATTCGCTGCTTTTTCTCTTGGAATAGGTTAATTTTAATCTATAACTTTCTGCATTTAATAGTTTACCACCACCCAGGGGTTGTTAACCGTTGCAAAAACAATTTCATAATAGATATTAAGTCACCAGCCGGTCTTTTCTGCAAAAACCTTACCGTGAAAAGGAGTAGCTTATCCGGCTCGAAGGACCAAAAAAGTGTATGCGCTACTGAATTGGTCGCATACACCTTGGTTGTTAGCTTAAATTATAAGTCACGGATAGCCAAAGATGATGGTTTATTGAATATACTTAACTACCACGTATGCTATATGAATGTTGAGTGAATGAGTACAGGTGACTATTAAAACTGTCGCGTCATACTACAATTTGTGCAAGGCGACGGAAAAGTGCGTGCAATGCACGGTACATGACTCGTACAGTGAACTGTCATCCCAACTCGCTGGGGATTGACAGTTTACTTCAAGCTCACTTCACCTACAATTAACGGTGACTTTTTTTACTCGTATTGAATAGCACAACAACTAATTATAGTGAGTAAGGATCTCTTGAAAACCATATATAATGGTATTATATGGGTAAAAAAGTGTTTTTGGTGAAATTCCAGAGTTTAAATCAACGTGTTTTTTTTATCTTTCCAGATTTTTGTAAATAAGTTTTTTTTTTCATTTGAATACTTCTTTGAGTTTTATATTTAATATATTATATTTTTTATTAGCTTTTAGTAGAAAAGGTTGGAGGTTTGTAAAAAACTACAACCTTTTCTGAACAACAGATAATAAATAACTTCATTAAATATTTGTGACGGTACATACAGTAAGCGGCGGATCCCACACAAATAACCTGAACACATATCTTTGTTAACTAAAATTGAATTGTAAACAAACCTTTAAAATGTACTAACATCAAATGTTAATTATAATTAACGATTTGTGGTGAAGAAGGTAAAGCTATTATTTGACCATTGCTTAAATCTGGGATCCGTTGAAAGGACATTTTTACCTTATATCTGGGACTTACGACGGATTCAACGGATCACAAAAGGGTAGGTATGACTAATTAATCATTCTTGGAAACATGTATACCTTTATGCTTTAGTAGTTAATTCAAAATTGACAAGCCATGTGGAAGTCTGATAGTGGCTATTTGTATTATTACAATGCAATATATATTATGTCTGAATGAATACCTATTCTATTACAATAGAAATATTTGAATTTGAATAGTTTTCAGAAAACTAATCATGTATGAAACCATTCGTGCAGATAGTTAATTAATACATAGTAAACAAATATTTGCTGAAATTATATACCTCGATAAGCCTATAAACTTTTATTTATTTGAGGAAATCCATTAAGAATGTTTTGTTCCAATCAAAAAAGGATAAATATTGAGGTTTCCGTGTAGGTATTTTCATTATATTGAAAGCAAGTAAATCATATCTAACTGCTTCTCTGTCCCCCATAGCAGCTATAATATTGTCTGGCTTGTACTTATAGTTCAGGGGTTTATTCATAAACGTTGCTTAAAGTAGGTAAATTCCATCGGTTTCCATCAGGTGTGATTGCCAAGACCAGATCTTTTGCGAACATATTAACAACGGTTACGCCATCTGTTTCAAAACGAAACAGATTATGATTAATCGTGAGTTACGCAATTAGGGTGCTGGTCCATTCTGCAGTAAAAAAAAGTAAATATTTTTGTCATTTTTTTATCATTTTTTTTTACTAAGTTTATGTATAACCTCTTTAATGTATATGAGTGTACAAAAACCAGCATTAACTTATGCAAATACGAATAACTTAAGAAACATTAATTTGTGCAATGAAGGAATTTTATCATCAAAAATATGGAGCAGGTACTTAATTACCATCAGCCTAAACCAGGAAGTCATTAAGGCACACGCCTTCGGTTTTCGTTATAAATTATGGCAGAAGCACGTGCTGGAGACATTAACGGTCTAATGTGAAAAATAGCCAAGATTTCCATATTTATATTACCTGGTTGCTTAAAAATTGCGTTATTCAATCGGATGGCAAACAGGCTACTAACTTATTTATTTAAACTAGTCACTGCCTTTTATCTGGATAAATGGTGATCTGCTGGGAATGATGTTTTACGCATTTAGCGTAAAACATCTTTGATATTTTAATTTTGAGAATTCAACAACATGAAGTAATGAATAAGAAATTTCTTTCAAAATCTTTCGGATTGTGATTAAAAATTTGATACGTAATAAGGGTACTATAATAATGTACTGTTTTGTTGGCAACCCGGAAAAACAGCGTCTGTATTTATTCGTCCTGCTACACTATTTTAATCTCACGAAGCGACGCGCGCTTTACCCGTGATAAGTAAGTGTACATACACGCTGCAATGTGTGTGTAACTTCGTTTTTCGTTGAATAAGAGTAGACTCCGTACCGTCCGAGACACGGGCGAAGTTCGAACTGAGAGTGTGTGTATATTATTTGCTGACGCTACTTGTCTTTACGCACACACTCACAGCGTGTTTGTGGACTTGGTCACCACAATTAAAGCGCACATGCTTCGTGGGATAAAAATACAGTACCATGAGACGAGAGTGCGGGATTTAACTGCACTTACTCCACAACTATGTGTCATGTGCATGAATGTTTGCATGCTTTTCAAACCAGAACATAACAATACAATTAACCGGTACCTACACATAATTTACATCTTGAATTTCCAGACAGTTGGACATTAAAGGGTGCCAATTTGTACCAAAGCGTCGAAGCGTTATATTCGCATTTGCATTATTGTGTGTGAACTTGGTCAATCGTCCTATCGAATACACTTTCAGGCATTTCAGGCGTGTAAACCTGAATTAATGGCCCGCGGCTTGAACAATTGCATTGGGACTTCGTTTCTGCTGCCTATTGAACATTGCGGAGCTTTCTCTTACAATGTTTGAATACAACAAAATTGTACTAGGAGTGTATCCAAAAGGCTCCATAAATGGAGTCCATTCAAAAACCTGCTACACACTATCAAAAACAATTCTGCAAGTAGGTACTGCAAGCAAATTTTCGAGTAATAATAGTACCTACCTATATATACAGTTCGCTGGACTGATATCTGAACTGCTATCTTAGCCTATCCAAAGAAAATGTGACACTAATTTAAGCACTGCATCTATTTTTTGACAATTAATTTATTTGATCACTTTTCGCAGTGTGGAGAAAAAAAAAACAAATATACGCGTCGACTTCAGAACCTTGTTTTAACATCGGTAATAAAAATTGGTTTTTCAAAAGGATACATTCAATTATTGGCTGACTAGCTGTGACTAAATAATTACTTTCGAGTACCTAAATCAAATGCTTTAAGTAATTTAATGGTTAATAATTAAAGCATTACCTTCACTCCGTTTTAACATCGACGTGTGGACTGTTATCTGTACCAATAATATAAAGAGGAAAGTTTTGATTGTTTGTTTGCATTGAATAGGCTCCAAAACTACTGAATCGATTTGAAAAAATATTTCACTGTAGGGAAGCTACACTATCCTTTTTTTTTTTGTTAGGTATATCGCAGTTGGCCTTGAGAGGCCGTGACTGCTCAACCGGGCTTTCCTTGGGCTGCCATTAAGAAGTTAATCTTAACGCCTCCAGCCAGGGCTTACAAACTAAAATAAATTACAAGCTAAGTGACTGCACGCTGAGGGCACCCCCTGTGGGGTACGGGCCTCGGCTCAGGGCGTCACTGATAGGGGGACAGCTATCGTTGGGGACAGGCTGGATCAAAATATTGGCATTATTATTATTGATCGGGGAATTTAAAGCTACTGGCTCAGCTGCGGCGCGGGCTGGTGCTTCAACGAGCAAGGGTCGGTCGGGGGCTACACTATCCCCGGGTGACATAGGCTATATTTTTTTATCCCCGTATTCCCACGAAAACGAGAACTACGCAGGTGAAACCGCAGAGCGCTGCTAGTATATTATAACTATAAAACGAAATGTATGAAAAGAGCTTAAATTTATTATAAGGCACAAAATATACACTTTCACTGTTGATGCAAAATAGCCTTAGGGATACATTAATTTACTTGTAAATCTTTTAGACAGGCTATTTTGTACACAATAAACAATTGTGACCAAGGGAGCACTACCTTGTTTGATAAACTGAGTAATTTAGTCTATTAAAATTATATATTATATTATTTGGTAAAAGTTTAAATCTCATTTTGCACCAACAGATTTATGATATCTAATATTATTATTATTATATTATTTAAAAAAATGATTAAATTTTGAAAACTTTTTACGACTTTTGTGCTTATTCTGCTACTTGAATTTGGGTCGAAATTAGTATTAATTTCAGTAATTTCTTCAGCACTACATTGATCTACTGTCAAAAGTTCTTGTTTATTATTTTATTGGGGTACAAAAATGTTTCTTAAAAAACCGATGCACCAATTGAAATCTTTGGAGGAGCACCACTTTGTTTTATTTTTAACCGACTTACAAAAAAGAGGGGGTTAATTTTTTTTTTTAATTTTTGTTACCTTAATACTTTATAAACCGATTTGCAAATTCACTAGTAAAAAACGAAAATACAAAATCTGAAATTATTTATGTTTCACTTTTTGGTGTTTTTTTTTTTTTGGAAGTCAGTTGCTTTTTTTTCAGATAAATTATTAAAATTCTATAAAAAAATTGTCGTTTTATCTACCAATTGATATGAAAATGACAAGAACAGCAAGAATTTCTTTAGCGCTTATAAAGATAACGTAATAAGTTTTTTTTATGGATGACGAGATACGTCATTAAGTCTAAATAAAAACATCGAAATAATATTTTGGTGAAAATATATAGACGTATCTATTTTCTTTTTACCCCAGTAAAAATGTAGGCAGTGCTATAAAATCTATCACTGCCAAACATTGAGAGCTCTTCCCGTGATTTTTTCCCGACTTGTTTTAGTCACTCCTATCACTCACACAATCTATCATTTTGTGAATATCGGAAAGCTCCTGTGATAGTGGTCAATAGAAGATTTTAAATGAAACCTTTTTTCTATGTAATAAATAGTAATTTAACTTCATTTTAATAGTTGTAAGGGCTAAGAAGCTGGTCTCGAGAATCACCTATAATGCGCCTGCAGGAAAAATAATTATTTATCAAATTGACTACTACGTGTTTTCAATATACGGACAATTGTGGTTTCAATTGTCCGTATATTGAAAACACAACTCATTATTATTTGCCAATTGTATGAAATGCAAACTAACGTAGTGTATCGATACCAAAGCCCAGGTCGACGACGGCGCGTTGTGTTCCATGCGCGCCTCAAAGAGATGTCAGTACCAATTGGTGGGGTCCGCAAGGGCCGATGCCTGCCAGGGGTGCGGGTTGTTCGAAAGGGATACCGCGGCCCCTGGCACCAGAGCGGGAGAAGTAATTTGATGATTTCCCACCCAAAAAAAAAAAAAAACCTAGTGTATCGATTCGGTAACCCGTTTTTTCCCTGACTGAACTTTACCTATTTCTGTCGTCAAGCTTCATCGATTTGATTTGATCTACTATTCTGGACCCCATGCACCCCAGTTGCGTAACACACTTTCTATCACAATCCGAAAAAAAAGGAATATCCTAAACCATGGCTCCACCACATTCATGTTTGAAAACTTCATAAATAACGCAATGGATTTCGTCGATATCTCAAAATAAATGGCTTTGCCATTGTAAGACCAGTGGAGGCGCAGTGGTATCGGCCACGGTGGTAACTCCAGGTACGAGCCAGGCCATCACCACTGCTCTCAAAAACAGTGAAGAAAATTGTGATTAAATGTGTTCTAAAACCAAAAACTTGAAGACATGTGATATATTCCAACCCGCAATGGGCCCGTGTGGTGGACAGCCCACTTCCTCTCACAGAGATGAGGCCTGTGTTCTAGCAGTGGGATCATTATAGGCTTATTATGCCATTGTTCGTTTTGCGCTATATTAGGCACCTTGCAGTATGGGATAGCAACACCCGGCAACGCCACTTGCAGATATTGCAGATATAATAAATAATAGTTTTAAAAAAACTTAAAAAACACGCTTTAATAGTAAACCAAACTAATAAGTAGAAAATAATTTCAAACAAATTCAAAATAAGGATTGTGTGATTAATAAATAAAATCATTTTAATGTAAAAAATTTACAATTATTATCAAGCATCCCACACTTTTTACATTAAAATGATTTGTGTGTTGAATGTTCCCACTGCTTATACACACGCCTCTGTATAAGTAGTGGGAACATTATAGGCCGATTATGCAAACATAAATCTAAGATTAGGGGCTAGCAATTTATGGCAAACATTACCATTATTTTTTAATTTATATCACCTCCAAAACCTATTTGTGCCTTAACGTAGATTCAATTTAAATTATTTGCTAAGAAAATTCTAATTAAATTAATCTGAACCAAAATGTACAAGCCATCCAGACAGTACGGGTGTTCGTTATTTCTCGGATTTATTAATTAAAATATGTATTTAACGTATTCTAGTCAGCTTAATGGGTCTGGACGTTTTATTTTAGAAAATAATACCTTCGTTACAGGCGTCATTTCATTTAGTTATAGATAATAGGGGTTAAAGTAGGTATGAAATTGCCGTTGTATTGTAATAGACATTTGAATTGACATAAAATCTTCATGGTGTGAGGTTTTCGTGTGTAACTTTTTACAGGTGATACCTATGAAGTTCTTCTTTTAAAAAATGTGCAACATTCGATTTTCGACTTTCAATTGTTTTTTTACTCAGCTTAGACGTAAAGATGGATACTTCGAAAATCCAAGTTATTTTTGAATACGAGTTCAGACGCGGAACTAACGCGGCAGAAACGGCTCGCAATATTAATGTTGCATTTGGAGAGGGGAATGCTTATGAACGCACCGTGCGTTTTTGGTTTCGTAATGGAAACTTCGACTTGAAGAATGAACCACGTGGTAGACCGCCCACACAGGTGAATTACGCTAAATTGAAGGAGATGGTAGAAGCCGATCCGAGTCAAAGTATCTAGGAATTAGCGGCATGGTTTAACGTTACCCTACCTACAATTTTGACTCATTTTCATCAAATCAATAAGATAACAAAATATGAATTGTGACATGTGACGAAAAGTGGATTGTTTACGATAACCGTAAGCGAAAAATGCAATAGCTGACCCCAGGTCACGCCGCAACAGTGCCCTAAAGCAAAGCTTACCAATAAAAATGTAATGGTAACTATTTGGTGGTATCTTCATGGTGTTATTCACTATAGCTTTCTCAGGTCTAGTCAGGCAATAACAGCAGATGTTTACTGTGCCGAACTTCGAACAATGATGGTGAAACTGGCATTGAAACAGCTCCGACTCGTGAATCGATCTTCACCATTACTGCTCCATGATAACGCAAGACCTCACACTGTACGAGAAACCGTTGTAACTCTACAGGAGCTGCAGTTAGAAACTATACCTCATCCTCCGTACTCGCCAGACCTTGCTCCTACGGACTGCCGTTTGTTTCGTGATTTGGACAATTTCCTACGTGATAAAAAATGTTCTTCCCAGGAGGCAGTACAAAATGCTTTCACACAGTTTGTCGAATCTAGATCCTCAGAGTTCTATCGTAAAGGCATAGATGAACTTCCGTTTAGATGGCAGCAATGTATAGATAATGAGGGTAAATATTTTGATTAACTAAATATGTTGTATCTTAGAAAAAAACAAGTTTCAATTTTTCAGTACAAATCGGCAATTTCATACGTTAACCCCTAATATTTTTACAATATTTTATTAATGGAAACGCCGAAGGGACGCTCTAGGAGGACATAATTAGTGACCTTATTGTTGATGTTCTCCAGAAAAGTTAGGTTCGTAGTACTCGCAACTGGCGTGCGTGTGTGTTTGACGACGCAAAAGAAGTATGAAAGGAACGTAGCAGGTGTCGTTCTGTAGGTACTTTCTGCCTACCTCAATGGGATGGGGTATTTTAATAATACAAATTTAACATATGCGCCTAAAACCCACCCGTGTTCCCTCAGTTGCCTGTGCGCCTCAAATAGATGTCAGCATCAACTGATGGGGCCCGCAAAGGTCGATGCCTGCCAGGGTTGCGGGTTGTTCGAAAGAGATACCGCGGCCCCTGGCACACAGGCAACTGAGGGAACACGGGTGGGTTTTAGTCAGTAAAAGTCTGACACGCCCTCCCGCTCCACCCAGAGCGGGAGAAGTTATTTGATGATTTCCCACCCAAAAAACAAAAAAAGAAAGAATTGTAAAGTAAGTATCTGTAGGTAGGTTAAACTTGGCGAAATACGAGTAAAATGATTTTTTAAAATGTTTACAGGATTAAAATGTTCGGTTATTTCGTCCAAATTTTATTTTGTTGTAGGTATCAGTGAACCATGGATAATTGCCATTACCTAGGAACTTTCTTAATCTCTTTTTTTTATTCTTATTTTCTTGTAACTCATCAATTTTTTTTGTCCCCCAGGTTCAGGACATACTTTCGGACGGCGATACTGTGCCGCTGGCGTGACATCCTGCGCCGGCGCAAGCGGCCGCTACCAGAATCACCGCCGGACTGTATCTCGCAGTCCGGTAGTCGATCCCGATCAGGTTTTTACTCGTTAACGTAATTATTTAAAGTGATCTTTGGTATCATTCATTTTCGTCAATAACCATTTGTTTAAAATATTATAAAATGATTTAACTTTCACGAAATATAATGAATAGAAAATAATAGATGGTCCAATGTTGGTTTTAATCATACGGTTATGATCAGAGATTGGATATTCGGATGCATATTTACCTGAAGATAATTTTTAGCTATGAATGTATGTAAGCGGCTTTATAAATTATTTGTAATATTTATTAAAAACCCCGGGATTCTTGATTGCATAACTACTCAGATGTGTAAGACCGCGCTATCGCATTAGGTATACACCTGTAATGATAGTTGTAAGGGAGATCTTAATAAATAAATAAATAATAATAAATAAAATTAATGTTTCACCCGATGCAAATATGTATATGTACTGGAGGAGGGGTGGTGTGCATTAGTTAAAACAAAAAATAAACAAATTTCTTACCTAAATTAAGACTTTTTCGATACAAAAGCGCATTCCATGTTAGCCAACATCTCAACTTTAGGTGAATATGCATCCGAATATCCGATCTCTGGTTATGATCTACATATCTCGGGACGTCTGGGGTTTTGTTTTGAGCACTTCTTGGTCTTTATCAAATCTGTGTAAAATGGGGTCTAGCGGCAGCATTTAAGAGTCAATTAATGATAAGAAATCAAAGCTTTGACTGAATAACTAACCCGTCAAACAATCCCCAACTAGAAACCGTTCGCATGTAAGCGCTCAACTGTATTCACAATAATTACTGTCGTTTCGTGTGTAGTTTTCTTATGAATAACGATGGTTTATGCGTCATTTGTCAGGTTAAGTAGGTAAAGTAACCAAAACACCGTATATTCACTCTCTTTAAGTAGTCCCTTTTCAATGCCAGTATGAAGTAGTACAAGTTCTTTATAAATTACTGGTATTCGGAGAAAAACCGATGCGAAAAACCGCCCAGCTGCCAAAAGGAGATGAAACATCGTAAAGGGGTGTTCGCATCATCGCGGAATGGTCATGGCGTTATCTCCTAAGATTATTTATAATAGCGATGAGTGTGTATTGCCCGTATCCAGTTGAAGACAAGTAGGGGCTATGATGAGGGTCGAGAGATCCTTTCCCGTATCGTACGGATGAGTTATTTTTAACATTAACTTAGTAATGAAATCTAATGTTAAACGGAAGATAAAAGATACAAATATCCCATTTATCTTGTTCTTAAATGAATAGAAACTTATATCTCATACGGGGAAATAATGAAAATAAATTATATTCTCGGCGTAAAATTGTCAAGGTGATATATTAATATTTAATATTTATTTTAATATTTATTTGGTATTCTACTTAAAATTTGGGTATAGGGGGAGGAGGGCTCCAAGTGGCTATTAAATAAATTCATTACTATCTTCATATAAATAGTACCTACGGAAAAATAAGAAGAATAAGACAGAATAAAAAATAAGAACTTTTAAACATTTACAAAACAAACTTCTCCAAAAAGATTACTTTATCATTTTGATTATTTATCCTGGAAATATGTAATCATCCTAAAGACCAATTTTCTCAAAAATAACTTGAGGAATGCCATCCGCGTCTTGAATGGAATGATATTGATTTGCTGTCAATACCACGTTTCTGTCAATAATTCAGTGCGATTGGTAAGGTCAAAACCCGTACAAAAGTTAATGAATTTACGTTTCTTTTCGAACGTCTGAAAATAATCCTTTACCTTGCAGAAGCAACGCTTGGAAATTGCTTATTTTAATCTTAAAATATCTTGGAATTTGCCTTTGACTAAAGCAAGTCGGAATTACAAGCTCTTTCACCTAAAAAAAGAGAAAAAATCAAGCTTAAAGCACAGTGGTACTGAAAGGGTACTGAAATTCTTTAAAAGTTGGGTAGTCAAGGCTGCATCTTTATTGTTTATTTTATATTTTATTCGGCTTTTCAACAATACGTACACTGTTACAGTAGAATTTTAGAGCTTCATACTTACAGAAAAAGACAGCATGTACTACATCATTCGCAGATAATAACACACAATTGTTGAATTTATATAATAGTAATACATAGTTTAAATGAATAAAAAATTACCGTCTTATTTACAAACGCTGCTTAACGTTAAGAGACGTTTAAACGTCAAAAATAGATGGTTAAACAGTCGCTAATCATTAAAAAATCGCTAATCGTAAATGATTAAAAGCGAAACTGAGTAAAAAAAAAATACGATTTATTTTTGAAAAATTTATTTAAGCTTTGTGTTCTTGCGAAAGTGCTACAGCGGATGTTTCAAAACATTTTTATATGTTTTTACCTTTACTTTGTTAATTTCACACCCACGATCATTAAGATCATATATAAATGCTGTAAGCCCGCATTCTAACGAAAAGCGATCGTCACGTTCATAATTATGTCACAATATATTCGGTGAACCGGAACGCGTGGTCGCGCCGACAGAGGGCGCGAAGGGTTATTCGGTTACACGTATCGCATACAGGCAAAATTCATTGAAAATATCATTCCAATAACTCTCTAGTGATACCTATAAATATTTATGTTACCACATTACATTTTTATTATTATATTTTATTAGGGTCACAAAGTTTGTTAAGGCATTTCGATAGCGCTCTAGTCACTTCGGCACATAAAAAGTATACCCTTATAAAATGATACATCAAAATAATGATTAATTTTATCGGTACTATCTAGTCGCTCCGACATTTTAAACATCACCATAGAGAGTTAATAAGTCCCAGTCTAACCAGATGTAGCTACATCTGGTTAGACTGGGACTTATTAACTATTCAGCTGAATACCAGTATTTTACATGGTGTGACTTCCTATCTGTCCTCCGCAATCCAGTTACTGGGTAACACGATATCCCTTTATAAGACTAGTTTAGTTTGAGTTCAAACTTTTTTATTTTTTGCTTTTTTTTTACTTTTTGTATTGTCATAAAACAACAAAACACTGTGTCTCTGTATTACGGGAGGACACTGGCTCCTGCAACATAGTTAAATAACTAGCGCAGGACTCAGATAAATCTACAACATGGTGTAGGTACTTGTTTGTCAATAAATACATTTTGTATTGTATTTTGTATTAAAACTGGCAACCGAACAGGATGAGCACATTAAAAATTATCCACAACTGGGAATATTTAAATGAATGATCATTGACAGTTATTCCCAACATTACTGACTGACTAATAATTAACAATAGCAAGAACTATTTACATTACTACATATTTATAAAACAAATCCTCCGCCGCGTCTGTCTGTCTGTTCGGGATAAACTCAAAAACGACTGAATGGATTTTCATGCGGTTTTCACCAATAGTCAGAGTGATTCATGAGGATGGTTTTTTTTTTGGGTGGGAAATCATCAAATAACTTCTCCCGCTCTGGGTGGAGCGGGAGGGCGTGTCAGACTTTTACTGACTAAAACCCACCCGTGTTCCCTCAGTTGCCTGTGTGCCAGGGGCCGCGGTATCTCTTTCGAACAACCCGCACCCCTGGCAGGCATCGGTCCTTGCGGACCCCACCTATTGGTGCTGACATCTCTTTGAGGCGCGCGTGGAAAACGACGCGCCGTCGACCCGGGCTTTGTTCTTACCGGACAGCGAGCTACCCATTACTCGCCATCCGCAAGCCCGCGCCTACGGTGGCCGGGAATCAGCCTGGGATTCCCGACGCCCATTCATGAGGATGGTTTAGGTGTATAATTTGTTAAGGTATTGTATAAATTGGTTAACACCGGCGAAATCGCTGGCGGAAGCTAGTGAAACATAAAGATAATTAGATAAACCGCCCTAGGCAACACAAAATTTTAAAACATAGCCTTTTTTATCCAATCATGTTCAAGCCAACCCCAAGATTGGGTCAGAAGCAATCAAACCTTGACAGATGCCGATGAATATATCAGATTTGTTTATACCGACGTCTATTGGACCTCCGCAAATCATTTACCAAACCCAGATACCGATGGAGCAGAATGGGAACAAAATAATAAGTACTTTTAGATAATAATAATTCCTTGGAGTAACTTGGGAATGAATGAGATTCTTATCTTTTTAGAACAAAAGAATGGAGCACTTTGGTAATAAGCCTTTCAAATTATTCGAGATCGGCTTCGTAACGATGTTATATAGGAAAAACCCTCTATATCAACCAATATCTGTAAGGTATGAAAGTGTCCTGATATTTATAATACGCTCAGCCGTTCTGCAAGCCAATGACTAAAGTCAGAGTCAAAACATTTATTTCAAGTAGGCACATAAAAGGCACTTTTGAACGTTAACATTTACATTAAAATAGAATTGATTCTAGTCGCCCCTTCCAAAATGTAGTTTCGTATGGAGAAGAATGGGCAAGAAACTCCACCGTTACTCTTTTACCAACAGTCAATTGTTTTTTCATGGCAGGAAGATATGACAAAATACTGCTAATATCTATGTTATAATAGCATCAAAAATGTATTACGGAATTACCCATTTATTACCTCAACAATTCTACATTCTAGTTGATTCAATGTACAAAAACATTTGAGAATCGGATGGAGAAGACAACATGGTTGGCGCAGTGGTTAAGCGATTGACTGCAGCGCTGCGTGTCGCGGGTTCGATTCCCGCACGGAACAAATATTTATATAGAAAGAAAGAAAGAAAGAAAAATTGTTTATTCTGCACAAACAAAACGCACATTATAAAAATAAAATAAAAAATTAAACATAAAATGCACCCAATACAAAAGCCAAAAGCCCCGTATTCACGTAGAAAAAGTTTACAATTTTGTCCATTACTTGTTGATGTCAGGGCTAGTGACCAAAGACAATAAATAGATTGATTCTTGAAAATTCGAAGATTGGTTGATTCTTTTTATGACCTACAAGTAGTTGTTCCGGGTCTGGCTGTTTGTGTATGTGAGTTTTAAATATTTGTAAACGCATCCACAATACTGGAGAAATTCCTAGTGTGGGGCAAAGTTTAAAAAAAGAAAATAAAAACTTTTGTCTTGGACAACATTTTCTCCTCGTATTCAAGGGGGAAAACAATGTTTAACAGTCGCAAAATATTTGATGTTGCGGGATATTTTTTTCCCTACTAATATTTTAAATGGGTGAGTTTAGATGTTTGTTACACAATCACGCAAAAAAGGCTAAACTAGTTTGTATGAAATTTGACATACAGATATTTTATAACCTGGATTACCGTGGGATGATTTTCGACACCACGCGGGCGAAGCCGCTGGCAAAAGGTAGTTTACTATAAATACGAAATGTATCATGTGGCCAGTAATACTGCAATAATTAATGGCAACATAGTTCCCGTAACCCGCAAACATGGTGTTGAAACCATTTTACGGTACCTACTTTGTTTCCCTAATTTAAAGGATTTCAAACTTTCTGTTAGACTTCTCAAATGATTGACAACAATTCAATAGTCACATCTGTTTAATATCATAAAACATTTACTGAACACGTATGAATATTAGAGACTTACATCAGGCGAAATTGTGATCCATAATAAAAAGCCCGAATCCCTCAGTACACGTCCGGTTCTACTTACATGATTTATTTTCAGCGTTGAATATGATATTCGACCTTTTTTGATCCCTTGATGTGTAGGCACTTTTTCAAAGAACAAACTAACAGAACACGTTCATAATTCAGATAATATGACAATTTTTTCGAGGTCGTTTAATACTACACAGTATTTTGTATAACAGTGGATTTGTGTTAGTTATGTTTTTAAACTAACGCAGCTGCTAATGAACACTAGAAATTTGTGGCAAATTTTTAGTTTTAATTTTAATGTATTTAAATATGTGCCTATAGTATTTGTGTATGGTGCGATGATAGTCACTTACTGATTTGGTGACGGCGACATATTTTGTACTGAAAAAATATTGCTATAAGATTAATTTTGGGAGTCTATTGCCATTATGAATATTTTGGGATTAAGTGATGAAGCATCTACCAAAATCTACTGCTCCATTTCAAATAAAGGTACAAAATGAATGTTAAAATACTAGCCTACACCAGCAGCTTCGCCCGCGTATGTGTGGGAAATTATCCTACGGGAATATACTACCGGAATAAAAACTATTAAAGTGAAACTTTTATTACATCGTCTCAAACTTTTTCGTCTGTGTGTTGCATGTCGCGTGACGTGTCGCGTGACGGTCGGCCGCGGAGTAGGGATAAAGTGAAAGGCGCTCGTCAGAGCAGCCGAGGCCAATATGGCGGCGCCTATAGTTCGCATCAGCTGACCGTGTAGTTTTTAGTTAAATGTCTATAATGTGAAAAAAAGTTTCACTTTTACGGTGGTTTCATAAAACCACACAAGTTTTATATTATTATTATATACGTATTAATCCAGGTCTTAAAATATCTGTGTGCCAAACTTTATTCAAATCCATGCAGCCAGTTTTTCGCGTGATTGAGTTACACACATACAAACTTTCACTTTTATAATATGACATAATATACTACTAAACTAGACAAAAATCTCGGCGTATTCGTACTACAGCGATAGGTTATATTTATTTTCATAAAACTAAAAAAAGATATCCAAGTTAGGTGATATACGTGAGTGCCATGGACCTTTAAGATTTAATATAAAATATAAAGAACTAATATAATAGTCGGTTCACTGGATTTTAGTCCACGATGAAAGCTTATTAACGCAGTCAGGCGACGTAAATAATAATTTAAGTATAATGACAGCTGTCATCTTTCAGCGGTTTATACGAGTATTACATCAAAGGAACAATTCTCGTAATTTTAAGAATGTTCACAGTCTGGTCTCAGTGTCAATCTATTAAAAATATTCGAGTTTCCATACATTTTGGATAAGTTTTTAACATTTGATTGTCTCCGATATGAGACTGCGACTAGATTTTGTCGTTTTTAATTACGAGAAATGAAAGTCGTCTTTTTAAAAGTCACTATGAACTGGACTCGGCTTATTAGGTAAATAAATTGTAAAAAAAATTGTCTACCAACTTAAATTGTCCGTATATTTCACGCAAATCACACCAGGCGGGCTACTCTCTAAGCACGAAATCCGTAATCACAATCGAAGTTACGTTACGTTTCCTACTCCGTATCACTCACGGACCTATAATTAGTTTGGTGCCCAACTAAGAATGAATTACTACACGATTTGACAGTTGTCCCTACTCCCAATATGGTTTTATCCGTCCAAAATAGTTAATTAATCAGCTTTAGGAGTCACTTTGAGGAGGCCCGTATTTTCGTTGACGGAGTTAGTGAGTTAGAGAGTGTCATTCTTTGATAGTAAAAAATTTGAAATATGATAAATATATATTTTTGTAATAAATATAGATTGTATTCAGCTGCAACCGCTTAGATTGGAAGTCACCTCCAACATAGTTAAGAAAATGCTAGGCAGATTGATTGATTTTAAGTGATATGGTTTTAGTACGGCCAATTGACGTAATAGGTCAATTTGCCCGACTGTATTTAGCCTTTACCTATGAAAAACCAATAAAACAGAACTTAATATTTACTTACGAGAATCCTTTTTTTACATGCTTTATATTAGCTTCACTTGTATATTTATTTGTTTGTAACCGACTCCTTTGGACGCTATTTTGACCCACTTTAAGCGGTCAGATTTCATTGAAACTATGTAAACTTATCGAGGACCGATGACTATTCAATAATAAAAAATAAAAAAATTTAGAAAAATGAAAATAAAAGGAAAACAATACACGTTTTTGTAGTTAGCAGAACTAAAAAATAGTTTTTTTTTTTTTTAAAAAAAACGTTGCCCCACACTAGGAATTTCTTCTGTATCGTGGGTGCGTTTACAAACATTTAAACTCACATACACAAACAGCCAGACCCAGAACAACTACTTGCAGATCATACAAATATTTGTTCCGTGCGGGAACCGAACCCGCGACACGCAGCGCAGCAGTCGATCGCTGAACCACTGCGCCAACCGTGCCGTCCAAATAATAGTTTAAAAAACTAAAAAAACACGCTTTAAAAACCAAACTAAAAAATGAGAAAATAATTTAATTTAATTAAAAAGCGTGGGATGCTTGACAAGTGATTATAAAAATACCTCAAAAAGCACCCCACACTTTTTAATTGAATTAAATTATTTTCTCCTTTTCTAGTTTGGTTTTTAAAGCGTGTTTTTTAGTTTTTTAAACTATTTTTTTTTTCTGTCAATAATGTACAATTTTGGTATATGATATCTAGGTTACAGGCAGTTTATACTAGGTTCGGAACCTGTATGACAGATCTCCAGGCTCATACCCTTAAAATTACAATATTAAATTGCACTTACGTACCACAACATTATGAAAGCTCCAAGTACTGAGAGGAAGAGAATTAATATACAAAACAAAAGGAGATGTGCTATGTGAGTCTTTAGAGAGTGTTGTGTCTCCGTGAGTGCAATATAACTTCTCACGCCGAGCGCCCTTGAATATACCATTAATTAAAAATGGAAACTGCTATAATAATCCCCTTGAAGTATTCGCCTCTACAGGTATCGAGGAACTCAGAAATTCAAGAGGAAGTGTAATAAACGAATGGCAGCGCTCGTCGTTTCGGATGTACAGCGACCTCCCCTTGCAGAGACCGCATTCGCTTGCTAGCTGCGCTAAGTGTCCACACGGGATCTACTATGATGGTAAGAAATAATTACGTTTTAGTAAAACTTGCTTTTGTTGGAATTAGTAATATGGATGAAAAGGGAAGTTCGCTTGTGAGATGCAAAGCTGTTCCTGCTTCACAACCAGAACTAAGACCTCCAAGGACCGCTACTTCGATTCGTTCTGTTCTTTTCACATCCAGTGGAGTCCTGCGGCCTTCACAAGGTCATCGGTCCACCTAATGGAAGGCCTTCCAAATCTACGTCTTCCAGTACGCGGTCGCCACTCCAGAACCTTTCGGCCCCATCGCCCATCTGTTCTGCGAGCAATATACCCTGCCCACTGTCACTTAAAATGGCCAATTCTTCAAGCACACAACCGAACTGATCAAAGTGGTGGAGCTTGGGCTTATGTGCAGCAGTGGACGTCCTTCGGCTGAAATGACGGTGATGATAAATAAGTTCTTGCTTTAATTGGAGTTGGTAAAATGGATAAAAAGGGAAGTTTGCTTGTGGGATGAGTGAGCGCAAGTGTGTTCGTATTATAATGCTTGATTGCACCAGAATGAACAAATGCGTTTAGTGCTAAACATGTATCAAACATCATTAAACTTGGTTCGGTCTTTGTTAATAAATTAGTTAAGTGACGAGTAATTTAGTAACTATACGTTTAGTAGTCACCCCCCTTATTCATAAACGATGATTAATGTTAAATGATGTTTAAACGTCAAAAATGTATGGTTAAACAGACGTTAATCACGAATTAACTTCAAGCATCGTTTATTTAGATATTAAATTACTCGCCATTTGATAAAATTACTAACATCGCCTTCAGACTATTTTATTAATTTAGTCAAGTACCAGGGCTTTATGTCTCTGTCTTCTGCTCTGCAATTACTGTGTCATCTGATCAGCATTATTTTTTAATACATTTTCAGAGACAACCTATACTCCATTTACAATAGCATTAGACAGAAGTAAAAAAAGGTTATTTTTAATGTACACTTCGTAACAAAATTACATTTTTTATCCTGAAGTCCTGAATATATTTGATATTGGCAATTGCTTGTTCATCGACACAAAACGTTGGAAGAATACTTGTTCTTCTAATGTTATGTGTCGATGAACTATGTAGTTGTCTCTTGTTTTGCTTCAAAACAAGAGACAACTACATAATAATATCAATTTAAATACTGGAACAGCAGACAAAGAAAATATCATTATGTTGAATTTCTCATATCCTTTGAAGAGAGATATTAAAATTGTAAACTCGACGTCGATGTGTTTTTGATTAGCAACACTCTCTCAGTTTATCTGAAGATCAAATAAAAATATGAAATACAATATCGACGAAATACAACTTTTTATTAGTGAAACTCGTCAAAATAACATTTTCCCGATAAAATCCCGGGAGCAAAACTTCTTGAACTTTTTCACTCAAACTGAAACGTAATGAAAATAGTTTTCATTGTCTTTCTGACTCGACATTTTAACCCCCTTATTTATAAACAATGCTTAAAGTTAAGTAGTGAATAGCGATTGTATAACAAAACATTTTTGACGTTTAAACATCTCTTAACTTTAATCATCGTTTATGAATATACCCCGGGGGGTGCTTAAAATAATTTCAGCACTCTAAAATATTAATAACCTTTTCTATTGGATGTCATATAGTTTTGATAAAATACAAAAATACCATTATTGCTCATTTCCACCACTTGCAAAGCTTTTGACAATTAACGAAAATGTGACATTTTAAACTACTTTGATTTGGTAGAGGATTTGAATAACATAAAGTAAAGCTTTATTAAGATTGTTGATATGTTGTATACGATTATAAACGTTTATCTATTCATAAAGGTACTTAAACGTAACTGAAATAAATAGTTTTCCATACTTTTGACTCGTTCAGTAGCTAATTATTTAACACTGAATGAATTTAGGAACTCTTCTACAAAACCTTTCAATAGTCCAATAGTTTCTATAGTAGAAGTAGTTTCTTCTTTCAATAGTCTGTGTCCACTAGTAAATACAATTGTGACACTAGACTTTCTCATTCATCATCTGCCTTGCCTTTTGCTAACTATTTTGAGGTTAGTTTCCAGTCAAACCGGATGCAGCAACTAGTATTCTACATGGAGCGACAGCCTATCTGATCTCCGCAACTCAGTGGACTAGACTTTATTTATTTATTTTATTTAATACTTCACGCACAGAAATGTACAGAGGCGGACTTAATGCCAAAGGCATTTTCTACCAGTCGACCTTTGGGTGATGCAGAGACAAACAGTGGTAGGTGCAATTACTCGTGTTTTGAATATTTATTCAAATATAAGTAAATATAGGTACTAATATTATTATACTCATACATATGATATGCATACTTAATTAAATATAACCAATAATAAACATACTTAAATACACATAAATTTTATAAAACAAATAAGACAAACAATGGGAAAACATTATCGTTGTGAAGATACTGCCAGCTTGTTTTGAATGTGCTCGCGAACTTTCACTTTAAAGGACAACCGGTTGGTTACCATCCTGATTTCCAAGGGGAGCGCATTCCACAGAGATATAGACTGAACGAAGAAGGAAGAGTGAATAAAGTCTGTACGGTGAGTGGGACATTGAAGAAGGCGATTGTTAGAAGAACGAAGATTTTTGTTGTGGTTGACACAAATGTACTGAAAGTGAGGGGCTAGATAGCTAGGGGAAGTTGGAGAGTCAAGAAAAGAAAACAAGGTGGTCAACGCCCTTTGCTCTCTGCGCTGGCGAATGGGCAACCACTTTAGAAGCGACCGTTGCGCAGAGACATGGTCATATTTACGCAGATTGAACAACAGATTGACTTTCTCATTTATTTAAATGGAAACTGAGAATCAAATATAACTTCTACAGCAATACTAGTTAATTAACAAAATTTCCTCACGGCTAGTCAAATTCTGGATTTATTAAAGCTATAAATATACTGCTAACTTCATTACATATTTCAACGGTCAATTTATACGACTTGAAGCCGTCGTTCCAAGTTTTTTTTAGGTACGATACCACTTAAAAACTTTCTGCCAAAGTACTTGGCTAATTGCCACTTCAGATCGTTCATTGTTTTAGAATTTATAAAATGATAAAAATGTAACGACTTCTGTACTCGTATGGGGAACAAAAATGGAAATAAAATTTTAGAAATTACAACACATACGATTTTTTTAAGTAGCTGGCAAATGGGGTTTAACTTATGAAACAGTTTTTTTTCTTCTAAATAAACAAGTTCTTTTTCCAAAAATCTGTATTGGTCGATGACACAACGTATCATTTCACATTTTTGTCTGAAATAGACATAGTTAGTACTTACGTAATGCACAAATTTTTTGGTAATGTCGTGCTAAACTAAACATAAAAAAATCCGAGCAACTGAAGCTGAATTTCACATAAACTGGTTTTAATGACTACAATATTTTCCACAAACTTCATTTTCAAAGACTCTTATGCGAAAAACATTAGTTAATCTTTCACGCCACTCAAAATAAGATCTTCAAACTTTTAGTGTATATTTATAGTTTTTCTTTTGCTTTTCGAAAGCTGCTGTACGTCTTACGCCATTTGTCATTTGCAGGAGTCTTTAAGTCCTTTTTTAAATGCCTGAACATCGCAAAGTACTATTAAGTTAAGAGAGATGTCATTTTAATTTTCTTTCCAAAGAAATGGCCAATACATTAGAGAAATTCAAAGAAATAATATATTAGGACTGCTTCAAATTGAATTGTTTTGTTTTCTGTCACTGTAACCATTTAGAGGTGCCTTTATACTTATACTATTTAAGGAATAGTTGATGTATAGTCATAATAAAGTGAACGGTTTTTCAATTTAAATAATAACTTTTCAATGACAAAGGTGAACTAGTTTTAACTTTTCAAGTTCAAGTTAGAACTGGTGGTTACAGTTTAATGTCTTATGACTTTTCATAAGTTCTTTAACTAATTTAACTTTTTAAATCTCAACACAATTTCAACTTTATTTAAGCTTTTATTACTAAGCTTCATATTTGGCACTAAATAAATAAAGAGACCAGAATATAAATCTTCAAATATTTATTATTAAAATATTTTTATGCATATAAGTCATTCATCTACTAAATAAAAATCTTATACTCTTTCATTCATTGACTTACAAATATCGCATACAAACCGCTGCATCTAAAATCATGAAATTTTGCACAATATTTCCTTTTCATTAAATTCTTCCTTAGAGAGTTCTTAGGAAGAATTTTTGAAAATTCATATCCTAAAGGTGATAAAGAAGAGATGGAATTTGATGAAAGCTTTCTTAAAAATAAAATACCTATTGTATTTTATTTAATCTTTCACTGTTTTTGCATTATTTTATTATTTCAAGTCTTCGAGGACTTTGGAGTTATTCTGACAAAAGTAACTAGGCTAAACATTTTCATATTAAATCCTTGAAAAATGAAACGAACATTCAAAACAGGCTCTACATTGTTACAACGCGTTTTGATAAAAGAGTTTAGTTGAAAAAAGGGATTTTTCAAATGTCAGTGTCCTCGGTAGTAGTTTTATTATAATTCTGTGCTAATATAAAGCGCTTTTGTCGGGATTTGTATTTAATACTTAAAATAATATCTCTTCTTCTTCTATGCTTGGTGGGGCTTGTGGCTAATTAGAGCTACGCTTGCCGCGGTTGGTTGTGGATGGGTGACCATCTTTACATACCAAAACCCATCCGTGCCTTGTCATGGAAATCATGTCACTTGGTTCAAATAGGTTAATTTTATATAGGTAGATTCTTTTACATATTGTGAATGAGAGAACGTTGTAGGCCTTAGAAACTAGATTTGTAGACGTTTTTCTATTCTGTATTTTCATTCCTCTAAGTACCTGGTACTTATTGACTGGCCTGAACTGTCTTCCCATACCTATTATCACTGTAATTTGAAAACATTGTGAAAACCAATTATTTTTAAAAGAGTAACCGTGGAGTTTCTTGCCGGCTCTTCTCCATAGGAAACGACAAATTGGAACCGTGCACCTAGCTTCTGACGTTTCATAAGTGCCCATGCAGGCTTATGTGAAATAAAATATTTTGATTTGATACTAGCGCTGCGACACTTTACAAATGTCGCAGCATCATGCTGAGATAGTGGCCTTTTGGCTTCGTACAGGACTTTGGTTTTTTTTTTTGTTTTATTCTCATTTTAATTTTATTAAGTAGCTTAGCGAGTAGTGGTTTATTTTTTATTTTTTTATGTGTTTAATAATTGTATTGGGAATAAACTAAAACAAAGCGTCAAAAAACTCATCCGCATCGCTGTCGACTGGTAATGTACCCAAGAGACTGGCGGCATTACCACGTTGTATAGCAATGCTCAGCCTCTGGCCAAAGTAAAAACCAGCCCTTGGGTCACGGGAAGTGTCAACTAGCCGTTTGGAGATTTCCTTGTAAAGAGCATGAGCACTCGGACCCCACGGCCCGAGGGTTTCAACCCCAAACGGCTCGAAAATATAATTACCAATAATATTGTTATACTTTCGCCGCTTGAGGTTTTCCGCAGCCGCAGCGGCAACGCCAGCACAGCACACTGACCCAGGAAGATGGGATGGCGCAAGAGTATCGACACACGTTGCATCCCACACTAAAGGCCTACCCATCTTCCATGGAAATAAAGACATGCCGTCCGGTCTCTTGCCATCGTCGCGTGCCAAGCCAATGGGTTCTAATACAGCTGGAACGCCGACGGTGACAAGAGCTCGTCGGATGATGTCGTTAATGTTCGCGTGCCGCGCTAAGCGACCCGCACTTCGGCTGCAAGATAGGCCGTGGTGTCCGAGACTGTTGACAACTTCGCCACAGTGACAGCGATGAGGAGAACAACATGGTGCTCCTAATCGTAGGGAGGCAGCGAGGCGGAAAGTTGTGTCGTCGAACAAAGTGCCAATGTTCGACGACGGTAGTGCATGAAGCCACAGACCCGACTCCCATTTACCCACAGCCAGTAGTCGCGCACGCTCTGCAGTAGTAGTAGAAGTGTTCAGTAAATTCTCTTGTACAACTCTGCAGAGCGGCTCATCCCACTGTCTCTGGGAAAATGGATTATCAGGTAGATTGGAGTTCGGGCAAGCGTGTTTCCAGGTATCCATAGCCTCGGTGAGGCACGGCACATCAAAATCAATCAGTGTGGAAGCTAAGATTTTCCTGATTAATTTCTCAGTGCCGTGGACCGAGGATATGAAAGCCGGTAAACTAATACTGGAAATTTTGCGGACGCCGAGGCCTCCCATACGAATGGGAAGAGTAGCTTGTGCCCAAGCTCGGTCGTCCATGGCCACATTTAAGATCAAAGTTAGTGTGTGTCGGATAATTTGGTCCATTCTGTCTAAAAGGTGAGTGTACTTCCATAAATGGGAAGCGCGAAGAAAATATGTTAATTTTGGTCCGAAACAGCAGTAACGAATTAAGGTGATGGCCGAATGCATGTTAATTTGGAACAATCTTTCCGAAACGTCGTTGAAATTTTGTGTTTTTTCCTCAATAAAAGCGGGAAAGGAATTCTCAAAGATTGGAGATCCAAGGAGACGAAGAGAACTTTTTTGAATAATTTTGATTTCTGGAGCTATTGCGTTAAATTTAGGAAGTGTAAAATGTCTGTCAGTGGTGTCAGCTAAGAATAGTTCACATTTCGAAAGGTTGAGATCAAGGCCAATGGAATGAAGTTCATTTTTTAAGAATTGTAGGTCATTTAGAACCGTTTCTACATCGCCTCCCAAAGTTCCATCATCAAGATACCAAACATTAAATTTTGAATTTAGGCGTCGAATAATTGGGTGAATGGCTAAACTAAAAATCACTGGCCCGAGTGGGTCACCTTGTTGGCAGCCAACAGCAGATTCCAAAAGGTTGTCCCGATATAGTAATTTAGATGGGTGTCTGTAACATTGCCAAAGGAAACTATAGATTTGGGGTATTTCTTTTTTAGTTTCTGCCAGCAAGGTGTCTCTGTTAACTGAATTGAAGGCATTCTTTATGTCAACCTTCAGGATGACCTCTCCTTTGCCAGAATTTAGATAGGTCGACAAGGCGTGTACGGCAGCCTCGCAGCCCCCTTTGGAGCCGTAACCTAGCTGCAGGGGCTGAAATTTTTCCGAAAGCATCTCACCATAGAATTTACAACAAATCTTGGCTGCCATACGCCGGTAAGTAGTTCCCACGGCAATAGGACGAATACCGCCATCCTTCTTACGCAGGGCACAGAGATTGGCCCCGTACAGAACGTCGATGACGGCCTCGTTCACCTTACCGGAGAGCATAAGGTTAATCAGAGCCGTGAGCTCCTTCAAAAGCAACTCACCAGCTTCCCCGACGCCTGAAGAAATAAGGTCCTTTAGGTGCTGAGGACTCAGACCATCGAGGCCGCCAGCGGAGCCGCTCCGGAAGGAACACACGGCTGTAACCAACTCTTGACCTGAAATGGTGAGGGAGTGATTATCCGGGTCCGGGGGGTCGGGAAAAGAAAGGCCATCCGCTGGGGCAGGGTGTTTGCTCTCCAAAGCTGCGAGCGTTTCTGGAGAACACGGTGCCACCACATCGCTACTGAAAAGGATCCTGGCTGCTCCGCTAATGTCACCTTCCGCTAACTTAGATTCTACCAGATGGGATATACCTCTTGAAGATGTATATCCCTGTGTCGGTAATTTTAAATCCAAATTATGAGCCGAAACATTACAGTTTTCTTTAATTTGTGCAGTTAATGTCTTTTGTGTTGCCAAATTCCAAATTGTATTGTGTTGTAGTTAAGTTTTTGATATTCCTGTGCGAGTCCAATAAATACTTTTTCTTTCTTTCTTTCTAAAAACAGTAAAATAAATTATAATTGTACATTGGACATATCATACTCTGCCTATTGTGTTCCCACTGCTGGGACACGCATCCTCTCTTCGAGAGGGAGTGGGCTTATAATCTACCACGCGGGCCCACTGCAGTTTGGCACATGTCACAAGTCTTCGAATTTTTCGGTTCTAGGACATGCTGGTTTCCTCAAAATGTTATCTATTACCGTTTTGAGAAAAGTAGGGATGAAATTATTTACAAAAAGTAAAGCCTGTCTGAGTGCGAGCCGATCCATTACCACTGGGCTACTACAGACTGCTCCACATGTTATGATATAATTATAATTTTGTTTGATGTTAAACCTTATGTTAGTGTAAATAAATGTTATATTTTATTCATTCTTTAAGAAACTGTGGGTATAACTGGTTGTATGAAGGACGGAGGGTTTGTTTTGATTGTATTGTGAAAAGCCTGTTAGGACCTTTGACTTCATTTCTGTATCCAATAAAGAAAAATTCTCTTGATGAAGTTTGTAATAATCTGAATGCATTAGAAACTTTTCAAGAGGAGCAATTCTCGTAATTTTATGAATATTCAAAGTCTGATTTTAGTCTCAATCTGTCAAAAATACATCGAGTTTCCATACATTTTTGAAAAGTCTTTAGCATATTTTGATTGTCGCTGAGATCAGACTGCGACTAGATTTTGAATGTTTTCAATGAAGGTGTTCTGAAATGACGTTCACTAGGTGGCAGCACTGAGACATCAGGTCCGGGCACCTGTCAATATTGTCAGAGCGCCTACGGACATTCGTTCACCATTCAGGTGAACGAAAGAACGAAACGAATGACATCAAATATTTTAAGTTCATTGTCAAACTGGGAGACCTCTTGTCAAAGTGACGCCAACTGGTGACTTGAATATTCATGAACACCCTCATTACGAAAATTGGCCTTCTGAACGTTTGAATAAACTTAATAATAACAAAAAAAAGATTTAATTATTTTCAATGATGAAACAGATATTTAATGAATATTTTGTTTGTTTCAGCCTACATTCATGGACGGAGAGTGTAAAAAATAATTTGATAAGCTGACAATATTTATAAAGTGACGGTTCGTGCCGGTGACTAGACTAATAATATTTATTAAATGTAAATAATTTGTAAGTGATCGTTCGGTGTATTATAAAATGAATGTGTATTTACTAATGTATAAATATTTATACGGAAATTAGACAGATGTTCAACGAGATGGACTGTTAGATAACTTGCGGCCACGCAAGTTAGCTTTGGGCTCTTAGGTTCCAACTCCAAGCCAGGCAAAGAAATATTGGGTTTCTAAATCAGTAATTTATTAAAAACAGTCTGGTTGATTGCTCACCTCATATCTACATGTGACTTATCTAGTGATATGTAGGAATACAATGTAGAAGGTGTAAATTCGGTCTATTTCTCCAGGAAAAGCAAGCGTGAGTTTTACTATGGAAAGGTTTTTGAGATATTTCGCTTCAAATACGTTCTAAACCACAGTATAACAAGTTTCATACTAGATCCGTTTCCGTTCTAAGCAAACTAAACTATGCTCCATTTACAAAATTGCTTGCTCAGGTTCCGTGAATCCGTCAAGTTATTGCCAAAGTTTGCTCAATCTACTTAAGCCAAGCGTTCAGTAGGTTAACTTTCGTTTAGGGTTTTGTTATCTGACTTTCGGAAAAGAAGCTGTATAACTACTTAATTAAAAGAGTAGTTAATGGAAGATTCATTTAACTATTTATATATTTATCCTAATATTAAAATTCAAATGATAAACGTCAAAACCAGTTTATATTGTCATTCTTTATAAACACAATACCGAAAAAAAAAACATATTATTACACTTTTTCTGTAACAAAATAATGTTATAAAATATATTTTTACCTAGACGATCCGGGCAAACCCTGGAAGTTAATATCACCAAGGATGTTCCATCAATATTATTTTTATAATGTAACGCATATGCGTGGCGCGCCATTTTTGTAGCATTACACAACAATTGTTGACCCTAATTTTGATCTTTTATTAATGTAGGTTCAATCCTAATGTGGGAAAGTAGATAAAGTAGTGTATGACACTGCAAATAACTAGGTATTAAAATACTCGTGTGACACTTTTAAAGACCTCGCCTGCGTTTCGCATTTGTTACATGTTATGTCTATTATTCGGTTAACGCGTCACCTTAAACAAATTGTAATTATCAGTTTGAGCGGCATCTACATCGCCACACGTGAACTACGCATCACATTGACGTCACGCAAAATCCTGCATCGCGCAAGCAGTTTGCCGCTCCCGACAAAAATAGTAGCCCACCAGACACGACACCTGACACCAACACATCTATAAGTTGTACAGGTACAAAACTTGGAATACCTCTCAACAATGACAAAAACTGAATAAAATAGTTAACAAAACATGTCTCAAATAACGTCAATAGATGTATGACTTGACGTAGTTTTAGATACTTAATGTATTATGCATATCTTTGTATGTAAATATGTTTTACACACGACATGTTGACAAGTCTCTTACAGAGCTTGTCAAAAACAACTATCAAAACTTATTCATGTGTGTTAACACGGGATAGTGATGTATTCCTTTACCACTTGACAAAGAGGATTCCATAATGTGATAGCCAATAGAATGGCTTTATTTTTTAATGAGTAGCACTGACGTTATGGAGCCTGCGAATTGTATTATCTTTGCCTGTTGTTGTTATAAAGTCAAACTACTCTATACAGACCAAATTTAAGGAAGAAAACGCGAGTTTATGATGTTTTCCTACACCCTTATTTTTGAGCAACACGCAATCACACAATGGAGCTTGTGACTTGAATTACATATATTTGTCTGTTATCGATAAAAGGTGATAAAGGTAAAGATTAGATTTACTGATCGAATCAGCTGCTACATTATATGTAAAGTATATTACATTTCCGTCGGTTCCGTGTGGTGCCTGACGTAAAGAATATCACCATCCCATCTCTTCCCGTGGATGTCGTAGGAGGCAACTAAGGTACTTACTAGAGAATGGGCAGCAGCGTTTTTTATGCATTTTACCACCATACTGCGTTCGCCAACCCGCCTGCCAAGCGTGGCGATTATGGCAAGCCCCCCCAAATTGGGGGAGGCCTATGTCCAGCAGTGGACGAAGTGGACATCTTCTGGCTGAAATGATGAATGGTGATGATGTTACATTTTGCTGTGGGTTATCCGTTTCTTCGGTAAAATTTATTTTCAGAGATAGAAAATTTGCTTTTGTAGATTGATTAAAAAACCTCGCAGTTTATTCAACGCTCACTTTATCTAGTGTCCCACCACCTAGTTTTAATCAAGACCGCATAGATACTCTGAAAAAGGAGCAGCAATAGAAAAAAACAGAATATAGAAAAATCTAGGCTAGAGTCTAGATCTTTCTATATTCTGTTTTTTTTTTCAGTTCTCATGCATGATTATAATTATATCAAGCCTTTTACTATCTCACTGAAGGGCAAAGACGCAAAATGGTTGTTTCTTACTAACTCATACAGTGATATCAAATTACAAAGTTCTTTGTTCTTTGTTCATGACATCGACTTAAATGTAAATGTGTGTATGTTGTTACTAAATGAAATTTTCTCCAAATGAAAGTTATCACCAGATTTTTTTGCTTTTATGTATAATTTAGTATATAAAGTCTCAGGTGTAATTAAAGAAAATTGAGTTTCAAAATCCCTTTGAAAATTTTCTTGTACCAAAGTAATGGAATAAAATATCTTGCGTGATCATGTTGGTGGATTTCGTTTCTGACATCCTATATCTTGTTATAATAAATGTGCTGTATGAAAAGGGTTAGAGAACTACTCGTAAATCTGTTTAACAAGCTGTAGTCGACTGTAGTTTCATGTTTCCTTTGGTTTAAAGTTCTTTTACGAATACATATTATAAAGTTTATTGCAGTAGTGTTAGAATTATTCGTTACTGACATAAAGCGTAAAACTAACAAATAAAAAATTGTGACTTCTTTAAATTTACCCGAAACGAGACAATATAGAGTAATTCAAAGAATCACTTCATTTACTTCGGTTCCCGTTATATCCACTTTTTAGATTTCTTGGTTTAATTCCCTTTACGTTAAACACGTACCCGTTATCAAAACAGGTAAGACGCCAAGAGCAATGTACATATTTTAAACCGAACCCATACCGTAATCGCGGTTTCTCAAGTCTCACAAGTCATAACTTGTCAGCGCGTGTATGGGGGAAGCCGTACCCGTGCTTAATAAGCTACACGCTCAAGCGATATGCGTCTTGCGATAGCGACTGCCGAGAAAACAAATGAAAGAAGTTGTTTGAGGCAAGCCACGAGTCACGGCGACCAGCACCCTAATTGCGTAACTCACGATTAATCATAATCTGTTTCGTTTTGAAACAGATGGCTAAGCCATTGCTTCGTATGTTCGAAAAATGTGTCTGCTCAACAATATAAATAACGCAATGAATAATGTTGAACTGTGAAAATGAAACCGATTATGATTAATCGCGTGTTACGCAATAAGGGTGCAGCACACGCGATTAATCATAATCGGTTTCATTTTGACAGTTCAACAATATTCATTGCGTTATTTACGTTGTTCAGCAGACACATTTTTCGAACATATGTAACAATGGTTTATCCATCTGTTTCAAAACCAAACAGATTATGATTAATCGTGAGTTACGCAATTAGGGTGCCGACCTGTGGAGCGATGAACGGAAACAAGAGACGTGCGTGCGTTTCTCTTGACACAAACCGCGGCACAAGTCGCGTTTGAAGGCCTTTTCAGAAGACATCTTGTAAACAAAGACGGTTCCAATACATTATTCTCTCGTGTGTTTTGTAAACTGTCACGAAATAATTAAGGGGTGAATCGAATGTTAATCAACGATGTAGATTATTATTGACACTTGTTGTGTACATTGTTGTGGCACGTGTAAATATAGATAGGTGATGTGTACATATTTATATTTTATATTGTGTACTCATTAATTTTAATTTTTAAATGTTCTGTTGGTAGTGTTCTACCGACCACACATGCGCTGGCCATATTTGGCACACATTGAGAAGAATCGGGATGTACGGCACACTGCAAAATGCGTCCAGGTATATTATTTTTCTTACTGTAAATCCAAGTATGAAACTATGAAATTAAAAATACAAAAAAGTAGCGACTTACAATAATATTTTAAGCAAATGTTGGTGTTTTTAAAACTGGTTTTCTTAAATAATTATCACATCATAAATATTAATTATGAAATCAGGAAAGTTAGGTACCTGAAACATTTTGAATGACCTGCTTATAAACTAACCAAAATAAATATAGACTTATGTTACATAATATTTATGTTGTCAAAAATGTTGGATTTGAACTTTACTGTCACCATACTCAAAAAAAAAAAAATATATAAATAAAAGGCGTGAGTTTATGTATGGTATGTGTATGTTATTAATTATTAATTTAATTATTTTTTAAGTAATTCATTAATTTAATAAATAATTCATTAATTTATAATTATAAATTAAAGATTACCGGAATCATCAATCGATATCAACTTACTAGGTAGATACTGTAGATAGTAATAAAATTTATCATAATTTTTAGATAATTATGTAAATGTCTAAAAGAAAATATGAGCTCAGTATTGAAGTTTTTAAATGTTCAATTATTATTATTATATGATAATAAGTATTTATTGATAAAGCCTACGATATAATTACATATTATAATATTTGGATACTTACATAGTAAGTGTGGATTATTGAATGTTATTACCGTAGATATAAAAATTATAATATATTTTTATTATACCTATTAGAGACCTTGCACATTTGGCGGACTAGTCGCGGAGACCAATGTTTTTGGTTGGGACATCAACTTCTTAGTCTTATTTTGTCTGCATGCATATTGTGCCACTTATTCAACATATTTCAGTCTTAATAAGGGTTATCATGTTATTCAGTAAACGAAAGTAAGCGACTGCTTATCTGGACTACCTCTATCCTAGTATGATATTACCCAGTAACTGGGTTGTGGAGGTCAGATAGGCAGTCGGTCCATGTAAAATAGCTGCACCTGGATAGGCTAGAAGCTAGGCAGATGATTATGAGATAATAGGTCTTTACCTATGAAATTGCCGTTTTGTATGAAAAAATTTAAACGAATTTTTTTCATGTATTTTTTATTTGTATTAATCGAAGTAATCACCCATGCAATCAATGCATCTTTGCCATCGCAGTGGCAGTTTATTGATGCCCTTCTTAAAGAAATCAGCTGGACGGGAGGCAACAAATTCTTCAAAGGCATTTTGTACTGCCTCTCGGGTATTGAATTTTTTTCCCGCCAAGAAGTTATCCAAATTCTGGAAAAAGTAGTAGTCTGTAGGCGCAAGGTCTGGTGAGTAGGGCGGATGACGGAGAGCTTCCAACCCCAGTTCTTGCAACTTGGAGACCGTCTGCTGTGCAGTATGAGGTCGCGCGTTGTCGTGCAGGAGCAGCGGAGACGAGCGATTGACCAATGCTGGTTGGAGATGTGCCAGCTTCTCCATCATTGTGTTCAGTTCTTCACAGTACACATCTGCAGTAATGCTCACCCCGTTTGGTAAGAAGCTGTGAGGAATCACACCGGCGCTAGACCACCAAACAGTGACCATCACTTTTCTAGGGGTAAGTTTTCGTTTAGGGCATTGTTTAGGTGCTGAACCAGGATCCAACCAACTTGCTGAGCGCTTGCGGTTATCAAACAGAATCCATTTTTCATCGCAGGTAACAATGCGGTTCAAAATTCCTTCATTTGTGTGTCTGTTGAGCAGTGCAAGGCACGTCTCGACGCGTACTTCGCGCTGACGATCATTGAGTTCGTGGGGCACCCATTTGTCAAGCTTTTTTACCTTGCCAATTTGACGCAAATGGACCAATATTGTTTTGACGCTAACGTCGAAAGCTGCTGCTAATTCAGCCGTAGATTGTGTATCATCAGCTTCCACAATCGCCATTAATTCGTCATTGTCGACCAAAGTCTTCGGACGACCGCGAGGTTCATTTTTCAGGTCGAAATTTCCAGGACGGAAGCGAGCAAACCAATAACAGGTGGTGCGTTGGTTTGTAGTGTTAGCTCCGTAAACGTCGTTGATGTTGCGTGCCGCTTGTGCCGCGTTGCGGCCACGACGGTACTCATATTCCATAATTACTCGAATTTTGAACGTATCCATGATGACGAAAAAGATTTAAATGCGATGAAAATGTAACACTAATCAATAAACAAATGACTACTTTTGGAAAAAAAAATCCATGTTTTTAAAATAAAATTAATTTGAAATTAGAATTCTTACCCAAACAAAAATTATTTTGATTTGAAATGGCCAGTACTGCAAAACGGCAATTTCATAGGTAAAGACCTAATATTTACATTTTGTATGGGACTGTGGATTATTTTTCAATTATGATGTTGATATTGATGTTGATTAAATATAATCACACCTTTCTGATTCATACCACCGTGACATTTTTATCGCCTTACAAAGGCAGCCCACTTCATGTATCAAACGACTTCTAATCATCTTATAATATAAAAACTTTTCCAAAAAAAAAACAACCGACTTCCAAAAAACCACTACAAAGTGAAAAATAACTTTAATTTCGGAAGTCGGTGTCTTTGGAGCTGTATTTGAATTTTTTGTCACCGCCTACCGAAATTAAAGTTATTTTTCACTTTGTAGTGGTTTTTTGGAAGTCGGTTGTTTTTGTTTTGGAAAAAGTTTTTATTTTTCACTTTTTAGTGGTTCACATGTGCTTACCCCTTCACAGCATACCGGCGTGATGTTATGTTATGAACTGGTGTAAGCAATAGACAGACATGAGATTTCAGCAATCCCAGTCCATTTGCTATCATTTATTGAGGAGTTCCGTTGCCTATCTCCAAAGTTCTTCATCAGATCTTCACCAAATTGAAATGAGACCACTACGAGAAAGTATTCTTCCAGAAAATACCTAAATCGCTTCGTGTGCCTATAAAATTTGAAGAGTTATCTCTATTTCTCCAGGATCCCATCATCAGATCCTGACTTGATGATCATGGGACCACCTGGGAAGTATACCCTTTCAAACAAAAAAAACAAAATCCAAATCGGTCCAGCCATCTTCGAGTAATCGGGGAACATACATAAAAAAAAAATAAAAAAAAATAACAAAAAAAAAAAAAGGTTCCGACGAATTGATAACCTCCTCCTTTTTGAAGTCGGTTAAAAATGAATCCCTATTTCCCTTGGTCACGGCATCACACGTGAACGGCTGGACCAATTTTGCTAATTCTTTTTTTTTTGTGTTTGTTATTGTCAGGAGAAGGTTCATATGAAAGAAAAAATAAAGAAAGTTGCGAATTCAATATTCATAGTTAAGACAGGACATCGTCTGTCGGGTCAGCTAGTTTTTAAATAAAAAAATATTTATGAACATATGATTATAAAAAAATATATCATACACTAAGACGCATGATGTGGTACTTATATTGAAGCCGTGACTTGCTAGTCCAATGTGAGAGTTCTCTTGAATACCTACTTCTTTACCATGATGGAAAAATACTTTATACTCTTTGTAATATTGGTGCGAATAAATTGAATAAATGTAAAAGTAATAAAATAGTTTAATAATAAAAACACTATTTCAATAAAACACAATGTTTTTTATCTTAATTAATTTAGGCACTACTTACCACAGTGTAACTGTAAATACATCAGAATGACAAACATTTCATTGATAATTCAAGATGTCCACGAAAGTCACGTTTCATAGTAAAAAATAACATTATAAAAACTCGCAGCAAGTCGACTTACTATGAATGATTACACAGCGCAAGTCGTTTGCCGGAATCAACTTGATTAATGTAAGAGCACATTTACACACGATATATTTTTAACGTTAATTCTGTTAGAATTATTGCCGAAAGTTGTATAAAACTCACGGCATCATTCTAATTTATACTTTATGACAATGATATAACAGTTACATTGCAATGGAGTTACGTTAAAAAAAAAAAACTTAAATGTGCTTCTTTGGTGACTTGAAAATGGACATTCTGCATAAGGCTTAGTTTACATGACAACAGCTTACGATCTTCACACTAGTTTAAATTGTCAAAACAACCTTCCACAAGCTTATTAGAGTTGCTGCAAATCACAATAAATTACGTAAAATGTTTAATGAATACGTAGTGTTTGCAAAAGTCGGATATGTTACAAGCATTGTGATCGGAACATGTAGCCTAAAAATACTGAAGATGTGAATGGTATTTGTAAAACATGGCATGGGCAACATACGACTGCTTCTAATAGTCATTATAACATAACAACAGTTCTAAAGAACTGTCTGGGTTCAAAAACTACTCTTAAGGTGAATCTAGTCGACATTTTTTCCATCCAAACTATGGAAGCGTATTACTCCACTGTTCGACAATGTACATCAAAAATTAAACATGGCATGGTTTGTTTCATTATTAATATTTTCTGTAGAGAAACAGAATACTAAAATAAAAAGTCATTAAAAAGTTATGAGCCAACAAAGATTCGTTTTTCTTGCTAATTTAACATAACTCTGGGCGTGTTTAAGTAACAAAAGAAGTGTAAAATCTCCAAAACCAAGTCGGTACTGACAAAGTTCAATTCGAAAAAATTCATAAACTTTATTGGTCATTGATTTATGCAGTGGTTTTTTCATAAAATCCGATCTTCCGAAGGACTATTCTTAATTTTTTACGCGCCTGTTTTACTATAAATGATCCTGCATCTCACTCAATAACGTTTTGCGTGTAGACTAGCGTCTAACTGCTTATCACTATTACTACCTCTGTCTGACACGAAGCCTGGTGAGACAGCGTGCTTTTTAGCCAGGCCCACCAGTGAGTTCGAGCCAGCGATTAGATTCCCCTTAAATCCACATCCTACAAATAAAATACAAACAATAATTGCCAGTCTAGTTTTATTCTAACATGTATCGACGACATCTTAGAGGGTCCACTGTTGCACGTGCCATCCAACTATATATTAAATATTTTTTGTAAATAAATTAAGTAAATCTAAATGTAAGTAATGTTCGCTTTAATGTCAAAGAAATGGTATTTTTCGACCAATTAAAATCCGAATTCCCGAATATGTGTTTTTTTACCCTGAAATTCTTCAACATTGCTAAGTTACAAAAGAAAACGATAAGAGAGTTCATTCCACGCGGGCTGGCAACAACGCATTTATCTACTAAAAAAAGTAGTACTTTTGTTTGTATTTAATGAAATAATCACGAAAATCTGCATTAAATGCGCCGTTGCCAGCCCGCGAGGGGAGAACGCTCTTAAAAAGCATTCAGGCAAAAGTCAGTGTTTGTGTCTGCTGATATATAAATATCACTAAATTATCCCCCCTGGGGGATGATATTACAAAAACGCTGAAATATGTATTTTTGTATTTTTAATCAGAAGTATAAGTTTGAATTTTTATAACCCTAACTTATGAAATGCTGGGTTTTCCATACAAACTTTTATCCACTTTATCACCCGTTTTAATATTATTATTGTGACAAAATTTAATGTCATCTATCGCCATCTTTTGCCTGGCCTAATTAAATATAAATTCTTTTAATGGTTTATGCTTGAAAGGTAAAGACAGACCGAGTTATTTTTGAATTTATAAAATTAGTATGGCGTATGGATCGACTTAATATGATACAGAATTAATCCTACCTATTGCTGCGAGTCCTATTTAAGGCCCTGAGGCCTATTTCGACCAGCGACAGGTGACAGTTTTTGACAAAAAAAAGGCAATATGAAGTATAATAAATGATATTGTCCGGTAAATATATTAAATAACTATTTGGGGGCACCTGAAAACTATTCAAATTCCATAAAAATACATTAGTACAGAAGCCTATGTCCAGCAGTGGACGTCTTTCGGTTAAATCATGATGATGATGATGATGACATCAGTACAGCGGGAATCCGCTGGATGTGGGAAGCACAAGACCGGTCGAAATGGAAGAGCTTGGGGGAGGCCTATGTCCAGCAGTGGACGACTTTCGGCTGAAATGATGATGAAATGATGACATCAGTACAAAGAGCTTGAAAATAAACAACCTTCAGAATGCTCTATTAGAACTGAATGTCTAGTCTTACAATGAATTTTTACCAAGATCTATCGTTGGAAGTAAGAAGAGTGAATTAGGCATTTTTTTTTTTAATTTCTAATGAAATAAAATAGACCATAATAGCGCTACGTTTAAATGGTAGCCTTTTGTCTGGTTTTACTGTTTTTCCTGGAACCAATGTTAACGAATCATTATTTTGAAGTGGCCGTTCTAAGTTGGTAAATTTTAAATCCTACTATAATATTATAAATGTGAAATTTTGTGACGATGTTTGTTACTGAATCACGCAAAAACGGCTGACCGGATGTGGATGAAATTTGGCACATAGATAGATTATAACCTAGACTAACACATAGGATACTTTTTATCCCAGTAGTACGTTCCCGTGGTATAATTTCCGATCTAAACGTGGGCGAAGCTGCAGGCGGAAGTTAGTACCACAATTTAGTTCAATTTTTATACTAACTTCTTGATATAATGGGAACTTTATAGTAATGATTCGCAAAAGTTGTAATGAATAGAAAAGTGTTATTGGTTTTTTCGATCTGAAATTTCTCAGTAGCAATCTGGATGTATGCCCAATAACTTGGCCCCCCTTGATGGCAATAAGCTCGCCTCGTAAGTACATGAGACTGAAACATAACTGGCGAAATGTCTGTTTACTATACATAGCTGCAATGAAGCCGTGGTTTTAAAATGATGAATTTAGCTGGGTAAGCTCCAAAATCAGGCAGAAATATACCTACAATAAAGACTACATAATGGATAAAGTAAACTTACCTATCTTTAATGCCGAACCTATAAATAAATCGAAAACTTATTTCGGTCTCTCTTTGACCTTTCATTTATATTGAACACAGAGTTAACTAAATAGGTACACGGAAGCTTTCTGTAAATACGAGTCTGAACGATTCCAGATGATAAATTATTTATTTATAGAACAAATCACACCGTACCAAAGGCACTATATTGACGAAGTGCTAAATATAGTGCCTTTGATAAAGGCACAGGCCAAAGGGGCTTGTGGGTAAGTACTACTATTAGCCGCACGGGTCGATCGACTAGATTAAGCTACGCTTGCTGCCGTTGGTCCGTGGATGGGTGACTATATTTACATACCAAGACCCCACCGTGCCTCGGAAAGCACGTTAAGCCGTTGGTCCCGGCTGTCATTTGTGGATCTTTGTCAGCGGGTCGTCAGAAGCCCAAAAATCTGACAACCAGTCTTACCAAGGGGTATCGTATTACCCAGTAGCTGGTTGTGGAGGTCAGATAGGCAGTCGCTCCATGTAAAATACTGGTATTCAGCTGCATCCGGTTAGACTAGAAGCTGACCCCAACATAGTTGGGAAACGGGTAGGCAGATGATGATGATGATAAAGGCACTATATTTAGAACTCCGTCCGATTGTAGACACAGTTGATTGTTTTTTGTTATTAAAATGGATATACAGGGTGTCCGGAAATTAATGGATAACCTTGAAATGGTTTATGGTAGAACTAATGGCCATTCAGAAAAAAACATTTTTATTTGTATTTATTCGGTATATAAAAAATAAAAAAAAATTACAACCGACTTTCGAATGAACACTACAAAGTGAAAAATTACTTTAATTTCAGATGGCGGTGACAAAAAATTAAAATACATATCCAAAGGCACCGACTTCCTAAATTAAAGTTATTTTTCACTTTGTAGTGTTTTTTCGGAAGTCGGTTGTTTTTTTTGGATTTTTTTTCCTGAAAAAATAATAATAATAAATGTTTTTTTTTATGAATGGCCATTAGTTCTACCATGAACCATTTCAAGGTTATCCATTAATTACCGGACACCCTGTATAGCAGGGATGTTACGGAGGTCATCATGAGGGATCGTGGTTAGATGATAACAGCTGCTTGAATTGATCGAAGGTAAGCTACGCTTGCCCATACATTACATATCCAGGACCCCTCCGGACTCGCAAAGCACGCTAAACCAATGCTCCCAACTGTCATTCATGGAAAGAATCTTTAAGAGCAATTACGGGTAATCAGAAGCCTCGAAGTCTAAAAATCAGTCCTACCAAAAAGTATCGTGGTACCCAGTTTATTGAAGGGCGACCCCAACATAGTTGGGACAAGAATAGGCAGATTGATCGATAACGGAGGCCATCGAAGCGGAAGCGGAGCCAGACAAAATCAGAAAGAAAACATTAATTTAACATTTATTAAAGAAAGTAAACGACCGCTTGGTGATCTAGAAGTGGTTAACTAGGTACAAACAGATTTGCGGCTCTGTCACTTAAAAAAATCGCCTAGAAGGTCTAGGCGATTTCTTTGTGGTTTCTAAATACAACCGCTTCCCACGCACAACGGACCGAATGGGAGTCTACGTGCGGAAAAGGGAGTCCCATCATCAATACAACCGCTTTCACCAAAAAGTTACTCAATTGATACTGAGCTTAGCAGCGGTGGTGACATGGGAGTAAAAACTTGAAACTTCGCGTTATATTTCCATGACACTAAAGGATTACCAATTACTAAGTTGGTACGAATTTTCTTTTTCAGATCTACTTTACAACTCCGTTAAAAACATGCGGAAGTGGACGGGGATGCGGATGCATGCATTCTCGCGAAAGTTCCGCATTTGCGGATGCGGAGGCGAAGTTGCATTCCAACCCTAATGAATATAGGTACGCCTAGACAGTGCCAGGCATGTGCTTCAAATGTTAAGCACCGATAGCCACGCAAGTGACGCGTGCGCCAGGCTGAGTCATCTTGATATCCAGACCAGTCGTACTAAGCGCTTCTCCTCCAAATTTATTATGCACACAGCCCCAGCAAAGTGTGGTACTCTCTGCTTGCGTCTGTGTTCCCTTCCATATTAAACCCATCTTCCTTCAAAACCAGAGTGAATAGCCATCTTCTGGGCACGCTTGATCCGTCATAGACCTCATCAATCACTTCCCATCAGGCGTGATGTAGTAATAAAAAAAAAGCATTTGCGTCGCACGCCTTGTACTGTCTAGGCGTACCTTAGGCATCAGAATTGAGAATTCATTCAAATTTACTCGTTCGAACGCGCTAATGTCTAAAACTTCCAGTCCGATTTGAACTCCAATTATTGAGGAAGGCTTTTAAATATAATTCTAGGAACCTTATGAGACGAGAAAAAAACAAAAGTCCTGAAAGAACGATGAACAAAAATGAGGTGGCGGGGTGGGTCGAGGGAAGAAAAAAATCCACGTGGATGAAGAAGCTAGTTGTTCATAAAAATTGTGTGACTAAAAATGACGTAATTTTTATCTTTTAAATACTGTGGATCCTACGAGCTGAGATGTGGATACAAGACTCACTTTAAGTTTTGCACAATTTGAACTGAAAAATCATAGATTGGTTTAAGTTATTTTCTTTTCCTGAATTAGTTGAAGCATACTTCGCTTACATTGCGCATTCTTGATTATATCCCAGTTGCATTATTTGATTTTTTATTCCATACTACTATTATCAGACCAGATTCCCAGACACTACATTTTTCTTTTTTGCAGCAAATTTTTCTTAGCGTTCATGATGAATCTAATTTACATTAAATTATTTATTCCATACATTTCTTTGTCAAAACATTCATTCTGAAATATTTTTATGATTCTCTCTACTTTAGACATTCAGATAGAAATAATATCTTTTATACGGGATAAAATTTTAACCAGTGCGCAAACTATAACCATGAATTCAGCATATTATGTTTTTATGTTTATGTTTTTAGACTCCATAGTGTAGAAATTTTTCGTCAGTTATACAAAAAAAATCTGCTGTTTCATAGAAAAGTGAAATACCTACGCGGTCAAAATGTATGGAACAGCAAATTGGTTTTATCCTGTATAGAATCGGGATTGACATCAAGTTGCAGAAAATCAAATATTATTTTTCAATTTCTTACTGCATTCCCATTTTATTTGAAAAAGAAAGATAAACTTATCTGTCGTGGCTTGCCAACCGTACCTAAGCTCTCTTAAAATACAATGTCGATATGTAGCTCGAGATTGCTTGCCTTCTTTTAAAATACACAATGTTAAGTCGTACTGAAAGATTTAAAGAAATTGAAAGTATGTAGATCAGCTAAGGTAGGTTTTGTAAAATTCTGAATTCTGAAGAACCATTTGAACAGTTTCAGAAGAAGCAAATAAATAAAAGGAAGAACATTATACACACAGTATCTATATAGCTTTTATCATTAAAAAATATGGGCAAACAATTACCTAAATAGTTTGCGCGTCGATGTCCCTGCCACCATTATACCTTCCGTTATCGACGCATTTAATTTAATTGGAAAAGTTTTCACATAATCAATAATCTTTGTTATTTTCCCACATATCTGACATGTCAGACCTGCTTACAACACTTCATATGATTCATTACATACCTACGTTCAACATTTATTTACACTATTTTGCATATCTTACCCATTCACACTACTACCACAGAATATATATATAAACCGAGCAGAAAGAAAGCTTCACTACACTACTACACACAGCTATGTGTGTGTGCCCTGTCACCGACGAGGCACGGGGGACGAGCGCCGGCGCCCACTCGCGTACAAACCGGCTTGAACCAGCTCAGTAAGCCGACAAAGTTAAGGGGTGCAAGCTAGCGGCAGTGTTTTTTAACTGTTTTTAAAGATGACAAACTGTTGTACTGTGTGTACAAATAATAGTAGAAAAACTTAAGATATTACTCACATATTTTAAATGCTTATTATATAAGTATTTAGTTACGAGAGAGGTAATATCAAAAATAATTAAGAAGTAAGGCTTACCTACCGCCTATATTGGCGTATTATTGTTCGTCTCCTATTTATTTGTTTCGTATTTTACTATGTTTGTAGATACCAAAGTGTGTTTCTGGGCCGTCCTAGCAAGATTCTCTTTGACCTTTTGTATAAGATACTTAACTTACATAGCACGGACACACGGAAGTAGAAGATTGCGGCGGGATTTTACCGCGATTGGATTCTCAACGCTCGGCTCAACACTGACAGTTGAAAATCCAGTGGGCCATAAAATCCCGCTGCGGTATTTTTACATTCGGGCGAACGTGGGCTAATAGTTTCGCCATGTCCGTCCGTAAGGAATAGTAATTTTAGTGACCAAAAAAAGCAAGCATTGTACGGTTTCAGACATTTATTTCTCAAAAGAATACAATTCACTTAATATGAGAAATACAAGGTAATCTTAAAACTAAATACGAGAATTACTTATGAAGAAGGTAGGTATTCGTAAATAAATAAGTTAATTAGAAGACATACAATTTTTACAGTGTTGTGGGTAAAAGGAAAAAGTGGGTGTACTATTTACATATCGATTCTTGAAGGCAAGTCAATAGCTATTTTACATTGAACTATTTATATGTACTGTAATGTTTCGAAAATACAGAGTAGGTATTCTAGTTTTCTTTATACGAGTATGTACTTAGCAAATTAGTAAACCATAAATAATAATAATTGATGAGGATGTAAATAAAATTGAATTGATGAGGTGGGTTAAATTTAAAACCTAGAGAAATCTTTTAAGATGTGGTGCTTTATAGTTCGATTGAATAAAGTAAAAGACTGTATCTCTTTAATGTCATTCGGTAATTTATTATACAATTCTGCTCCTTCGTAAAGAATATTCTTCCTTCCGTAATTAGTTCGTGGTGGTCTTAAGCAAATGTTGTTTTTCCGTCTGGTACTACGTTTTTGTGTTTGCCCTTTTTTTGTAAATGTTATTTTTGAGTGTATATTTTTATTTAACAGCTTATGTCTAATATGCATGTGTTGTATTTATAAATAAATCTGTGATAGTGTCATCAATTTAGTTTCTTTATAAATTGTATGCCTATGTATCTTTATTTATTTCACAGAATAATTCATTTCTTACTTTGATATTTTCAATAACCGAGTGACAACCCTATAAAATTAGGTAAGAATTTTGAGTTCTGTGAAGCTTTCGTTCTGCTCGGGTATATATTCTGTGCTACTATCACATTCATAAATGATGTCTGAAAACATAAAATAATCTAGTTTAGCTTGAGTAAGCTCATACTTAAACCCGATAAAGCACGTCTTAAAACTTTGTCTACCTTTTCATTTGTCGTAATAGTTAATAAATAATGTCTACCTCCACGCAAAAGAAAAAAAAACCTCAAAAACCTTCAGGTTTCAATGAGAAAACTCAAAAAAAATACTACGTGCCGTTTTTATGCGACTAAAAAACGATTGACAAATGATTGATGATTTTATTTCTGAAAGTAAGTTTGTACATTCACTTTTACACATCACTGATATTTTAAAAACTAGATTAAGTCGGCGTTTCTTATCTAACAACTCTGGAAGAAAGGCCGAACCAAACTCAGAGGTCACAATCTCCTTTAAAGTCCAGACAAAATCTTGGTCAAATCATGTGCCGACCATGTAGATTGATGTCTGAAATAATCTTTTGAGGAAAGAACCACACAGATGGAGTGAGCCTGTCCAGTCAGTGCACGTATTTGTCAGTAACCCTGCAGCTTAACTCAAAACATAAGGAGCTTATCGATTGGACGAATTTAAATACCAATGAAAGGAAATTTGGGTCGACACAATACACAGGGTAATAGCGGTTTTAATCTTTGGACTACAAGAATGGGGAATGAATTATATTGTATATGGTGGTGGGGCGAAAGGCAAAAATACAAGACGTATTTACCCACTTAGTACCTAGGCAGCTCTTTGTTAGACGAAGAGCAATTGCTTTGAAAGCTCCTATTAACTATAAAATATTACCGAAACGTTAAGAATCATTGACTTACTACTTAACTTCACTCAATGCAAGGTATAATAAGTGTACCAAAAACCTGATTTGCACGGTACCATTTAATTGCCTGTTGCATACCTTGAGTTGACGCAACAATAAATGTTGCTTCGTCTAATCAGTGCTTAGATGGTACAATTCATTAGGTGCTTAAATTTTGTTGTAGAACACAAGCTGCTTAAAATTTGCTTATATGGGGCTTTTTTTTTGGATGGGAAATCATCAAATGACTTCTTCCGCTCTGGGTAGAGCAGTAGTGGGTTTTAGTAAGACTTTTACTGACTAAAACCCACCCGTGTTCTCTCAGTTGCCTGTATGCCAGGGGCCGCGGTATCTCTTTCGAACAACCCGCACCCCTGGGCTTATATGGGGCTTAAGGGACAATTAGTACTTATCATTTATTATTATAGCTGTGGAATAGAGGAGTGGACTGTAAGTTTTGGCTGGTTGTTCTGTAGGAACTGAGTTCTGCTCGTTCGCCCAATCAAGGATGCAAATTCAACAGAGAAAAATCTAAGTACGACTCACCTTTTTCCCGCTGCGGCCGCTTCTTGGTCGTGGTCGTTCCTCTGGGTGGAATGTTGATCACACAGTCAGCAGCACGAGTACAAAACACGGTAATGCACAATTTGTCCTTGTTTTAGCAATTTGCACTCACGGAGTTCAAAATCAGATTGTATTCAAGCGAGCAATGGCGGCAGACTCTCTTGTCCTTTTTTGCACACACCTTTTGATGATGGCGCGCGCGTCGCGGAATCATGCGTTTTGGCGGGAATGGGAACCAACCAATCGCGTGCCGCCTTGGCGAGCGTCCATAGATAATCAATATTGGATTTGACCAATCATGGGCTATATACAGAACATACCCCCTACCGAAACCATAATGATGGTTTCTAAGAAACTAAGATTACCTTAATACCTATAATAAAAAAAAAAATTAAATAAACTCTAAGCTAGATACCTATCCCTAACAAAAACGTTTTGACGCTTGAATCTAGTTGGTATAAGGTAATGGACAGAGTTTGTTGACTGGTCTTTGTAAGACGCTTTTTTCGGTGCGCAGCGTTACACACCGAACTATTCCGTCGGGGCCTGGATGTAATTTTTCTATTTTGCCGAGAGGCCAATTACAGGAGGGAACATTATCAGATTTTATTATAACTAAATCTCCAACCTTTGGGTTAGAGGAAGATGTGAACCACTTAGCTCTCTGCTGAAGGGTATTTAAATACTCGTGGCTCCAACGTTTCCAGAAAAGTTGGGAACATCTCTGACTATACTGCCAACGTGACAATCTATTAATATTCACCTCTTGAACGTTATACTCGGGTATAGAGGTCAAGCTTCGACCAATGAGAAAGTGTCCGGCGGTAAGAACATTAAATTCGTCGGGATTATCGCTAGCGGGTAGTGGACATAAAGGACGCGAATTTAAAATGGCTTCTGCCTTACAAAATATTGTAGAAAGTTCCTCAAACGTTAAGGATTTTTCTCCTACACTTCGTACTAAGTGATATTTTGCTGACTTTATACCAGCTTCCCAGAGACCGCCCATATGTGGAGCACTGGGTACATTAAATTTCCAATCAACCTGCCTTTTTGCGCAACCATCGGAAATGTTATTTTGACTCTCGCGCAGAAACCTTTGGATTTCAGACAGATGTCTGCTTGCGCCAATAAAATTTGTGCCACAGTCAGAATAAAGAACGCTACATAGCCCTCTACGCGCTACGAATCTATCTAAGCAAGCAAGGAAACAGTCGGTGGAGAGAGAGGATAACACTTCCAGATGTACTGCTTTTGTGGAAAAGCAGACGAACAGTGCTAGATACGCTTTCGTCACTTTAGCATTACGACGTAAGCTTTCTTTAATTAAAAATGGACCTCCGAGGTCAACTCCGACGTTAGAAAATACCTTATTAGGTATTAACCGAGTTGGTGGCAAGGGTGCCATTTCGGGTTGTAGTAAAGTGGGTTTACATTTGAAACATGTTTTACATTTAGATAAAACAGATCTGATAACGCGACGAGCCGACAATATCCAAAAATTCTCATTGATAATATTTTGTAGTGTTCGCGGACCTACATGTAAATATTTTTTATGTAAATGACTGATCAATAGTTTGGTAAATAAACTACTTTTCGGAAGAAGACGCGGATGTTTGGCATTATACGGTAGTTCGGAATGACTGAGGCGACCCCCTACCCTGAGGAAGTCATCGACCTCAATAAATGGAGACAATTTTCGTAAAGATGGTACGTGTTTCTTATTTTTAATCAGTTTAATTTCAGCTTCAAAATAAGCCCTTTGAACCAATTTTAACAATTTATCGCAAGCTTCACCTAATTCAATGGTTGATAATATTCCCGACTTGCGAGTAGTGGTTATATCACCCCTTTTGGGCCGAAATCTTAAAATCCAAGCAAACGATCGTTGCAATTTGGAAAATGATGAAAATTGTTTAAAGATTCTTTCGCAAAATTCCGTTTTAGATTCATTGAAATTATCATTATTCTGATTTTCTGTCAATAAATTAACCGACGCTCTTAATTCCGGTAGTTTATTATTACTCTCAGTAACAAACACCGTCATGGGCCAATCGCTATAATTTTGATACATCCAATCAGGACCCTGTAACCAATGTTGATTACAACTAACAAGTTGTGCCGGAGATGCTCCGCGAGAACAAATATCGGCTAAGTTGTGTTCACTACACACATGCCGCCAAAAAAGAGGAGGTAAAACTTCAATAATTTGTGTAACGCGATGACTGACAAAGGTTTTTAGTTTATAAGGTTCCGTTTGAAGCCACGACAGTACGACTGTCGAGTCTGAAGCAGCTGTTATTTTGTTAATTTTAACGCGAGTAAATGTTTCAACTACGAACTTTATTAATTTGCTTAACAAAACAGCTCCCATTAACTCCAATCGAGGAATCGTTACGGGTTTTATTGGTGCAACTTTAGATTTGGCGGTTACTAGACGAACTTTTACGTCATTTGTTTGTCCACGACTGATAACATACACGCACGCTGCGTAGCCACGCAATGAAGCGTCACAAAATCCAACTAAGTCACATTCCAGCTCACCTGGTAATAGCATGTGACGTTCGATACGTAACTCCTTTAACAGCGGAAGTTCAGAGATAAAAGTTTGCCACGATTTTTTTAAATTAACCGGCAATTTTTCATCCCACCCAATGCCTAGCTTCCACAGCTCTTGCATGATCTGCTTCGCCACTAAAGTGCATGGTGCGATAAAACCCACGGGATCGTAAATCGACGCTAATAATTTTAGTACCGATCGTTTGGTTGACTCGTTGTCTGTCAAATTAACTGAAAAAATAAAATTATCGGATTTTGGAATCCATTTAAGTCCTAAAACCTTAATAGTACTATCGTTTTCAGCTTTAACGAATGTTACGGAGTTTTCCCTATGTTCAGAGGGAACGCGTTGTAGTAACTTCTCACTGTTACTCATCCACTTTTTTAAAGTGAAGTTAGCACTTTCAAAAATCCCAATTAATTGATCCTGTACTAAGCAAGCTTGCTCAAAAGTATTACATGAATATAGAATATCGTCCATGTAAACACCCTCACGGAGGACCTGAGCAGCGAAAGAAAAACGTTTTCCTTCATCGTTGGCTAATTGAAGTAGCGTCCGAATTGCTAAGAACGGTGAACAGCTAAGTCCGTACGTCACGGTTTTTAATTCGTATAATTTTATTGGATCGCTAGGCGATTCCCGATATAAAATGTGTTGATATAAGCGATCTTCTTTTCTTAAAGCGATAGCACGATACATTTTACAAACATCACTAACTAGACAAAATTCAAATAGTCGGAATTTCAAAATGATTGCCGCGATATCCGGATACAGCTTAGGGCCGACCAATAATACATCATTTAAAGACACGTTATTGCTACTCTTCGCTGACGCGTCGAACACTACACGTAGGGGAGTGGAGGTGCTACTAGGTCGCAAAATACTGTGATGTGGAATAATATATTTGCTAGGCTTGTTACCCTGATAAAGTTCCATATGACCGAGGACTTCATATTCCCGCATAAATTCCTTATACTTATTATTTAAATCCGTAGTACGCGCGAGTTTGCGTTCCGTGTACAGTAACCGACGCTCCGCGACAGCGCGTGTTTCACCGAGCGGTGAGCGGTCGGGCGCGAACGGCAGCGGAACTACGTATTGTCCGTTCGACTCTCGAGTATGTTCCTTAGAAAATATCTCCTCGGCTAACTGATCCAAAGGATTTTTTGAAGGTGTGCACGGCACTTCCTCAATTTCCCAAAAATCGCGTAACGTTTTTTCAATCGATTGTTCTTCGTCATATGAAACTGATAAATTCAAATTTTGTGAACTATTATTATTATGCGTAGGATATAATTTTCCACTAATAACATAACCGAAAACCGTTTTAATAACACTCGGAATACCATCCTTAATTAGTAACGGTTTATCTCTAATAATATCTGGAACTATGTCGTTACCTAACAAAATATCTATTCGCGAACGCTTAAAAAACAGTGGATCCGCTAAGTTATAAGTGTCATACTCGTTAATGACATTTTTTGTGAAAGGTACATTAGGCATATCAGCGGACACCTTTGAAATAACTACTAAATTAACGCTAAAGGTTGGACTATGAGCCTGTCTTGGTTTTAATGTACAAGTAACCATGCCTTGGTTTTTAACTACTCCTCCACCTATACCGTGAATGGTGAAAGGACACTTTTTACGTTGTAAGCCCAACTTCTGCGCACATTCAGTAGTTATAAAAGAACTCTGAGCTCCGGAATCGATGACTGCACGGCAGTCTTGATATTGACCAACACAATCAATAACATGCGTAAGTGTAGTACCTAACACTACTCCGTATTCGCAGTTATTACTCATTAAAGCTTGCTGAATGGGTGAATCAGCTGTGTCACTTACGAAGTGATTCGATACAAGCGCTTGTTGCGCGTGTGAAAGAGACGGCTGCGTGGTCAGGGTGTTCGCCACGGACGATATTCCCTCGCATTCCGTTCTTATTTTATCTTTATGTAATAAGTAATGATGCGGTGCTGCACATACTCCGCAATTCATTGTACTTTTACAATCTTTAGACTGATGGTCAGATTTAAGACAATTATGACACAGTTTTAGTGAATGAACACGGTTCATTCTTTCATCGATAGATAATTTACGAAATGTATCACATCGATAAATCATATGATTTTGTTTACAAATCACACAAGTTAAATTATTGTTATTACGGTTGTAATTATTGTGCGGAGTTCGTGCCGTATTGAGAATTGACTTTGACTTATTTTGGGTATTACTAGATTTCGACATATTATTTGAAGAGCTATTTGTAAACGTGTGTTCTAGAACTTTAATTTGTTTGTTTACAAAATCAATTAATTCCGCAAATGTAGGTATCAACTTTTGATCTCGACTTTCTTCGAATAATTTTCGCGTATGAGGGTCGAGTCTTTGTAATGCCAAATGACACAACAAGAAATCGTCTAAGTTCTTAATTTTTAATGCCTGAATCGCTTTAAGTGAATGATCAAAGGTTTCAATAAATGAAGTTAAGTTCGACGTCGTATCTTTAGTAAACGGTGAAAAGTTCAACATTTTATCGAAATACCTACATGCTAGTGTTCTGTGGTCGTGATATTTATCAACTAAACTTTGCCAAACTAATGTATAATTAGCGGCTGTGATGGGTAGATTTTTAACGATATTTAAAGCAGAACCTTTAACGCATGAAAGTAAATAATGGAATTTATCGATATCTGAGAAATTCCTATCGTGAACTAATGATGAGAACGTATCATAAAAGGTTATCCAATTCTCAATTTCTCCATCAAATTGAAATAAAGATATCTTTGGTAACGCGGGTACTACTAAATCATTTCTATCTGTTGTAGATAAGAAATCAGATTCTGATTTAGAATGTTCCTTAGCGGTTAATTGGCATGTAATAAACATTTCGTCAAATGTTTCGAGTTCCCTTATCGACATTTTAGCAGTAGGTTTTAATTGCACTTCTATTTCGTACAATTCAAATATGGTGGATTCAAACTTCGCACGGACACTTTCCATTTCCGACAATAATAACGTAAACCATTGTAATTTATCTGGTTCAGTTCCCAACTTTTTGGAATAATCATAAAGCTTTTGAATTTTAGTGAATAAATATTCCTTTTTTACTATTAGACTTTTCCGTTTAGTTTCTAAACCTTCCGCCATTTTGGAAGCGTGGTTTTGAGAAAATCAAATAGAGAATCCGGCTCGAAGGACCAGAATGTGGAATAGAGGAGTGGACTGTAAGTTTTGGCTGGTTGTTCTGTAGGAACTGAGTTCTGCTCGTTCGCCCAATCAAGGATGCAAATTCAACAGAGAAAAATCTAAGTACGACTCACCTTTTTCCCGCTGCGGCCGCTTCTTGGTCGTGGTCGTTCCTCTGGGTGGAATGTTGATCACACAGTCAGCAGCACGAGTACAAAACACGGTAATGCACAATTTGTCCTTGTTTTAGCAATTTGCACTCACGGAGTTCAAAATCAGATTGTATTCAAGCGAGCAATGGCGGCAGACTCTCTTGTCCTTTTTTGCACACACCTTTTGATGATGGCGCGCGCGTCGCGGAATCATGCGTTTTGGCGGGAATGGGAACCAACCAATCGCGTGCCGCCTTGGCGAGCGTCCATAGATAATCAATATTGGATTTGACCAATCATGGGCTATATACAGAACAATAGCAGTTGTTAGAAAACAGTGGTGGCCGTCATGGGTTGAAAGCTAAGCAGGCAATTTAGTTTGTGTAAATTATTTAATCAGTGCTGCTCTGAAAACGGTGAAGGAAAACATCGTGAGCAAACCGGCATGTCCTATCGAGCACATTTGACATCTACCTATCCGCTCTGGGCCTGCGTGTTGTTTTAAAGCCCACTCCCTCTAACAGAGAGGAGGCCTTTGTCCCAGCAGAGGGAACATAATAGGACGATGATTATTTTGTTACTAAGCTCGTGTAAATTATTCACGAAGTACAAGTTAATTTCAGTCAATCGACGTAGATCAATCAACATTGATCGCCTCGAAACAATAATCGATGGGGGATGGTCGTGAAAGGTGATTTAGCTAGACAGCGGATGACTACTTTTTGATGGTAGAAAAAGATATGTTACGCCGACTTCAAATAAAGTGGGATAAGGGCGAAAGAATGAATGACAATGGTCGACCGATGAACTGAATCCAATTGTCATGCACCACACGGTATCAATCTGAACGGTCAATGACACCGATTATAAAATTTGATGAAAATAATTACTTTAAATGGGTATTCAATTTAATTTGAAAATGCAAGAAGCTGAAAATAAATTTCTGCAAAACGATTGTAAACACTGAATGCTTAGCCCTCTTGACACTGAATTTTGAGGAGCAGTTTATATTTTAGAGTATTTAATCAAAACATCAAAGTGAGTGGTTTTTGATGATAAAGCGGTGGATTTTCTCAGTAAAAAATATTGGTACTCGATATTTCAATATCGCTGTTTCGACCTAATAAATCGATTCTGGATTATTGGAAACTATTGTTCAAACCGATTTGGCCACCGATTTAGTTTTCTTCAAATCAGTTGTTTTCATCGAAATTTTAATCAAAACGAAACTACTCAGTATTTATTTTGAGGAAAGTATAAAACCTTTACCTAGTGGTTATCATATCATATGTTTTGCAGTTATTTTGGTTACGCCAGGATTTTGGGTACTTAAACGCTTAAGTTTAGTATCACCTTGTAAGTATCTGTGTAATTTTTATGAAAAAAAAAACACAACAACATTATCACACAGTCACCGGGTAATCGTGCGAAGCGCACGATTACCTGGTGACACAGACGATTACTTGGGGTGCCTAGTTCCTCCACAAAAAACAAATACATTTACAAGAGTCAAGTACAAGAACTTTAATTACCACTAAAACTTACTCTGTTTAAACCTGTTTGAGTTTTACATATTAAAAGAAAACCTTAAATTGCAAAGTAGTTGGTAAAATTCCGTACGAACGATGCCTTCTTACTAGTTGTTCCTACAACAGCACAAACAACTCTTAAGTACCCGTAACCAGTTTAAAGTGGCTAAAACATTGTTCAAACAGCTATAAAAGAACAAATAGGCACGAAATTTCGAAAACTTTAAATTGAGTCATGAAATTAGGTGGTTCAGGCAATAAAACGTGCGAGAAGTTGGTAGACGACTTTTAGCACTAGGCTTTTACTGGTTTCCAATGCCCATTTACAACATAAAATTGCTCTTGTCGAAATTTTTAGTAAAGGGTATGAGCAAACTGACTGCCAACTTACTTTGACGTATTCAAATTACAACTGTAATTCTTACTCAGTGATATAAAATGCCTAAAGCACGGTTAATTAATGATGAAGACTGTGCTGTGTATTTTTTATGGAATCTTAAGCTATGTCAGCTCAAGGTACAATTAGGTGGATCTTACACTACAACGCACCACACTCCTGGGCCTCAAGTCTGCTATTACAATAGTGTCAGAATGGTCTATCATTGATTTCATAATTGTTGATTTTGACAAATTTGGTAATCTACTAATAAAATGGCGTCATTATGACTTTCCAATGGTCAGCCACTGACACTCCATTGAAAGAAATGGCATTTATTGGTAATCTCGTACTTCCTACTACTTTAGATTGCTTATGACACTAATAAATAATATGTAAAAATATATATAAATGAAATCTGGAATGAATAAATGTTCTTTAGTAGTAGTTTTTCGAAAAACATTTCTACTAACAAGTTTTATAATAATGGCAATACGAAAATGCCATTATGACACAATTCTATTACGAGACCATTGACCGACCAATTATCGACCATTATGAATTTAGCAGATTACGAACTTTTAGCAAAATGACAAATGACTGACAATGGGATCGTGTTGGAATGACGAATTTATAAAAATAGCAGACTAAGGCCCCTGTACGCGGGACACGGGTCCCTCCACGCATGATTTCTAAACAAATTTAATAAAAAAGCTTTACCGCGTGGGGCATTTATTAAGCTCCGTTTCCCACGCCACATCGCGTGACGCGTTGTAGAGTGAGATCTTTCTTAGTGGGAATATAAGCCATATATATGTTGGGCATATTAAGTGGATATCAGAAACATTATTTGCACTTAATTTTAAAATTTACAAAAATCAAGTTGGCGATTTGAGACTTATCTTATCGCCAACTCGTCTTACGTTGAGATTTGAGGCTTTTGAAAAATCATTTATTTATCATGACATTTTCTTTATGGCTAGCCTTAGACTACAACAAAACCTAGGTAAATACTGCAAAAAAAACAATGCAAAAATTTCGAAACTCTGTGTTTGAATTTTTTGCTACCTACTTCCGAAATTATTACTCTGTGTAGTGTATTTTTATTTGAAGGCGGTTGTTTTTTTTTTAAATAAAAAGTTTCAAAAAATTGAAATGGTATCTCTCAAAATAAAATTACGTGCATTTATGAGCAAACATAACTGAATCAAATTCGAGGGAACATTTACCGCAAAAATAGTTCTATATAATTATGCGGTAAGGCGTCATCGACCCCGCGTATCTCGAAAACTTGCGGAGAAGTTTGTCTTGCGTATTGTGTATTCAGTTTACGTATCTCTTCAATAAGTTTGTTTGCGTAACCGAAGAAACTTTAACTACAACGGAATAACGTGATAACATCTTTGATATTTGCCTTGGAAGGTATATTGGCCAACGTTAGGATTAGGTAGATTATTATAATATATACGGCATATATACCTACGAAGGTTTTCCAATACTTTCACCAATAAAATCAAAGAGCAGCTAAACACTTTTTATAATAATAATACAACCTTTATTTTATACAATGTTCGATATATTTTATACAATAGTCCCTATTAATACAATTTAACAATAATGTTTTGGAGTTGAATGAAAATCTTCTTCGATAGTAATAAGACGTATATTAATGATTTAAGGTTGTACAAAATTATAGATGATAGATGTGCGTGTATGTCGAGCGAATAGATTGCGAATGCCGCGCCGTGCGCGGAAGAATTCGGAACTACGTCCCGCACTCCTCTCCTCTGTCGTCCAGTGGTAGTGGGATCGCCGCTCATGGAGACGATGCGTAGACATGCCCCCCGCCTTGGAGTAACAGCCTCCAACGAAGAAGTAGAAGCAGGTGGAAGTTGAGAGAAGTTAGGGTTCTTCCTCAGAAGTTAGGGTTCTTGCTCCTTTAGCAGCGGACACAATCTTGGGTATGATCTTCGTATCATTCCGTTAGCTGTTTTAATGTCAGCTACACGTACTAGTCCATCCTTGCCAGGTGAAGTGCTTATGACTCGTCCAAGACGCCATTTCAAGGGTGGCAAATTGTCGTCTTTAATGAGCACCAATGTATTAGGTGCTATTGAGTCGGTATTGGATTGCCATTTAGTCCTCGTCTGCAGCTCCGAAACGTACTCCTGCGACCACCGCTTCCAGAAATTTTGTCTCATCTGCTCGATGCGCTCGTAGCGGACCAAGCGTGAAGTGTTTGTAGCTGTGAGGTCTTCGTAGGTAGGAGCAACGAGCGGCCGGCCAATCAGGAAATGGGCTGGTGTAAGAGGGAGTAGGTCGTTTGGGTCTGAAGACATGGGATACATAGGTCTGGAGTTTAGGAGGGCTTCTATTTGTGTCAATAATGTGGAAAATTCCTCATAAGTGAGGTTTACGTTTCCTACGCGACGGAGATGATGCTTAAAGGATTTAACCCCTGCCTCCCACAAACCGCCAAAATGTGGTGAGTAGGGAGGAATAAAGCTAAACTTAATATTTTCATCTGCAGCAAAATTTAAAATATCATTTTCATTACTAGTTAAAAATTTAGAGAATTCCTTTAGTGCGCCTACAAACGTTTTTCCATTGTCGGAAAATATTTGTGCGGGTTTTCCACGACGAGATAAGAACCTTTTTAAAGCCAATAGGTATGCCTCAGAACTTAGACTGGTGACTAATTCCAAGTGTATCGCACGAGTAGTAAAGCATATAAATAAACAAACATAACATTTTTCCAATTTTGAACCCCTTCCCTTGCGATTCAATATGAACATAGGTCCCGCATAATCTACACCGCAGCGCAAGAAAGGATACCCCGGTTCCAATCTTTCAGGAGGCAAGTTACCCATTTTTACTGATATTGCCTTCCCTTTCTGGCGAGTACATGTAATGCACTTATGCACGGTCTGCTTGGCTAAATCACGACCCTTGAGTGGCCACCAACTTTCTCTAATATTAGCCAAGAGCAACTGTGGACCAGCATGGAGTAGACGTTTATGTTCAAACTGGAAAAGAAGTCGCGTGAAAGTATGTTTGGAACACAACAATATGGGATGTTTTTTACTATAGGAGAAGGTATGTGAATTTACTAATCTGCCTCCCACTCTAATAAGGCAATCAGAATCTAGGAACACATCAAGACTAGATATATTTCTCATCGATTTAACAGATAAGTTTTTTATTAATGCATTAAAAATTATTGGAAACGACGTTTGTTGTGCTAAACGTACTAAAAGTAAAGTTGATTTATTTAATTCATCAGACGTAAGCGGGCCAATGATACGTTCTGTTTTGACCTTGATTCGTGCATTATGAATGAATCGTAACGAGTAAGCGGCTGCACGTCTCATGCGATTAAAATTTGAAAAACGTTCAAAGGTAAAAATAGTAGTAAAAGTTGATTGTGTAAATAAAGAATTAACATTTGGTTTAATTTCTGGTAAATCGTGCAATTTAATTATTTCATCGTGATTATTTTGTTCAAAATTAGTGTTCATTTCGGTTAAAAATGCTGGCCCGTGCCACCAAATATCTGAATTTTGAAGCGCGTCGAGCGTGAGCCCGCGAGATAAAAGATCAGCCGGGTTGGTTTTACCAGCAACATGTAACCACGGTAACTCACCAGTCAACTCATTGATTTGCACTACTCTGTTCTGGACGAATGTTTTTAACAAATTAGGTGAAGTTTTAATCCAATTTATGACAATCGTGGAGTCAGACCAAAAGTATATGTTATTAAAAGTTAATCTCCATGACTGAATTATTTTTTGATATAACTTAGCACCAACTAAAGCTCCGCATAGTTCAAGGCGCGGTATTGTAACTGGTTTAATTGGTGCCACTTTGCTCTTTGCACAAAGTAACCTAACAGTGACTGGCGAATTGTGCTTGTATGTACTTATGTATGCACATGCACCATATGCATCCTGTGATGCATCTGTGAAAATATGTAAATCTGTGTAGTCTGTATTCACTTGTCTAACATGACGAGGAATTTTTATGTTTTGTAGGTGTTGAAGCGTGTCGATAAAGTTGTTCCACATAAACAAAATATTGTTAGGTACTGGATCGTCCCAACTTAACTTACAAAGCCATAGTTTTTGTAAAAGTATTTTTGCAATTATAATTGAGGGTGATAACAAGCCTAATGGGTCGTACACCTGTGAGACAACAGACAAGATAACGCGCTTAGTCACATGAGTGAAGGTTTGATCAATCTTTGTAGTAAAGTATAACAAATCTAAATAATTCAACCAACCAAGACCGAGAGTTTTAGTTAAACAATTTTCACCTAAAGTCAATTCCTTTGTTTGATCTGTTGTAGAAGTCTCCAAATTAAACAACCATTTACGTAAATGGAAGCAACCAGATTTTAAAACATCATTTACTTTGGTACAAATGTCTAATAAACATTGTTTATTATCATGACCAGTAATTAAGTCATCCACAAACAGATCTTTGTCTATTACTTGCTTTATGACGTCATCCTCGCACTCAGATGCCAGCTGTTTGATGCATCGAATACTTAAGTAAGGAGCGGACGCGGTACCGTATGCCACGGTATTAAGCTGGTACACACCGAGTTCGTCTGATTTATTTTCACGCCAAAGAATTAACTGGAAGTTTCTTTGATCCGGTTGAATATTAATTTGTCGATACATTTTTTCGACGTCAGCGCATGCAACAAATCGAAATTGTCGAAAACGCAATAAAATTGAAAAAACGTCATTATGTAAACTAGGGCCAATATACTGAATATCGTTAAGTGATTTGCCCGATGTTGATTTTGCACTTCCATCAAAAACCACCCTAAGTTTGGTAGTACTGCTATGAACTTTTAAAACACCGTGATGTGGTAGAAAATAATAATTTGATGATGGATAGTGATTGACTCGACTCATGTGCCCTAGATTTAAATATTCATTCATAAAATCACAATATAATTTTTTATATTCAGGTGTAGACTTATCTAATTTAAGTTCAAGTGCGTGAAAACGATTTAGCGCGAGTGCGTACGTATCTCCTAGTGTGTCACTAGACTCGGCTAATGGAATGCGCACAAAAAACCGACCCGTGTTATCGCGGTACGTAGTTTGCACAAACAAGTTTTCACATAAAGACTCGTCCTTAGTTAATTTATTTTGCGGAACTATTTCTTCTAACTCCCAGAATTTTCTAAGTTGAGTATCTAATGATTGTGAGTAATTGCATTGAACTCGATTGTTGCGTAAAGTTTTATCATTCAACAATGAACCAGATATTATCCATCCCAACTTAGTATTCTGAAGATATGGACCGCTTCGCAGTCGAATTAGTCCGTCATTTAAAAGTTCCCAGAACTTATCTGCCCCAATTAATAATTCGATTTCTGATGGCGAATAAAATTTGGGATCCGCTAACTGTACATGTTCAGGAATATTTATGTGTGATTTTGTACCTAAAGATGGCAACTGAGCTGTGATTTGGTTTAAAACTAAACATTTAAAGCGTGTACTGTATTGTGTAGTTTTAGACCTCAAATGAATTTCGCATGATTGAGTGGAATTAGTCACCGAGTTACCTACCCCGGAGACTTGCACAGTGGACTGTATTAAATTAAGATTTAGTCGTTTGCATAAAGATTCTGCAATAAAGCAATGCTGACTACCGTTATCTAATAAAGCGCGGGTAGTGTGAAAATTATTGCTTTTATCTGCAACCTCAACTAAAGCCGTAGACAGCAGTACCGTATCTAATAATGAATGATTAGTACTCTGATGTGTTGTGTGAGATGCAGAATGTAATGTGGTAGTGTTTGAAGTGCTAGCACTAGTTGTATCCTGCGACGATGCCTGTGAATTAAGCGCAACAGCTGATGATGTGGATGCACACGCATTATCGTCACATTTATCATGAATTAAACTGTTGTGTTTCTTACCGCATTGCTTACAAGGACCGAACCAGCACTCATCTACCGAGTGACTACCGCGTAAACAATTACAACATAACTTCTTTTCGTTAATGAATTTAATTTTATCGTTAACAGATAGTTTTAAGAATGAATCGCAAGAATAAAGTGGATGATTTGCTTGACACATAGTGCAAATACGAGAACGTTTGGAATTTTTATTATTACATTGTTTATTTTGTGTTGATGTGTAACTATGTGATTTGTTTGGTTGTTGTGAATGTGATGGTTTCTTTACGTTATTGTCCGTGTTAGACTTACCATGTGCCAAGTGAATGGTCTCTAGTACGTCAGCCCTATTTTTAAGAAAGGTAATCAAATAATCAAGAGATAAACGTGAATTTGACTGGGTAGGACTATTTATAATTGAACTTTTATGAGTCTCCCATTCTCTTTCGGTAACTGAATCAAGTTTAGATGTAATTAAGTAAATAATCAAGGTGTCCCAGGATTCAGTCGGTTCGCCGAGGTTTTTGAGGGAACGAATATTTTTGAGAACGGTGTCTATAAGTTTACGAATTTGACTGGATGATTCCTTATTAAGTGACGCAATAGAAAACAAAGCTTTAACATGGTTTTGCACAAGTAAACGGTTATTATTGAATCTGTTTTCCATTAATTCCCATGCTATATTATAATTATCAGAGGAGAATTCCAATGACTTAATCACCGATGATGCACTGCCAGTAAGAGAAGACCGTAAATAATGGAATTTTTGCACATTATCTATTTCTTTAGAACTATGGATGAGAGATAGGTAAGTATCGCGGTACTCTAACCAATGATCATAAGAGCCATCAAAGGAAGGAAGTGAAATTGTAGGTAATTGAACTTTACTAGAAACTTTAGAATAATTTTGAGCGTTATCTGCGTTAATAATACACTTGGATTTAGTCACATAAGTATAAAAGTGGGTTTCAAAAGTTTCCCTCTCAGATAATTCCTTTTCTATTTGACTATCAGGGATTTTTAAGTCAATTTCATCTTGAATTTCTGAAAACTGCTCTAACAATAAATCTGCCTTTTGTAAACGCGTTTGTAATTCTGTTTTAATGATTTCAGTAATAGGCATTATTTCTACAGAGTCCACATACTTCATGAATAGTCGAAATTTACCGCGAACAACACCTCTTCTTTTATTTAAATCTCTAAGTATATCCTCACTACTAGTACGACCCTCCTTTATCGGAGTTTTAGGCATTTTGGCGTTTGTAGAAGACAGTGAAAAATAGTTACTTGTTAAGATTCTCAAAAGATTTTATTTTAATTTTAACGAAGTTGAGGGTAATGGCAAAACCAAATCTTTACGCGTTTTTTAACTATTTAACGGCAGTAAAACACTAGGATTTCACACAATATTAACACAAATGAAGCACTGAGTATAGAAAAAGGGATAAGAATAAAGAATGATGATTGACCTGACCGTTTTATGCTGGTACCGTGGATGACTTCGCTGATTGCCTCGTGCGTCCGATTTATGCTGGTCGCAACGATTTCTGCTGCTGCATCCGGCGATGAAGGTCCAAAATATGTTTTGGAGTTGAATGAAAATCTTCTTCGATAGTAATAAGACGTATATTAATGATTTAAGGTTGTACAAAATTATAGATGATAGATGTGCGTGTATGTCGAGCGAATAGATTGCGAATGCCGCGCCGTGCGCGGAAGAATTCGGAACTACGTCCCGCACTCCTCTCCTCTGTCGTCCAGTGGTAGTGGGATCGCCGCTCATGGAGACGATGCGTAGACAAATAATATGTAGCAAGTCTATCACTTTTAGTAGTGATAGACTTGCTACATATTATTCTCATTAATCATTTCTTTGCTACATATTATTCTCATCAATCTATTAATCATTTAGATGATTTATAATTTGCTAAAGGGCAATGGAGAGGGCTATGCTTGGAGTTTCCCTGCGTGATCGAATCAGGAATGAGGAGATCCGCAGGAGAACCAAGGTAACCGACATAGCCCGAAGAATTGCCAAACTTAAGTGGCAGTGGGCAGGGCACATTGCACGCAGAACAGATGGCCGATGGGGTCGAAAAGTTCTGGAGTGGCGACCGCGCACCGGAAGACGTAAAGTTGGAAGGCCTCCCACAGGGTGGACCGATGACCTTGTGAGGGCCGCAGGAGTCCGCTGGATGCGGGAAGCACAGAACCGGTCGAAGTGGCGGAGCTTGGGGGAGGCCTATGTCCAGCAGTGGACGTCCTTCGGCTGAAATGATAATGATGATGATAATTTGCTATAAGTATACATTACATAGGAGCCGTAGTGCCAGTCGCAACTTACGAAACAATTATAATTACAATTAAAAATATACCTTAAAATTGCAGTTGTAGGTCGTAGGTTTGAACCCAGCCAGGCGGTTTATTTTGTGTAAATAATTTCATCACCACTGCTCTCAAAATGGTGAAGGAAAACATCGTGAGGAAACCGGCAATGTACTAGAACCAAAATACAAAAAACCAGCCCACAATAGGCCCGCGTGAGAGATTAAAACCCACACCCTCTCGAAGATAGGACTCCTGTTTCTCAGCAGTGGTTACATTATAGGCTGATTATGCTTATGCTGTAATCAAAGCAAAACCTTGAACGAGCATAGAGAGAAAATCATAACAACGCCATTGACATTGGGGCATATTCATTCCCTAAATAATGATTAAATATCCTCCACTTACTAAAACTACTTACAGCTATGAAGTATCAATTTCTTTTACCCAACAAATTCATTTTTGGCGCCCAACATGGGACTGGCAATATTTTTCCAGACGGCTTTTATCAAGAAGCTTATAGATAAAAGTGGAGGCCACACTCTAAATACCTAAGTGAAGACGACTGTGGGCTAGCGCTCTCTTTCTAAATACATACATAAGAAAGAGAAAACACATATCACTGTCTCGTTCTCATGTATGTATTTAGAAAGAGAGCGTTAGCCCACAGGTCGTCTTCACTTTTTTATTTGGAGTGTGGCCTCCACTTTTATCTATAAGCTTCTTGGCTTTTATACATGTTCCTACCGCAAGGTCCTTCCTCTAGTAATAAATAAGGCTGCCAGCTGTCGTCTCACGCTATTCAGATCACGTTCGACGTTTTTTTTATTTTCAACTTTTGCGTAATCGAGGCAACCATTTTTATTTATGAGGTTTCTAATTTCCCGCTTTAATTTAATACACCACAACAGTTTTAGTAACGTTTCTGGCACGTAGCAAATAATTTCATCATGTTTTTGTGGAAATGAGGATGTTTTCATGGCCTACTGACCTCGGTTTGACGAAAATGCCAAAAAAGCCTTGAATATTAGACACCAAAATTGCTAACACGATTGGCATTTTTTGCCTTCGCACTTTTGTTTCCTTTTTGGGGCCAGAATGTAAAAAAGATATAATTCGGCTATCTTTGGTGTAAATTGATGTTTTTAACATAAAAACTGACTTCTCACTTGTATAGGAAACGACGTAGATTTTTATTATATCTAATAATAGCTTGCAATTTTTATTTCAAAAGTGTTTGCTAGTAATTAAAACGGAAATCCTTTCAGCGGCGCCTTCATGCAATTCCAAACCGCAGCCGCATTGTGACGCAGATGTGGGCTAAAACCACAATGCGAAATATTGTTTTTAACTTTCTATGACTTGCGTCATACTGGGACAGTTATATCGCGAATCTGGAAAACGACCCTTGAGCTAGACTGTCTCGACACTATATTGAAGACATCCCGGAGGTCAGCTTGTACGAGATAAGGATGGCTCTGAAGCAGCTCAAAAACAACAAGGCACCGGGTGATGACGTAATTACGGACGAACTGGCACGAACGGCTGGCGGGAAATCCGTTCTTAAGGCCCTTCAGAAGCTGTTTGATCCCATCATACTCGAGAGCAAAGCCCCACAGCCATGGAACAGAGGTGTGGTGGTACTTTTCATTAAGAAGGGTGACAATGCCCTTCTTAAAAATTATAGGCCCCTTTCACTTTTGAGCCATGTCTACAAGCTAATCTCCAGAGTCACCACGAACCGTCTAGCGCCAGGTTTGACGACTTTCAGCCTCCCGAACAAGCCGGTTTCCGTAAAGGCTTTAGCACAGTAGACCAACATACATACGCTGTGGCAGGTTATATAAAAGACCAAAGAGTTATCCTGCCTCTGTTTACCGTTTGTGGACTAGGAAAAAGCTTTCGATTCGATCGAGACACGGGCTACACTGCAGTCCCTCCAACGGTGCCAGATCGACTATCGGTACAACGAGGTGTTGAAGTGTCTGTACAAAAACGCCACTATGTCAGTCTGACTCCTGAACCAGACCTCAAAATCTATCCTTCTGCAGCGAGGTGTTAGACAAGGAGAGGTTATCTCTCCGAAACTCTTCACCGCTGCACTGTAGGACGTCTTCAAGGTTCAGGACTGGAAAGGGACTGGCATCAATATCAATGGCGAGTACATCACTCACCTTCGGTTTGCCGATGATATAGTTGTCATAGCTGAGACCATGGAGGACCTCAGTAGAGCTTCCGAAAGAGTGGGTCTTAAAATGAACATGGACAAGACAAAAATCATGTCCAATGTCCAAGTTTCTGTAAACTGAGTTTTTGTTTCAATAAATTTATATATTATTTATTTAATGTCCATGTAACACCCACTCTCATAATGGTCGGAGGTGCTGCACTCAAAGTTGTGGACGAGTACGTTTACCTAGGGCAAACTGTCCAATTAGGTAGGTCAAACTTCGAGAAAGAGTTCAATCGTCGAATCCGACTCGGCTGGGCAGCGTTCGGGAAGCTTCGCAATATCTTCTCGTCCCACATACCGCAGTGTCTCAAGACAAAAGTCTCTGATCAGTGCGTGTTGCCAGTGATGTCATATGGAACCGAAACGTGGTCTCTCACAATGGGCCTCATAAGAAAGCTTAAAGTCACCCAAAGGGCAATGGATAGGGCTATTTTTGGAGTTTCCCTGCGTGATCGAATCAGGAATGAAGATCTCAACCAAGCTAACCGACATAGCCCGTAGAATACCCAAACTTATGTGGCAATGGGCAGGGCAAACTGCTCGCAGAACAGATGGCAGATGGGGCCGGAAGGTTCTGGAGTGGCGACCGCGTATCGGAAGACGTAAAATTGGAAGGCCTCCCACAAGGTAGACCGATGATCTTGTGAGGGCCGCAGGAGTCCGCTGAATGCGGGAAGCATAGAACCGGTTGAAGTGGCGGAGCTTAGGGGAGGCTTTTGTCCAGCAGTGGACGTCTTTCGGATGAAATGATGATGATGATGTGATGACTGGCGTATCTAAAGATGTTAGTAAACAAAATCTTGCCTTGGAATACATTGCAGTAATATTCTGTAGTAAGAATATAAAATATTAACTGTTTCCTTGGGCGGAAGCCAGGATCTGTGAGTATGGAGCTGTCGTAAAATCAAACGGCCCTTTGTTTTCTGCCAGTAAATATATAGTTTCACCCAATAAAGATGAGATGACGTAGAGATGTGCTCTCTCAGTAATTGGTATGATCTTTGAAATGTGAGCTAAGGGCAAAGGTTCACTGTGATAAAAATGTGAATAAGGCAGTTTAAAATAGCAACATATAGTGTTAAGTTGGCATTTGGTGAAGTATACACCGTATGTCCTTTACCCACAAACACGATCTGTTACCATGCAGCGAAAATGATATTTTTTACCAGCAAAATTCATTATTTTACCTTCATAGTTTAAGTACCGTTCACTATGCACTCAGCTGCGAAACTCTTTTATCCGTAATGATAGTCTAGAGATTTAAAAAGCCACTCCGACTCAGTATGTCTATCAAAGGAGCAAGAAGGTAAGTTGTCTTCAAAAATAAGGAGAGCAACTCATCTTGAAAAAGGTAGTAGATACGATGAAATCACAAACAGAAAATATACGAAGCTGGATACCAGACTCTTTTATTAGCTCCTTATAAACTAGATAAAAAAAAAACGGAGAATTTTCATAACAAGTCGTCAAGTGAGTAATGAGCCGGGCGGTGCCTTGATAAGGATTTTTAGAGACTGCCAAAGAATGGACTTCTGCATCATGTTTATTAAAGTGTATAAACCTTGTCTTGGTACCTAACAAAATAGACTGACTTAAGTGACGCTGGGATCCAAAGCTTTTTTACTTTAGCTTTTTTCAAAGGTATTAATCTCAATAAAAATAAAATTATTTATAACATTCGATTGTGGTAGAACAATTTCTATGGAGTTTACAAATAAATTGTTCTACTATCTGCAAGAGCTTTTACGAACCTCCATAGTTGCAGAACACAACAGTACAATCTAAACTGTTTGTTATTTTATCGTTAAACTGCCTGCCTGTCCTTGAAGCACCTCGTAAAACCACAATCGAGGGGGATTCAAGATTTTACAGCGCATTTACATTCGTCACAGACAGCTGTACTGCAACAAAATTTTGTTTGTATTCGTTGTGTTTGATTCAGTAAAATAACAAACTTGGAAGGAGTTAGTCTATTCCTGACTATGTATGGAAAAAAAAACTCTATTTCTACTGCTTTGGTCAAAGAACTCAAACTCATAGTCAGTAATAGGGCTTGCTATCACTAAACCAACGAGGTACTCAAAGAACATCAGCAACAAGCAACATAGAACAATGTTTGTTTTTTTTAAAACCTTACCTAACTCGAGAGCAGTGTTGGTCCAGTGGTAAGGACCCACAACATACGAGTTTACTTTGTGTTTAAGACACTTTACTTTGTGTAAATTATCGTGAGGAAATCGGCATGTCCTTGAAACAAAAATTCGAAGAAATGTGACATCCGCCAGTCAACACTGGGTCAGAGTGGTGGATTATGGCCCACTCTCCCAGCCTGGCTTCAGCTGGCCTGTGTCCCAGCAGTGGAAAAATTATAGGCTGATTATGCTACCCAACTACATACAGAACCATAGAGGTAAGTACATATTAAGTGGTTTCAAATAAGACCTAAGCGATTAAGGGCAGACCTTTACTAATAAAATGAATATATACTTGCCTACAGTGCCTACTTCATAAAATTATGAAGACATTTCTTTTTATATGGGACCAAAGGGATGGTTAAATTAATTATTACGGTTAAGTTAGAACCACTAACGGTAGACCCTAAATAGAATGAGCACTTACATTTCATCCAGAACTATTTGGTAGGTAGGTTACGAACGAGTAGTCAGTAATTACCATCAGTCAGAGGTAAACAAGTTATGTAACAGGTTTATATCATGTAGAGAATATAAACAAGGAAGTAACATATCACCGGATACCGCAATGTTGATCTTGTGAACATCTTAGGTAGTAAGTAAGTTGGCAGTTACACCCAACGAAAAATGCATTGCGGACGGCGAGTAATGGGTAGCTCGCTGTCCGGTAAGGACCAAGCCCGGGTCGACGGCGCGTTGTGTTCCACGCGCGCCTCAAAGAGATGTCAGCACCAAATGGGGGGGGTCCGCAAGGGCCGATGCCTGCCAGGGGTGCGGGTTGATGGAAAGAGATACCGCGGCCCCTGGCACACAGGCAACTGAAGGAACACGGGTGGGTTTTAGTCAGTAAAAGTCTGACACGCCCTCCCACTCCACCCAGAGCGGGAGAAGTTATTTGCTGATTTCCCACCCAAAAAAAAACAAAAAAAACGAAAAATGCATTAGAGCAATAAACGGGCTTCAACCTGACCAATCCTGTAGACCGATATAAAAAATCCTGGCTTGTTGCTTTATATTTATGATACATGTATGTTTGTGAGGAAGCATAAGGAATTGTTCAGTAAGGCAGAATATTTATATCCTCGTAACCGACGAGGCCCAGGCTTGTACTGGATATCCTTCCGGGACTAGCTAAATATAATAAAAGTTGTATATCCATGTGTGTACGTTTATATATTATTATGTTACCAAGCAATGTCAAGACTTTAAATATGAGATTATTCAAAATAAATTGCATGAATGGTTGTGTAGTCATAGTTTTTATAGCGTCAAAGAATTCTTTGACTATAAATGTTAAATGTAAAATATGCTTAAGTAAATTTACTTATGTAACATGCACATGCTTATGTAACTCAACATAGTAAGGAAAACGCAAGACAAATGACTTTTATACAAACTAAAAAAATCATTGACAATAAACATAAAACTCAAACTGTAGTTTATTAGTGGTAAACATTATATGATTATGTAACAGGTTTATCATGCACAGAATATAAACAAGAAAGTTACGTATCACCGGATACCGCAATGTTGATCTAGTGAACATCGTAAATAGGGGTAATAAGCTGGGGATTACAACCAACGTTGATTTTTTTTAAGCATCTAAACAGTCAAATATTTAGCACAAACAGATTTTACTTCGTGCGGCAAATATTTATTTAAATAGGAACTTTTTATACAAACTTAAAACACACACAGCGGACAGTTACAGGGTTGTGGAGGTGAGATAGACTCCATGTATGTATCAGTCATCCATGTATCAGTATTTTATGATATTCAATTGCACCGGTTAGACTGGGAGCCGGCCCCAACATAGTTGTGTAAACGCTAGTGAGATGATGACTATAATACAAACTAAAAAATCTTTGAGAAAGAAACTATGACTACAATTACAGTTTATTCTTGTCATCCGAATGATCTTTACGAGTTCACGTTAACAAAGAGTAAACATTATAACTGACAGAATGACGTAGAAAAAGTAAACATAAAATAAAAACAAAAGACAGCGAGTGAATGCCCTGAAAATTATTGAAGAAGTAGTAGGTAGAAAACCTTTCTCACGTGATGGATTCCCGATAGAAACTAATGGCTTTAGACTAGATTACCCACGATACCCGAGACGCCGCACTTTCTAACTTATCGTTATCTTGTTAAAACATTGTTTTCTTTAGGACAAGACCTTCCATTTTATCAATGTAGGCTTTTGTTCGAAACTAGAACGAATTTTACGGTAGATAAAATAAAATGAATGAATGAAAATGCATTACAATCTGTTATAGATCACTTTCGTTTTAAAATTCAGATGAAATGGAAAAATATTAAACTTAATTCTAGGTTTGAAATACAAAGGTAAACTCGTGTATCCTTGGCTATAAAAGACGATGTGCCCCAGTCGTTTGGCTTTTTCTGTAACCCCTTTCACCCCATTGAAAGGGCTACATAATGAGGAACTATGTACAGTTGTAATCAATAGGGAAACCAGCTAACATTACATACAAAACATCTATCTTTTGTTTACTTAGACAATATTTAAGGTGAATGCGCAGTGGTAGAGCGCGAAATTCAAATTTTGTTACGTTTTTTGCAATTTTCAGGTGAGTATCAGCTTGTTACTTGATCAAAATATGATTTGCGACTATAACATGTACGTATTTACAGATTTATAATCATTAGAATCAATAATACATCTTTCTAAGTTAGATTTGTTCCATAAGAACACATTTCTTATGGAAAAGTGCTTGTGGAAGAAATCTAACTTATAAGAGATATATTAGACATTCTAATGACTTTATTCTGTAAACACGTACCTATTATATTCGCAAATCACATTTTGATCAGGATACATCCTGATACTGACCTGAAAATTGCAAAAACGTAAAAAAAATTGAATTTCGCGGTCTACCACTGCGCATTCACCTTAATAGTTTTCTCCCTCGAGCTCAGACAATCACTTAATTCCATTTCAGTATCTTAACTTAGTAAGTTAACCCGTCTATGCAAAAGCGTAGTATGAAGACATACCTTCACCACTCCACACAACCACATCAAGAAATAACACCCCGTCGTTTTTGCGTTGGGGTTTAAAAATTACAACATTCAATAAGTATAAATTGCACTTTGCTTCAACATTCTGGAAACCTTTTAACATTTTCCCATTTAGAGTGAGTCTGGAGTCTGTTTTATGCATCTATCAAGTCTCCTGCACTGTTCTACGTTATACTAGTATTATGATCTACCTTACAAAACATTGAAGGTTACCCATAAACTAGGTTACGAAGAAGTAGAGTACGTACAACTTCATATTAAATTCAATTTCGCTACGACGTAGCAAGAAAAGGTGATAGATAGAAACAGGGCGTTGGATCTTAAGGCTTGGCAGTGGTGTGTGAAAAACCTTAAAATATGCAAAAAAACGTAGCTTTTGATCTAGTAAGACAGACAGTTTCAAGATTGCAAAGAACAAAGGTTAGAAACTAGTTTAAAAGCGGAAAAGAATTCAATATATTTGCCAAAAGCTGCTTCGAAGAAGAGGGCCTTTTATTTTTCCCCTTTTCAAAGGAAACAACTTAATATCGTTGTAAATCAGCTGGCGGAATAATATAATACAGACAGCTCAACACGTGGTACGAAAAATGTCGAGTGTAATATTAAGTACCGTATATCTATCTAATACCTTTAAACGAGCAATTCTTGTATATTTGTCTATATAAAATCGAAATCTCGAAAACGGCTGTAACGATTTTCATGAAATTTAGTATGCACGGGGTTCGGGGGCGATAAATCGATCTAGCGAGATTTCATTATTCATCCAGATATTTTTATGATAATCACTTTTTCCAAAAAAAAAAAAAAAACAACAGACTTCCAAAAAAACACTACAAAGGAAAAAATAACTTTTATTTTCGGAAGTCGGTGTCTTTGGAGCTGTATTTTAAAAATAAATCACCGCCTTCCGAAATTAAAGTTATTTTTCACTTTGTATTGTTTTTTTAGAAGTCTGTTGTTTTTTTTTGGAAAAAGTTTTTATTTTTCACTTTTTAGTGGTTCACATGTGCTTACCCCTTCACAGCGTACCGGCGTGATCTTATGTTATGAAATGGTGTAAACAATAGACAGGCATGACATTTCAGCAATCCCAGTCCATTTGCTATCATTTATTGAGGAGTTCCGTTGCCTATCTCCGAAGTTCTTCATCAGATCTACACCAAATTGAAATAGGACCCCTCCGAGTAAATATTCTTCCAAAAACTACCCAAATCGCTTCAAGTGTGCCTATAAATTTGTAGAGGTCTCTCTATTTCTCCAGGATCCCATCATCAGATCCTGACTTGATGATCATGGGACCACCTGGGAAGTATACCCTTTCAAAGAAAAAAAAATCCAAATCGGTCCAGCCATCTTCGAATAATGTACATAAAAAAGGTTCCGACGAATTGAGAACCTCCTCCATTTTGAAGTCGTTTAAAAATGAATATCTACTTGCCTACAGTGCCTACTTCATAACATATTGGTCGAAATCAAAAATAAAATCCTAATCGGTCCAGCCATCTTCGAGTAATCGGGGAACATACATAGAAAAGAAAAAAAATTGGTTCCGACGAATTAAGAACCTCCTCCTTTTTGAAGTCGGTTAAAAAAGCGATGTCAAGACAGTCTATAACCAAAAATACTTGAAAAATAAATAAAACTAAGTCACAGAAGAAAATGGCAGGTATGTTTTAAAAAACAGAACTGGTGCCGTTTTCAGTAAATAAAGGTTTAAACATGAACACCGTTTTATGATGTATAAAATTCTATACTTTACTAAAACTCCATTCTGGGTTGTGGAAGTCAGATATGCATCCACTTTAAATACTTTTTTAAAATGTTAAATACTTATTTTATTTAACTTTCATAGTTTAATGAGTACCCATTACTTCACTCAACAAATAATCCAATATCAACGAGAAGACGATTTATGCTACAATAAAGATCCTTTCCTAAAATTAAAATGAAGAGCACTTTGATGAAGGCCAAGCATTAAAAGAGTTTATTAAACTCTTTTTCGCATGTGTATTTTCAATCAGCAAGTAGTCACAAAGGAACGACGGTAGAGCCTTAAATAATAAATGGTACAAAGTCGACGAGTTGAATTTTAATAAACCTTCTGTACCTACACAATGTAATATTTTGATAGTTTTTATATAAATTAAATATATTATTACAGTGAAAACATTCACTTTCTGTTCTATCATATTCACGTTATTGTAAGCAGATTGATTTAATTTTGAAACCAAATATAAAGAAATCTTATTTGGAATCCTACAACATTGGATAATCAAATCGAACCAAAACCAAATCAAAACACAATTGAATAGTAAAATTTGTTATCACAAAAAGCCAGATATAAATATATGGACGGCGAAGTAAGTGACTGTAGCGAAAAAGACGATAATTTATTGACAAGTTAAATTGATTAATCGAAGTTACAACAACTTCTATGTAATGATAATGTTTATTTGCCAAAATAGTGCTTCGCATTTCCTTATGGTGTACATTAATATCTAGGGCACACAAAAGAAGAATAAGATGCAAAGGAAGCATTTTGCTTATGAACTCCACACTAGATCGAGCCTGTCTCGTGGATCCTATGGGTAGTATTACTATAAATAATGAAGTGCGCATTACTGATGGATTGTTACAGTCGCGAAGCATATGAAAAAGTGTTATAACTTTAAGGCAAATAAAACATTTAAACAAACAAACATTGTCCAGTTTTAAAACAGAGAAATTAAAACGATAAAGTAGTTGAAGAATATTTTGATAGCAATGTGCACTATGTGTATGTGCAAGTAAGAGACAGAGAGTGTGTGTGTGTATGTGAAAGAGTGCGTATGAGTGAGTGGGTGTAGTTATGTGATGGTGTGTTTCGGATTCACTGTATGATTGGGCTAGCACCCATTTGCGAACAATCTTTTTGACTTGGCTTGTTCCAGAGTTACTGATGCCAAACATTATTACAGCTTTATTGTAAATAAGAATTGCGAGCAAGAATTCTTGTTTGCGTTGTGCGAAAGTTGTACGCGTCTTAATCGAAGCACACTTGAAAATTCGACGTTTGAGAAGCTGCGAGTATTCCAGAGTCTGTGTCATATTGTATGCTGTTTCAGTAGCATTTTTAAGATGTACAACTGTCAGACACTGAGTAATGCGGCTTCTTTATACAAAAGGATTGCCGGGTATCTGAAGGGTTTTTTGGGCATGACTTTGATCATGGTGGTAATTCCAGCTCCACCCCATACTGTTATACAATAACACAGAATGGACTCACATAGTGCCACATATAGCATGTTAATAGTTGTTTTATAGGCAGAGTTACGTAAGAGTTTCATTATGTGAATAAATTTTCTGGTGCGTTTGACCACCTGGACAATATGGGTCTTAAAAGAAAGCCGCTGGACTATTAAAACCCCAGATATTTTATACATTCTACCTTTTTGATTTTCTGGCAGGTGCACAGGACAGGATTACAGGTTGCACAATTTATAATGATGCCTAGTGGTGGTTTGGGCGCTGAGGCCTGGGTTTTGTGGAAACACAAGTTTTGTTAATGTTTAATGAAAGAAGATTGTAGTCGAGCCATCGGTTAGACTGTTTTGAGCTTCCTTATGCACCGATTCCCAGGATTTGCTATTAAATAGAATAAGAATAACTGTGTCGTCAGCATAGCTTATGATATCTGCATTGTGATCTAATGTACGATGTATATCATTTATGTAGATGAGGAATAAAGTTGGACCGAGAACACTACCCTGTGGAACCGCAAATATTATATTATTTTGATAGCTGATATTCTCACCCCTTTTCACACACTGGCGTCTGTTTTTCAGATAGGTTTTAAACTAATCTAGTGACAGTCCTCTGATTCCAATGACGTCCAGTTTATTAAGTAGTATGAGTATTGCAACGGTGTAAAATGGTTTGGCAAGATCTAACAACACTCCCAAGCATTTTTGTTATTGTCTAAATAATATGTTACTGTTGGTCAGGAGGCTTACTGCACCTTCAGTAGATTTTCCACTCCTGAAACCAAACTGTTTATTGCAGATCAGCTTGTTCAACCTAGAGTTGAACAAGCTGATCTGCAATAAACAGTTAGAATGAAACTAAGCGTTTGTTGATCACCTTTTCTAGAATTTTGGAGAATATTCCTAATGACGATATAGTCCTTTAGTTAGCAGCGTTTTGTTTTGATCTATTCTTATGTATTGGGATAACTCTGGCTTCTTTCTATGGTTAAGAGGTTTTACCAAAATCATGAAAATAATAATTTCGAGGCTATCTTTTTACGGCGTTATCTTGTTTTAAGCCATACATAAATAGGCAAAGTACTAACGTATGTTATTATTAATTAATAGCAAAGTAGGTGCCTATTAAAACTAGGTATTTCTTATTTTATTTCAAATCTTCCACTTTTATTTCAACCTGCTTTCAGGTAGTTAGGTACGTATTAAAAATTTATGAAAACAGAACCAGATTGAGTTATAATTAAAATTATCATTTTTAAAGCAAATATTTTAAAATGATTGTCATAAATTATGAACGTTAAGCTCACTGTTTTCAGAGCTAATTAAAAGTACGAATTAGGCCAAACCGTAAAATTATAATTTCCAGGTACTGCGTTCATTGCTTATACAGCTGTTTTTGACATGTGTTTTTAATGTAAAATGTATTGTGACAGTTTGATTATTTTTAATTTCGCATCTTTGTTAATGGCTTTTTATTGTTGTGGTTTCTAACCATGTTTACATATTATAAAATTTAAAAAAAAACACTGTTTCTAAGCTGATTCTTAAAAAAACTCGCAATGATTCCATAAAATACATGATTATTAAAACTCAATAGTTATGTTTCAATAATTTATAACACCGAATTAAGTTATTCTAATGTGCCATATAAAAATTACAATACTTGTTACTGTTAGCCTGGCCTAGACACGTACTGCAAGGGATAAAACGCGGTGGCCAGAAAAAAGTATGCTTAGATGTATAGGCTTTTACCTTTTGCCTTTTTTTTTAGTTATGTGAAAAACAGTAAAAAGATACGATCTTTATAGCAACAGTCATTTGCGAAATTAAAAAAAATAATTAAATGGTCTTTTTGTTTTATATTTTCTTGAAGTTAAAGATTTTTTTATTATTTTGCAGATTTTTGTAGTGTGCCCTAATTAGTCTGTCAAAAAAAAAAGGTAAAGGAAAAAGAAAAAAAAAAGAAAAAAGGAAAAAAAAGGTAGGTGTAGGTAAACCTGAATCCTTTACCTTTGTAGTCGTAGACTCTTGACATAACAATAACAAGTCAATCAGAGTCATTCACAGGTCACAGATTCACGTGCTTCGTAAACTAACTAGCGACCCGCCCTTACTTCGTGCGGTTTTAGCGATTTGACAAAACATCGAGATTTCTATACTATACCTATTTTAATATAAATGTTTTGTATTACACAAACTTTTCCGGAGTGAATTCTCTGAATGGTAATGAAAGCCGCGTCAATATCCGGTGCGTAGTTTTGGCAAACAACGTTTACACACAGAGATACCAGAAAAAAACTCATCTATAATAATTATGAACAGTATGGATACATATAGATAGCCTCGTTCTCCAATTTGTATATAGGAACTAATCAATGAAGTTACCTTGGTGATGGCATAGTTCCGCAACTAAAATTACCTTTGGGTCTTTTCATACAGAAAGGATGAAGGACCAGGAAATTGTTCGCTAATTAGTTTTCTTCTTGGTATTCGCTACCGAAGAGACCAGTAGTGGTCCAACACAACCCAAGCACGCACTTTACTTTATGTAAATTATATCATCACCGTTGCTCTGGAAACGGTGAAGGGAAACATCCTGACGAAACCGCTTTATCCTAGAACCAAAAATTCGAGGACATGTGACATATACCCGCACTGCAAAATGAATCCTATGACCCAGCGATGGGAACTTTATAAGCTGAATATCCTTATGCTATTTGTTTCCGATTGAGGTGCCTGAATCCATTTTATTCATAGCCTGAAACACAGGTTCAACCTAGTTCAGGCAATAAGGAACTGTGTTCTATTTTAATTGTTAAGATACTTTGTAAATGTGCTCTTTTTTATAAATAAACGATTATTATTATTATTTGTTATTATTCCATAGGTATTTAATAATATAAATGTGAAAGTAACCATCTATCTGTCTGTCTCCAATTTGACAGAAAGCTAACCTGGGATCTGCAGAAAGGCACTAACTACTTTTCATCCTGGATAATTGTATTAAAAAAATTATGAAAGAAAAACATTCACGCAGATGAAATCGTGGTCAAAATTAATATAATTGTAGATTTTGAGTCCGGTGGTTAGGTTCCTTAAGTTTTTCGGGTCGTTTGGAAGGCCAAAGATTTTTTTATTTTGGTATGTTCTTTCTGCTATTGTATAATACGTATCTTTTATTTGCTGAATTTGCCTGCTCTTGACTACGATAACGCCTGATGGAAATCAATGGATGAGATCTATGTTGGAACGAGCGTGGCCAGAAGATGTCTGTTCACTGTTTCTTTGAAGGTAGTCGGAATAAATGTGTTTTAATATCATCAGCTATCTTGACATTTTTCAAGCCTTTTATAGAGAGCCGTGTACAGAAAGGTTTTATTCCAAGTTTTCGAACGAAACCCACGTTTACGTCACGGCTTCGCGATAACATAAGGAAGTAGAATGTATGGAAATATTATGAAGGCGCTTTTGAATGTCCCTCCGCATTGACTTTAACGTGCATGTCTTTCCATACATTTTATGGACTTGGGATGGCCACGATAATATCGTCTCGTTAGAAATGATAAAAACGCACATTAGATATTAAGCAAAAAAAATCTTGTATGTACAGCACCAAAAGTGATAGACAACCGGGATCGTCGGATATTGTGGATATTACTAAGAACCCGGCGGATGTTTTCGAAGGAAATTTTATTTGAACATTGATTTAACATTTTATTTGAAAACATCTATCGGTCGGTGGCCGTATTTACGTAGGTTTTATTTGTGTAAATACACAGTTTCATGTCAACACTGGATGAGTATCATCCTTTTTTGTCGTAATAAAACTGTGATGGATATCTTCTACTCACGCTTTTATTGACCCTTAAATAAATAATAGATTTTGTAACAGAGCTACTCAGCCGCGTGTCAACGTGGACACTGACAGTTGGGCTGGTCCACAAATTTAAGGTCGCTCAGCGCGCTTTGGAGCGGGCTATGCTCGGAGTTTCTTTGAAATGAAATTATCCGGAAAAGAACTGGAGTCACTGACATAGCTTGTAGAGTGAGCAAGCTGAAGTGGCAGTGCGCTGGCCATATTTATCGAAGGACCGATGGATGGTGGAGCAGACGAGTCCTGGAGTGGAGACCGCGTATAGGCAAACGTAGTTTGGGACGCCCCCCAGCTAGATGGACCGACGACCGTAAAAAGGTGGCTGGGACAGACTGGATGCGGAAGGCGCAGGATAGAGTGTTGTGGCACAGTCTGGAAGAGGCCTATATCCAGCAGTGGACTGCGTTAGGCTGAGTTGATTGATTGGTCAGAGGCCTTACTTTCATCTTTAGTATTAAAGTAAGGCCTCAAAGAAAGATACGACATTCAAATTCAATACACGTGTATCGTGTATCTAAATTTGTAACCCCTCGCATAAACAAGAGACGAAAATAACTATAAATACGGAAGGTGCCCCAAACCGCACCTGTTACGTACCCCAAAGCTATTCAACCCAGAACAAATGACCAGACGGAGGCAGGTTCCCTACTATTTCAACTTTGAACTCATTATTACGGCCTTTGCCTTCCTTATTATGTCAAGTTTTGACCTGAATTTTGGTTGTTTATCAAAGTCAAAGTTTAAGCATTTATTTCAAACAGGTGCATAAAAGGCACTTTTGAACGTCAAAATCCTTACATAGTATAAAATAATGTCGTTTTTTTGTCGCTTAGATCTTTTAAACTACGCAACGGATTTTAATGTGGTTTTCATCAATAGACAATTTTTTTTATTTTATATTACTAAATGGGCCATCTCTTGACCTCGATCACACCTGATGAAAAGCGATTGATGAGGTCTATGATGGATCGAGCGTGCCCAGAAAATGCCAGTTCACTCTTGTTTTGAAGGTAGACGTTTTAAATGTGGAAGAGAACACAGACGCAGGCAGAGAGTTCCACACTTGACTGTGCGCGAGTACACGCTGAGTACGTCTGCACCAGTTCCTCCTGCCTGTGATAACATACGGTGCCGAAAAGTGGACACTGACAGTTGGGCTGATCCATAAATTTAAGGTCATTCAGCGCGCTATGGAGTGGGCTATGGTCGGAGTTTCTTTGAAGGATAAAATCAGGAATGAAATTATCCGGAAAAGAACCGGAGTCACCGACATAGCTTGTAGAGTGAGCAAGCTGAAGTGGCAGTGGGCTGGCCATGTTTGTCGAAGGACCGATGGACGGTGGAGCAGACGAGTCCTGGAGTGGAGACCGCGTATTGGCAAACGTAGTTTGGGACGTCCCCCAGCTAGATGGACCGACGACCGTAAAAAGGTGGCTGGGACAGACTGGATGTGGAAGGCGGAGGATAGAGTGTTGTGGCACAGCCTGGGAGAGGCCTATGTCCAGCAGTGGACTGCGATAGGCTGAGTTGATTGGTGGAATGAAGCTTTCTGCACTCCTTCTCCATATAAACCTTAACTGTGTCAAATTTCATACTCCTACGTCCGCGCAATTTCCGTAAAAAGAGGTACAAATTTTTGCATCACGTATGTAGATTACTCTGGATTGTTTTTGCCTTCCCGACCTAAGGTTGAATGTTACTTGCACGTTATTAAACGACAAGGTATATTTGTCGATGAGGCAGTTAGTTGGATTAAACCTTAGTGAAGTTTGAATTTCTAGAAATTTTTGTCAAGAGTGGAGTCATAGCTTAAATGACAAAGTCAACTATACCTGGCGTTTTAAGTTCATTTAAATTGTACTAGCCTATGTGAATTCATTGTACTAGCCTATGTGAATTCATTGTACTAGCCTATGTGAATTCATTGTACTAGCCTATGTGAATTCATTGTACTAGCCTATGTGAATTCATTGTACTAGCCTATGTGAATTCATCTGTGATTCATGATAAAAAGTAGCCTTTGCCCTTACACAGGTCATAGTCTATTTGAGTGCCAAATTTCATCTAAATCCGTTCGTTTGAACGTGGAAGCGTAACAATCAAAATCTCTTTTTCGCCTTACTCACTTTCGCCTTAATAATAATAGTTAAGATTAACTTCTTTTTTTACAATAGAGCTTATTTTCATCTATATTCATGGAAACCAATTTTTTCGTGGGCATCGTTCATGCTTAACGGGTTAAGGAAAAGTTGGTTTAGTACACAGGGTGGCAAGGCATCAACGCGCCACCTGAAATCATGGATTAAGTAAACGAATTCACCTGCGTTGAAATGTATGTCTGTAGTTTAAAATAAAAACCTATAAACCATACATTTTGAGCAAGTATCGCACTTTTTTATAAAACCGCAAATTTTTATTTTATTTTATTTTCTTATTAATCTATCTGCAATCATTACCCTATTCAACCAAATTAACACATGCCAACTTACAAGCCAAGTGCACATTATTAAGCGAGACACACACATATTTTCGCGTCAATGTTTCTGCCTATATTAAACGTCACTACATATTATAAAATTACATACAATAAACTCAAAAGTACTGAACGGAATTTCATGCGGTTTTCACCAAGAGACAGAGTGATTCATGAGGAAGGTTGTTAAAGCTTTGTTTAAGTTGATTGGTTAAAGCCGCTGGCAAATGCTAATTCTACATATAACAGAAAATCTAACACATTGCAAACTATGAGCACTAATGAATGCAGAAAGTATAAAATTGATCTATCTAGTCGCAATCAGAGTTAGCCTGAACAATACGAAACCAAATGGAAAAGTTCAGTAACCAGTTCAAATTTGAATAACGGTAAAACTTTTGCTTTAATTCTAGTTAAAATGGCCTACGTTTGTTCAATATCGATGCCTTGGTTCACAATTATTGTACTAACTACATATATTATAGACATTTTTGAGGAGAAGGTTTTAAAGTTTTCTTTAAGTTTAGACATGAACTGTAATTAATCAAAGTAAAATAATAAAACAATTTTGCATCTTTTCACAAGAATAGTCAAACCCTCAAACCATGCGGCTGTTACTTGGCCATCACAAGCCCCTGCAAGATCATGCGTGGCGTGATGAAGTGTTATCTTGCTTCCTGCTAATATTATAAAAATGAAAGTTTGTATGTTTAAATATATTTTTTTAGTTTTTTGGGTGGGAAATCATCAAATAACTTCTCCCGCTCTGGGTGGAGCAGGTGGGCGTGTCAGATTTTTACTGACTAAAACCCACCTGTGTTCCTTCAGTTGCCTGTATGCCAGGGGCCGCGGTATCTCTTTCAAACAACCCGCACCCCTGGCAGGCATCGGCCCTTGTGGACCCCACCAGTTGGTGCTGACATCTCTTTGAGGCGCGCGTGGAACACAACGTGCCGTTGACTCGGGCTTGGTCCTTACCGGACAGCGAGCTACCCATCACTCGCCGTCCGCAAGCCCGCGCCAACGGTGGCCGTGAATCAGCCTGGGATTCTCGACGCCCAAGGCGTCTCCTGCGGGAACTAAGACCGTGAGGGTGCATTATACGGGCTGATTTTTTAGTCACCGTCCAAATTTTTCAGGGTGATAGTACCCGTTAAATTGAACAACTTTCTCCAAGGAACATGGGTTTTTTTTTTTTTTTTTTTTTTTTTTTTTTTTTTTTTTTTTTTTTTTTTTTTTTTTTTTTTTTTTTTTTTTTTTTTTTTTTTGAGGGTGGGAAATCATCAAATAACTTCTCCCGCTCTGGGTAAAGCAGGAGGGCGTGTCAGACTTTTACTGACTAAAACCCACCCGTGTTCCCTCAGTTGCCCGTGCGCCAGGGGCGACGGTATCTCTTTCGAACAACCCGCACCCCTGGCAGGCATCGGCCCTTGCGGACCCCACCAGTCCGGCGCACCAGGACACATGGCACGCCGTGACGCCTACCACTTCTCGGCCGCAGGGGATAGGGAGAGCGGCCAACGCTATACCGACACTCCTCTTCCCCTGCGGCCCCACCGCGTCCGCCATCAAACGGTGGCGGCCCCGTCCAGGCCACGGAAGGGAAGAGCGCTACTCAAAAGTACCGGCACTCCTCCTCCGCCGCAGCCTGTAACCCTCAGCCGCGATGCCTCCCATTCGACATCGCGGCCCGCCTCAGTTGCGGTGCACCTCACCGCAACCTACTTTTTGGCCGCTACGTCGTCGGCTTGGAGACAAAAGCCCTGACGAGCGGCCCCACCTTTGGGTTCCTCTTCGCTTCACCGTGGGAGCGGACCACGGCTACTGAGCCCCCCCGCAACGACAATGCGGGAACCCACTGGGGGGGAAGGAACATGGGTCGAAATATGAAAAAAAAAATCGGACCTCCCATACAAAATCGACCAGCTAACTATTGATTTTGCATGGGAGGTCGATTTTTTTTTTCATATTTCGACCCATGTTCCTTGGAGAAAGTTGTTCAATTTCACGGGTACTATGACCCTGAAAAATTTGGACGGTGACTAAAAAATCAGCCCGTATGTTTAGATGTTTGGATGTTTGTTACTTAATCATGCAAAAACGGCTGAACGGAGGAATGAAATAAGGCAAACAGATAGTTGAAAACCTGGATTAACACATAGGGTACTTTTTATCCCGGTAGTACGTTCCTGTAGGATAATTTTCAACGACAAAGCTAGTGTTATAATTTTTTTTTTTTTTTTTAAAGCCGTAGCGGAATATTTGTTCAATTTCCATTCAAACTATCCAAGTGATGACATAAATATCTGAGGCCAAAAGTTTGGGTCCCCAAAGGAAATTTTGTTAACATTGCGAAGTTTAGACAGACAAAGGACATTGCTGTCAAAAGTAACTTTTTAATCAAGTACAAGGGAAGATTAGCTTCAAAAGTGATCAAGTTTGGTTCAATAATCTGTCACCGCTTACTTAGTGAAACTTTAGATCTGTTGTAAATGTTACAAGGTTTTGAATATTGGCAATTTATTGTGCTTGTACATTCTGAACGATTAATCAGAAATCCGGACCGACTAAATGGAAAAATAGATTTATTAAACTGCAGCTAACTTAAGCTTCTTATATGCATTTATCAGGATAACACACTACAAGATGAAATTGAAAACATGCGACAAACCGAAATGGGAGATTGTACTCATCATTATGAACAACTTTTACTAAGGGACCAATGATGCAATCGCGAAAAAAAAAAACATCTGTTCCCTACATTTATGTTCGCATAACTCGTCAAAATGTAGGGAACAGCTGTTTTTTTTTGCGATTGCATCATTGGTCCCTTAGTAAAAGTTGTTCATAATGATGAGTACAATCTCCCATTACGGTTTGTCGCATGTTTTCAATTTCAACCTGTATATTTTAAGAAATAATCTTGAGGGAATCTATTATTCATCATTTTAATTATATTTAATAACTGGCTTTTGCCCGCGGCTCCGTTCGCGGAGATGTCGGTTATCGCTTAAAAAGTAGCCTATGTATTTTTCCATATCCCAGGGTATTATATATCTGCCAAATTTCATGACGATCGGTTCAGGTTTAAAAGCATAACAGACAGACAGAGTCGCTTTCGCATTTATAATATTAGTAGGGATTTGGCGACACTAAAAACCTTTGAAGTTCTTTTTATCTCAAAAACTTTATTTGTTCAAGATGTTGTTTGGTCTCCCATTGGTCAGTCAAAAATAAAGTAATTGACGAAAGTTAGGAAAAAGTGTTTGTTCTGTTGTTGAATGTCACAACTAGATTGACATTTAACTACCCACCTTTACTTGTTTGTGAATAATAAAAAGTCTTGTAGATGCACACTGAGCGAAAACGTCGCCAATACAGGCTAAATTATTATTTATGTTTTAAGACACTGTGACCCAATGAAGTAAGTAAAGGGACCGCTGTTCCATTATACGGGGAAGTACAAAAGATGGGGGGGGTATGTGCAAAAGTGTCTCTGGGTAAGCACTTTTCTGCACACAAAGAGAATCGATTTAGACATTGAGTGTAGGTAGCATAAAGTGCAGTGGACGTATTCTTCTTTATTGTTCCTTGTTCACTTAATATTGAGTTCGTAGGTACATGTGCCTCATGTATCACATTACATCTTTACCCATTTTCATAGGATGAGGTATAATAATTATGGTTTTACATTGTCAAATGTCTTGCCTGAGTGTAGAAGTCAAAACGAAAAGGTATAGTTAATTCTAAAAGTAACTGAAAAAAATGTAAGCAAAAATTCATACGCAATCTAAAGGGAATTCAGAACACACTCATCTGTATTTAGAACGTTTTAATCTGATATCGAACCACTTTATCCAACAATTATTGTTTGAACAACATTTCTTTTCAATTAGACGCTCATTAGATTTTTTTTTAAGGAAAAGCAAAACGAATTAAAAGTATTTATTAAAAATTACAGAGTACAAAATAAATCACAATAACGTGAAACCGTTAGACGGTTTACTAATGTTTGCCATAATTTAAAATGCAATAATTTTATAAACCATACTTGTACGAGTATTTGCCAGAATTTCATTAGAAATAATGCTTCAGTTGCCATATTCGAGAAATTACATAAAATCATTTTCACTAATTTCACTGGTCATAATCGATCAAGATATTAATGTTAATCCGTAACTTTATTTGCTACATATTTCACTTCTAATAATGTCGTTTTCCATAACATTTTTTATTCACCATAATATTTATTTGCCTATACTAGCAGAACAATGCTAGTTCAGTAGAAGCGCCTGCAAATTTGATGTTACATGTTGCATGCTTGCTTTGCAAAAGGAGAAATCTAGTGTGGTCTAAGTATGGTCACAATTCTAACCTAACATAACCTAGCCGTTTAGAATTTGACAAACTATTTATTGTCTAAAGAATGTTTGCTGTAATAAATCATTTGATTGAGACCAAAATGCCTTAATGACATTACTTTTTGTACAAAACAATAATCGTTTCTAAATTATATTAAATGTTGCTTATATCAAGTATCGATTATGTACTGTGTTACTTATAGAAACTAATGATTATAACACAAATGTTAATAAGGAAACTTATTTTATGGCAAATAAAAGTTTTGACTAATAAGTTGATATGACAAGCCTTATTATTAAATGATAAAAGTGCAAGTAAATATCATGAGGGGGGACTATTATGGAAAACAATAATAGTACAAATTATTTTATGGAAAACAAGACAATACCTCGTTAGACAACGAAATATTTTAAGTCAACATTTCCTAAAATACGTCCATCGCTTTCGAGCTCTCGAGCAAAACTGACCGATATCCGTGTGCACCCCTCTGACGTTGTCGCCCCCTTTCACTCACTACGTCACTATGATCACGTGATATTCTTGCCATCTCACTTGACAAATCCTCATTATACATGATGAAATTTTAAATGAAAAGTCATCGACAAAATTTGAGTTTAATAAATAAATCTCAATAAATGTTCAAGTAAAAAACATTTTACTTAGAATTTCGTGGGTTAATACTAAAATAATTAAAGTTGTGAGTGCCACAAATTGGCATTTATAAGTACATACGTTTTTCGATCCATCTGTTAACATTTTTACCAGCTATTACAACTATTTTGTGCGTATACCGAACTGAAAGATTTGAATACTGTGAAGCCTTTCAAATTGCTACAAGCCTGATTTAACTGAGTCATAATTATAAAATCTGCTTTAAATTTACTTCTGTTGGTACCTTTAGGTTGGATCATGATAGGTACTGAAGTGTATAAAAATACACGAATTTATTTTCTAAGATCGCCTTTGTAAATTATATTTATTTAATTTTCTCATACTTTTCCAAAACTAATCTACTTCTGACATTGACTTTGATTGTTGTATACAACAATCAAAGTCAATGTCAAATTATAATTAAGTGTCTCCAATATCGTGGAATCAGTTTCGTTAAAATATTAACTGCCACTTGCTTGCAATTTAATGAACATTTTCATATTATTTTATTAATTCCGAGAAAATTATGATTTGTTTTTGGCCCCTGACATTTGAGTGACGGTAAATGAAATAATATTAGTAATTAAAACAGGCTTTTTTGAAAATCCAAAGGGTCAGAGGCTAATTAATCTCTAGATGAAGCCAAATATTATGGGTACCTAAACGTTGTATCGGCATGTAAATTTCATGTATCGGCAGGTAAATTTTATGTGCCTAGCATGAGGAATTATTTCAGCGGCCGAACGCTTGACAAAACAGTACCATATCTTCTCAGCCAATTGCCTATAGATATAAGAAGTCAAGAAATAAAAGGTAAATTAGCCAAATTACTTAATAAAAGCAGTTCTATTTCAGGAATTTGTAAACGATGATTTTAGGAAAGTGGTTTGCCGATAAGTGGGGGAGAGCGGATAAGTGATCGGGTAGCTTCATATTTTTATTATTTCCATACATTTAAGATGTTATTGTTAGTTGCATGATGTGTAAGTGAAGTGCAATAAGTGAAAATTAAGTGTCCGAACTAATAAACCTTATTTGTAATAGGTACAATTTTTTTATAATTTGCGTTTTGTTTGTGTCTTGCTAGCATAGCACGTAGCTAATCTCAGAGGTTTTCGTTGTGTGGCTAAAACCAAAATATTGTAAAACAGACTAATTACATACATTCATATATAAACTCACCCCTTTTTCTCATGGGGGTAGGCAAAAACTACAGAACAAAAAGGCTAAGTGTTATGGAAACAAATAAGTAAATGCATTGTCGCAACGAGTATTAGAGTACATTATTGACTGGATAGATCTAAAGAGAAAATGGTCTAAATAATTGGACGTACGAACAAATGAAGCTAAATAAAATCTCGTACAAAAAACACTTACCTAAGAAAGTTATTTATTGGTGGCGGTAAATTTTTACGAATTCTTCCTCCATCGTTTCGACGCCAATGGGAAGTAAATTTAATCCCGCCAATAGCACTCAGGAAGCCTTTTATCTTGTGTGCGGAAAGGCGACCAGTCAATTATTAGGATGAAAGTAAAAAAAGTGTTTTACTCAGATACAATGTTGTGGTGTTGTAGCTGATTTGAGGCCATCCATAAATTACCACATCGTGTGACAGAGGGGGGGGGAGATGAAAATCAACTCTCGAAAACCTTTAAATATTACCAAATACAATCAATAGACGTAAGACATAAAGTTGGAAGGCCTCCCACAAGGTGGACCGATGACCTTGTGAGGGCCGCAGGGTCCGCTGGATGCGGGAAGCACAGAACCGGTCAAACTGGCGGAGCTTGGGGGAGGCCTATGTCCAGCAGTGGTCGTCTTTCGGCTGAAATGATGATGATGATGATGATGACAATCAATATACCTAATGATATATATATTTAATTTCAAATTAAAAATCATATAAAATACGTGGGACATAATTTATGGATGCCCTCTTCGATAAAATAATTAAATGTCCAACAGAGGACTGCTGTAGGCTGATGATGATGGTGAAAATCATGATGAAGACACTTGATGTATGTTGTAACTCAGAACGTTAAGATAGCTCCTACTATAAATGTTTTAGCAAATTCATACGAACGCAGCTTGAATTCTTTTTTTTGAGAGAAAGGTTAATGTTATTAATCAGGTTTAGTGAATAGAAGTAGACTACAGTGGAGTGGTCTACATCTCTGTTATCTTCTCTCCTATCGCAGGTGTGCTGGAAGAGATTTCTGTAGAAATAGGCATTACCTTTGTACGTATTTTTCTGTTCCTTTCTTCTTGTCTGTTTATATGTGTGTACATAAATGGTTAAATAAATAAATAAAATTACAACCAAAATACGTTGTGATTTTAGTCTACTTCCATTTATTTCAAAGAGGCACATAAAAGGTATTATTGAACGTCAACATTTACATTAAAATAGAATTGATTCTAGTCGCTCCTTCCAAAAGGTAGTTTTTTTCTTTCATTCGGTTTTCTTCTTACGTACATAATATTAATCTTTTTAATGAAAGAAAGAAAAAGTATCTATCTAATACCTTTAAACGAGCAATTACTGTAATACATATATACAGGGTGATTGGAAGATGGGTGCAAAGCTTTAAGGCGAAGATAGTACAGACAATTTAGAACCATTTAAGCCATGGTTGTCTTAGACGAAGTCTTACCAAATATTTTTAACCAAATTTTTAAGTTTTTTTTCGGAAATTCTCAAAATTTTATGTAAACTGCATAATTATGGCCAAATTGAATGATAAATGAATTCATTTTTTATTTATTTAATTAAAGTAATGTGTAAGCAATCAAGCAAAACATGTTTTAGACTTCTGTGTCATTAGACATTTTTTTTACAGACATTTAAAGCTCAGAAAAAATAAAAAAATTGTACAATACGTCTTTTAAACCTTATTAAAAAAAAAAATTGGTAAGACTTCGTCTAAGCCAACCATGGCTTAAATGGTTCTAAATTGTCTATACTATCTTCACCTTAAAGCTTTGCACTCATCTTCCAATCACCCTGTATAATCTGAATCTCGGAAACGGCTTCAACGATAAAAAAACCGAGCGAAGCTCGGTCATCCAGATATTTAGTAGGTATCCTGAGAGATTCGCAGCGAGGTAGATTATAAATGACCCTGACAGCTCTTTTTAGCAAAATAAAGGAGTCAATGTCGGCAGCCCGACCCCACAGAAAAATGCTATAATTATAACTGAATTCTATGAAAGTAACTAAAATAGACGAAACGCACGTTTTGGTCATCTGTTAACTGTCTATCTTTCTAACAGAGTCAGCGGCCGAGCTTAGCCTTCCCGCAGGAGATGTAATATGCTGTAATTTCTGGTCTATCGTGATTCCTAAGAAAACCATCTGATAAATAAATTCAAGTTTTTCTCCATTCAATATGATATCACATTTGCAACTTCTAACATTAGGTGGGAAATCATCAAATAACTTCTCCCGCTCTGGGTGGAGCGGGAGGGCATGTCAGACTTTTACTGACTAAAACCCACCCGTGTTCCCTCAGTAGCCTGTGTGCCAGCGGCCGCGGTATCTCTTTCGAACAACCCGCACCCCTGGCAGGCAACGGCCCTTGCGGACCCCACCAGTTGGTGCTGACATCTCTTTGAGGCGCGCGTGGAACACAACGCGCCATCGACCCGGGCTTGGTCCTTACCGGACAGCGAGCTACCCATTACTCGCCGTCCGCAAGCCCGCGCCTACGGTGGCCGGGAATCAGCCTGGGATTCCCGACGCCCAGGGCGTCTCCCGCGGCGACTACGGCCGTGAGGGCGCATACACTGCCTCTCCCTCACGTGCACCGCCTCCCTCTTCGCGAGTTCTAACATTAGGTAACGTAAATCTAATGCAATCGTTTTTTTCTTTCTTTCTATGAAGTACCAAATTATTTACTGTAAACCAAACTTGGACCGAATGGTGGCCAAGGCAAAGCCAAAGAAACCAGAGCCGTCCAAAAGAGCGTTGGGTTGATGATGATGATATCGTCAAAGTCGCGGGAAATATATGGATGAGATACGCACGGAACCGTGAAGTATGTAAGTAGTAAGAGGCAGGCCTATACCTAACAGTAGGTTATTCCGGGCTGAGATGATGATGATGAAGCTTGGACCTGTAGAATAAAGTTAATCACATCGTCAAGATTTTGTGATCATCGGTCTATTTTAAAGATCAATGATACATTTGCAAACCACACCATTTTCGGTTCGTTTTGAAGTAATCGGGGCAAATCATTAATGTAAACTAAAAAAAAGGAATAGACCCAATATCGAACCTTGAGGAACGCCCGTTGCCATTTCAGACCCTAATGAGTTTATGCCGTATACTTACATTCCTACCTGCCTCGTCCTGCTCCCGCTGTATTCTCTTGCTTCTTACCGTCATATAACAAAATTGGATCACCCAGCGAGTAATTATTGTATCGTTAAGGATCTAAAAGTTAAACAAAATCAATGAAGAAAGATTTTGTTTCGAAAACACAGATACCTACCAAAAATTATTCTTACTAATATTATAAACGCGAATGTTGGTATGTATGGGTGTATGGCTGTTTTGTTACTCTTTCACGCAAAAACGGCTGAACGGATTTGGATGAAATTTGGCACATAGATAAATTAAACATAGTATACTTTTTATCCCTGTAGTACGTTTCCGCGAGATAATTTCCGACTTCCACGCGGTTGAAGCCGCGGGCGGAAGCTAGTAGTATCATATTATAATTTTGCTCGACCAGAAAAAACTTAGTTTCTTGAAGGCCGTGGATGGACATACTCGTAATACTAACCCTAAAAGCCATAGAATACAATTAGCACGTCTCTATTGGATTTGTTAGTCTGCCTCGCTTGTAGGCCTCTTAATTGAGAGAACCTAATTGTGGGGCAAGCCGGCTACGTGGCAAGTTATAACGGTAATAATTAACATAATTGGGAATGCTGACAATAGCGAGATAATTGCGTAACACACTAACAGTAGCAATAGCTTTCATTTTGATATTTTTACAGCATTCATTGCGTTTTTTACATTGCAGAGCAGACAATTTTTTCGACAAATGACTCAGAATCAAAATAATTCAGATTGTGATTGAAATTACGGAATTAAGGTGCTGATGTCTCTGAAAAAATGGTTTCGTTTCTTTATAGCAGATAGGTGTACAAAAGCGCTGATACTGCACACCAGACTTATTCTCAGAGCTGTCCTGCGTGACTGTGCCTCTCCATTATCTTTTGGGTAACTGAGCCATTTTATGTGCTCATATGTGATGGATGCAACCCTCGAGACCACAAGCGACTAGGTTTTGATTAAAAGAAAAGCACATAACCATTTCAGATGTGAGGGAGAGGCAGTGAATGCGCCCTCACGGCCGTAGTCACCGCGGAAGACGCCCTGGGCGTCGGGAATCCTAGGCTGATTCCCGGCCACCGTAGTCGTGGGCTTGCGGACGGCGAGTAATGGGAAGCTTGTTGTTTGGTAAGGACCAAGCCCGGGTCGACGGCGCGTTGTATTCCACGCGCGCCTCCAAGAGATGTCAGGACCAACTGGTGGGGTCCGCAAGGGCCGATGCCTGCTAGGAGTGCGGGTTATTCGAAAGAGATATCGCGGCCCTAGCACATAAGCAACTGAGGGAACACGGGTGGGTATTAGTCAGTAAAAGTCTGACACGCCCTCCTGCTCCACCCAGAGCGGGAGAAGCTATTTGATGATTGCCCAGAAAAAAAAAGTACCAATTTAGATACCACCTGCTAATATGGCAAAAAAACAAATGAGTGTGCGTAATATTTGTGCCAATCTGTTATAGATAAAAAAAATGAAATGCTATTCATTTGAGAACGGCAAAACTGATGTGGCTGTTTTTTACTTCAATATGTTCGTAACAGTACGAATTACGTTTTTATGGAAAGTAAAATTGGAAATGTTTCCCGGAAAATTATATGGGTAAAACTGAACGTCCTTTGAACGTATTTTTGTATTTTATACAGGACATCGTCTACTTGTTCAGCTAGTAAGTAGATAATAATTTTCCCTCGGTAAATTTCTTGATGAAGTGTACCAGAAGTAAACGGTACAACAATCTGTTGTTATGAATATCGTATTCGTGACAATAATCGCAGGAAAAATCACGATATCGTGTGGATAGATTACCTTTGATGGTTGCATGTTTCTCACGGATCTATCATAAGTAGGATTCGTTCAAATTGACACATTGTGATGAACAATAGCAGACTGAAGATCAAGGTCATAATTGTCCCTCTAATCATAATAGTCTATGCTTCTATACTAAGGCGTGAATTATACAGAAACGGCGTAAAATAAAGGCGCGGCGCAGGCTTGATGCCGCTTTTAAACGTTTTCATACAATGTACTGCGTACGCTGCGCCTGCGCCGCGCCTTCACCTTACACCGTTTCTGTGTAACTCACGCCTAAGAGTAATAAGTACAATAAAGAGAAAAAAAATTGTGAGTTTCCGTCTTAGACCACATCCATCTCTTTCTATCAGGCGTGATCGAGGTCAAGAGCAAGCATAAAGCAATAAAAAAATAAAAAAGGGGGTAACCTTCGGAACTACTGATACGAGATCGAATATTACACGCTTTATATTAGGTTCTCTTGTATGTTTGTAACCGACTCATCAGGGCGCGATTTTGACCCACTTTAAACGGTCAGATTTCATTTAAACTTTGTAAAGTTATCGAGGACCAATGACAATAATTAAAAAAAAAATTGATAGATAGAAAAAATTGGAAAAAAAAAGAAAAACTGAAAAAATCACGCTTTTGTAGTTAGCAGAACTAAAAAATAGAAAATAAATCATAGTTTAAAAAACTAAAAAACACGCTTTAAAAACCAAACTAAAAAAGGAGAAAATAATTTAAATCAATTAAAAAGCGTGGGGTGCTGTACATTAATTGATTATAAAAATACCTCAAAAAGCACCCCACGCTTTTTAATTGAATTAAATGATTTTCTCCTTTTTTATTTTGGTAGTTAATTAAAGCGTGCTTTTTATTTTATTTTTATTTTACTAATGGTAAGCTGCCATTTTGCTAGTGTCATAAGATAAGATATATAAAATTTCACGGGGACGGAGCCACATTTAACTAAACATTCTTTAAAAAAAAAACAGTAGCAGAAAACTAAGCAATATATGTACATGTATACTTCTATACAGAAGTGTCGGAAACGGTCGGCAACAATGTCGCGAGTTCAATTGTTTTTCCCGTCTCAAAGAATGCTCAACGCGCCTAAACAAGTTTACACTTAAAAAACATGTATAAAGCAGATGTGAGTGGAAATGCTGGAAGGAGAGGGACGCTCTAGGAGGACATATATTAAAGTGACCTTATTAGTGATGTTCTTTAGAAAGGTCAGATGCGTAGTACTCGTAACCGGCGTGAGTGTACGACCAGCACCCTAATTGCGTAACACACGATTAATCATAATCCGTTTAATTTTGACAGTTCAACAATATTCATTGCTTAATTAACGTTGTTTAGCAGACACATTTTTGGAACATATGAAGCAATGGTTTAGCCATCTGTTTCAAAACGAAACAGATTATGAATAATCGTGAGTTACGCAATTAGGGTGCGGATGTACGAACGAAAACGAAGCAATAGAAGTATAATAAGCAGTGATAGGAATAGGTAGTGCCTATTAGCCTAAACTTCGAAGAACAGAGACAATTTAAGAAACGGAGACTTCCTTAGGACTAAATTATTTCCGGCACACATCTGTCTCGAAATTTCGAGACAACACTTAAATACATTTAAAAAAATGTGTTATTTGGAATAAGTAATTTGTCTATATTTATCTAAAGTTTGTCTATAAATGTGATAGTTTGTATGGATGTCCTAATGGACATCCATACAAACTATTCCACACAATTGAGTAATCTCAATTCCACTCAAAATGCTGATTTTGGTAGTGATATAGATTAAGGTGTGGAATAGCACATATGCTACTTCCTATTAAAAAAAAGTATAGTTCCCATGGGATACAAAAACAATAGAAAAAAAAAAACAGAAAATTTTATGGTTGTAACGACTGTGTATGTTATTATTTTATTATGATATATCTAGTCGCAAACTTTAGGTAAATGTAGACGAATTACTTATTCCAAATAACATTTTTTTTTAATGTATTTATGTGTTGTCTCGAAATTTCGGGACAGATGTCTCGGAAAAAATTTAGTCCTAAGGAAATCTCCGTTTCTTGTCTCTGTTCTTCGAAGTTTAGGCAAATAGGCACTACCAATTCCTATCACTGATAATAAGGATCGTAGCGGTTGGCGCTCTGTAGTTTCTACCTACCCTCATCGGAGGAAGGCGTGAGTTTATTTTATGTATGTAAAAAGCATTACAAAACTTTGTTTTCCAATTAAGTGAAACGTAGGTATTTGAACGAGTTTCACTTTCACACACCTTCACATATCTATAAATGTAACAAAATTAGAGCAAACTCGTGACAATACTGTCAAGTATTCTTGTTTGCTCATTTTAGTAAAAGGCAACAGTTGGGCCCTCTCTAAAAGTATTACTAGGTAAGCTGAGTAATCCATGCAAAAATAACTCTGGCGGTGATTTCTTGAAAACGCTCAAAAAGGTGGTTTCTTAAACCAGTATATCTCTTTAACCGTAAATAATTTTGAAAGCAAAAAAATATAAGATATTTTCAAGACTTTTTGCATACAACGACGGAATTCAAAACATAATTAAACACACTTTAATGCATCAAAAAATCATCAAAGTCACCTCTTAATTATCTTTAAAACCAGTTTATCCCTTCAATAGCAATTATAATTAAAAATATGACATAAAATTTCAAATGCCAAACTGCATCCAGTGATGGATTATTTATTATTAAATAGTTAATATCTAATTTTATACGATTTTATTTGCATTTTTACGACAATGCTTGCTCATTTATTATTCGAATTTATTACAACAGATTTTAACCCGTATTGGATTGCAGTAAGAACTATTATCGCTCATAACGACCATACGACGAATACATTTAAAATTACCAGGGCCTTAAAGCCTGTATGGATTTGATTTGGATCGTGGGACAATATCCGGCCTCAACGCAAAAGCTACAGGCAAAGACTAATGACGTATTATAAATAGACGCATCATAAACAAACATTTACATCACTCAAAAACAGCGTAACCATGAATGCAGCCACTTACTAGTACATACAGTGCGCAAAGAACAGGACAAACCCATATCGATTCCTGTTCTTAGAAAGAGATAAACATATATATTTAGTTACGTCACTAGCTTTACGCCGCGTCCCTGGATGATACGTGAATACCAACACGACAGGCAATTACCTGTCATTTATCGTGCCAATAACAGTAATGGTAACGCATCTAAAGGTCATCATTGGCAAATACTATTAAAATATAGTTTAGGCTTGAAAATTAGTTTGCTATTGTATGTCTGAGGGTAAATCCATCGATAATATTAAATAGAATGAACAAATAGCAAATACCAAGAAAATGAAATATTTCAAGTAGGTACCTAAATATCTTGTAATACAAACTACTTTACCAAGTAATTTGTATTACAAGATATTTAAGAAACTACCTACTAGAAATATTTCATTTTATGGAATATTATTGATAAATTTTCCCTCAGGCATTATTCTAAGTAAACATATTTTATGCTTAACAAGATATTTACTTAGAATAATAAATAAAGAGTAGCACTAGCAAAACAAACGAAAACAATAAATCTAAATTAATATTTTAATGAATCTGAATTAAGATAATATTATTCAAGTAGGTACTCACCTACTTGAATAATATTTATCTCAAGAACCTGAGTTTCGTTGTATTCCTGGTAGAACCAGGAATACAAAACTCTAACAATCGAATCAGAATATTGTGTACTGATTATTCAATACAGCTTTTCTTAAGTACACATAATTGTGGAAGAGCGATGGCAGAATGAGCTGGACTCCTTTTTAACCGACTTAAAAAAAGAGGAGGTGCTCAATGCGTCGGAACGTTTTTATTTTTTATGTATGTTCCCCGATTACTCGAAAATGGCTGAACCGATTTGGATTTTTTTGTTTTGTTTGAAAGGGTATACTTCCCAGGTGGTCCCATGATCATCAATTCAGGATCTGATGATGGGATCCTGGGGAAATAGAGAGTACTCTTCAAATTTCATAGGCACACTTGAACTGATTTGGGTATTTTTTGGAAGAGTACTTTCTCGGTGATCTCGGAGATCTTCAACAAATTGAAATGGGACCACCATTTCAATTTGTTGAAGATCTGATGAAGAACTTCGGAGATAGACAACAGAACTCCTCAATAAATGATAGCAAATGGACTGGGATTGCTGAAATCTCATGTCTGTCCATTGTTTACACCAGTTCATAACATAACATCACGCCGGTACGCTGTGAAGGGGTAAGCACATGTGAACCACAAAAAAGTGAAAAATAAAAACTTTTTACAAAAAAAAAAACAACCGACTTCCAAAAAACAGTACAAACTGAAAAATAACTTTAATTTCGGAAGGCGGTGACAAAAAAATTAAATACAGCTCCAAAGACACCGACTTCCGTAATTAAAGTTATTTTTCACTTTGTAGTGTTTTTTTGGAAGTCGGTGGTTTTTTTTTTGGAAAAAGTTTTTATTAAAGCTCACAATCGCAGTAGACTGGGAAAACAGGGACAAAAGGGCCTTATTCCAGCACTGAGACTGCATAAGCTTTCATCATAATTTCATTCAAAGGGCGTCCACTGCCGGACATAGGTATATAAGCATGCCTCCTGCAAGTGTCGCCACTCTGGAGGCGTTAAGATTAAGGCTGAGGCTACATTAGACCGCGACGCGATTATTACTAGCGATCTTTGATTTCTTTAAGCGATAGAACATTACTGTGATCACGGCATCGGCTACATCAACATATCAGCGATCATCGCCGAATATACCTACGCCGGATTTTCGCTAATAATGTAGCCATACCATGATTATCTCGTTTCGCTCTTCCAGTCGCATCGCAAATCGCTGCCTACTGTAGCCTCAGCCTAACTTCTTAATGGCAGCCCCAGGAAAGCCCGGTTGAGCAGTCACGGCCTCTCAAGGCCAACTGCGAGATGCACAACAAAAAAAAAAAAAAGTGTCGCCACATTGATCAGTCCGGTTGTTCTCAAATCCAGCGGATTCCCGCATTGTATCTTTCTATCATACTAATATGTTATTACTAGCTTTTGACCGTGACTCCGCTCGCATGGATGTCGGTTATCGCGTAAAAAAGTAGCCTATGTCCTTCTTCATATCCCACGCTATATCTCTGCCAAATTTCGTGACGATCGGTTCAGCGGTTTAGGCGTGAAAGCGTAACAGACAGACAGATAGAGTTACTTTCGAATTTATAATATTAAAAAGGGATAGTAGGGATAAATGTGAAAGTTTGAATGTTTGTTACTCAATCATGCAAAGCGGCTGAATGGATATGGATGAAATTTGCAACACAGATAGTATATAACCTGGATTAACACATGATATACTTTTTATCCCGGTAATACTTCCTCATGGGATAATTTTCGACATCCACGCGGGCGAACCCGCTAGCAAAAACTAGTAAGCTCATAATAATAAAATTACCTAATCAACCGTTACCTATTCTTCACTTCACAAGAATCTCAAAATTCAGATATTCCTAAATTCAATCAAGGATCGTTGAAACTATAGATCTAGAGACATTCCTGTCTGCATTTCAATTCGAGAGACTAATAAACTTACCACCACTCAACTGACGCTAGTCGCGTTTAGCATAACTCAATACTCAGATGAAATACGAGGTTTTATCTCGACATAGCAACAATATAAATATTTACTCAACAATTTAGAGTGCATGATTATTCCTTTACATTTCTATTTATTGATGGGGAAACTAATTATTTATATAATATATTTAGTATATTTGATTTCCAATCAAAAAGTTTAATAATTTTAATATAAATAATTATTTTAATAACAAATATTTTTTTAATTATTATAATAAAGCTTCACTTGCTCGTATTAATTACCGGCCTAAAAACTATTTCTAATAGAAGCTCTTCTTAATTGTATTAAAATTTGTTGACTAACACGTCAAAACAGATCCCAATTTCAATAAAGCTTATCATGAGTAGTCTGGAGTCTGAATTTCTGCCCGGCTGATAGCCATAGGCTTCCAAATAACTGGCGACTTTATGTACATATCTACCTTACCCTACACGGAATACAGGCGTGATGTTATGTAACATTATATGTACATAATATTCTAGAAAAGCTTACATATATTTTATTTCTTAAAAACTTTGGGGTATCATTTAAGCTATCACCAATTTAATTAGTTTTGTGTTTCTTAAATAATAGGGTTTGTCCTCAAAATAGTAGATCTGTCACCAAAATGTAGTCACCAAACAATGCAAAATCAGTTCCACAATAAATCACCTAAAATCCTGAGATATAAGGTTTAGTACCAAATAAATGTTTTTGTATGTATTATAATAGGTGTGTCCTAATAAGTATTTAAGCAAACTAATTTAAAGAGATCACCAATAAATCATATTATATTATATTGTATTATTAGGGCAGGTTTAGATTTTCTATATAATCTAGTCGTTTCTGGCACTCGCCGGCCGCTGCCGCGGCACCGCTCGCTTCGCTCGCTCGGCTCGTGCGTAAGAAGTCACAGTTTTAACCTAACCTAACCTAACCATTAAAAAAAAAAATAACCTACTCTAACTAGACTGGTGATATATTATCTTTGCCACCCTACTAACATTATTACACACTGTTTTGTAAAACTTCTTTTAACATTGCTTGATCACAAAAGCGTGCTCAGTTGACGCGAATTGAACACGGGATCGTACGATTCCGTAGTAAAACAAAAGCGTGTGGATTTCGCGAGACCGGTGTCGCCAGAAAGGAGTCGCAGTCAGGGATCGATAATCGATTTATTTGGTGACAGATCTACCATTCTGAGCACAGAGCTATTATTTAAGTAACAAAACTGTTATTATAAGAACGAAGTTTATATTCATGTAATGCAATATAATTTTATTGGTTATCGATCTCTTATTTTACACATATATTAACATTAATTTGATCATTCATACCTGGGAACAATTTTTGTTTATCTGAGAACGAAAATATTTCGTGGCGATAGATCTATTTATTAGGTGATACAACTTGATGACAAATATAAATTTTGGTGATAGAAAATATAGTTCCCAAAACTTTGTCGCTTGCGAACAGGCAAGGTCGTGAATTCGTGACAATAGCCTTCAAGGGCTTTCCCTGCCAGCTCTATGACTCAAAGGAACGATAAATACGTAACTAAGTTATCATTATCTAGAAACTTATTGAACTTACATAACCTACAGATAGAACAGCCAATGAGGAAGAGAATCTAATAGACATGCATGCACAAAAACATTACGGTCCATAAGAATTTATATCAAAATACAAGTCACTTACTTAGCTTCTTCCCATAGAAAAATGAACTCTACGTGTGGGTAATATAGTAGATTTTTGGTTGGAGGTGTTTTGTTGTGATTTCCAAGAGGGGGAAATGAGGCTTTTGCGCTGGCGCAGCCAGTGTGACGCGAGCGTTGGCGCGCTGTGCCCGAGCAGTTTTAACGGTTTGCTAACTACGCCAAATCGATACAGAACTGCTTTCAAGTGAAAGTGTCAGGATGTTGTGATTCACGTGCAGTGTTAAGTGTACAATCGAATAGAATAGTGTGATTACCAAAATCGATTAACAAGTTAGTAGATACAGTGATCGAGTACAGCATCGGATGACGCTACGGTAGGTCAAGTGGTTCCGTACAACTATCTTTTTATGTACATTCGCGGAGAGAAAACGTCGTTCGTCAGTCTGTCAAGTGATTTTTTTCACGGCAATTATTGTAGGAATGTTGGTTTGCGAAACTGGTCAACTGTTCGTCGTATAATTTATAAATTACGATGAACATGTGCACGCTAATTTGATATCTCCGTATATGGAATACGGTTGATGTTTCTTTTGTCTAAGTTTTGTTTTGAATTTATTTATTTATTTATTTATTTTATTTGGCTCACCAACAATTGAATACACTGATACAAAAATATGAGATACATCCAATGTACTTATAGACTAGTGTACCAATTTCTTACAGGTAAGCACATCATGCATTAATTGTTTGTCGATTGATTCTGAGGTGAGTTCACATACTCAACGAACATAGTTAATATACTTAGGATTAAAAAATAACAATGTTTTCGACCGAATTCTAAATTGAAACAAAACACTGCCAAAATTCAAATCGTACAAAATCAAATCAAAAACGAAAATAAGATTACAATCCAAATACAATCAAAACCAAAATTAAAACCGCAATACAATTAAAATCAAAATTAAAAATCAGAATCAAAATTAAAAACGAAGTTAACACTAAAATTAACATCTAAATCAACACTAAAATAAGAAATAAGAATAACAATCCAAATACAATTAAGATAAAACCAAAATACAATTAAAATCTAAATGAAATCAGAATTAAAAATCATAAAAAAATCAACGCTAAAATTCAAAACAAAATCAACACTTTCATAAAAATGTAAATTAAGAAGGAAATTTACCTACACTAAGATGAATTTACAGGTTTTTGAACATAATACTTCGGAACCTACCAAGTGAGTCAGAGTGCACGTCCACAAGATCACTGCAGCTATTTAATAATTTACATAGGCGGGGGATTGGAGAATTAGCACCAAGGACAGTTCTACGCGGAGGAGGACGTAAGGGAGTTATAGGAGCACGTGGGCTTTTTGTGGGTACACGAAATTTGAAACTGCTCAACAATTGGGGGCAGTCAATTTTACCTCTCAGAATTTTGAATAAAAATAATGAATCCAGTATATCTCTCCTCTTTTGTAGGGAAATCATCTTGAAATGCAAGAGTCTCTCCTTATATGACCGTTTCTTTTTAGCTATGCCGGAAGAATATGCCAAATGCCACATAAATCGTTTTTGAACCCTTTCCAATCTTAGTGTGTGGGTGGCATAGTGAGGTCTCCATACAGTGCTGCAATATTCCAAAGAGCTGCGGACCAAACAATTATAGAGTAGGACTTTAGTCTTATTACGACGGAAACAGGTAACATTTCTTATAACGAACCCAAGCATTCTGGAGGCTTTTTTAACCACATTCTCAATGTGTGGTACGAATGTTAACTGCCTATCGAACAAAACTCCCAAGTCTCTGATCTGTTCCACTTCCTGAATTAAGTTGCCACCAATGCAATAAGCAGATCGTTTTAATTTAATTTTTCTGGTGAATTTCACGTGGAAGCACTTGCTGACATTTAAGCTCATATCATTATCATCACACCACTTTACTAATATGTCAATATCCCTCTGTAGCGACTCAACATCAAGGTCTGATTCAATTACTCTACAGAATTTCAAATCGTCGGCATACATGTAACACTCAGAAAATTTCAACTCATTGGCGAGATCATTACCAAATAAGTTATATAAAACCGGGCCAACGTGTGATCCCTGTGGGACGCCAGATGTAACCTTGTAGGAGTTTGATTGGTAACCATTGAGGGCAACAAAGAAGGAACGACCGTCGAGATAGGATTTCAACCAATTAAGGAGGGAGCCAGTGATGCCGTAAGCTGCTAATTTATGTAGAAGTATATTATGTGGGACGCGATCAAATGCTCTACTAAAATCAGTATATATCACGTCAACTTGTTTCCCAGAGTCAATGGCACTTGTTAGGGTCTCCATGAAAGTCACTAAGTTCGTGCATGTTGATCTGGAAGTCACAAAACCATGCTGGGAGTTACTTAGGTAAAGTTTCAAATGAGATTGTATGTAGGGACAAATCAAGGATTCAAAAACTTTGGCGAGGGTAGATAAAATTGAAATTGGCCTATAGTTACACACATGATTACGATCACTGCATTTATGAATTGGTACCAACTTTGCTACCTTCCAAATATTTGGGAATATACCGGACGCAAGCGATCGATTAAAAATTTGCAATAAGGGAGCCACCAGAGGCGAAGCACACATAGAGACAAAATAAGGAGGGATTCCGTCCGGCCCAGCGCCTTTTCGACGATCCAGTGATTTCAGTTTATTGAGCAAGGCATCACTCTCAATCGTGGGTGTTGTCAAAGGTAAACTATAAGCTAACAGGTCCTGGATGTATTCTGAAGAAGATAAATTAGGAGTCACATTTTGTTGACTGTACATGGAAGAAAAGTGAGCAGCGAACATTTCTGAGATATTGGTGCCATCCGAAGATGATGCGATGCCGTCAGTCATTGTTAGGGGATAAGAACTGGTGCCACCTCGCTTGTCCTTGACATAAGTCCAAAATCGCTTCGGATCGTTGGTTATTACTGTTTCTAGATCGCTAATATATTTATTGTAACATGAGGCAGCCATAACCGAGCACCGTTTACTCAGCAGCTTCAATTCAAGCTCGTCCATGGGGTTTTTGTAGGTTCTGTATCGCTGGCGTATCTTTTCTTTTTCTTTCAAAGTTCTTATTAAATTTTTATCGAACCAAGGAGGGTGCGTCTTAAGTTTTCGTGTAGTAGGGGGATCTTGAATTTCTATAATGTTCTTAATATTACCATAGAATATGCTGAGCATATCGTTAACATCGCGAGTGCCATCAAATAAAAGGTTCCAATCGATCTCATGCAAGTGTTTACAAATAATATCATAATCTAATTTGTAAAAATTTAGTCTTTTGGTATTATTATAAGGAAGTCTTTTGTCTTTACATGATTTTAAATTAATTTCGATTGGGGGATGCAAAGGGTCAATTACACTTAAGGGATTTAGAGCAGGACATACGGTGCCGGAAGTTAAGTTAGTCAACACAAGGTCAAGTACGCGTTCTGACTTATTTGTTATATTGTTAAGTTGAGATAATTTGTTTACATAACTAAAATCAGTTAACAAATGACCAATACCTGGTGCCACATAACCACTATCCAACTCACTTACCAAGCTCCAATCAATATTACTTAAGTTAAAGTCTCCAACTATACATGACTTCAATCCCGACTGTTCAAATATGCTATTACTAGCGTCCAAGAAGTGTTCTAGGGTTGAACGAAGTACAGGTGGAGGCAAATAAACTGCGCACAGAGCTAGTTGACGGACAGACTTTGCAATCGAGATGTCTATGATAACCCACAAATCCTCACAATTGCTTTCCCATTGAGTCATGCGTTTTGAGTTTATCCCCTTTAGTACGGCAATCAGAACACCCCCACCATCTTTTTTCCTGTTATTCCTATCTCGCCTGTAGACTACATATCTGTTATCAAATAGCTCTGAGCTCATAACAGAATCATTTAACCATGTCTCGGTTAGTATTATTACATGATAGTTTTCGCACGAAACTTGACGATAGAAAGAATGACATTTAGTGCGTAAGCCTCTAGTGTTTTGATAATATATCCTTAAATCCGAGAATTTTATTTAATTTTATTTACTATTACAATGACAAAAACCAGAATGTAAGAAGAGAAAAAAACCATAAGATGAAACAAAAATTAAACCAGATTATTCAATGTATCCTTATTCCTAACCAGAATGTGTTCCAATTCCTGTGCCTTCCGCATGAATATCCGACCACCTCGTACCCAGACAAACTGATATCCGATCTCCTTGGCTTTGATTCTGGCGGCAGCATGGAGTGCCTTGTTCGTAGTGGACAAATGTTCTGTGATGTAGATCGGGGATTTAGGTCCTGAGTATCCCAAGTGTGTTGTATTCAGTTTGTTGTCTGGATTCGATTTATTAAATTTTATGGTAGCTGCAAGAAATTGGTCACGATTACGGGGGGAGGCAAGTTGTACAACTACGGCGCGTGGGCGGGAATTGCTGGTGTTTTGTTTTGCGACTCTTGTGCAATGTTTAATGTCGTTGTCTTGAATACCGCTCCCTACTACTTTAGATAATTGTGACACAATCTCTATCAAATTTTCCTGCTTCTTTTCCGGCAGGCACTGAATTTCCACATTGTTTGCACGGGATTGCTGTTCCAGCTGATTTATACGAGAAGACAAATCGTTAATACACACCCTCATCTCTGAATTTTCCCTTTGCAAATCCTTCATACTCTCCTTGGACGTTGTGTACTCTTTTAAAAGGTCTTCATACTGAAGGTTCATAAATGCCATAGATTTTTCCATATTTTCCATTTGATCTTTTATTGGTTGCAATTGTTGATTTAAAGTAATTTTCATTGTTTCTATGAACTTAGTTAACATCTCTGCCTGCTCCTTTTTAACTACTTCCTGTACAAGTTGACGAATATCGTCGGGTGCTAACGCAATTTCAATAGGCGCCTGAGGTGGGGATCCAATGGCTTGCCTCAATTTGGTTCGATGTGTTTCTACCTTGTCTTTAGAAACTGACATTGGGCGAGTCAATGACATTTTAGAACCGTCTGCAACCAAGCAAACTAATCAGACCCTAGTTAGTACCTCTATGTTCGAACTTTCGAAGTCCTAATCTACGATGAATCTTTAGAGTTACTGAATAATCAAACAAAAGGCTGTTTGGCTAAAACAAGACATAGGTACTAGCCGGATTGCATCTTACTAATCTATTCATCAAACTGATTTCTCCTATAAGATTATTAGCAAACTATTTATAGACTCCTTATTAACTAAATGATTAAGACGTATAGGTAGTGCTGCAGACTTAGTACGAGCACTGATTTGTCGACGGAAGAATAGACATGACTAAACTAAATAATGTACAATAGGAGATGATAGCTATGTTATTCTATTAATTATCACAGTTATGCGTTCTAAACGAATCATGATTTTGTAGATAATCGTATATACTTTGTGGCCGTCGAGTAAAAAGTTTGTTTTCGACAGTTTCGGAAGAAATATTCTTGTGAAATAGATGCTAGTGCTGGCCAGTCCTTTCAAAAGGAGTTCATCGTCCCGCCATTTTCGTCTCGGCCTGTCCAATTTTTATAGCCGAATCAGTGGTTCTTTTATCCCATTTGTTATGTGAAAAATAATATTCATAAAATAAAAAATAAAAGTCAATAAAAATCAAAGGTGTAACAATGACTTTCTAATTTGTGAATCAAACCACAAAATAACCTTAATTGTATAACTTTAAGACTTCTTAACGGTGAAGATTAATAAAAATAATATTTCGTGCTAACAAAACAAACTTCAAGGCACAAGTTTCGTAGAAAACTTTTCTAATTAATTTATTAAAACAAAAACTAGAAACATTAATCTGAAATGTTATTATAAACTTTATAACACCTTAAGGTTCAAGCATTATCTATACCTAAACAGTTTTTATTAAAATTCCTTGAAACTCTTTACTCGTATTACGGTTACGTGATGGATTCCCCTAACCGCTTCCATTTGAGTAAACACTTTATTGAACTTGACATGTTAACGAGAACTCGTTCACTTAGGTACTGAAACTTGTGCTAAAGGCATCGTCAAAGTAGCAGTAAACATATAGAAGAAGGATAAAGCAAAAATATACTTTTTATTTTTCAATTTTAGTCGTGGTACTTGCTACCCCACACAATTTTGTAAGCCTTTATATGCTAAATAAATCACAGTGACGGTAAACTATGATACCATCATTTTTTTTTTTGTTTTTGTTTGGGAAATCATCAAATAACTGCTCCCGCTCTGGGGGGAGCAGGAAGGCGTGTCAGGCTTTTAATGACTAAAACCCACCCGTGTTCCCTAAGTTGCCTGTGTGCCAGGGGCCGCGGTATCTCTTTCGAAAAACCTGCATCCCTAGCAGGCATCGGCCCTTGCGGACCCCACCAGTTGGTGCTGACATATCTTTGAGGCGCGCGTGGAACAACACGCGCCGTCGACCCGGGCTTGGTCCTTACCGGACCGCGAGCTACCCATTACTCGCCATTCGCAAGCCCGCGCCTACGGTGGCCGGGAATCAGCCTAGGATTCCCGACGCCCAGGGCGTCAACTAATTGGAAAAAGTGCATAATTATTACTGAAGCTTACTCGAAATCACTAATCAGAACTTGACCAAATTTATATGGGGTCACTCGGTGAGTAGGTATACCTACCTACCTTTTTAACCATACAAGATTTTTTCAAATCGGTTTATAAATGACGGAGTTCTGAGGTAACGAATATAAAAAAAAAAATATAGGTATATACCTATAATATAAACAACAACAACCGAATTAAGAAACTCCTACTTTTTTGAAGTCTGTTGAAAACCATGGAAACGGACGGAAACGAAAACAAGGCTATACCCAGCATTCCATATTGCGTAACACACTTTCAATCACAATCCGAATGAATCCGAAAAGTATTCGTAATCCATCGCTTAATATGATTGAAAAGATACGTCTGCTTAACAACGTAAATTACGTGATGTTGTTGAAATGTTAAAATAAATGGCATCACCATTGTACCTGTGTTATACAATTAGGTAGCTGGTTTAGACGATAATGATAATGATCATGTTTTAAAGTTCAGCAGAGTCCATCCATCGTTTCTTTGGTCTCCCCCTACTCTTATAGCTATCGACACTCATACTCAAAACGTTCCTCACGATATTTCCCTCATTCCTCCGTATCACATGCCCATGCCATGACAACCGATTTCCACTCAACTTTTCAGTTATCCTCAAGCCACTAACAGAGAACGAGATGGCTAATAATGAAGTATGGAATACAAATACATGTTGTGCCGACCCTAAATTAATTGGGTTATGGAATAAGAACGTACCTACAGACTAGCACATCAAGCTACCCCAAACTGTCAAATTTTCCCAATTGATCATGAACCTTATCCATATGTAATAAAGATGAAAATCTATCAAAGAAGTTTGACAGATTGGGGTAACTTGATGTGCTGACGTCTATACAACCCAGGTGGATGAACCTCAGTTAGCGGAAACCGACTTAGTAATTTTATTAGGTACCTAGTTATCTCAAAAAGTCTCTTCATGTTTGTCATGTAATTTGTGACGCACATAAAAAGGCACATAATATCCTTTTGAAGGCCTAGTGGAAAATAACCTTTTGCTTAATTTGAATGAAGGAATATAATTCTAATGAAAATTCTGGGAAAAGATAATTTGACGTTTAATTATGGGGGTAAATGTATGTTTTCGCTCACTGGGGGCGGAAGGTCTAATGTTCCTCTTTAAGAAAAGGTGGGGTGGGTTTTGTTAGACCGTACAAGCCTTTAAAAAAAAACTTGGGATCCTATTTTCCAGAAACTCAAGAATGTGCCCCCCATTTTTGGGGATGACTACTACTTATCGATGTGTCATTTATAATACTGTAAACAAAGTTAAAATACAGGCTAAAAACTAACTTAAATTAGACATATAATTTAACTACGACGAAGCGCCACGCGATTTACTTGTGTTAACCAAGTGTACGAACACGCTGTGAATGTGTGCATGATAACGTGGATATTTTATAGTGCACAAGTTTGTGTGCAGACACAAGTGTACTCGCTCTTCCGTCACTCTCATAATCTGGTGGGACACCGACACAATCCGACACGACCGGAGAGATATCAGGCACAGGACTAACGGCTTAATGTGTTTTCCGAGACACGGGAGTAGCACACCACCAAGTTACAAACTCCAGACTGTTACTATGAAATTCCTAATGGATATACCCAATAACACTTTGCCCGACCTGGGATTCGAACCCAGGACCCACACGGTCAGCAGTCGCGTTTGCGACCACGAGACCAACATCCTTAAAACGCTTGTGTGTGATAAAAAACACTGTAGCAATGAATGCCTTTCGACATCCGTCAGTCAATACATTGGTGATATCATATTTCGAAAACTGGTTTCTCTGTCTAAAGGCTGCAGATGTCAGACGTTAGAAGGCAAAACCGGTTAAGTAATGATTATGGTGAATGAATGGTGACTTTTTAATGAGATTTTCTAAGTCCAACATTTTATATTTTAAAAACTGTGAAAAGAAACATGTGTAAAGGATGCTGTAAACATTTTACCCAGGAAAAGTGTTAAGAGAAAGAAACAGGGCGTGCGATTCTCCATACAAATGTATTCCCCTTTTTTCTTCCTGAATAATACCTCTAGAGCAATTTTTTTTTTCATAAAATCAAGGTCTACTGTAAACACGTCCCTGTCATTTTGTTTTTTTTTCAAAAACTAATTATTAAAGAAAATATGACCCTCTAAAAATTACAAAAATGTCCTATTTTTACCGCCGTGATGAGAGAACTACCAGACAAATTAGAAAAGTTTTTAACACAAAAAAAAATGATAGGAACCTAAACATACTCTTTCTTAAAATATTAATGTAAAAAATAATTGAATCGGCTCAATTTTCGAGGAGAAAAAAGGGGAATACGAAACGTCGATTTCGTCAAAAAAATTGTGATAATTTCAGTCTGAGCTGCAGCTGTCCCTATCACACACTACGGGGGCAGACTTACTGACAGCGCGACGGCAATAGTTTCTTCCAATACCTATTTTTCAAATTCCTCGCAGGCCCCGTCCCCTCTTAAGAGAATAACTAAAAATACATAACTTTTTATCATACCGGTTTTCCTTGGTCGTGGCATAGTTATTTTTTGACTATTATCAAAATACTACTAGCTTATGCCACTGGCTTCGCCTGCGTAGAGGTGGTAAATTATCCTACGGGAACGTACTACCGTATCTAATCCTGGGGTACCTACTACTTGGATAAAAAGTATTCTATGTGTTAATCGAGGTTTTAAGCTGTATGTACCAAATTTACATCCAAATCCGTTCAGTGTGACTGAGTAACAAACATACAAACATACAAATATCTAAACACACAAACTTTCACATTAATTTTATAATAATAAGTAAGATCACGATATTTTAGTGGCCACAGATAATCAAATTGTAATCAATCGGCAATATAATCTACAGTCTAACCTACCTACCCTTCGAATTTACCAGTAGAGATCGAACGTTGAATAATCTGAAGATACAAATTGCATGTCAGCTTAAGATACTCTGCAATGAGAGTGTTCAGGTAGAACTAGCAACCTGACTGGCGATTTCGAAATTCTCACAATATCGTGACGAGGTACTGGACAATCGGTGTATGAAGGCTTAAAACTTATCAAGTAATTTATTTTAATTTTATAAATCTTCATTAAGGAGTTTTTTAAAGTCAAACAAACAAAAGAAAATTGAACATCAAAATCCCATTGGATGCAATAAAATATTTCGCTTATAGTAACTGTTCAGTGTGTAACATTCTTCTTCTTCGTCGTGTCGATGATTCCCCACGGTCCCCTCCAAAATTATCACTAAAGGCACTTTTCAGAGTATAACCTACAACATAATAGTCCACTGGCCACTTGTTGTCTGTGGTCTGATTTTTTATTTTATTTTAATAAAACTACTTCATTAAATTAGTAATTTAACTACATTGTACTTATTCATAAAGGAACAAAACAAATAAGTTAATCCGGCTCGAAGGACCACATACCGCATGTTGAAAATTAAAATGCTGTTGAAAATATAAAAATAACTTATTTAAACCACAGACAAACAAATAGTCAAGAATAATCAAATTATATTTATATTATATTCAAATAGATTGTCCTTAACAGTAACAAATAACTATACTACACTTAATGAAATGTCAAAGAATTCTCAGCTAAGTTCCTCAATAAATTCCGTTTCCAAAATGAGATAGTTCATGGTAACTTTGCACTATAGATCCGCCATTGCGTTGCGTAATTGTAATCTAATTGATCGCCGATCCGGGATCATCGTTCTACCTTGCAGGTAATGTGATTTGCATACAAATCGCTTCTAGGTTTCTGTTAGACTTAGACAAGTGAAAAATGCTGAATTATAGTATATAAAAACGGTCTTGATTTGCTAATTAATAAAATAATTATTTATTTTGAATTTCTTTACCAAAAAGTAACTTTATTTATTTGTCAGGTATAAATTAAACCTTATGGAGAAAAAAGATACTCGTTTCTCTTAGTGATCTGCTAACTTACATGCTGCAGCTCCAAGTTAAATAACATATTAAGTGCTTACATAAGTAGTATAGTGACGTTAATAAAGTGCGTCATTCAATTGCAAAGACTGGTAAATTAGCGTGGACGTGGGTACATAACACTTCCACACGCACTTGGCTAAAGTCAATATGGCAGGAAATGAAATAAAAATAGAAGGCTATTGGTATAGAAGCATTTGATTACACCTACAACTTATTGAAATTACTAAAGAATAAAAAAATCTTTGCTGAAGACCAAATTACACAATTTCACATAATATTGATCTATAGACGGATGTTACCAGAATATCTTAGCCAACCTTGAACTAACAACAATTTAAAATTCACTTACAATGATTTAAATGGCACCTCACCCTTGGTATCTGCGGGTCTGTTCTGTAAATTTCTCACCGTGAAGACGTAGGTGAAGTGAGCTTGAAGTGAGCTGTCAATAGTTTTAAGCCCTAGCATCAAGTGGAATGACAGCTGTCTTTAAGGTCACTTCGCCGACGTGTTCACGATGAGATTTTTACTGAATACATCGGCTGAACTGAATAGGTATGTAGTTTTTCTAAACCAACTCGAATGCGAAAAGCTGTTCCACCGAACAATAATTAGTTAACTGTTCTAGTTTAGGCACTAACATAAAAATAAAAATGTAACACTACTAAGTGCAAAATAACTTTAATCTCGGAATTCATGAATTAATGTATTATATTCTTTTTTTTTTGCCACCGCTTTCTGAAATTAAAGTTATTTTATTAATCCGAGCCATCTGAAATAGGTACCGCATCGATGTATTTGCTCTGTACGCAAATATACACTTAGACCTACTCACAAGATAAAACAAAATGAATTGAATTCATTGTAACTATCTTCCGTGTTTAAGATGAAGGTTAAATCCGTATAGAAGGGATTATAGTTCGAGTATACAACTTTTGTTGTACGAAGGTCGTTGAGAACAGAGTCCGCTAGCAAAATATGAAAGGACGAACTGATACGAGTAAATAATAGTGTTAGTCCTATTCTACTAATATTATAATTTGTCTATGATTGGATATTTAGATGTTTGGATGTTTTTTACTCAATCACGTTACAACGGCTGAACGGATTTGGATGAAATTTGGCATACAGATAGTTTATAACCTGCATTAACACACAGGTTACTTTTTGTCCTAGTAATACGTTCCCTTGGGATAATTTTCGACCTCCACGCGCACGAAGCCGCTGGCAAAATCTAGTATAAGCCAAAATAGCCAGAAACCTAGGTCTTCCGATCTATTCTGTAAAAAAAACTCACGATGAAAACAAAAGTGAAGTGAGCTGTCAATAGTGTCATAGTGCATGAATGGAATGATAGCTTACTTCACCTACCATTTTTCACCAAGATTTCACGGTAAGATTTAACAGAATAAACTGGTGCTAATGCGGAGGGATTTTTTTGCCTACTGGATCTTCAACGCAGTGTTAAGCGCCGAAAGTTGATAATCCAACCGTGTGTTTTTTCGACGCGCTGAGATCTCTGTTGGATTTTTAATGCTCGGTTCAACACAGAGAGTTTAAAATCCAGTGCGTGATAAAATCTCGTCGCTATATTTACACATCCATGGGAACATAGTCTTAGATTTTGGAACTTTTGTATGATAATTCTAATTTTTTAATTAATTCACTTTATAAATTACATTATGCATTTTTAATCGCGATATTCACCATATCGTGCCGTAAGTTGTAAAGTCTTCTATAAGGTTAACCGATGACCTTGTGAAGGCTGCAGGAATCTGCTGGATGCGGGAAGCACAGAACCAGTCGGTGGAGCTTAAGGGAGGTCTATGTCCAGCTGCAATGATGAATGGTGATGGTGAGAACAGCTTGTTGGTTGTTAAGAGACATTTAACTTTTGCTCGTTATCGCTGACTCTAGGCGTCAACTAATTATAATGCCTAAATGAAAGCGCACTGTTGGAGAGCTCAATGCCAAGAGCTGAAAATAAAACAGGGAATAATTTTAGTGAAAACGAGTATTTGTCTCCAGGAAACCATCGAGCCTTCAATACCAGTATTGCAGATGTCCAAACGCGACGGTGGGTACTTAAAGCGGTGATTTCTTGAAAACGGTCAAAAAGGTGGTTTTTAAACCAATGTGTCTCTATAACCGTAAATAATTTTGAAAGCAAAAAAAAACTTTTATATTTTCAAGTCTTTTTTGCATACAGTGTTGGAACTCAAAACGTAATTAAACATACTTTAATGCATCAAAAAATCATCAAAGTCAGCTCTTAATTATCTTTAAAACCAGTTTATCCCTTCAATAACAATTATATTTATAATTAAAAATATACCATAAAATTCCAAATGCCAAACTGAATCCAGTGATGGATTATTTATTATTAAATAGTAAATATCTAATTTTATACGATTTTATTTGCATTTTTACGACAATGGTTGCTCATTTATTTTTTCGAATTTTTTACAACAGATTTTAACCCGTATCGGATCGCAATAAGAACTATTATCGCTCATAACGACAATATTTAAAGTTACCAGGGCCTTAATATCAGATGTGCCGCTTGCTAGCCGTCCAAAATTAATAAAAATAAAACCTTGCTAAAAATAATCAACAACAACAGGTGGTGGAGCATAACGGAAGTAAATTATACAGAGTCAGTTGAGGCTCTTGAACTTAATAACAAGACAACGTTTATTAGGCGTATAAGTGGATTTTCTTTGATATTGAAGTTGAGTTGACTCAAATATTGGCGGTAAGTACACCTGCTAACAATATTGGTAACTAAAACATGTTAGTACAGTGGGCTGCATCAATTGGGTACCCCAGTTGTATTAAAATGTTAATACAACTGAGGTACCCAATTGATGCAGCCCACCGTACATTGTTGGTACATATGCCAAAGTTGGTAACAAGTATAACCGACATCAAATGTTGACAGTTAATTACTCGGGGTGTAATCTGTGAACCGGAATTTTCCGTTATAAATATTATTATAGACTTGAAATTGTTTACGTAGGTAACGGATTTTGATAGCATTATTATAGGCAGTTAAGATTTTCCAGCGAATCAGCTATGAGGAGTTCATTTATTAAAAATCCAGCGTCAAGCATGGCCCATATTTGGGTTTATTGCACTTTCAGCAAAAATATACAGCCGGCTTTATAAATGCATGGCATTATAATAAAGGGCCTAACAATTTCGACACAATGACAAAAGATATCAATGTTGTGATGACCATTATTTGACCTATTTATTTTCTAAATTCTCAACTTATTGACTACTGCAGTGGACCATTTTAGCATTGTAGTTTAGCTGTCCCAAAAATACGGTCTTTTTTTAGCATTGTAGTTTAGCTGTCCCAAAAATACGGTCTTTTTTAGCATTGTAGTTTAGCTGTCCCAAAAATACGGTCTTTTTTAGAATTGTAGTTTAGCTGTCCCAAAAAATACGGTCTTTTTCTTTTGCATCGACACAAACTGTATGGTAGTCAGGTGGAAGTGTGTTTATCACCCGCGGATTGGTATCCACAGTATTATAATTAAGTAATAAATTATAAGAATCCCTTAGTCACCTGTTAAATCTATGATGACATTTAATTATTTCTACAAGCATCGTCTATATGATTTGAAAAGATACACATATGCACACACACATTCACACATCACACTCACACACACTGTTTTTAGACTTTAGCTGTGTTTAAGTTTATTTTTTCTTTTATTTAGTTATAGTCAAGTCTTGTCTTGTTTTGTTTAAATTTTACTTGTAATTTTTGGTTTCAATCCTGTTTTTCTTTTTGTACACCACTTTTAAGCTTTCATAATTTTGAGGTCTCCTAGCACAGGTATATTATCTTTTACCTAAAAGGAGACCCCATTGTAAGATTAAATGTAAAAGTTTTACAAGTTTCTGAAAAAAATAAAACACCCAGTAATAGTGCGCTTTCCGAAATAAAACATCACACAATATGACAGTACACAAACCAGACGTGGTTTGTGTATTGTCATATTGTGTGATGTTTTATTTCGCTAGTTGTAATAATAAAATAATAGGCTGGTGACGACCAGCCTATTATTTTATTATTACAACTAGCTGTGCCCGGGGCTTCCCGTCCCGGCTTGCCCTCGAAATTATCCTACGGGGACGTACTACCAGAACAAAAAGTCACACATCAGCTATCTGCCAGTGAAAGTCTCGTAAAACTTGGTCCAGCCGTTTCTGAGATTATCCAGAAGAATCATCGACAGACACAAATATAAAAAAAAGTTATTTTTTGTTTAAGTAGGTACTGTACATTCTTTCTTATGCGTTGATTAAAAAGCTGTTATTTTGACATAACAAGCAGATACTTCAATTTCATTAATTTGTACGTATTAAAGATATTATACGTATGATAAATAGCTTCTCAATAGCGACAAAATTCACCTGTTTCTACGTAACGGAAGGTGAACAAGATTCCGCAGTTATTATCGATACGACATTCTTGCTTCCGATCGACAAATACTTTAGCTATTACAATCAGGTTTTGTTTATTGAAGTATCTCTCTGTTTGGTGCTTGATTGGAAGAAATGCTGTAGGTTAGACTTGAAGAGAATTGGTTATAAAGATGCAATTGCATCTGTCTTATTTTTTGTGATTTTGATTGGTGATGTAAAGGTGATGAAAAGATTTAATATATTCTTGAATGTTCTTGTTCATTCCACACTTTTACTGTTAGCACTTATAGTCGAATATTTTTGTTGCTGACCGTTTGTTTACATTTTCTGTAACTTGTATTTTGTAAAATTTAGAGTTTAATAGCACTCTCATCACTACTTTATTTATAGATATTTTTCCATTTAATTAATGCTATTAATTCATTACCACAGACCACATTTATCGTATATTCAATAAACTACTACATTGCTCCCTATACAGCCGTAATGTTTTTTGTATTTATTTTCGCTGAATGTTGGTGCCTGCGACCCTTTGCTTGTCATAGGTATGCCACAGAGTGCAGCAGACACTTAAGGCATTGACAAATAAGGTCACGTTTGGCGCTGACGGTATTTTGTTTCATTCGCTAACATATTACAATAAATCTATCTTTATTACTGATTATATATTTATACTGTAACTGCCTGTCACATCACATCTCTCGGACTCTATCAGAATACCAGCGCTGCGACACTGTTTAAATGTCGCAGCATCATGCTGAGGTAGGAGCCTTTTGGCCTCGTGCAGGACTTCGTTTTATTTTAACAAATTTTTTACTTCCAAAAAATTTGTTTTTTATAATTTTTGTACGATTGTGTTTAGTTTAGTGTGTGATCTTCCTGTACGAGTCACAATAAATGTTTTTTCTTTCTTTCTCTTTGTAGCATACAATTAAATATATCAATTTTAAATATGTTATAAATTATAATTATGTCAATTTAAAAATACTTATACATATAATAAAAGACAAAATGTTTGTTGACTGGATTAACAAAGCAAGAAAATAATCGAAAATTGGTTTTATTCGATTACAGTCATTTTTAATTGTTGATGTTGATTGGAGACTTTTCTTTGTGTCCATTACAATTAAATATTGTCTCAATTATGCAGCTTTTTAATCTTACTCCCAGTTTTAAAATACTTAGATAAAGAATAGACAAAATACTTTTTGACTAGATTAACGAAACGAAATTATCTAAATTTTATTTTTTATTCGATTAAAGTAATTTTCAAGTTAAAATAAAACTTTGCAGAAAAACTGTAATTTTTATTTCACTTCAAACAATATTAATATACTTGCTAATTAATCTTTAAATAGTGCCTATTAAAAAGTCTTTAAAGATATTGAGCTCTACCCTTTGTTTTATCAAGAGTATTTAATAGGTTGTCAAATCTTTTGTAATTTTTAATACTATAATTAAATATGAATCTTTCGTTTAGTTTTTAAATAGTCAAATAGATCATTTTCTTGTTTCTCATGCTCAAAATGCTACAGAATCAGGTTGTTTATTGTCATATCTGTTATCTTCATAACAGATATCCCCTCGTCTGATATGCAGATTAATTAGTACTTAAGTCAAAACCAAAGTTAAACTAGGGGTCTCGGCGGACTAACTTAAGTACCACAGATAGTTCAAGAACTAGAGATAAACTTAATTTTATAATACCGTTTTATTTAGTCAAGGTTTTTTTTTGGGTGGGAAATCATCAAATAACTTCGCCAGCTCTAGTAATATAGCCAAATTGGCATGCAAATACATACATAGGTACATATGCAGTAAAAATATAACCCTCGTTTTGGCAGTCCGGAAATAAATCATAGCACTCAGTACTAACCGAACCACACTCATAATTTCATCAGCATAAATGTTTACCGCCCAAAGAAGTGGGTACGGGTCAGTTAGTCTGAAATAAAAAAAATATACTTTTAGCAATCAGAAGGGAAAATCACATAAAAGAAACAATTTCAAACCACTTACACTAATTTACTTCAAAATTATTTCTAATTTTAACAATAATTCAGTTTAATCATTGAAATTCGAGCAATCACAAACAACCGTTAACATTCAAAATAAAAATGTACAAAACCAACGAAAAACCACGAAAACTAAACCATGGAACGAACTTATGGCAAAGTAGCGTAGGCACAGACATCTTTACCGATCGACGACGGCTGGGCAGGAAAAAGGACCGCACTTTTTTTTTTTTTTTGTTGGGCATCTCGCAGTTGGCCTTGAGACGCCGTGACTGCTCAACCGGGCTTTCCTGGGGCTGCCATTAAGAAACTAATCTTAACGCCTCCAGCCAGGGCTTACAAACTAAATTTATATACTAAGCGACTGCACGCTGAGGGCACCCCCTGTGGGGTACGGACCTCGGCTCAGGGCGTCACTGATAGGGGGACAGCTGTCACTATTGGGGACAGGCTGGATCGAAATATTGGCATTATTATTATTAGGGGGATTTAAAGCTACTGGCTCAGCTGCGGCGCGGGCTGGCGCTTCAACGAGCAAGGGTCGGTCGGGGGACCGCACTCGATTGAGCGCTCGCTTTTATAAGAATCGGTGTATACCGCCACTACCCACAATAAGTTTCGCTTATAATACATATACTAGCTTTTTTCCGCGGCTCCGCCCGCGTGGATGTCGGTTATCGCGTAAGGAAGTAGCTTATGTCCTTGTTTATCATCATCATCATCATCATTTCAGCCGAAAGACGTCCACTGCTGGACATAGGCCTCCCCCAAGCTCCTTGTTTATATCCCAAGCTATATCTCTGCCTAATTTCATGACGATCGGACAGACAGACAGAGTTACTTTCGCATTTATAATATTAGTAGGGATATACACTACACCTGCCTTACCGCAATGACCCAGAAAAACCTGCATCAAACCCGCGCGGTCCGCTTTTTGTCCCATTCAAAATGTTGTACGATAATGTAAGTATTGAAGGGACCGGTAGGCGGTCGGCTTTGTAAAGGTGTATTGAGAACATAATAAATATGTAGCCGACAGTCGCAAAGTGATGAGCCGACAGTGTAAAGAAATTTGAAAGTTTTATTTTTAATTGATTGAATAATTGTAGCTTTGGAAAAAGACGTAAATAATGCCTTTATGTTCTTTTCCATACGAATTTTCTACGATTTGGAATGGGTAAGTTCATTATTTTTGGGTGACCAACACGTTGACAATTTGACTTTTCTTATTTTTATCATACAGTTTGCTGCACCGGATGACGTCATCACGTCAAAGCCCGGTGTCACTGAAAACCAGCGCTGGAGCTTTGTCTCATATAGGGTCGTAGTATTATGCTGAGCGATGCCCGTTTTGCGTGGATGTGACGCATAATTTCCCCCAACTTGTTCTTTTTTGTGTTTGTTTGAGTTCTTTCTCTGCGTCATGTTAACCGCAAATAATCATATTTTCTTTCTTTCTTTAATTCAAAAGTACCAGTAGATGAATGAATTGAAATTCACACCGAGTTTGAGTTTATGAGTATTACACAATTTGGAATCGGAGGATTTGCTTTAGTTAAGATATATTTTTTTTTTTTATCGATAGTTTACTTGTAAATACATTCCATTTTAGAGCGTTGTCAGAAACTATTCACATGTAATTATTACAAAAGTTGTGAAAAAACAGAAAAACAAGAATTCTGTGGTCATTTATAAAAACGTCTATGAAAAATGCGGTAACAATCACGAAAAATCATTTGATAGGGGCTAAAAAACTTGATAAGGATGAGGCAAGTCCCTTTAGCCTCAAAGATGAAGAAAATCAATAACTGATAACTGACGACTGCACATTTTCTTCCTGGTTACAATCTTGTGTTCGTGGAGTGTAATTTAGAGCTAAGTATATCCGAAGAACATGCTGACGTTATGAAAAAACTAGCAGCGCTCCGCGGTTTCACCCGCGTAGTTCCCGTTCCCGTGGGAATACGGGGATAAAATATAGCCTATACACCCGGGGGTAGTGTAGCTTCCCAACAGTGAAATAATTTTTCAAATCGGTTCTGTAGTTTCGGAACCTATTTAATGCATACAAACAAACAATCAAATCTTTCCTCTTTATAATATTAGGTAGTATAGATTATTCACCGAATAAATGTTTTAGCTATTTCATAGTTCAGATTTCACATTTGGCTATATTTCAGCAATTTCAAACGTCTACGATTGGAAAAACTTGGTTCGGGTATGAAATATTATTTCGTCTAACCTTTAACAAAAACCATCCTACACCTTATTTTTTCAGTATTAGATTTGAGCAAATTAGGAATTCTTCGAAGAACATAACAATATTGAATTGTCGGAAAATCCCTTTTTCAGCGCTGTTCTACGAATAAAAAACAGCCATTTTACATATTGTTTTATCCTCTTTAATTGTGATGTATGTGCTTTGAAATTCTTTATCGTTCGTTAATTTTTACTACGAATTACGTAACAAACAAGATTTACACGAAGTAAAGAGATATTTTCATACCTTTTATTTTTTTTAAAGGCTGATTTTTCCAACGCCAGGTAAACATTGAGAAAAAAATTCGTACCTATAGGTAGCAAATAGTCAATTTGAAATCCAAGACTTGGTTCCTCCATCTAGAAGAGCACAGATATTTTTATTAAAGGAATATTTTTTTCTTTTACTGTCAAAAGATGACGTTTTTTTAAAAAAAATCTACTGAAAATCTTTAAATTACTATTTAACACTTAATTTTTTAATAGCTGATATTTTCTAATATCAAAGAAATACACATTTTGGAATAACGTGGAAGAAGCTTTTGTATAGGAAACGTGTTTGTCATCATTTATTCTTCCGCTAAAACTTATCTGACAATTATTGAAAAATCATGGTCCAAGAAAATCTGTCCGAAATGTAAAATAATTTAATATTATATTTGAAATCTCTATTATGAAAACGGAAATAAATTATAGCAATAAATGAAAGAACATAAGAATAAAATGTCTAGTCTAAAAATATCCGAGTCGACGCTAAAATACAGCAACGTTACCGTGAAATCGATTTGTTATTAAATATCCACTGATATTTTGTATCAAATTACGACCGCCAACGGCGCAGTTGGTATTAGTTCGTTAATTGAATATGTCCATACGTAATACAGTCTAATTAACGTTCGTCTTACAATTTCGTCTTAATATCAGTCTGTCCATCTTTAAGTATTGACACAGACACGTCTGCAGTGTGTTCTCAGTGGGTATACATAATAAGTATAGTATCACCGAGTGACTTTGATATTTAGGAGACAGAATAGTGTCTTGGGAAAGAAGACAGACTGATACTAAGACGAACGTAAATAAGACTGTAATGTACGCACTTCGATTAAGGCCCTGGTAACTTTAAATATTGTCGTTATGAGCGATAATAGTTCTTATAGCAATCCGATACTTGTTAAAATCTATTGTAATAAATTCGATTAATTAATGAGCAAGCATTGTCGTAAAAATGCAAATAAAATCATCTAGAATTAGATATTAACTATTCAATAATAAATAATCGATCACTGGATGCAGTTTGGCATTTGGAATTTTATGGCATATTTTTAATTAGAATTAAACTGGTTGTAAAGATAATTAAGAGGTGACTTTGATTATTTTTTTGATGCATTAAAATACTTTAATGCATCAAAAAAATAATCCCACGTTAACCACTCCCACTCAAAACATAACTATACATACGTATAGTTATGTTTTGAGTTCCATCACTGTATGCAAAAAAGACTTGAAAATATCTTTAAAAAAATCTTTCAAAATTATGTACGGTTATAGAGATACACGGCTTTAAAAAACCACCTTTTTGAGCGTTTTCAAGAAATCACCGTGATAACGAACTAATACCAACTGCACTAATGGAGGAGATAGAATACTTCTTGGGAAAGTATACATTTACCTAACTATTCTGGTCCTCAGTTCGGCTTGCCTGTGTTATCACGGGCAAGCTGAACTGTGGAATTCCTTTGAAGAAAACCCAATTAATAGCGTAAAAACTTTGTGATCATTAGTATTGAATCTATATAGTAATCTATCTATCTATTTATTTATACTCGTCGACTGCTCTTGCTGCCATTATTCAACAAAAACCTTTTATTTCATCACTACAGCTATAAATATTCATTACCTATACATTTTAGAAACCCGAGAAATCTTATCGCCTACGATTCTATTCGATTTAATCTTAAAACAGGTGCTACGTGGAGCGTTACTAATGCTTGATAATCAAGCTTGCAAACGAGATATCGGCGGCATATTGAATCAACAAACATAGTAGCGATTTAAAATCGATTCTTACTTGTTTTCACACTTAAAATCCGAGTGGGTTTTCACGATTACGCCTTCATCGAATAGTAAAGTCACGTGCATGAAGAACGTGTGAGACTACTTAGATACCTAAATTATTAACATATATAACTACAATTTTATGAGAACTGTAAGTATCTAACGATCTGCGAAAGTACCCCACGATAAAAACTTATTAATGTGATATATTCAGTTCTTTGACTTTTGGCTTCTGCACGCCTGCCGTGTAAACGTTTGTATTTACGTTATGATAATAACTATATTATTTTATTAGCCATTTTAAGGGACCATTTGTATGTAAATCATGTAAATTCTCCCGGTAACTTTGCAGACTGTGATCTTGCTGCTTACCCTAGGTACCTAATAACAATAGTGAACAATTATTGTAAACCATAAAATTTGTCAAGTAAGTTTGGCAAATGCTACTGGTGAGCTGCATGTCCTAGGCATCGAGCCCAGGACTTGGATTTTTGCCCAGATGTTGGCAATAGGGTCGCCACTCATAACATGAGTGTGTGTACTTAGGTATACCTCTGACTCTGCCCCACAAGGAAACAAGCGTGATGTTATGTTATGTAAAGTCTGTTTTAATTCAGTCTGAATCCACCTGTAAATAGTGACGAGAACATTTTTGCTATCTTGTCTTGACCAACTCAAACTAGTAGGTAGTCGAGCTAGTAGGTCAGTTTGGGCTATAAAATTTATTTTAGGGAAAGTGCTGAAACAGAAGTGACCCAGTCACTTAGGCCCACATGTACGTTTATGGGTTATCCTAAATAACTCTTGAGTTAAAAGCTAATTCAGGGTTAATCAAATAATTTATCTTGCGCCACCAAGAGTCGGAGTTAAACCTAGGGTTAAACTTCTAAATATTTATGCTACCGATGTTGAGAGATAAGTAGCTAAGCTCTGGGTTAGTGTTAGTAATGTCAAAATAAATTGACGTTATGAGGTACCGCTGATAAAATATTTTGTATTTTATATAGTTCGGTGTTATACCAAGTGAAAATTCAGTACTTTATCAGCAGACCATATTTTCATGAACTCATTTGAAAATAAATACCAATGATAAAAAACTAAAACACATTTTTCCTGACCTGACGTTTTCGTCAATCAATAAACTAAATGTCTATGAATTTTCCGTTTCGTCGATGTTAAGTGTTAAATGGCAAATGTCACGTTAACTAACACGGTGTTACTTTTTAGTGGCGTAGCGCGTGATAAGAGTTAAAACGTTAATTACTTAACTCCTAGTTAACATCTATATTTATTTAATTAACCCAACTAAACCTGCAAGTGGGCTTACTAAGTGTAAGTAAGTGTGTCTGCTGGTATCAGCAAACATACTTAGTGGGCCCACTTGCACGTTTTACGGCTAAGTGATTAGACCCAACGAGAATGACCCGATGTAGAACCAAACTGTCATTCGAAGGCTGTTCAGTTACAATGCTACAAGTTATGGTGATACAAAAAAGAAGGAAGGAATACATAATACTATTGTTCATGGTAGAAATATAGTCCATGGTGGTTAATAGTGTTGGGCAGCATTAGTAGTACAGATACAGACAGCCCAAATATACTAAAATAAATAATAGTTTAAAAAACTAAAAAACAGGCTTTAAAAACCAAACTAAAAAAGGAGAAAATAATTTAATTCAATTAAAAAGCGTGGGGTGCTTTTTGAGGTATTTTTATTCAAGCACCCCACGCTTTTTAATTGAATTAAATTATTTTCTCCTTTTTTAGTTTGGTTTTTAAAGCGTGTTTTTTAGTTTTTTAAACTATTACTTATTTTCTATTTTTTAGTTCTGCTAACTACAAAAACGTGATTTTTTTCTCATTTTTTTTTAAATTATTGAATTGTCATCGGTCCTCGACAAGTTTACAAAGTTTCAATGAAATCTGACCGTTTAAAGTGGGTCAAAATCGCGCTCAAAGGAGTCGGTTACATACAAACAAACAAACAAACCAACAAACATACAAGTGAAGCTAATATAAAGCGTGTAATTAGACGAAGAAAACTGAAAATCTCTAAATACAGGTTATTTTCTTTGCATTTTTTTTAATCATTATTTTTTTTCAACCATCTTGCTAGCTACCTGAACGCTGTGTCAAAATATACACCAACCTTATCTACCCTTACCAACTACTTAACGTTTCATTTGCAAACATTATCTTCTCTCCACCATCGCGTGCAAGTGTAAGCATCAACTTAAGAATGCAGTACCTCGATGAATGTATTATTTCTGACCCGATGACTCACAATACTCTAGGCCTAATAACGGAGCTTCGTATTCCCACGATATTTTCCATCAATGGAGACTAGAAAAAAAGTAGATATTTGTGTGGAATTTCACACAATTACTACACTATGTATGAACAGTTGTTTGCATACACGTTTTGCACTATATTAAGTTTGTTGGCAAGTTTTTTATAGCAGCACGTTAATGGTTGATTATTTAAAGAAGTTAATTGAGTACCATTTGCCAATTAGAGTATTTAGTTAAATCTACGTTCCTGGACGACTTATATGTGACAGATATTTTTACAAGTATATTTGAAGTATTTTTGTAAGTACCATACTCACACACGAACCACAAAGAACCAGTCTAACTCGACAACAACACACACACACACACACAAACACTTCTCACTATTATCTTTTAAGCCCATCGAATAAATATGTACGTGAACATCAGTATCAGTTATTATTACGCAATTATGTTTTTTTTTAATAAAACGTGTCAATCCTTCTAAAGTACATACACTGTCCTTCAAGATACAGGATACTCCTAGTTTGAAGGGCAGTCATAATCATCTGTATTAGCCATACCTATCTCATAATGAAACAATCACTGATGTAACCTAGGCTAAGACTTTTGTTAAATAAATGATTACTTACTTACTAGTATAGGTACTTACTGTTTTACTGTAAAATTAATTCGTTTGCCCTTGTTTTGCTTCATAATCATCTATTTTCTTCAGGAATTTTTGTTTGAAATAATATGTGTAATTTTCTTTTACAGCTCAATTGCTGTAATGATGGATTTCAAATTTATCTAGTTTGGTTACATCCTTGAAATGTGATTATGCTATCAAAAATAATTGTGTACGTCGTGTTTGTGTGAACCGGTATTTTTTTTTCAAATTGAATGGTAGGTAACCATTAAAATTGAAAAATTTAACCATTGATATACAAGCTGTATTTTAATTCCATTATAAGTTCCAGTTAAATCATCATCTCACAGAATCTGTGCCGTAACAAATAACCGTGCGAAAGCAATCGTTTAAAATGATCGTACGTAAAATCTGCAAGATATGTTGTACCTACCTTTTAAATAATTTGCTGATCCAATTTAGATCGTAACGCAAGCAAAATAAAGTTTACATGAAGTTGAAGGCTGTTTGGGAGGAGTGGATTGAGAGGCGCCACGGCGTTCTCACCTTCCGCCTGACGCAGGTCCTCATCGGACACGGCTATATCGGAAGGTTCCTGTTTCGCATAAGGCGGGACGAAACGCCTGGGTGTTTCCACTGCGAAGATTGCCCTGAGGACACGGTGGAGGTCTGCCCGGCTTGGACCGCCGTGTCCTCATGGAGGCGATCGGCGGTGGCGATCTCTCGCGTCCGGCCCTGGTCCAGGCTATGGTACGGAGCGAGAGTGCATGGGTAGCCATCACCTCCTTCTGCGAGGCAGTAATGCTCGCGAAGGGAGGCGGTGCACGTAGGGAGAGGCAGTATATGCGCCCTCACGGCCCTAGTCGCCGCAAGGGACGCCCTATCTGTCGGGAATCCCAGGCTGATTCACTGCCACCGTAGGCGCGGCTGGCGAGTAATGGTTAGCTCGCTGTCCGGTAACGACGAAGCCTGGGTCGACGGTGGGTTGTGTTCCACGCGCGCCTCAAAGAGATGTCAGCACCAACTGGTGGGGTCCACAAGGGCCGATGCCTGCCAGGGGTGCGGGTTGTTCGAAAGAAATACCGTCGCCCCTGGCACACAGGCAACTGAGGGAACACGGGTGGGTTTTAGTCAGTAAAAGCCTGACACGCCCTCTTGCTCCACCCAGAGCGGGAGAAGTTATTTGAGGATTTCCCAACCTTAAAAAAAGGCTGTTAGGTAATGTTAAAACATATGAGGCCTTTGCTTCATTATTGATAAAGATACGTAAGAGTCTTAACACATGACGTTGGTAAATTAAAGCTTTTATCCCACTATCAAGTTAGTTATTAATTCGAATACAGGTTCGCTTATTTGTCTTTGCGATAACATATGTATGTTAACAATGTTTTGGTTTTAAATAAACTAGCGACCCGCCCCGGTTTCGCTCGCGTGCTTTGAGCTTATTCGTTGATTCGCACGATTTTACTCGCCCCAGTCGGGCGAATAAATAATATATTATTTTCTATAGGCGATTTGCACGAAGTTAATTTATTTTTGGGCGATTCGATAACTCCAGAAATATGTAGGTATTAGTCAATTGGCACGTTTTTTTTATATATATAAAGATATAAAGAAATTGTTTGTACTTTATTGCATCTACTTGCAGTGACCACACTGCAAGTAGATGCAATAAAGTACAAACAATTCAAAACGTGCCAAATGCCTAATACGTATTTCTGGAGTTGTCTATTCCGAAATCCGATTATAAATGACGGAATTTGGAGGTAATTTACAAGAAAAAAACCGGATTGATAACCTCCTCCCTTTTTTGAAGTCAGAAAAAAATACAGAAACCCGAGCTTCATTTGAAATAAAATAATACTTAGGTACAGCCAGGCGAGTTAATTATGAGCAAACCACCGTAATTAATGTGCCGTGTTAAGTAAACTTATGCTCGGTTCCAATAAACAAAAACGAATCATTTTACTACCAGTGGTAGCATTTTTTTACTGTCAAACTGGGCATATGATAGACTCGAAAATTAATTTTACTTGTGAGAGCTACTTACATGCTGGAAGGTCTACTACGCAAGGCATTTTCTTCATTATTGGTAAAGATACAAGAATCTTAATTATAACCAGAAACGATCAATACATAATAGGAACCGGCCATTAGTCATTTAATACAACTGTCAAAAAATAAAAGTTTTGATTTGAATATACGGACAATTTCAGCAAAGATAGTCAATTTGCTCAACTTACCGGGTACCTTCAAAAGACAAAAGTTTGACATCTCGCTGTATTCTAACGGCCTTATTCATAAAAGTTATTGAACATCTAAACAGTTGCTAAAGTGTGGTTTCTCTATGAAAAACCAGATTTTAGCAAGTGTTTAGATGTTCGATAACTTTTTTATGAATAAGACCGTTAATGTTTCCAATTGTTGAATTGTTGTTATGTACTACGAATAAGCTAATATACATAACTAACATGGTTTCCTAGTCAGAAACAGAGATAACAGAAACTTTATTGGGTAGGTACCTACTTACTATGGTAATGTCTGGATCTGCTGACTTATAATATTGATAATAATTGGTTTGCCAACTTATCACAACAATAATATTTTCCCGTTATGTTATTATCTACGTGCCACTATTATAGGTGGAAGGATCTTTCCACTGGTAAGGATCATTAAATCACGCCTTTATTCCCCTAAGGCGTAGGAGAATGTGTGACTATTACACACCCACATTTCGCCAGTTAGGTTTGGAGACCATATAATCCCCTAATAACGGGAATCTAGTCGCGAGCTCAAACTCACTGGTGGCGTGGCTAAAATGCACGCTGCCTCACCAGGCATCATTTCCGACATACGACAGACTAGCGTCTAACTGCTCATCTCTGATACTAAGTAATATCAGTGATGAGCAGTTAGACGCTAGGCTACACGCACAACGTTATTGAGTAAGATGCAGGATTATTTATAGTAAAACAGGCGCGTCAAAAATTAAGAAAAGTTTTTCGGAAGATCGGGTTATATGAAACAACTGCTGCATAAATCAATGACCAATAAAGTTTATTGAACTTTCGATATTTGAGCTTTGTCGGTACCGACTTGGTTTTGGAGATTTTACACTTATTTTATTACTTAAACAAGCCCAAGATTAAATTAGCAAGAAAAGCTAATCTTTGTTGGTTCCTAACTTTTTAATAGTTTTCCGTTTCCATACAGGCAATATTAATAATAAGACAAAACCATACCATGTTTAATTTTTGTGATGTACACTGTCGAACAGTGGAGTAATACACTCCCGAAGTTTGTATAGAGAAAATGTCAACTAGATTCACTTTAACCCATTGCCATCAAGGGGTGCGGGTTGTTCGAAAGAGATACCGCGGCCCCTGGCACACAGGCAACTGAGGGAACACGGGTGGGTTTTAGTCAGTAAAAGTCTGACACGCCCTCCCGGTCCACCCAGAGCGGGAGAAGTTATTTGATGATTTCCCACCCACACAAAAAAAAACTATACGATACCCTTTGGTCTGGTCGTCAAACTTTCGGACTTCTCACGACCCGTAACGACTGTCAAAGATCCACGAATGACAGCCAGGACCACCGGCTTATCGTGCTTTCTGGGGCACGAAGGGGTCTTGGTATGTAAAGATGGTCACCCATCCACGGACCAACCGCAGCTAGCGTAACTTAACCTGATCGATCAAACCGTGAGGCTGTTATTACTACTTATTACTTAGCCATAAGACCCTCTAGTTTAACAGTATAATGACAAACATGGACGTGGCATATTTAACGGCAGACAAGGAATGTACATCTTTAGAACTGTGTGTTGTATGCACCAGGGTTAAATTAAATTAGCTAACAAAACTCCGCAGATGTAATGGGTTTTTTGTAGTGAAAACTTCTTAAAACAAAAATCATGGAACTCGCGTCATCGTCACCGAAGGCTGAGTACACGGATGCGCGCGTTGATGTCTTTTGGAAAAGTCCCTTGCTTTCATTAGGAAATTCTAATTCTTTTATCCCGTTGTTTCCCTTTGTATGTTTATCGTAAAAATCTGTGCTGTTACCTTTAATGGCTTAAGTCGATCGCTCGTTTATATTTTTTTATCGAGAGCAATCAGGACCCAAGGACCCATTGTGAAATCCTGTATTGACGATAAAAAATACACACGTAATTGTTCAAGTTTTCACTTCTGTCGGCACTCTCGGAGTGTTTTTTTTTTTGCGGGTGGGATATCACCAAATACTTCTCCCGTTCGGGGTGGAGCAGGAGGTTGTGTCAGACTTTCACTGACTAAAACCCACCCGTGTTCCCTCAGTTGCCTGTGTGCCAGGGGCCACGGTATCTCTTTCGAACAACCCGCACCCCTGGCAGGCATCGGCCCTTGCGGACCCCACCAGTTGCTGCTGACATCTGTTTGAGGCATGATAAAACGGAAAAATAATTACTTGTCGACTTTTTTGGGTAAGTTAAAGGTCGTGGGTTCGAATCCAGGCAGTAATTTATTTCACCACTACTGCTCACAAAATGGTGAAGGTGAACCGAAATGTCGAAAATATATGACATCCGGCAATCCACACTGGGCCAGCGTAGTGGATAACGACCCACTTCCCCTCACATATAGCAGGCTTGTCTCCCAGAGGTGGAACAGCAATATAGACTGATTATAAATTATGCAAACAAACAAAGTACTTGCCTTTGAAAAAAAAATCTGCGGGTCAGCTACCACGGCTTTGCAATAATTGATTACAATCTATAAAACTTTAACAGGTGGACCTTCACAGCTCTGCTGGTAGGTACCTAATTCACGCACAGCCAATTATTTTCCAAAGGTCACACATCGACGTATTATTACTTCGTGTAATAATTAAGTGATTAGCGTCTAAACACAATTAATAGCCTATAATAACAATTTAAGTGCTGTTAAATTATACTGAGAGAATTAGTATCCGCTATTGTCAAAGATCATGTTTTCAGGAGATAATGACAGTACGTGATGGCCTGGATGATGATGATGGGACTCTCTTTTCCGCACTTAGACTCTCATTTGATCCGTTCTGGGTGGGGATTTTGGCTAACAAAGCCAGCCTAGCTCCGCCCAAAAGCACAGAAACTTCCTGGGAGCTTCGCGGAGTAACCTCATTGTTCCGAGGTTTTCTTCACGTTGAGAAGCCACGGCCTCGCATTCCTGGACGACGTGAGTGGCTGATTTCAAGTACGTAATGGCCATTAATGTTTAAAGCGAGGAGCAGATAATAATGTTTACTGACGTTCGTAAATATTTAACGGGAGCTTGCGCCAGGTATCCCTCGAATGTATTTTTTTTTTCTGGGCCTATTCCCTCTCAGAAAGGAGGCCTGGTGTCCCAGCAGTGTGGATATTATAGCCTCACTATGATGAACTGAAGTGTGTGGCGGGCACTTAATGATCATCCTGTCGCAAAAATTTGCACTTTAAAACTGTTTCACAAACGAATCCGTTAGTTAAATAAATGTTGTCAATTCCGCAAGTACGTGTAGAAGAGGTATTCTAAAAAACAATTTTTTCAAGGTTTTATTTGACCACTTCGTCGGCGTGACTTATATATAAGTACCTGCATAGCATATTACAGCTTTCTATACCTACTAAGAGACTCTGAGCTGTGGACAGACGGACGGACCGGACGCGGCGAAACTATAGAGGTTCCTTGATGATTACGGAACCCTAAAAAGATATAAATCCCTTTGCCTATATTGTACTTTCTCATTGATGGCTAGGTAGGTACTTGAATTTGCTAATAATTTCTCGGAAATCACAGAGCTTTATTATCCCTGTTCTACTTTAATTTAGTCACTGAGATCACAGTAAAAAAAAACACAACATTCTTCATGTTGTTTGTTATCAATTGTTTAGCATTTACCATTTTAAAAATTGCATTATCATTCAACGTGTTACGAATTACCTTAAATTCCCTGCTTTTAAGCACCCTAGTGTTTAAATGCAGATAGGACATAAATACATTACTCGCACCTTAAGTGGTGCACTCCATTGCGGCTTCACTACCAACTGAATTTAACTCAGTGAATTCGATGTATTTTCATTTGTCGCCTCACACTGAATAATTTATAACGGTTAATAGTGGTAGGTAAATGCTTGATAGCGATATATTGTCGTTTATAGTGAAGAAGACTTCTGAATATGCTGATAAGGCGGGCATTTTAAGCAATATATTTTCTATATCTTTTTTAACATGTTCGTAATTTGATGTGCTTTTTTTAGGTCAACGACTACCTATATGTGTAGGTTTTTAAATAAAAAATAAAACATTTTGTTATTGTTAACTTCAGGAACGTGATGGAATCGATAAAACTCGTACTTTAAACTCACTTCTCAAATGTAGTGTACTTATAGTTGAGAAGTGAGCTACCAGCAGTCATTGACCGTAAAAGAAAGAACATTAATAGTTATATTTTGATCTATCGTATTGTGATATCAATACACGTCTCGTGTGTGGAGATTCGCTAGTTAATTTAATATGACCGTGGATGTAATTTTTTTTCCTATGTTATTAAGGGAGAAAATTAAATATACTTAAGTAACGTTGACGGTAATTAATTATTTATCAAATTGACCACCAACGCCCCACCAACAATCGTTCGGATATCCGAATCACAACTCAGTATTTTTTATGATATGGCTTTAACACGGCAAATTGATGTAGTGTTTCAATTTGATAAACACGTCAATGTCTACAACAACACTTTCCACCGTTGTTTTCCATACTTTACTTAGAGACAGGTCAGTAGCCCAATGCCGACCGATGGCACTTGTGCTTACAACTTTCTAACTATTAAATAAGACATACATCTAAGAATGCACAGAAGACATTCTTATAACATCCTGTTTTCACAGAAATATGGCTACACAAGGTAATGAAAATTTGACATGGGTCAAATAAAACAATGTACCTAATTTTATGTTTACGCAATTTATTTTGATTTCTTCGTCCACATCACTATCACTACATATTATAAAACAAAGTCCTCCGACGCGTTTGTTTGTCTGTCTGTCTGTTCGCGATAAACTCAACAAGTAGATACTGAACGGATTTTCATGTGGTTATCACCAATAGATAAAATGATTCATGAGAACGGTTTAGGTGTAGAAGTAGTTCATTAAGTTAGGTTTTGTTTATATTGGCTAACGCGGGCGAAGCCACTAGCAAAAGCTATTTTAAAATAATTATCTTGTGGAACGCAGAGCACATTATCGTGTGTTTCATGTTTCGTGGTGCTACAGAGTCCATTGCATGGCAATGAGTAGACCGTGGGGCGTCGTAATGGTAGGGAAGAGATGCCTTTAGGATAGGGAAGGTTTGTGACCCGTACCGGATATGCATCCTAGAGCAAGCATTGGACTAGTGGAGAGACGGGTGATATTTAACTACGGAAGATATTTTTAACGACGCCGCCGCAAAATTCGAAATTTAACGAACAATGGGATGCGCAATTCTGGTAACAAAGCCAGTATAAACTGGCCTCTTGTTGTATCAATTATCCGTACTACGCCAGCTCAAGTCGTACACGGCGTTTCTTCTCCACATTCATTATGCGCACAGCCTAAATATGGAACTCTCTAACAGCGTCTGTGTTCCCTTCCACATTTAACCCGTGTGCCGTCAAAGCAAGAGTGTACAGTCATCTTCTGGGCGCGCTCGTTTCATCATAGACCTCATCAATCGCTTTCAATCAGGTATGATAGAGGTCCAGAGTAGACCCATTTAGCAAGAAAAGATATAGTACAGTCGACCGAATGTTGACTGTACCTCCAAGTCTCAGAGATTCTTATCATGCTGCCATTCTTGTCAGTGGATTATGCGTTAAATAAATATCCTTTCTTAATAATATCAAACATGACTGCAATAAAATGCAGAATGAAATTAGCCCATCATAAAATCTGCTAATCTATCTCTAAGATTGAAACAAGAAGTAAACGATTCTCTTAACGTCAGGCAATCACTCATGATGAGCGCACATTAACATCAAAGGTCATCTTCATTCATGCCACCCACCCATCCAATTACCGTCTGGCATGAGTGTTACTTAACCGCCAATGTTGGCACGACTTGACCCATACAGGCTTGATTGCATACTTTCACTAATCTTCATTCAAGCATCTGTTGGCTTTCTGCAGTGATTGCGTTTTTTAAACCATTTGTTGTTTTATTGCACTTTTTTCGTGAGTTTACGCTAATCATTTAGCGTATCCCATCATCTTCCAGTCTTAACAAATGTGTCTGTCTATCTGACCTCCACAACCCAGTTACTGGGTAACGATACCCCTTTGTAAGACTGGTTGTCATATTTTCAGGCTTCTCAGTACTCGTAACGACTATCAAAGATTTACGAATGACAACCGAGACCAAAGGCTGAGGCAGAAGCTAGGACGGTCACTTTATTTTTAATATGATATCTCACTAGTCAGCCAAAGGCGTTGTCGGCTGCTAAATTGGGCTACCCTGTGGGCACCTTAATAAATTAAGGCTTCCAGCCAAGGCACGAACTTTTAAACGTCACTAGGAAGGGACAGGCTGAATCAAATCGGTCTCGATCACACAGCTACTTTATACATTTAATTCTAATCCCATGTCATCACAGTTTGCCGCTAACATGAATCGTGACCCACGCGACGTTTCATACTTTCTCTAATTGCAATGCGATTCTCAGTTGTTTTCTATTAATTATATTTATTGCTCTTTGTCTGGCTGTTTAGAAAGTTTTAACAACATGTGTCAATATTTCAAGGGCGTAGGTGTAAATGTGCCAAAAAAATAAAACGAATAAGTGTTGAAGACACGATGTCAGACATGTCAATATGTAGAATTGATGGCATTCTATAACTAGTATTTTTTTGATTAAATAAATTTTTCAACTTGAAACATAAAATGCTCTATTTGGCTGACAGTCCCGGGAGTATGTATCTACATATTTTTAACTTTCACGACTTTTATCTTATGTTACCGATTTTACATCATCGTAAAAATATGATATAAATATTATATTTGTACCTTTGTCTAAAAAGTAGAAAAGTACAAGTAATTTATAATGAGAGGTATATTTGTACAATCCACAAACATTAACTTTTCAATAATATTCGTCTCTACCGGATCAATATACTAATAGCAACAAAGGAAACAAATGAACAGGAAATATTAAGACAAAGGTTCTTTTTTTATTTTATTTCCAAAGAAAGTCTAATTTCAGCGAAGATGCTGTACACTTCAAATATTTTCCACGAATTAATAATAATTGCTCCCTCATAATAGGTGCTTTCATTCTATTTATTTCTAAAAATACACAATGTTATGAAAGGTATGTAGGGGGCTTACATAGCAAAATTGTTACCCAAAAATAGATAATTATAATACCAAATATACGAAGCCGTTAAAGAAAACACTTCAAGATGAAAACCCATTATTCCATTTATTTTGGCTAAGAATAGACAGGTTAGAGAATTCTTAGAAAATGTTGTTCATTATGAAAATTTTATTCGCTATACAAACTGGATTTGTTGCTTAATTTTATTTATAGTCGGTACGATAATTCAATAAAGTAAGTTTGGTTTCCGCATAGTTGTTTCTTCGTCTTATACCTCATTTAACAGCTAAAGGAAGGTCGACAAGTAATTATTTTTCCGTTTTATCATGCCTCAAAGAGATGTCAGCACCAAATGGTGGGGTCCGCAAGGGCCGATGCCTGCCAGGGGTGCGGGTTGTTCGAAAGAGATACCGCGGCCCCTGGCACACAGGCAACTGAGGGAACACGGGTGGGTTTTAGTCAGTAAAAGTCTGACACGCCCTCCCGCTCCACCCAGAGCGGGAGAAGTTATTTGATGATTTCCCACCCAAAAAAAAAAGGCTGCAGCAGTTTTCTTTACCTCCATCATCGTCATCATTCTCTATTCTTTTGTCCTTATAAAAAAATATTTGAAGTCGGCGCAACATGTACTGAGACTGAGTAAAAAAAGCCGAACGTGTCGATCAACGGCCCACTAGGTTTGCTGCGGTTGGTCGGTGGATGGCTGACGATCTTTAAATACCAATTCGTTGATCTCGGCTGTCATTCGTGAATCTTAGACAGTCGTAACAGGTCTTCACAAGCCCGAAAGTCAGACAACCAGTCTTGCCAAGGGGGGTATTACCCAGTAGCTCGGTTGTGAAGATTAGACAGGCAGTCGCTCCATGTAAAATACTGGTATTCAGCTGCAATCGGTTAGACTTGGAGCTGACCACACTATAGTAAATGGCTAGGCTAGGCATATGATGACTTTTTTATTCGTCATCATCTCGGTAGTCTTTCTGGCCATGTCATCTCTTGACCTCCTTATGGATCGCAATCGTCACGTTTTTCCGCAAAAAAACAAATGTATTTATTAATTGTTTCAATTTGTTTCGATTTAAAGTTTTACTTGAGTTAAATAAAAGTGATTATAATATAAATACAAGCTTCTGCCCCCGACTTCGTCCGCGTAAGACACCTTGGTGTACTATGGCAACAGCCACAAAAAAAGCAAAAAGCATAAAAATAAAATACTCGGAGGATAAGTAATAAATAAACACTAATATTTTGGTGTGATTGTCACGATTAATTGGGCGGTACAGCGCGTAGCTCGTATGACAAATCATATCACATAATAACGCTAGTTTATCAAGTAAATAACAAGTATTATGCACAGGTAATAAAGTTGCCTTCGTAAATAATATAATAAACATCGTTTCAGTAGGAGACTTTCCGAAATTAGTTTGGTTTTCCTGAACCCCAAGGAACTGGCCTAAATATTGACAGTAATCTGGTGACCCAAAGAAATATGTAACATGCTTCTACTGAATATTAGTTTCATTATTTATTGACGTGTCCCACATAATACATTAATAGTGGCTGTATTCGGGAATTATTAACAACATATTTATTGGCTTTAGCGAGGTAAACAAAATATGTGATTTGTAATCCACCCATTCGTGTACCTCATATATCTTCGAATTATAGGCAGAACAGTTATATTGTGAGCGCAAGCAGAAATTTCAATGAATTATATGCAAGGAATATAATTTTGATCCATTCACAATTAGTGTGAAATATTTTCAAGCAGCGGTAGGTTATTTGTTTTTTATTATTTTGTCTATTGTTTTGGTCATATACTTGCAAACTTAGTATTTATATTAACTTCTCTGTTTATTAAAGCGATGTGTGTTTTTTTTTCTTTGTTTTTGTGCTCACACCATAAACTATTATTATAAAGCGTCTATACGTGAGGATTTGTAATTGGTTTTCTGGTGACTATAGTTTCCTTTTTTTTGTCTGTTTTATTATTAACTGTAAGTCCTCAATGTTCTTCAATAAATAAATAAATAGAAGATAGTTACATGACTGTAGGTTAGGTTATTCTGAAGATATAATTATAAGTAACTAACCTAATCTTCTTCTACGACTGCAAAAAGCTCAACCATCTTTGGTCAAAAATTCAGCTGCGCGAACTCCGCTGACTGGACGCAGTCGTAAGATCATCAAATGCGCAAGCGCCAGGGCATGTGGCGCAGGATGGATGTCTAGGCCATTACCTTTGGGGAAAGTGCCACATACGCACATTAAATCTGAGCCGTCTGTGAATCCCTGTACCTACCGAATAAAAAGATAAAAGTCATTATTTTACATTTTTGGCCCTAAAAAGGAAAGGCTTATTATAAAGTTTTGAGAGTATCAGTCAATCACTTTTGCCTGATAGCTACTTAAGTTAAATGGAATTTATCAGAAGGTCATAAGCCGTTCTATATTATGTAAGTTCGGTTTTTCCTATTAGAGTTAGTATAGCATCAATAAGCCTTACATTAATTAATGCCATATAAGGTATTTCTGCTACTATAAAAATCGGATTAGACACAATATTGTCTCATTTACATTTATATGATTTAATATAAACCTTATTTACCCAATTTGACCTCATGGATTATTTGTCCAATTGTTTCATCATTCACTATCATAATTTTAGCCGAAAGACGTCCGCTGCTTGGCATAGGTCTCCTCCAAGTTCTGCCACTTCAACCGGTTCTGTGCTGGCCGCTTCCAGCGGATTCCTGCGGCCTTCACAAGGCCATCAGTTTCCATTTAATTTATTTTTAACATTGCAGTTCAATTGCTTACCTACTTATAACTGTCAGTCTCATTAAAAAAATGATAAGTAGTCAAAAGTTTCAAACAAAGAAATCTGTTCTTTTGCCTTTAAAACTTGGGCGACCTTTAAAGACACTAAAATAAAAAGTAATCTAAATTGATTTAAGATAAACAACTCATTCTGGCTTAGAATTATCTTAAACCACTTAACATATCAGTAGCTGACACTGAGGACTTTTTAATGACTTTGGGTTGCGTAAAAGAATAAACAAAAATAAAAATGAATCCGGGTAAATACCAGTTGATTTTGCAACAGCGCAGGCGGCGGATCGCGAAACTGAATTTGTGATGCTTGACCTCAAGGCAGCAGTTACCAAACAATGACGAAATGATTGTCTCCTGCAATTTCTCAATTGGACAATTTCATTGTTCCCACAGAATGAAACTTAAAGTAAAAGTTAATTAATTGATTAAGATGGGAGAGCACTGGTGACCCAAACGTAACAGTCGTGACTTACTAGTTGTTGGTCGTGGGTTCAAACCCAGCCAGGTGCTTTACTTTGCGTAAATTATTTAAGTACTCTCAACACGGTGAAGGAAACCAGCATGTCCTAGAACCAAACATTCGAAAACATCTACCTACCCGCACTGGACCCGCGCGATGATTCACAGCCCACTCCGTCCACAGAGAGGAGGCCTGTGTTCCAGCAATGGGTAAGATTTAGGTTGATTTTGTAGGAGACTTCTCAGGGTTTGTTGGGTATTAAATTATTAGAACGCGTTTACTAGTGTTAAATGTATATTAATTAGAAACAGACTTATCATAAAAGCACAAACAGGTAGAAATGGAAAAAAACAATCAAAACTAATCAGAGTGGGTCGCGAGCGTAGCGTACTAACTCGCGAGCCGTCATACACCCCCGCCAGCAGATGATGATGAATTAATTGACTGGTTTCAAAGAAGTTAAAAGTAAGTAGTTGAAATGGGATGCGGGTAATCGATTTCAGACTAAGACCTTAGCTAACATCGTCTTGGCAAATCTTCGTAGTGTTCGGAGTCTTGGTGTTGCTGTATGGTGAAATTTTTTAACCGACTTCCAAAAAGCACTACACAGAGATACTTTAATTCCGAAGACCATGGCAAAAAAACTAAAATCCAAAACCAAAGATACCGACTTCCGAAATTAAAGCTATATTTGACTTTGTTTATATTTTGGAAGGCGGTTTTCTGTGTTTGTTCTGCGTGAAATCATCCCCACTGATAAAAAGTGTATTGTACGATCTACAAACTCTTTACGTTGCATGATCGACTCAAATCAACTTCATATGTGCGGTATTCTATTTTATTGGTGGCCACAAAACACTTTCGATCTTAATATATTATTAATTTATTTACTATTTCCACTAACATTTGTTTTTACAGGTGGGAACTCAATACAACAATGTAGTCACAAATCAAAAACCATTTGATACCACCACCACCGACTAATATATGACATGAAATATTTTTCGACTGTCCATACTGACAGGGTCCAATTTAATACACTTTACACAGATAACAATAGATTAAGTGTCACCCTCTATAATTCCGCCAAAGAGCAAGTGAAGATATCCCATCGCAGAGATACGCTTTTGAGTATCTTGTTGTTGTTCTGTATTACGTAAAATATGTAGATACTACTCTCATAGTTAGATGCCACGTCCGCTGTTTCCAACCCAACTAATGAGACCAATCGGAAGAGGAAAGTTGAGACGTGTTACCCAATTATCCTCCATAGAAGCCTGGGTTACACTTAATCTACTGAAGGTTCATTAGAAAAGATGTGACGCAATAATAAAGGCAGATAGATAGTGACTACTTATTGTTTCAAATCGGCTTATTCGTTGAGTAAATTACTTGAAAGAATTGTGCGAATTGACACTTTTATATAATATATTTATTTTCTACAGATGACTCGCACGAAATATTTTTTTGTAGGCGAATCGACAACTCAAGAAATACGTACTAAGCTTGATTTTTTACACACTTTATTGTTTGTACTTGCGTGTCCCTTTTTTATCGTGCCAATTATCTAATATGTACCTATTTTTGTAGTTGTCATAAATAAATTAATTTTGTGCGAGTTGCCGATAGAAAATAATATGTTATTAAAATTGGTCGATTCGCCTGATTCAGGCAAGTAAATTCATACGAATCGACTAATTAGCTTCAAATCATATGTCATTAAAAATGGTTTGAAATGTAGTTTTGGAGCGATTAAACTCTGCCAGCTCCAAAAAGAAGACCCTGCACCACTGCTTAGAAGAAAAAATACTGGAATTAACATAATTATCATAATATTTTTCTGCCCAATACTTTTGCTTATAGGTTTCTACGCAAAAGTCAAGGACTGCGGAGTGTGGACTGCGGAGGGCGGGCCTCCGCAGTCCACACATTCAAAATGGATTGAGGCCAATCGTCGAAGCAAGCCTTCACGAAGGTAAACACTCTTTACCTATTTGGCCCCATTCCTTTGTTTCTCAGTAAAGAAACGTGGATCCGGGTAAAAACCGATTTCATAATCATCGCCAGTCGTCGATGGCAATTTGCAACGGCGAGACCGTTAAGAGCGAACCGGAATACAGAATTAGGCGCTGCTGTTGTAAAATAGACGGGTGTACTAAAGAGTTGAAGACGTTCGCTGCGTTTAAAACAGTAGGGCAGTTGGAAGTTTTTATACGGTGTAAAAACCAATGAGTATTTTTTTTGCATACCTGTTGCTACCTTTTAAGGTTTTCAATTGGACTGTATTTTACGTTTATTTTTATTTTTGGCCTTATAAAATCCATTTTATGCTATCGTAATGAAAATAAAAACAGTTGAAGTAATTCAGTCTGACTAATTTTATTTTCTGCTGTCCATTAATTCCGAGTCACAAACCCGACGTCTGGTCCGTATAACAGTAGATGGTTTTTTTTTTGGGTGGGAAATCATCAAATAACTTCTCCCACTCTGGGTGGAGCAGGAGGGCGTGTCAGACTTTTACTAACTAAAACCCACCTAAGTTCCCTCAGTTGCCTGTGTGCCAGGGGCCGCGGTATCTCTTTCGAACAACCCGCACCCCTGGCAGGCATCGTCCGTTGTGGACCCCACTAGTTGGTGCTGACATCTCTTTGAGGCGCGCGTGGAACACAACGCGCCGTCGACCCGGGCTTGGTCCTCACCGGATAGCGAGATACCCATTAGTCGCCGTCCGCAAGCCCGCGCCTACGGTGGTCAGGAATCAGCCTGTGAACAGTAGATGGTCAAAACCAAAACGTTCAAGCCATAAGTTTGAAGTTTGAACCCAGACTGACGATTTACTTTGTTTAAATTATTTTGAATTAACACTGCTCTCGAACCGGTGAAGGAAAACATCGTGAGGAACAACCCGCACTGGGGCCGCGTAGTAGATTACGGCCCACTCCCTCTCACCGAGACGAGGCCTGTGTTCCAGCTGTGGAAACATTATATACTGATTATGTACCCACAGGTCAAACTGAATTTCAGAACTTTATACATTAATCCCTATAGGTAATGTTTACTTGGATTTTCTATATCAAAGCAAACACCACGATCAAACAGTTTATTGGATCAGTCGGCCTCTAATAATATTTGGTGTTACTTAAACTTTTGTCACTCGTAATGGTGTTAACATAAAAGGTTATTAAAGTTTATTTAGAACTAGAAATTGTGCGAAAATAGATCTGTTTTTAATTGAATAAAATCCATGTTTGAACTGGATAATAATTCAGTTTTACACTGAAAATGTTCTCTACAGGTCTTTGTCTTTCTGAAAAGGTAAAACAATAGGTAGGCTTATTTATGTACCCTGTAGTTGTACCTCTAAAGATAAAAACACAAAAACAACTTTTTTTAAACATAGGTCATTTATTGTAGTAATCTTTAGTTTCGGCTTTATTCAAATAAAGTGTTAGTATTTTGAGTATCTAATGCTAAAAATACCTCACATCTTAATCAATGAAAAATAACTTTTGGGAACGTCACAAATTCTTTAGATTGACGCAACATCTACATATAATTTGTTCGCGAACAAACTCCACAGTTCTCCACAAAATCAACGCGGCCATCAAAAATCGTGAACTACCAATTTCTTCTTCTTTACAAAACGTATATCCACAATCAAATAAACGTTCCAGCAACTGCACTGCTATTCATTTAAAGTTATAGAAACAAAAAAATTGTGGACGCACAGAATAATACCTACAGAAGGTTGGCTCCAAACAACAAGCAAAAACAAGCGTATGCACCCTTAGAAGCACACCACAGAAGGACCTATTATACTATTCTGACGGTCTGGATTGAGGAGTCACGATAGAACTCGAAAACTAGCCGATGGATATTTATAAAAATTTGGTAGGAATTAGTAGTTATTATGTGTAGTTTATACATAAAAATTGGATTTTGTACGGCTGAATTTGAGATAGCTGCAATGCTTTGATTTATCTGAAAAATCCATAAATTTCCCCGGCTGTTTCTTGGAAACGAATGAAGCAAATAAAACGATTTTTAGTATAACTTAGTAGTAAGATTGTTTTAATTTGTAGTATAAAAACAAAATGAAAAAGCTTTACAATTTTGGTAATACAACACATTTTATGTGGCTCCTCAATCCTGACGGACTGTAGGAAAGAAATGTACGTAGCTACCAAAGTAGTTGAACAAATCGAAGTTTAATTACGCCAATATTTTGTAAATATTTCTACTAAATATTGGCGCAATCAAACTTCGTCTGCATTCAGTATATCAAAAGATATTAATAATTTTAACATTCCATATCAATTTTGTATATAACCAAAAATAATTCAAACTGTGTTTTTAAACAGCACTTTATTTGCACATGAATCATTCTTCACCAATCAGTACCTACTGAAATAAAGAACACAATATTATTATATTATACACAAATAATAAAAAAATAAAAATAAACGAAAAGCGGATTATCCCAAATGGCCTTTTTTATCTCTAATCTCCAAACATGATCTCTATGTCTATACTCTCTTATCTTTATCTCTAATCTCTTCTCTTTTCTTATAACTATCTCAAAATATTATAAAACAAAGTCTTTTTTTATCTGTCTGAGTGACCGCGTTGTTCTCATAAAATATGAAACAGATTTTGATGCGGTTTTCACCATCATTTATAGATTTTTTCCGGGAAGTTTTTTTTATGTAATACATTTACATTAACCGTAAAAAAAGAAAAATAAACTAATACCTAATTATAAATTAACTACTATGATTTTGTTCCGAAAGGTTTTAATAAGTTTTTTTGGTTCCATTAATTTTCATTGCCAGCTTATTTAATTTGACACTTTATAAATAAGGATATTTTTTTAAAGATTTTATTTACCTCGCCCTATTTGTTGTTGTTGTTTGGGTCAAATTTAGTATTTGAAATTTTACCCCTTTCCTGCCGGCAGATAGATCTGATATTTGGTACACACCTTTAGTTTTAATAACAATATAATTTAATTTAATCAGTATCATTGTAAATCCAAGATGGCCGCCGCTATATAATGGCGGATTATATATTTATAAACAACCATCTCAATAGGGGTTGACTATTAAAATAAACTATGAAAAACAAGAAATAAAACTCAATAGTATGAGAAATATTAAGCAACGAAATAAAAACTTGAAAATAAAATAAGTTTTTTTTTTTAAGTTAAACGGCACCCTAATTGTGTAACACGCGATTCATAATCGGTTTAATTTTGACAGTTCAACATTATTCATTGCGTTACTTACGTTGTTGAGCAGAAACATTTTTCGAACATATGAAACAATGGTTTAACCATCTTTTTGAAAACGAAACAGATAGGGTGCGGTTTTAACTATAAGCTAAAAATTATACGGTAAAATAAAATCGTGGGGCGTAGCGTAACTTTTAACTTTTAACTAACGTTTAACTTAAAAAAATATTTTTACTTTTTTTTATCAAATAAAATTAGTAGTGCCGAAACGCCACTAATTTTATTAGTAGGTACTGTCGATTCTACCTAGATGCTGCCGGGCGGCGGGCGTGCTGATTCCGTGCTTTCTCAGTCTATACTCTAGTTGCTGTATGCAAAGAGTGTCTAGTCTATCTGTGCGTGCATTTTCACTCATCGTATAGACCCGACCTTCTGTACTATTCTGTGGAGGAAGCGTCCTTATTTTCTATTTCACAAGTCACGACTTCGTGACCCGAGATAAGCAGTGAAAGAGTCATCTTAATGTAAGGTGTCGGAACCAGCCGCATGGTTCAATTCGTTACGAATTTCACAAAATGGATGGTCGTACTGAAATGGTAAATGTTTATGGTCACGATTGTTTGAAGACAGTGTTAGTGGGGCAAGGCTGATAAGTTTGCCATTATACGTGATATACTGGAGAAAGCAATCATCTTGCCTCCTGTTACCTAAGACAAAATATGGGGTTTAATCATTGATATACAACAAACCCCAGATGCACAGTCTCGAAGAAAAGTAACACTCAAAACTGTCCCCTATTATATGTCAGCAAATTCAACCTTACATGTATGACTTAAAGTGGTTTTTACAAAGCAATGTCCAAAAAGACTGACTGAAAGATGACTGACGATACTATTTGACACCTGCGCACATTGTGCCCTATTTATGCGGATGTTTTTGAGACGCTGATTGTGTATATCAATGGCTTTAATTCATTCGTTTTTTAGCATCAGTTCAACGGTACCAAAATGCTTGGGGAAAGCCCTATATCTAGCGATGGACGTAAAGTTGATAAATATGATGATAATGACGCCCCCGACCGACCTTTGCTCGTTGAAGCGCCAGCCCGCGCCGCAGCTGAGCCAGTAGCTTTAAGTTCCCCGATCAATAATAATGTGTCCCCAATAACAGCTGTCCTCCTATCAGTGACGCCCTGAGCCGAGGCCCGTAACCCACAGGGGTGCCCTCAGCGTGCAGTCGCTTAGTTTGTAATTTTTTAGTTTGCTAGCCCTGGCTGGAGGCGTTAAGTTAATTTTTAATGGCAGCCCCAGGAAAGCCCGGTTAAGCAGTCACAGCCTCTCAAGGTCAACTGCGAGATGCCCGACAAAAAAAAAATGATGATGATGCAATATCTCCGCTTAGCTATTCGGTGGATACAGGCTCATTGCTAAACAAAATGTCCAGTGGTAACAAAGAGAGATAAAATAAGTAGGTGAAGTAAAAAACTGTTCGTACATTCTAAGCTCAAATGTCAAATTCTTCGTCAATTGAATGAAATGGCTCTAACATAGCATTTTGACGTAGGGTGTAAACTTGCTTAACAATTTTATGATTTTTTTTGACTACCATATCGATATAAGGAAAGGAGAAGTAGCATGGTAGTTCAATGCTTCAATAGTATTTCAACTGCAAATAGATTCATCCTACTGACCTAGTTCCCTTAGAACAAATATTTGTAATCTAGATATCAAAGGTTATCACGTCTTAACGCCGACTGGATTAATACCAAGTTTGTATAAAACTATTTTCTATTAAGGTCGCGTTGGATTTTAAGGTACTTGTCATGTTGTTGCCAACTGGTCCCGAAAAGTAATTAAGTTTAGACAGACTTTCAGGTGTAGAATGACTGTTGGTTTGACTAGATTATTCTTGGCTCTAATAGGTCTTTGGAGATGAAGTAACAATGAATGATACCTGCGAAAAAGATACCCTTATAATTTGAAATGTTTACCATAATAAATTTATTTGACATGAACTCAAGTGCTGATGACATGCTGCTTTCATTTTGATTATTAGTTATATACATTATTATTTTACTTTATTTAAATAAAATATTGTATACATTATCCCTTTTCCTTGATTAACAGCGCGGAGTAATTGCATAACACACACAAAGTAAATAGCGTTCATTTTGAATGTTCAACGACATTCTTTGCGTCGTTTACGTTATTGGTTGAGCAGACAATTTTTTCAAACCTATGAAGCAATTGATTAGCGTGCTGAGTTATTATAATTAGTATAGTTGTGCATTCATTCAGCCTGTTAAAAAGCGAATACGCGATCGTAGCGAGCATTTATAATATCACTTTTTGTTCGGTGAACCTGAACACGTGGCCGCGCCGCCAGAGGGCGGATTACAGTTTTACGACCTAAAATTGACTCATTCACGCGACAATCCAAGGTCGCTCTTAAATATTGTGTAGTATGTTTATCATCCTTTTCCTCATCCAAAATGAACCGCAAAACCTATCTCCGTTCTCCTCATTTCGCACCCACATACCATATTTCTTGGTGCAACCCCCACTGTATAGTGATTACGTATTCTCAAGAAACAAATTATCTTAAGAATCGAAGAAACCAGGCACCAGTTTTGCAATAAATTACTGTAATTACGAGTTATAATTTCTAGTTTAATACGAATCATAATTTCTACTCGCTGCTAACGAGTTACTCGTTAAGTATTCGAGTTGAACGCACTCTTTCTAAATCGATTCTAGCAACGTGAACGATTGAACGACGGTAAATGTGGTATTACTTTTATTCAATGATTGAATGAAAATTTGAGAAGTAAACTCGATGTTTTTGCGTTTGCTTTATTTGAATTGTGGTTAAGGGCCTAGGTCCCGTTTGGTAGCGTAACACGGTCACTTTATGAACCGTACTGCTCATTAACGGCTTGTCTTGAAGATTTGAAAAATATATAATTTTGCCGAGAATACTTTTTTTGTATGGTTAATACTTTTGCTGTAAAAAAAATATTTTCCAACGCGCAATATTTTGGCTTCTATTCCATACTCCTACTAAACGGCTTCGTTATTTTGAAAAAAAATACACTGAAAAATAGATAGTTAGAGGTACCACAGAATCGCTAGAGCACAATTTTAAATAAATCAACATTTGCCAAGGAATATTCCCATTTTGAGATAAAGGCTCAGAGGTGCCCTGCCCGGGCGCGGGCGGCAGTCGTGCTTTAGCATTCAGACGGGAGATGAGGATACTATGGGCCTTAAGTTTATGAGGCATGTTTGTCAGTCAGGGTACATTTGTTGGTTGACTCAAACGCATGCAATAGATTTTGATGTAGGCGCTATACCAAGAATCTTCTTCGCTTTACTTTAAAGGATTTAATGATCATTAAATTGCTCAATTTATTAAGATTTTTGTAATTCACTAATTTTATTTGCATTATTAATAAATTATCAGTTTTTATCAGCATACTTCTGGATGTATGTATATCTCTTCAATCACACGCGATTTGATTTGATCCTACTTCTCACACCTAGCCTGTTTAAATTTTCGGATTTTTATGAGGTAAGTAAGGTTTAGTCTGTTTCCGGTGGCTTCGCCCGCGTGGAGGTCGGAAATTATCCCATGGATACGTACTACCGGGATAAAAAAGTCCTCTAAGTTAATCCAGGTTATAAACTATATCTGTGCCAAATTTCATCCAAATCCGTTTGGCCGTTTTTGCGTGATTAAGTAACAAACATCCAAACATCTGAATATCCAAGCATCGAAACATACAAACTTTCACTAAGATATTAAGTGCAAGCATGTGACAGGTGCAGGTTAGTAAAGAATAATGTTTCCAATTTTATTCCCGGTGTTATTTTAGTTTTACTAACATAGTTTATAAGATTTGTGTTACTAACCTCTTCTTTGGACTATAGTTGCCTGAGATTAAATACTTTTATGTTATTTTTATTATTTATTTTATTAATACGTGAAGTAAAAACTTTGTAACCTTTTTACGAAAATTGCGCGAACGGAGGCGTATAAAATTTAGCAAAGTTAAAGTTTATATGGAGGACAGCAACAACAGAGCTTATATTTTATATAATAATGCATTAGAAATACATTGAGTTTTAAATGAATTATGGTCGAATTTTGACCACTGGCCGACCACTAGTTAATCACGTCGTAGGTACGTCCAAATTACAAACTTAAGGTGAATCTCGTGGACATTTTTTCCATACAAACTTTGGGAGTGTATTATTCCACTGTTCGACAATGCACATCAAAACTTCAACATGGTTTAATTTTGTCGCATTATTAATATTTTCACAACAGAATACTAGAATAAAAAACTTTTTTACAAAAAAAAAACAACCGACTTCCAAAAAAACACTACAAAGTGAAAAATAACTTTAATTTCGGAAGTCGGTGTCTTTGGAGCTGTATTTTAATTTTTTGTCACCGCCTTCCGAAATTAAAGTTATTTTTCACTTTGTAGTGTTTTTTTGGAAGTCGGTTGTTTTTTTTTTGTAAAAAAGTTTTTATTTTTCACTTTTTAGTGATCCACATGTGCTTACCCCTTCACAGCATACCGGCGTGATGTTATGTTATGAACTGGTGTAAGCAATAGACAGACATGAGATTTCAGCAATCCCAGTCCATTTGCTATCATTTATTGAGGAGTTCCGTTGCCTATCTCCAAAGTTCTTCATCAGATCTTCACCAAATTGAAATGAGACCACTCCGAGAAAGTACTCTTCCAAAAAATACCTAAATCGCTTCGTGTGCCTATAAAATTTGAAGAGTTCTCTCTATTTCTCCAGGTTCCCATCATCAGATCCTGACTTGATGATCATGGGACCACCTGGGAAGTATACCCTTTCAAACAAAAAAAACAAAATCCAAATCGGTCCAGCCATCTTCGAGTAATCGGGGAACATACATAAAAAAAAATAAAAAAAAAAAAAAAAAAAAAAGGTTCCGACGAATTGATAACCTCCTCCTTTTTGAAGTCGGTTAAAAAGCCATTAAAAAGTTAGGAACCAACAGTTTTCTTGCTCATTTAACCTAACTTTAGACGTGTTTAAGTAATACAAGAAGTGTAAAACCTCCAAAATCGAGTCGATGCAGACAAAGTTCAAATATCGTAAAGTTCAATAAACTTTATTGGGTCTTTGATTATTTATGCAGTGGTTTGTTCATAAAACCCGATCTTTTGAAGGACTTTTCTTAATTTTTTACGCGCCTGTTTTACTACAAATGATCCTGCATCTTACTCAATCACGTTATGCGTGTAGACTAGCGTCTAACTACTCATCACTGATACTACCTCTGTCAGACACCATTCCTGCTGAGACAGCGTGCTTTTTAGCCAGGCCCACCACTGAGTTCGAGCCCGCAACTAGATTCCCCTTAACATCCTAACCGCTAACATAGATACGTACTTAATGACCACCCATCAGTTAAAGATAACGCACAAGCAGTAGGCCTGTCAGTTTCATAACGAATACCAGCAAAACCAGTTCCCTATTGTCGAATATTATAACTTGTGTCTGATGACGTCATTGTGGACTGTCTGATACACTTTTATTTTTGTTTGACTCCGAATATCTTTAGCTTAGTGTGAGTTAATACTTTTTTACTGCTGGTGTTTTCATTCGACATATTTGGAATCATAAAGGAGTTTATCATTTCTCGGTATGGTAGTTCTTCCTCCATACATAAGAAGTTGAAACGTAAATAATTTTACTTTTGAATTTTGCTGAGAGCGTGTTTGGGATATAGGTACTTTTTGTTTTTTTCTAGTTAAGTGTTTATCAGAGGAAATTTGTATATAGCCTTCTGTTTCATAATGATTAAAAACACTGTTTATATTAGCTGTATGTTTCCAGAACAGAAGAAAATAAAATAAATACAATAGGTCATCGACATTCACAGAATCCTACTAATATTATAAACGCGAAAGTTTGTAAGTATGGATGGATGGATGGATGTTTGTTACTCTTTCACGTAAAAACTACTGAATGGATTTGGATGAAATTTGGCACACAGATAGATTATTACCTAGATTAACACATAGGATACTTTTTATTCCGGTAGTACGTTCCCGCGGGATCATTTCCGACTTCCACGCGGGCGAAGCCGCGGGCGGTAACTAGTAATGTACTTAATTATGCATAAAAATTCCGAATGTGACAACGTTTACGTCTGTTACCAAAACATTTTTCCAATAACACTCTTCATATATCTTCTCCAACATAACATCACAGCATAAAGAGTGTTAGTCACACAAAAACATTTATAAAATAATTAAATCCTCATTACCATACCGGTATCGGTTTTTAATCGAAGTCTGAGCTAGTTGGTGTGCGCGAGCACGTGCGCCTGGTCACTGACTTTAGCTAACGGTAGCGTCATGCCACTACACATTACTGCTGCAGCCATTTTTGGAAATGGTTCTAGGGATTTGTCTTACCATGTTGCGGCCATGTTTTGTGACGCTAGGCCCGAGGAAAGGGTAGAGGAATAGATCAATGAGGAATGCGCTGTTGTTGGTGCTATTTTTGGTATTTTCAACTGTGAAGACTTAGTTGAAATAAAAGACTGCGTAGCAGGGAAATAGTTGTGGAAAAAAATGCGTGAAATGAAACCGAAGTTGAAGTATAAGTATGTAGATAGTTAGTTAGTTTATATGATAGTTTGTTACAAAAGTATCAGATGAAACTATAAACATAGGAATAAAAAAATATGCCTTATGCCTGTGGATGCCAATTAGTAAAGCTACTTATAAATTGAGTGACTGGAATATTTAAACCTTAAATTCTTATTTTGAATCACCTTATAGATGTTTTTCATTTTACAAATAAAGTTTATTTTATAACCGTAATAATACTCTGACAGATTTTTTTGGAAAAAGTGGTCAAATATAAAGTTGAAACCTTATAAATGCAAATGAATTTATTACTAATTCCCTTTAGTGAGTGGTAGCGCTAGAAAGTAATCTGAAATAGCAAGGTTCTCGACAGAAGGATTTTTATGATAAGAAAAAGTCATTAATACGAATGGTGATATTTGGCATTTAGTCAGTTGTTATGTTATTACATACGCTACAATATCGCATGTGAAAAAACTGCAGCTAATGCTATTTAAAAAAAAAAACACCTTGAATTTACCAAGAAATAATTTTACGACACTTGGAAATCTATTTCCAGAGTTCTACGTATAGTCTCATTCACGTTTGAAATATTCAAACCATAATGACACCTTGAATATTAGATACCCTTATGGACGTCTTTTACGTTGACGTCTTAACAGCAAGGGGAATAATGAATGCATGACATGTGAAATTAAAAATAGACTTTAAGTTAAAAACATACATACATACAGGATAAGTTTTTAACAAGTGCGCAAACTGTAACCATGAATTCAGCATATCATTCTAGACCCCCCAGCGCAGAATTTTTCCGTCAATTAAACAAAAATAAAATAACGCGCGCACATATTTCTTTCATAAATTTTTAATATATCCTTTAATAGTCTATTATTGTAGGCGTAACAAAAGTGAAGTTACAAGTGATTTCCACTAAGACAGCTGTCGATTCTAATGTGGCTTGAAGGGTGGTTGAGAATAACGTATGTGCTATCAAACATTAATGTCTAGAAATGTTAGCCTTGAGAATATTGCGTGCTATCATTTATTGTATCGAGTACTTTTCTTTGGGAAGCCAGAGGAAGTATTCATTTTTCTATAAATAGAAAATCTTTTTCTTTTTGACGCCTTAGCGGCTGTACGGATTTCTATGTAGTTTGGCACGCGGGTAAACCATGGCTTTGGGTTGGGACGTAGGATACTTTTTATTCCGGGACTACGTTGCCGTGGGATATCTTTCGAGTTCCACGCGAGCGAGGTCACGGTCAAGGGCGAGAAATCAATATGGGTAAGAATTTGGATTTTTTCCAAAAATTAAATCATATTAAGATCCTATGGCTTAGTAATAACAACATCACAGTTTAATCTATCGGGTTAAGGCCCTGGTAATTTTAAATGTACTCGTCGTATTGTTGTTATGAGCGATAATAGTTCTTATTGCAATCCGATACGGGTTAAAATCTGTTGTAATAAATTCGAATAATAAATGAGCAATCATTGTCGTAAAAAGGCAAATAAAATCGTATAAAATTAGATATTAACTATTTAATAATAAATAATCTATCACTGGATGCAATTTGGCATTTGGAATTTTATAGTATATTTTTAATTATAATTATAATTGTTATTGAAGGGATAAACTGGTTTTTAAAGAAAATTAAGAGGTAGCTTTCATGATTTTTTTAATGCATTAAAGCATGTTTAATTATGTTTTGAGTTCAATCACTGTATGCAAAAAAGACTTGAATATATTATATATTTTTTTGCTTTCAAAATTATGTACGTTTAAAGAGATACACTGGTTTAAAAAACCACCTTTTTGAGCGTTTTCAAGAAATTCCCGCCTTAAGCTACGCTTGCGGCAGTTGGTCCGTGGATAGGTAGTGACGATCTTTACATACCGTGCCTCGGAAAGCTCGCTAAGCCTTTGGTCCCGGCTGTCATTTGTGGATCTTCGACAGTCATTACAGTTCGTCAGAAGCCGGAAAGTCTGACAACCAGTCTTACCAAGGGATATCGTATTATCCAACAACTGGGTTGTAAAGATTCGATAGGCAATCACTCCATGTAAAATACTATTATTCACCTGCATCCAGTTTGAATGGAAGCCGATCCCAAGGGCAGATGATGATGATGAGTATGATATTAATACGATATATTTATGTGTACGATACGATATTAGTATGATAAGATACATGTGTTCCATGGCAGTATTATGTATCTTACTGTGATAGAAGCCATTATTTCATCGATTCGCTGTTATTATGAATCATTAAAACATATTTAAAATTACGGCCTAAGCATTTACATATGTATGGAACTAATAAAAGCATTGAAAATAAAATTAAAATGAATGAACTACAAAATTATAGGGCTATAATTATGGTGATGCAAAATATACCGCCTCGTTGGTCTAGTGGTCACCTCATGAGTTCCTGGGTTCGATTCCCAGGTCAGGCAGCGATTGTGGGTTTTTCTAGCAGGAATTTCTCAATAGCAGCCCGGAGCCTGAATTTTTACCTGGTTGATGGCAATAGGCTCGCCCCCTATTACAATGGCACTTAAACATAACTGGCGAAATGCGGATGTAGGTACTATAGATACACCTCTGTCTAACCCATCGGGCATTACAGTCGTGATATTATGTGTATGTCATTTAAAAAAAAACAGTTGCACTCCGGGAGTGCCGACAGAAGGGAAAACATGAACAATTACGTTTGTATTTTTTTAATCGTCAATACAGGATTTCACATTGGGTCCTTGGGTCCTGATTGCTCTCGGTAAAAAAATGTTATCCGAGCGATCGACTTCAGCCATTAAAGGTAACAGCACTGATTTTTACGATAAAAATAGAAAGGGGAGAAAGGGATAAAAGAACCAGAATTCTCAATTAAAGAAAGGGACTTTTCCAAAAGACATCAACGCGCGACTCATCCGTGTGCTCGTTCACACAACCACCATTTTAAATAGACCCCTGCGGTGGCTCATAATCTGATTAAATAAAAAAAAAAAAAACTAAGTAACTTGTGTAGAGCTGTTAGAATAATATTTTTGACGATTTGACACTCCTATATCTCGGAGGTGGACCGCAGCAGTCATTGCTTCCGCTGCGGTCAGCCCGGTCACAAGGCCGGCTCGTGCAATGCCACGCCGCACTGCTATGTATGTGCGGCGGCTGGCAAGCCGGCCGAACACCGGGCTGGGAGCAAGGCCTGCGCTCCACCCGCCGAAACCAGGAGCCGGGGCAGGGGCAAACCCTCCGCCACCGCCGTCACCGCCGCAGCTGCCGCCACCGCCGCCGCCGCTGCCGCCTCCACCGTCGTCGCCGCCGCCGTTCCTAGCGCGGCAGGGCCCACACAGGGGGCCCCGGAGGGGGTTGAAATGGACTGCCATTAATGGCCCCATTTCGCCTCCTCCAGGCGAACATCAACCACTGCGCCGCCGCTCAGGACCTGCTGCTCCAGAGCATGGCGCAGTGGTCGATTAACATCGCCGTGGTCGCTGAGCCGTACTTTGTCCCGCCCAGGGATGACTGGGTGGAGGACCTGAGCGGCTCAGTGACCCTCATTTCGTCGGCCGCCGCCGGTACCCCGACCCTCGAGGGTGCCAAGAGGGGAAGGGGTTGCGTAGCAGCCCGGTTCGGGGAGATTGTCGTGGTAGGGGTGTACTTCTCCCCGAGCCGAACTCTCGCCGAGTTCCACAACTCCCTAGCGGAGTTGAGAGACGTCGTCGTCGGGTTCCGTTCCCTCCCCGTGCTCGTCCTCGGGGACTTCAATGCCAAGAACTTGGCTTGGGGTTCCCGTCTGACGGACGTGCGGGGCAGGATGGTGGAGGACTGGGCTCTGGAGACAGGCCTGGTCGTCCTGAACCGGGGTTCTGTCGCCACGTGTGTGCGGATGCGGGGTGAGTCGGTGGTGGACATTTCGTTCGCCAGCCCCGCTCTGTCGCCGCGTGTCGTCGACTGGCGCGTCATGGAGGGGGTGGAGACGTATTCCGACCACCGGTACATCCGGTTTGACGTCTCCGCCCAGACCTCGAGCGCGCCGGTCCAACGGGCCCCGTGTGGTCCGCGGTGGGCGCTGAAGCGGCTGGACCGGGAGCTCCTCCTGGAAGCCTCGATCGTGCAGGCCTGGGTGTCACCACCGGACAGGCCTGCCGACATCAACGACGAGGTTGAGTGGTTCCAGGAGGCCATGTCCGAGGTTTGTGACGTGGCAATGCCTCGGGTCCAGCCAGGACGCGCTTCACGCCAGGTGTACTGGTGGTCGCCGGAGCTCACAGCTCTGCGCGAGGCGTGCGTTGCTGCGCGTCACCAGTACACCAGGCACCGCAGGCTCCGTGTCCGCCCTTCGGATACGGAAGCCATTCAGGCGGAGCTGTACGAGGGGTACAGAGCGGCGAAGACCGCCCTCCGAGCGGAGATCCTGCGGGCTAGAATGCTGGCCCGCGAGGAGTCGCTGGAGACTCTGAATAGAGACCCGTGGGGACGCCCCTACAAAACGGTGCGGAATAAAATCCGCCCGTGGGCTCCCCCGCTGACGCAGAGTCTCCGGCCTCAGCTCGTGCAGGACGTGGTGAGCGCTCTGTTCCCTTCCCGAGGGGAGCACGCTCCCCCGCCCATGGCTCCGCCTGCTGCGGTGCCCGATGCGGACCACACCGACGACGACGACGATGCTCCAGAGGTGACCGAGGTAGAGTTGAGAGTGGCGGTACGTAGGCTGAATGCCAAGAGTACCGCCCCAGGACCCGACGGCTTGCCTGGAAAAGCCTGGGTCCTGGCCTTGGAGGCTCTCGGGCCTCGACTAAGAGGGCTCCTAAGCGCATGCTTGGAGGAGGGCCGGTTCCCACTTCGTTGGAAGACGGGGAAACTGGTCCTCATTAAGAAGCCGGGGCGCCCCGCGGACTCTCCGTCCGCTTACCGGCCCATCGTGCTGCTCGACGAGGTGGGCAAGCTCTTTGAAAGAGTAATTGCAGACCGCCTCGGCGGGCGGCTGGTGCGGGTGGGGCCGGATTTGGCGGAGAGCCAGTTCGGTTTCCGCAAGGGGCGCTCCACGGTGGACGCCATCATGCGCGTGCGAGCCCTCACGACGGGGGATGCTGTGGCCCGGGGTGGGGTCGTCTTGGCGGTGTCTCTAGACATCGCCAATGCCTTTAACACCCTGCCCTGGAATTGCATAAGGGAGGCACTCCGGTATCACCGGATGCCGACCTACCTCTGTCGTGTGGTCGAGGCCTATTTGACGGACAGGGCCGTCATCTACCCCGGTCACCAAGGAGAGTGGAACCGGCGAGAGATGTCGTGCGGTGTCCCACAGGGATCGGTTCTGGGGCCGCATCTGTGGGACATCGGATACGACTGGGTGCTGCGCGCCGACCTCCCTAGCGGCGTCAGCGTAGTCTGCTACGCTGACGACACGCTGGTCCTGGCGCAAGGGAGGTCGTACCAGGCGGCGGCCGACTTAGCGGCAGACGGGGTTGCGACAATCGTCGATAGGATCCGGCAACTGGGACTCGAGGTGGCCTTGCACAAGTCCGAGGCCATGTGTTTTCATGGTCCTCGGAATGCGCCACCGGCGGGTTCCCAGATAACGGCGGGAGGGGTTCACATCGGCGTCGAGTCGACGATGAAGTACCTGGGACTCGTCCTCGACAGCCGGTGGAACTTCGCGGAACACTTCCGACGTTTGGCTCCCAGACTGGAGCGGGCCGGGGCTGCTTTGAAGCGGCTCTTGCCCAATCTAGGGGGGCCAAACGCCTCCTGCCGGAGGCTCTACGCGGGGGTCGTGCGGTCCATGGCCCTATACGGGGCGCCGGTGTGGGCGCCTACATTGAGGCGCCAACCAGCGCGAAAGCTGAAGGCGTCCCATAGGGTCATGGCGATCAGGATGATCCGGGGATACCGCACGATCTCAGGTGAGGCGGCGGGCCTCCTTGCCGGATTACCGCCATGGGATCTGGAGGCAAAGGTCCTCGCGCATATCTGGGAGTGGCGCGAGGAGGCCAAACGCCGGGGCGTTACTCCGCTGCCGCGAGAAATCGAGGTGCAGCGGACAGAGCTCCGGCGGGATCTCATGGCGACATGGAGAGCGCGATTGTCGCAACCCAGTGCTGGGCACGCCACGATAGCGGCGGTAAGTCCCCTCTTTGAGGAGTGGCTTGAGAGGCGGCATGGCGTCCTCACCTTCCGCCTGACGCAGGTCCTCACCGGACACGGTTGTTTCGGGAGGTTCCTGTTTCGTATAAGGCGGGAGGAAACGCCCGGGTGCTTCCATTGCGAAGATCGCCCTGAGGACACGGTGGAGCATACGGTGGCGGTCTGCCCGGCTTGGGCGGAGCACCGCCGTGTCCTCGTGGAGGCGATCGGCGGCGGCGATCTCTCGCGTCCGGCCCTGGTGCAGGCCATGGTACGGAGCGAGAGTGAATGGTTAGCCGTCACCTCCTTCTGCGAAGCAGTAATGCTCGCAAAGAGGGAGGCGGCGCACGTGAGGGAGAGGCAGTATATGCGCCCTCACGGCCGTAGTCGCCGCGGGAGAAGCCCTGGGCGTCGGGAATCCCAGGCTGATTCCCGGCCACCGTAGGCGCGGGCTTGCGGACGGCGAGTAATGGGTAGCTCGCTGTCCGGTAAGGACCAAGCCCGGGTCGACGGCGCGTTGTGTTCCACGCGCGCCTCAAAGAGATGTCAGCACCAATAGGTGGGGTTCGCAAGGACCGATGCCTGCCAGGGGTGCGGGTTGTTCGAAAGAGATACCGCGGCCCCTAGCACACAGGCAACTGAGGGAACACGGGTGGGTTTTAGTCAGTAAAAGTCTGACACGCCCTCCCGCTCCACCCAGAGCGGGAGAAGTTATTTGATGATTTCCCACCCAAAAAAAAAAAAAAAAAAAAAAAAACACTCCTATATCTATGTTCATATATACACAGTATACGTATAGCTCATGGGAAGCGTTCGGTGACGATGACGCGAGTTCCATGATTTATGTTCACCCCAAAAAGTGCTCAACGAGCCTAAAGAAGTTTTCACTTCAAAAACCTCTCCCTATATAAATTATTTCATCACCACTGCTCTTAAAATGGTGAAGGAAAACACCGTAAGGAAATCGGCATGGCCTAGAACGGAAAACTCGAAGACATGTGACATCCGCCAACCCGCACTGGGCCCGCGTGGTGGATTATGGCTCACTCTCTCTCACGGAGCGGAGGTCAGTATTCCAGCAGTGGGAACATTATAGGCTGATTATATGTACCTAGTTAAAAAAAAATATGCGAGTTGTGAAAGATCATGCTCAATCAAATCATAAAAAATGTTTATCAGCAGGCTTAGCATGACGTTTTCTATTCCTACGAAGAATAGACAGTGCCTTTTCAATACAAAGTGACATTTCGTTTCTCTATTTTTGACATCGCACCGTAGATACCCTTCTACAATCTGTCATTTTGTCTTTCGTTTCTAATGATCTTTGTCTAGGTCCTTATAAATGAAGACTATTTCAGAAAAATGTTTCTTCCCAATCTGTCAAAATCACACTGACATCAAACTTTCTACGCGACGGCCACAAAGTTCACACGATTATCTACAAAAATCATGATAACTGTGATAGTTAATAGAAAAACATAGCTATCTTCTCCTATTGTACATCATTTAGTTAATAGTCATGTCTATTCTTCCGTCGACAAATCGGTTCTCGTGCTAAGCCTGCAATATGAAGATTGGACACTTCTTTATTCAAAGCGTCGTCGTCGTCTGGCAGTTAAAGGTTAAAGGTCAGGTTCGGTCTGCAGCAACAGGTTGTTGTAAGTCAATCGCGAGATGAATCAGCTGATCAAATACAACATTCATTGATGAAACTGTGCCAAGGGCCTCGCGGAAAATGATACGAGCCGCACGGGTCGTTCGAAAGTTAAGGTACGTTTGCCGCGGTTGGTTCGTGGATGGATGACCATTCATTACATATCGACACCCATCCGTGTTTCGGAAGGTCCCGGCTGTCATTCGTAGATCTTTGACCAAAGTCCGGCAACGAGTCTTACAAAGGGAAGTAGATGAGTATTGGGGGTCAGATAGGCAGTCGCTCCATGTAAAATACTGGTATTCAGCTGCATCAGGTTAGACTGGGAGCCAACCCCGTTAAGAAAAGGCTAGGCAGTTAGATACTGATGACAACTAGCCTAAGCGAGATGGAACTTAAAATGATCCTTAATGAAGTCGTTAATTAAGTTTTCATTTACTGTGATCATTGGTCCTATAGTTCTAAATGAAATCGAATCTATTTGTAATCTTGTTTGCTTAATGAGTGACATGTTGTTGTTTTGTTTGTATGCTATGGTTGTCTTGCATTAGTTTGCAACCCTTTTATCTACCTTCCAGTGCAATAGTATTCTCTACGTCACTTAAGGGGAACCTAGTCGCGGGCTCGGACTCACTGGTGGGCCTGGCTAAAAATCACGCTGTCTCACCAGGCTTCGTGTCCAACAGAGGTAGTATCAGTGACAGTTAGACGCTAGTCTACACGCACAACGTTATTGAGTGAGATGCAGGATTATTTATAGTAAAAAAATCGCGAAAAAATTAAAAACAATAATCGTTATTGAACTTTTAGATAATTGAACTTTGTTGGTACCGACTTGGTTTTGGAGATTTTACACTTCTTTTATTAATTAAACACGCCCAAAGTTAAGTAAAATTAGCAAGAAAAACTAATCTTTTTGGCTCCTAACTTTTTAATGGGTTTTTATTTTAGTATTCTGTTTCCGTACCGACAGTATTAATAATGAGACAAAACAATATCATATTTTACTTTGGATGTGCCATGTCAGACAGTGGAGTAAAACACTCCCGAAGTTTGTATGCAAAAAATGTGGACTAGGTTCACCTTAATAATATTTTGCCTTTCACAACTTAATATTAACGTTGCTAAGTAAAGTACAATAATTATGCACCTATTGTTTCTAAATAATTATGGATTCTCTCATGTTCATGAACATACATATTTGGACATACTTAAGTAATAAGTTATATCTGAAACACTGATCTCGATTAAACTTGTGATTTTACTGGTTGCCACTTGTTAATTCATTGGGCAAAACATCCTTATGCCAAGCCATTTCCCACGTTTAGGCTATCACAATAGAGTCTTAATTCGATTAGGTGACGTAGAGTAGTGGGGTTTGATGTCATTGCCGTGAACTGTGCGTGAGTCCAGTAAGCCGCGAGGTCCGGTGCGCGCGCGCCGCTTTCGACGCCATCTTGGATTTTCGAATTTTGAACGTGAATTCTGTTATACTTTTGTGAAGTTTTTTTTGTGATTGTTTATGGTTTCTGTGCAAAGAATGAGAATAGTGTATTTTTTCTGAAGTTTCTTGTACAAAGGAGAGAGTGGAGATTTGTCAATGTTTATAAAGGTAATTTAATTAATTATTTGGAAGTTTATTACGATGGACATGTCCGGATCAAGTATACCGATACAATCAATAAACTTTCTACGCTGATTAATGGATGGATACTCAATGACGTTGCAATGTTCTTCGGTGTACACTTTCTCTAATACGCGCGTTGCCGCCATTGCGTCACTGCTTTCACAGTTTTCTTTAGTTTCATAGAAAATAAATGATACTAGATTTTTTGTATCTCTATTTTTTATTGTCATTTACAATTAATATTATTCTTACTTTTAGTCTTATTACTATGGAGTTTATAAGATATTGAATAGTTTTTAAAACAGCTTATATTAAACTTGGGTTAATCATTTTCTCATTTGGGTCACTAATACAGGGTGAAATGATTACTTAAATGATAAAATAAGCCAACTTAGACTATTTTCAAAGATATACGTGTTATTTTTAAGTTAGGAATCGAAGTATCATATTAGATTATACATTATTTGATCATTAGGAAAATGTATTTTCGGCGGTTTCAACTTAATAAGTTTCTGAGAACTTCATTGTTTTTTTTTAAATAATACTTATTCAAGTTCGCTTTTTCATGAATAACAGAAAGAAGAATAAGTAAATGAACATTGTATTAAAATAACAAAAAATTTAGTCCAACTTTTTCAGAAATGAAAACGTTGAATAAATATAGTCTGTAAAAATGTAAAGTAAAAATATTTCAAAACTGTTCGGCAACTACTTTTTATTAAAATTCTAGTTAAGATCAACATGTTTTTTTTATTTAAAACTAAACCTGTATAATTAAAATCACACGCATCTCCTTAATAATATTAAACTCAATAAAAACATTGAAAAATCATTCATTCATTCGCGGACAGACAACGCTCTGCCTAAACATCCAGCACCCTAGTTGCGTAACTCACGATTAATCATAATCTGTTTCGTTTTGAAACAAATGGCTAAACCATTGCTTCATATGTTCGAAAAATGTGTCTGCTCAGCAACGTAAATAACGCAATGAATATTGTTGAACTGTCAAAATGAAACCGATTATGATTAATCGTGTGATACGCAATTAGGGTGCTGAACCCTAATAGGGTATTTGCCAATTTACTAAAAACTATTTCAATTTGAAGATTGGGACGAAATATGTAACATAAAAATTAAAATAAATTGATTTATATCCATTATCTCAATTAAAAACGTTTTAAATAAAATTCACTGTTCGTTGTTTTGAATTTACCACTAAAACGCTCCTTACGTTGACTTTTTATCACGTGACAACACGTGACGTCAGCTTTGTGTAAATGGCACCGGTACAAATACTTTATGTGGCGCAGTTTTAGAAGTATTTGTGCACAGAGGCACCGCACACCAGTAATACCATTTTCTATTCGTTAAAAATCTTGTTAGTTATAAACTCGTCATTCACTTGATAACGACTTTTTGTGTTCCTTTTTTGCATTGTTCAAAAAGTTTGCCTGCCCAAAAACGTAAATAACGCAAAGAATGTGGTTGAATGGTCAAAAATGTATTTCGCCGTGGGTCCACAAGCATGACATTTAGCGCTAGAGTTTCTTTAGTGCGAAGGTGAGCTCGAAGGAGCACCAAGGAAGGGTGTTTGAATATTCACCCTCCTAAAGACTAAAGTTTGTATAGGAGTTCCACCTCTCTCGATGGGACATCCCACTGGGCGCACGGCTTCTATAAAATATTATCTCTTCTCATTTCAATCTCTTACCGCTTTTACCTTGACACTAAAAAACGAAACATAATTAAGCCGCCATCGTAATATCAGCAAATAATTACTTTTTTACAATGAAATTCTATTAACTACCATTAAATGCCTAGGCTAGGGTAACCGTAACAATTCACAGACACACACAGACTCACTGATTATACAGTGGAGAATTCTTAAAAAAATAACAGTTAAAATATTTTCTCTACAAATAAATCCTTTGCTCAAGCAGCTTAAGAATATTATCAAAAAGTTTCCGTAGTAATTAAATCGGTAATCATTGTGATAATAGTGTGGTAATTAAGCAAAGCTAAAATTACTAAGATAACGAAGTTATGACGGGATATTTTATTATCATCGTTATGAAACTCGTTTCCTTCAATTGCCACTTTGCTTTGCCATTTCCGCAAATATTATTACGTACATGAGTTTTTTCTAAATGAGTTTATGTAAAAAAATAATTACTTATCAATTTAATTTCCTTTCTGTTATTATTTAATTTTGGAATACATTTTTACTTATTTTTTTTTTTGACTGAAACGATTATTTTTCTGAAAAAAAAAGACTATATTTCGGTTGTATTCTATAGTTTGACAGGTAGGTATGCAACTATTTCCTGAATCAACAAAGCCCTACATAATAACATCACACGGCAAGATGGTTTTGACCAAATCAGCTTCAGTTATAAAGGTTTTTTTTTATTATAGTTACCCAAAAATATGTTATTTAAATAAAAACATCAAAAGCCCGACAACTGTTACCTCGGCTCTGTTACAAAATATCTCGTTACATACATTCTTTTTGCCGTCATTATGAAGACGTCAAAGTACAAAGCAATTTAATCATTGGAATCCCGAGTCGTGACTGCTCGAGACTATAGAAGATATTCCAACCATTGATACCACGTCATTAGGGCAAAAAACTTGATTACTCAAGTATAAGTTGTCTTTTAATAGTACCGCCACAGTATAATAACTTACGGCATTTCAGCGGGAGCGTTTTCGTAGAACAAAAATCATTCATTCATTCATAAGCGTTCGGGAGATAAGTGGGGGGAGCTAAAGTACCGTTCGGTAGTCTGGTAGTTCTACCAGACTACTATTCGGGACACAAGTAGGTATACTGAACTAAGGAATTACCACGAAAACTATTCGACATTACCCATGTCAAATAGTTCTGACATTTGTCAGGTCCTGCCAAATACATAATCAAAATCAAAATATTTTATTTCACATAAACCTGCATGGGCAGTTATGAAACGTCAGAAGCTAGATGCACGGTCCCAATTGGTCGCTTCCTATGGAGAAGAGCCGGCAAGAAACTCCATGGTTACTCTTTTAAAAATAATTGGCTTTTACAATGTTTTCAAATTACAGTGATAATAGGTCTGGGATAGGCGATGAACTACTGTCAGTAGTTATACTGTGGTGCCGATTTATATGCTATATTTGCACCAGTTTATTGTCTGTTGATTGCGTTGTTACTATGTTATTTTAGTGTTGAAAAAGTAGTTGTTGATTGATTTATGTTGCTGTTTGTTGTTTAAGAAGTTATAGCTCGGTGATGATGCTACGTGCATATAATTAGTGTATTTTTATCAATATCGAATATTGCTTGATTTAGATTATGGTTGTTTAGCTAGGCTATTTTTAAAAGAGTAACCGTGGAGGATCTTGCCGGCTCTTCTCCATAGGAAGTGACTAATTGGAACCGTACACCTAGCTTCTGACGTTTCATAAGTGGCCATGCAGGTTTACGTGAAATAAAATAATTTGACTTTGATTTAGCCCCTGAACAATATTTGCGATTTGAAAAAGATAATTGTAAAATTAGTTCAATCATATTTTATAATTATCTTGATCCTGAAATCATGGTTGAAAATAGGTCTTATGGACGTTGTGTATAAACTTCAATTAGTTCTTCATACAGAAGCAGCAATAGGTACAGTGCTAAAATAATATAAAACACTTCAATTTTTCTCCTATGTCTCTATAATTCATAAGTCAATGCCAATTTTATATGTTATTTGAAATATACGTGTCAGTGCTGTTGGTGTGCTTTTTCTAAATAAATAATTGAAATTCTCACAATAATACCTAATGTTTTTTTATCAGTTTTTTGGTTCTATAACCAGCTTAAGATTTGCTTTATCTTTATGATATAAGTATAATTAATCCAATCAATCTTCTTTTCACTGGAAGAGTTTTGATTAGCTTATCTTTATAAAGATCTTCGTCAAAATAAATTTCTTGGCAAAAAATAAATATTAGATTTAACACCTCCAGGCTCCAGGAGATTTCGTAGAATTTGCTAAACATTAATCAAAGTTGAATCAAATTTTGTTGAATTCATAAGTTTTTAATTCAGTAAGTAATTATAAACTGTCTCTGACACTTATTTAATCTTAAAACAAAATATTGACGTTCTCACTTCTAACTTATCCTCTTTAGAGCCAAGAATCACAATCTGATGTACAACTGTAATCAAACAAGAAACCAAATATTAACATTCCACTGCGCGCATCCAACGACTTGTATGCCAACATTCCTAAGGAATGCAACAATGAACTTTAAAGTTATATTGCTAGCGTGTTTTGTAAGATGATAGTGGTAACTAGACGACTTGTAAATGCATCGCGTCCATCGGAACAATGAGCAAAACAAACAGCTAGTGGACACAAAAAATTGGACAGAAGGTTTAATCTGAAATAATGATTTTGCAATGTATTGATGAAGACGAAGGAAAAAAAACATTGCAGTAAGAATTATTTACACATACTGCTCTAGCAATTTTTGCATAATATAGAGCGTATAGCTTAGGCGCTAGCACTTTATGTTATGCAAAAATTACTAAAGGAGTAAAAACTTATCCTGTATAGATACAGGATAAGTTTTTAACCAGTGCGCAAACTGTAACCACGAATTCAGCATATCATTGTAGACCTACCCCCCCCCCCCACCCCGCAGAAATTTTTCGTCGGTTATAAAAAAAAAATTACTGTTCCCAATTATAATTTTTACCGCGTAGGTATTTCTTCTTTTCTATGAAACAACAGATTTTTTTTGTAGAAGCGACGAAAAATTTTTTCGCTGGGGGTTTAGAATGATATGCTGAATTCATGGTTACAGTTTGGGCACTGAATAAAAACTTTTCCTGTATATAGTGAGCATTAAAATGGCGCGCGTGACAATTGTTTTTTTTATTTTTTATTCGGGTTGGCAAGATCATCGACGCGCAAACTGAAACCATGAATTCAACACATGATTCTAGAGCCGGGGTAGCTTACAAACTTTTCGTAGGTTATAAAAAAAATATTGCTCTGCCATACATTTTGACCGCGTAGGTGTTGCAGTTTTCTATGAGCAAGCAGATTTAAAAAAAAATCCGAGGAAAAATTGTTTAGCACAGACTCCGTGGTAACAGTATGCCAACCTATATAGGTATAAACCTACCTATACTACATTGTCATCTTGTAAGACGTGGGGAACTATTCTCCCAAACACAGGGAATATAGTGTTAGCGTCAGATAAAGCGATACCTATTTGAATATAACGCTCTCTTGAACAGTAAATTTATATTTATTTGTTCATTTGAACTGGGTTTTCTGATACTAGCTCTACTGAACGTGGTCTACTTGACCACGGGCGACGGACCGTACCGTCCATAATGTCCGCTTTCTCCACAATTGACGGATCAGTACGTATGAATGCAAGGTTAATTACTCAGAGAATCAGAAGCTTTCTACCACTTTTGTATCGTTTGTTTACCATGCGGTTTATTAGTGATTCGTTTTCAAGGGTTTGAGATTTTATGTCATCATTATCTGCTTAGCCTTTTCCCATCTATGTTAGGGTCAGCTTCCAGTCTAACCGGATGCAGCTGAATATGTATTTTACATGGAGTGACTGCCTGTCTGACTTCCACAACCCAGATACCCCTTGGTAAGACTGGTTAAGACTTTCGGGCTTCTGACGACCCGTAACTTGTGATTTCTTGTATTTTGTTCATTTATCCAAGAGTTTTCTGCTAAGCTTTGTTGTTGTAAGTTTTCTATGCTGTATCATTGACAGTAACTACGGCTGTCTTTACTTGAAATAAAGGGCTCCTGCAGACAGGCGCAACGCGGCAGGGTGACGCGACTTTAATCGAATCGCGCCGGTCTGTGGAAGCCCTTATTTTCCAAAAAGACATAAAATGTAATTAAATAATTCTTTTCTTATATATTTTCTACGAGATGATCGATCCTCGACCTAGTGTTGAGTTCATATGCAAACTGCTTACTTTGCGTCTTACTATATATTTAAATATTTTTTTTAAATATAAAGCTACCTATTATTTTGTAGATGACAAGAACATGTAAACCACTGTTTTTAGCAAATCAACATTATGTTATCCTATTTTGGAAACAGTGGAGACGGAAAATTATGAAACATATTTTTTAATAATTCATGAGATTCAATTATATATGAAAAATATAATATCTACAATCCTATTAAAAATACCTCATTAATTCACATAATCCTTACTCTATAGTGTCGAAAAACGTCTGTTATGGCCAAATATTTTTAATCCTGCCTGTTAAATATTTAAAACTCGATTAATTCAGCTCGTTAAGTTTACGCAACATCGCTTCTATTATTAACTTTCTCAATTCGCGTGTCCTTTCGTAATATATACTTGACGTAATCTGAAAAAGAAATCTTCGTTGTTTACAATTTCGGCATGATATTACGAAGCTTATCAAAAAACGGGTACTCAATTGGTAAACAGACAATTTATGTTACGAACCAGGTAAATAAGAAATATGAATTATTGTCAAAGTAGAGAAATTTTGACTTTATCAGAGGGAATATTTGTCATGCCACGCAAGTTAAATCGTGTAACCAACTATTCTAAAAAACGGCCAAGTGCATGTCAGACCACGCACAAACAAACATAGGTACTTCATCATCATCAGCCTACAGCAGTCCACTGCTGGACATAGGCCTCTCCAATTTCACGCCATTTAACTCGATTCTCGGCAACTCTCATCCAGTAGCTACCAGCAACCCTGCGAAGATCGTCAGTCCACCTAGCCTGAGGGCGTCCTACCTTACGTTTTCCGATTCGCGGTCTCCACTCAAGAACACGTCTACCCCACCGGTCATCGGTTCTACGACTAATATGGCCGGCCCATTGCCACTTCAGCTTGCTAATTCTATGAGCTATGTCGACAACTTGGGTTCTCTGCCGGATCACCTCATTCCGGATTGTATCTTTCAGAGATATTCCGAGCATAGCTCGTGCCATAGCTCGCTGAGCGACTTTGAATTGATGGACCAGCCGTACCGTGAGTGTCCACGTTTCGGCTCCGTAGGTCATAACAGGTAGGACACACTGGTTGAAGACTTTAGTCTTCAGGCTCTGCGGAATACGCGACGAAAAGACTCGACGAAGCTTCCCAAATGCTGCCCAACCCAGCTGAATTCTTCTGAACAAAATTGAATTCTTGTGAACATAGGTACTTACTCAATTATTATTCTGTCTGGACTTACGCCAAAATGTGTTAGTCAGACCTTGGCCCCACGCAATATTTGGTTTGGTATTTTTAATTAGAATCTCTCTAAAGCTACGTACCAAAGCATGAACTAAATTGTCAGTTACAAAGTCAGAGCGCGTTAGTTTAAAAAAAAAATGGGCGAGTTTTGCAGAATTTGTTACATCACTGTTAAAAGGTAGGTACTATCAAATTAATGATTTTTCAATCAAACAATCAATGGTCCATTTATATCTACAGCATATATCAGAAAGCTGTGGTAATATGTAAGGGTGTGGTGCTGACCATCAGACTGAACTAACTTCTCTATGGCACCAACCACATAATTGCGAAAACAATCAACCGTCCAACAAACTTGTTTAGTTGAATGGTCTTCATTAGACCTTTAAATTTGACCACACCTTTATGAGACACGCTGTAGATTTTAACAGGAAAGTCTTGCACCATTAGGTCTTCTACGCCTTTCATTCAGTAAAAACAGTGGTTATTCGCCTTTTATAACAAGACACATTTTTTTTTTAAATAAACTTGAAATCTGTTAAGTACAATAAATTTTGCCATTGTCCAAAATTGCGTCTCTCGCGCAATTTACTTTGAACGCTCTAGTGTCTTTCTGCTCAATTTATCTTGGCGGTGTTGATGTGCAGTTGTTTTATTTTTTTAACCTATTGTGTGCCTAAAACACACTTTCCGTAGACTTCAGATTTTAATCTGACATGATTGGTGATATTGGGAATATAATATATTATTTCGCTGTCTATATTTCTGTTGTTTCTTTGATACACTAAATGCCTCCTGACGTTATAACAATGAAACTTGTATTGTGTCACGTTCAGTGTCCTTCAACCAATTAATAGTAATAGTCTCAGAATAATAATATGTGACAGTTTTGTTGTCGATTATTGCGACTACCGTTTGGTGGCATACGTTTCTTACATTCATAAAAGTTCACTTTTTAGGTACAGTTTAACAGTAAGAAAACGTGATCATACATGCGATTCGAGTCAAAAATCTTATAAATAACTATGAAATAAGAATGAGTCATAAACTATAAAAGAATGAGAAGACTATACTTAATAAAAGAGAAGACAAATTACTCCTAAACAATACAAGTAACGGTGATAATGATGTAACTACATGTGAATGACACAATGATGTACTTGCATGTACTTAGTTGCCGGCAGTTTTTATAATCAGTCTGTGTTATTCATCAAGTTACAATCATATTGTAGTGTTTATTATAATATTGTGATAGAAAATATTTTAATAGCTTCGTCTGTATAATAAAGTAATGTTAAATTAGATAAAATATATTTTCATCAAAACTGCTCTCAAAGCGATGAAGGAAAACATTGTGTGGAAACTGGCATGTTCTAGAACCAAAAATTCAAAGACATTTGACATCTACGATCCCGCACTGGGCCCGCGAGGTTGATTATAGACCATTCCTTTTCAAAAAAAGGAAGCCTGTATCCCAAGCATTGGGAACATTATACGCTGATTGTAGATATAGAAAACTGTCTTGTCTGTCTGTCTTGTCTGTTTGTGTTGTGTGTGTTTGTCTTCATCATCTACCTTGCCTTTTCGTTTTTTGGGGTCAGGTTCCAGTCGTAACTGCCATATGACCTCCACAATCTAGTAACTAGGTAACGTGGTACCTTTTGGTAAAACTGGTTGTCATCAACGGCTTAATGAGGCACGTTATAGGGGTCTTTGTATGTAATGGTAATGGATGGTTCCTATCAAATCCTCCACAGCAGGTGTAGGTAAATCTTTGATCGATGGTCTCAGTTGTTGGAACTTACCTCGAGCCAGTTCCTGTTAGCTGTTAATAGTCTTATAGCCAAAAGCCTGAACCATTACCTGAAGAACTCTTCGTCAGTTATTTCGGTTGACCTGGATCCAAGCTCTTGAGAGCTTGATGCAGACAGAAAGCAGGTATTTGGTAGATGTAAAGGAACCCAATTAATGGGTACAGACTTCAGACTGAACATAAACGAATACAAAATTAATCCCGAGAGAAAATCTCAGGACTGCTTTGTCCGAATATAGATTTGTTCAAGTACTTTCAATTTATACGGATTATACGGATAAACGGATAAGAATGTTAACGCTCGTGTGGACAGACTCTCTATGAAAGTGTTGATATTATATACACATGAATGCTGTCAGTGCGTTCAAAGTGAGCGAAACAGTCGTTATCTTACTGCTACTACGGGGTCACTGACAAATTATTATCACAGAAATGCTGTTTAATTGTACCTTTAATCTTCACTCATACCTATTATTAATTGAATCATAAATTTCAATTGACTGAACTCAATAACAAAACAAGTAACATTCATAAATGTTAAGACTTAAAAATGCAAACCACTTTATCCACTGCTCTAGAGATTAATAATTAGAAAGTACAGTACGTCTTACCAATCAGATAGACTTCTAGATAATAGATATTATGCCTATAAAAAAAAAATTACAAAACATTCAAAACCTCTCACTTGACATACAAATTACATACACATCTCAAACTGAAAGTATGATGACAGTTCGTTGAAACTGGATGACGCAATAAGAAAACATTTTTCGCTTAAACGTAACTGTTATTTGATGTCGTTTGTCACACTTATGTTACGGAGACTACACATGTAAGAGACGTTACAAAATAAAATAAAGAAAGATGCGATGTTAACAACTTTACCATAAATTATGTATATGTATAATAATGGACTTATGCAGAACTGAAACCTAATTTACACGATGCAAGTTTCTTGCCTGTTGCAAACAAAGCAATAATAAATAACTTGCATCGTCTAAGTTGTGTAGTGACGATGCCATAATTTATGGATATAAACATAATGACAGTCGCATCTCTAACCTAATCTGTAATAATAATAAGTGTTTTAGAAATAATATTGTAATTTTTATTATTTATTGAATTACGTGACACAACTTATGAAAAATATTCAATAAGATATTTTTGATGACATTTAAAAAGAAAACTGGCTGTGAATGCGAGTACCATGCAGGTTAGATTGAATCACTTTATAATTGTCTGGCGATTTTGAGTATTTTGTGGCCTATGCAAATGTCCTGTAGATCGGGTTGCATCTTATGACGGGTCGCTGATCTCCCTAAAATAGAGTTGAGCTACACAATGACAGATGCATGCATGCCGTCTGTTCGGAAAGGTCAACTCAAACTGCAATGGCTCTTTCTCCAACTGGCCCTTCTAGTAATGGCTCTACATTGTCAGACTCACATAAAATCTTAATATTCTAATATAATTGGACTTTAAAAGAGACCATCACCCTAATTGCGTAACACACTATTAATCAGAATCTGAATGATTAAAACTATCCGTATGTTTTACATTTTTTCATTTTTCCGTATGTTCGAAATAATAGGGTATTTTATATGAGAAAAAATCTAAAATATATCATTGAGATAGCTTAGGCAGAATGCAGTCGGAAAATGTTAGTTTTAGTTCATGAAATAACTTTTAAAATACAATTGTAAGATTTCAGTTTTTTTAATCTATTTTTGAATACCATAAAATAGTAGCCGCCATGGTATTACGTCATATGGCATGTCAACTGAGCTACTTTGTACTTTTATTATTTTCGTAAACTAAGTAGGTAATTTTTATGTAAATAATATTTTGCATTCAGGAACAGCAAACCAACGATAAATAGAAAAACAACTATTTAAAAAATTATATAAAAAATTATCTTATAAAATATCAGCGCATTTGTTTATACGGCAAACTGACGTCGTACCCACAAAGCAATGTGACGTCCACTGCGTCCAGCGTTTTCGTCAAATCACGCGCAAAATTTGAAAATATAAAATTTAAATGCATTTTTATGACAATAATCGATTAAATAAAAATGTTGTGGTTTTTTAGCACTCTGGACTCGAATTAAGAGACTTTTCAAAAATTGGTGTAATACCCTATTGTGTGCTTGGCAACATAAACAACGCCATGAATGTTGTCGAACTGTCAAAATGAAAGTGTTTCCTACTGATAGTGTATTACGCAATTAGCCCTCTCTTTTACCTCTGAGTTTGTTTTGGCATTTTTCGCTACAAAATGCCAGCGCCATCTGGTACTAAAATATTGACGTCTAAAAGTGCCTTAAAAGATCCAATTACATAAATAAACAGTTCATTTCAATATTGCTTTCAACTATTGCAGGCTATGAAGAACTAAATTGCTTTCGATAAATAGGACTTTACTCAGGTACTGCTACAGACGATCAAACAGGTTGCTAGGTTATGTTATGACCTACACGATAGAAACGGGTGGTACACAACTAGAAACAACAACTTAATGACGATGAAGGACAACAACTTGCAAGTGAAGATAAACAGATGATAAGAACTACGTTTCAATCTATTACTTTAGTTAATTAGCATGATCAGGTTATTATTGACGTCCTCGGTGTGTTTACTTTGTAACATTATTAATTTTATCATTTGCTGTGTCAATATCTAGATGTTTTTGTTAATTTTAATGAACCTGTCTTCGGGACATTTTTTTTAAAGTGGACCGATTTTTGTTGAGGCTAAATTTATCGATTTGCCTTACCGACATGCTAACGTTTGACAGGCCCCGTGAAGTCATGACTGCCCGATATTTTTCGATAAAATTTTAATTACAACATCAAGTTCGTTAAAGCGTGATATAAGGGTCACTATGGGATAAATGACTGATGAATTGATAATTAATAAACATACCATGAAACCAAAGTTTTAATAGTTACAAGAAAGATGGCTAAACAATTAAGTACCTAATTAGTAAGAGGCTGACTGTAATAACAACAATTAAGTCACGGAAGTAAAATGTAATTATTATTGACACGCAGAAATATACTTGTACAATCAAACACTCAATATCGACGTCGATAAATGACTAAACATTATCATCGTTAACAACGTTAAAGCTATCAATAAACATCTACTAATCGGCCGGTCCGGCCATCGCAATGTCTTCCGCACAAATACAGTCGAACAAGGTACTTATTTGGTATACGGGCAAAAATGTAAAATGCATTCAGTACATGATTCGAGACGCCCGAGCCGCAGCGTAGAAATTTTACGCCAGATATTTTTTTTTCTGCCGTACATTTTGACCGCGTTGCAGTTTCCTATGAAACAGCTGATTTTTTTTGTGTATAACCGACGAACAATTTCTGCGCTGGGGGGTCTAGAATGATATGCTTAATTCATAGTTACACAGTTCGCGCACTGAATAAAAACTTTTCCTGTATACACTAAATAATAAAGCTGAAAAGTCTGTTCGTTCTTTTGTTTGTTTGAACGCGCTAATCTCTGAAACTACCACTTGGATTAGAAAAATTCTTTTTGCATTTGATAGTGTCCAATTTTCGAGAAAAACTATAGGATATTTAACATCACGCGTTCATCATAGCGTTCGTTCTTTTGCTTAGTCATAACTAAGCAAAAGAACGAACGCTTAGTGAAAACGAAGTACGACGGGGTGGGTCTGAAGGGCAAAAGTTTTCGCGTGAATGAAGTTGCAAGCAAAAGTTAGTACATTACAAAACTTGATTATTATCTGCATCAACTTCGCAACAGAAAGGCATTTCCTACAGTAATTATAATTAAATTACATCGAACCAACTTCCCGGATATGAAGAAGATAATGGTGATGATAGCAGCTGTCGTCAATAAAAATATATTTGCACCTTTATTTCTTAGAAAATGACATCTTTTGCCTCATACAGCCAACATTATTAATTTGTAAGAAGCTTCGTGCGTATTTTACCTCCAAAAGCTTCGTTCCAAATAATTTAGGGTCACTAGGTCCGGTTTATTTTCTCAGACGTAGTATCGATGGGGATTTCCTCACATAAACAGCATCCGGCTTCTTCACTCGTTCAATAATCAATATTATATTGGCCTAAGAATCAGCATTGCCATACAACTTGGCAATGCTGCCGGCGTTTTGGGCGCTTTTCCTGTTAACAGTGATGTGGACAAATTGTTTGATGCCCTGTGATTCTTTTACCTGTTTTTTTTATCTACATCTACATAATTAACCGACTTCAAAAAAGGGAGGAGGTTCTCAATTCGACTATATTTTTTTTATGTTTTTGACTCAGAACTTTCGACTGGGTGAAGCGATTTTGATGATTCTTTTTTATTTTAAAGCTGTTGCTTCCCGTGTCCTTTAAATTTCGTATAGATCTGATGATGCGTTTCGGAGACTGACAACGGAACTCTTCAAAAAATGACAGCAAATCAACCGCGATTGCTGCTATCGCATAAATATGAATTGTTTTGACCCTAAGTATGATGACATTTCGAATTGGTGTGGGGTATGTACTATAACTAAAAAGTGACAAATAAAAACATTTTCCAAAAAGTAAAATGATTCCAAAAATATTTTTTTTTTTTTGTAATTTTTAATATTATTGTAAGTCTGTTAGCTTATATTAAGTAAATATAGTTACAGATAATTATTGTAAAAAATATAAATACAGGAAAAGTTTTTAAAAACTTTGCCTGTATAATGGCAATATTTGGGATTGACGGTAGGCGTATAAAACTAGAAAATTTGAGAGTATAGAATTTCTCGAACGAGAACACGTAAATTGCTGCGATTCGCTGTTGATACATCATTCAACTAATCACAGAAGTTTACGCGCGCGACACTGTTGTAACATTGATTTTGCGATAACTTTAGTAGAGCAACTAGCCCTTAGCTACTGCTGCAACAATATGAAACTGACATCTATTGCATCCTATTTTGCAACAAATAATAGTGATAAAGTCGAGGTGTTAGGTGTTATTCATGAGATATGCTATTATCATGATAAATAAATATATTTAATTGTACCTACCTAACATTAAAGTAAAAGAAAAAATATATGCACTAAAACGATCAAAAATCAAACTTACAATAACTTCACTACAAAAGCTAATTTACGACCAATAACGTCCAATTCGATACAATCCAACAACCAATGATGATACTGTATTAAAATATAATGCTACACTCAAAACCAATTTAAGTATCATCATTAATATCTTAATACAGATGAACCATAAAAATCTCGTTATAATATTACTTGTGGTCGTTCTCATTCACTTTCACACAGCCCACACTTTGTCCAAATAATAGACCAACTAGCAATTCAAGTATCGACCATTATTGTTATAGAAAGCTCTATAAATCAATTTAGTTATTAAAGTTATTTGGTAATTGGCTTTTTGTAGAACAGTGGGTTTGTAGTTGGTCGAGTGGCCTTGAATTTTTCATGGGTGTATTATTTTTGTTGTGTGCCGCGGTTAGTCTATTTTTATTTTGTATCTTGTTAACTATAGTTTTGATTACTTTTTTATGGCTTAGATGTTATCTATTAGTTTGTTTTTATTGGTTTTATAAAATTTACTTCTTTTTTAACCGACTTCAAAAAGGAGGAGGTTATCAATTCGACATGTTTATTTTTATTTTTTTGTTTATGTATGTTCGGGCATAACTCCGTCATAAAAAGTACAGACGGACATGCAAAATATTATTTTTTTGTTCAATGGTCTTTATTCGGAAATGGTCCCATTTAAATTTCATACAAATCTGATGATGAGTTTCGGAGACAGAACGGAACTCTTCAAAAAATGACAGCAAATCAACCACGATTGCTGTTATAGCATGAATTTGCATTGTTTTGACCCGAAGGATGATGAAATTTCGAATTGGTAGGGTAAAAATAAAAACTTTTTCCACCAAAAAACAAAAAAACAACCGACTTCCGTTTTTCCGGAAGTCGGTTGTTTTTTTCACGACTTTCTTCATTATCAACAACTTTCATCAACTGTCAAGAAAGAGCTTCATAAACATTTACATGATTGATTATTGACTTCGGATATTCCGCCGTTTTATTGAACCTCTGTAGGCAGTATAACCAAGTATCAAAGCGTAATAAATTGGATAATACATGCAAATTATTAAAAATAAAAAAGGTATAATTCTAAGTCGTCTGCTGTCTTTTAAATTTTATTTTTCTTATTATTCATTTGTTATGTAAATTACTTTGTTTCGTTTGTATGATTTTCGTATTAGTACATTTTTTTATTTTATTTTAATATTTTTACCTCTCCAAACTTACTGTACCTAGATTATAAGTAAATGGTGTGGTTTATTATTTGTAATTGTTCTATACACACTTGCATGTAGTTGGAGATCCAATAAATAAATAAAATACGTAATAGGTACTTTGTGTGTGATCATGACAGTATTCCATGCTGAAAATAAAAGATAAATAAATTAAAAATGGAGAGATCAAATGGTGTTACTGACTTCTCAACGAATAAAATCAATATTGACTTACAATATTGGCGGATTTAGCGAAAAGAGAGGATATTCTTGGTAGCGGTATTTATGACAAACTAAACCACAGGCTGCTCACTATACCGAAAACCTCAATATTGCGTACCTATATCAGGTCAATGACTAAAGTCTCATACATTTTGCAATCAGTAAAATCCTAGTGACTCACGTTATAGACCAAGGTTCGTGTATGTATAGCTATTTATAAATAAGTAATTAGTATTTATTGTATGTAAATCTAGCTGAGTTTTCTGCGAACCGTCAGAAGGCGGAGTTTATAAATCATTAGTCAATGCGATGATACTATGATACTAGGTAATCTTAAATATACCTAATTGGAATGCTATTGGGTTTTTTTGCTTTCACAATGTTGGTATCATCATCAGCATTGAAAAAAATAAGGTGCTTCGTAGAAAATACAGGGTGTAAGGGGGTCGCTTCCGAAGCCAGAACGTAGGTTATATATAACCTAAATGCAAACGGATACCAATAACTTTTCACCTTAAATTGGTTATTTTGCATCAATTTAAAACGTTTGATGCTTCTGTAATGTTTTTGCTTATTTTATTTTGGCGGCGTTTTACAAAGGATGCCTAAACATGAAGTCACCGCCTGGACTTGGGGTCGAGCGAGGTTATGCGTGAGCCTATCTACTGATTTTTATTTTTGAATACATTGCTTGCTAGAATTGTAAATAAATAGAAAATGCTTTTAAATGTGTTTAATCTCAAATAATGGTTCATTTAGCTGTTCTCACAGCAAAGTGTACAAAAGATGCAAAAAAAATTGGAAAAATTGAAAAAAAAAAACTTTTTTTTTGATGGTAAGTACTGTATCGAGGATCACTAGCCCTAACACCAGTCTTCGTTTTCGGAAGAGTTTCCCTTATACCCTGTATTTAACAAAAAAATAAATGGTTTATTTGCTGTTGGAATAAAGTGAGAAACACCAAGCATTAGTCACCTACATGAAATCATAATTGTCCTTATTGTCGACCTTAAAGACGAAGAGTCCATTTGAGTGCATATACACATGCATAATCAGCCTATAATCTTCCCACTGCTGGGACACAGGCCTCCTCTGATTGAGAGGGAGTGGGCCGGGATCTACCACGCGGGCCCAGTACGGGTTGGTAGATGACACATGTCTTCGAATGTTTGGTTCTAGGACATGCCGGTTTCCTCACGATATTTTTCAGTGGTGATGAAATTAAATACTCAAAGCAAAAACCGTACTTGGGTTCGACCCTATGTCTTACAACTGGTAAGTCAGGGCTGATACCACAGAGCAGCCACTCTCACATTTCAGTGACGACGCCTAATCTAAAAAAAAAAACACTTTTCTTCAAATAATCCATGAACATAACAAACACCTTGTTTTGACGAAGTGTGGGGTTAGCTAAAGTACACCCAAACTTCGCCAGCTATGTCCGTATGTAACTCCCATTTAAGAGATGGCGACCCCAGTGCCATCAAAAAGGCACAAATCCAGACTTCGGGCTGCTTCTGAGAAATTTCATAATGTTTTTTAATACAAAAACATTAAAACTACAACAAAAAAGAGATACAGTTCATAAAGTTTTACTGCTTTTATTTCGCAAACGTTGTTCTTCGAAAATTGATTAACAGCGGCATGTAAATCAATTTTCCATTGGGTATTTACAGAAACATTTTTTATTCATCAAAATGTTTTCGTGAATTCATGTGAATTTGGAGCACCATACATCATACGTGTATTGAACCGTTAATTTTATAAAAATATATTATTTTCAAATCAAATTCAATTTAAACGGGTTTACTGTAGAATCTGCCAAAGTTCTGAATTCATACATTCACACTAACTCACGCTTTTTTCTTATGGGGGTAGGCAAAAACCACAGAACGCCACCTACTATGATCATCAACCACAGAACGCCACCTACTATGATCATCAACCACAGAACGCCACCTACTATGATCATCAACCACAGAACGCCACCTACAATGATCATCAACAACAGAACGCCACCTACTATGATCATCAACCACAGAACGCCACCTACAATGATCATCAACCACAGAACGCCACCTACTATGATCATCAACCACAGAACGCCACCTACTATGATCATCAACCACAGAACGCCACCTACAATGATCATCAACAACAGAACGCCACCTACTATGATCATCAACCACAGAACGCCACCTACAATGATCATCAACCACAGAACGCCACCTACTATGATCATCAACCACAGAACGCCACCTACTATGATCATCAACCACAGAACGCCACCTACAATGATCATCAACAACAGAACGCCACCTACTATGATCATCAACCACAGAACGCCACCTACAATGATCATCAACCACAGAACGCCACCTACTATGATCATCAACCACAGAACGCCACCTACTATGATCATCAACCACAGAACGCCACCTACTATGATCATCAACCACAGAACGCCACCTACTATGATCATCAACCACAGAACGCCACCTACTATGATCATCAACCACAGAACGCCACCTACAATGATCATCAACCACAGAACGCCACCTACTATGATCATCAACCACAGAACGCCACCTACTATGATCATCAACCACAGAACGCCACCTACTATGATCATCAACCACAGAACGCCACCTACTATGATCATCAACCACAGAACGCCACCTACTATGATCATCAACCACAGAACGCCACCTACTATGATCATCAACCACAGAACGCCACCTACTATGATCATCAACCACAGAACGCCACCTACTATGATCATCAACCACAGAATGCCACCTGCTATGATAATCAACACTCCTTTTGATTCCTTTTCGTTTATAAGACATATGTGTGTAAATTTTATTGATCTTTTACCTTTAGTCTGGTTTAATCAAAATTTTAATATTAATAATATAACAAGCTGCTTCTTACACGGACGAACAAAAGTACAAACTTAGTATTTATGGTAATTTTATAATAATGTGTCTGTTACTGTAGTATTTTGGGATGTCCCACGGCAGAAGCTAGTTAATAATATTTTTTTTAAATATTCATTTCTTTTGTTACAGATCCCAACAATATCACCAGAAATAGTGTTGTGAACGACAGTGTTAAAAATATATGTGTGTAAAGTGATGCAGTACAGTGTGACACGGTACCAAATGAAGCGACGTAAACTGCTGGCCCTCATACAGTACAGTGAATAGACCACAATGTTAGTGACACGCGCCTGGGTGTTCCTCGCAGGATGTCTTGCTATCGGTAAGTGGATCTGACTGTACTTTTATAGACTTCAGTGAAATGAGAAAGTTTATCGACATAGATGATACTACTTTGTCGTAGGTACATACTGCGACATATTAAGCTACACATTTCCAGTTTCAGCTGACCTCAGCTATTCGTACAGTGAGAAGTCAGCTTATACTGGAAATGTATTGCTTTATATGTCACCGTGCGTACCTCACGTCGTCGTTGGTAAAGCTTTAATCTTTAGCTGGTCTACCATAGAACAGAGTTTCAATAATATACGAGGCCAGCTTACACTGGTTTTGTTTTACAACTCTGCTAGAAGTAAATAGAACCAATTGTTTACTGATGCTGAAACGATGGAGCAAAAATTTTATTTCTATTTAGACACAAGTTTTGTATTACACTCTTCTTCCTAAGTGTGCATTATTAAATACATGCTGTAGGTACAAAGAATTATTGGATTAATCGGTGCTCTCCTAGCTAGATCACTGTTTAATCTGGATTTAGGAGAGACAGTTTCGACTCCCAATTTGTGTATCACAATAATCATGTTAACAAGCTTTTAGAGCATATAATGTAACACAAAAGCGACAATTTTAAAATGTAATATAACAAATTAGAGTATTGATGTGGTGAGTCGAGTGTACAACTGTGCGTATACAGTGCATATGAATTAAAAGTAATAACAAAAAAGCAAAAGCTACAATTTTCTGTAAGTTAACCGACTTACAAAAAAGGGTAAAAAGCAATAGCTAATATTTTCTGTAAGTTAACTAACTTTCAGAAAAGAGTAAAAAAACAATAGCTATTATTTTCTGTAAGTTAACTAACTCACAGAAAAGGGTAAAAAAACAATAGCTAATATTTTCTGTAAGTTAACTAACTTACAGAAAATTGTTGCTTTAGGTAGTCGATCATAATGCCTGCAATAATTGATAAAATATTTCCCTACATGCGAGAAGGTCTCCCAATACGTGAACGACATTGTCTGTATGTATGTCGAATTTATACTACCATTACTACTAAGTGGTTTTGTGCTGCTGATAGCACATCGAAGATAAGTAATTTCAAGCTATTTCGTGGTAAGTGACGCGAAAGAGATCTTATTACTCTTATCGGATCAAAGAGCGTTGAATTTTGGTCTGCAACAGATTGAACTTGGAACGTTAATCTTAACGAACGAAGATTAAGATAACCAACACTTATTGTTATGGGATTGTAATCTAAAGGGGTTGCTTTAGAAATTCGATTACTGATATCTTCGTTCTTACATTTCATTGAAGCGAAAATTGTAAGTGGCCATTATTATTTCGGACCGTTGCTATTCATTGTATTAATTTCCCACCAGCTGTTGAAAGCGACTTCGTTTGCGATCCAGGATAAAAGTACCCTACGTCATTCGCCAGGTCATGGTCTACCCATGTGCCAAATTATATCCAAATACGTTCAGTCGTTTTAGCAAACAAACTCACAGTAGCATTTATAAATGCGAAAGTGACATAGGATAGTAGAATCAATGCTTTATCATATGACAAAACTACAAACAAACTTATACATGATATTATAATAATTTCTTGTCACTGTTATTTACTTAGCAAGTGAAGGTACATTATACGAATGTGTGCGAGACTGGAACCGCAACTAAAAAGTGAAAAAAAAATCTTTATTAACCCATAAACATATGAAAATAATACATAAAAATTCATACTTATAAAAAACAATTTAATTACAATTATTATTTATTATTATAGATTGCTTATTTGACAATATAAAAAATATCAATGGTTTTTGGTTACACATTCTTGACACAGCCTCAGTATGTTCACCGCAAAAAGGTTTTTGGCACATGTCACCAGTGACCTTGGTGTTTTGATCCTTACCCCTTGGGCACATGGTACATCTTTTTTTCAGCAGTGGGAGCAGAACTTGGTTCTTGCAATGGCCGTTTCTTTTGCAAGATTCCACCTAGGAGAACTTGAAGATTAATGGGCAAAGAGGGCCATGTAAATCGTTCTTCCATTTGAGGGGTGATCAGATCTATGGGCAATTTTTACAAGAAATTACGTCTTTTTGCAGCTCTTTTTGTGGCCATTTTTAGCAGTACATATGAATTAACACCAACGATATTCAGAAGGCCAAAAAAAAATAACAGCATTCACTAATATATCGACAAAAAGAAATGACAAAATACTACGTTATTACTACCCTGGGGTCTGACAGACCCATAAATAGCTATAAATCCGTCTACACTATGTAAGCGTTGACGCTAGACTAGTGAAAAGAAATCCGCCGACATAATTAAAGATTAACGACGCAAAGGAGGGTTATGTGTTTACTGTATGTTTATTTCCTATTAGAGAAGCAATCTCAAGTTTTCATTTAATTGTAAGGACCTTTGAGTAGCTAATGAGCGATGCAACAGTCGGTTCGCCAATAAGAGTACAAAACGAGCCAAGGATTTAATTGATATTCCACGTTGCAAGTTCGGATTCTAGACACGTATGAACGATGGACGATGCTTCTATTTTCTATTGCTCTGCCAACGGACCTTAATGGCTAAATGGCATCAATACATTATTTTTGTCATTAATCATTACTTATTATAAAACTTAGTCCCCCAGCCGCGTTTGTCAGTGTGTCTACGCGCGATAAACACAAAAACAACTGAAAGGATTTTCCTGCAGTTTACACCAATAGACGAATTAATTCATGAGAAAGGTTTAGGTGTAATCTAGATTGGCTGAAATATGAAGATGATTGTAAAAGATGTTGTATGTTTAGATGTTAGTTACTCACCACGGCGTTAGACGTATCGTTTTGTTGTTAAGTCGATAACTGAATTAACAAAAGAAGAAATTCGTCGCTCTATTGTCTAACGGCCTTATTCATAAAAGTTATCGAACATCTAAACAGTTGCTAGTCTGGTTTCTCAGACTTTAACAACTGTTTAGATGTTCGATAACTTTTTATAAGACCATATGTGTATATGAGTGTACACCTGCGATGAAATTATGAAACTGATTTTTTTTACGTCAAACGAGAACGTAACAAAAACTTTTTTAATATTAGGATAAAAAGTATTAAAAATCCAGAAATGGAATTCATTCTACTAACTTTTTCTGCTCGTTGAACTTTATCACTGCAAACAAAAACTCAGATAATAGCTAGAAAATAAATTACTACAAATACTTGTACAAGCTACACAACAGCGAACACCCATTGTTTTAATAGTTTTGTACCGTTGTACAAGTATGCCCAAGTTCAGAAGAATGTCGGCGGCGGCTAAGCGAGACTAAATGTCAGTTAATTTGCGTATAATAGAAAGAATTTGTACGCGTACAAATTGTGATACCATGAACCTATGCTTGTACGCACGACGACATATCAAGCTATACCTACATTTCCAGTATAAGCTAATCTATCATTATACTAAAAGCCTATTTATGAAATACGAGGTCAGTTAAAAACTCACTATTCGTGTTTGTACTCTTAGATCTTTTAAACTACGCAACGGATTTTAATGCGGTTTTTATCAAAAGACAGAGTGATTCAAGAAGAAGGTGTATATGTATAATACTCCCACCTCCACGCGAGCGAAGCCGCTGGCAGAAGCTAGTTTAAGAATAAACTCATGACACACTCAGATCACTTGTCATAAGTATATTTTGACACCATTGATTTAGTAATATACAGGGTGTTTGGCAGAAAGTTGAACATATGAAAATGGTGGATAGGTGGGGTCATCTGCTCCTTACTCAGCTCTAATTTATTTGGCCCTGGCCACTTGGATATTTTTTATTTTTTTTGCTTTCTTCTAGTTTCACCACTTTCTTAACTTTAAAGTGTATTTTTTATTAAAAATGGGTATTTTTTTAATGCTAGTTGAAATTAAGATTTACGTATTTTTTAAATTTTCTGTCAGTTTGAGGGCTCATAACTTTTTTTCTAGCTAACATCTGAATAAAGAAATAATTTTATAAGAATCTGCAAACATTAAAGATTAAAAAAAATACATTTTAAAGTTAAGAAAGTGGTGAAACTAGAAGAAAGCAAAATATTATTTTTTTATATCCAGGGAGCCAGGGCCAAATAAATTAGGCCTGAGTAAGTAGCAGTACCATTTTCGTATGTTCAACGTTCTGCGAAACATCCTATATATGTCAATGTTTGACACAATGTTTATTTATGCAATTTCAGTATTTTGGACAACGCTCGCATTCTAATCTCAGCATCAAGCTGTCAAATATACCTTTGATTTACCTACATTTTTGACAAGTTTTTTTAAATATTAACTGACGCTGAGATGATATTGCGGCTAAAAAAATGTTTTTAATTGTGGATTGATTGCCTTCAGTTGCATGTATAACCTACATGGTTAAGGGGCCAGAACTTCTTTGTTCTTTGCTCTATTTTACTCTTTGGAAATCTAAAATGTCAAAGCTTAACAAACTTTTGACAACACCAATCATCGTTATTCGTAATTTCTTTTTGTTTTTTTTGGGTGGGAAATCGTCAAATAACTTCTCCCGCTCTGGGTGGAGCAGGAGGGCGTGTCAGACTTTTACTGACTAAAACCCACCCGTGTTCCCTCAGTTGCGTGTGTGCCACGGGCGAATGATGTATATGTAATGATGATGTATTTTAATTGAATGGACTTGTATGCACTTGCGACCTTAAAAAAATACTTTAATAAAATATAAACGGATTTCAAATATTTGACAAGCCCTAAAAATTCAATTCCATGTAAAAAATGCTTTTATTCTTATAAAAAGATCGGTCTAAGGATCAGAATTTCACGAAAACCAACATGAATGGAACATTATTTCGATGTTTTGACTTTCATATTAATATTGTTGATTTTATAAATAGATATTCTTTTTAGCCGCAATTGAAACAAAATCTAGAAACAAGAAAAAAGCAATAATAATAATAAAATTAATAATCAACAAACCTATACTACATACCTATGTATACATATTCCCGTAGACTGCCTATCAAACACTGTCATTTATTTGCTACTAATAGTCTTATTAATACTAGCTTATCTTTTACCAGTATAATATGTTATCAATCAATTATAGTCAACCGCAAGATAAATGGGCTAGATGTAACAGATATTTATTACACTCAGTTGAATACTTTCAGAGTAAGATAGGTAATAATTATGGATACTAAACCTGTTAGATTATGCTTAACTTTCTGTGTGTTTGAAAGTTGGAAAGTAATTTTGTCTACCCAAGTTATAACCAGAGGTCGGAATTAGGTGGAGTTATTTATGTACTTGCATCGAAATGTTCATATTAATATGGATCTTCCCGGGATTTCTAATAGACAATCCCGTGTGACCAACTATATTACAAATAAATAATAATAAAAACCTCAGAGATAGAAATTTGGCAACGTCGCGCGTGTAGTGGTTTAAATTGTGTAAAAGTAAATAACTTTTTATTTAATAGATCACGGGGTTTTTCTGCTCTTTCAAATTAATCCCGGGATTTGGGACATATCCACTTTATTCTTTCGTTGTATGAAATCAGTGTTAGTACATAAATAACTCTACCTAATTCCGACCTCTGGTTATAACTTAAGAAGGTATTGTTATTTGCCTCTTTTCATTTTTCGTTCATTTAATCCCCACCAATAACCGGTTTTTGTCCCGGTACGTTCCCGTGGGATAATTTTCGAACCCCACGCAGGCGAAGCCGCTGGCAAAAGCTAGTATTTTAATACAACGATTTTAAAGTAGAAGTACATTAAGCCCAAAATACTGTTTTTTTTCATACTTTTTACGAAACGTAAAATACGGGTCGGTTCGATAAAATATAAGGGTCCACTTTCCGACCGCCCCAGGTTCGAATTGTCTCCACTTTCTGTCTAACGGAGGCTAAATTATTAGCCATATTTTTCTACTAGCCTCGCCTCTGAGGCGTGATATTTCACAAAAATGTTTTCCTCTAAATGTTTGAGGCACGATGGCTTTGATGACAACTCTGTTTTAAAAACTGTTTCTATCTATGACTTGGCATCACAGACCTGCATCCTAATTGTGTAACTTACGATTAATCATAATCTGTTTCGCATTGAAATGATTTTTGGTGGCTAAACCATTGCTTCATATTTTCGAAAAATGTGTCTGCTCAACAACGTAAATAACGCAATGAATATTGTTGAACTGTCAAAATGAAACAGATTACGATTAATCACGTGTTACCCAATTAGGGTGCTGTGTAACTACAATATTATGACTAACTAACCTCTAATAGTTCAACTGACTGCTAATAAAACGACAAATGATTAAAAAAAAGACCGAGTTGGTAAAAAATGTAAGGAGTTTTTATATACTTAGTATAATTTCTCTAAAATGTTATTTGTGAATTTTATTACTAAAGTTATTCTCTATTATTACTCTCACGTCTCTCGCATGTTCTAATTTTATGTAAGGTCCACATAACTTGGAGACAGGCTTACGCATACAAATAAACAGGTAGATGAATTTTATAGCCCAGGCCTAGAATTGGATTCATCCCTGTTTTATATAATTTAATGAAACAAACAGGTAAAATATGAGTTCCAACATAGATGCTCAACTCTTCACTAAATATACATTAGGTATTGTCAAATATTAAGGTGAAATTAAACCATTTTTTTTCCAAACAAACTTCGGGAGTACATTACTCCACTGTTTGACAGTATACATCAAATATTAAACATGATGGTTTTGTCTCATTTTTAATATTGTCTCTGCGGTAACAGAATAGTAAAATAAAAAGAGCCAACAAAGATTCGTTTTTCTTGCTAAATTAACCGCAACTTTGGGCATGTTTAAGTAATCTAAGCAATGTAAAATCTCCAAAATAAAGTCAGTACCGATAAAGCTCAAATATCAAAAAAATCAATAATCATTATTGGTAATTGATTTTTGTTGTGATTTTTTTTGTAAAACTCGATATTCCGAAGGACTTTTCTTAATTTTTAATTATCGTGCATCTCACTCATTAATGTTCCCCCTGGGTGCGATGCGGTTGAGACATTGTTCTTTTTAGCCACGCCCACCCGTGAGTTCGGGCCCGCGACTAAATTCAAATTCAAAGTATTTATAATTGTGACACTCAGGTACCTACAATGTTGTGGTACATGATTCTATAAAATATAATAAAAGTTGTATCAGTATGCGCTGCCTTGCAAGGCGTACAAATATAGTCTAGGAATAGTTGTACATGTAGTAGCTTATGAAATCCTGCTTGTTCTAAAATAAAACAATATAAATGAAGTTAAAGCTAAACTTACAAGTTTACAAACAATATTAATTCTAATTTACAAAAGCTTGTCAAATGCCAAGTACAACCTGAGTACAATTGTGTATCTGATAGGTACTAAGGTACCAGGGGCACATGACTCAACAGTGCTATGCGATTGCATTGAACTCATAACGTAATTGGGAACTTATGGCCATTCTATGGTAATGTTTCTGCATAGACGCGTCGCAAATAGGCCTACGGTATCTAAATGGAGACTCGACATAATTTAGACAAACAAATTATATGATCTAGGTATAAAACAGCATGTATCAAAAAGGTGTGATCATAGATAAAGGGTATAGACTATCGAACTGAACAACTTTCTCCATGGTGACAACATCGTAATCATCATCAGCCTACAGCAGTCCACTGCTGGACATAAGCCTCTCCAATGGCATGCCTTTCAGCTCGATTCTCGGCAACTCTCATCCAGCTGTTACCAGCCACCCTGCGAAGATCATCGCTCCACCTAACCTGAGGGCGCCCTGCCTTACGTTTTCGAATTCGCGGTCTCTTCTCAAAAACATGTCTACCCCAACGGTCATCGGTTCTACGACTTATGACCGGCCCATTACCACTTCAGCTTGATTATTTGGTGAGCTATATCTATGTCAACATAACATCATACAATAACATCGTTATAGCAAAAAAAATACCAGCCGTCCCATACATTTGGGTCGGTAGGTAATATCTAAATATCAACACTGTTATCTGTTATCCCTAAAACATTTTCAAGAATCATTAAGAATAACTTTGCTTATTTAGACATTTTTATTTTTTGTAAGGTGGGAAATCATCAAATAACTTCTCCCGCTCTGTGTGGAGCAAGAGGGCGTGTCAGACTTTTACTGACTAAAACCAATCCGTGTTCCCTCAGTTGCCTGTGTGCCAGGGGCTGCGGTATCTCTTTCGAACAACCCGCACCCCTGGCAGTCCAGATAAAAATTAACACAAAGCCGAGTCCGTCTGTAGAAACTTTGTAAAATAAATTTATTTTGGAAGGTTATATTCAACTTAGAGAGAGCAGTGGTGGGTCAGTAGTATCGGCCACGACTTACGGCATGTCTTAGAACAAAAAATCGAAGACATGTGACATCCCGCTACCAGCAATGGGCCAGTGTAGTGGATTATGGCCCACTCTGTCTCATGGAGAGGAGGACTTTGTCCCAGCAATGGGAACATTATGGACTGATTATTCTATATTAAACTTACATCATTTTATTAAAGAAATCGTGATATTTTGTCAAATCATAAACTTACGAAGCAGCGGTGAGTCGCCAGTAAAAATTATAAAAAAAGAATAAAGCTATTATAGCTAACTAATTCATGTGTAAAACATGCCGAAGAAATTAAGTTTTCATCATAATTTAATTACTAAAGCATTGAATAAAAATTTACCAAAAGCAAAACGAAATTTTGAAACAATACTGATAAGAGCGAGCAGAGTTTTCTTTGAACTTTTTAATAATACTTAGTTATAATTTTCTACTTGTCATAATTATGGCATAGTTGCGAAAGACAAGAACTAATGCTAAAGTTACATTGTCGCGAAAAGCGATAATGTAGACTTCGCGCGGTACTTTTCGTGCGCTCTCTGTTGCAAAGCGAGACTTCGAGCGGTATGCTTGTACTCGCAAGGCCCAAGGGTTAGGCAGAGTTATTATTTGTTTTTTTTCCTTTAATAACCAACCAACAATTGTTTACACCGTTACAATTTTAAGATAATATTTTATCATCATTTCAGCCGAAAGACGTCCACTACTGAACATAGGCCTCATTCATCATCACTCATTTCATCCATCCAGTGTGAATTCTCTTGGAACTCAAGAATATTAACGTAATCTATTTGCCTAGTTTATCAAAAACTCGGTAGTTAGACTTAATAGGGTTTAACAATAAATAAAAGACATATAATTCGTATAAACGTAAAAAAATTATGGTTAAACAGTCAGTAATCATTACTTAACCTACAAAGTAATGATTAGCGACTGTTTAACCATAAATTTTTGACGTTTATACGAATTATACGTTGTATAACATTAAGCAATGTTTGTAAATAAAGAGGAATGTTATTGATTAGGTGTCAACAGTCAATAAAAAGCTACACGAACAAGTTAAACAGCTTTACAGGAACCAAATTTATTAAAGTAAGAGTTAATATGATGATTAAGTGTATATTAGGCGACGATGTAAATTTTTGGGCTGTATTAATTTTGTATTCAAACGTTTTATTTGCATTACTTATATCATGTATCATTATGAATGATGATGAGAATCTTTTAAAAGGTAGCACCCTGCCACAATGTCGAAGTTTTCCATCAACATCGATATCCTCCCACAGACGCGCTAACTGTAACCACATGTTCAGCACATGACTCTAGATCCCCTAGCATATAAATTTCCCCGACCGACCCTTGCTCGTTGAAGCGCCAGCCCGCGCCGCAGCTGAGCCAGTAGCTTTAAATTCCCCGGTCAATAATAATAATGCCCATATTTTGATCCAGCCTGTCCCCCTATCAGTGACGCCCTGAGCCGAGGCCCGTACCCCACAGGGGGTGCCCTCAGCGTGCAGTCGCTTAGCTTGTAATATTTTAGTTTGTAAGCCCTGGCTGGAGGCGTTAAGTTAATTCTTAATGGCAGCCCCAGGAAAGCCCGGTTAAGCAGTCACAGCCTCTCAAGGCCAATTGCGAGATGCCCTTTAAAAAAAAAATGTTTTTGTTAATTTATAGTATGTTTTAGATTTTTTCATGTTCAATTCAAATACCCAGCCAAAAATGTACCCTCCGTTGCGTGAAATGTATTAGGAATATTTATAAAAGAATATATTTTATGTTATCTGTATCAAACATAGGTACTTACTTAATAGTGATTAAATTATTTATATTATTAAGTTGGTTCGTGAACCAAGATTTACGAACATAGCAAAGTCATACTTAGGTATTTTCGTAAATCTTCTGACGATCCGAGTACAATAATAAAGGGGTAGTGACAGAACATCCAGTTTTGCCAATTTAATTTAGTTATAAATTCGATAGTCAATTAGTTTGGTAGATACTGGAGCTAAATCTGAACATTCAATTTACATTTAAATCGAATTCTGTAAATAAAAGCCCCAAACGGAAAATTCCCGTGTGCCACATTACCCAACTAACATGTAGGATTGTTTAGAACCACATCAATTATCCTTAAGACAAACCAGTGTTTGTCTAGTTTCGGTCAAACTTTACTAATAGGGCCAAACGGTTTCCTCTTAACCATACCTACTTAGGTACTTAAAAAGTAGTTATTACACCTTGAAATTAAGGAGAATTGAATGGCTATTTCATTAAAACGTAATTCAATGAGATCATGAAATTAGAAAAATCATCAATACGACTCGTATTGATGATTTTGATAATATATTATATTTTTTTAATTACATACGTACTCTTATTACGGTCGCAAATCGTTTTTATTCAACATTATGTTCAGCCTGACACTGAAATGCAACATGCAAAAAAGGTAAGACAATTTGAATTTCGTGAGCTACCCTGGCGCGTCGCCCGTAATATCTTACCTATTTGCTTATATTAAGCACAAAAATCATTCAAGTCACCTCACACATTCGAAATCAAACTTCATTTGTTTTTAAAGTAAATCATCGCGGAATTTTACGTCAACGCTGTTCAAATTTCGAAGTGATATTTAGAGAATGACAGTACTATACACTCGCTTTAAACCTGATATATCAGAATAGATCTAGATAATTATAGGTTAATATCAGAATAAATGACCTGCTTAGTGATTCAGAAGCTAGTCCATGTATGAGCAAGTTGTGGGTGTCAGACTATCGAGATTAATAAATCTCGAAAGTCAAATCCTGATAAATTGGTAGTATCGGCTGTCTATGAGTTCTGCAGTCTATAAAATTTGTGGTGGATATATCTGAAACTGATCAAGTTTTTATTTTTATTTTATTCAAGTTTTATCGATGTTGAACGTTGTCAGTGAGGAACCTTTTTGCCTTGTTTTAGGAGGTAGGTAGGTACTTATTTCTACCAACATAGGTTACTTACTAACAGCAGTATCAAAATCACCTCATATGACACAACAATTGTGGAAAGAATAGGCAGTTTCTTCATGTAAAATAATGGTACTCAGCTGCATCCGGTTACACTTGAAGCTCATCATCATCATTTCAGCCGAAAGACGTCCACTGCTGGACATAGGCCTCCCCCAAGCTCCGCCACTTAGACCGGTTCTGTGCTTCCCGCATCCAGCGGACTCCTGCGGCCCTCACAAGGTCATCGGTCCACCTTGAGGGAGGCCTTCCAACTTTACGTATTCCGGTGCGCGGTCGCCACTCCACTGGACTTTTCGACCCCATCGGCCACCTGTTCTGCGTGCAACTGCGTGCACTTGAAGCTGACCGCGACATAATTGGGCAAAGACTAGGAAGATGATGATGAATTGTGGAAACAATGGTATAACCTAGGTAGACTTATCTACAACCATATACCATCAAAAGAGAATAATTCAATAAGTATACTTACAATCTTTCGTGTTTATTATAAAAAAAAAAAAAAACATTTATTTCAGGTTTTCCCATTATTACAATCACAAGTTAAACACGAAATAAATGCAATTCACAGTATAAAAATAAATACCATGTCATCAAATCATAAATACAATGTGAACTAAAAATAAGCAAGTAAGTACCTAAATGTAATAAAATTAATCGGTAATTAATAATATAAAGTACAAATAAAAATAAAAGTTGAGGGCAAATTTTGGATAAAAATAATAATATAAATAAATAAAACATAGCAATTAATATCACGTCGGTCGTAAACATGCCCTCACTATATGCCTACTGCAACATTTCCTAATATAAGGGCAGTCCATTATAAAGTGTAAGTATGAAAGCTGTAAATCTGTCCCAATACACCGTTTCCTTCAGTCTATTGGCTTTATATTTATATCGGACAAAATAAACCTTCTCATAAAAGCAAATTCAGCTCATTATTAATTTATCTCATACATAATGCCAAAACATTGTCTGAAAATGCCTACAAAGCCTTTAATCTATCACTTTTACATTCCCTCCTAGATTAATGGCTCAACCTTGATAGAGAACCTACTAAAACCCTCTTAAGTACTGGATATAGCGGATATCCTAGCGATTGTTCTGACTAATTGCGTTTCGGCTTGGCGATTTGCTTATACTGAGTAAGGCTTTGCGCAAAGTGAGACATACCTAATTGTCTATTAGAGAGATTATCGCCCAATGAAAATAATGACATGCACACTCGTAACTGACAGTCCCATAGAGAGTTGTCAATACGTTCCTAAAGTAAAGTTCTGTCCGTAAAGGACATAACTATTTTAAATCTTATGTCGTAGGTGTGTCATTTTTCAACTTACTTACGTCATCATCTTACTTTTTTCCAACTATGTTGGGGTCGGCTTTGTGTCTAACCAGATGCAGCTGAATATCATTATTTTACGTGGAGTATCCGCCACAACTTCCACAACTTACTGGATAATACGATGCCCCTTAGTGGGACTGGCTGTCACACTTTCGGGGCTTTTGCCGATCCGTAACGACTATCAAAGACGCACCACAAATGACACCCGGAACTAACTGCTTTACGCGCTATCTGAGGCACATACAGGTCTGGGTATGTTACGATGGTCACCCATCCACGGACCAACCGCGACAAGCGTAGCTTAACCTGATCGATCGACCCGTGTGGCTATCATTACTTAGCCACAAACCCCTCTCTCGACGTACTTACCAATGTATTACTTAAATACTAACTTAGATGTGCTGCCATGGTAAGTTCAATGAATACCTACTGTAATTGTAAAGTCTGTACGTGTCGCACCGTTGCAGACAGGTAATTAAATTAATCGGCCAGTCTCAATTTACTGATTCACATAAATTATGACAAGTTTTTGGCTTTGGGTATTTATTTAAAAAAAAACTACCAAAACATCAAACACTATGTGGTAAAAAGTTTAATGCGTAAACCGTTTGAACCGTAGCAAAGCGTTAGAAAAGTATTTCAATTTGAAATAAATCCGTCATCATGCAGTTTATAGACACATAAAAATAGTACCGTACAGGAAATGCTGAAAATATTATTTTATTCGTAAAAAATTCTCTGTTCACACACACATTCACATATAAACTACAACATCGAAAAAGATACAAAACAAACAAACAACTGAGCTAATTAATATCAAATTACCTAACGATAAATTGTTCAGAGATACCTACAAAGCGAATTGGAAATTATGACCACGTACATACATAAATAATATCTAACATAATTAATTAAATTTTACGTCCAATTTGTCTTATTCAACAAGCATTCAATTAAAACACCTGTTACATGGTGTTTTCCTGTCCTACCTACAAATAGATATTCTTAATTAATGCCTTAATTATATGAAATCTGGTTGACGAACAGTATTCACTGGAAAATTACATTATTTCAATTTAATACTCCAAATTAGAATGATTTTACTTGGTTAAATTCTAAACAGTAAATAAACTAGTCATACAATACGTGTTTAGATATTCCCGTCGCCGTTCCTCGTGTGTATTAGATTCTTCAGAGCATTAGATGTTCTTAGAAAATACTAGGATATCATAACGTTGCAACAGGTCTAGCCTAGCGATCCCGTATGCGGGACACCCGTATCCCGAGTCCAGTCTCGACACAAACACACATGTAAAACTCACATTGATACGGGCATTTTCTATGATCCCTATACCTGTTTCTTTCTGATGCTCAGCTAACTATATGTTAGAGCGAGGCCACATGTATATGTATACGCGTCTATGAACTAGCTTCGATGTGTATTACCGATGTGGTTAGCGGGAACATTTTCTTATTTTTGTTGTGTGCGTGATAGAGAAGTATTGAAGGCTTGTGTCCCAATAAAATATATTTGTAAAGACCAATATAGAAGCATGTCTATAGAAGTTTAACTTACGAATTAATTATTAGACGGGGATAAAATAGGGTCGACGAAAAGCCTGTATAATTTATGGATGGTTTGATTTTCTTAGACGTGGGTGGAAATGTTTCATTTTTTATTCTAGAGATAGAAATGGTCATTTGAATAGAATCGAATCGTATTGAAAAATTAAATAAGAAGTTAACATTGGTTGTCCTCCTAATTAACTTTCACTTGTAGGTTTTTAGGAAAAATTAACATTTCAAAGCGTATTTTCCTACCAATCATTTCTGGGCCTGAATTCACTATGAACACTTAACGATTCCTTACTACCTAACCACGTCAATCACACACAGATTCTGCTAATATCGTATTAATAGTGTCGACTAATTATCTTGGAACATACAAAATAATGACATTTAGATTCCTTACCGTTACATTGGTTTAAAAAAAAAATATTGACGTAGTTTGAACGTAGTAAGATTCCCCGAGGAATCATTATAACGATACAGAATTGGGGCCCTGCTCGATTATGGAACCCTGTTAGCAACCGGGATACATAAAGGGGAACGCCTGTGTTTCTTGGATAAACAGTTATAGAGAAAAAGTACTGGCTGGCTGGAAAGTATTAAGATAGAACATCGAAACACTTTAAACAATTCAACTTAAACGAGTGTAGTACCTATTTACAGAATTTTAACAATTAAAATCCTACTAATATTATAAATGTGAAAGTTTGTGAGTATGGATGTTTGTTATTTCTTCCACGCAAAAACGGCTGAACGGCTTTGAATGAAATTTGGCACTGCTAAAAAAAAACACCTATTTGACCGTTTTCAAGAAATCTCCGTCTTAAATCCAGCGAATCGAATAAAAAAGTAGAACTTATTAGTATTACTTAGTAAAGTTTTGTTAGTATGTAGTAGAAATATTTAGCAATCTATTTTGCCATTGGGCGAAACGACCAGTCTCATCCTCAAAAAAGCCAAGAGAAACAAACAAAGTAAACAGTTAAACTCGCTACTTAAGTTACTATTTAAAAAAAAACAGTCTTCCTCATCCTGCACCTTAATTGCTTAACACACTACCAATCACAATCTGAATCACTGTGAAAGATAATACATACTAATCTATTGCTGCTTATGTTCGAAAAATCCGTCTGCTAAACAACGTAAATAAAGCAATGAATGTTGTGGAACTGTCAAAATAAAAGCCATTGCTACCGTTAGTGTCTAATGCAATTACTCTGCTGCTTAATACAAAGTAGCTAAATACACTTGAATTGCGCTTTAATGCAACTTTTATGAACTATAAAGTTAATCAGTTAGGTCACAGCTGATCCGAGAGTTAGTATAAAGTGTAATGGAGTATTAAATTACACTAACACAGATCCTATTTCAAGCGTATACATTTCGCTTCTGTTTTCTTAGTACATATTTCTTGGCCCAAAATGGCACAATGACAAAGTGGTCGCCCTTAGAGACACCGATTTGATACCCGCAAAGTGATTGTTCATAACTTTTTTATTTTCTACGGTTCTTTGCCTTTTCACTCTCTGGAATAAAGAAAATCTGTGTTTAAACTATTTTTACTATTGCTATATTCTTTTCCTGAAATATATTGTATACTGAGCCACCATAACAATTTTGGAGAACCAACCTATCTATATTACAAATATAGTGCTGACTGAAAGCTCCCGTAGACAGGCGTGACGCGACAGCGCGACGCAACTATGTATAACAGAAGAATTTCTATGAAAAATGCAAAGTGGTCTACTAGAGTCGCGTCACGCCGCCGCGCTCCGATCTGCGGGAGCCTCAAGTCAAGCTCGTATTAAAAGGAATGCAAATTCGCTATTTATTTGATATTTTAGGTAACCTACCCTTCAGCCTCATAATTAAGTTCGTTTTCCATCCTCATGACTCGTCTATATTTTCGGAGTCTAACATATATCATCGTTTTCTTTTTTGCCCTCGGCCTGACTCGTGTGGATTTTGGAAATCATCTCACGGTTACGTACTACCGGGATTGAAAGTACCCTATGTATTAATTAAGGTTATAAACTATCATTGTGCCAAATTTTATCCAAATCCGTTCAGCGGTTTTTACGCCAATTCGGAACATACATCAAGACAAACAGTCAAATATTCTTTAAACTATATTTGCGAATCAGACTCGTTCACACGTCGGGTCGTATCAATTACTTTTTTTTTTTTAATATCCATTACACAGATTCATTCAAGACTAACAATTTTATTATATACTTTATTATTTAATCTGGAAAACTACGATATATATATATACTTACATAGATTATTCAATAATTTAGCGAATAATGTCTAGTTCTTTAGAAATACTAAATGAATTTCGAAGCGAACACCGGTAACCATATTCGTTCAGAAAATTAATTAGTAGCGTAATTAGACATTAATAGTTAAATTGTAGAAGAATTAGGTAAATGATATAACAGCAAATGTATAAATTTTTTAGAACGGCTTGTGGCTAAGTAATAACAGCCGCACGGGTTTATCGATCATGTTAAGATACGCTTGCCGCGGTTGGTCCGTGGATGGAGGACCATTTTTACATACCAAGACCCCTCCGTGCCTCGAAAAACACGCTAAATACCGGTGATTCGTGTATTTTTGACAGTCGTTTCGGGTCGTCGGAAGCCCGAAACTCTGACAACCAGTCTTACCTTACTAAAAGTTAGCGTATTACCCAGTAAATGGGTTGTGGGGGTAGATAGGCAGTCACTCCATGTAAAATACTGGTATTCAGCTGCTTCCAGAGCCAAACCCAACATGGTTGAGAAAAGGCAGGGCAAATTGCTTGTATAAGGTTTTAGGTACTAGACTAAGGTGAGTTTTTATAAATTGATTGGGTATCCATCATCATCATCGTTTCAGCCGAAAGTCGAGCGGCAGTATACGGCACGGCTTTAGTCGCCACAGGAGGCGCCCTGGGCGTCGGGAATCCCAGGCTGATTCCCGGCCACCGTAGGCACGGGCCTGCGGACAGCGAGTAATGGGTAGCTCGCTGTCCGGTAAGGATCAAGATCGGGTCGACGATGCGTTGTGTTCCACGCGTGCCTCAAAGAGATGTCAGCACCAACTGGTGGGGTCTGCAAGGGCCGATACCTGCCAGGGTGCGGTTTGTTCGAAAGAGATACCGTCACCCCTGGCACACAGGCAACGGAAGGAACATGAGTGGGTTTTAGTCAGTAAAAGTCTGACACGGCCTCCTGCTCCACCCAGAGCGTGAAAAGTTATTTGATGATTTCCACCCTCAACAAAAAAAATGCTGGACATAGGCGTCCCCTAAGCACCGCCACTACGATCGGTTCTGTGCTTCCCGCACCCAGCAGATTTCTGCGGCCTTCACAAGGTCATCGGTCCATCTTATGGGTATCCATACTAATGAAATTATCATAAATGCGAAAATAACTCATTATGCTATGTTTTCACACCCGAACGGATTTCAATGAAATAAAAAATGGCCCAGTTATTAAGTCGACCATGACCATCTCGTTTATTGGTTCACTGATGCTTCGCTCTCAAAGCAAGTGTCCACTCGCTTGATCCATGAGACGCGTGACGTCATCAAATACAAATAGCTTTTAGGGGCTTCAAACATGAATTTGCTTACCTAGTTGAAAAATTAATTTGTTTTTCAACGCATAGAAAGAGCTATTTAAACTCTACAAGTAAGTTTTAAGAACGTATGACAGAAAAATACTCTTTTTATATTCTAGTAGGTTATCTTCTATATATATAAAAATGAATTGCTGTTCGTTAGTCTCGCTAAAACTCGAGAACGGCTGGACCGATTTGGCTAATTTTGGTTTTGAAATATTTGTGGCAGTCCAGGGAAGGTTTAAACGGTGAGAAAATATAAAGAGAATCAGAAGAGAAGAAAATATAAATAAAAAAATGTTGACGTTTGTTAGTCTCACAAAAAGTTCAGTAATCTTTTATCGGCGGTACGATGTTTGCCGGGTCAGCTAGTTTTCAAATAATTTAAATTGTGACTAAAATCTAGATAGGTTGGATTTTTTTTAAGACTCTGAAGCGATAGAATTATGATTTCGTGAATGGATTTGTTTATATCAGAAAGTATGTAGTAGATACATCGAAAAATTGCTAAGGTATTCTATATAAGTAACAAAACCGGCATAAAGTTATCGTAAAAATAAACACCTAAGTAAAACTTCCTTAATAATTTAATTAAACCCTCTACACACATTGTCGATGTGTTGAAGAGCGGTTAAGAAACATGTCAAGACAGGTGGCCTATTGAGCATTATACATATACTCAGCAATGTATGTGTGCTTAACACCATAACACTGTGAAGTACCTTAGTTGAGGCTCTTCTAGTACCTTCAGTTTTCCCGTCATTCCACTGCCAAAAACTATCTTTAGCACGCTGAAGTTAAAGTCCAGTTTCGTATGTGACTAATTCCAATTTACCACCTCGAGTTTCTGTTAGCCTAGTACTCTCGTACGCACACACGTCGTGTCGCCGCGATTCTCATTCCATATATCAAGGTCACATAGACTCACATGCAGCTGCTATCGTCCGTCCTTGTCACACATACTTGTAATATACCCGTGAGACAAGGGCAGAACTAATTTTTGATGTGTGACTAGTTGACTACGCTGTCTAGACGTTTATGTGGAACTTTCTTGCGGTCACCACCATGCTTTCCTTAGAAACTCGACAGTGATAACTTTATTGAGGTACTCGTTAGAAGTATTTTGTTTGTGAAATTATTTTCAAAACTTTTAAATAATACTTTTTCATAGTTTATTTCGGTTTTATAAGTGACTGTGAAGTTAATTGAAATTTTTGATGTTTCCCATTTCACTACAATTATTTCCAGTACATAAAACAACCATTAAATATTAAATTAACACACAAACAAACTTGTAATGCTACAAATAGGCACTTCTCATTTTGCTGCATGACGTATGATTCGCCATTGCTATACAATATGAAATACCAGGATGGCATAAAGCTTAGACGTCATTTATTTATTCTAATAAAATTTTAGACTAGAACACACGCCGAGGCTATATGATCAAAATCTAATACATGAATTTGAAGAATGTATTTTAAGTATTGTGAAAACAAAACACTTTTTCAAGAGTTAATTAGATAAACGCCAGTCAATTTTGCACACTTATCCATAAGCCCAGAGTAACCTATAGCGATGTACATAATAATAAAATATCATTGTTATTAGAGCCGTATGTCCAGCAGGAGACTACTGTAGGCTGATGATGTTGATAATTAAACACTATTTTTCATGCCATTTTAAAATCATAATTATGTATTTTCTTTTGTATAAAGTCGTCAAACAAGTATGCTAATTCATAGTGCCGTGCTCTGCTGTAATTTAGATACATACCAGTTCTATGCTTGACAAAGGTTGTGTCTATGTATTTATTTGATTTGCCTTTTATTTAAACTAGTGGTCGTCAAGTGGTCGAAATTCGACCATAATTCATTTAAAATGTAATGTATTTCTAATGCATTATTATGTAAAAATATTAGCTTTCTGCGCTCGTTCTCCGTATAAACTTTAGCTATGCCAAATTTCGTATTCCTCCGTCCACGTAGTTTTCGTAAAAATGGGTACAAAGATTTTGCTTTACGTATTAATATATAAATAAATACGTAGACGGTCGGTCAAGACAGTAACAATCCCCCTAGTCCATAATATGCACTAATTATTTCACGGATATTTGTCAGAACCAGTGAAATAATAGTAACTAGTGCATGCAGTTTGCTTGCGTAAAATAAATAACTGCACTGGCCAACACTGTGTGTTGTAACCTAGAGCGTTTCATAAAAACATATCGATTCAGTTCAAGCAGCACGATTTTTTTCAAGCTTGCATAAAAATGAGGATACAAATGATTGCGTTCAGTATAAAGAATTTAATTTTTTATATTATTTTTTAATCATTCTTTTATTATTCTACCAATGTTTACCTTAAAAGTGTTTGGAAGCTATTTTCAACCCAGCTTATCGCAGTCCACTGCTGGGCATTGGCCTCTCCTAGTCTAACCACCTGTCTGCCCCAGCCACCTTTTTGAGGATGTTGGTCTATCGAGCTTTGGACCGTCACACTACGCTTGCCGATACGCATCTCCACTTCAGGACTCGTCTGCTCCACCGGCCATCGGGCCTTCAATTATTTAAATTCCAAAATAAATCATCATTTTCATTTCCTCGTCCCATTTTGCTTGGTATCGGGGCAACACGTTTTCTTCTTCTATTATCTCCTGTCAACCGTCACGCTAACATTCACAACTTCCTCGATATCATTCCTCACACAAGCTATCCATCTTTTCTTTGACCGTCCTGTCCCTCTCCATCCTTCATCATCTATAATCATCACTCTTTTAGTCACATGCGTTTCCCCCCTTCTCATCACATACCAAGCCAAAAGACTTCCTTTCAAATTTTCTGACACTTGCAACACTATCAAACTTCCTCTTATTTACTTAATAATTTCTTACTTTATCCATTTTCGTCACTCCACACATCCAATCATCTCATTATCCAATTTTATATCAAATTAATGAATCAATAAATTAAAAACGGTACCTACCCACTAGAGTGGCAGACTTAAGCACAAACTAATCCAGATTCCTCAGTGCTTTAAAAGATCCTCTGCAACTTACTCAAGCCTACCCAGAGTACTTCAGGGTAGTGCGTTAGGTATGCATGAGGGACTTGTAGGGGATCTAAAGTTTAGACAGTCAGCCTCGCAGACTGGCTTATCTTTTTAGCAGGATAGATGTTTCTGTTATTAGGCGTAAGCCGCACAGGAAGGAGATTTGCTTGCTGTCCGCCATCATCTGACATTTTCTATAAGGGTTTAGGTTTAAAAAGGTAACAGGCAAACCGCCACAGCTACACATGTATGTTTAATATTAGCATGACAAATATCCAGGATGAAAAATAGCCTCTTGTCCTTCTTCAAGATACCTATCTATCATTACGATCGGTTTAGTGGTTTATGCGTGAACAGGTACACAGACAGGCATAGTTACATTCGTCATTATAATATTAGCATGAACACGTAATCTCAATAATCAAGGGACTAAGCGAAGCTCTTGCCTGTCTGTAGTCGGCTTTGAGCTTCAGCCGCCACAAAATATAATTAAACGGACAAATTGCCGCCAGACCTAATTAATGCCTCAAGGAAATCGCCGAGAAAGTTCTCAGCGATATTTTATCACTCCATTTGTATCTATCTAAGCAATTATACCTACCTGAATTCCTGCTTACTCTCTAAAGGTGACAAATGACAATCGTTTGTTTTTTGCCTTTCCTAAGGAGGATTCGCAAACGTCTCCGGAAATACTCCGTTTTTTTGCAATTTGCTGGCTATTTCATGAAACATTCATTCGAATGAACATATATTGATAATATTAATTATCATAGTTCTATTAATACATAACGTGTAAAGGTCGCTGTGGCATAGATTAAGGGTGTGGATTTGTAAACTTGCCTGCAAACTCCTGCCCACTGCTTCACACTCCTGGTCGGGCATAGCGTCATGGTCAGGCGTCCTAAATCTAGCTAAAACTCACTGCAAATTTATTTTCATAGGTGTTGATTATGTTCTTGTTCGTGTCTTGAAGGGGGTGTAGCACAAAATCATAGAAGGACCATCTCATATAAGAAAAAAGTTTTAACACGAGGAGCACATTGTTTAGTTCGTATACGATCAGTTTAAGTTTAAAAAAACGCGGACGTGCGGCGCCACTGTCGTCCGTCGTTGACCAATAGGATTGCTTAGCGAGAAGGCAGTAAGCAAGCCGGCAACTTAAACAAATCAAACCCTTTCTACCACACACAAATGCTTGCGTACCCGTTGTGAGGGTGAAAAACTATCCAAAATTCCTAAGATTAAATGCGGTAGGTAATAAATACCTATCGGAAAGAGAACAGTACGTAACAGTCGCAAATCATATTTTGTCGCACAAACAGCCTACACTGACCTGCGAATTGCAAAAACGTAAGAAAATTTGAATTTCGGATTTAGCCTGGCTACTTCCCCCTAATAACAATATAACATAATACAAAGGAAATTGAAAGTAAAGTAGGAAAATATACCCGCCGCTTTTTGCCTGCCTTGTTTACGTAATCAGTACGTTCATAGACTTTAAAGGAAGATGTTTTTTTCTAATTATTATTTTACAATAGAAATCGTACTTCTTTTCGATTTTTCTATGACAATGTACTGACTCGACAATGGACCAGATAAAAACGGTTTTTGTTTTGCTTTGTTATGTGAAACAATAGCTGGCTTTTCGAAGATATCGATTATGACAACTGATAAAATACTCTACTGGGAATAAAAAGAGAAGGAGAAAAAAATAAATTGTTAATTTGGCACAAACAAGACGCTCATTGCAATAAAAAAAACACTTATTAATACAAATTAGCCAAAAGCCTTGTGTTCAAAACCTTAAAAATTTAATGTTTGACAATGTTGTCCAGAAAACCCCAACTATCTTAAAATAAATGTTAAACACATGGTCTTACACAACCCAAACACAGTCAAATAAAATTACCTACAATATGCAGAAGAATGTTCATCATCATCCGCATTGGCAGTCTAGTTCCACCCACTGCTGAGTATATGTAGGCCTCCTTCCTTTTGTGATATGATGCCCTGGTCTGTGAAAAGAATGTTGCCAAACATTAATTAAAATTTCGTAATGTTGATACAAAATTAGGAAATGACTCAACACTCTTCAAAACGAGATTCTCGAACAAAGACATTCGATGAGTCAAAATTCAAACCAGTTTTTTAAGAAAAAATCGATTCACCCGAAACGAGCGCAAACAAATCGATCTGTACTAAAATTAGCGGTTTATCACTTTAAAACTGAACTAATGCCCGTGATACACGAGGCTAGTTTCTCAAGCTAGGATATAAGTTAGTGTTAGTAGACTAGCTAGTAACTCTGGCTTCGTGTATACAGAACTAGCTTAATTTCTAGGCTAGCTAGCTAGCGTCTCAAATAAGGATAGTTTAACGGGATGGTGTTATTTTTTTGAACTAAAAGAGCCTCGTCACCATTGATTGGCTTATGTATTAGCGTCATGCGGCCGGCGAAGCTAGTATTAGATTTTTACGAATTAAGTTCTGTTCAACGTCACGAACTTGTTATATGTCACCGTAAGATTGTGAACACCGTTTAGTTTATAATCTATCTCACGAGATTATAAACTGTCGATAACTCACTATTTTTCGATAGTTTATAATCTGTCCGTCAAATTGTGAACTGGTATCAAGATGGATAGTACCTTGCGCTATTACTGAATAGTCAAGTAACTGCCACTAACTTGGAAGTAGCGCTCGCTTGGCTCGCGCGCGGTTGGTCGCAGTTCTAACCTAACCTATTCGGTCGGTAAGCAGTATGGTGCAGTTCACAATTTATCGACAGTTTATAATCTCGCGAGATAGATTATAAAAACTAACGGTGTTCACAATGTTACGGTGAAATAATATATAGTATACTAGCTTTTAATGATCTAGCATCATGTGAACAGCACTAGCATGTGCCAAGCCAGGATAGCAAGCTAGCACCCTATTGCGTAACACACTATCAATCTGAATCATGTCGTAAGGGACAGGGATTATAACGTCCCTTACGACATTTGAAATTTCCACCGTCAATATTGCTTATTCATTGCTTAATTTTTTCGAATAAAATTATCTGTTCAATAACGTAAATTACGCAATGAATGTAGGAATGTAAACAGTTCTGTAGAACTGTCAAAATGAAAGCCATTCCTACTGTTAGTTTGCTAAGCAATTACCCTGTAGGTTAGTATACCGAGGTTCTAGCATACTATCCTAGCTTTGTAACACTCGTCTCGTGTATCGCGGGCATAAGCATGACATCGAACTATCTACATCGGATGGTTACAACAGTACTAAACTTCAATTAATGTTCTTTAACAAATTGTCGGCATTAAATTAAAGGTTTAGTGTTAACAGTTTAGTGGTAGTATAAAACCAAGTGTCTGTTAACATTTTAATAGAGTGATCGTGTCCTGCATTCTATATTATTTTCAAATTCACAACCAGTTTTCTGAATTTATATTTTCAACGGTTCTTATGACACGTTCTATTGACATGACCATTAGGTATAGCATTTCTAGGAGAGTAGGTAGTATTATTGGTCAGCCGCGACTTATGGGCTGTCCGATCCTAGGTTCGAACCCGATAAGCGCTTTACCTACTTTGTTTAAAATATTTCATCACCACTGTTCTCAAAAACGGTGAAGGAAAACATCGTGAGGTAGCCGGCATGTCCAAGCTGTACTGGGCCTGCGTGGTGGATTACGGCTCAATCCCTCTCACAGAGAGGAGGCCTAATTCTCAGCAGTGGGAACATTATAAGCTGATTTTTAGAACAAGTATTGTGCCTTTCAGTAAACAATAAAAACATGGGTCATTCAGTAGTTTACATAAAAATGTGGGTCAGAATAGTTTTGCAGTTTATTCCTGTTTATTTAGTTGAGATAAATGAAACATATCAAAAACGTTTACACTACATTGGCGGGTATCTGTGATGATGCGTATTTAATGTGTTTTTGTTCCGTATTTCATAACTTGTCTGCCGCGTTTACTGACACGCGATCCGCAAAAAACAAACAAGAAAAGATATCCTCTCTTCAAATTCAAACGTCGAATTTGTTTGCAAAACATTTTTGCGAGTCCATTCCAGTTTTTGCGTCTCGCTCTTTCGTTAAACGTTGGATAGAGATGACGCGATTTAAACAAACAGTCATCGGTGAAAGCAGAGCGACCTCACACTTTCACTTTATGATAACCTTGGATTATGGAACACGTAACGTGTTACCACGTTATTATTACTGATTCAATTCGTGTATTGCATAATGAAAAAACAGTTTCCCTATAAGAAGTTGAGAGTCTTCTCAGAAAATTGGTTTAATTTGCCTCAGGCGCAATACGGACGAGGCAATATTTTTGAGTGATTTTGCTTCAACAAGACTTGCTTTGTTTTGGCGCCGATGATAAAACATACATCTCATGGGAACGAAAACGTTCTGAAAGATAATTGAGCCTTTAAGGAAAAAAAGAAAATGAAATCTGTCGAGAATGATTTACTCATTTCCTATTACATTTTGGTGATATGGAAAGATGGTCGTTTTGAAATTATAAAAAAAAACTACATTTTGCCTGTTTTTATTTGTTTTCCTCGTTTCATAATGATTTTTAGGTTGTACGCAGAATGACGTCAATATAACCAGATATTTGAAAAGAAACAGGTAGATTATTTTTTAGCGATTGACGATTAATTTATTCCTTACTTCTTTTTATTAAACGAAAATCTGCACCAGGGTTTTTCCTAAAGATATTTCTTTGGTGTACTTTCCTACTCATAATCATCATTTTTCTAAATCGTATCTATGCATTTTTTTCCTCAACTTTTTGTGTTTGTTTTTCTTTTATATATTTTTTTTAACAATATTGTAAAAACTCCCCTAACAGAAAAACTCATAACAGGAGAAAAGCGAAGGTTTCCATAAAAACAAACACCATTGAAAATCAAATGTTCCGTGTAAGGGCGTTGTGTTCCATCCATGAGAATTTATTGGAACATTCTCGCATTAGAATATTGAACGGGATTCAGTGTTGCGAGATAAGTTTTTCTTTATATCTCTCCTGTTTACTTTTCTTAATATTGCTTTGATTTTTTCTTCAGGTGTCGTGTCGCAATTCCTAGAGAGATTCTAGACAATTTCCACACACGATACAAAAAGGTCTAGCTAGCTAGATTAACCAAGTCATAAGGTTAGTAGTACTAACGGAGTTGGCATCTTAAGATACGAAAATAGGTATTGCCATCTGTTTTGTAAATAGTCACACATTTTAATGAAGTTTGTCAAATGTAGCTTTTTATGTGATACACAATTTCATTTTAATTTTTTTTTTACTATTAAATTTCAACCAAATAAACATATAGTAGGTGCAGCTGTCTGTGCTGAATAGAGAGGACATTAGTTGCTATTCATCCCGAGGGATTAAAATTATATCAACTGGTGAGCCGGTGCGGGATTGGTTCAGCAAATATTCTTTTTTAGACACCTACAACACACAAAAATTGAATTTTTGATTGCTACTTGTTTGAATTGCGCATGTTGAAGGTACGGTACCTACCACACCCACACCGTACAAAGTTTTGAATATGAATGTGAACCGATGTAAGAGTAGCGACACACCTGCGGAATATTCCGCGACGGCAAATTCACGTGCTTATGTTTTTTGGATGTTGTGGCGTAGCCTGGGAGAGTCCTATATCAAGCAGTGGACTGCGATAGGCTGAGTTGATTGATTCATTGATGGCGTCTGTCAAAATTATCGACGTAATTTAAAACTTGATGTGGTGATTTGAGAAGCTTGGAACTGAGGCAACACGGATGGGTTTTAGTCAGTAAAAGTCTCCAAAAGTCTTAAAAAAAAATTACTAGCGCTACCAATGTATTTAAAGTACACAGTACACAGTCAAGTGGTGCTAAATTGGTCAAGGCCTAGTACATTTCTGAATGATTTAGTAGTATCGTTCTCCCAATGCCATAAATACATGGTTTATTTATAATAAGACATTGGTACCTGGCTTCTTAATACTAAGCAAGGCAAATGTCCAATTGAAAAAAAAACCTACCTTTAGTTCTTCTGATTCTATATGTTGAAAAAAATTATAGGAAGTACCAGCATTCTAAGTGCGTTACACACTATCAATCACAATCTGAATCGTTTTGAAGGATATTGCCAATTCATTGCTTCATATGTTCGCAAAATGTATCTTCTCTGCAACGTAAATAACGCAACGAATCCAAGCTTGAACGCATGAACGCTGTACTTAAATATTAATAATATATGTAGTTTCTGAAATTTATTAAGATTATTACTTTATTATAATTAAAAATATTATTTTACTGTTGAAACATTAATTGATGTCTCTTTGGAAATAAAAAAAAACTGTAGACAAGTTATTATTCACAAGGACTAACATCTGTATGTTTTCTTTGATGCAGTCACACATCAAACGACAGAGTTGCAGAAAATCCAATAACGTAAAACACAAAATAATCATGTACAAGACAACGATGTCCTTTTGAATGTACTGTACCCTATTTATCTTCTGCAAGGACTCTGTTTTTTTCTTTTATCATTCATTGCCTTTGCATGTACTCCGTTTGATCTACAGCGTTATCGCTATCAACTTTGAAATAAAATATGAGACTGTGACCTCTGACTTTGTTTCAATCTTTTTTGTTAGAGTCAGACAGTAAGGAAACGCCGCACTCAAATAGTTTTAAAACGTAATCCTAATATTCACGTGAAAATTGATTTTCGGAACCAATTTATAGAAATAACATAAATACATAAACATCACGCCTTGTTTCCCCGAAGTGTGGGCCAGAGGTGTACATACGGGATAAGTTTTTATTCAGTGCACAAACTGTAACTATTAATTCAGCAAATCATTCTAGACCCCCTTAGCGCAAAAATATTTGGCGGTTAAACAAAAAAAAGTCAGCTGTTCCATACATTTTGACCGCGTAGGTATTGCACTTTTCTATGAAACAGCTGATTTTTTTTGTATAGCCGACCAAATATTTCTGCACTGGAGCATCTAGAATGATATGCTGAATTCATGGTTACAGTTTACAATCGCGGTGCCGCAAGAAATCGCGGCACACAGGCAACTGGTGCCACGGGTGGGTTTTTGTCAGTAAAAGTCTGACACGCCCTCCCGCTCCACCCAGAGCGGGAGAAGTTATTTGATGATTTCCCACCCAAAAAAAAAAGCATCTAGAATTATATTATGCTGAATTCATGGTTACAGTTTGCGCACTGAATAAAAACTTTTCCTGTATGTACACCTCTGGCCCACACTTCGGGGAACCAAGGCGTGATGTTCATCTGTTTATGTTATTTCTGTAAATTGGTTCCGAAAATCAATTTGAAAATGTATTATGCTTTTAACTCAATACTTTAGTTAGGGTGTATGAGGTCTTGCGTTAATTATGTTACACGTTGTATACATGTTTTTATACAAGTTCAAAGAGTTGACATCTCATGAATACATTTATGCAATACAATAACAATATGATTAATATCAAGGCAAGTGTGTATCGATTGTCATTGCAATGTAGTTGTAATTCCTGACACTGATGTTGATAAAGATGATGCCGACCTTAGGATTGAGGAAAACTCATTGTTTGTCATATTTAATTACCTGTCGGGTAGTCTGAGGTCATATGAATATATCTATATAAATAAAAATAAAATGCTGTTCAGAATCATGGCCACCTATACCTTCTTAAGAATGGCTAGACTAATTTGGCTATATGCGATCAAAAATGTTCAGAATATTTCGAATTAAGTTTTCATTGAAAGAAAAATTGCAATAATCATTTATTTACTTAAAGTACACAAATGTACCGAGGCGAACTTAATGCCATAAGGATTTTCTACCAGTCAACCTTAGGGTAATGCAAAGACAAACAGTGGTAGGTGCAATACATTAGAGGAATAAATGTAAACGAATAAACCTAACTAACTAACTAAATAAAAATATAAGCACAAATAAATATACATACGTATTTACTAAAAACAAATGAGACAAACAATGAGAAAACATTACCATTGTAATAATACTGCCAACTGTTTGCGAATGTGCTCGTGAACTCTTAAAAAAAAAATACAAATGTCGTTGTGGACAGGAGGTGGCTTTTTTTGTGTTTCGTAATTTTAATTACCTATTATTGTATAAAATCAAGTTCTTCTAACTTAACAGACAGCTGTGCTGCTGGGGAGTTTGTTGCGCTACTTCTTCTTCCCAGCTAAAGCACTAGGAAGTGGTGAAGGGCGGGCATTTTGGGGGGACTGTCTTATGTAATTTTATTTTGACGTTCAAAAAGAGCTGACTCTCAGCCTAATTTGAATAAATGACTTTTGATTTTGATTTTGATTTGACTGGTGCCCGAAGATGGTATAAAATACCTGACTAATAAGTACTAATTGAAAAAGTTTCCCGGAAAATGTTAAATTATGTGAAAAACGGCACGTCCTTTTTTCCATGGGATTTTTGAATGAAGTATTGATGTTTGTACAGGATAACGTCGGGTCAGCTAATATCTGGTTGAAATAAAAGCCACATAAATAAATAATTGAAGTTTTGATAACCCAGTGGTTAAGGCCTTGCCAATCACGCACGAGTTTATGGATTCAAGTCCGGGCACGAACCAACGTGACTATTTCAATTCATATGAAATCTTGCAAGTTTATCTTGGACATCATCTGGATTCAAAATGTTAGTAACACCATAAAATATTGATCCATACTTTAAGAGCAAATCGCTAAAGTATTTATGCTTGTACATGCAACGTTACTTTGATTAAGTTCACAAAACTTCACAGACAGCGTACAGACAAGCAATATATGGTCGATGATCGATATCTTATCATAATGAAAAAAGTTTGCTTACTTTTCTTTTCTTCAAACTGCCGTTCACTTTCAAGTGCTTTAAAGAAGAAGAATTTATGTGTGCAACTTATTAACGTTTAATTTAGTTTTTTGAAATTCATGAAATAAACAGTTTGTTTAATGGTTAAGTTTGTGCACGCCACAATTGCGGCGGTAAGTTCGGATAAGGTGGAACCACGGTGTGGATCGCTTGAAGGACACGGTGGAGCATACGGTGAAGGTCTGGCCGGCTTGGGCGGGGTACCGCCGTGTCCTCGTGGAGGCGTTCGGCGGCGGTGATCTCTCGCATGCGGCCCTGGTCCAGGCCTTAGTACGGAGCGAGAGTGCATGGCAAGCCGCACTCTCAACTCTCAAATACCTCTTTGTAATAAAGCTGTAGAGTCTGTTTGTTTATTTGGTTGAATGCGCTAATCTCTGGAACTACCAGTCGGTTTTGAAAGATAATGCTAGGACTTTTAGGACCCGAGCAAAAAGAAAAACCGTCAGAAAGAACGCTAAGCAAAAACGTAGCAATAGGGCGGGTTAATGTAGACGAAGTCGCGTGCAGAAGCTACTTATTTATTTCACGTAGACGAAGTCGCGTGCAGAAGCTACTTATTTATTTCACGTAGACGAAGTCGCGTGCAGAAGCTACTTATTTATTTCACGTAGACGAAGTCGTGGGCAGAAGCTACTTATTTATTTCACGTAGACGAAGTCGTGGGCAGAAGCTACTTATTTATTTCACGTAGTCGAAGTCGCGGGCTGAAGCTACTTATTTATTTCACGTAGATGAAGTCGCGGGCAGAAGCTACTTATTTATTTCACGTAGACGAAGTCGCGGGCAGAAGCTACTTATTTATTTCACGTAGACGAAGTCGCGGGCAGAAGCTACTTATTTATTTCACGTAAACGAAGTCGCGTGCAGAAGCTACTTATTTATTTCACGTAGACGAAGTCGCGGCAAGAGGTTACTTATTTATTTCACGTAGACGAAGTCGCGGACAGAAGCTACTTATTTATTTCACGTAGACGAAGTCGCGGGCGGAAGCTACTTATTTATTTAATTCTGAATATAAATTAAATTACTAACTAACTATAGGACTAAATATAAAAACAAAAGGACACTTAGGCGTCGAAGTATTCGTCCGCATCTCTGTCATCAGGAAACGTGCCCAGAAGACTGTTAGCATTTATATAAGTATAGATAATATATACATAATTCAAAGTTAGAAAAAGTAAACTAGTAAATTCTTGATTATTAATCGTTACACATCAAGTCTCTGAAGTTTCACCAACCGGTTAGAGGTAACGTTAAACAGGTAGTTAAGTCGTACTTGAGTAAAGAGGATTGGGAATAGGCACTTTTTAGAAGAGCTTCCACGAGGAACATTAACAAAACCCTTAAAGACGAGCTAATCTCGTTACTTATTTCTACCATAGTAGGATTCACGTGTTAATTTCTGTTTAGAGTAAACAAGAGAATGCTCAATGCTCATTCTATCCTGATTCCAACTCCTTAATAAATGGTTTAATTGAAATAAATGCTTTGAGCTTGGGTTAAGTTTGAGTTTTACTCCATTAAATTATTTTTGTGTAAATAGGGAATATCTGGTTTTTTTTTTTGGTTTGACGTTTTCACAAAATGAAACCTAGCTAGATCGATTTATCGCCTCCGCAACCCCCTACATACTAAATTTCATGAAAATTGTTGGAGCCGTTTCCGAGATTCATATTATGGGGTTTATTTATAAACGTTGATTAAAGTTAAGAGATGTTTAAACGTCAAAAATGTATGGTTAAACAGTCGCTAATCATTACTGTTTATCAATAAGGGGGTATTTATATGCATATATACATGAATTGTTCGTTTATAGGTATTAGATAAAGTATTCTTTTGTAGGTCTATCCGTACTAAAATGTCAAGAACATCATGAAAAGGCACGAAAGAGTCTTTATGTCTTTATACCACACCTACCTACCTAATAAAGTGACGAAAGCTTAGAAAATTGCGAGGCTATAAATAACTTGTGCTCTACATGATTAATAAATAATCTACTTGAAATTCCAACAGAAATATATCAAAATGTTCTGCCAAAATAGAACTTAATATATGCCAACGGCATGTATGAAAATATCACATTACATTATAACTTTTGGGTCTCATACATAATGTTTTTCTACCTTATTCAGTGTCGTGTGTCGCGGAAACCAGAAAGCTCATTAATATTCCTTGTTCTATTACACCAAAGTTTGCACAGAGTTGTTAAACAATACCGTGCCGTCAAAGTGTCAGTGTCAACGGCATTGTGTACTAGGGATGCAGGACTGGTTGTAGGTATGTCGAAACAACGTTCTAAGCCCATGGCGAGTGGAGTGGCGACAGAGCGCACCGAGCGCGTCCTTTGAAAAATTCAACAAAGCTTTGAAACGTCAGGTGACAGTAACAGCTACAAGCCTGCTAGCCTTTTATGATATCCTGATAGCTACAATGAAAATTGTAAAAGACAATTGCAATAAATAGGAAGTTTATTTATTGTAGGAAGAAACTGTTTTGGACTGTTATTTCAATCTTCAGATAAATTGTAAAAGAGGAATAAAAATTGAAATTTGACTGCTTTTGTGAAGAAAATATGTCATAATTATTCATAATTTAGATAAAAGTAATCGAAGGATCGAAAACCGGCCCTAAATATAGTACATTATAATGAAAGTTTATTTTCTTTTCAAAAGGAAACCTCACATAATTTGAGCGTAGGAAGTTTCATGAGTGTTAAGGAATCTCCAAATGTGATGTGGGTTCACATTTCATAATCATTTCCAACTATATATTTCTTGTAACCAAAAATAAATCAGATGAAAGCTTCGAGAAAATCAGAGCGAAATAAAAATATTTGTGTCTATTGGTCTTAAAGGACGTGTGAATGCCAAACTGAAGGCTTTTATTACATGTGCGGTAACCACACATCTAATGAAGAGACTTTAATTCGTTTTACCCATATCCCAATTTTTTATTTTACTTATAATTATGGTACCTATATACGTAAAATAAAAAATCGCGGCTTGTTAAACAGTCTTTAGGATCCTAAACGTTTTAATAAGTTGTTCGGAAGACAGCCATTTGTTTCTGACTACTTCATTAATTTTCATTAGCTTTAACACATTCTTCGACTGTCTTCACATGTTTTTTCTACAAAACAGGTGAAGCATAAACACGTTGATAGGATAGCTTTGTAATAAGGAAAATTATAACGTCATACAGGGTGGCTGGGATCAGGCGAACTCATTATCTGCCCAGCTTTTTCCCAACTATCTTGGGGTCGGCTTCCAGTCTAACCAGATGCAGCTGAATACCAGTATTTTATATGGAGCGACTGCCTATCTGACCTCCACAACCCATTTACTGGGTATTACGATAACCTAAGTAAGGTAAGACTGGTAGTCAGACTTTCAGGCTTCTGACGACCCATAACGACTGTCAAATATCTACAAATGACAGCCGGGACCAACCGCGGCAATCGTAGCTTAACCTGATCGATCGAAGCGTATAAATAAATATGCATTTTGGATTTTGACTTCACTGCCGGCTTCAGCACCTTGAAAACAACACCCCTGATTTTGAAGACTTTCGCAGCCGCCATCTTGGATTTTCATTTAGTCCTCATTAATAAAATTATCTCACTTTCTCTGTCTCTTTATATTATAATTTTATTAAAAAGTCGCATGGAACAACTTATAATTTCGTTACGTGACGGTTAACGAAGAACGTTGTTCCAAGAACTGTTTAATACGATTTTTTCAGCAGGTGTTTAAAAAGAGGTGTCTTAGCTTTAGTTTGTCCCCAAGACAATCTTTCAATAGAAAACTTCACATCTTTAAAGTTTTGTTCGCTTTTCAGTGGGGGAACGGACAGCTAAAGTTCTTTAAACTTTCGTCACTTGAACTATCAACGACGGCATTTTAAAACTAAAACTTTTCTGGGGATATTTAAGTCACAGGCAGGGCTTGGAACTGGAACCAAAGTAGAGGTTCTGTACCGGTACTAAGTCGTTCTTGCCATTTCGGTACCTGGGTACCTTCGAGACGGGTGCCGCTTCCAGGCGGTACTGGTTTCAGGCAGGTACCAGTTTCGGGAGGTACCTGTTTCAGACGGCTACAGGTTCCAGACGTGTACCGGTACTCCACCTAACATGTACCGATACCAAATTCAGAGACCCACCGCGTTTCTACTACAAATTTCGTCCTTGTACCGTTAAGTTATTTTTAAAATTTTAACGTAGCTACTATATAATAATATAACTGTGTGCTCACTCTATATTACGGGAATATTGTTTTGGTATCGGTAAAGTCTCAATACTAATCAGAAATACCGATAGTACCTACAGGTACTACTACATTTGCTGCCACTATCACATCAAGGCCTATGGTGCCGGTTTAAAAAAAATACCGGTATAGCAAGCCCTGGTCACAGTTTTTATCCGCCTAGAAATCAATAATAACAAACCAAAAACTTAAGAGCGTCCTGCTGAATTTTCAATGCTTGGCTCATCGCCATGACTTGAAATTCGAAGAGTGGGATTTTGTTAGCAGCTCTTTTAGATACACATCTACCACACTTTTTGGTTCTCTTTGAGTAACCCTACGGGAAAAACTGGATCCCGCTAAGCTCTCATCTTAATACCTACGTGAGTACCTACACATAACATAATTTTTATGTGTGCTCTAGTTTAAGATATCCCGTAGTCATCGTGCAAACTGGCAATAGAATCCTACCTATATCCACTAGGTTCTAATGAGCTATATAAATTATTTATTTATAATAATAAGCACACCAACAGCACTGTCACTTACATTTCAAATAAAACTTACATCTAACATTGGCATTTCAGTAACCGTGCAAATAACAGGTATGCATGACATTGACATAATGAAAAAATTAGAGACAATAAGAAAATAAAATAAAAAGTGTGTCCAGTAAACCTAAATCTAGAACACTACGGAAATCTAAACAGTTTGAGCTATGTAGGCGTACATTGCTCACACTGTCTATATAGGGAGCGTCTGTATGAAACGAAACTCATAGAGAAAACTTCGATAGGGTAAGCCGTCAAGTTTGACCTTTCGTTATATAACCTTGCCATACGTGTTAGAGGGCTATTAAAGGTGGTGTTTAAGGTAGATGTTGGCAATTGAAAAATACGATGATGTCGTTTGCTACGTTGACTAGTCCTAAAGTTAAAATAGTTAATCAGTTGCGCATCTATGGAACCATAGCTAGATCTAGAAACTATCTTGCCAGCATTTTGCTAATGGACTTACTAAACCTTCTCCTACTCTCTTTAAGTCAATAATAAATGTGTTTTGACCAAGACTTTAGCAGTTCTTCGTTAATGAAAGTTGAATTATAAACTGAAGTTAGGTTGATGTACAAAATCAATATGTTTGTTCAATAGAAGTGGAATGTTGGTTAATGTTTTATTTAGTTTTAAAAGGTTTTAAGAAACTTTTTTGCAGTGCTCAAATGCTGCTCGGTCAATTTTGTTTTAATACTTCTTCAGTAAAGGCCAAATGATACAAAAAAAAAGGTTTTGTCACGTAATCTTTACTTTCATAGTCAAGGACAAATAAATTGTGAAAATACCTGCGTTAAAAGCTTAGCTTTGACGGAGATTTTATTACAGCCAAAACTAGTAGGTAAGTGTACCACATACTTTCTAAAAACCATTAAAATATCACTTAGACCATTTTAAAATCTGGTAAGGGTTCCGAACTTACCATGTATTGTAATGGTTAAGGTAGCATAGACAACAAAATTAATCATAATAAAAAAACCTAGAAAGTAAGCTGTTTTTGCGTTCTTTTGGACAAAAATGGTTGAAGCACTTACTGAGTTCTACTAAGGGGCGGCTGAAATGGCCGTTTTGTCATATATCTACCCACGATTACATTTGGTTGCAATTTCAAACACTGTACCTAGGAAAGTGTTTTTCTTAACAAAAACTATTGTCTCAATGGACCCCTGAATCCGAAGAACTCTTCAATTACAGTGAAAAGAAAGAAGAACAAACTCAACTAGAATTCCACAGAACTGTTCTCCGGCGGCTAAGGCACCCAACTTAACAACTATTTTGTATCTAACTTTAAATTAAATGAACTTTACGCAGCAGCATTGACTTTTAGCTACATTTAAGACGATCTTGTATCAAAGAATAAAGTATACTGAATGAATTCAATTGCTTTGTTGTAAGTGACTTTTCTTAGATGTTCATTGAAATCTGTAAATGTTGGCAATGAATATTGAGGCGCAGTCCAATTCTATTAGCAGTACCAAGTAACGAAAATAATGTTAAAACTAAGACCATCTTCATTCGTTGCCAAACACAACTTTTAATATTTTGCTGTTACTATACTGGACATAAGCCTCCCCCAAAAGGGGGGGATTTGCCAATATCGCCACGCTTGGCAGGCGGATTGGCAATCGTAGTAAGTGTCAAATGTATAGAGAACGCTGCTGCCCATTCTCTAGTACCTAAGTCCCTTCGTCGCCTTCTACGACACCCATGGGAAGAAATGGGATGGTACTATTCTTTTACGTCCGGCACCAAACGGAACCTATACTGAAATTAATAATGTACATTTAATTAAAAAGGAGAAAAGGTTTTTTGATATCACACCAGCAGTCTTAGCATGACGATTTCTACTCTACTATAGAAATAGAAATCGCTTGTCTACATTTTTCGGTGAAAAACTGTCAACTGTATATACGGAAACGTCAGTTTTATCTACTCTTCCGACGACAAAACTTTTGTCTACGGTTCTCGTGCTAAGCCTGCAGGGTCCATAGTTAAGAAAATTCAATCTCAGTAGGGTCCTTTACTCTATATGAGAATAATCTAAAGTATTTTATTGAGAAAGCTTAGGCAAAAAGCATTCGGAAAATGTTAGATATAAGTTTATGCAATAAAAAAAAAAAATTTAAAAAATGCAATTCAAAGATTTCAGTTTTTTTATCTGTTTTTGAAAACCATGAAATAGTAGCCGCCATGTTATTACGTCATACCACTGTATAAACTAACCAACTGAACAACTTTGTACTTTTATTATTTTTGTAACTAACGTATTTTTTTTTATTGAAATAATATCTTATATTCTCCTGAATGTCTACTTATCGTTGGTTTGCTGTTCCTACAGCAAACCAACGATAAGTAGAATAATAACTCATTTTTTTAATTATAAACAATTTTTATTGAACATATCAGCGCAATTTGTTTACGCAGCAAACTGACGTAATACCCACAGAGCAATACTGCGTCCAGCATTTTCGGCAAATTCGCGCGAAATATGAAAATGTAAAATTTAAATGCATTTTTATGGCATTAATCGATTAAATAAAATAAAAATTTTGTTTTTTGTGGTTCGTTAATATTTTAGTATCTATTTAAGACACTTTAAAAAATGGGTGTAATACCCTATTCATCACAAATGTTAATAGACGTTGCAACGCCTAAACTGGCAAAGATTAAATTAATGTTTTACAGGTGACGGTGCAAGTTTTATTTATTGATTTAGGATCTCCAACAAAGATACACATACACATAATAAATCACAGTAATGAAAAAGTTATGACAGAGTAAATTTTGGATTTGTGACGTTATTACTATAAGTACAACGGCTGCTAAGCTCAAAATGCCTTAGAGATTATGATTTTTAGGGTTCTGTAGCTGTTCGGGCGCCCTCGGCTTTCAAATGGCAAAAACTAAATAAATTAAATTGCGTCGTGTCCGTCTGGCCGTGTGTTCGGATGACACACTGCTATTTTACTGGTTTATTGGTAGTACATAGATGAAAATAAGATGATGATGATTAAAAGAAGATGTAATCGGTGCTCAGCTAAATACTGGTGCACAAAAATTTATACAAAAAATACGTAAGTGTGTCCTTCTCCAATATACCTACCTTGCGGAAGGGTGAATAAAAAAATCAATGCACATAAACGTGGGGTATCATTGGATCTTATAATTACGAAAAATACACAAATTACTTAATTTTTCATTATTTTTTCTAGAACTACTACTAAATACAAACTTATTATTGCAGTTGATAAAACCAATACAGTGGATGTGTTACGCACTTGCGTATCCATCCCATCTAAGTAGATGGGATGGATACGCAAGTGCGTAGTCCGTCACTCACTTGGCCGGTTTTTTCTAAAATTTTATTCTCTGAGTTTTGAATTTAAAATACCTAGTAAAAGGTTAGTAAATGTAGTTAAGATTGTGTCATTTCTAATCCCACCTCCCTGAATGAAAGTCTTACGAGACTAAGGCTTCTTAGAAAATGTCATCTCTCCGCTTATATAATTGCAAATCTCAAAGAGCAAGTAACATGATATGTTACATCTTTAGAAGATAGTATTTTTCAAAGCGTAAGCTTAGTCAGAAGCTTAAGAGCATTCATTCCACGCGGGCTGGCAAAAACGCATTTAAAGCAGTTTTTTGTGATTATTTAATTAAATACAAAAAAAGTACAATTTTTTCAGCCAAGCACTAGATCGTTGGTATTTGCAAGTTTGCATTACCTTAAGTTGATAACCAAATTCTGTCAAAGTCTATAAGAATTCTATAGGTATTTTCAAAAGGGGACGTTGTAATACGTTTGTGAGGGACATTGTTAGCAATACTGAAATAAAGTTCATGCACTCACTCAAAGCATATTTATGGTTACTATCTTTGCATTTAAATTGAATCCACATATTTTTCAAGTTCGTGAACGGGCGCCGTCGGTTGAGACTGGTCATCTCCTATCTTCCATGGCTTATTTTAAATCTTATATTTAGAATTGTTTTTTTTTTACATTGTTCTCACATATAGAAGCAACAAGAATAATGTTCCCAAGATTTTGTAATACCTAACATGATTAAAAAGAGTGTCCATGGAGTTTCTTGCCCGTTCTTCTCCATAGAGATCTACGTTTTGGAATGGGCAACTAGCTTCAACTAGCGTCGACTTTTTGACAATTCAAAAGTGCCTGTAAATGGTTTAATTGAAATAAATGCTTTGAGTTTGAGTTTGAGTTTTTTTATGATATCAAGTAATGCTTTTAGTTTAAGTAAGGATAAAAGATAACAATACAGCTATCGATCGATATCTTATTTCTTACTAAAACCATGTTTTACAAAGAGTCACTAAACTGGGTAGTACTTCGAGTTTCATGACTTCTAAAATATTGTGGAATATTATTATAACAAGACTCATTAAAATATCATACAGACTTATTTTTCTTGTTTTAATGGCTATTCATAACAGCCAAAACATTTGAAGTACTCCACTCGACCAACTCATGAATAAAGTTTTAGTGACGGCGGTGGGTCGACCTCACGATACGCATGCCAGAGCACCTGGCAAAATAACCTATTTTTTGCGGGCTACTAGAAATTTCGTAACCAGAGTTTGATCTTCCAAACAAAACAAAACCTTCATATTTATTGAAACCTCTTTCTTTGGTGAAACAAAATAGTGCTTCTCCAAATTTCAAGTTTTTCACACTTTCCTACCAACCCGTGTTCAATAAAGGATGATTTCCACCAATCGGCTCGCATCGCATCGGATCGGGAAGGATACGAACGGATGTAGCGACAGCCGATCGCGTCCGGCAGGATGTCGACGCATACGATCGGCTCCGTACCGTCGCTTGCGAACGTATCCGTTTCTGCACCTAATCCTCATAACTTTTGAATGGCTTTTTATTTTAGGAAGGCAGCAATATCCTTCCAACATAGCTCCTAAGAAGGACACATCATAGGAGTAACTAATCAAAAACCGTTAAATCTATATTGTATATTTTTTCAGAAAATGATAAAAACCTTATAGCATACTAGTGTATTATAATAAAGAAACAAAATTGTTTTTATGACAAACTTATAGTAAAATTACCTATAGTTAAGGTAGTGAAATGTTTTCGAAAATGACGTAGATATTAGGCAAAGAAATATGGAGATAACGGTTTTTGTTCAAGCCGTTTTGGATTTATGGGGTTTAGATCAAGTCAGTCTGGATTTATCGACATTTGTTCCAACTAATTTCGATTTATCGTGTTTGAAATTACTACTTTGGAATTAACGGGATTTGAAAAATAACAATATGAATGAAATAGGTGTTTCCTATATCTGCAGATTAAAAGGGTTTGAAGCGACCAGTGTCACGGGCGTGTAATTTCTTAAGGATTTAATGGTTTTTGTTTCATCGTGATGTATTTGTAGGATTTTGATCGAACCGTCGACTTTTAACATCTTTTTTCAGTAGGAATTACTGGTTATTGAAGCAGTTTGTTAGTATTGGGATATGTATTTCAATACTGAGAAGCGAAAAAAATTAAACATATCCTGGTCAATAACGGCTTTTGTTTCGTCACTCCTCATATTGTAATAAGAACAAAATGACAGCTGGACAGTCAACTAGAGTACAGACAACTATAATAAATCAGCACGTTAACTGCAGTACAACAGTGAAATTTATTGATTTATAACCATTGCCAGTTGTCGTTACGACTTAGAACTGAGAAGATTTATAATCCGATCTTGAGCTCATTGGAGAATGAGTTATTTTAACACACGTATATTTCAAAAGACTAATGGTCGCTGAGTGATCGAAATTCGACCATAATTCATTTAAAACTTTATGTATTTCTAATGCATTATTATAAAAAAAATATTAGCTTCCTGCACACCTTCTTCATATAAACTTTAACTATGCCAAATTTCACACTCCTCCGTCCGTATTTTTTGTAAAAAGGGTCCAAAGTTCTTTACGTATTAATATAATAGATTATATGAAAACACATACTCTATTTAAATTATAATAGTACTGTATACACATTTAAACTTCTGAAATAGCAAACTCCATACATAGATACGTACAGACTATCAAACATACTTACAATCACAGATAAGCTAAAATAGTGTTAGGTAAGGTAGTCATTTCATTGCTAAATTATTGTGAGTTTTTCATTTGTTTCCTTTTTCTTTTCAAAGAGATATTATAATAACCTTAAGTTCTCACTCGTTTCTACTCTACGGGTCACAGCAGTGAAGAATAATAGCCTACTGTGATACAATATCAACTAGTACGAGAGGTATTGTGACTGCTACTAGCAGTCATTTACAGGGTCAAATTTAATTCGCTGGCAAAACTTCACCAACGTGTTTGGTATCGATAAAATTAATTATATTATATACCTTATTAAAACATATATTTACAGCTTGGGAGGAGACCCAGGATGCCATAGGAATCTATTGTGACCTCTCCACGGCATTTGATTGCGTTAATCACTAAACCTTGCTCTTGAAACTTGAGCATTACGGGCTAGGTAAACTTGCGCTCAGTCTAGTAAAATCTTATTTAAATGATAGACAGCAAAAAGTTCAAATAAATGGTGTCAATTGACTTGGTTTAAAAATAAAAATAGGAGTCCCACAAGGCTCAATATTAGTCCTTTCCTTTTTTTAATATAATTTTATTAATGATCTACCCCATTTATAAAAAAAACATCCACAAAATGATGTTATTTGCTGACGATACATCCTTAATTTTTAAAATAAATAGACGTGCATAAAATCTTGACGACGTCAATAACGCCTTACTGCTGGTACAAAATTGATTCACTGCTAATAATTTAGTATTAAATGGGAAAAAACTAAATGCAAATGTAAATGCATACCAAATTTTAAAAGTACTGATTGTGACATAGTATTGAATAAAGAGAAAATAGAATTCGTTGATAAAACTGTTTTCCTAGGGATCACGCTCGACTCAAGGCTACAGTGGAGTCCTCATTTAACAGCTCTTACAGGACGGCTAAGTTCAACAGCATATGCTGTAAGATAAATCCGTCAATTCACTTATGTACAAACCGCGAGGCTAGTCTATTTCAGTTACTATCATAGTAACATGTCTTACGGTATTTTACTATGGGGACGGGCTGCAGATATCGATTCTATTTTTATTCTGTCAAAAAGAGCCATCAGAGCAATATATGGCCTCTGTAGGCGAGATTTTATAAGGGAACTGTTAAATAATGATAATCTCATGACTGTACCTTGTCAATTATATATCTATGAGAATATCATGTAAGTCAGGAAAATTTTAAATCTTTTCAATAAAAGAGTTGAAAGACACACCTTTGGGACTAATAGGAAACAATTCGTTCAACCAGGTTTCAGACTGGCTAAAGTAGACTCATCCTTCATGAATACTCTTTAAAATGTTACAATAAAATACCTCTCCACATATTCCATCTGAATGAAACGAAATTTAAATCTTGTATAAAACGTACACTATGCAGCTAAGCATATTATAAGTTGGGGGATTAAATCGCTGACAAAAATGCTTGGCCAAACGCTGCTTGTCCTGCTCCAAAAGGTCGCATAAACTAAATTGAATAGCATTTAAAAACATTGTTGGAGCTGCTGAAGATTTTTTAAGCTAGATATCTTTGCATTGTATAAGTTCAAACTTTTAGTAATATATAATTGCATTGCATAATTATGTTTGAGCACTATGTTCCTAATATAAAGCTAACATTTACAGGGTACGTCTTTCATTGACTTGAATGTGCCCTGGCAGCTGAGAGTATGTCATGCTGACTCAAATATCTCGTTGGTGGTGGCGTGTGTTGGATCATTAAGTTCCCTTCAAAATGGTTGAGCTGAATGGTGCTGATCCATACGTCATGTTCGTGACCGGATGCCGCCAGTAGGGACTGGTCATCTCTTAGCTTATCTCTTGGCTTATTTTAATTTCTGAATTGTTGTTATTTTTTAAATTACGGACGCTTTTATGTGCACGTCTTTTTACATCGTTGTCACATTGATAATTTCAACATAATGATGTAACCAACTTTTTGTAACAAATCATAATTTTAAAAGAGTATCCATGGAGTTTCTTGCCCGTTCTTCTCCATAGGTACCTGCTACGCTTTGGAATGGGCAACTAGTTTCATCTTTCTAACTTACCTACCGACATTGACAATTCAAAAGTGCCTGTAAATTGGTTTATTTGAAATACATTCTTTGAGTATGAGTTTGAGATATCGAAAACTAATAGAACAAAAGAAAAAGCTTTTTTTTTTAATTTTCGTATTCGATGAGCGAAGGTCAATGCCCGTAATCGGTCAGCGAACTGTGTCGGAACAGCTGTTTTTGTAAGTTTTAGTGGAATTTAGATATATTTTTAAGAATTTCCAAAAACCACAAAATCCAACAACCAAACGACTATTTCGTTTGGTTGCTTTAATGTACATACATGCATCATTTAAAGTTTTGAACCAAATTTGTAATATGAAAAATGTTTATTTATGTTACTTTTACACATGGATAAAGTATTGCCAGCTAATTTAATTTGAACCTGTATATCAGTCAGTAATGTCAACAGTATACCTAATTAAGATAACAAATTGTGCACAACAAAAAAATGTGCACAAATATAATTTACCGTAGCACGACACATCACGATACGTCACGCTATTATCGTGAACTAATGTAAGGAATGACGTTTGTGGACATGAAACGGTGTGCCGATACCGTCGACCGAAAATTAAGTGTCATAACGCTTTCCTATCGTACCATGACAGAAGGTAAAATGGTGACAAGACGACCCGTGTCAGTAAGTTTTACAAATCTAAAAATGGCCTTGGCAAACTGTCTATCATTGGGTTGGAGACAATGTACATAATTGATATTGCATGGATACGGGACACCTCAATTTAGTTTGTAGTTAGATGTTATTAGTAGGTGTTGAACAAAAGGCGTGTGCTCGATACAACATTTATTTCGGAAGGGCATAGGCAAAATAAGCGTCGCTAGATGAGAACCATAGTGTCATCTCTATGACTTTATTACTACCTATTTAAGGTGTGTACACACAAAAGTAGGTAGGTAAGTGAAAGGTGGTGCACCTGTGGTAACGGCTGCGACGAGTTGTGGGTCTCAAAACTGTTAAAGAAAACATCGTGACGTAACTGGCATGTCCTAAAACCTACCAACCCGCACTGAGCCGGCGTAGATTACGGCCCACTCCCTCTCACGGTAAGGAGGCCTGTGTCCCAGCAGTGGGAATATTATATAGGCTGATTATGTATGCATGTTATATGGTAAATAGGCACACAATAGGAAAATAAAAACGACCTAAAAGCTTCTTCATGAAGTTTTCATAGAAATTGTTCTATGAGAGTCGCGTCGCGCTGTCGCGTCGCGCTTGCTTGACTGCAGTCGTACAGTGTTATTATGTACCTATAATCCTTCGGTTTAGGTAGTTAAATAAAGGTAAACAAATCGTAAAATGGGTATTTTTATGTTTGACACTTTCTTGTTTAAAAATATGGTGTAACAAAAACTTTATTTCCAATTTATAATGATAGTTTCCTCTTTTACTATTATATATTGAACTTTATCATTTATTCTTAAACTACTCTTCCTAGATGTAACTACTTGAGCACAATTTTTTAGTTGGTTTTATTATAATAATGTAGTATTTTGTAATCTGCCTATTGTAAAGAGCCCAAAAAGACAGGATCCCTAGACCTTTTAGAAAACTTTGCTAAATTGAAAAGTACAACTGTGATGTAGCATGGCAACTGAAGTAGCAGGTATTACATTTAGTGGGTTAACCAGACGCATATGAGCGCGCTCTCGACATTTACGATTTTGCGAGTGCGTTTCGATTTTGCTAAATTGTGTCATTATAGCTAGCAAAATAATTGATAATACAACGGAACGATTTATTATTAATGTGACAGATAGGTCATCAGATTCTGATTCATATTCAAAATAGAGCCTATTAATGACTAATAACATTTGGATACGAAACCTTTTATTTCAAATGTTACAAAAAAGAAACACGTGACTTATAAGAATCACGTGTTTTTTTTTTGTTTACCTTTATTTAACTACCTAAACCTATGGAGGTTGATCATTAATATGCTAACTGTGTTTTTTTTTTATTTTTTATTATTGGAATGCCAATTATAAGTTCTGCGCATTTGAGACATGGTAACCTACCTACGATAATAATATTATTCCTTCGTGACTCCGGTAATAATAATATTTATTAAAAGCGATCCGTTAATTTCGTAATGTTGTTTATGGCTTATAATTATGGTGGAACAACAATATTATTCCCATTTTATTTTTGAAACTATAAGAGCTAATGTGCTTTTATCGTTATTAAAAATGTTTGAAATGTATGTAATTTTCACAATTTTAGTCCATTTGGTCAAATTACACGTCATAAAGTTAATGAATCTTTTACTTTAAAAATATTTTCTTGAATACAGTACATACCACCAGCAGTACCTATTTAGATTAGATATTATCTGGATGAGTGAAAAAACCCCTTTTTACGAAAATTACGAGGACTTAGGAGTATACAATTTGACATGGTTATAGTTTATATGCAGTTGGAGTTGCAGAAACCTTATATTTTTTAATAATAATGAATTAGAAAAACATTATGTTTGTAATTAATTGTGGTCCAATTTTGAACATTTCGCCTACCTAATGTAAAATAATTGGCACGAATTATAATAGGTCTTTACCTATGAAATTGCCGTTTTGTATGAAAAAATTTAAACGAATTTTTTTCATGTATTTTTTATTTGTATTAATCGAAGTAATCACCCATGCAATCAATGCATCTTTGCCATCGCAGTGGCAGTTTATTGATGCCCTTCTTAAAGAAATCAGCTGGACGGGAGGCAACAAATTCTTCAAAGGCATTTTGTACTGCCTCTCGGGTATTGAATTTTTTTCCCGCCAAGAAGTTATCCAAATTCTGGAAAAAGTAGTAGTCTGTAGGCGCAAGGTCTGGTGAGTAGGGCGGATGACGGAGAGCTTCCAACCCCAGTTCTTGCAACTTGGAGACCGTCTGCTGTGCAGTATGAGGTCGCGCGTTGTCGTGCAGGAGCAGCGGAGACGAGCGATTGACCAATGCTGGTTGGAGATGTGCCAGCTTCTCCATCATTGTGTTCAGTTCTTCACAGTACACATCTGCAGTAATGCTCACCCCGTTTGGTAAGAAGCTGTGATGAATCACACCGGCGCTAGACCACCAAACAGTGACCATCACTTTTCTAGGGGTAAGTTTTCGTTTAGGGCATTGTTTAGGTGCTGAACCAGGATCCAACCAACTTGCTGAGCGCTTGCGGTTATCAAACAGAATCCATTTTTCATCGCAGGTAACAATGCGGTTCAAAATTCCTTCATTTGTGTGTCTGTTGAGCAGTGCAAGGCACGTCTCGACGCGTACTTCGCGCTGACGATCATTGAGTTCGTGGGGCACCCATTTGTCAAGCTTTTTTACCTTGCCAATTTGACGCAAATGGACCAATATTGTTTTGACGCTAACGTCGAAAGCTGCTGCTAATTCAGCCGTAGATTGTGTATCATCAGCTTCCACAATCGCCTTTAATTCGTCATTGTCGACCAAAGTCTTCGGACGACCGCGAGGTTCATTTTTCAGGTCGAAATTTCCAGAACGGAAGCGAGCAAACCAATAACAGGTGGTGCGTTGGTTTGTAGTGTTAGCTCCGTAAACGTCGTTGATGTTGCGTGCCGCTTGTGCCGCGTTGCTGCCACGACGGTACTCATATTCCATAATTACTCGAATTTTTAACGTATCCATGATGACGAAAAAGATTGAAATGCGATGAAAATGTAACACTAATCAATAAACAAATGACTACTTTTGGAAAAAAAAATCCATGTTTTTAAAATAAAATTAATTTGAAATTAGAATTCTTACCCAAACAAAAATTATTTTGATTTGAAATGGCCAGTACTGCAAAACGGCAATTTCATAGGTAAAGACCTAATATAAGTAAAGTGCTTTTTTTAGTTCTAATCCAGTTTTTGATATACGTATGCCGTGGCCCGATTGTAGAAATGGCCATAATTGTCATGATCTACCTTTCTGATGTAGGTATATTTTACGACAGGGCGCGTACCTATGTATATATAAACAGAAACACAAAAAAAAAAATGGCGGTGTAGTGAGATACAAAACAACGCAGTTTGTGAAGCTCCCTTCTCTTCTCTCTCTCTTCTTCAACCCTTGGCCACCCAATGCTGAGTGTAGGTCTCTTCCAAATCTCTCCACTTTTGGCGGTTAAAAGCTAAAGAAGCTCCCTTAAATTCAATCAAATAATGTTCTCGGCTTGAGATCTACACGTGCCAAAATCCTCAAAATTACATCACTGTTATTCACTATCGAGAATGAGCTCATTAGCAACCTGAGTGCAGTGATGGATTTGCTATTATGCGGGGATGACACAAAATTAATGACATTAATTAATAATAAACAATGTTTGGCTGCTGTAATGTGCCCTCTAATAGGAGTGATTGATACAATCTACATTTTTTATGACAATCAGGTTGTTTTTATTATGACTGAATGAAGGTGCCTCTGTTACAAGATCAATTAATTTTTGAAGGGATAACTTCAATTAGGCAGTTGCTTTCTCTGGTTATGTTCTTCTAAAGCCACCAGAGGATTTTAGAGTACCTGCGTAAGATACAAAAAGATTACCTTATTTTACCTAGGCTTTAATTTGTCAAACCACGCAAAAGTTGAAGCGTTAGTTAAAGCTAAATTTCGTGTCTGTATCTTAACCCGAATAGGTCAGAAAAACATGTCAAGCGAATCTTTAGAAACCATTCGTTTATTTTAAACTTGCTTTTGCCGCGGTTGCTAATCCCTCCGAAATGTACTACAGGGATAAAATGTATCCTATGATACCTGTGTGTGCCAAATTTTATCGAAATCTGTTTAGCTGTTTAGGCGTGAAAAGACTGATGGATATTACTTTTGCATTCATAATATGCATTAACGCTTTTGCATTAACGCGTCCGTGTGGTGCCGGACGTAAAAAATAGCACCATTCCATCTCTTCCCGTGGGTGTCGTAGGAGGCGACTAAGGGACTTACTAGAGAATGGGCAGCAGCGTTCTCTATGCATTTTACCACCATACTGCGATCACCAACCCGCCTGCCAAGCGTGGCGATTATGGCAAACCCCCCCAAATTGGGGGAGGCCTATGTCCAGCAGTGGGCGTCTTTCGAATTAGTATGGATAAGGATTTGTCTACAATTTCTTTAACCTTAATCTTTCCTTGTTACAGCATCATCACAAGGGCCTCCGGGCTTCACCCTGCCAGCGATCATGCACGTCGAAAGGAACTGGGACGTCATGTCGACCGAGCCACTCGGTTCGTTCGTGACCAAGGTCTACCGTGAGAACACAGGCAGCAACAAGGTTACCTTCGGTCTGGAGACCTTTGGACCGCCGGCTCCGTTCAGGATAGATCCTCATACTGGGGTCGTGACTGTCAACGATACTCTTATTGATAAGGTGAGATTGTGCTGTTAATTATCGTTGTTTAAAAACTGAAGCAAATTTAAAAAAAATGTATAGTTCCTTACGATACATGTGACTTAAGTAGTCTTAGGACCCAGTTAGGCCGAAGTAAAGAAAACCTGCTCAGGTGAAGATTCACAGATGACTCTGCCTTGAAGGGTAAATGTGGTGCTGTCTCACAAACAATGTGGCACTTAATAACTTTTCCAGAGTGACCTGCTGTCTGCACGCTACATAAGTTGATGGACGCTGCAGAAAGTGCCAAACGTGTAGACAAATTCTGGGCTGACTGTATATAGATAGCTATCTACACGCTAAGAATAACGTTAAGTTAGTGCCCAAGCATAGCGAGGGTGTTTAAACGCATCCACTTAAGTCACACACCAAGATTCACACCCCTACACCACACACACCGCTACCGCACACATTCTCTCCCCAACACACACACACACACATAACACTGTGCGCATTCCATAATCCTTTGTTTATAATTTATGCTTAATAACTTAACAATGTAATTTACATAAGTCGATGAAATAAACATTTTTTTAAGTCCCGCATTTCTGTCTAAAAATGGACTAGGTACTTAAGTCACAGAAAACCGTGACTTAAGTAAAACTATGTGTGCATTGTATATAGTCTAAACCTTCTCATGTTGATCCTTGTAACTGGAGAATCCTCGACCCCTGTCATACAGGATGTCCTAGTTAAGGGGTCGAGACCTCATTTATGTAACGTGTACCTACTGAAGTTTGGAAATAAATTACTATTACTATTACTTGTCATTCATAGAAGTTTTTACGGCTATTATGAGTTTTCTATACTTCATTTTGGATATGTATACAAAATATATTTTAAACTCTGTAATAGTACAAGTTAAAAAACAAAAAAAAATTCACAAAACCGTTAATTTATAATTGGCCATTATTTTCTTCCTACAATTGAGAGATTACCCGCAGAGATGAACAAAAGACGGTTGGTACGTCCAGTAGTGATGTCCTGAGTTAAAAAATTGATATAGAGAAGTATTGACAGGTTTGCGATATCATCTTTATTATATTTAGACAACAAAGCGGTGAAACTCAAAGCAAAATAACCAAATTGGATAGGGAATGCGGGTGTGTAAAAAACTGATAACGATCAGGGAAACTAAAGCTGCTTATAATATTTTGAATTGCTTGCATGAACAAAGATTAAGGTTTTTTTTTACGATTTCTTCCTACATACGTAAGTACCTACTCTATGATTTTTAATTAGCTAGAATAAAATGACAGTTGTTTATATCGCAAAACGGTAATGTTGACAAAAAAAAACTCTATCGCATCTGTCATTTTATTCTAGCTAATTAAAAATCAGAGTATACTGATGAAGTACCTACAATCATTTTGAAAATTCAAAAACTTCTGAACTCACAATTAATAGATTATTCAATTATTGAATCTTCGTGATAGCCAATTTAAAACTCGTTATGGCCGATAACTACTTCTAAAATTGGAATACTTAGGATAGTTTTAGAATATCTTTTTAGTAAGATAAGTGACAGGCACAATTTTAACACTAGAAATAGGAACAAATTAGATCAACCACGTTTCCGATTGTCTAAAGTACACACTTCGTTTATGGGGTACTGTGTAAAATGTTATAATAAAATACCAGCCCATATTCTGGAACTAAATGAAAATAAATTTAAATTATGCATTAAACGCACACTATCTAGACAAGCATATTATAAGTTAGATGATTATATTGTTGATAAAAATGCTTGGCTTAATGCTGGTCCGACTCCACAGGCTCCTGGGCTTACTATTTAAAATTTTCATATTTGGAAGAGATGCGCCCCTTTTTTATGTTTTCTGACATTATGAACATTTCTGTTCCTATTATTTTTATTTTTTGACATTACGATTAAGTTTTTATTTTTACTGAATCAAGTATTGTTTATTAAAATTTCAAAAGATGTTAAATATTTTTCTTTCTTAATTTTATATAATTTAGAAGCATTTTGTTTAAACTTTGTAAATGTGAGTACCATGCATCCGTATAATAATTATGTTGTTTTGATGTACGTTGACTTGAAAAAGCGTGGCAGTCGAGAGTATGTCATGCTCACTTAAATGTCTCGCTGATGGTGGCGCGTGTGTTGGATCATTCGGTTCCCTACAAAATGGTTGAGCTGGATGGTGCTGATCCACGCGTCAAGTTCGTGAACGGGCGCCGTCGGTTGAGACTGGTCATCTCCTAACTTCCATGGCTTATTTTAAATCTTATATTTAGAATTGTTTTTTTTTTTTTTTTTACATGTTTCTCACATATAGAAGCAACAAGAATATTGTTCCCAAGATTTTGTAATACTTAACATGATTAAAAAGAGTGTCCATGGAGTTTCTTGCCCGTTCTTCTCCATAGAGATCTACGTTTTGGAATGGGCAACTAGCTTCAACTTTCCAACTGGTCGACTTTTTGACAATTCAAAAGTACCTTTAAATGGTCTAATTGAAATAAAAAAAAAATAAAAAAAAAAAAAAAAAAAAAAATTATTAACTTGAAAATTATATGAACAAAACGAATTTTCTAAATAATTTGAAATGTTACTTATTTATTTTGTTTATTAAGTTTATCGCTTTAATTTTGTTTTTAATTTAGGCGATAAATACATAATATTCATCATCATCATTGGCAGCCTCATTCTACACACTGCTGAATATCGGCCTGCTCCCTTTTGTGCAATGCTTCTTAGGTCTGTTCAACTCTCAACCAAGTCTTATTCGCAAAATCCCGATCCGCGATTACATTTTATAAAATTAAATGGCACACTAAAATAGATTTTTCTCATGCTAAAGACATTTTTACCCAATAACTTCAGTACCATTAATCTAGCTGATGAATGCTGGCACCACTAAAAAAATCTACTACGCCACCCGGTACCAATGCATGGCACAGATCGTAGGTTCTCTGTTCTAAAAGAGTCTGATGAAAGTATAAACAAACCCTATTTAGGTTAATTTGTCACGCTATAATTAAATTATGGGAATTCAGAACACCCCATATACAAGTATTTCGAATTTCCAGTTTATATCTCTACAGTATTTCCAAAAATTCAAAAAATATCCATGACAAATTTATAAAATTAACCTCAAATAACATTTTGTTAAAAAGTTATACATAATAAGAATTTTAGGGCTAAGTATTCAAATAATCAAATCACTCAATCCGTACGTAGCACTACTACAAATTGTGATCCACAGGTACTTTTTTGATCCATTTGTTTGAAACAGCCTTTAAGAGTTAGTTATGTACTGATATTAACTCCGTCTAGGCTTGACAAAGATTCAAGCTGACGCTGAGCAACGAATTCTAGGTACAGTTACGATGCACTTAGTTAGAACAAAGAATGTTTAGGGCGAATTCCACCAACGAAATTGAAATCGATCATAACACTGCACTGTAGCCGCGTTTAAGAGCTGTCAGTGTCAATATTTCACTACAATTATGACGCTTACAATTATGGCTCTTGAACGCGGTTCAATTTCAATTTCATTGGTGAAATTCGCCCGTAGTGAAAGATATACATACATGAAAGTTCTTCAAAAAGGCGCTAGTGATAGAAATGATTGTCAAGCAAGTTACCATTTACGAGTAGCCTACAGTAAAAACTAGCAAGTCCACAGAAAAATAAACGTTATGATTAAGAAGTCTTTATATGATATTTTGTTTTATCAAGACATTAACAAGACCTTGAGGTTTTAAGTTAAAACTACATTTAAAAAAGAAAACTGATTATCTTAAACTATTTATTCTACTGAAAATGAAAGCTTATTCGACTCACGATTTAGGTATTATTTATTCTTACGACCAAACTCCAGGCAACAGCCAGGTGTCAGCAACAACTGACACATTTCTAAAGGCAAAACCCAATAACGCTTTGCATTCACGCTTGTGACCAAAAGACCAACGTGACTGTTAATGAGTTATACACACTATAACGTTTCCGTAGTCGTGTTATGCTCGGGTCCTTTGAACAAAAAAAAATCTAAAAAACAAGCTAAAAAGCAGAAAATAATTTCAAAAAAGCGTGTGGTGCTTGATATTAATTGATTATAAAAATACCTTAAAAAGCAGCCCACGCTTTTTTGAAATTATTTTCTGCTTTTTTAGTTTTAGTATCTATTATTTATTTTCTATTTTTAGTTCTGCTAACGACAAAAGCGTGATTTTTCAGTTTCTTTTTTTTTTAATTTTTTTTAGCATTATGGAACTAATTTATAAAATTATTGAATTGTCATAGGTCCTCGATAAGTCTACAAAATTTAAATGAAATCTGACCGTTTGAAGTGGGTCAAAATCAAGTCCAAAAGAGACGGTTACAACCAAACATGCTTACAAAAAAAAGCGTGTTAATCGGTTTGCTTACCAATACTCGTAGTAGCATTTTAATGCCGAACTGAGCATATAAATCTACTATGCGAAGCTGTTAGGTATTTACTTCATTATTGATAAAGATACAAGACTCTTAATTTTAACCAATAACGGTCCGTAAATTATAGGAATAGGCCATTAGTTAACAAAACATACGCGGTAAACCTACACTTCTCTTCAAACCAACAAAAAAGCATAACACAAATAAAAATTCCACATGCAAACCGAAATACCACTCAATTTGGGTTCCGATTTTTAACGGGTCGTTATTTAAATCACTTAAGTGGCAGTTTAAGAGTACCTCAGTCTTGGAGGTCAGGTCAATCAATATCGATGCTGTGGGAATCATGGCGGCAGCTTTTATCTATCTAACATCTGTTATAGGAGAAGATAAATATTTTATGTTCATGTGTACTTAAACGTTTTATGTCTTGCTAGAATCGCAAGCGGAACTTCTAAGCTTTAGTTTCTGGGTTTTTGGTTCTCAGCAAAGTGCTATTGACTATTTCCAATTTGTCAGTTACAGCCTGATATCCGACTTTTTTCGGGTTTATGCTAATACATAGTATACATGAGATTCAACTGTAGTGGACTAGTGGCATCTACAACGCTACACGCGAGCTAGTCATCAGACTGACGTCACGCAAAATCATGTATCGTGCAAGTAGATTTTACCGCGCAACTATCACATAAATTACGTACTGACATCAATCATCAGGCAGTTGCCCACCAGACACAACACACGTCTGGTCGGAAGATCCTCCCTTTTTTCTAGAGAATGAGGGAACTTTACACAATGTCTCTCATTCTTCTATTAAGGAAAACTGGCGAAATACGGTTATACTACACCTCTGCCTCATTAACATCATTTCAGCCGAAAGACGTCCACTGCAGGACATAGGCCTTCCCCAAGCTCCGCCATTTCGACTGGTTCTGTGCTTCCCGCATCCAACGAGAAAGCTATGCTTGGAGTTTCCCTGCGTGATCGAATCAGGAATGAAGAGATCCGCAGGAGAACCAAGGTACCCGACATAGCCCGAAGAGTTGCTAAGCTTAAGTGGCACATTGCTCGCAAAACAGATGGCCAATGGGGCCGAAAAGTTCTGGAGTGGCGACCGCGCACCGGAAGACGTAAAGTTGGAAGGCCTCCCACAAGGTGGGCCGATGACCTTGTGAGGGCCGCAGGAGTCCACCTCTGCCTTACCCTGTACAAAATACAAGCTTGATGTTATGTTATAATACGTTTAATATATTTTATAGGAGAAGATAAATATGTTGTGTCTGCCTGTATTTCTATCAATACATTATTTTCGCGATATAAAAAGTTAATTAGCAGAAGAAGATTGATTTTAGCTGAATCATTATAATTTTATGCAGGTTTTATCAACGTTTAAGCTAATCCAGATGGGTAACAAAAACAGCAAATAAATTCAAAAAACATATCGAAATCAACACTCCTGTAATCCCCGGAGGGTTTGGAGTTTAAGTCCCATGTAATAGGTGCAAGCCTATTGTCATCAACCTAGCACAAATTCAGACTCAGGGCTGCTACTGAAAAGTTCCAGGTAGAAAACCATATAACGCTTTGCCTTTCCTGTTTTTATATCCTATTAGGTTTTGCCAGCGGCTTCGCCCGCGTAGAGGTCGAAAATTATCCCACGGGAACATACAACCGGGTTAAAAGCTATCCTAGTGTTAATCCAGGTTATATGTATCTGTATGCCAAATTTCATCCAAATCCGTAGAGCCATTTTTGCGGGATTGAGAAAACATCCAAACTTACACATTTATAATAATAGGTCTTTACCTATGAAATTGCCGTTTTGTATGAAAAAATTTAAACGAATTTTTTTCATGTATTTTTTATTTGTATTAATCGAAGTAATCACCCATGCAATCAATGCATCTTTGCCATCGCAGTGGCAGTTTATTGATGCCCTTCTTAAAGAAATCAGCTGGACGGGAGGCAACAAATTCTTCAAAGGCATTTTGTACTGCCTCTCGGGTATTGAATTTTTTTCCCGCCAAGAAGTTATCCAAATTCTGGAAAAAGTAGTAGTCTGTAGGCGCAAGGTCTGGTGAGTAGGGCGGATGACGGAGAGCTTCCAACCCCAGTTCTTGCAACTTGGAGACCGTCTGCTGTGCAGTATGAGGTCGCGCGTTGTCGTGCAGGAGCAGCGGAGACGAGCGATTGACCAATGCTGGTTGGAGATGTGCCAGCTTCTCCATCATTGTGTTCAGTTCTTCACAGTACACATCTGCAGTAATGCTCACCCCGTTTGGTAAGAAGCTGTGATGAATCACACCGGCGCTAGACCACCAAACAGTGACCATCACTTTTCTAGGGGTAAGTTTTCGTTTAGGGCATTGTTTAGGTGCTGAACCAGGATCCAACCAACTTGCTGAGCGCTTGCGGTTATCAAACAGAATCCATTTTTCATCGCAGGTAACAATGCGGTTCAAAATTCCTCCATTTGTGTGTCTGTTGAGCAGTGCAAGGCACGTCTCGACGCGTACTTCGCGCTGACGATCATTGAGTTCGTGGGGCACCCATTTGTCAAGCTTTTTTACCTTGCCAATTTGACGCAAATGGACCAATATTGTTTTGACGCTAACGTCGAAAGCTGCTGCTAATTCAGCCGTAGATTGTGTATCATCAGCTTCCACAATCGCCTTTAATTCGTCATTGTCGACCAAAGTCTTCGGACGACCGCGAGGTTCATTTTTCAGGTCGAAATTTCCAGAACGGAAGCGAGCAAACCAATAACAGGTGGTGCGTTGGTTTGTAGTGTTAGCTCCGTAAACGTCGTTGATGTTGCGTGCCGCTTGTGCCGCGTTGCTGCCACGACGGTACTCATATTCCATAATTACTCGAATTTTTAACGTATCCATGATGACGAAAAAGATTGAAATGCGATGAAAATGTAACACTAATCAATAAACAAATGACTACTTTTGGAAAAAAAAATCCATGTTTTTAAAATAAAATTAATTTGAAATTAGAATTCTTACCCAAACAAAAATTATTTTGATTTGAAATGGCCAGTACTGCAAAACGGCAATTTCATAGGTAAAGACCTAATATTATATAGGATTGTAATAAAACTTAAAAAAAAAATCTTAACGCAATGTTACACTGAATTGATTTTCTATCACTGAAAAAAGCGCAAATGACGCGTAGGTAATTTCCTTCTGGCATGTACAATAAAAAGGCATAATTAGAACACGGACAGTAGTTAACTGATTTAAAATTTTATGGCTCGATAATAAAGGTTCATACGCTTCAATTCGTCGTCACTACAAATCAAGTATTTATAACTTTCTTCAGCCATTAAAATGGCAAACTATATCAATCATGATAATCAATCTATTAACATAATTACCTTTAAGTCTCTATTTCGAGTTTTAAATTCAGGTAATTGATTGATTTCAAGGATTTTATCATTGTAGAAGCGCTATACATTGTTTATTTGCTATTAATTAGGATTTTAATATTTAATTACATTTCATAAATTTAAATACATAGTTATTTTTAATTTGAGTTAGTATTAATTTGACATAAAGCTAGGCTCTAATTTCACTACGACCTAGTGAAATTAGACACAAGGTTAAAAAGCTATGTCTGGTGTAAACACGGTCTACAGGGTATATTTTCCTCCAATAGCTCCATTGAAGTTCTTCTAGGAAATTCTAATAATTTAAGCACCCGAAATTCAAAGCTTTTTACAGTTTGTAGATCTTTCTGTTGAATACATAAATGGAAACAAAACTTGTTAAGAATCTTTAGAATCCTGTTAAGTTATCTTATAGGAGCATACATCAAAAATTCAAATATAAAAAGAAGCAAGTACTCGTTTTTACTATATATAAACAACCTTACACATACCAGCATACGCGAGAAAACTTCACTTTCAAGAATTTGTAAAGATGAAGTAGAAGTTGTTGCAAATTAAATAAGAGCAGAATTAGTTTTGCGTTCAACAAGTTTCGCAAAATCTTTGCTTTAGCATAACTTAATATATGCATAAATTAAATTGTACGTGGTTTATGAAGATTTATTTTATGTTCCTTGAAACTTATCTCTAAATCTTCATGTTGCTACCGTTTTTGCTAAACTAGTTAATGTAGGTACTACAAAGTAAAATTTTGACACGTGATTTTTGAGACTAGCACTAATGAACCCTTCTGGGAATTCTGATGCTATGTAGTTATAAAGAGGTTTCACAAAACCAAGATACGCAAGTTTCTCTAACCAACATTTTGTAACTTTCCAGGAAAACCGCTCCTACTCGCTATGGGTGACAGCATACGACGGCTCCATACCACAGAAGACCGAAGTCTACGCCACAATCTCCGATAAATCCGGCAAGAGACCCAAGTTAAGACAACCGGCATCCCTGAACTTTCCCGCCTACCCCAACATAGCTTTACAACCAAAGTTCACTAGGACCACACAAAGCACTACCAAAGTAACCAATATATACGTAACAGTACCTGAAGCAACCACAACACTCACTACTTTAAGTCCTCCGAACCCTCCCGATGATGCGCCGCCTGGTGGAGAGAGCATAGTTCGAAATGATGATGGAGCAACCAGCACTGAAGTTCCTAATAAGAATCCCACAAACAATGAAATGCCTCTGACAGTGGTGCCTCTTGTAGCAATTGGTGCCCTGGTAGTTATTGTTGCGGTGGTCATCCTCTTCGTGTGCAGGAAAAATAATGCTCAGAAAAAGGATAGCAAGAAAGATGACATGGTGAGTAATGAACAATACTTTTATATATTCGAATTTCCATTCGATATAAATTAAAAATTAAAATAAATTAAATTTTTATTCAAAAACATAAGGTACAATGTTTACAGTTTTTCTTTAATCTACGTCAAGTTCACTCATGATTTGTGCCTGAACTAGGTAATCCGGTGTCTCAGGCGATTGGAGGTAACCTTAATTGATTAAATAATCACATAGCATATTAGTCTTGGTGCCTATGTAAAAAGGTATATAAAAATTATAGTATCTTAAAAATATCTAACTAATTAAATAGAAAAAAATAACAATAATACGAACAATATTTACTTTAGCACAAGTAATAACTTCTCTGTATCTTCATAGGACATAGTTTGAAGAGCTTCCTTAAGGATCTTCTTGCAGTTACTGTGATTTAAGGAGTAGATGTTTCCTTTTTCATTTAGCCTGTTATAGAGCAGCGGTCCGAGGTACATATAAAACTTGGCTGTGAAAGCATGTTTTGTACTTTTTTGAGGGCAAACTATATCTTTCCGTCTTTTTTTAATAAATTCAGTGCTATATGGAAGTGCTGCGTGTTGTTTTAGTACAGTGCTCATAATAAATAATTGTCGGACAGTTAGTACTTCACAAGATTTATACAGGAGGAAGGTGGGGAAAAGGAAAGGGCGGCAAGTAGCCACCTTGAGAATAGCTCTTTGAGCTCTTTCAATCGGCAATAACAGACTTTTACTCGCCCCACCCCATGAAGTAATACAGTAAGTCAGAATTGACTGACAAAGAGCAAAATATACTTGCCTCAGTATTTTTGGATCTGTAATAAATCGTAGCTTTTTAAATACGAATATTAGCTTACGAATTCTATTATTAAGAGTTTCCATATGTGGTTTGAAGGAAAGGGTTTCATCTATTATAATACCCAGGTATTTTATTTTATCAGTCTTCTTAATACTAGGACACTTACATTGGCTATACGCTGGGTCTGGGCAACAATGAGCATGCAATGCTGTGGGGATATTTGATATATGCTTGCTTGCTTGCTTTGATATAATCGATTCCAGACGATTTCAATTTGAGAAAGTGAATTTTAAGTATCTTTTGTACGGCAACTGCAATTTTAACTTGCTAACTTGATACCTACGCAATTAGTTTAGGCAAATGAAAATGCTTTTAACGATTTAACGATAATAATAGATTTTAATTGCAAGGACAATCCAATTGACCTTTTTGTCAAAATTTGCGCCAATGTAATTTGGAAATATGAACCCGTAATCATTTTGGCATACGACATTTTAATGACATTAAATTATTGTGTGACGTTAACTAAATTATTGAAAGGTTAAAGTAACCACTGGAGGTTATTTCAAATCGGCTATCGATAGTTTTGTGTGTAATGTTCGTTGGAAATCCAATCCATTAGATTATACTCTCTGATAGAATACTATTGCTTTTATTACTCGAACAAAATGTATTGCTTAAATGGGCGTTATTATAGTCGTATCTACATTGCAGAAAATATTTTATACAAATATTCCATTATATCTTCTTGACAAAACCAGAAGCACTTGTTAGAATAATATTATGTTTAAAATGTCTGCAATTCAAACTTCAATCAGTGTCATTATTTTTTTAGTATTACCTGTAGAATTAAAGATGAATAGAATTAAATTCAAGAGTCTCAAGTTCAACCTACAAATCTCGTTCCAGTGACCACTAAGCAAATACCAATAATACGATTCCCTTTAACTTAACTCCATTCATAAAACTTATTGATAAGATTCCCATTGTTCTCAGAGCAAGGACTCAAGTGGGATAGTCCTTCAAGATGCGTCTCTCAATATGTGGGACCATCCACGGGCGTATTCTAATCGATATGAATCCTGGGATAATGGTCACTTGCAGGTCAGTTTAAGATTTTACCTTCTTATTTCTTCTGGCTTATTCCATTCTATTGCTTGGCCTAATGCCTTTCCTTTTGATTTCGTCCGTCTTGGCGCTCATTGCAATCATTCTTTAGAACTTCAATTTCAATCAATCAATCGAATTCATTATCACCATTTTCATTTTTCTTAATTGTTTTATCATTTTGATCATTTTGACAAGTGCTCGTTTCTTTTTCGGGTGAGGAGTAGCTTTGAGCCTACTTCACGAACTCTAAATTGTGATACTTACTGTTTCTTATTTCTTTTCTTAAAGTAAGTGTTAATGAGAAGTCTCGTGGCTTAAATATCTCGTTATTGTTGTCATTATTGACTAGGTATTGTATTAATTCCATAATCATCATAGTCATCTATCTCTAATTCTTCGTCAAAACCTTTTTATACCTTTGTATTCTAAAACAATATTTCTAATCCATGAATATTATTTAGATTTGTTAGATTGCTTACGTTTTCATACAGATGTTTCAATCCACCTTTGGTACGCAGAGGTAAACTAAACTTTAACCTTTTAACCGCTTACGTCGGATTAATCCGACAAATATTTTCGGGTCCATTTCGCCAGTGTCGTATATTTACGACCAAAATACCACAGCTCGTTTAGTCTGTTTTTTTATTTAATTACGCTGCATTCTATCAAAAATATGTTTTTATTAGGTAAATATTTAATCATGTACAATTTAATACACTTTAGTCTCTTATTTAGAAGTCTTGTAAGTATTGCACATCCCTCTTTGTTGTAAGTAATTATTATTCGATGCACTGTGCCGGGCGCTGGGGGCACGACAACTGATATGAAGTCGGGCGGTTAAAAGGTTAATAAAGAAATGTAATATTTTTTCATAGGCTACGTGTGTTTGCCGATATTAAATCTAGTGCTTTCAAAAACATTTCTATTTTGTTTACCTTCAGTTTAGAAAACACAAACAATACAATCATTTTTGGTTCTAGGTAATGTCTTTGTGTTGAATCGTGCTGATTTATAGTCTATCCAGTTTCGCAGAATACCTAAATACTAATAATTCTGACTCATCAGCCAATAATAGGCTAAACTTGGGAAAATTGGAGGAGGCGGGGCCGTAATTTAGTTGAAACTTATACCTACATACTTTATTTTAAAGTACATTTTAGGTGTTTTTTTGCTATGGTAATAAGGCTACATAATAATTTTATCTATAGATAGATACATACAGATAAATAAAATTGGACTGTCTGTTTGGAATATTAAAATAACCGCTTTTTACTAAATACTTACGGTACATATACAAAAGTATTTAAAAAAATGTGTGTCTGTCTGTTTGTTCCGGCTAATCTCTGAAACGGCTGGACCGATTTTGACGGGACTTTTACTGGCAGATAGCTGATATAATAAAGAGTAACTTAGGCTACTTTTATTTTATAAATTACAACAACAACAGCAACAACTTTTTTGTTAAATTCCACGCGGATGATGTCGCGGGCACAGCTAGTAATAAATATAATTTGATTTAATAAAAATATGGCGAAATTTTCAAATCCATATAATCAATCTTTCAGTTATCAGAAGAAACATCAATATCAAAGGACGACCAGCCACCAGACAAGTGGGAGTTCCCTCGACATAAGCTGAGGATCTTCAACATTGTAGGAGAAGGAGCTTTCGGGCAGGTGTGGCGAGCACAAGCCTTGGATATTGCTGGTGAGTCCACTTACTTAAGAAGATGACGATGAAGTTAGGTTTTGAGTACGCTTAGATACGCCCAGAACAAACGAGTGACTATCACTAATCGGCGAGCATTTTTGTCCTCTGAAAAAATTACACAGCCCCGAATTCTCAACTGGCATTTGACATAAGTGTTTCTGTCATAACAATAAACCTAAAAGTGACAACAATAAACATAAAGTCGACTTAAAATTCAGTGGAATTTTAGGACTTTACTGATAAAACGACATCACATAACGCACACGACGACGCGTAGCGGTGTAAAAGAACCACGTACGTACATACAATCAAAGGGTTTTATTTTATGAACAAACAAAACATACGTCCAGGATTGCCCATCGAATTGTATGTGCCCAATAAGGGTAGATACAATCTTGTGTATCTAAAACTCAAACTAAAAAAAACTTCTCAATAATATATCTTTCACTAACTTTTAGTGATTCCACAGATATTTGTACTTTTGGCTCGATTTTTTTTGGAATTCTTATTGGTTTGGGAGAAAATACATTTTCTTACTTATTTTTTAATATACTTTCCTGGCACTAAAGATAGGCTTAACTAGTTTACATATACAAGAAATTAGAAATTTTCGCTTAAATAATTTACCCATGGTAAATTATTTAAGCGAAAAATCGTGCGAATCGATAAATTAGCCTGGGCTTTATGTTGTTTTTCTTTCACACAAAACTATAAGTTAAATTTTAATATCCAAACTAATCTGTGGTTCTTTCGCTAAAACTATATTGGAAACTTAAATACAACAAACTTAAGACAAATTAGTGCCTTAAGCGATAACCTTTAAACAATTTAACACACACGGGTGGGTTTTGGTCAGTAAAAGTCTGACACGCCTGCTCCACCCAGAGCGGGAGAAGTTATTTGATGATTTCCCAACCTCAAAAAAAAACCACTGTAAAGTAATGATCGGAAAGCCTAGAGTAGGATTTTACACGTTTGCAAAAAAAATCCATTGCGCTAACGTAAAACATCTGCCAATCCGCGCTGGGCCCGCGTGGTGGATTACGGCCCACTCCATTTCACAGAGAAGAGGCCTGTGATCCAGCTCTGGAAACATTATTCTTAGGCTAATTATGCTTCCATCCATAAATTACGTCACTCGTTAAGGGGGGGAGGAGTCAACGAAATATAACATTGTGTGGCAAGGGACAGGGAGGGTCAAAAGCTTTGTGACACCACATGTTCAAATCTAAAATACTAAAACTCGAAATTTTTATTTAAACCAATTTTTTTTAAATATTACTTACTCGATCTAGATTAATTAAGGCTTCTTCTATCTATCTAAAATATTTGACTTCATGTGTGCTTTTGTTATTAAAATAAATAAATTTCAAAAAAACTGCTGTTTAAATTTAACTACTACTAAATATAAAATTGAAAAATATGTGACGTCACACAAGTGTGACCACCTGGGACAAGGACGGGGGGAGTCAAAAAACCATAAAATTTGTGTGACGTAATTTATAGATGGCCCCTTATGCTTAAAAGTTTAAATAACGAGTAGGAATATAAATAACGGCGTAAGAAAAAGAGCAGTCCCATTTCATGTTTCGTGTTTTGCCATAAGGTTGTCTTATATCCTACCTTATCTTATAATCCTTCTAATATTATAAACTAGCTTCCGTCCGCGCCATCGCCCGCATGAAAGTCAGAAATTATCCCGCGGGAACGTACTACCGGGATAAAAAGTATCCTATTTATTTATTTATTTATAATAATAAGCACACCAACAGCACTGTCACTTACATTTCAAATAAAACTTACATCTAACATTGGCATTTCAGTAACCGTGCAAATAACAGGTATGCATGACATTGACATAATGAAAAAATTAGAGACAATAAGAAAATAAAATAAAAAGTGTGTCCAGTAAACCTAAATCTAGAACACTACGGAAATCTAAACAGTTTGAGCTATGTAGGCGTACATTGCTCACACTGCTTATATAGGGAGCGTCTGTATGAAACGAAACTCATAGAGAAAACTTCGATAGGGTAAGCCGTCAAGTTTGACCTTTCGTTATATATTAGGTCTTTACCTATGAAATTGCCGTTTTGCAGTACTGGCCATTTCAAATCAAAATAATTTTTGTTTGGGTAAGAATTCTAATTTCAAATTAATTTTATTTTAAAAACATGGATTTTTTTTTCCAAAAGTAGTCATTTGTTTATTGATTAGTGTTACATTTTCATCGCATTTCAATCTTTTTCGTCATCATGGATACGTTAAAAATTCGAGTAATTATGGAATATGAGTACCGTCGTGGCAGCAACGCGGCACAAGCGGCACGCAACATCAACGACGTTTACGGAGCTAACACTACAAACCAACGCACCACCTGTTATTGGTTTGCTCGCTTCCGTTCTGGAAATTTCGACCTGAAAAATGAACCTCGCGGTCGTCCGAAGACTTTGGTCGACAATGACGAATTAAAGGCGATTGTGGAAGCTGATGATACACAATCTACGGCTGAATTAGCAGCAGCTTTCGACGTTAGCGTCAAAACAATATTGGTCCATTTGCGTCAAATTGGCAAGGTAAAAAAGCTTGACAAATGGGTGCCCCACGAACTCAATGATCGTCAGCGCGAAGTACGCGTCGAGACGTGCCTTGCACTGCTCAACAGACACACAAATGAAGGAATTTTGAACCGCATTGTTACCTGCGATGAAAAATGGATTCTGTTTGATAACCGCAAGCGCTCAGCAAGTTGGTTGGATCCTGGTTCAGCACCTAAACAATGCCCTAAACGAAAACTTACCCCTAGAAAAGTGATGGTCACTGTTTGGTGGTCTAGCGCCGGTGTGATTCATCACAGCTTCTTACCAAACGGGGCGAGCATTACTGCAGATGTGTACTGTGAAGAACTGAACACAATGATGGAGAAGCTGGCACATCTCCAACCAGCATTGGTCAATCGCTCGTCGCCGCTGCTCCTGCACGACAACGCGCGACCTCATACTGCACAGCAGACGGTCTCCAAGTTGCAAGAACTGGGGTTGGAAGCTCTCCGTCATCCGCCCTACTCACCAGACCTTGCGCCTACAGACTACTACTTTTTCCAGAATTTGGATAACTTCTTGGCGGGAAAAAAATTCAATACCCGAGAGGCAGTACAAAATGCCTTTGAAGAATTTGTTGCCTCCCGTCCAGCTGATTTCTTTAAGAAGGGCATCAATAAACTGCCACTGCGATGGCAAAGATGCATTGATTGCATGGGTGATTACTTCGATTAATACAAATAAAAAATACATGAAAAAAATTCGTTTAAATTTTTTCATACAAAACGGCAATTTCATTGGTAAAGACCTATTATTATAACCTTGCCATACGTGTTAGAGGGCTATTAAAGGTATGTAGGTATGCTATGTGTTAATGTAGGTGATAATCTATCTGTGTGCCAAATTTCATCCAATTCCATTCAGTCGTTATTGCGTGAAAGAGTAACAAACATCCATCCATCCATCCATACTTACAAACTTTCGCGTTTATAATATTAGTAGGATAGTAGGATGTGAAAGTGTCTATGTTTGAATGTTTGCTCACTCAATCACGCCAAAACAGCAAAACGGATTTGAATAAAATTTATGACCTGGATTAACACATAAGATATTTTATCTTAATATCTCGGTTGTCAGTTCCCGTTGGATAATTTCTTACTTCCACGCTGGTGAAGCCGTGGGCTAAAACTAGTATACAAATAAATGCAACGTTTTTTACCTACAAGGTTAATATTCTAATGCAAAGTCGATCAATCAGGTTGGTCCGTAGATGGGTGACCATCTGTACATACCGAAACCCCTTCGCCGTTGGTCAGATATGCAGTCAACTAGGTTGGAACTAGAAGCCTAGAAGCCGGCTTCTTGTCCCAACATAGTTGAGACAAAGTTAGGCAGATGAATTGTTTAATATTTGCATGCGTTTTTGATGATATTATTTCAAGTTAATCTAAAATAAACGTTGTGGATGTCAGACTGACAGCGAACGAGTTCAATGCACATTCCATCTGCTTAGATTAAGTGAGAAAGTAACTAACTACCACAGATTATTTGTCAGTCTAGGGGATGAGATAAAGGTCTCTTCAAACCGCAGTAACAGTTACATTATTTTTGGAATAAATTAAGACGATTCTCTTTAAGTGGATGCTGATCACAGAACGATACCGAATTAATCTTGCTTACAACCTTTTTCTATCTTTTTAAACAAATAAATTTATTCGGTTTTACTTTTCTTTTAACATTTTTAATAGCGCGAAGTCAGCAAAATAATCCAAAACTGTTTGTAAAATGTGCTGCTCCATACTCTGGCTCCATAATGTTTCCACTGCTGGGACACATGCCTCCTCACTGTAAGAAAGGACTTGGCGGAATTAAAGCTCATAAAACAGAAATATTTCAATAAAGTTCTTCTGTGTGAAGGCACCTTAACAGAAAAGTTAAGCGAACTTCAGAAAATCAATTTGACGTTGACAGTTAATAAAATATTCAAATCAAGCTGACTGGTTTTCACACTCATTAACTTTAATTAACGCATTACCTTGAAAGGAACGAATAGGTAAGTAAGTACTTGCTTTCTGACTTTGCAATTTCAGATAGAATCTATAAACTAGCTACCGCCTGCGGCTTCGCCCGCGTGGAGGTCGGAAATTATCCCGCGGGAACGTACTACCGGGATAAAAAGTATCCTATGTGTTAATTTAGGCTATAATCTATATGTGTGCCAAAGAACAATGAGCATCTTGGTCTATCGGCGGCCATTAACGATATTAATGTCATATGAAAGTGCTGTCAATTAACAACAACTTTTGTTAAGGACATAATCTTTAATTGCATTTTGGAAAAAAGTTACATGCAAAAAGCTATAAATGCAAAATAATTCTCCTTTTTTTACATAATGATCAATATTTTTTATTGTAATAATTATTTAGAACACAAACTCTGTATGTATGTAATTATATAATCCATTATGATCACTACAAAACACTAAAATCTACTAAAATAAAAGTAGGTACAATAATTATACCTATTCAATATTAAATACTTATAACAAACGCAACAATACAAAGAAAGTGCAACACACACGATCGCATTCATCTACCTGCTCACTCTGCCGCCGTGGACCGATCAGCGTCAAGAGGCGCGCGAGCGGCGTGCGTTGGTACTAGGCTGGCAGTCCTTCGTTATCGCTTGTTTCGTTGTGTACTTTGCGATAATTACTTATGTTTTTAATATATTGACCAGTGCTTACATTCCGGACTCGTTTCACTCATTAATTGACAACCTCTGCTCGTTTTTGGACTCTGATTCTCTCTGTGAACTGGATTTAGTTAATTATGGCTGAAAACCGCCGGCTATGTGTTTTGTGTAATCGGTTGTAAATAGAAGAAGATACGAAATACGGCGCGACCTGTTTGAAGGAAACCCTGCTATTGCTCAATATATTATAGAAACTATTGCTCCACAACAGGTTAGTACCGTTGGCGTTATTGTTAGTGGTACAGTAGTAATTCTAACTATATCGGAGGATAAGTTACAAGCTAGATAATAACATCTGGTAGTGCTTTGCTGCTTGCAGACTTTATTATTCATACCTGTTGGTGAATAGAGATCGCAATGGCAGAGACGCGATTGCACATTACTACTGCAGTTGCCTGAGTGGGAAGCGCACGCTGGGTTGCTGCGCCCACGTAATGAGCGTCGTATGGTATTTGGGCCGGGCTAGGAGTCAAGAAGGCGATATTCCTCTGCCTGCTGGAGGTTTGGACTCCATAATTGTGGATGAAGATTAAAAAAACTATAAATATCATAAAGTGTTATTGTATAGAATAGTATTATTATAAGGATTATGACTATTTTATTTTAGTAGTTGTTTTTATTGTTGTTCTAGTTACACTAATGTAAGTGGTGGAAATAAAAACAACTGAAACATTTTTTTTGTTTTATTTTGTAACTTTTTATCTAAATACAATTTTCAAAAATCGTTTTCATAACTGAATTACTTCTATTATTGTGTAATAGAAAAAGATTGAATTATTAATGGCCGCTGATAGACCAAGCGCCATACAAAAATGCCCATTCTCCTTTCATCCAAATCCGTTTAGCCATTTTTGCGTGAAAGAGTAACAAACATCCATCCATCCATCCATACTTACAAACTTTCGCGTTTATAATATTAGTAAGGATTGGCACATAAAAGGCAGTTTTGAACGTCAATATTTACACTAAAATATAATTTATTCGAGTCGCCCCTTCCAAAAGGTAGTTTGGTATGGAAAAGAATAGGCAAGAAACTCTATCGTTACTCTTTTAAAATGTTTAACAATATTTAACATACATTTCTAATATTATTGTATGTGAAAACGATGCACCTAGAATAAAATTACCATGCCACAATAGGTAAAAATAATGTAAAATGAAACAATGGCAGATAAATTAATTATATGATAGGTACACGGTGCTGACATATTTATAAGCATTTTGAATAACTTTCAAAATGTTTGTAAATAATTATGTGAGCACACAGTATACGTTTTTCCAAAAATAACGTTGGTTTATCCTAAAAGTGGCCTTTTTATTAAGATTAAACTTACGAAAATAATCCTCGTAGGCAAAGACACTCGCAAGCGGTGTAACTTTTGGTGCCACGTTGCCCTTAAATGTATAACTTCAAATTCTTCCCCACACATTGCATAAAGTGTCCATAAATATATACTCCATTTGACTGCAGCAGTCTCAAGTAGTTATTAAACCTCATCACGTCGCTCTCACGATTGCGGTTCCACCAGTAAAAATGCGGGGACTCTGAAATGACATAAACATTGCTATCTAGTAGGTACCCTAGTATCATAGAGTAAGAATACCATATAGAAACGACACTCATGTCCTTTGCAGCCCGAAAAATCGTGTTGTGGTAGGTCTTGGAGAGAGTAAGCCTGTCCTCCACCCACTAGGTAGTGCAATTTATGACATGCTAACTTAGTATTTAACTTTATTGTATATGCAGTGGTTATTGCTTAATACAAAAATCATCTTCTGCCCAACCTTTTCCTAGGTATTTTGTGGTCAGCTTCCAGTCTAACTGGATGCAGCTGAATACCAGTATTTTACATGTAGCGACTGCCTATCTGACCTTCACAACCCAGTTTCTGGGTAACATGATACCTCTTAGCAAGACTGGTTGTCAGACTGTCGGGCAGTCGGGCGGTAATGACTGTCAAAGATCTACGAATGACAGCCGGGGCCAACGGCAACGGCTTAACGTGTTGTCCGAAGCACAGAGGGGTCTTGGTCAGATCAACCGCGACAAGCGTAGCTTATTGTGATCGATTGATCGGCTGTTTTAACTCAGCCGCTCTGCTTAATACATAAAGTTGACCATTATGTATCATGTGTATTATGTGTCATGTCTTGTGAAGAACCTAAATAAATAAATCACCGCTGCTTTTAAAACTTTGAAGAGAAACGTCGTAAAGAACCAGCACACCTTGGAACCAAACATTCAAAGACATGTGAAATTCACTAACATGTGGTGGATTACGACCCACTTTCACTCTCAAAGAGAGGAGAGGCCTGAGAAGTCCGAACAATTAAAAACTATAGGCTGATGTGATGGAACATCCTGACTGTGTCAGGTTTAAGGTATCATACGCCCCTGAAATGTAGCCTACATTTCAGCGATTATAGCGAGGTTTAGAATGCGAAATTAGCCTACAATGTTATCGCTGCTAGGACACGGCCTCCTCACTTCGAGAGAGAGTGGGGTATAATCTACCACGCGGACCCAATGCGGGTTGGTAGATGTCCTTCGATTTTTTGGTATTAAGACAATTCGGTTTCCTTACGATTTTTTCGTTCACCGTCTTGAGAGCAGTGGTGATTTTTATACGCTTTATATTAGCTTCACTTGTATGTCAGTATGTAACTCTCCGTGGGTAATTTGCGCGCCTGCGGCCTTCCTTGGTTCTGGTAGCCGTTTCTCAGGCTCCCTCTCCGAAATCGAACTCTGATTCCCCGTATTTATAATATTTATAAATAATTATTTTATTCTCACTAATAAATAATTTACACGCTTTATATTAGCTCGGGTTTTATGTATGTATGTATGTATGTAACGGAATCTTTGAGCGCGATTTTGACCCACTTTAAACGGTCAGATTTCATTGAAACTTTGTAAACTTGTCGAGGACCGATGACAATTTACTAATTTAAAAAAAAATGGGAAAAAAAACACGTTTTGTAGTTAGCAGAACTAAAAAAATAGAAAATAAATAATAGTTTAAAAAACTAAAAAACACGCTTTAAAAACCAAACTAAAAAAGGAGAAAATAATTTAATTCAATTAAAAAGCGTGGGGTGCTTGACATTAATTGATTATAAAAATACCTCAAAAAGCACCCCACGCTTTTTAATTGAATTAAATTATTTTCTCCTTTTTTAGTTTGGTTTTTAAAGCGTGTTTTTTAGTTTTTTAAACTATTATTTATTTACACAAAGTAAAGCGCATACTGGGGTTTGAACACACGGCCGGTAAATTATAAAGCGGGGTTGTCAGTACTGGGCCACCACTGCGCTATAATTCTTATTCTATGGTAAGTTAATTATGCACTGAGTCACGATCACAGTTCGTGACGCGTCTCTCGTTTTTACTGAATAATGTAGGTACGTAGATTGAAATTGGAATTCGCTATTTTGGGAAGTTTTCAAAGTGTGAATTTGATCGGATTACTCTACCTCTCCAATATCCGTGTATGTTAATGATGAAAGTAAATTGGGAAGGTGTTAATTAGAAGTGGATTATTATACAGAAATATCTCAATAACCTGTAATCGTTTAGTTAATCAAGGAAACATCTTATATTATATAAGAATCAAAGCGTAGTGTCAGAGGTCCTAAATAAACAATGCAACAGATAACGGCGCAAAGACAATTTCCACCGATGGGAGTTCACGGACGGTTCAGATCTCAATTGGTTCCCGTAGATAATGGGCCACCTTCCAGCCTGCGCTGCATTCCTGTCACCTATGCATTTGATTATCTTATGACTGCATCAGTGAGCGGAGTTCACGCCTCTAAATTTTGGGCCAAAGATGTTTGAGCTTTTTGCTATCAAAACCCTGAGAAGCAGAATGCTAAAAAAGAATGCGTTTGATTATAACTAACAATTAACGTATAAATAAAAGTAACAATTGCTTATTCGATGCTGAAATCTGGATTAAAATAGAATGGTTTGAAATAAATACAACATATCGAGTCACCAATCCTGAAAACAATACTAGACTACAACAATAAACTAGATTCTATTGATCTTTCTATTCGCTTCGGATAGCGGACCGCTGCACTGCACAAAGCTTCAACAGGGATAAAAAGTACTAGACCAGCACACCCATTGTTTTTATTTGCATATAAATGTTAAATGGTTTGTACTGCTTACTTATTTGCTACATAAAGCAACTCGCAATTGAAAAGTGCTGATAGCTAGCAATTGTTTTTCTTTGTTTACGATTTATGACGTAAACATTTACTTTGAAAATGTATTTTTACATTCATACATAAACTTACGCCTTCTTCCATACTCCTGTTGCCTCGTTTATGTTTATACATCTGGTCATACACGTACGCTGATTGTGAGTACTACGCGCCTGGCCTTTCTGAATAACATCACAATCAAAAATCGTTTATAAAAACTAGGCTGAGAGTCAGCTCTTTTTTGAACGTCAAAATTACATAAGACAGTCCCGCAAAAACGCCCGCCCTTTACCACTTCCTAGTGCTTTAGCTGAGAAGAAGAAGTGGCGCAAAAAACTCCCCAGCAGGACAGCTGTCTGTTAAACAGCTGGAAGAACTGATTAGAAGAACTTGATTCTATACAATAGTAGGTAATTAACTTTACGAAACACACAAAAATGGCCATATGTCGGCTAGCACATGCCAATTTACCATCAAAACATTGAAAACTATAGGTACTCAAGCATAAAACATCACCAATAAGGTTACTATATGTAGTTTTAGGTTAGTAATTTATCGAAGTATGCAGTCAATACCTTAAAAGAACTTCCGGAACACCGTTTCAGATAGTCGGCATCGAAAATAATCCCCGTTTTGAAAAGATGAATAACAAAAGCAACCGATAACTCGTACAATTTTCTTCAGCTATTGCATAAAATCATAGTTTTCAACGAGATAAAACTACATATGTCGCAATTTTAAGGAAGAAACAGACTTGCAAAAGACATTGACGTAGCGAACCACGCCTCAACTGTGTCACTTTTCAAACTGCGATGCTCAGCTGTTTACAGTTTTCTTATGCTAATATTCACTAGAGTGAATGTTTATTTTTGTTTCATTTTATGTTCATTTGACACTAAAAAAACTAAGATTTACATTACATATAGATAGTAATGAACGTTCGTCTGTTCCTAACATAAAATATCATTTGGTAGGCGAGTGAAAAGTGTAATCTGTGTGATGCTCTCCTCAAAAGACCATTTCAGACATCAATGTAATTCTACATCGTCTTCCTATGATCTGGACTTTAAGAGACTGTGATCTCTGAGTCTGTTATGCAGGTACATTTATGTAGGTAGTGTATCTGCATCATTTCTTTATTCCAACAAAATAAATAATTAGTGAATTAGCTGGTTATAAGGGTTGTGAAACAGTTCGTGTATTTCCGGCCTTTCAATTTAAATCAGATAAAATTTTGGTAATGTTAGCTTTCACTCGATTTTGTAACAACATTATTACAATTCATGCGGGTATTGTTCGGTTTCAACTGCGAATATAAGCTATATAGTATCGATATTTTAATTGCTAACCTAAATGTGTTGTAAAATTCTATTTGCTTTTGATCGTGGTGGTTTCATTCATTAATGGGGTTTTGATTTGCGTATTTAGAATAGAAAACCGTAATTCAATACGTAATTAACGTTTAGACCTACTAATTCACATATTGATGTATATTAAATAGTAGGTCTTAACGAATTTAATTGCCTAAGGCATTAAGTCCGCTTTTGTACCTTTTTTGTGTGCGAGAAGTTTAAATAAATAAAATAAATAATTAAACGAACTTAATTTGCAATCTAAAAGCAAATATATATTTTTAAACTTGAAACGGTGTTTTACACAAACAGTTACTTAACACAAGCCATTTGCTGTATATCTTTAAAATATTTTTAGAAATAAGTTTTGGTATCTTCTTTACTTTTGAAATTACACACACACACACACACACAACACACACACACACACACACACACACACACACACACACACACACATTCACACATACACACACACACACATTCACACACAATCACACACATTCACACACATTCTACTTTTTTAGAAAACATCTATGTACCAATTACCCATGTTTGCAAAAATAAATGATTTGATTTGATTTGATCATTTAGTTCTGGATCTTGAAAGTATTGTTTACAAAAAGTTAAGAAAAAAAGTAAGTATGTAGTGTAAGTATTCAGAGCTAAAAATAAATTAAAGCATAATTAAAGAAATAGGTTATGGTACGGCTTATCAAATTAATGAATAATTAAATAGCTTGTGCGAAGTAAAAATAGCAGGACCTTTTGTGATCTAATTTTTGTCCAGAGGTGTAAAGGCTGACGTACACCTTAACCGTCATCGTCTGAACTCTGGTCGTACGTCATTGTTCGAACTCAGACAATCGAACCAAACATGTAAGAATTGAGAACCTCCTCCTTTTTGAAGTCGGTTAAAAAGAGTGAGAGCGTACACCTTGTGGTGGACGTCATCGAACAATGTCGGTATAAGTAGAGTAGGCTGGTTAGGATCTCACATTTTTTTACATATACTTAATATTATATTTGGTTGTACTTGTTAATAGTCTTAGTTAAGTCACGATATTATATAAAATTTATTTTTATTTTTTATTAATTAATCAGGTAAAACTTGTTATAAAAGTATATTCATTTTAATTCTGAATACTACGGCTAAGTTAAGTTAAGAGAATAGTTTGGTCGATGACAGAGTAGGTGTGCGAGTCGTATAATAGGAGATTCGCTTGAATTGATCTTATTACGTTTTACTGAGATAATCTGATTTCCCTATGGATGTACGTTAAGATGAGAAGAGCCTCCGATGAGCTAAAAAGTTGTTGATTGATGTTGAAATGGGATTATGTTAACGAATAATACTAATTATCAGACTTCTGACGTTAATAAGTACGAGCATATGTTTTAACATGGCTCGCTACATCTTTATACCCGACTACGACGAGCCATATTTATGATTTTAGTATCAAATAATTTCCCATTGATTAATGTTACACCTACACCTGTTGATACCTCTTCGGGTGATACAGATGTAATAATAAGAAAAATAATAATTTACTAGTTTCCGCCCGCGGCTTTTCCCGCGTGGAAGTCGGAAATTATACCGCGGGAACATACTACCGGGATAAAAAGTATTAATATAGGTTATAATCTATATGTGTGCCAAATTTCATGCAAATCCGTTCAGCCGTTTTTGCGTGAAAGAGTAACAAACATCTATCCATCCATCCATACTTACACACTTTCGCGTTTATAATATTAGTAGGATTTGTAAGAAGAATGCATGATTGTGTTAAATACACTCGAGAGCAATGAATCCGGGTCACTTAAAGAATCCTAAAAATCTCGGAAACTAAAAATGCTAGGTTAATGCAATAAATTGTATTTAATAGACAATGTAATACTCCTTAAATGAAGGTATTAAAACTTCATAGTTATTGTAAAGTTATATCATAAAAAAATCTAATTTGAAAAAGGGCCACTTTCGAAGATGGAACTACGAAATTACAGCATTTGGTTTTGCTTTTGTTTGTAATCTGTCATTTATGTGGGTACATAAACCATGTTGATAGTGCTCTATATTCATTATTCAAGCTGAAATTATGTCGCTTACGCCTGAAGAATGCACCAGAATACTTACAATGCTGGAAACCGGCCGGAGTCAGCGCGATACAGCCAGGACTGTCGGTGTGTCGCTGTCAACAGTACAAAGAGTTCTCCGACGTTACGAAGAAACTGGTTCTAACCTACGCAGACCAGGAACGGGCAGAACCAGGTGTACCACAGCACGAGAAGACCGATACTTGGTGAACACCATGCTTCGAAATCGCTTTCTCACAGGAACTGAACTCACAAATCAGTTTCGACGCCTCGGAGGAAGTAACCCAAGTGCATGGACAGTAAGACGTCGGCTTGCTGAATCTAACTTAAAACCCCTTAGACCTGCAAACGGCCCTAAACTGGAGCGTGAGCATCGTATTTCAAGACTAAGATATGCCCAGAGCCACGTAAATTGGAGTATTGAAGATTGGTCAAAAGTTATGTTCTCCGACGAATCAAAATTTATGCTCTACAAGCACGATGGAAGACACAGAGTGTATCGAAGACCAGGGGAAAGATTCAAGCAAGCATGCATCGAAGAAAAAGTAGCCTAACGGTGGTGGGTCTGTACTTGTGTGGGCCGGAATTTCTTCTGAAAGTCGCACAGAGCTGGTGATCATAGAAAACGGCTCTTTAACTAGCGTAAGATATGTGGAAGAAATCCTCAATGATCACGTTGGTCCATTTATGGTTAATTTAGGTGAGGATGCTATATTTATGCATGACAATGCCCGACCTCATACAGGTAGGATTGTGAATGACTACCTTCAAGAGATGAACATTACTCGTATGGAGTGGCCAGCGCGCAGCCCGGATATCAACCCGATCGAGCATGCTTGGGACGAGCTAGGCAGATGCGTAAAACAACGAAACCCTCCCCCAATCACGCTTCGTGAGCTCAAAATTGCTCTCACAGAGGAATGGGAGAATATTCCCCAAAATCGTATAAGGAACTTGGTGTACAGCATGCCAAACCGCGTAAACGCAGTAATGGAAGCACGAGGAGGCAATACGAAGTATTAAAATTCAAGAAAATCGTAATAAAGTTCAAAAATTTCATGTTTCCTATTTTTGTTTTAAGGAGAGATCAGCAGTTTTTTTCTTTATGTAATTTTGTGTTAATAAAATGTATGGTGACTCATATTTTTTTTACTTTCATTTAAGGAGTATTACATTGTCTATTAAATACAATTTATTGCATTAACCTATCATTTTTAGTTTCCGAGATTTTTAACATTCTTTAAGTGACCCGGATTCATTGCTCTCGAGTGTAGATTGTAATATGTTTATTCATATGTTTAAATAGTGTAATTGGCTTCGGCCGTTCTATTTAAAATAAATAAATAAAAATGTTAGTCAAAACGTATACAAAAAGCGTACACTTAGCTAACAGTAGTAAATAAATAATGTTTAATGTTAAATAAATTAAATAAAGTGTGAATATAAATATTAAAATAGCCAACTTAGACATCTTTGTTGTTACAGGCAAGAAAGGCGAACAAACAGTAGCTGTGAAGACACTCAAAGAAAATGCTTCAGAGAAGGAGAAAATAGATCTTCTACAAGAACTGTTGGTGATGAAGAACTTAGGATACCATCCTAATGTTGTTCAGTTAATTGGCTGTTGTACTGAAAAGGTAAGAACTATTAATCCTGATTTACACGATGCGATTTAGAGGGATGGGCTTGTGGCTAAGTAATGACAGCCAGACGGGTCGATCGATCAGATTAAGCTACGCTTGATGCGATTGGTCCATGGATGGGTAACCATCTTTACATACCAAGACCCCTCGTACCTTGGAAAACACGTTAAGCCCTCCAGCTGTCATTTGTGGATCTTAAACGGCTGTCTAAGATCCACAAATGACAGCCAGGACCAACGGCGAACCGAACCGTGCTGTGTTTCGTCGATGCGTGGGAGTACCAGTGCCTTGAACAAGAGTGAACAGGCATTTTCTGGGCACGCTCGATCCATCATAGACCTCATCAATCGGTTTCCATCAGACGTGATCAAGGTCAAGAGCGGCCATTTAGCAATAAAAAAAATAAAAAACAATTCTGATAAAATAATAAAATGAACAATTATGATTAGCAGTGGTAGTTCAGAGGTATCGACCCTGACTAACGAATGTAGGTCAGGAAAGCAGTTTACTGTGTGCATTTGAAGTTATCACAACTGCTCTCAAAACGGTGATGGAAAACATCGTTAGGAAATCGGCATGTCAATTCGAAGGCTTGTGACATCTACCAACCCGTGTCGTGGATTATGATCCACTCACTCTTACAGAGGCTGCCTGTGTCCTAGCCGTTGGATATTTTTAAAAGTCTTTTATCATTGTTCCTATCAAACACCTGTTATCTAATCTCTTCACCACCTTTGGTTGTCAGGCAAAGAACGCTTAAGGCGTTAAGTCCGCCTTTGTACCGTTCTTGTGTGCCAAAACTTTAACGGCCTTATTCATAAAAAGTCATCGAACATCTAAACAGTTGCTAATGTCTGGTTTCTCTTTGAAAACTAGACATTAGCAACTGTTTAAATGTTCGATAACTTTTTATGAATAAGGCCGTAAATATTTCAATAAATAAATAATGTGATAATTTTATCGCCATCCTGTAGGTACGTTTTCATTTTATTGATGGTACCTCTTACTTATCGTGTATTTCATCCGAAACCATCCTGACATGTTTCAATAAATTAAAACACTTTTAAGAAACCAAAGAATAATTAATTACATCAACAGATTATTAATCTTAAATAATGTAAATAGTGACTTTCTATTATTGAAGATTAATAATGTGGTCGAAAAACACTTAAGTCATACTTCAGAAAATACTATGATACATCAAAAAGAAATAGTTTAGAAGTAAATGTTGTAATATTTATTAAACCTTAACCAACACTCTCCAAACCACTGGAGTCTAGATTCTAGACCAATCTACTAATATTAATGGAATTCCAATATTGCAATCTTAGGATCTAAGTGTTATTTGTATCGCAATAAATCTTTAGTTATTGAGACTCGATAACTTTAACATGTTGAAGTTATAAATGATGATATATTGTAGCTAGCAAATATATTGATACCATTAAAAAGATAGAAATATCATGTTCCTATACAGCAAGATGTCTGTTGAACGGAGTGGGTTATCACTATCACTACATATTACAAAATAAAGTCCCCCACCACGTCTGTCTGTCTGTCTGTTCGCGATAAACTCCAAAAGTTCTGAACGGATTTTCATGGGGCTTTCACCAATAGACAGAGTGATTAAATGTGGTGATTAATATGGAAGGTTTAAGTGTAGAAAAAACGCAGGCGAAGCCGCTGGCCAAAGCTAGTAGGAATATAAATAAAGAATATTGCAATCATTTAAAACCATCTCATCACTTATACAAACCCTAGGGGTTACCTTCTCATGTATCATGGAAGTAGATATTACAAATATACGATATTACTTTTCTGGCTCACATATTTTTATAAAACACATCATCACAACATCTTATATGGATACAATATGGCGAATGTAACACAGAACTGACTTATCCGTGCAAAACAACATGCATACTTAACTGGATTCCCTATTAAACATGCCTGGAAATTGCCATGAATTTCCTCTCTCTACGTAAATTATCTGAAATCCATGATCAGCGATGAAGCGAATATTCTTGATACAATTTAATGTCATTTTCAGGAACCCACCCTAGTTATAATGGAGTTTGTAAGCCTGGGCAAGCTGCAGCAGTTCCTACGAGACTCCAGAGCTGAACGCCACTACGGCAACACTCATGGAAGCCAGTTCCTGACGTCACAGGATCTCACCAAGTTCGCGTTCCAAGTCGCGAGAGGAATGCAGTTCCTTAGTTTACAAGGGGTAAGCGTATTTGCTTTTTCCATCATCATCATCATGCAGGGAAAGACGTTCACTGATGTACAAAGCCAAGCCAAGCATCGGCACATCGGCTGGTCCTTGCTGGACATCCAGTCTTCTTCTCGCATCCACTAGCATTACATAGCATAATCAGCCTATAATGTTCCCACTGCTGGGACACAGGTCTCCTCTCTGTGAGAGAGAGTGGGCAGTAATCCATCACGCGGGCCCAGTGCGGATTGGTATCCGCAAAATTCCTGCGGTCATCAGTCCACCTCCTCTTTTCTTACGTCCGAAAAAAGACCTCCCAAAAATATTGCCACAACGTGCAGTTAACACACGACCGGCCGTTGCGCAATGATTTTGGGAGGTCTATGAAAAATTGTACTAGTTTATATGATGAAGCTGACGTAATAATTACGTAATCCTCGTAAAGGGTCTAGAAAACCAAACCAATTCCCACCAAAAGGAAATGCATTGGTTTTTCTAAGAACCATCTCCGCAGTGTTCACTTTTTGTTTTATTTTGTTGTTTCATCAATCTACGGCAAAGCACTACTGGACTTGTCTAATTCAACACCTTGCAACTCGGTTCTTAGCAATTTGATACTGGATACCTATTTATGGTGGAAATGAAATGTGTAATGTAACGAATTTAATGAAAAGTGGCAAGGCTAGTCATTTATTGAAGACTAGAACTCCAAGGTTCGTTTTTATCTGCTCCTTAGAGATCAATGAGATAAATACTCCGTTTTTACAACTTTGTTATGCTGAGATAAGTTCAATTCTAAGAGACGTCAACAGTAATTGGGTCAGTAGGCGAAATAAACCTCGACTCAACAGCTTTCTTTAACAGATCTTTTATTAAGGTTGAGTCCTTGAAATATTTGGGGTAGGTACTAACAGTTTTTTTTTTGGAGATCGAAATAAAAAGGACATGGAATTAATAAAACCAGACTAAGCCTCTTTGTATTTTGTGACGGTTATAAATCCTTAGAGAACTAGATCAATACATATGTATTATAGGTTTTAGTCAATACATAAACAACGTGACACATTATTAACGCAAGATCCAATTTGAGTATTGAGTTAACAGCATCATACAAAGTCCAAAACTATTTTTTTAAATCTAACTGTTATTGAGAAACCAGTGTTGACCATTGACATTATGTACATTATACATTTAAAATTGAGACAGCTTTGACAAAAGATTGAATTTTCTTTTTCTCATTCAGCGGTAGTATTGCAAAATACATAATATTTGTAAAAAATACCTATAATAAAGTCACGGAAATCGATTCAGCAGTCAATTATGAACAAACTACTTTCAAGACTTGCGCTAATTCTGTTACACCTTGTATATGTCACCGTATGAATGTGAACACCGTTAGTTTATAATCTATCTCGCGAGATTATAAACTGTCGATAAATTATGAACTGCACCATACTGCTTATCGACCGAATAGGTTAGGTTAGGTTAGAATTGCGACCAACCGCGCGCGAGCCGAGCGAGCAGAGCGAGCGGTGCCGTGGTTGCGGTCGGCGAGCGCTACTTCCAAGTTAGTGGCAGTTACTTGACTATTTAGTAATAAAGCAAGGTACTATCCGTTTTGATAACAGTTCACAATTTGACGGTTTCACTTCGATAGATTATAATCTACCGAAAAATAATGCGTTAAATTGTAAGCAGTACCTATATTACGGTTCACAATCTTTCGACAGTTCACAATCTTGCGAGATAGATTATAATGTAACGGTATTAACAATTTAACGGTGACAAATATAATAACGCGGTCTATTCTTTAACATCAGGCTAAATTTACAAGAAACTTCAGTAAGACTTTAATCGACTTAGAAAAGGTTTGCAAGCGCAGTTTAAGAGTTCATTTATATTGATAAACACAGAAGTAAAGTTAAGAAGTAACTTTCAGGGCAATCACAAAACAATGTCAGTTTGAAATCGTTTCGAAACGAATTTAAATGAAAGTTCTTCAAGGCTGAAAAGCGTTGAACGAGTTTTCTATTCTGAGCATAATTTAAGGAGAAACAGGTCTCAACATTTAGAGTGATTCTGTGGACCGACTCAAAAATCTTTGTATTTTGTGTTAGTCTTTCGCAAAAATATTTCAGATTTAGGCCTTTATATTTTAGGTCGAAGTAGGTAGGCCTTTTTCTATTTATATCCACCGTTACCTGGCGTCTTAGTATTCGCTTACCTACAACAAATTATCTCTCATCTTAAATATTAAAAGAACGATGAATATCCGAAAAATCTTAACAAATTATGCCTCTCTTGATTCTTGGCAGATATTTTTTATAATTTTATAATGTCTTAAATTTTCCAGATACTTGTCTTACTAAATTAGAAATACATTGGTATATAAATCTCTTCTCTGGAGAGGAACAAAAGTTTTCTGTTTAAAATCCTGACCATCGTTTTCGTATTCAGGTTTTTCGCAGGTTTTTTTTTTTTAATTTGAATTTCATTTTATAAAGAGTTTTCATCTCGCACTACATTTCATTTCTTTAATATAGGCTTCGTCATATTTTGAAGTATCTATCCGGACTTAAAATAGCACAAAAAGGTTGTTCACGACACGATTCATATTTCATAAGTCTATGAAAAATATGTTCTCATAAAGGCAGAAAAATCTGACTTATAAGACGTCTGATTAAACCTTGGAAGGCAAACCTACTTGAGAATTAATGGAACTTTTAAGACTTGGAATAGGAAGAAATTGTGGTTTTAAATATGATAAATTCTATTGATAGCAGTTCTAGGTCGCAGGCTCTTTACTTTGTGTAGTGTATTTTATCACGATTGCTCTTAAAACGGTAACGAGAAACATCGTGAAGAAATTGTCATGTCCTACAGCTAAAAGTACAAAGACATGTGACGTCCACTAACCAGTACTGGGCCCGCGTGGTAGATTCTTCTCACAGAGACAAGGGCCTGTTTCCCAGCAGTGGGAACACTATGATCTTATTACGCAGTCAAGCATTTAACCATAGAATAAGCACCATTCCTAAAAGATAAGAAGAATAAGAATAACAATAAATTTATTTTGCTAAGTAGGTATACATTCAAATGGATTGAATTCCTGGACCTCACACTAGGATTCCCTGTGTTGTGAGATCCGGGTTACTTCGTTCCGAGTTCTGTTTTTTTTTTTTTATTTAGTCTAGTTCTGTAGTGTAGTAGTTTAATAGGTACTATTAGACGGAGAAATATTTGTGAAAACTCAATTGAAAACTCCAAGCAGTATTGTCTGTTATTGAAATGATGTGCCTATGCCAAATATATAATAACAAAGCCCTTTGAGAAATGTTTTACAACATATTACCTTTGAAGCCATAAATCACTCGTTAGACGAAGTCGCACATTTGAAAACACATGTGTACCACATATTAAACATGTCACACAAATAAACGTAACATTTCCAATTATTTAGAGAGATCTAATTGGTCATTATTATCTTGTAAAAAGCCCAACGTTTTTCGGTAATACCGCATTGAGCTCTAAGAGACACCCCCCCAGTGGGTTCCCGCATTGTCGTTGCGGGGGGGCTCAGTAGCCGTGGTCCGTTCCCACGGTGAAGTGAAGAGGAACCCCAAGGTGGGGCCGCACGTCAGGGATTTGGTCTCCAAGCCGACGACGTAGCGGCCAAAAAGTAGGTTGCGGTGAGGTGCACCGCAACTGAGGCGGGCCGCGATGTCGAATGGGAGGCATCGCGGCTGAGGATTACAGGCTGCGGCGGAGGAGGAGTGCCGGTACTTGTGAGTAGCGCTCTTCCCTTCCGTGGCCTGGACGGGGCCGCCACCGTTTGATGGCGGACGCGGTGGGGCTGCAGGGGAAGAGGAGTGTCGGTATAGCGTTGGCCGCTCTCCCTATCCTCTGCGGCCGAGAAGTGGTGGGCGGCGGGGCTACTGCGCTGACCCGTCGCAGGGGGACCAAGGGTGCCAGGGGTGCCAGGGTAGTCTGGGGCCCTTGTGCTACTTGGTTCCAGGGGTGGTCACGGCGTGCCATGTGTCCTGGTGCGCCGGACTGGTGGGGTCCGCAAGGGCCGATGCCTGCCAGGGGTGCGGGTTGTTCGAAAGAGATACCGTCGCTCCTGCCACACAGGCAGCTGAGGGAACACGGGTGGGTTTTAGTCAGTAAAAGTCTGACACGCCCTCCTGCTCCTTCCAGAGCGGGAGAAGTTATTTGATGATTTCCCAACCTCAAAAAAAAAAAAAAGCTCTAAGAGACAGAAATTAAGGCTCATTTACACGAGGAGTGTGTCTCGCCCGTCAAGAAGCGAGAATGTACAGGGACATATCGCCAGGCGATTATCAAACTCATGACGTGAGTTAGTAACACCCAAGCATTTATGAGAGCAGTGGTGGCCCAGTGGTAACGCGACTTGTGAGTTATAGGTCATAGTTTCGAACCCAGACAAGAGCTTAAGTTTGTGTAAATTGTTTCATTACCACTGCTCATAAAACGCGTGAAGGAAAACATCGTGAGGAAACCGGGATGTCCTAGAAACAAAAAAATGGAAGGCATGTGACATCTACCAACCCGCACTGGGTCCGCGTGATCGATTACGGCCCAATCCCAGCAGTGGGAACATTATAGGCTGATGATGATGATGCAGCATTTATGACATCAAGAAGATTGCCTGAGAAGTCTTCTATCTCGATCTGTGAAACGAAATCTCAAATCATTTTACACTTCAAACACGTGACCCCCAGCCCTCATCTCGGTGAGAGGGAGTAGGCCGTATCCACCACGCGGGCCCACTGCGGGTTGGTCCAATATGTGAGTATCGTATTATTGAAGTGAGAAACTCATTTAGTGTAAATGAGCCCCAACAAACGAAATGACCCAGATTAATTTAGAAAAATTCATGTCTTTTGTGTTTTGCTGTTTTCTCTCAAATTCTGAAGTGATTGTCAACTGTTTATCTTAGGTTAATGGCCTGAAGAGTTGCGGTTCGTTAGTGAACAGGCCTTTTTACTTAGCAAAATTAATACCTTTTTCATTGCTAAGATCTTGTAGTTGAATAACTTTTATTCTCTTCGCTTTACTGAAACGCTAAGTAATTAAGAAAAATGTTATAAAACGTGTGTTTTTGCTTATCTGCTGACTGCTGGTAGTTTTTGAGTGGCTCAACCGAACCTTGAACCTTTATTATGACAACCAATTAGATCAAACTGTCTGTAAGGGGCTTCCTGCAAATGAACCTATGAAAATTGTTTTGGGGGATCATAAGCCTTAAAGTTTATTTTTTTGTGTTTGCATCACTCGAATCCCAGTTATTTATTTAATTGTATTTATTTCTCAGTGAAATAAAATAAGCATAGTATAATCAGCCTATAACGTTCCCACTGCTGGAACACAGGTTTCCTTTATGAAAGAAGGAGCGGGCACTAACGTGGGCCCAGTGCTTGTCGGTGGATGTCACATGTCTTCGAGTTTTTTTTTAGTTCTAGTATCGTCACCAATAGTATAGTTCCGTATGGTGCCGGACGTAAAAGAATAGCACCATCCCATTTCTTCCCGTGGATGTCGTAAAAGGCGACGAAGGGACTTACTACTAGAGAATGGGCAGCAGCGTTCTCTATGCTTAACACCATACTGTGATCGCCAAACCGCCTGCCAAGCGTTGCGATTATTGCAAAACCCTCCTTTTAGGGGAGGCCTATGTCCAGCTGTGGACGTCTTTCGGCTGAAATGATGATTTTAGTCACCAAAAGATTTATGTATCCCGGATCGTTGGATATAGTTAATGTTTAATAAGAAACCGAATGGATGTCTTAACAAGCAATTTGATTTTATAAATTAACTGTTTGTTTTCAATTATTAAACGACTTCATAAAAAGGAGGAGGTTCTCAATTCGACTGTTTTTTTTTATGTTTGTTAGCTCAGAACTTTCGACTGGGTGAACCGATTTTTATGATTCTTTTTTTATTTGAAAACTGGTTCTTCCCGTGTGATCTCATTTAAATTTCATATAGATCTGATGATGCGTTTCGGAGACAGACAACGGAACTCTAAAAAAAATTACAGCAAATCAACCGCGATTGCTGCTATCGCATAAATATGCATTGTTTTTACCCCAAGGATGATGACATTTCGAATTGGTGTGGGGTACCATAACTAAAAAGTGAAAAATAAAAACTTTTTCCAAAAAAAAATAACCGACTTCCAAAAAAAAAAATACTTTAATTTCGGAAGTCGGTGACCTTGGGTATGTATTTTAATTTTCATGTCACCAATCACCGACTTCCGAAATTAAAGTTATTCTTCACTTTGTAGTGTTTTTTTGGAAGTCGGTTGTTTTTTTTTTGGAAAAAGTTGTTTTAAATAAAACTTTATTCGAAACATCCATCGGTTTATTACTAATGTTCAATTTTATCCGAGGACCCTGGTTACTAACCATACATGCCATTTTATTCACGATTTCTTCTTTAAAAAATTTCAGACGTCATGAAATCAGTGACACATTAAGTGGTTCACCCAATTTATTTATCTTCTTTATTTCCCAGATAATCCACCGAGACTTGGCGGCGAGGAATGTGCTGATAACAGAAGACAGGGTGTGTAAAGTAGCAGACTTCGGGTTTGCGAGGGATGTGGCAGACACTCATGTGTATGAGAGAAAGAGTGATGGACGGCTGCCTATCAGGTTCGTGGAATTTGTTTACCATCGTGTTATAGTAAAATGTATACGAGTATTCTTCTAAAAATTTCCGTTAACCATCGTCCTCAAAGATTCTTTAGAAAACCACCGTCAGACAGCATCTGTCTGGCATTACTGCTGAAACGGTCCTTTTTGGCGGAGCCGGGAGGCACACAAAAAAATATTTAAAGCAATTTAGTAATTGTATCCTATTATTTCGGTATAAATATTTATTTTATTTTGAGGGGCTTGTGGCTAAGTGATACCAGCCGCACGGGTCGATCTATCAGGTTAAGCTACGCTTGCTGCGGTTGCTCTGTGGATGGGTGACCATCACTAGTTGGAAAAAGGCTAGGCAGATGATGATGATTCTATTTCGGTGTGCTCTGCGTTTCATTAACCGTTGCCAAACAATTAATGTTTTTATTTTAATTGTAAAATATTACCTAGACATTTGGTAGTGTGGTTGATTACTCAGAGTAGTTAAATTAATCTTAAAACTCTAATATCTCTTGTATGAAGAATATGTTAGTATTCACGGTGACTGAAGGTAAAAAATCCAAGTTTCCTGCTTCATATTTGCCATTCTTAAACCAGTTTAATGTCATATTATTCATGTATTGACTAGAGACCTTGTTACCATATTATTAGGCTTTAACAACCCAGGGATAGAAACAAGTTATCAAACTCACGGGTAGACTGAATATGGTCTATGGATTACCTCCTTTCATAACGTAGAACAACACGGAAGTCGGACCATTAATAATATTGTACCTAACCCTGACATTTTCCAAGCAAAGTTAGTAGTTTGTAGTTAGTTATTTCTGCTAGTTCACGAAAATTTACTGCAAACCATATGCACTCTTTGTAACCTACTGGGAAATTATAAAGTTACGATTTTCTCAGGTCTCGGATAGAATTAATCTCCTGAACGAGATATTAAGCGGCTTACACTGAGGTCTCACGGCTTCAATGCGTTATTTAAGCCCACAACTCATCCCGTGAAATGGATATAAATCTGTTATAGTCTTTTTAAGTGAGACTCTTAGGCAACAATTCACGGCAGTCCGCTTAGCTTAAGTGCACTAAAATGTACATCGGAAACTGGATGTAAAATGCACAAAATTTGAGAATAATGAGAAACTACAGACCTTTGGCCAAGGCTGAGATAGAAACATATTATTCCAATCAAATTCATCTGACTATTACGGCATTACTTATTAATATTTGCATGGCAAAATGTAGGTATTATTGCGTGCAAATAAATGATTTTCATTTCATAACAAGAACATAATTACAAAGCTTGTCTAACTTTCTTCTTTCTTCGTTTCCAGATGGATGGCTCCCGAGTCTCTCTACGACAATATATTTAGCGTTAAGTCTGATATTTGGAGCTTCGGCATCCTGCTGTGGGAGATTGTGACCCTTGGCTCCACACCATATCCTGGATTGTCCGCCAATGACGTCATGAAGAAGGTACGTGTTGTCCTGTACTACTTTCGCTATAGGCAGAGCAACTGCAGAGCACTGTGACAAGTCGATTCTGTGCTCTCTGGTTAGAGCTGCAGCGGTATGAGGCGCAAGATGTAAAGTTCCCTCATCCTCTATAGAAGAGGGAGGATTTTTTCTTTCAGATTTCTCTATTACTCGTCATCTCCGTAGTCACACCCTTTCTAACCATATCATCATTCACACAGTCCATCCAAGGTTTCTTTGGTCTTCCCCTACTCTTATAGCCATCGTCATTCATACTTAAAACTTTCCTAAAAACATTTTCCTCATGACAGCTGATTTACACACAACTTTTCAGTTACCGATGCCTCTTTCAGAGTCTTCCTCTTATGTACCTAATCATTTCTTGTTCTATCCCTTCGTGTAACACCACGAATCTCTTATAGCATTCTGATTTCGATGACCATTGAGGTATTTAAGATTCGTGTATTAATCGCATAATAACTGTAATGATTAAAAACCTTTATTTTTTATTATTTTTAAAAAAATTAAAATTGAATCAGTGAATAAAAGTTTTTGGCATTTTAGTACAACCTAGGTCACGAAGACGTATTGACAGTAATAATCATTATAATAGGTTACCATGGTAATATTCCACGGGAATACCGCCCTACTCAAATAATAGGTCTTTACCTATGAAATTGCCGTTTTGTATGAAAAAATTTAAACGAATTTTTTTCATGTATTTTTTATTTGTATTAATCGAAGTAATCACCCATGCAATCAATGCATCTTTGCCATCGCAGTGGCAGTTTATTGATGCCCTTCTTAAAGAAATCAGCTGGACGGGAGGCAACAAATTCTTCAAAGGCATTTTGTACTGCCTCTCGGGTATTGAATTTTTTTCCCGCCAAGAAGTTATCCAAATTCTGGAAAAAGTAGTAGTCTGTAGGCGCAAGGTCTGGTGAGTAGGGCGGATGACGGAGAGCTTCCAACCCCAGTTCTTGCAACTTGGAGACCGTCTGCTGTGCAGTATGAGGTCGCGCGTTGTCGTGCAGGAGCAGCGGAGACGAGCGATTGACCAATGCTGGTTGGAGATGTGCCAGCTTCTCCATCATTGTGTTCAGTTCTTCACAGTACACATCTGCAGTAATGCTCACCCCGTTTGGTAAGAAGCTGTGATGAATCACACCGGCGCTAGGCCACCAAACAGTGACCATCACTTTTCTAGGGGTAAGTTTTCGTTTAGGGCATTGTTTAGGTGCTGAACCAGGATCCAACCAACTTGCTGAGCGCTTGCGGTTATCAAACAGAATCCATTTTTCATCGCAGGTAACAATGCGGTTCAAAATTCCTTCATTTGTGTGTCTGTTGAGCAGTGCAAGGCACGTCTCGACGCGTACTTCGCGCTGACGATCATTGAGTTCGTGGGGCACCCATTTGTCAAGCTTTTTTACCTTGCCAATTTGACGCAAATGGACCAATATTGTTTTGACGCTAACGTCGAAAGCTGCTGCTAATTCAGCCGTAGATTGTGTATCATCAGCTTCCACAATCGCCTTTAATTCGTCATTGTCGACCAAAGTCTTCGGACGACCGCGAGGTTCATTTTTCAGGTCGAAATTTCCAGAACGGAAGCGAGCAAACCAATAACAGGTGGTGCGTTGGTTTGTAGTGTTAGCTCCGTAAACGTCGTTGATGTTGCGTGCCGCTTGTGCCGCGTTGCTGCCACGACGGTACTCATATTCCATAATTACTCGAATTTTTAACGTATCCATGATGACGAAAAAGATTGAAATGCGATGAAAATGTAACACTAATCAATAAACAAATGACTATTTTTGGAAAAAAAAATCCATGTTTTTAAAATAAAATTAATTTGAAATTAGAATTCTTACCCAAAAAAAAACTCTACTACTTACGAACTCAAGTAATATATTCTAACTTTTTCATGATACGCTTTCAACTTGTGACATCTTAATCTTAAGTTTAACTGTGAGCTTTTGAGCGATGAAGATGCAAAACTATACGCTCTTGCATGTCACAGCATACATATTTCACTTTTAAAGAGTATAGTTTTTATATGTGCCACCTGGACATATCGGGCAACTTTATAAGTAAACTTGTTTTGAAGTGGAAGTCGAAAGTCGTCTCACGGGATCGAACTATTGGAAAAAATATATCTAAAGCTCCCAGGTCATGGTCTATTTGAGTTCCAAATAGACCGTGAGGCATGGAAATGTGACAGACAGACAAACAGGGTTACTTTTACATTTATAATACTGACGAAGATTAGCAAGGATGTTTTTGAACATATGAATCATATTCACGGCTTATCCTGAAAGGCTTTGATCTTAATACGTTCACTGACAGCTCTTGCTCATAACCTTGAAAATAAACATACAAAAATAGTCTCTGGACAAAATACCAAAACGTGGAATAAATTATGGAAGATGGAGGTCTACACGAATAAAAACAAATGACGTTGAAGCAGAGCAGCCGGCGTGGCTTGGCAGTGACAGTTAATCACATTAGCAATTTAAACTTGCACTCGGCATTTCGGAATCGCTAACGTAGTCAAAATGAAATGAGGTGACAGACTGCCTAGAGAACTGCAAAATTTCACAATTTAGGAACTGTCGATCATTCTTAAATTTTAGATGGAGAAAAGAATATGAAATGTCAAAAATGATTTAAATATAAGTACAGTTGGTTTTTTAATCCCAGACTAACCTGACATTTCAAGTCATGTCATTTCAAGTCATGTCATTTCAAGAGTTTACTTTTTTTTATTATAGGAGTAAAATAAGTTTTACACCTTTGAAATTAGTATCTGGGTTTAAAAAACGAACAGTAGTATTCTCTGGAGTTCTGTCCCGGAGCCTGGATTTATGCCCAAAGGCGATAGGCTCGCCCCCTTTTCCATAGAACTTTAACGTAACTGAAGAAATGTGAATGTACTATTGATAAAACTCTGCTTCACCATTCCTGGAAATATGGCGCGATGTTTATTTTTTGTTCTCTGTACTAGGTAATAATGAGATACTTACCGCAACCAACAATCTGTCTGCCGTTTGTGGCGACGTAAGGACCAATGTTAAGACGCTTAACTTACCAAATCTTTTTACCAATTTATGTCGTTGATTTTTTGTAGCTGTAAATAGGGAGATGTCAATAGAAAATAGCCTGCAATGGGACGATATAGATTTACCTAAGTTAATTATGGCAAATGTTAAACTGATCCTCTAAAAACTTATTGACCTTCTGTTGATGGTTTTTTATTTTTATTTTTAGGACTCTAAAATAGGAATTATAAGAAATCCATGAAAAAAGTTCAATCATTTTATTAGAGTGTTCATTTATACAGGCTAGCAGGAAAATGACGCGCAACCGGAACCCATGGATTCAGCACATTCTGAAAAATCTTTACGCTACGAGGTCTAGAATCATTCTAAATTTATAGTTTCATCTTGGGGGTCGCTATCCCAGTCACCCTGAATTTAGTAGCGAAAAATAAGAATTATTCGAGGTTCGATTAAATACATACCGTTAAATAATATCTAATTTTGTTCCCTTCCTTCCCAGGTCATCGAAGGATATCGTCTCGAAAAGCCAGAACACTGTCATCGAGAGCTCTACAACATTATGTATTATTGCTGGGAGGCGGAGCCGAAGGAACGACCTGACTTCGCAGACATCGTTGCTAGATTAGAACCGCTAATCAACAAAGACATGGACTACATACAGCTGGAAAGATTCCCAGATCATTCGTATTATAATCTGCAGCATTTGGACGGGGAGAAACTATAACTGTTTAAGTGAAGTTTGCGATAGTGAAAATGTAGATGAAATGATAATACCTCCGTAGTTAGACATTTCTTTATGAAAATCCTGTTACAATTTACAGTTTTAGTTGCATCATTGCTGAGGACATAGGTATAAACATGTCCCAGAATTAACGCACTCCACCAAACACCCCAATCAGAATATTATACACTACACACATACACTGAATATTTGCTATTGTGTAAAAACATAGTTTATTTATTAAATTAGTTGTGGGATAAGTTGTTGTCACATTTCAAACTTCAGCACGTACACAGTCGTACGTATGTAAGGGTCTAGCTTAGTAGGTGCTTCATGCATTTGTATTCGTTTTGACTGTATGGCAGAAGTGTGACTGTAATAGTTCGAAGTTTGAATTATTTATGGAATAAAAAATTATCTATATCAAAAATTACAAAAATCGATTGAGTAAACGAGTCAGAACAAGCAATTTTTGTACTATACATTAATTCAGTTACACATTGTATATCTACAAACTATTATTTTCTCATCAAGGCCCTAAAATGTATTGGCGTATTAAAAATGTTACTGCTCTCAATGAATGTTTTATTTAACTAAGAGGTATTGCCAATTTATCGACGTCAGACGTCCAAACTATTTGTGCAAGAAACAAAGTGCGGCATAAACTTAAATAAAAAAACAGTAAAGTGGTTCCATAGTTTGTATTATATTGTGCATTATTTAGACTTATAACTACATGTAATTACCTATAATCCTTATTAGTGGTAACTATGGGTGAATAATGTAAATATCTTCTGAATTAGAAATTACTGCGTTCAAGTTTTTCATGATTCCAAAATAATTATAACGTTGAACTTACGTACTTAATTGCAAAAGTTTAAGAAATATTTTAAACTCATCTCATTAATATAATTATAAATAAAAGATAATCTCGCTAAAAGAGGTATGGAAATTAATTTGAAACTGCTGCAACAGAATAAAACTGAGATTAAAATACTTTTAGTAATTGCAATAATAATTATTAAGTTATTTTAGAACTTCACATAGACTAGTCTTTAGAATAATACGAGTATAATGATTTTAATTTTTGTAATCATTGAAATTGAAATAATGATCTTATAAATGTACAGTTCATTTAAGCTTTTCGTTAAGTAAAAATACATAAAATTTGTATAATAAATGTTTTGTTGTATATACAGATGTTTTTTTCTCAATTTCCTTTTATAAACAAATTCACAGCGATAAAATATTTTGGGCTCATAAAGTCATAAAAAAAAGTTCATTCTTCGTTTACACTGAGAATATTTCTTCTGTATATATCCCGTCTTAACTACTATTTCTACAATAAGCGCCAAAGTCCCGCCAACATACCCGAAAGCTAAAGCCAAGAAGCCTCCTTGCAGATGTTGCCACGACAGCGGATTAACATCGGGTTCCTCCTTCAATAAAGCCCTCAGCTGGCGAGCTCGTCTCCTCTCATTGAACGTTGCAAAGTGATCTCTAAGAGCTTCATTTAACCCGCTCTGCTTAAGCCGTGTTATTGTTGTCGAAAACTCCAGCATAAAAGGAAAACCTTTTAAAGCTATAGCCTCTATAGGTACACTGAAAACGTTATCCATAAACGTATAGTACTTATAGTTACCAGTACTGTCACTCAGCTCTGGTGTTGTTGATGAAATATGGGCCAACTCAAGGCGACTGCAAAGTAACGAAAAATTTCGATGAACAGCAACATCTATCATCGCTTTTGTAATATTTTCAATATCAATCCATTGCTGACCAATACGATAGTCAAAAGGATCAGTGGAGTTATAAAACAGATCATGTAGCTCCTCGAAACCACCAAACTTTAAACCGCTGTCAACCAACTCTTCGACTGTTTGTATTTGATATTCATAAGATGGGTTCGTCAACACTTCGAATAATTTCGTTTGGTATGCCGTTGAAAATAGTATACAATAGATATTGAGAAACATAAAAAACACCCGAAGACTTTCTTTAGAAGGATGGAGGTAAGCTACAAACCCTAATATTGTAATCCAAGTATTAAGAAAACAATGACCGAATGAACTATTGTAATTTGAATCTCCACTGAGCTGGCCAATTATTTTCCATGTTATACCACAAACAAAGAAACCAGCTATTACGGAATACCAAACAAAACCCGTAAATATAATAACCAAAGCTACCCATGGAGCTGATTTGTGAGCTCTTGGAACAACCCAAGTATAAGCATCGGCTAAATACGTAATGCTTGTTTCAAAGTCTTCATGCACATCGAAATCTGGAAATATACCACCCAAAAGCAAGTGCCCTTTCTTCGATGCCAATTGCTTTAAAGCTCCATTCCATTTACCAATATTTTCTCTTTCTCCTCGGAATCCATCAACGAAGTGATATCTAGCCGTCATCTTATATCGTCTAAGCATTACATTTATCATTATTTTCTCAATATTAGCTTCACACTCATCAGCACTTATGAACGGCTGTCTTTGCAATGCTATTATTTCTATCACACATCCATTCATGTCGTGTGGAATTTTATCATCAAACACATCTTTATCATATTTCAATATCCCTCGTTCACATGTGTTTTGTATAACAAGTCTGTCTTTTGTAGTTTCGTTGAAGTAACCACAATACTCTGGAGGGTCGTAAGGTTTCCAACTGTAAATAATTGCGTTTCGAAAATTTCTGGCTTGAGGCACAGCTATAATAATATTTATTGCATTATATTTAAAGAGACAGCTAAGTACTTTTTCGACATATTCAATATTAACTTTATCATTCTGAACGAAGTTGAGAAGTAAAATAGTAAATTTTGCAAATGGGTTCCAACTTCGAGATCGTATTAGTTTACTGGCTAGAAAAGAAAAATCCGAGTAACTGTCAATTATGATAACAAAGTAGTTAGCCGTTGGTATCGCCACATAATTATCTACGTGCAGTACTCCAAGGTTATAATTATCTTGACCGCAGATTTCCACTTCTTTTTCAGGACTCATGACTTCCACGCTGAACTTGACTTTTTCATTAATCCTTTTTAATAGTTCGGTTCTGACTCTTGATACTGAAGTGCTCACATTATTAGTGTTAGCAAATATCAAAAGGCCCGGCTCTTCGAATTCATTTTCAATCACTTGGCTAATACATGCAGTATATTCATTAATAACAGTTGGGCCATGTGGATTTACAACTCCATGGGAATTATTGACTAACACAAATATTACTAGAATTATTTTATTAACAGACATTCGTGATGTCTTAATTTATAAACCATTAGGACTAAAAGCAAAACTACAATAAACTGCTGTTGCATGATTTGTATCACATGTTGTGTAATCTACACTGATCTCTACTTAAAAGCACAAATAACATCACATAATGTGTCATATAGATAGCATATTATTTCAAGCTAGTACTAAACTTATTATGCAATAAAGTTTAATTTGATTGAAAATTTTGACACATCGTTGAGCTACCTAAATTTAGGGTTTATTTAGGTAACGAATTTTAGTTTAAATATATTTTAGAATAGAATAGAAAACATTTATTCGACACAGACACAACACAGCAGCAACAAACATATATAAAAAGAAAGAGAACAACAAACATAACAATAAAATTGCAGTAAAATTGTGCTGAGCGTGCCCATACCGAAAGGGCAATGAGCAATGATAACGATTGTAAATTGGTTCAAAACGACATAGCACCCAACGGTGACAATTTTTATAAGTTCTAACGCAATATCTCTGAACACGTATTCCTTGCTTTTCAAATAATTTTAAAATGATAATATTAAAATGCAACTCAAATACTAGTGGAGCCTTCAAACATCTGGGACGGACTTTGAAACTTATTGCAGTAGCCAACCGTGCGTTTAATATTAAAATTGGGAACATAATGTGGTTGTATGATCTCTAATTGAATCTTATAACTGGCGAATTGTGGGTGTACTAAAAGTAAACCTGTGCCCTTCCCTTCGGAAAAATAAGGCGTGATTTTGAGTTATGATATTCTTAAAAGCTTAAAATCTCTTGGAGAACTTTAAGTGAATGTTTTTATTTAGATTATCTTGAACATGCATTCAAAACTAAAAAAAAAAAATACAAATTTCCTATAACCTAACATAACTAAAACGAATAAACTAAAACAAAGCGTCGAAAAACTCTTCCGCATCGCTCGCGCTGTCGACTGGTAATGTACCTAAGAGACTGGCGCCATTGCCACGTTGTATAGCAATGCTCAGCCTCTGGCCAAGGTAAAAACCAGCCCTTGAGTCACGGGAAGTGTCAACCAGCCGTTTTGAGATTTCCTTAAAGAGAGCATGAACATGTGGGATTTAATTGGCGTTTAGCATGCCAAAGGTTTTATAAAGTTTGTTTTTTTCTACTACAGTGAACGTTTATGTCTACATCAAATGATTCAGTCTAATTATATGAAAATACTCGTAAAATCAAACACAATTTGTTAAAAGGAAACTCGCGGAAACGATCTTTTGGCCTTCATTCTCGACACACATAAAGGTTCTAGCAGGTATCGGTGTAAATACAAATTTAGATGACGACATTAGCGAATTGAAAGTGAATTTTAATAACTACTTTTACCATATTACTTTTAAGAAAAATAAATTAGTAATTAGTCTTGTTTTTTTATTTTCCACTATTATTTTCCAAAACTGCTAATGTTCATCTAGTGATAGTTCCCATCGTATTTTCTTCCATAATATTATGTACCTGCAGAAAATTCTATCCAAGAACACCGAATGCATAATTAAGATAACAAAAACATCTTAGTTAGCATCTGGTGCTGAAATAATAAAGGTTTCCAAAATCTATTTAGTTAGTAATTTAATTAAACACTAAACTAGATCGACGCCTGTCTCAGTTCAAAAACCTGTTTACTGTCTTGATTCTAGAACTTTTAACTATTGTACAAAATTTTAACGTTCGCGTTCCAAGAGATAGTTTGTTCCAGGATTAATCATTATCAATAAGTTTTGTATAGACAAGCTAAATTGAAGTACGAAGTTCTTCACTGGAAATAATTATCTGTTTACTTTAGAAATGTCTGTCTAGTCGTGTGTTGCAAAGAGTTTTTATGTACATAAATCTCCTCTGTCTACTTTTTTTTTTAATAAGGCGCCTCTGAAAGTTGGGAACGTCGCAAAGACCTGTCAAATATTTCGCTGTTTTGTTATTCAAGAAAGCGAGATAATATTTTATAAAACATTGATTTACATTTTCTCACACATCACAAATATGAACACAGAGTTTTGAAGCAATAAATGTGCTTGAAACTTTCAATCATAAAAGGAGTTCTGAAACACATTGTGGTTTGTTTTCAATGAAGCGTTCTAAGTTCAAAGTATGAACTTATCGCACCTCCGATAAAATAGGGTTACAACTCGAAAAATCTGGATTTTGAGAAAAGCGAAAATAAACTCACGGATTTGTTAATCAGTCTTTATTCTTACACTATTATTACTATGTGATCAAAATTATACATACTTAAAACTTACAAAAAATATGTTTTAATGGCATACGCTGTTTTTCAATTTTCCTGAAAAACAACCTGAAAATTACCAATTGTAACAGTATTTTAGATAACTATTCGAACTTCTTCCAACCAAAATACAATGTGACAAATGTAACAATTCTTATAATAATAAAATCAGGCAGTTCTTTAAACATTGTTTTACTTAATAAAGTATTCATACAGCTGTAGACTTGGAAACAAAATCAACTTTAACAAAAACATTCAAAATTTCTAATTTAAAAAAAACAACATTTCTAATCATCACAATTTTAACGAATCACTTTACAATACTAGTTTAGGTAGTCTTTCATTAAGCTATGCTTAAATAATATTTGTTAAATGTTCTCCATAAAGAAATAATGTTACTACGTAGGAACTATCATCACTATAAAAATCAAAATCACAGATAAAAGTCTAAGTTTCAGTCGTCTCATAATTAGGGTGTATAATTATAAAAAAATGTAGGTATTAGTATTAGGTAATTCAATATTCAATTACAATTGGTTGTAAAAAGGCGCATAGAACCGTGGTATATGATTACTATTAATCAAACTCATCAAATCAGCTTTCTTCCTCTCGCTTATTTATAGTAAAAGACAGATACGTCACCTTTTGGAACTGGCAGAACAGCTTGCAGATCATAAACCGCTATTATATTTGTTTCAGAAGCGTGGTCTTTGTCGCAGTTTTTTTCCTGTCGTGACAATTGCTTTTCCTTATGGTGTTGATCATACTTCTGTTGAAGAAGTGATTTGTCCTCTGCATTTTCATAAGCAACACGTAGCTCACAGCGATCCTTTTTTGGCACAAAAAAACCTAAATTGAACTCTGTGTTAAAAATTTTGGCATACAATTGCTGTGAGGTTCACTATTGCGCTCACATTCTTCTACGTACTCGCGATGAAGATCAGCTATCGTTTTTCCACCCTCGATGAACTCTCTTTCAGTTTGCTGTCTCAAATAATGGCTCTCGATTCGGGGGATTGAATTTATGTGTTTGCGAATGGATTCCTTAACACAATCAGGCAGTTTGTGATGACTGAGATGTTTGCCTCTCTTGTCCTCTTCAACGGTACCAGCAGATGTCCTCTTCTTGACTACAGTCTGTATTACTCTGTTATTAATGTATATTGTATTCATGAAGAATGTCTTGCAGATTTGGATTCGACATCCCATTTTTGTCAAGTAAAATGCATTATTTAATTGTCTTCCTTTTTGAGTAGTCGTATATCTATATTTTCGTTTTATTGGTGCCATATGCCTGCTGACAAAATCTCTTTGGCGGTTAATATCTTTAAGCTCCCAGAATTCTTTAAAAACAGCTTCTCTATCTACTTCTGAAAAAAATTCTCTGCACTTTAACCGACAGCGTTCGCTACACGGCGGCTTAATTTTTCTAGCATCCTTCTGCACCTTTGTTTTTAGTGTAACGTAAGCAGATCCGACATTTCTAGGGATTTTACATTTATTTTGTAACCATTCGGTCGGTTCAGCTACGCGTTTTCTGCTTCGTTTTTTCGTGTCCGGTATTGGCGGGTCATCTGGATTTGAGTTCAAGGATGGAAGTACGTCAACAGCTGGCCCTGAAGATATAGCTGCGGAGGTAGCTACGAAGTTAGCTTGGTTACCAAAGTTGTTTTCAGTTTCGGAATCGTCAGACATTGCAATGGAACGACGTTGCTCAATTTCAAAATCGGGGTCTCTCACGGAATCATCACTGTCCTCATTAGCAGTTGAACTCGAAGAGTCTGAGGAAGACGTACTTTCTGTATCGGAAGAAGAATCAGTTGAGTCATCAATTATAGAGTTGCGAATTTGCTAGCAGCTCTGGTCTCTAACTTCGATTGAACTTGTAGATGGTATTGCTTCATTATTATTAGCGGCAGATTTACTTATTGTTGTATCTGTAAATGCAAAATTAAATCAACAATAAAAATGGCTACTCAACTTCGAGCCAACTTTTATATAAAATAAAATAAATATAACCTTTGTCACTTTCAGCTTCGGGATCAGCTATGAAATCTTGATTGGCTCTGATGAGCATACATTGGGCTTTATCGACATAAATTTTCTCGGTCCCCGGATTGTCAATAATATCAAAATCCGATTTTTCTCCTGATTCTGAAAAAAGAACATGTTATAATTAAGTTGTTTACATAATTATTTATTTACTTCAATAAGATCATCATACAAAATAACTTTGCTATTAACTTTTAGAATGAAAAAAAGTAACCTGGTAAAACAAGTATAGTAGGGTTCTTACCTTGCAAGTTTGTTCCCCCACTCTTTTGATGATCATCGGCTGGTATTTTTATTTTTATCCCTTATGGCTAAACGCAGAATTGCGTCATTACGTTTCATTTTGACCCTAGAATCAAATCATATTCCAAGCAAATAAACCGAAAATAGCTAAATTTTGTTATAAAACAAGATTACAAGTCGAAATATTTAGACTACGCATGTACATTTTTAGTCAAATACTGTTACAACGTGAAGAGTAACACTATATTACAATAAATCCTATCTAAAATACTGATATAATACAAAATATATCACTTTATTACAGAAATATTGAAATTGTTTAATTCAATCCTTTAACAATAAACTGTAATAATTCGACTTGTAACTGTTCATTAGACAAATTGATGTAAGCAACAAGATTTTACCTGTCTGAAACACTGTTATTTTTCAAATTATAACACTATTTGTCTCAACAAACGCACGTCCACCTTTCATAAAAATAAATGTAACACTAATTGAGATCATTCTGGAATCAAAATGCTTTATTCATGTAGTGTTACAACTCCACCTAGCGGCGAGTTTTAATGTTACAGATGTAACCATTTTGGAGAAGATAGATGATAAAATTTTAAGTATTTCTCTATCTTTAACTCAAAATTCGACTTTTTCGAGTTGTAACCATATTTTATCGGAGGTGCGTTATGATGTATTCTGCATATAAACATGGTATCTATGCTGCAAGCGATATTGGATTTTGCGGATTCAATTGTTTATTCAACAATTTAAAATAGAACTTGGATATCCATTCTGTCTGCTTGAATACGAAATTATACATTTTTATAATGTTTTATTTAACTTGCAATATTTTTCTGTTTGTTTAGTTTAGGTCTAAACCTTTCAAGCTAAATTAAAACCATTTCGTCGTATCCTATGAAGTTGACATTTTACATGTTGGTTCAGTTCCAAAAAAAATGCAATTTATGTTAAATATGAATTGATTCTACACCCAGGATTATTTCCAGTGTTTCGGCTCGCATAGGAGCTGAGCAAAAAGTCGCTAAGCGAAAACGAATTAATCGTTGGCGGGCCTGGCGATGCGAGGCTTTGAGTCTAATAATTAGGGAGCTTTTTAAAAATGTGGCTGTTATTTTAGTATATTGAGTATCTTATTCTTTCTACGTTAACGAAGTCATCAGAAAGTCAAGATAAAGATGTAGATACGTAAGGGTTGATAGAGCATTATACTTCAGAAATTGCCTTTTACTGCACTACATAATGATCTCATGTGAATTTCAATCTCAAGCTTTTCTAGTCGTAAATATAATTGGGAATAGGTGTTTCTCAATTTCAACATTTTAACAGTGAAAAATTCTGAATGTTTTTGTGTTTCTCTAGTTGGAGATATTCACATAGCCATAAACAGTTTAAAAGCGATTTTTATAGAAATAATGTTTGCCCTCATAATTCAAAAGAACCATTTAGTGTTCAGTAAAGTTTTTAGTTAGTGTCTGTCTGACCAGATGGTATACAAAGGTAGCGAAATTAAATGGATGACAGGTTCGTCTATATTCCTAAAAAAAATCTCAATAGGTCTACAATTGTCAAGTTTAAAGAAAATTAAACAACTTTATAGTAAGAACGTGAAATAATATTATTAAACCTCCGTTATTGAAATATCTATCTACATTACTTTAAACTCCATTTCTAGAACGAATTATTTTAAGATCCTCTTGTTAGCAAGCTTGTTAGCAGAATTTACAATATTGACTAATATTTCTGCCAATTTAGCGAATTATATAAAAAGCTGATATTTCTAGAAAAATAAGAGTTAATACTTGTGTTGATCACCAGACATATTTGATGTGGTTTAATTTAGCTGATTGTGTATGTGAGTTTAAATGTTTGTAAACGCACTCACAAATACAGGAGAAATTCCTAGTGTGGGGCAATTTTTGTTTTAAAGAAGAAAAAAGAAAAGTTGGTGAGTCCTGGTGGCTGGTGGTTGCCTTTCTAACTTTACCTCTGGGGCTGGGGCAGTTAATAATTATGTCTTGATGGCAATTTTACTTAGGTACCTAACTTACTTAAATGAAATAATGTAAATAATCCAAAAATTTGAAGCCATGTGACATCTAACAACCCTCACTGGGCCCGCGTGGTGGATTACGGCCCGCTTATAGAGAGGAGGCCTGTGTCCCAACAGTGGGAACATTGTAGGCTGGTTATGGGTCAGATCTCCGCCACGAAACCATAGTTGCGAAACCGCTGTAGTTCTCAATGACTTGTCCGTTGTACGACATGCGAAAAGAAAAGGAAATAATAAGGAAATAATAATTTATTTCATAAAAACGTATACAAAAAGAGTACATTTAGCGAACAGTAGTAAAATTACCATACAATTATAGTGCCTAAAAATAAACTATTTCTAAAATATTTTTACTAAAAGTGCAAGTGGTAATGTAAAAGGAAACGAACCCGCCTGTTCTAATGATTTGATTATGACTCTATCTCTTTCCCGCGTGATTTCGCCAATCTGCTCGGACACCATTTATACCTTCGCGCTCAGCCCGCTATATTGTTGCGGTGCCGCGTTTGTTTCGCACATATCCGTAGCAGTCAACAAGTTTATAAAGCGAAACTTCATATCTTTTGTACACTGAATGTTGATTTTATGGAAACATTAATCAAAGAGGTTCAAAGTAGACCTATACCTATGTATTTACTAAGTCGAAACCGACGATATTTTGCTCCAATTGCTACAATTCAACTGATTCTCATGATGTTTCGCTACTCAAATCGCGACATAATGTAGTTATGTTTTTGTAGCAGAATTCGCTAAGCGGTTTCTCATCATTATTTTCACGGCGGAAGAGGAGGCTAAGAACCTAACTTATAAAATAGTACAAAAAGAAAAAGAAAATCAATTACTTAAGGGAAAATATGCGTCACATCCGCGCAAAACGACCATACCTTAGCATACATGCTTGATTATTCTTCACCGTCAGCCTACAGTACTCTATAGCAGTTTGACACACACGATGACTCTTAGGAGCTGAGCAAAACAAAAAAGTTAGAAAGAACGCGAACAGAAAACGAAGTAAAGTCCCGATGGGATGCGTCGCGATGGGTCTGAGGACGAAATTTCACGCGGACAGGGTCGCCAAACGAAGCTAGTATCATGCAAAGTTATACAGGGAATATTTTAAACCAGTACGCAAACTGTAACCAAGAATTCAGCATATAATTCTAGACGCCCTAGCGTAAAACAAAATCGTCGGTTATACAAAAAAAAATCAGCTTTCTCATAGAAAAGTGCAATATCTACGCGGTCAAAATGTATGGAACAGCAGATTTTTTTATTTAACCGATGCAAAATTTCTACGCTAGGGCGTCAAGAATGATATGCTGAACTCATGGTTACATTTTGCGCACTGGTTAAAATTTAATCCTTTATAATGAATGTAACAAAATTATCTGTCTGATTAAATGCAAAGTATATTATTTTCGTCTTTATAACGCATTTCAATAAAAGCTCGTTTCATATAGTATCATAGTAAACTGATACAAAAATATATGTCTGTTGATAAAGACCACTTCACATACAAGTGAATGAGCATTCGCTACACTCGCTGGACAATTTCAGATTCCTACTAAAATGGGAAATAATGTTGCACAATTTTTTCTTTCTTTATTTATTTATACTTTCGCTGTTATTTATAAAGGAGTGCTCCGATTTAATTTAGCGTGAACACTGAGCACTGAACCATTTCATATTGTAGCTCCCGACGAAAGCAGATGGGGTAAGTTTTATTTAGCAAAGCTTATTTAGATTGAACCGATCAAGTGCGTGTTGAAGAAGGCTTCCGTAATTGGGATTAATTTATCCCAAGAAGAACTTTGTAAAACATGTTCTCCCATACAATCCAACTGCAAGTAAGTTTTTACACACAATATTGATTTTAAACACCGCAAAAATAAATTTTGTATTTAAATCATTAAGTTTGTAAGCACGATATTGATTTAACCTACCGCAAAAATAAGTTTGCATGTCTAATTTTTGTTTTCGAAAATGCTATGAAACAATAGTGATTTATGTAATTAAATCAGAAAATATCTCTAAAACTATTGATGCCTCTATGGGTCAGCTTGCGGTCTAATCGGATGCAGCTGAATACCAGTAATTTACATAGATCTACTGCCTATCTGACATCCACAATCCAGTTACTGGGTAACACGATATGTCTTAATAAGACTAGTTGTCAGACCTTTGAGCTTCTGACTTCCCAACAACTGTTTAAGATCTACTGCCTATCTGACATCCACAATCCAGTTACTGGGTAACACGATATGTCTTAATAAGACTAGTTGTCAGACCTTTGAGCTTCTGACTTCCCAACAACTGTTTAAGATCTACTGCCTATCTGACATCCACAATCCAGTTACTGGGTAACACGATATGTCTTAATAAGACTAGTTGTCAGACTTTTGAGCTTCTGACTTCCCAACAACTGTTTAAGATCTACTGCCTATCTGACATCCACAACCCAGTTACTGGGTAACACGATATGTCTTAATAAGACTAGTTGTCAGACTTTTGAGCTTCTGACTTCCCAACAACTGTTTAAGATCTACTGCCTATCTGACATCCACAATCCAGTTACTGGGTAACACGATATGTCTTAATAAGACTAGTTGTCAGACCTTTGAGCTTCTGACTTCCCAACAACTGTTTAAGATCTACTGCCTATCTGACATCCACAATCCAGTTACTGGGTAACACGATATGTCTTAATAAGACTAGTTGTCAGACTTTTCAGCTTCTGACTTCCCAACAACTGTTTAAGATCTACGAAAGACAGCCGGGACCAACGGCTTAATGTGCTTTCCAAGAAAAGGAGAGATCTGAACCTGTAATGGATGGTTACACATCCACGAACAGCAAGCATCGCCTTCAAAAAAAAAAAAAAAAAAACAAATCATTTTTATTTCAGGCATTGTATAAGTACACACAAATACATTTCACCCATAGTGACTACTCGTACATGTCATAAATAAGTATGTAATTGTTATTAATAAGTTATAATAAGTAGGTATTTTAGGTATTATAAATTATAGATTTACCCGATGGACCCGTGTGGCTGTTATTATTTATTGATGCCCTGTTTTTTGAATTATTATTATTAATAAATAGGCCTGCTCTTGATCTCGATATTTATCAGACGGGGCTGTACGGTGTACCGTTTGTAGCTACAAGAAACGGTCTTTGGACTATCCTTAACGTTTTGAGATTTTTTTCGGCCAGTGTCTCTTGTTGAGGATTGTCTTTTTCCACCAACGCCTAGACTAGGTACCCACCAGCTTCAAACATTATACAATGGATCAAAGGCGCTTCGCAAGGAAACGATGCAGCCGACAAACTTGCCAGAAGGGGGTCAAGCTTGGCACCCGTTAGACCTGAACCCATCGCGCCACTCTCCATCGGGTATTTAAGCCCTCTGGTAAGGAACCGCACTACAGACTAAATTCACAAACTATGAGTGGACTTCACGGAGTATAGGCCTCACTAAACTGGTTTTCTTAGTAACTAAACCACAGCTGCGTACAGTTACAGCAGCTTTAACTGGCCACGGGTCTTTATTTATTTATTTGGAAACTCAACAGCTTATAATTAATTTACATGAGTTATGAAAAACAATTATCTCATAAGCCAATTGCCGAGTTTCACGGCATTGATAGAGCTAGGTTAACTAGAAGTAGCGAAAGAAAAAGCAAAACCTTATACAAATGCAGCTATCAAAATAGGTAAACAAAATAGGTAATGTACAATTGTTGACACATTGCTCACATTAAAATTGGAAGTTACAAGTGTGTAGGTAGGTACTAACCTAAATACTATGACTATGTTAATTAACAAAAAGGAAAAACTACGGAAAAATAACATAAAATAAAATATATTGTTTAACATTGTAAATACATTTCCAGTTAGTTAGGGTCATTTAATAAGCACCTCTTTGTCATAGAAGTCACAGACCGTCCGCTGTGCAGGCCCTGCATGGAGGACGACGAGATAGCAGCTCATTTTCTTCTATACTGCCCGGTGGTCGGCTCGTACAGAGCAAAGTACTTCGGTAACCCAAGTATCCTCCGTGAGATCGTCAGTAACACCAAACCGTTGCTGGCCTTCTTTGAGGAGCTTGGATGGATAGAATAATTGATTTTCCCACCCTTACGCAAAATACGTGCGATGACGTGGAATTGAAGGCATCAGCCCGTATTACCTATAACCTATAAGATACCTGCCTCATCTCAAAAATTCACCTGTATTTTGCAAGCACCTAAGTCATTGTATCATAGTAGAACTTGAGTTACGAATGAGGAATCAAAGAAATGCTTTGGTGAGGATGTGGTTTGGATCATCTTACCTACTATGTAAAATATGCGTAGCTTTCTGTCACAAATCCAGGTAAGATTATTCATGTTGACAATCTCAAAATTGTATTCATATAACATTTTAAAACGCATTGCGGTGTATACATTCATCAAAACCAAACAAAGAGACAAAAACATTCTAATTTGTAGCCATAACCTTCATCACAGTACGGAAACTGTGTCCTATTGTTCAATAATGCATTCGTACCCGGAAAGGGCCACAAAGGGAGCTCATATGAAAATACTTCAGATAATAAACGAGAAATATGAGAAATGAGATACTATACCGTTTCCTTGTTATATATTTAACGATATTACAAGGGCTCCCATAAAAGGGAGATGTATGTTATTTTTATGGCTTAATTTTCTGATGCAGTCAGATCCTTGTCTTAAATAGGTCATGAATTTGGTTTTTAAATTATTGCTTGAGGCTGTTAATTTTCTAGTTCTTTAGAACATGAGTAATTTGTAGATACGTTACATACTGTATGCAATTTGGTGACAAAAATTACTGATTTTTATAAAGTTTTCTACCCCGGAATTAACAATATTTCTGTGCGTATTTCAAAGAAGTTTCTGTACTAAATATTTAGGTACGGTCAGGGGCAAAAGTCGATTAACAATTGCTACTTTTACACATCATCTATATTGACACTTTGTATTTCAGTATTTAATAGCTCAGAGTTGGTATTCTTTTTTAATTTTACTTCTACACTGATTTTAAATAAATAATTAAAATTCTAAAACTGAAATGTTAATCGACTTTTGGCGCCACCCTAACTATAATTTCCGATTGAATTTCAGGTAATTAACTACAAATTAAACAATAGGTAAGTTCTGAGATATGTTTTCAAATTTCCCGAAACTTTGTTCAGCCATTCTTAGAAACGTAATCGAGCACAACTTTCAAACATTATGTAATGGAGCCACGTGTTAGAACAAGAAAACAAGGGAAAAAGTCTTATAAAGCTGTTTGGACTTATGGGACTGAGGTGAAAGAAGACTTAAGAAAGTTACACGGGTTGTGCGGACTTGTGCGTCGCGTGTGCAGCACTCTAAGGGCCGTTACACATGGCGTCATTGCCAGCGGCAACTGTAATCATAAAAATCTAAGAGTGAGTAATGCAGCGGTGCCATGTGTAACGGGCCTCATTGCGTAACACATTTTCAATCACAATCCGAAATATTTTGAAGGAAATCATTAATCCATTACTTCATAAATGTTTAAAATTCATGTAAAATTTAATTCACGGTTAAAATTCGTCTGATCCACAACGTAAATAACGTAATTAATTTTGCTGAACTCTTAAGTTTATAGTCCTTGTCAGTGCCTATGAATTAAGGTCAATATGATTTTGTTTTGTTCCTTGAGTGGCATCCTTTTTTGAATAAACCTGTATTTTCTCAGAGCCAGTTAGAAGCAGTTTAAATAGTGATGACCAAATTTGTGATTTTGTATGATAAACAAACCACACCACACCGCAACGTAACCCCCTGCACCGCCCCGAAACACACGGTGCTTTGCGGAAATTCATGGTAACAGTTTGCGCACTCGTTAAAATTTTATCCTGTATATGGTTCGCAGCAGGTGGTGCTCTGCAGATTCTGCCTACCACCAAGGAAACAAGGCGTAAGTGTGTCAGTCATTTTTAAACAATAAAAAACTAGAACCTTCCCATTCATCTACCAAACAACCTTGCTCATCTTCACAAAATATCGCAAAATAATTTATTTAGGAAGCAAAATAAACACAACATTTCGCTACAAGACTGTCACGCATACTTTATTTATTTCTAGGTAAATGGGTTATACATCTCAGTCATTCCGTCCTATTCACGCCCTGAAGGCTTCCTCCTTCATTTTCTTCAGAATAGGTTCACGTTTCGGGGTTCAAATATCTTAGACAAAACAGCTACTTTTAGCCAGATAGAGCTAAACACGTGATTGAGTTGGTCCCTAAAGACGAGCTTCGCCTTGTGCTTTGCCTTTTTTCGGCTGAAATTGAGCCCTGACTATGAATAAACCTTGCATTGGTTTGTGTATAGGTGACGGAAATAAGAATTTGCTTGGGAGTATATCATTGGACACGTAGTAGATATTTTTGTCTTGTTAATGTTGTAAAACGAAAATATATGCTGTTTTCACTTTAATAATAAATAATTAATTAAACGTAGCCGTCTTTAATATTTATTACTTATGCTCTGAATATGTTTTACCCTGTTGTTTACCGAAATACAAAACAAAACGTCTTCATATATCTTCATTGAAAATTAAGAAGTAAAGGTATTTTTTTCTAATAACCATTTTTGTGCGATCGATTTTTAAATTACCATTAATTTATTAAAGTAATACAGGCTATGTAGCTCCAATTTTATTTTATTTAAAATAGACCGCTATATCGTCAACCTATAAATTATCATTATCAATTATGGGTGTATGTGTAAAAACTGGCCTGAAATAAATGTTTTTTTTTTTATAACTTTACTTATAAGCTACTTTACTAAGAAGTAGGTACCCGTACAAACTTTTAATAAACTTGCTCAAGAGGCAATCTCTTTAACACCTTTGATTGGCGACCGTTTATTAATTGGCAGTTGAGAAAGACTTAAGCAAACACCTACACAAATAAAAAAATAAAAATACAATTGCCTTCTATTTCTTGCTGGTTGAATTACATAAAATAATAGGTATACCTAAATACTACATGCAATCATAATTGAACATTTAAATTCATAATATAATGTAGCACTAAGTTTTCAAGCAAACTCTTTTCTATATTAATTAATTAACAAAATTTTAAAAATATACAATTTTCCATTATTAGGTAAATTATTACATTTTATTTTTACGATTGTTTTAGTTTGTATAGCAAATACCAGGTACAACTAATTAATTATGTACTGGAATTTAAAAAGAAATTATGTTTAGTACCAACATCGTATTTTACTAAAGGCAAAAATTGGATCATTTATTTTCCTGGGCTGAATGCTGAGATAATATCACAGATAATATATCCCTATCTCATTCTAGCCTTTTTATTCGAGTTTTTATATCTGTTAATGAGGACTCTGTAGAGATACACGTATCCAAAAAGTTTACCACACGTAATGATACTGACCACTTTGTTAGACCCTGTCAAAAAACGCAATAAAAACTAAAAAAATTAGGTTATAATTTGAAATGTCAAATCGTTTCTGTATTTGACAAAAGAGATCAAAACCACGTACGAAAATACAGAAATATTAATTTACACGTTAAAATTGAGTTTTGTAGGGACAACGTGACCATTTTTTTAAATCATATGTTTCAGAAAAGGATAACAAAGGTTACGCTATGTTGTTTACTTTTTATACATATTCAAGCATCCGGATATACAGGTATTTCAAACTGATGGCTTTTTAGAATTACTGTTCAGAAGATTTGCATATAAAACGAGTAATTATTTCGCGTGTTATTAATGAATATAAACATTTTGTAACGTGACTTCGTATGTCCGTGCTCAGACCCGCTACAGGTTTAATGCCTCGCTTTGTGTGCAAATCTAATTAAGTTCTTGGTTAGTTTCAGTAGTTAACATTATTGTTTAGCTGTTTAGAAATTACACTTTAAGTCGATAATACGTATACCCACGTGCTATAACTTCGTCCTTGACTAAGATTGAAGAAGATTAGTCTGTATTACATATTTTCATAAACGACACACATTTCTAGACTAGCCTCTGATGTTATATCGTGAAACTTCTGTTGTCTAGCAGTTAACACTGCCAGGAGTTGACTTCCGCGTCCCTGTTGATTATTAAATCCTGCTTACATGTTATTTTTTTTAGGTACCTAGATCATATTTTTTTATTTATAGGGAATTGATTGTTCTACGTTTCATAAAACTCAAAGTACGTTCATAATTTAAATATAATCTTCTTCATAGCAGTCAGTCCCGAAATTGGCTATGAGCTTGGCATTTTCAGCAGCGTCCATCTAATCCTATAGCGTGCAGATAATAGGACATGCTGAACAAGATATTAAGCGCCCCATTGTTTGTGTGACAGCACCACATTTACACTCATCTTAACATAGCATAAAACAAATTCGCTCTTCGTGTCTGTGCTTAGATCTTCTTGACTCCGCAGCAGATTTTAATGCGGTTTTCATTAATAAACAGAGTGATTCCCGGAAAGAAGGTCTATGTGTATAATACATGCATATAATAGTAGGGAAAAAGCGAGAATTCCAAAGATCTTTTATGTGACTCATTCCGGGTGGCGCAGCGTGTGATATAAATAGCGCTTCATATTCATATCTTCCCTGTAGTATACCCACTCCACACTGACACCACATTAATACCTACATAGCACCCGTGCAAAGCCGGGGCGAGTCGCTAGTATAAATATAATAACAACATCATTTGAAAAATGATATTTTACAGCGAAGACATTCTGATTCATACTCTATTTGATTTTAATGAGACGTGACTATGTGTTGAGGTAATCAAAAAATGGATTCATTTTTATTACCTACAGACACTAAGTAAACAAAGACATTCAAATTAAGATATCACGTGTATTTGCAAGCGAAACTAATATCTAAGTAGTCAAGTATGACGGTATATCATGCAATGTTTAACTTAAGTATTTCAGCTACGTTGTATGATAATAAAGGTTTACGTTTGTAAGTGCCATCTTAGCTTGAGAACAGTCAGATATTGTACTAAGTTTTATTTACTTTTGTCATCGAGTCGTTCTCGAGACGAGAAATAAGTCGTACGATGAAAATCCTCTAGTTTTAATATAACGTACTGGAATATTTTTTAGGGAATTTTCATAGCAGCACGCTGAGAAGAAATATCTTAACATAGATACTAACAGCCTTATCCATAAAAGTTATCGAACATCTAAACAGTTGCTAAAGTGTGGTTTCTCTTTGAAAAACCAGACTTTAGCAAGTGTTTAGATGTTCGATAACTTTTTATGAATAAGGCCGTAACAGTTTGACTGTGTGTCTCGTGGAGTCACTTTGTCTAAGTATTGAAACTTAGAGTCACGGTTTATTAGTCGATTATTTATTAGTTGTATTGATTTAATTGATTGTTGTTGATAATAGAAGAAAATCGAAGTAATGTGATGTGAATGTGAAAATGTGCCAATTGCCTAGTACGTATTTCCAGAGTTGTCGATTCACCCACATATCGCCTACAGAAAATAATTATATTATTCAAAAGTGTCGATTCACCCGTTTCGATGAGTAAATTCGTTCGATTAAAATGAGTTTCATCTGTTTTCTAAAAGGTCATGCAGGTTTTAACTAACATGCAATGTTTGCTAACCAATCTTGTTGACAAAAATACGTTAGCTCTTTACGAGTCTAATCCGCGGTATGATCCAATTAACCTGCTCCAATCTCGTTCAATTAATATTGATTTCATGAAAAATTCGTAAATTCAAAATAAAATATCAATAACAACATCATAATATATCCTAATTGGTCACGTTAAAAACAATATCCTTTCAAAATTGGTCAAAACAAAATAATGAAGGTTCCGTCCATTCGAAGCTGTGATCAGTGCGTGCTCAGCCTTATGATTAATTGGCAAAACGTGCCATTAATCCAACCCACTTTAGATTCTAATGCCGTTGGGCCCGTATTGATTACTGTGTCTAAATTAATCTGGATTTTGGGTCTATGTGCCAAATTAGAACCCTGGTTTAGTTAGAAGTATTTAATGTGAACTTTATCAATCTGCCTAGGTTTGTCCCATCTATGTTGGGGTCTGTTTCCAGTCTAACCGGAATCAGATGCAGCTAAATACCAGTACATATTTAACATGGAGCGACTGTCTATCTGACCTCCACAACTTAGTTACTATACTCCATTTGAAATAAGATTAGACATTTAAACAAACCTTTTTTACAGTCCGTTCAACTGATTCTGACTTCTATACCGTAGGCATAAGGATGGCATTAAAAGCAAAAAGTATTTACAATACCAACTGTTTACTGCAGCTGCCATTTTTCATGACACCAACGCAATAAAGTCAAATTAATCTTATTTCAAATGGAGTATAGGTAACTCGATAACCCTTGGTAAGTGACATAAGGCATAAGCATATTATAAGTTGACATAAGGCAAATTTAATGTTTTTCGTGTTTCGTAATGCTAATTACCTACTACTGTATAGAATCAAGTTCTTCTAACTTAACAGACAGCTGTGTTGCTGGAGAGTTTCTTGCGCCACTTCTTCTTCCCAGCTAAAGCACTAGGAAGTGGTGAAGGGCGGGCGTTTTCTTATGTAATTTTGACGTTCAAAAAGAGCTGACTCTCAGCCTAGTTTGAATAAATGACTTTTGATTTTCATTTTAATTTTAAGACTAGTTGCCGTAACTACTGTCATAGAAAGATCTACAACTGACAGCCTGGACCAACGGCTTAATGTGCTTTTCGAGGCACGGGGGTGTCTCGATTTGTAATAGATGTTCGCCCAACTACGAACCGTGCTTCGATCGACCTGTACGGCTTTTATTCTTTGGCTACGAGCCCGTTTAAATATGCACTGTCACTGTATGTTCAGTTTGACTTAAGGCTGGTACAGACTAGCGCGACGTGACGGTCGCCTCGGGACACTCGTAGAACAATTTCTATGATAACTGCATGGAAATTGTTCTACAAGTATCGCGTCGCGCTGTCTTGTCACGCAGTCGCGTCGCGCTATCGTGTCGCGCTGTAGCGTCGCGCTGTCGCGTCGCACTGTCGCGTCGCGCTTTTACGTCGTGCTGTCGCGTCGCGACTGTTTGGAGGAGCCTTTACGGTCCTATACTTTTGTTAGTCTTTTTTTCTGTCGATTTGTGAAATTCGTCTTGATTACACGAATTTCACAAAAAGAAAAAGAAATGCACTCTGTTTTGGTCACAGCTGCACAACAAGAATAGAATAATGTCAATCCCGATTCTTTTGTGAATATTGCCCAATGAAAAAATACAGACAACAACGCTTTCATGTTTTAGTGATATATCTAAGTACTAGCTTTTTCCAGCGGTTTCGCCCGCGTGGAGGTCGAAAATTATCCCACGGGACCATACTATCGGGATAAACAGTATCTTATGTATTAATATCCAGGTTACAAACTATCTGTTTGCAAAAATTTCATCCAAATCCGTTCTGTCGTTTTTGCGTGTTTGAGTAACAAACATCTAAATATCCAAACACCTAAACATACACACTTTCACATTTATAATATTAGTTGGATAGATATAGTAGGACCACATTTTTATTTATTTAGGATTTCCAACAAAATATATACACAATATTCGTTATATGTTCAAGTAGTCAAAGGTTGTAGGACATGAGATAAATTCGCGTAAACGAGGTCGCACGGTTGGACGGTTGCCAACTACCTATGAGGCTTTCCGGCTCGCTCATCTAGCAGATAATAACTGTACCGGATTTTGAAGATCGTTTCGGTTATAGCGGTTTTGTTGCTTTGACTGAGTGATTTTGGATGCTGCAACGCTTGTATATATACATGTCATGGACAACAAGAATTAACATTACATCACAATAACATTACAACAACATAACATTACATTAACACAACATCACATTAACATAACATCACATTAACATAACATTACATTAACATGACATTAACATAACATTACATTAATATAATATCACGCCTGTAATCCCCGAAGGGTTTTTTCTGTTTTTTTTTGAGGTTGGGAAATCATCAAATAACTTCTCCCGCTCTGGGTAGAGCAAGAGGGTGTGTCAGTCTTTTACTGAATAAAACCCACCCGTATTCCTTTAGTTGCCTGTGTGCCAGGGGCCACGGTATCTCTTTCGAACAACCCGCAACCCTGGTAGAACAACCCGCACCCCTGGCTGATCCCCGAAGGGTTAGGCTGACGTGTACTTAAAGTACACCTTTCGCCAGTTATGTTTAAGTCCCATGTAATAGGGAGTGAGCCTATTGCCATCACCTAGGCACAAATTCAGACTCTTGGCTGCTCGTCGACTCGGGCTGCTTCTGAGACATTCCTGTTGGAAAAGCTCAATAACACTTTGCCCGACCCGGGATTCGAACCTAGGACCTCATGCTCAGCAGTAGCGCTTGCGACCACTATACCAACGAGGCAGTCAGCACCAATAATTAACCTGCAATATAAATTGTTCGTTTGTACAAATCACAACTGTCATTGCAAGATGTATGAAATGGTTATGAAGAGCTTGTGGCTCGTTTGATATTGTTAACAGTTTTAACTGTTTATTTATTTTACTCCGAAAGTCCTAGGCTAACATTTGTTACTTCTAGCTATAACTATGTAAACATAATGCCCTATTGCAAACGTAAGCGGGCACGCCCTTTATGCCTGGAAGCTTTAATTTAGGTTTTAAGTTCTGTTTATGTTTTTACTATTTATTTCTGCTTGAGTAAATTTTATGTTTCGTAACGTTAATTTCGTACCTACCATTGTATAGAATCAAGTTCTTCTAACTTAACAGACAGCTGTGCTGCTGGGGAGTTTATTGCGCTACTTCTTCTTCCCAGGTAAAGCACTAGGAAGTGGTGAAGGGCGGGCGTTTTGGGGGACTGTCTTATGTATTTTTGACGTTCAAAAACTGCTGACACCAGCCTAGTTTGAATAAATTACGTGTGGTAGAAGGTTAAGCTATGCTTGCCGCGGTCGATTGGTGGATGGGTGACCAACTGACCATCTGTAACATATCGAGACTTATCCGTGCCTCGGAAAGCACGTAAATCCGTTGGTCCCGGCTGTTATTTGTACATCTTTGACAGTCGTTTGCCGGGTAGTCAGTAGCTCGAAAGTCTGACAACCAGACTTACCAAGGGGTATTGTATTACCCAGTTAGGTACTGAATTGTGGAGGTCAGATAGGCAGTCGCTCCATATAAAACACTGGAAGCCGACCCCAACATATTTGGAAAAGGCCTAGGCAGATTTATTGAATTGTATGAAATAGCCACAGCACCGTAAATTGGCATATAGCGTGGTTCTTTGGCGTATGGCTAAAATCGGAACGAGCGCCGCTATAAACATAATCTTTGTCAGATCATGTAAGTTCATCACATGATCTCACCAAGATCATGTCTGGACTAGACCATTTCAAACTACATTAGTGTCTGAAATGTTCGTTTAAGGAAAGAACCACACAGATATTCATATACATTTATTTCATTCCATATTGTATTAAAGATGTTACTAAGTTACTTGCCCATTCTTCTCCATACGAAACTACATTTTGGAAGGGGCGACTAGAATCAATTCTATTTTAATGTAAATGTTGACGTTCAAAAGTGCCTTTTAAGTGCCTATTTGAAATAAATGCTTTGACTTTGACTTTAAGAGCTTAAAGCTAGGTACAGAAATATGGACCCTGTAAGGGCACAGCAAAACGATAAAATGAAGATTACCTACTAGAATAAAATTAAAGCTACTACATAAATAAAAATAAAAAAATCTAGGTGTTTGAATTAATTTAGAAATAATAAAAGAACATAAATTGCAAACTTTTACTTTAAGACATTATGTGTATTGCTATTTTGTTTGCCACATTGCCAACATTTCAACACTCCATTCTACAATATGGACTTAGTGGTAAGTTTTACCTACAGAGACATGGTCATTATGGACCCTATCAGGCACAGCAATGTTAACTACATAATTAGCTTGAATACTAAAGCTTATAAAATTAATTAAATGCTATAAATGTAATTTAAAGAAATAATAATTAAAAATTAATAAAATCCCTACTGAATAAAAATATTAAGAAATATATAATAAAAAATAAAAAAACTTAAGATAAGAATCAATCCGTGCAAGTATTTGTCAGTAACCGTGTAGCTGTGCTTTCCACATCTTCTTCCTTTCAGAAATTCGAAAGCTTTACCTAACATTTTCATTACACGTGTTCAACATTTTGTAATTATCAAGTGCTATCAAGCACGCTCTGTCTTAACATGGAACATTGTTGCTTAGTTCCGGAATATAATACTGCGTTAATGAGTTATTTTGAGATATTCACAATTATATTTCAGCCAAATTGTCACAAATCTTGGCCTGATTGGCGCAAACCGTGTCAGTTTTTGTTATTGTGCGACGATATTATTTTGGTTCTGGATTTTTCTTTCATTTATATGCGAATCATTTTGCTTTTGCTTTTCATTGCCTCAAGCAATTAATATTTGTACAGATTTTAGTTCGAAGTCGCAGATCTGGTTGCCTATGTTTATGAAAAATGTCTTTAAATGAAACTACTTTTCACACTTTTCAACTTTTTTCTTTTTTTTTACGTGCAACGATGTTTGGTGCTCGGTTTTCTTTTCATAGATCAAGCGATTTGCTTTTGACCTATGGATTATGCCGATTCAATAAGTAAAAATATAGGTTCGTATCAAAGGTCTAGGTGACACACTACCTACATATCAGTGGAAAACTATCCCGTGAATTTTTCATTCAGGACAGATAGCGTCCCACGCTCTACAGCTTATTCTAAACCAACATGCTTACTTTAATAACATCACAGAGACTACGTTAATATGAAAATTCAGTTAAAAAAACGGGTAAGTTTGTTGACGGTGTGACGGTAGACTAATAAAGTGAATGCTGTTTAATAGTTTGCAGGAGCTTTGAATAATGGGTGTTGTTTTTAATATGCAGCAGGGTGATGTAAGTTTTAACGTAAGTCCAGTGTAGTCGTTTATTACGCGCTGCAGCGCAAAAACACGAAAGCTGCCGTCAGCATGTTACAAAAATGTTACTCAGCGTAAAATTCTTGGTGAAAGGCCCACACGTGTGGCGAATTCGGGTGGTATATCTGCAACATTTTCGTGCTAGAGACTGAAGCTACTGTATATGACGCATAGGTTGTCAAAGAGTCCAACAGTCTACTAATTTGTGGTGTCACACTAAGAAGTTTATCAATGTATTGCCAACCAGAAGGTTTTGTTTCCTAAGGAAGCGGTAAACGGTCACAAATTACAGCTACAGTTTCCAGGACCAGCTACGGTAAAAGAGCCGCCCCATCATGCAGATAAATACCAGTATTGTACATGGAGCGATTGCCTTTTTGACCTCCACAACCCAGTTACTGGGTAATACAATACCTCTTGGTAAGACTAGTTGTCAGACTTTCGGGATGGAGATCGGCTGGTGGTGGGAGATCTGCGAATGACAGCTGAGACCAACGGCTTTCCGGGGTATAACTGGGGGGGGTGGGTAGCTTAACCTGACCGATCGTCCCGTGCAGCTGTTATGGCTTAGCCACAAGCCCCCACAGAGAAGAGCTGCCACATAGTGTCCACAATTTACGGGCGAGTGACGTCACTGAAACTTTACTTATGAAACTTAGCTGGTGTGTTTTCTTAGAGAGCGTTTTTGACACCGTAAAGTCAAACCCCGCTACCCAAAGATTAAAATCGTTAGATTTGCCTTCACTTCAATGTTTCAATCAATATTGCGGTTTGACAGCTTTTATATAGAAAATTGACAAATTGCCACAATTAATTTTGAGATAAAAGTTAACTGACTATTGAAAAATCAGCCCTAAGTCACGCAAAAACTCAATGTTGAGAAGAGTGAGCTCAAACATCATTAAATAGCGTTTCCATGGCAATTAAGTCAAGTTACTGCGTAAAGCCCTATTGTGCAAGTTTATTGACTGTGGCAAACCAGAAAATTGAAGCAACAATAATTGACTGGCACTGTCTTAACAACACGTGTAAGTATTGCACGACACGGGCAAGTTAACTGCTGTTCAAAACTGGTATAGGTGTAAACAGCATCTTCACATGTTCTGACCATGATCATGTCTGGACTTTATAGGAGACTGTCATCTCTGAGTGTGTTTTAGCCTTCTTCTCAGAACAGTCAGATTAGATACGACCTCATTTAGTTTTTTAAATATGATTGGCGCATAATTTTTTTGGACAAACCTATTTACAGAAACAAAATCACTTTTCAATATTTAAAAGGAAAAACTGACTGTCTGACATTATCAACGCACAGCCAAAACTACTGGGACTAGGAAAGTTAAATTTTGCATACGGCTTCCTTTTAAAATGTAGCGGAGTACTAAGAAAATGTTTTTGTAAATTCCTTTAAGGGAGTGAAAGAGGGTGATTTCTTTTGTATGAAAGGTCACATTCTTTGTGAAAATAAATGAAACTTGGCATCAATACTTATCCCAAGTTAATCATAAAGTTTTTATTTTTTTATTTACGCCGACAGGAAGATTATGATAAGATTAAGATGGATTTTTTTTTGCATGGGAAATCAAATAACTTCTCCCGCTCTGGGTGGAGCAGGAGGGCGTGTCAGACTTTTACTGACTAAAACCCACCCGTGTTCCCTCAACTGCCTGTGTGCCAGGGGCCGCGGTATCTCTTTCGAACAACCCGCACCCCTGGCAAGCATCGGCCCTTGTGGACCCCACCAGTTGGTGCTGACATCTCTCTGAGGCGCGCGTGGAACAAAACGCGCCGTCGACCCGGGCTTGATCCTTACCGGACAGGGAGCTACCCATTACTCGCCGTCCGCAAGCCCGCGCCTATGGTGGCCGGGAATCAGCCTGGGAGATTAAGAAGGATTAAGGGATGTTAAAGTTTGTTGGTGAAAATACTAAATCTACACGGGGAAATTCGTGGGCGAAGTGCTAGTTTATAAATAAAATATGGTAACCATCGTTTTTTTAGGAACCGTAGCTTTATAGATCTTTCTATGAGTAATCAGGAAAGTGAGCATTGATTTGTTCAAGGATCATACATCAAATAGCGAAAGAACAACACAAATCGTCTGGAAAAATGTTTATAAGGTACCAATACTTTTGACGAGGATTTTCTAAATTCCATCATACTGGCGTATTTTTTACCAAAACCTTTTCGATATTCCAAATCTAATAAAAAGCCGTTTTAAAACTCCCCATGCCAAAAATACCTTTCCGTTTTTTACTTTGTGCCGCAATAGAGTTATGTACGTATATTTATAATGAAATTCCATCGTCAATAACGGTAACAAAAAAAGAAGGTTTTTGGATCGTTTTACAATATTTTTCAATATAAAAACGTTTTCCAAAAAAAATTATCCGAAAAAAACCCTGCAAAATGAAAAATAACTGTAATTTCGGAAGTCGGTGTCTTTGGATAAGTATTTTAATTTTTTGTCACCGCCTTCCGAAATTAAAGTTATTTTTCACTTTGTAGGTACAGGTAGTGTTTTTCGGAAGGCGGATGTTTTTATTCTTGGAAAGTTTTTATTTTTCACATTGTAGCTATAGTAATAAAAAAATTCATCATCCTTGAGTTATTCTCAAAGTCAAAGCCAAAGTCAAAGCATTTATTTCAAATAGGCACTTAAAAGGCACTTTTGAACGTCAACATTTACATTAAAATAGAATTGATTCTAGTCGCCCCTTCCAAAATGTAGTTTCGTATGGAGAAGAATGGGCAAGAAACTCCACCGTTACTCTTTTAAAATGTTTCAAGTACAATATTTACATTCATTATATGATTATGTGTGAAAACGATGCACCCAGAATAAAATTACCATACCAATAGGAAAACAGAATCAAATTGAAGCAATACAGATAAATTAATCAAAGTCAATTAAATCAAAACAATGCATATTTATGCGATAGCAGCAATCGCAGTTTACTTGCTGTCATTTTTTCAAGAGTTCCGTTGTCCGTCTCCGAAACTCCTCATCAGATCTATATGAAATTTAAATGGGACCATTTCGGAATAAATATAATTCGATTATAAGAAGAATTTTGTAAATCTGTCTATATATGACGGAGTTATGGCCGAACATACATACAACGAACGAACATACACAAACATACCGAATTAATAACTTCCTTCTTTTTGAAGTCGGTTAAAAAGAGATCAGAAAAATCTTGTGAATGTTTCATGCAATTTCTACTCATATATCCATTCTCCGATAAAAAAAACGTGTTTTTTTTACTTTTATGGTAAGGCAGATTTTCGCAACTCGACGACGCCGGCGCGACGCGCGATCGTCCGACACGATTCTGGTAAAACCATTTCCATGTAGTTTTCATAGAAATTGTTAAACTAGAATCGCATCGCACCTGTCTACAAGAGCCTTAAAATGCAGCTGGCCCAACTGCTACCTCTCATTTGTAATTTGGCCTGAAAAAAGAGTGCAAACATACTTATATTTTTAATCACTTTATATTAATAATAAATCATAAGGTTTTACCGAAAATGCTTTCTACGCTTCCCTCACCATTATTTTAAGCTAGAGCTAAGGAAGATCGTTTCGATAAGGATTTGGGCCTCAATGTAATAAAGCTAATAAATATCCTTTGAGAGTAAGTGGAGCAGAACCAACAAATCATTGGAATCTGTCCGTATATTTTCTAGGCTATGTTAAGGCAGTAATTTGTCAATGCCGAGATAAAATTTCCTGTTATTCCTGCCTCTAATGTCATCCGATATAAGGTGGTGTCAGTAGAACACACTGACTGATTGTTGTTGGAATGTCAGGGCATCTCATAAGCTCTAGCTGTACAAGGATTTTTTGGTGCGTGGCGAAATTCTAAGCTAATCACGCTCTGAAAGCCGTGGACTTATTTAATTTTGCCCTAACTTTATGATCGTTTACTATTGTTAGGATGGATTAAATGATAAATGATTTTATTTCTGTATATGTAGGTTTGTTCAAACACTTTTACACATCAATCATATTTTTTTACACTACTAGCTGTCCCGACAGACGTTGTCCTTGTATGTGAACCGTTGGTACATTTGATACAGCGCCATCTATTGAATACTTACTTAATCCAGTCAACAGATACCGCCATCTGTTAGAATCGTTTAGAGCTAACAGATAATTGTGACTGTCAAATAATAAACAAATAATTTGCAATAAAATAATATTGTGACTATAAATTGAGATATAAGCTATCCTATCTTTCACGTTAGATTAAACTGCACACGGTGTGCAAATTTGATTAATTTAGGAGTCCATCGCGGACAAACAACGTGACGCGTAATTTATATATTGAGAAAAGATATGAGGTCAGCGTTTCCTATCTGACTTCTCTGAGAAGAAAGGCCGAAACAAACTCAGAGGTCACAGTCTCTTTTACAGTCCAGACATAATCTTGTACAGATCATGTGAAGACCATGTGGAATGGTGTCTGAAATGGTCTTTTGAGGAAAGAACCACACAGATTGAGTAGACCTGTCCAATCAGTGCACGCATTTATCAGTAATCACGCAGCTCAACTCGGAACTTGATGAGCTCAACGATCGATTATTTTGTTAAGAAACCGAACACGGCGGCATTATGCATGTTTTAGTTCATGACTTTATTTTTTCTGGAGGGCGCGACATTCAATTTAATATGACGCCACATAGCTTAAAAACTTATTAATAAGCGGAAGATTAAGACGCTATCAACGATGCCTCATTTTTCAAATTATGATAAGTAATTGAAAAGTTATAAGGAAACAGATGAACATACATACCCACATACATACATGCATACATACCGGTTAATCATAACCCCCTGTTTTGCTTCTTCATAGTCGGGATAAAACAGTTACAAAAATGTTTATACGTATAAATTTAAGATCATTGTAGTACTATATTTTCTTATACTAACGGTTTATTTATTTGAATAGGTACTTGTCGGTTTGACTTAGTTCTACAGTATAATTTATGTCTTTCAAATTAATGCTCATCAGAAAAAACAAATTGTGTCCATTTTTTTGTATTTGGAAAAGCTTAGCTGATTGCAGTAGCTAATTTTCTAGCATTGTTTTGCGTGTAATGTTGCCAATAATTCAAAATGATGCCAGGCCATTCTCGTTGGCCTAAATTCGTTTTTCCGTTTACTATTTCCGACAGCATAATAAGTATCAGCTAAGCAAATCTCTTATATAAACATGATTCGTGATAAAATATTACGGTTTATTGAAGAATACCCCATTTTATCGCCAATTGGTGGGGAAAGATAATTCAGGTTTTATTTTACGACGAAAAGCGAGACCTATAATTTACTTAATAACCATGCTTGAATTGCTCAATAAAAAATATTCTGGAAAACTTCCAAGGTCAGGGACTAGATTTCACACTTTGTCTTACTTAAGTAATTACGGAACTTTCAGATAGTAAAAATATTCTAGTTACTGCTTTTAATTTACGCCATTTCAACTAATAAGTACTTCAATTACGCTCTACGGGATATAAAGTCAATTGTTTTGAGTGAGTATATTTCATCGGAAAATGGATGAAATAATAACTATAGTGGACTTACATTTGAAAAACTTACTGACATACAACTTTTTGTAACATATTTATTTGTTTGACTGCAGGATTTTATCATGACCAGACCAGTTCCAGAACCAACACGCTATTTGATGATGCGGACGATATTCAAAGGCAGCTTGATAATGAAGCTAGGGATCGAATGAAGTTTGGTGGAGTAAGTGTCAACGAGTAAACAATGAAATAAGGGCCAAAGTCGTATTTCACGTTTAGGCACATTGCGTTGCATGAGAGTCACGAAAGATAATTTTCTCACTTACTAAATCTATTTAAGAACTTTCACTTATATTAAAATAAAACTTATCATTTATCAAATGCAAGGTGTTGCCCCAGGTAATCATAAAACAAAGACCCTCTAAAAGGTATATATTTTGGTATTTACAGCCGAAAACTATTTGGGTGTTCCATTTTCCCACGCACTTCCCTGATCACAACTCTATACTGGGATCTACAGAGGAGCAGATTAGATGTCGCCGGCACTTGGTAAGTAAAAAAAAGAAAGTAAATTGTCCCAATTGAACATGAACCTTATGCTTATGCAATAAACTTGAAAATCTATCAAAGAAATTTGACAGATTGGGGAAGCTTGATGTATTGGCGTTTGTACTGTACATAATATTATACAAAAGGCAAGTTAGCTCAAACGCCTACCAAAAAATATGTTTTCTTTATTTTTATTAGCCTTCTTTCTCCCACTGTAATATTTTATTAGCATGCAAAAAAGTAAAGTGTCCTTACTAAGAAGAGTGAGCTCACACATTATTAATTAAGTGCAGTTTCTATGACAATCAATTCTTAGGGCCTAAGCACACATCCGCCGCAAAAATAAAGTTGGGAAATTGCTCAACGAATTCTTCTAAAAACATTACAAGTTAATACATTATGTCGCGATTTGAGTAGTTTCCAGTACTCGGTCGCCATTCCAGGACCTTCCGGCCCCATCGGCCATCTTGCTTGTTCTGCGAGCAATGTGCCCTACCTACTGCCACTTAAGTTTGGCAATTCTTCGGAGTTTGTCGGTTTCCTTGGTTCTCCTACGGATCTCTTCATTTCTGATTCGATAGCATAGGGAAGCTCCAAGCATAGCCCTCTCCATTGCCCTTTGGGTGACTTACAGCCTTCTTATGAGGCCCATTGTGAATTGTAGCAGTATAATGTTGTCGTTTTCCACTTAGTAAATACAGTGAAGGTCTACTTCGGACCTTTTAGATTACTTATCTGCAAACTAACATGCATTAAAAAAAACTTGAGAGGTGTCAAGGGACACCCGGACGGAGTGAAAATATCTGGCTTTCTTTCTATAAGAGAGAGAGAGGGACAGACAAAGAAACATGCGCACGCCGCACGGCTTACAATAGCTTACTATAGCAAAAAGTGTCGTTACAACTTTTCGTGAGAATTTTTTCCGTCTAGCCCCCTTTCACAACGCGCGATAAGGAACTTCGTTCCAAAAAAAAATAACAGTTTTGCATAATAAACTTGTCGACTGCCACAGGTACCTATGTACGTGCGAAACTTAAGGGGCACTGCGAAAAAAGTGTGTTGAGCGCGGAGGTTTAACTGGCTTCGGCACAGATTGGCGAAATCAAGTGGGAAGGAGGATCATAATCAAATCTGTGCGTTAGGCAGTTTTGCTTGTCGTACAACGGACAAGTCGTGGTGGAATTACTGCGGTTTCGTGGCGGAGATGTGATACCCCTTACTTAATCGTCATGAAAACAGTGATATATTACTGCGTCATTTCGTGTGAGACGTGTCAAAACGAAACAGGAACGCGAAGGACTATCATTTGACGTGGTAGGGCGAATCTAACGATTTAAATCTTCGTTGTTTTCATGGTATCCGTCACTAACACCCAGTTGCAGAAAGACAAACATTAATTCCACATTATTAACGCTAATGATTTCATCAATTTCATGATGTGGCACAAAACAACTTTAAAGCGCTAAAGGTGCTTGCTTTTTGAAAAAAAATTGTGACACTTTACACTTCATTATTTAAAATTAAACAACCATTACAATCGAATCTAATGTTGCTTTCTGCAACAAGTTAATGGAAAATTAGTATTTAATAACGGCTTTAAAACTTAAATTTCGGTTCTGCAACCGGCTGTAAGGCTGTTAAGCGATCACCATTTTTCTATAAGGCCGTAGCTTAAGACTGAATTACTATAGCTACAACTGCAGCTGCCCTTAATGCCCCATCTCAAAAAATCACCTATACCTATGTAGTTGTACCTGGTATCACTCCGTTTGGTAGAACTCTGGGCTTCTATTGTTACCTACTGTCTATCCATCCCCTCCAGACCAGACACGAACGTTGAACACTATCGAAATAGGAATTCTGATAGTGTACTACTACAAGATTAAAATTCCTGATATCTATTCACTGAATACAATAGAAAACTTCATCTAACGTTTTCAAAATTTCTAAAACGACAAACCTGGCGAGATGCAAAAACTTATTTGAACAGAATTTGTAAAGGGTGCTTTTAAGTTAAAATACTGCTAAAGTCTCGTGAAATATTACAATTTCGTTGCACTTTCAGCTATTTCTAAAGGCGTGTTGACTTGCCTAACATTTATCACTGGTAACTTTGCTAATGCAAATGTTTTGCTTTCACACATGGCATTCGCATTATTACTCTGGCTGAATATTTTGAAACCTAAGCTTTTCTTGAGCAGTAAACAATTTTATTAAATGCGTGTGATCTTGAAAATACTTTCAGAGCAGCCATAAAGTTTGGCCAGAACTGATTTTGAAACACTACACAAGACATAAAACAAGTACGATGTGCCTATAGATTTTCTTAAGCACCCTTAGGACGAATTTCACCAATGAAATTCAACGCTACGAAAAACAAAACCTGATGAAAGTATTATAAGCAAAACAGTTTCTATCTATATATATATAAATTAATTCTTATTTCCCTTGGTCACGGCATCACACGTGAACGGCCGGACCAATTTTGATAATTCTTTTTTTGGTTGTGTTTGTTTTTTTCAGGAGAAGGTTCTTATCAAATAAAAAAATATTAAAAAGTTGCGAATTCAAAATTCATAGTTAAGACAGGACAACGTCTGTCGGGTCAACTAGTCTATTATATAAAAATGAATCCCTATTTCCCTTGGTCACGCCATCACACGTGAATGGCTGGATCAATTTTGCTAATTCTTTTTTGTTATTGTCAGGAGAAGGTTCTTATGAAAGAAAAAAAAGTTGCGATTTCAATATTCATAGTTAAGACAGGACAACGTCTGCTGGGTGAGCGAATTTCTTATAAATATGAGCAAATCAAATTATTAATCTTAACTTTAGTAAAAAAAATATAAGAAAACATCATCCAAAAGAACGGAACAGGTACAGTCATTCATACCACTTATAAATATATGATCTAAACTACGTTCAAAATCTGTTAGTATCAGCATTGTAGTAGAATATTGAAACAGACACTTATGTATAGAACCTTGTTTAGATGTCCCGCTATCGTTCAGTGAATTCAACCTTATTATATTGTGTGATGCTTTTAATAAGTGGGTCTAAAGACTAGGCAAATAAAGCGCCTTAATTGTTCCATTTATGCTATGCAGCATTAACTCGAGAATAGTCAAACCTATGTGTTGTTTCAGGATTGAATATCCTAAACTTAATACTTTGACCTCAACACTTAAAACATAGCAACATTTTACTCTGACCCTTAGACATACTATTCCACTTTAAAATATTATATTACTAGCTTTGACCGCGGCTCCGCCCGCGTGGATGTCGGTTATCATGTAAAAAGAAGCGTATGTCCTTCTCCATATCCCAGACTATATCTCTGCCAAATTTCATGACGAAACTTTAAACAAAACAACACAACATCACAATTCAAAACAACAAAGCTCTATAAGGCTAAACGAATCAAGGAAACTTCCTGAATTCTTTGTAACAACACTTCAGGGTCCCATTAAGTGTTTACGTTTTTAGAATACGACAAAAGAATGGTATTTTAATATTAATAGGAGCCTTAAAAGTATGCTTCTATTTTCGTAATGATGAGTGGGTAGGTACTTAAAGTTTTAGGTAGAAAGGAAGTGAAATTTACGTAATAGCAGCGTGTTAAAGCTTCGGACTTTAGCTGGGTTTATTAAACGAAATATTGCGCGGGTAATCTCCTTTGAGAGAGGAAATTTCCTCTCTCAAAGTAGTATCAAGATCATCAACACTATGACTAGACTGAAGAGAGAGATATACTACCCTTTAGTTCTACTAAAATCGTGTATACTAAAATGTGTAATTAAACTTAGAATTAGGAAAACCTTTTTTTTGTGTAAGTATCTAGAAAAGTACTGGCACTTACTACAAAGGCTACTGAACAAGAATAGTAACTAATTTTAATTAAGGTGGACTTTGTTAATGAAAAGACTAGATTCTTCATAACGAGAGACAAAAAATGTCCTTACTTAGTTAATTATCTGTAGACCAAAATGTCATGTGCCACATATTTCGGGTGAGATTTTCATATAACTATGTTACTAAGTTCTAAACTACAGATTATAGAGAAAAACGCTGAAAGAAAAAGAACCATAATTTGGGCTCAAAAAACGAAATCTTTATTGATTCTTATTTCATTTGGTAGCTAACTTGGTCGCTCACATGAAAAACTCTCGTTTTATTCCTCTTTAAAAGAAAGAGAAATGAGATTTGGATATCACTTTAATTTTATTTAAAAGCCCATGGTTTATTTTAGCGTTTCTGTCTAGGACATACAATCAACCAAAACGTGGGATGAATATTTTTCCCATAAGTTGGATTGATAAGCGTCTTGTCGACAAACACGCTCATAAGAGTTAGCCCTTTTGAACGTCATAAGTTACAAAACGCCATAGCATGAAGATGTGGCGTAAAAACTTCACTAGCTAATACAACTTTTCAAAATATTTTACAAACATGCAGAATAAGACTCTATGATTCTAGGAAAATTACAGCTTATAAAATAATTCTACCTCTACGGTACAGCAAAGTACATAATACCTTAATTTATGACTAGAATCCTAGCTTTCAGACTCCTAAGATTTTCAGTTGTTTAAATAAATAGAAAACTGACTGAAATGAGAAAACTTTTTGTTTACAAAACACTAAAAGGTTTTCTTATTTAAAATTTAACGTAGTTTTGACTGCTTAGGAAATCTGTTTATATAATGGTTACTTGCATTTTAAAATCTGTTTGGAATTTCTAGTGCTAGTTTTTAAAATAAAATAAATGTAATATGTTTTAAATGGAGAGGTACGGGTTGATTTTTCCAACGTCATAAATATTTTCTTAGTTTAAAATTGAAATTCAGAATTATTCATTGGATAACAATACCTATGAAATTATCCAAAAAAAACCGGAGTTACCGACATAGTTTGCAGAGTAAGCCACCTGAAGTGACAGTGGGCTTTGGATGTTTGTCGAAGGACCGATGGTCAGTGGAGCAGAAGAGTCCTAAAGTGAAGACCGCGTATCGGACCGATACCCTTCAGAAAGTGGCTTGAACAGAGTGGATCCGAAAGGTGGAGGACACGATGTTGCGGTGCAGCCTGGGAGAAGCCTTTGTTCAGCAGTGGACTCACTGCCCTGCCCATCCAATACACTGTAACTTTTGAAAACCACATGTGAGATACTGTAAGCTTTGTTACAGTTTTTCAGCATGTTTAAATCTTAATTTGAACGCTAAACAGTGCTTTTTAGCTTGCCATATCTTGCACAATATACATTGAATGAAAAAATTGTTGCTCAGGGGTACTAAACAGACTTAAAGAAACTGATTAGGCGTTGTTGAGCTAAAACACTGAAAGGTGAGTTACGTTCTTTTGGCACGGGAGCGAGGGCTGAGTTGATTGAACGATATCTGGCCTAGGAAAAAGCAGCCTGCAAGTCTTGAACATGTTTATTTCATTAAACTATCAATACAAGCCATAGCTGTTAGCTTAATTATCAGTTTTTTAGCTTCTAATGTAGGTATCAATGGTATTTCTTTCGGTATTTGTTTTTAAGCCAGTGTCGTGGGAAGGTTTCCATGGAATTGAAAAAATCTGACGTCAGGACTGACGATATTGGCGCGTATTTTTTACCAATTCATATAATTGAAAACATGTGAATGAAAGTTTTTAGGCTTTGCTTGATATAAACGGTGTCCCACATTATATCTGTGACTATAATATCGTATCCGGGCTTCGCACGTACCTTCACTGCTAATATAGGTTACATTAGCTACACCAGAGCATAATATGCTCCTATCATCGTAAGAAAGAGAAACGTCACCGTAGCTGAAATCACCATGGAATGTATATTTATACTAATACTACACTTTTTATCAAAACAGTAGTGGCTCAGTGGTAACGGCTGCGATTTACGAGTTGTAGGTCGTGCGTTCGAACCCAGCCAGATGCTTTACTTTTTGTAAATCATTTCATCACCACTGCTCTCAAAACGGTGAAGGAACACATCGTGAGGAAACCGGCATGTCCTAGAACCAAAAACTCGAAGACATGTGACATCTCCCGACCCGCAATAGGCCCGCGAGGTGGATGGCGGCCCACTCCCTCTCACGGAAATTTATATATGTGTGCCAAATTTCATCCAAATCCGTTTTATTTTTTTTATTTATTTTTTTTTTTTTTACAATTTTTTTTTTAAATTATTGAATGGTCATCGGTCCTCGACAAGTTTACAAAGTTTCAATGAAATCTGACCGTTTAAAGTCGGTCAAAATCGCGCTCAAAGGAGTCGGTTACATACAAACAAACAAACATACAAGTGAAGCTAATATAAAGCGTGTAAAAATAGGAAAATAGTATTAACATCGCGGTACGACCTTAAAGAGCCGAGTTGAAAGAAAAACAAACAGAGAACAGTAGGAGAAAGCAAACTAATATTAAGGGCGGACAATGCGATGTAATAGGATATATTTTATGTTAAAACAAGAAATTTAACGAAATTTCACGTCGTCGGGAGAAGCTAATCCTTACTAATCGAATTATAAACGCGAAAGTTTATATGGATGTTTGTCACTCATTCACGCAAAAACAGCTGAATGGATTTGAATGAAATTTGGCACACAGACAGATTATAACCTAGATTAACACATGGATTACTTTTTATCCCGGTAGTACGTTTCCGCGGGATAATTTCCGACTTCCACGCGTGCGAAGCTATTATTATTATAACATATTTCAGTTTCGTCTGCAAATGCCCTCTTTAATAATAATTTATAATCAATTGGTGACCTTAGCTTATTTCTGTTTCAGACACACACGAAAAGAGAGGCTGTACTGGAAGAAGAAGAAAATCCGGCGACGCCACCTTGTTGTAATGATTTTATTTAGCTTTTTTTTATTGTATTTTAGCAACCAATTAGCGCAAAAAACGTCTTTATAATCTAATCTAACTAGCTTGTATTGTCCCATTGCAAGGCAAAGTCCTCTCTCTCCCTTTTCCACACAACTCTGTCTTTTTCTAGTGCGGGCAAGTCTAGTGTGGCTGTTTCGAAAGGAGCCAAGCTCGTCCCACCACCATCGTCTCAGCCTGCTGCGATGGCATCGTATGTTTAGTGGGACCTAATCGGTGGTTCTTTTAGCCCATTTGTCGTCTGACATGCGGCAGACACCGCAGAGATGTCCGGCCCAGTCACGTTTATATATAATAACGTTTTCAGCAATGAAAATCCTTTTCCCGCACTTAGATGTCAACATCTTTGGCGTCCTCACCTTCCCCCTGATGCAGGTCCTCACCGGACACGGTTGTTTTGGGAGGTTCCTATTTCGAATAAGGCGGGAGGAAACGCCCGGGTGTTTCCACTGCGAAGATCGCCCTGAGGACACGGTGGAGCATACGGTGGAGATCTGCCCAGCTTGGGCGGAGCACCGCCGTGTCCTTGTGGAGGCGATCGGCGGCGGCGATCACTCGCGTCCGGCCCTGGTCCAGGCCGTAGTGGTACGGAGCGAGAGTGCATGGGTAACCGTCACCTCCTTCTGCGAAGCAGTAATGCTCGCGAAGAGGGAGGCGGCGCACGTGAAGGATGCCTCTCCCTCATGTGCGCCGCCTCCCTCTTCACCCTCATACGCACCTCATATGCACCCTCACGGCCGTAGTCGCCACGGGAGACGCCCTGGGCGTCGGGAATCCCAGGCTGATTCCCAGTCACCGTAGGCGCGGGCTTGCGGACGGCGAGTAATGGGTAGCTCGCTGTCCAGTAAGGACAAAGCCCGGGTCGACAGCGCGTTGTGTTCCACGTGCGCCTCAAAGAGATGTCAGCACCAACTGGTGGGGTCCGCAAAAGCCGATGCCTGCCACGGGTGCGAGTTGTTCGAAAGAGATAGGCACACAGGCAACTGAGGGAACACGGGTGGGTTTTAGTCAGTAAAAGTCTGATACGCCCTCCTGCTTCAGCCAGAGCGGGAGAAGTTATTTGACGATTTCCCATCCAAAAAAAAAAAAAGATGTCAACATCTTTTTGGTGAGATAATTCATACATTTCCGCATGGCATTATTGCTTGACTACTGTTATAAGGTCTTTGCGAGTCAGGTTATCATATAAACATATCAGTGGTATTCACTTATGATACCCTTAATGACTTACCAACCCCTTTAGTTAATTCTTCTGTCTACTACCGAGGCAAATTATGAAAGACATTTTGACGTTTGCCCGTCCATGACGATTTGTAGATATTGACAGCTACGTATGAAGGAACAATTGCAGGACTATAATGTCTACAATTATAACTAAACGAATCGAATTTAATTATTTGGATAGTAATCATTTAAAAAATCAAACAGTTTCCTAGGAAAATATATCATAGTAAAACTTCTTTATTCAAAGAGTTATACGCTTGCACTTGACTACATTTTTCCTAGTAGACTAATTTGAAATGCATCAAAAGTTAATTTAGATGTCAAAACAGTCATCGCAGTATGCCGCCATAGTTAATATAGAATATAATATAAATAATTTACAATTTCTTTTACAGCACCATCAGATGACTGGAATTATACAAGTAAGTTGTTTTCCTCAAAATGTTTTAATTTCCCCATTTAAAATCCTGTACCTTTAGCGCCGTAGATTTTCCCAAGCAGTTTGCATAATTAGGTTAACGTTAAGCTGTAGTATGGACATCACGTTTGCGTTGTGAATTAGCATCGTAAGTAGGTTAAGTTGCCACCTCCTCGGAAATATTCCCTGTACCTTCAGGAAGGGTGAGGTTTGAATAGGAAATGAAGTTTCCATTATCCCTAATGTCGCCGCTTAAGTGTTTTTTATTTCTATTAATATTCTCCCTTTTCCCCTTACAAATTAAATACGATTATGAGATATTCGGATCTGTGACTGTACATGTTTATTGACTGATAAGGATGCAAGGTTTACGTATTTTAATAATTATCATTCTTTGGTTAAAATTATATCGTAAATGTTTACCTACTGTTGAGCACAACCATACCGTTATTGGTTACAATAACTAATTACAAAAACTTGTTGCGAATTGCAATATGGTTTAGGTAGAAATACAATGCTTCCCATCTCATTGAACTTATCTTTTTGCCGCCGTTTACTTTTAAAAATCAAATTAAGATAGATGCAGTTTATAATATTTTGAAGATTTTAAATTCATCAAGTGTGCTTCTTTTCCTGTTGAAAGTAAGTTAAGTAAGTAACTTACAATTCTTTGAATTACTCGAATCTAGATTAAATCGTTGTGCAGCATGAATGCGGGAGCATATTTTTAGTTTAGAAAACACGTGTAGATGGAAATCTACACGTGTTTTCCAAACTAAATATATAAGCTTTTTCAAGAATCCCAGGTCTTACGGAGCAAATTGCTTTTACGAATGCCTCTACAGCACTACAGATAACATTCCTAGGGAATTCTTTCGCATTCCTTTGCGTTTTTCATAATTCTGATTTAGTTCATCATCACGGTTTAACTTATTTCCGTTTACCTCAATCTCATAACTTGAAATACAGTGGAAAACCAACCTAATTACCTATTGTTACGACATTTTTATCTTTGCACTTGGTATAGTGAATGCCTTGATATCTGTCTCGGAATGTCCAGTATTCGTACTAAAGAATCTACATCTACTTTTGAAATTGGAAATGCTTAACAAAATATATTTTTTTTATTTTGTATGCTTCTTCACTTAAGGTAAACCTAGTCCACATTTTTTGCATACAAACTTCGGGAATGTTTTACTCCACTGTCTGACATGAGCAAATTATAATATCACTTTGTCCCATTATTAATATTGTCTGTATAGAAACAGAATTCTGATATAAAAACCCATTAAAAAGTAGGAGCCAACAAAGATTCGTTTTTCTTGCTAATTTTACTTAACTTTGGGCGTGTTTAAGTAATAAAAGAAGTGTAAAATCTCCAAAACCAAGTCAGTACCGACAAAGTTCAATTATCTAAAAGTTCATTAAACGTTATTGGTCATAGATTTATGCATTGGCTTTTTCATAAAACCCGATCTTCCAGAGAACTTTTCTTAATTTTTTCGCGATTTTTTTACTACAAATGATCCTGCATCGCACGCAAACGTTGTGCGTGTAGACTAGCGTCTAACTGCTCATCATTGATTCTATCTCTGTCGGACACGAAGCTTGGTGAGACAGCGTGATTTTTAGCCAGGCCCACCAGCGAGTTCGAGCTCGCGACTAGGTTCCCCTTGTGTAAAATATATATGCTTTCATAAGAAATCAAATAGTTTTGTTTTTTGCTCTAATCACTTTAGGAAGAATAATGTACAAGAGTTTGAAACATGTTGATTTAAACTCAAACTCAAACTCAAAGCATTTATTTCAATTAAACCATTTACAGGCATTTTTGAATTGTCAAAAAGTCGACCAGTTGGAAAGTTGAAGCTAGTTGCCCATTCCAAAACGTAGATCTCTATGGAGAAGAACGGGCAAGAAACTCCATGGACACTCTTTTTAATCATGTTATGTATTACAAAAACTTGGGAACATTATTCTTGTTGCTTCTATATGTGAGACAATGTAAAAAAAAAAACAATTCTAAATTTAAAATTAGCCATGGAAGTTAGGAGATGACCAGTCTCAACCGACGGCGCCCGTTCACGAACTTAAAAGACTGACTATGGAGTTTTTAGTGCATCGGCTCTATCTACGTGTTGGAACGGGACGACTAGCTTCAACTTCGTGACTAACTGACCGACTTCTTGACGATTCAAAAGTCCCTGTAAGTGGGTTCATTGAATTTATTTCAATTAATTCATTTACAGGAACTTTTGAATCCTCTGAGTTTGAGATTTTATTTTTCTCTCACTGTGCAAGACCCGACCCGAGAGAAAAACGGCTACTTTTGTTTTTATTTTACTTTGCATTTATTTTATTCCCAGGTCAGGAAACATGGGCAAAAACGTTTCCAGAATGTGGGGCAAAGTCCCAGTCTCCTGTCGATTTGCCTGTCGCTGGACTTATTAAGCCAAGAGGGACGAGGCCGCTAATGTTTCAGAACCACGACGTAGTTGCAAAATCCATGACCCTGATGAACGATGGAAAACAAAGTTGGTTCCGCATCTATTTATCTACAGCTAGTTTGAAATAAGATTAGACATTTAAACAAACCTTCTTTACAGTCAGTTCAACCGATTCTGACTTCTATACCGTAGGCATAAGGATGGCATTAAAAGCAAAATAGTAGTTACAATACCAACTGTTTACTGCAGCTGCCATTTGTTATGCTGCCAACGCAATAGAAGTCAAAATCGGTTGATCGGACTGTAAAAAAGATTTAGTTAAATGTCTAATCTTATTTCAAATGGAGTATATACTCGTATAGCACGCACAGATCATATAAAATACAATTTTGCAAATCCGTCTATCTATGACGGAGTTATGCCCGAACATACATAAAAAAAAAACATCCGAATTGATAACCTCCTCATTTCTGAAGTCGGTTAACAAAGTGTTAACACTAACAGCCTTTAACTTCATGTCACTGCTACATGTTTGTAGCTATGTTTAGCAAGCAGTAGTATATGAATTTGTGTGGTGTGGGTAGTTCTCACAACTAAAAAGAGCAAAATAAAAACTTTTTTACAAAAATAACTTTAAAAAAAAAACACTACAAAGTAAATTACAATTAAAGTAATTCGTAGTGTTTGTATTTGGAAGTCGGTTGTTTTTTTTTTGTATAAAGTTCTTATTTAAATCTTACTCCACACAATCGTATACAGGCCTACACTATCAGAAGCACGCACAAAAGCAGTCATGTTTGCATGCATCTAAATTTACCAGCAGGGTATGAAATAAGGTAGTACTGTAAATGGCAAATTATATCCCAATGTCCCTAGCAAACAGAGCTACCATATGAAACGAAAAGACATAATCGCTCAGTCATGTTTCTTGCAAGCTGACATACATTATGTAACAACAATTTTACCCGTAATTTAAAGTAACTTTACAATATAAAGGCGGCTTCGCACGATCCGTGATATAGCGGATTGTTACGCACGGCTGACGACCACGGACGGCCACGCACCGCACACCAACACTCTTCCAACGGTGCGCGTAGGTCTGCGAGGTTCTTGAGATTAGATCCATTTTTAGTTATGGTACCTACCTCACACCAATTCGTATACCACTACTAGCTATGTAAACAACAGTGACAGGAAGCAGCAGAATGTCATTGAGGTACATAAAATGGGGTTAAAAACGTAATATTGAGGCTGACGCAAAAACTAACGATGCAAAGTTAGTAAAATTCATATGCAACTACCCCTGAAGCATACCCTTTTGATAAAAAAAAAAATCCATTCACAATTGACGGAGATAAAGCATAACAAACATATTAAAAGAAAACACAGACGAATTGAGAACCTCTTCCTTTTTGAAGAAGGTTAAAAATGCACAGTGAAACAGTAGCTCGCACCGCACCTTCAAAGTTACCGACTCACCGCGGATAGGACGCAGCGCATTGGTCGTGTCTGCGCTACCATAGTTGATACTCTGCCCATGATGCGTCGGTACGAGCTAGTCTGCGTCCGTCCGCAATATCACGCACCGTGGGAAGCAAGCCTAATAACGCGCCTTATCCCATCTCGAGCTCCCAGCCTAGTTACCAGTTAAGTCCAAAAGTCAACATTGCCAAACTTGTAGGCTGTATAATATAACTGTAACAGGATGTAGTTAAGTAAACACAGTTATTAATTACAAACCAGAAATGTGAAGCATTCCTCTGTTAATAAATTAAGAATAAGCTTTAGATGAAGAGAGATTTGTAGGCAATGCGGATTTCAATTTGAGATTATTCTATCTACTTTTCAGACAGAAGCGCGTTTGGAAATATTTACTTGGATTTGGAATTAGACGGTTTTTTATTTTAAATTACTACCTAATAAGTCATGCAGATGAAGATTAATCATCAAATAAAAATTATAAGAAAACTTAATTTTACAGCAATTATTTCATTCATTAAATCGCACCGTATCGTGGCCAAACGTTGACACCCTCTAAACACACCAGCAATATTTTCCACTAAATAAATAGCCATTTAAACTTTTTCTTATTTTTCACCAAAATTCCGGGCAATTAAACCTAAGGTCAATAGACAGAAGAGCGTGCCAAGGGCTGGGGTGAAAATTTAACGTTATAGATCAAGATTTTTTCGACTTCATTGCATAACGTTCTTATTATTTTAAATGGGTTACTGAAAACTCAGAACGGAAAAGCAGCGGGAAGGTGAAAAGGGTTAAGGGAGGTGGGAAGGGAAATTTGCAGAATTTCATGCAAGAATAGCGTCTGACGGCGACTTCGTCGACGCGAAATTTCATGTAAAAAAAAAAACTATGACGCTCGGCAAAAATGTAACTTTCCATTAGTGACAGAATTTACAGAATCGGATCAGCAGGCTTAGCACGAGAACCGTAGAGAAGCGTTTTGTCGACGGAAGAGTAGACAAAAATGACGTTTCCGTCTAAATTGTTAACAGTTTTGAACCAAGAAATGTAGACAAGTGATTTCTATTCTACGGTAGAGTAGAAATAATCGTAATAATACGACGCTTTCTAGTCATAGGACTACTGCAGGCTTAGGCCTGCAGTAGTCCTATGGCTACCCCTTACATACAAATTCACAAATTTTACTTATACTAGTAGGAATACTAGTAACATAACATTATAAAGAGGTAAAATATATACACGGTTTGAGCTGTAAAAATCCGCTAGATGTAGTATAGTATAATGAATCAATAAATCTATGCTTTAGGATGAAAGTGACTAGTTTCCCAACGTGATTATCAAAGTGGTGTTTTCTCCTCTACCGATGGATATTTCTTCTGACAAAGTTCATTTTGTTTATATGTAGATATGTATCGGTATTTATTCTTGTATTTTACAGATATTTCCGAGCTATCAATCCCCTATGGTGCACCTGGTATGTTTTGTCTATCCATCACCCTACGGTTAACTGGTAGAAAATGCCTCAGGCTTAAAGTCCGCCTTTGTACAGTATTCTTTTACTTATGCTACTATAGCTAATAATTTAATATTAATTACTACATATAATATAAATTATTTTTTAAATAAATTAAAATTAACACTAAAATTTATATGTAAAATAAACTTAAAATAAATGTGCATAATGTTTAAATAAATAAATATTAAAACTAATCCCAACTACCTACTCCAGATTTTAAGACCAGACTAAAATTATGACATAATACCGTTCCTAAACCGTTCCGTTCGTTGATTATTCGAAGTGTACGCGTTTGTAGACACAATTCCTTCCCCGTCGTTGAGTTGAAAGTTGTTTGCATTAACGGATTACACCTTTTATATTTCCTGTGTGGAAACTGTCGTCATATCTTATTTCCGGAACGGAAACTTGACTTTTAATATTTTTGAGAGAAATCGTTCTAAAATGTTTGTGGTCTCTGGCTTTCGTTGTAGATGTAGGTAGGAATCGTTTGATTGAAATGTTGAACGATGCGTTTTTTGGCATTCAAGAAGACATAGCAGACAGGTCATGGCTATTTATTTAGGCATGTATTTAATTGAATCTCAAATTAATCCTATTTTTATAATAATACTGGGCAGTGGTTACGTGTGGTGCCGGACGTAAAGAATAGCACCATCCCATCTCTTTCCGTGGGTGTCGTAGGAGGCGACTAAAGGACTTAGGTACTTAGAGAATGGGCAGCAGCGTTCTTTGTGCATTTTACCACCATACTGCGATCGCCAACCCGCCTGCCAAGCGTGGCGATAATGGCAAACCCCCCCAAATTGGGGGAGGCCTATGTTCAGCAGTGGACGTCTTTCGGCTGAAATGATGATGAATGATGACTGGGCAGTGGCAATCCCACGACCGCTCTCTCCCGAGAGAAGTCTTGTTCCTCACCTCTGGCTTGCCTTCATTCGCCGGCTATAGTCAACACTGACGAAAAATATAGCTCCCATCACCTCTTTCTTGCCTTTATTTGACAACTTGCGTGGAGATTCACGGGCAGGCGGGCAAATGCCTCCTCTTTTTAACACGCTTTTTTTTTTAATTATACGTATGTATATATATGTATGCTTTGTACGTATTAACATACGTATGAAGCAAATAATTTAAAAAAAGCGTGTTAAAAAGAGGAGGCATTTGCCCGCCTATGTAATGGAAACCCGTATGTGCCTATGTAACGGAAACTTTGAACATGATTTTGACCTCCTTCAAAACGTCGGATTAAATCGAAATTTTGCATAGGTACTTATCAAGGTTCGATGACAATTCAATAATTGAAAAAATAAATAAAATAAAATTGAAAAATCACGCTACATTTCGTTACGTCTACGCTTTCTAAAAAGCGTGGAGTACTTGATATTAATTGATTATAAAAATACCTCAAAAAGCACCCCACGCTTTTTAATAGAATTAAATTATTTTCTACATTTTTAGTTTGGTTTTTAAAGCATGTTTTTTTAATATTTTAAACTATTATTTATTTCTTCAAAACCTCCCTGTTTTGTGCTTTCTATAGCCATGTCGGCCCTGCAAACCTTATCAGATCGTCACACCACCTTCGCCGTGGCCTACCTCGAAGGGATGTCCTTCCTCAGGCGTCCAGTGAGTGACGACCTTTACTCATCCCTCCGGGTGCATTTGCGCGACGTATTCAGCCCACTTCACGTGTCCAGGCTGAATTGGAAGTGGGCTAGACAGGGAGCGCTCAATAATTTAAAAGGTGTTCATCAATAGAACGTTTTTAAGTTTTAAGACGAAAAAAATGAATATGACCCTATACTGAGAGACTACTTTTTCGCTCTAGCAAGGCTGAACAAGCCTGTACCTCTTCTGTGGCAGTCATCATCTTCAGTAAACGAATCTTTCAAGTTACCTTACCATGACAATCCCTTTCAAGCAAAATTGCCTTGATCTTCAATTTGATTTTTCATTCAAGTCAGTCTACTCTCCAACCTGACAAAATATTTTTTACTGCATTGTTGAGGTTCTTCAATCCGGAATTATAAATTCAAAGGCTGTATCACTTGAGTGAAGCCGGGCACAACTTTGGGCGCAAGTTCTGTTCGCACTTGCGCGGTTTGCTAATGAATGCCTCTAACTGACAAATAGACGTCGCGTCGGTATATACGATAAAAAGCGTGAAGTGGTTTTTGAGGTATTTTTATAATCAATTAATATCAAGCACCCCACGCTTTTTACTAGAATTAAATTATTTTCTACTTTTTAAGTTTTTTACTATTTTCAATTTTTTAGTTCTGCTAACTACAAAAGCGTGATTATTTTTCTTTTTTTTTATTGTTAATTATTGAATTGTCATCGGCCCTTGATAAGTATGCAAAATTTCGATTTAATCCGACATTTTTAAGGAGGTCAAAATCATGTTCAAAGTTTCCGTTACATAGGCACACACTAACATACGTATGAAGCTAATAAAAGCGTGTTAAAAAGTATGTTTAGGTACATAACAACTTTTGAAATAGTTGGCCACCAGCACCGGTAACAGATTTACGGATATACAATAATATTGAATACTATACCTACTTGTACACAGCGATCATACTTAGGTTAATTGAAGCGTTTCAGTTTACGAGCGTTTTTGAGCCGTTTCATCTGATTATTTTGCGTATACTTACCACAGAAGATTCATATTTAAATAACTACTTGATTGTGTTTTGTTTTCGTCGTGTTTGATGAGAGGGGTAGGGGCAAGGTGTCGCGGGTGAAAGTTGTTTTTTTTTGGGTTGCTACGCCTTCTTAAAGCCCAGGTATCTTTAAATATTGTCGTTATGAGCGGTAATAGTTCTTATTGCAATCCGATACGGGTTAAAATCTGATGTAATAAATTCGAATAATAATGAACAAGCATTGCCGTAAAAATGTAAATAAAATCGTATAAAATTAAATATTAACTATTTAATAATAAATAATCCATCACTGGATGCAGTTTGGCATTTGAAATAGTATGGTATATTTTTAATTATAATTATAATTGTTATTGAATTGATAAACTGGTTTTAAACAAAATTAAGAGGTAGCTTTGATGATTTTTTTGATACATTAAAGTATGTTTAATTATGTTTTGAGTTCCGTCACTATATGCAAAAAAGACTTGAAAATATCATATATTTTTTTTTCATTAAAAATTATATACGGTTAAAGAGATACACTGGTTTAAAAAACCACCTTTTTGAGCGTTTTCAAGAAATCACCGCCTTAACCGGTTTAAATGCCGTAATTACAGAAATCTCGCGTGGATCCACGTTTTATTATACATACAAAAGGTTAAGAAACATTTTCCTGTTAACAAGATAATTTCAGAAAGGACCACATAATTGCTTTTTTCTGTTCCAGTAATCGTCTTTGGTGAATGGAAAAACGAGCAACGTCCCCTAATCTATGGCGGAGCGGCTCACAGTCGCCGGTATCTCTTTCATTCTCTGATAGTCCATCTGCCCGCTGAACATACAGTGGGAACTCTGTACTACCCTTTGGAAACCCAGTTCTACTACGTATCAGCTGAATATAAGGACATGGACCAAGCTTTGGAATCTACTAGTGACTCACAGGCAATCCTGACAGTCACGAATTTGTATAGTGTAAGTTTTTCCTATAGTCTGATTTCGTCCACAGCTAGGCATAGCTTTTCCTTTGATGTGCACGTCATCAGCAGTAACTCTAGGTGATGTATCATGATGATTGTTTGTTCCCAGTTTTGGATTATTTAATAGCTTGGGTAACTGACGAAAAGTGATTGTACTTTCTGCATCATCGATATATTAATGGAATAGGTACCATGACACAAAACTCTTCCACTTTAATGCTACAAGTAATATCAAAATATCTTTTGGATATATTTTTCATCATAATTATTAATTAAACTATATCTTTAGCATGATAATTATCATATAAATCATAAAAATATACCACCATAAATCACTAAGTAAGGTCTTATTTTAACAAGATTTAGATAGTAAAAGGTACTATTTCATCTCAATAAGAAATAAATTAGATTTACTTGTAGCTTAAACCTTTAATATGATCCAATAAACTCTTGGGAGTAAGGAAAAATACTGGCCGAATAAAATATATAAAAATCTATATAAAACCACCTACGGAGATTTATTCAATAGTACCTACTTTAATTATTGAAGTTCGTTGTGTTGTGATTCTTATCAGCTTGGATTCTAGGCAATGATAAGGATTTTTATCTAGTACTAATATCTCGAATATTTTAACTATACCATTAATAAAATATTGATATCGTTTCTACAAACCTATAACAAGGTTATTTACGATTTAGCAGTCGTAACAACAAATTAAAAATATTCCGGATGACATTTTCATGTAGGTACTCGTTTACTAATAATAAAGTTGAAGAGTTGGCTTGTTTGGACGTGCTTATCAATGAGATTTGAAAAAATCTTTTAACATTTGACATTTGGGTTTAGGCTATTTAACATCACGCTTTAGTCCCTTACCAGCCGAGCAAAAAGAAAGAACACTAAGGCCTCATTTACGGACACGCGGTGCGTCGCGGGTTGCGATGGGCGCGGGCATATGGCATATATATATATATATAGATCTAATACTAAAACTAGTCGGTTGATTGAGTACCCCGCGTGCACCGCAGCGATGCCCACCGCGTGCTTTGCTACATGCTTGAGGATTCGCCGCGGGTGCAGCGGTGGGCACCGCCACTCATCCCGTCTCGCATCTCTATGAACAACATCGTATATTGCCATATGTTTGTGTTTACGGGTGTGATGACAAGTGCCACTTCACCCGCCGCTGCACCATAAACAGAAACAAAACGTCCGACGCGCCGCGAGACGCCACACCACACGCGACTCGCGCCGCCCTGCGTCACCGTAAATGAGGCCCAAGCGTAAACGAAGCGAGGGCAATGCGACGTAGTGGTTTGGGGAAATAAGAAATTTCACGTGGACGAAATCGCGGACACAAGCTAGTTTTAAAGCAATGTCAATAGTTTACATTCTTCTTTACTCTTTCAACCAATTCCCAACAAGAAGAAAACAAATTCATAATATTCTTAAATGGTTGCGCACTTTGCTAAAGTAATTGCTTGTCAACTGGCTGACAATAACGCGTTGTATAGCATCCTTGAAGTGGCGTAGGAAAAGCGTCAGCACGCCGCGCGTCGTAGAATTTTGACAATATCACACTTTACACAAGAACGAAAAATAGCATTCAGGTTTGCATTATTGACGCCATATTTGTTTCGGTGACTACTAGCACCGCAGTGGAGAAAAACTGAACTAAATTTAAATCACTTGGCTGAGTCTTGGTCAGATCTTCAAAGGGCTGACTTTCAACACGCCAAGTTGTTAAACGTTGAATGATTCTAGTTCAATTAAATATTGGCCTATGCATAAAATTAGATGGTTAATTTAACCAGATGGCTGCGACATGTTTATAGGACGCCGTACCTACCTAACTGAGTAATAACTAACTAGGTAATAACAGCCGTACAGGTCGATCAATCAGGTTAAGCTACGCTTGCCGTGGTTGGTCCGTGGATGGGTGTACATCTTTGAAGGCGTCCATTAATTACGTGAGGCGTTTAGGGGGGAGGGGGTCCAGTCGAATCTCACCCAATCTCAGGTGGGGGTGGGTGTTCTCGGCAAATATCACGCAATTTATATTTTTTTTCCGCGAAGAAACAATGTAACATTACGAGGTAATCGGGTTAAATTAGGTAAAGCATGTTTTCCGCCAATATGGCTTAATCCTACAAAATAATATTTTCCGCGGTTATGCTAACGCCACAAAGTAGCACAGTAGCTTCTTGATGGTTAAACAGCCACCGGCCAGCCAAGCCAGGCAATTGCAACGCATAAATCCAACGCAAATAAGCACAGATTAACGTTTTTACACTAAAAATACGTATTTAAAATATCTCACATGAGATTATGGGGAGAGGAGGAGGTTCGAACCAAATCTCACGACATCTCACCAGGTGTGGTGTGGGGGTCAAAAAATCGTCAAAAGTGCCTCATGTAATTAATGGACGCCCGCTTTGCATACCGATTCCCACCGTTCTTTAGCAAAAAAATTACGCCGTTGGTCTCAGCTATAATTCATTCGTGGATCTTTGACAGTCGTTACGGGTCGTCAGAAGCCCGAAACTCTGACAACCAGTCTTACCAAGGGGTATCGTATTACCCAGTAACTGGGTTTTGGAGGTCAGATAGGAAGTCGTTCCACGTCAAATAATGGTGCTGGCTGCATTAGGTTAGACTGGAAGACGACCCCAAAAGTTGTTGGGAAATTACTATACTCCCTTTGAAATAAGATTAGACATTTAAACAAACCTTTTTTACAGTCAGTTCAACCGATTCTTACTTCTATACCGTAGGTATAAGGATGGCATTAAAAGCAAAAAGTAGTAACAATACCAACTGTCCACTGCAGCTACCATTTGTCATGCCACCAACGCAATAGAAGTCAAAATCGGTTGATCGGACTGTAAAAAAGGTTTAGTTAAATGTGTAGTCTTATTTCAAATGGAGTATAGGCAAATGGTGGCAGATGGTTTTATAGGATGCCTTTTGAATCACTTTTCATGAGAGGTGACAATACATAGATTAAATTTGATAAGCCTAGTAGATAGAGAATGTGAGAAAGCTCTATGGAAATATTTTCTTCTAATTGTTACATGATATTTTCGGTGTGCGTCATCTGAAGGCCAATTCTCGTAATTAAAAAGGTTCAAAATCTAGTCGCAGTCTCACCTCAGCGACAAGCAAATGTCGAAAATGTATGAAAAATCGAGGTATTTTTGATAGATTGACACTGAGATCAGACTGAACGTTCTTAATATTACCAGAATTGCCCCTCTGATAATTTACTAAGGCGATTAGGTACTTAAGTATTTGAAAAAGTTTTGACTTGATGAAATGGTTTTCAGTAACATTTTATGATGCTTTTATCAATTTAACTAAGAAAATACCAAACATTGTCACAATCATTGTTTATCTAAATAAAACGTCGTTTCTTCCTTCGTTTAAATGACTTGCGTCAGATTAATCTCTTCTTTTAAAATGTCCTTTCTTATCCTGATGCCTTGACATCTGTCCTACAAAAGTAAAATCCGTTGACTTTTTAATTGGATTGAAAACTTTGAAAAAGATCAAGTTTTATTTTTTGGCAGTTAGTGGGTGTAAAAAGTTATTATATTTTGCAAGATGATTTTAATTGATAATAATTAGTGAAGGATTTAGTTTCGTAATAGACTCCTTAACATTTTCAGTGACATTCGAGTTAATTTATGCTTGTGGCTAAGTATTAAAAGTTGCACGGGTCGATCGATCCGGTTAAGGTACCCTTGCCGAGGTTGGTCCGTGGATAGGTCACCATTTACATTCCAAGACCCCTCCGTGCCTCGGAAAGCACGTTAACCGTTGGTCCCGGCTGTCATTCGTGGATCTTTGACAGTCTTTACGGGTCGTCAGAAGCCCGAAAGTCTGACAACCAGTCTTACCAAGGGTATCGTATTACGCAGTAACTGGGTTTTGGTGGTCAGATAGGCAGTCGCTCCATGAAAAATACTGGTATTCAGCTGCATCCGGTTAGACTGGAATCTGACCCCAACATAGTTGAGAAAAGGCTAGGTAGATGATAACTCGAGTTACTTTGTTAAAAGTTCAAGAATTGTGAATAATGCGATTCCTAGATAATAACATCAACGTAAGTCAGATTATGTATTCTAAAAAATATCTTACTTACTTATCCAAGTGCAAGTTAAAGTGCTATTTTCTCGCTAGAACATTCGTTTGATGACTTAAAATTTGATTATTCTGGATAATGTAACCAACTTAGCGACTGTGTTGTCGGTCTTAAGCTAGAGGTCTTCAGTTCAAGCCCCAAGATTTTTGGCGTTGAGCATTATTCACGCGTTTAGCTTAGCTTAAGAGCAAATCAACTCGTTACGTAACAACATAAAAGACTGTAAAGATATTTCACATTTCACAACAAAACATCTCCCATATATTCCTTTCTAGATTGTTCAGCGTTTTATTATTTTATCTTACAACCCTCCAGGCAGCGTCGCAAATCGAAAATCATTGTACCTAACGAAGTGAAAATAATATCCCACACATTGTCAAACGGTTGCCGCGAAAGGGCATCGATCTGACATAGCTTTCACATAGCATTGTCTATGGCTTTTTCTAGGTTCGGGACAAGCTTTGTTGATGGTTATTTTATTCAAAACTAAGTGAGACGGATGGTCGACGCGATTTCGCGGCAAACCACATACATGCTCTGGATTTGCACAAAATCAGCCATGATTCGGATTAGTCCTTTTATTGCATATTTTTCCAGCAGTTTTGCTTTTCATTCTTCCTTTAATACATCCAAAATATGTCTGTAAAATAACACATAATAAGGCTCTTTTTCAAACGTTGTGTCAACCTAAGTAACATTTCTACATTTATATCAGAATTTTCATCTTTATATATAGAGAGTATTCTATCTGTCTATCTACTTTTTCCTTTTTTATTATCAATGAATGGAAACGCAGTACATTAGACATGTTTATAATCATGTGTCTCTACGACATTCATCATGACATGATTATAGTATGCGTTTAGATAATTATTATGATGCGCGATAGTACCTACGAATTGTTACTGACCTCATTCAACGCAGTTAACAATTTAATAGTTATACTAGGAGTTTATTTATAAAAGTTGCTTAAAGTTTAGAAACGCTTAAACGTCAAAATGTATGGTTAAACTGTCGCTAATCATTACTTTACTATAAGCAACGTTCACATCTCTTGTCGTGTCGTAGGAAGCGACTAAGGGACTTACTAGAAAATGGGCAGCAGCGTTCTCTATGCATTTTACCACCATACTGCGATCGCCAACCTGCCTGCCAAGCGTGGCGATTATGGCAAGCTCCCCAAATTGGAGGAGGCCTATGTCCAGCAGTGGACGTCTTCCGGCTGAAATGATGATGATAATGATGAAGCAACGTTTATGAATATAGGGTAATATCTGTATTTATGGCGAAAGATCTGACGTTTACTTTGAGTCCAGCCAAAGAGCCTTTTATTTAGCTACAAATAATCTTTATCTGGAAAATTTAATCGACACTCCGACTTGACTAACAATTGGCAAATGTCATGTTAGTAGCAAAGGTTTTCTTTAAAAGCTCTTTCTATTGGGGTATATCGGATATTGGCTATTGGGCGATAAGAATTCCTTAACTTTGGTGGCCAAATTGTCGCGTATTTAGGTTTTACTCTGAGTTGACTTATAATAGGCAAATTTCATATTAGTAGCAACGGTTTTTCTTGGAAAGCTTTGTCCATTAGTGTATAACTTTTCAGTTTTAGACGACAAGAATGTCTTAACTTTGGTTGACCAAGTTGTCATCTATTTAGTTCATTTACTCTGACCTGACTGAAAATTAAATCGACACTCCGACTTGACTAACAATTCGCACCTTTAAAGACAAACCGTTACTAAACGAAAAAACAAAATACATCACAATTAGTTTAAACACGTTATTGCATTTAGCAACAAAATCTTATTTAGTTTTGTAATTGTCAAAATTAGAGCCTATCTACCTCATACAGTGGTTTTTTTATGAATGTGTTATATTTATCGTATAGTTTACGTAATTTTAAGGAAGATGGCATTTGTAACACAATTTTCGAAAAATTTCGTTTAGTAACGGTTTGTCTTTAAAGGTGCGAATTGGCAACAGTCGTGTTTGTAGCAAAGGTTATCCTTGAAAAGCTTTTTCCATTGGTTTATATATTATGACTAATAGGCGCCAATAATTCCTTTACTTCAGTGCCCAAGTTATTATCGTATTGACGTCTTTGCATCCGAATTGACTAACAATTGGCAAAAGTCGTGTTAGTAGCAAAGGTTCTAATTGAAAAGCTCTTTCCATTGGTTTACATCTTATAGCTGTGACTGGTCTTCAGGACAAATTCTTTCCATGCCCATTTTGCCCATTCTTCTTGTTTATTTAGTAATATTGAAAAATTAAAACGGACGTAAGCTTCATCTCCACAAAGCATTGCAAGACTCCTGGGAGTCTCGCAACTAGGCACAGATGATGTTATGTGCCTCATTAGTCAACGCTTGAGTTATTTTTAATACCATTCGGGTGCTGAGTAGGAATATTATAAATGCATCAAATTGTAAAGTTATTGAATTTTGTAGTATTAAGGATTCTCAAAAAATCTTTGTTTTTTTTTTCAGTATGGAAACCACACACACCAAGGTTTGATAGATATTTTTACCGCAGCTAAGAACTCTGCCTGTCTGAACGCAACTTTAAAGAGGAACTCTCTCTTCTACTTCAACCCTCCGTTCAAAGAGTACGCTTGCTACCAAGGATCTATGACCACACCGCCTTGCACCGAATCTGTTCTTTGGCTTATAAGAGGAAGGACTCTGCATATTTCCAGGGTAAGATTCCACTAGATTTCATGTAAAGAACTTCTCCCATGAGTTGCTTTGAGCACAAAGCTGCATAGATAGTTCTGGTCAGGGCCTGCCCGGTTTTGGGCCGATCTTGCTCAGTTTTTATGATCCGGGTACTTTTCTGTCCCGTCCCTGATCTCGGAACGCTCTGACTGTGTTGATAGAGACCGAGTTGATAGTAGAAAAAAACTCCATTTGCTTATACCAATGCATCCTTAGAACCTAAAAGGGATTAGTATCCATCTAATAGCGCGAAAAACTACACCGTAATAAAATACTGCTGTACAATTTTTCCGTTCTTCAAAAGAATTGCATATGCAAAATGACTCACACTCTCATATCGATGTGAAAGGTTTAGCATTGGAGCTGACTACCCACTTAACGTATCATCACTTCTCAAGTCCAAAATTTTCATCAACTATTTAAATGAACTTTCCATTTAATTTTGTGGCTTTCAGTGTTGGTATTGGGTAAACAGATTGATTTATTAACACAAGGTTTCTACGAGATCCTTTTTCATCTGTTGTTATACTTTAATCATAAAATTCTAGTATCTCATTCAATTGTTGCCAACCGTGACATAAAATGAAATATAGGGCTTATCCTGACATGCGTAACAGTTTTGTAACATAAGGTAGGTAATGTATGATTTTGTTCTATATTTTTTGCCTACTCTCATGAGAAGGAAGCGCTGGTATTGATTATTCTGTTACATAAAATTGTCAGTTATTCTTTATAATTCACCTACTGAGCGGATCGGTCCATGAATTTTGTTTATTAAAAGAGTATTTTCGATAACTACAGATTATCAGTATAATCCGATTGACATGTTTATGTATATGAATGGTTTCTATTGATATGCTTTTTAGTATAATCAGTCTATAATGTTCCCACTGCTGGGACACAGGGCCTCCTGTCTTCGAGAGGGAGTGGGCTGTAATCTACCACGCGGGCCCAGTGCGGGTTGGTAGATGTCACGTGTCTTTGAATTTTTGGTTCTAGGACATGCCGGTTTTGACAGCAGTGGTGATGAAATAATTTACACAAAGTATATTGCCTGTCTGAGTTCGAACCTACGATCTACAACTCATAAGTCGCGGCCGTTACCACGTGATTTTTAGTGACATTCTCTATTGTCAGACAATAAGGCATTTATGATAACAAACCTTGTTCATACGGCAGAGGTGTGAGAGCTTTAGGATCATTCGTGTTTTTACAAGCTTTATATAAACTTGCTTCGTTCGTGTTTTTTTTTCTTTATATGTAGGTATTCCAACCACTAGTTAGCCATCAAGATATTATACGAGTCACCTGAGTTTTTTACCAACTTAGCTAAGCTTCACCCTGTGTCTTCTTCACCTTCAAAAATATCAATTTACTATTAATTAACGATTATGTTTAGATTCTCTTTGGAGTAAATGTTCAAACTACGATGAAAGAGAAGAAAAATGCACAAGACTTTTCAAAACTTTTTTGGTACTTCTTTACTTTACAGCAATATTTTACTACTATAAAAAAAACACTACAAAGTGAAAAATAACTTTAACTTCGGGAGTCGGTGAGTTTGGATATGTATTTAATATTTTTGTCACCGCCTTCCGAAATTAAAGTAATTTTTCACTTTGTAGTGTTTTTTTGGAAGACGGTTGTTTTTTTTTTGAAAAATGTATTTATTTTTCACTTTTTAGTGGTTCACATGTGCTTACCCCTTCACAGCGTACCGGCGTGATGTTTTGTTATGAACGGGGAATTTCAGCAATCCCAGTCTTATTTGCTATCATTTATTGAGGAGTTCCGTTGCCTATCTCCGAAGTTCTTCATCAGATCTTCACCAAATTGAAATGGGACCACTACGAGAAAGTACTCTTCCAATAAATGAAAACTCCCAAATAAAAAAGCCGTACACAAACTAAAATATCGTCCACGTAAACATAAATGTTCATAAAGAAAAAAGAATCATAAAATTAAAACTTCTAGACCAAACTATGTTAAATTTTTATGGGACTAAATGGCAACTATTCCGCATGAAACCAAAGAAGAATCACGTAAATCGGATCATAAATCTCAACGTAATCGGTTTACATATAGTAAAAAAAAATACCAATCGAATTGAAAACCTCCTCCTTTTTGAAGTCGGTTAATAACAAGTTCATGACACTACGTTGTTATTGTAAACCAGTGTAGTGGCCAGTGCCATGCAAATTGTGTGCGAGGCTATAAAAGAGATTTACTGAGCCAGCTTTGAAAGTTTCTTTACAGATATTTTTATTTTAAGGTTAAAATGATTGTAGTACACAAGTTAATTATTTTTTATGTAGCTTTGGCATTAATATTAACAAAAACTGTTTACACTAAAAGGAAATTATTATCTTTGTTGTTTATAAAAAAATCGTCCTTCGTATTGATCAAAATAATGATAAGAGTAGATACTGATAAGATTGGATGATTTACTGTAACAGACTGATAGTAGAAAGAGATAATAATTGTGGGAATCCCTGAAAGGAGAAATTATTCGTTTAAAGCTTGTATTATATGCCTCGTTGATCGTATGATAGGAGAACATCAAGTCCTTTATTCCCAGAATATAACTGATGACTCGGGCAAATTTTCATGGTTTTTTTTTCATTAAGAAATTCTCTTTGTCAGACATCATCAAACTCGTTCCCACGCCTCGTAGCAATTCCTTTTTACAATAATATTTAATAATAATTATTATTATATGTATTATATGTATCTTACACACATAAAAAGTCCAGGTATTAAAAAAAAACCTATTGGAATTAAATAAAAATGTTTATATAGATTTATTTTTTATTGTATGTGTAGATCGACGAAGTTCCCTCTGCTTTTGCCTTAATCAAGACTTTTTTGCCCAATTTCTGTATTCACGAGACTATTGTGAGCGGGCTTTACGATTGCGGGTCTCGCTGGCGCATACCTGGTACACGTAGCGCCCTTCGAGAACGGAAATGAACTTCATGCAATTTCTTATATTTTTATAACTTATTAACATCCCTGAAGAGCTAAGAAGCCTCTTAACCAACATTATGGCGATCATTGTACGATTTCGTTGAGCAGTAATTTGTATGTAAAGATTGTCTGCGTGTGGAGATGCGACCTCGTCCTCTATGTCACTCTGCCACGCTCCCAGTGGTGCGGTAACGTGTCCAAAGCCGACATATAACACTCTACGTAGTGCCCAGATCAATTGCCACAGCACGTTACCAAGAACCAGCTTCAAACATTCCTACGGCTATGACAATATCTTCTCGCATCAAATGAAGTCTTCTCTCCTTAATAACGTTCTTTTGTATTGCTTCCACTCAGAAGTATGGTAGAGATTTTACTGGTTTGGCCTCAAACCCGTTGCAGGATTAACGACTCGACAGAAGATTTTATCTTTTGACAGAAATTTAAAAACTTTTACTAAAACATTTAAAAAAAAAAAAAAAAATCTGATTTGTAGTTACCAGCAAAAACGCGCTTGATCCCTAGATACTTTTGACCTGTTGAGATAAAATGACAAACATTTATACCCTAAAAATACGCTTGCTTCTTTTACTACCCTAACAATTTTCTTTAATTTATAAAATATTCCCTTGTCATATTTTAGATATTCTTTAAAGTGGATTAACTCGTTAAAACTTATTTTTATTCGATTCATCTTTTACAGAAAACGTGGGAGGCAGCTCGAACGTTAATCAACGATAATTCTGATTCCAAACAGAACTTTCGCGTCACTCAACCGCTGAACGATAGAAAAGTATTTTTTTTTAAATAGGCCAGATTTGATCGACACAAGGCGGGCCCGGCCTTCGTGGATAAGGACATAGAGAGAGGAACCAGGTCTCCCTCTCAGCTTTAACGCTGGTTAGGCCTCATTCCTGAGAAGACTTTTAAGGAGTCTCCCCCTAGGCAAATATCGTGTTATTATTTATTGATGGTCTGACTTCAAAGTCAGCCCTAAGAATAAAAGTATGCGTATTACTTACCTGTTGGTTGCTGGTCAGGCAATTTGGATCTGACGTCTTTATGAACAATGTTTTTTTACACTTCTGAAGTTATTGTTATAGTAGAAATCTTGTAAAATAAAACATGAGAATCAGAGATTTTTGTTTCTTTTTTTACACAACTTTGTACAAAATGAATGATTTGAAAAATTTCTATCGATTAAAAATGAAATTGGTTTTAATTTTTTTTTATGCTTACTAAAAACAGTTACCTTTAAACGTGGGGTACGTTTAAAGGTAACTGTTTTCCACGTTTTGTCCACTTAAACGTCCACTTCTATTTTACCTAAGTCAGTTTTTTCGGTATTTTTAAACACCTGTTGAGACATACTTTTAGCCTGAGAACACAGACCGCCCGAATTCTTAGACATGCCAGACAAAACCAATCAGTATGTGAGTGGGCAATATCGATTGTGTGAAACATTGATGGGAAATGCAGTGTACAGTACAGGTGATGGACACATACATGGACAGTGCATATTTAAAGACTACTTTCTTAAGGTGCGGTGCCGATAACTTCGACTATTTTTGACAGCACTGTTGGATTGACTGCTGCGCTGCGTGTCGCGGGTTCGATTCCCGTACTTACAAGTAGTTGTTCCGGGTCTGGCTGTTTGTATGTGAGTTTAAAATTTTTGTAAACGCACCCACAATACAGGCAAAATGACTAGTGTGGGGAAACGTTTTAAAAAAAAAAAACATTTTTTTTTCGTAGCCTTTACTCTTGGCAAACACTTAATTCTACTCATTCCTCGTACTAATTCGTCCTTCCTTCTATCGTATGTATTACTATTTAAATTATCTATGCCCCCTTGTCTCAATTCTTGCATGATTCTCGGGCCTCCTTTTCCATTTGAATCTAGCTGTACCTTTTGTTCGGGGCCAAAAGTATACATCAAACTACTTTGTTCTGAACTGGCCTCACAAACTTGATGTTTTACGTGAAAATCAATAGATTTTGCCTATCACTGTACACTGCTGGTCGTAAACCTTTACAATCGCACGCCACGTTTTCGCACATATCCTATAAATATACCTTTTACTTTTATATTCTACTACTGCGTTACAAATCGCAAAAAAAGCAAGTTTACAACTTACAAACTGCTTAAAACACAGAAGCTAAAGTAGAAAGTAAATAAACGACAGGTTTAATAAAACTACGGGATTGCTCCAAGATGCCACAAAAAAAGTGACTACTGATACCGTACTTTAACCCTATTACTAATACACGTAGCCGCGGAACTGAAACAAACGAAGGACTAGTTATCTTTCAGATAGTGTCGAGGTAAAGCCTTCGATAACGGTGTGATAGATGATCTCGTGACGACCCTTTTGATTGTATAGATCTCAGTTCACGTTACTTTGTGAGAGGACGTTGACAAATATTGAAGTGAAAATGAGGAGCTCTAAGATGTCTGCACGTGAGTGATAATGATATTATTTTATAAACCGTTGTGTGTTATCAGTGGCGTACAGTCCATAAAGACAAAGACTATTACATGCGGTATACCACAAGGCTCAATTATTGGGCCTCTGCTATTTTTAATCTACGTTAATGACATATGTCAGGTGTCTTTAAATGGTGAAATTAGTCTATATGCAGATGACACATGTATATTTTATTATGGGTCCTCAATAGACGAAATGATGAACTTTGCGCTAAAGGATCTGGACAAATTACACGATTGGTTTCAGTATAATCTACTCACAATCAATATATCCAAGACGAGTTATATTATATTTAAGGCAAAGAATAAACAATTACAAAGCTACCCAAAGCTTTACATTAATAGTATTCAATTAAAGGAATCGATCGAAGAGAAATACCTAGGGCTAATTTTGGACAGTGGATTAACATGGAGGTCGCATATTAATAAATTAAGATCTACGTTATCGTCATTATCAGGGCGTCTTTACGGTGTTGTTCGATGTTTACCACGACAGGTTAGATTGAATATCTATCACTCCCTCGTCAGATCACATCTAGATTATTTAATAGAAATATGGGGCAGCGCAGCCAAAACTAACTTAAACTGCATCCAAAGAATACAAAATAAACTAATAAAAATCTTATTTCATTATGACTTTCTAACGCCAACAAATAAAATTTACTTCGAAACAAAATTAATGAATATAAAACAAATCTTTTACTATAATACATGCATCTTAATTATTATTATTATTATTAAAAGCCTGTGATGTCCCACTGCAGGGCAAAGGCCTCTCTACCCTCCTTCCACTTCTCTCGGTTTAATCCTGCTAGTGACCAGTTCTTGTTGAAGGAGTCCAGCTCATCCCGCCATCTCCGTCTGGGCCTACCGCGACGTCGCTTGCCATTAGGAGGGACCCATTGGGTCGTAAGTTTGGCCCATTGGTCGTCTGACATGCGGCATGTCACTTGGAAAGCTGCCACACTAAAATGGAATTGGGCTGGACACATCTGCCGCATCTTAATAAAAAAAATTAAAGATAAAAAACTACACTCGGAACTCATTTTTAAAACTAACACCGAAGAAGGGTTCAGACCTCTCCGTAGCGCAAATGATATATGTCTCGCGAGATCACGTACAAATTACGGAAAGAAAAGTATTACATACGAAGGGGTACAGATGTTCAACAAACTACCACGAGAAATAAAAACCGCTAAAAGTTTACAAATATTTAAAACTCGGTTAAAATCTTTTATTATTGACAAAGTTTAAGTCCGGCCCTGGTTTGTGTTTGTAACTTACCCGCAAATTTAGATTTTTTGGTTCGCATGAATCTTTTGCTGCTACCTTCAATGTCTTGTTATGTACGTTATTGGAATTGTTGTCTTTATTTATTAGGTACTTGTTTTGTGCGTGTCATACTAGCTTTGCTCACGAATGTCATCATTATTATATTATAGTTAAAATATTTCTCATTAAGTGAAATTTGTAGTGAATTTCTTTTGAGTAAAATAAAGATTCTTTAACCACAAAACAAATATTATTTTATCAATAAACAAAACAATCTTTATTCATTTGTTCCGTGTGGTACTGAACGTAAAGAATAGCACCATCCCCATCTCTTCCTGTGGGTGTCGTAGGAGGCGATTAAGGGCAGCAGCGTTCTCTATGTATTTTACCACCATACAACGATCGCCAAACCGCCTGCCAAGCATAGCGATTATGGCAAGCCCCCCCAAATTGGGGGAGGCCTATGTCCAGTGGACGTCTTCCGGCTGAAATTATTCATAAATCAGCTCCACCTGTCGAGCGTCGCGCATCGATCGTATCATTACTAACATCGATGCAATACCTGTTCGTTCTTACAATTTCACGCAACTTCGCATTGTGATGCACTAGCTCCGCGGAGTGCCTCGGGAGAGACACAAACTATTCGTGCCTTAATGTTTATATGTGTGTTCTCGTGGTCATGCAAATTTATTGAGTGTGCGTTCCTATACATACGTGGCACACAATGTACCAAATAACGCACACAACCGTGCAGGGTAGTCAGTGGCTTTTGACACGACGTATTACGAAACTTACCGAAGTCATCCGAACAAAGTTGGTTTTGCGACTATTTTAAAAAGTAGCATTGTTTCATTGAATTGTCGCTACATAAACAACCGTTACATAATTGTCGTATTATTTTATATTCCGACGCCATTGTTTGTTTTGATTTATTTGTTTTGGTTGTGTTGTGAGCTAGGATAGCATGTATTTGAGATTTTAACGTTGATAATAGTTTGAAAAATAAATAATTTTCACTGTGAAAGTTGTTAAGGTGGTGTGTATAGAGAAAAGAAAAAACGATGCGTTTTCAAAACTATATTTCGTCGGTGAAAAAAAAACAAACAAGTGATCGTGAAAAGTAGTTGTACACCGGATTTTCAATTAATACACAGTAAAGGTAAAGTCAATCGTAAATTCAATGCAAAACAATATGATTCATTTAATTGTCTCACTGGTTGCATGCTGTGTAGGTACCTACAGCAATCAGTTATTCTGATTTTTGTTTGTCTTTATAACAGTACATGGACGGGAGGTACGCACCAGGCGACTCTTCGCTACCAGATTTTGTAGATCCAATGCTGGTATGCGCTCGCCGCTATACCGCTTAGTCGACACATACAATACGCGTTTTAGTGCAATAGACATATTATTTCTAAGCAGATATAAATTTAAAAAGGAGATAATTAAAATTCTAAAGGAACGGCAGTAGGCTCCATAGGTTTTACGCAATGTAGGTATAATTATTTATTGGCTATTTATATAGGATCCTGTGTGTACATCACGCATGATTTTTATATTTTTTTCATGGTTTTTTTGTTTTGTTTTTGTTGTTTTTTTTTTGTGTTGTTACATCTTATATAGAATATTGTTTGTGTCTTTTTTCTTCTTTTAATTTCTTTTTCAATAAGGTAGCCCTGCTACAGTTATCGTTTGCTAACAGCTTGTTTTTGTTTGTATTATATAATTAGTAATCTGTGGAAAATGTTGTGGGTAGTATATTTGTTAAGTTTAATTTTAAGATTTTTCTGTCTATGCATAATATACTACTGTTTGTTTTCCCAAATGAAATAAATAAATAAATAAACAAAAAAACGGCCCACCCTGTCGAAAAACTCTGTGCACGCCACTGTGTGTTACGAAACTAGAATTATCATTGTGGCAATGCATGGCGGAAGTTTATCTAGCAGTGGACGCCTTTCGGCCAAATTATTTTTATGATAATGGAACTGGCAGATGATTTGTTGTCAAGGTGGCCCCTAGTAAAACAGAGAAGTGTTCAAACCATCATTAGACCCTCTATCTGAATCAGTGATGGCGTAGGCCGTACTAACAATTTGATCTTGAACTGGCCTAGCATAGTACAGAGTTTCAATAGAATCGGAGTCAGCTTATAACCGTTCCATTACCACTGACGTCTCTCGCCATAGTGTGTGGTCTTCAGCCTTCGCCCTGTCATTAGTGAAGGTACTAATAATAGATTGATAACTAGGACACCTAATGACATAGCGAGCATAACTACTTGTAGTGCATAATTAGAGGTCTCGGGTGGTTCTAATCAAATGTATGATTAAACGGTTAGCTTTGCGTACATAGCATAGCATAGCATGCTTGTGTATAGGTAAGGGTTTACTAATGTTTGCCATAGTTTAAAATGCAATAATTTAATATACCATACTTGTATTTTCCATAATCTTAATTATAAATAACGCTTCAGTTGCCATAATCGTGAAATAAAATAAAATAATTTTCACTAATTTCATCGGTCATAATCGATCAAGTGTCATATTCATTTTAATCCATAAATTTATTTGCCATATTTTTCATTTTGAATAGATAGTGTCTTTTTCCATAACATTTATTCACCATAATATTCATTGCTTTGCAAAAGAGCAAAACGAGCGCTCGGCGTTTGCTACCGCGGCACGCTCGCTTTGCGCGCTCGCCTTCGCGCGTTGTGTGGTTACTGTTCTAACCTAACCTAACCTAGCCGTTTCGAAATTAACAAACTAGAATCAACCATGCAAGCTTGCTTTGCTAAAAAGAAAACTGGCGCTCGCGACCGCTGCCGCGGCACGCTCGCTCCCCTTCGCGCGTTCTGTGGTCACAATTCTAACCTAACCTAACCGTTTCGAATTTAGAAATCGTTTATTGTCTAAACATTGTTTGTTGTAATAAATCATTAGATTACAGATCAAATGCCGTAATGACATTATTTTTTGTACAAAACAATAAACGTTTCTAAATTACATTAAATTGTGCTTATTTCAAGTATCGATTATCTAATGTGTTACACAAAGAAACTAAATGATTATAACACATGTTGTTCTGGAAACTTATTTCATGGCAAATAAAAGTTATGACTTTAAAGTTGATATGACAAGCGTTATTAGTATAAATGATAAAAGTGCAAGTAAATATTATATGGGAAAAGAATAATAGTACAAATTATTTTATGGCAAACAAGACTATCGTCTTGGTATTCCATAGGTACGACCACACACACAGAATGCTAGACATTTTTTCTTATATATGGAAGGGTTCATTTATAAACGTTGATTAAAGTTAAGAGATGTTTAAATGTCAAAAATGTATGGTGAAACAGTCTCTAATCATAACTTTATGCAGCGTTTATAAATAAGCAAAATTCATTTTGTTTAAGAGAAAACTTGGTTTGTGGAACTAGAACACAACGAAAGCAATACACCTTTTTGTTTTATATTTCGAACTTATGCAGCGTCTCTTTTTAGTTAGCCTTTTCTGAGTAGCACTCTTGGAAATCCTGGTCAAAGGCCTTCCTCAATATTCTCTACTGACTGTTTCTGTTGAGGAATCTATCCATATGATTCTCACCCTTAATAAATACCTACAACTTGATATATCGTAGACAATTACTACGTTTGGCAGACACAATGCTGTGCTTTATTTTTACAACTTTTTCTTCTCCAAAAGCATTTAAAAGATATTCACAATCAGTATCGTGGCTGGCTGCTTGCAGTTTGCTTGACATAATTTAGTTTATCCCGGAAATCAATGGTTGCTAGTGGAAATATTAAAATCGAAACCACTTCTCTCTTTTGTATTTACTCCAACCTCGTGTCCGTCTTATATAATAACTTTAATCTTTAGTAAAATATCTGATAAGAAATACCAGACAGTTAGATTAACAGTGCCAATGTCAGTAAACTGATATTGAAAATGTTGTATATATTTGGGCGTATTAAATTTATAAATATTAGGAGCTAGGAGCTAGGACCTTAGCACCACCACATCTGTACATACCAAGCCACGGAAAGCACGTTAAGCAGTTAGTCCCTGCTGTAATTCGTGGATTTTTGAGTCATTATGGGTAGGCAGAAGCCCTAAAATCTGACAACCAGTCTAACCGTGTATCATGTTACCCAGTAACTGGGTTATGGAGGTCAAATAGGCAGCCGCTCCGTGTAAAATACTGGTATTCAGCTGCTTCTGATTAGACTGGATGCCGACCATTATTGCTCATTGATTACTTTGTGGTCAGATGAGAGTCCGTGACAAAAAATTACTTATTATTATTAGGGACTAAACTAAGTTTGGTCCTCTAACTTTCACGATTGTAATAACGGTTTGCTTCTGGTTTTATGGACTCAAAATCAACAGGAAAGCAAAGAATTCCTTCACCGTGAACCACATTGTATGTTATCATTTATATCAATGAATATCATATTATTTTATCAATGCAATTGATAAAGTACACGTGAAACCTGCAAATGGCTGATGTATATCACTTTGTAGATAAACGCTCGACATCGAAGGCCGAGATGAAGATGACGTGACGATCTTCGACTCCTAAAGAAAGGACTGGCCAGGATTGGCCAGAACTAGTAAAATACGGAATTGTATGGAAAAAGGAGAGAGGGAGGCCTTTGGCCGGCAATGGGACAGTACAGCACCCTAATTGCGTAACTCACGATTAATCATAATCTGTTTCGTTGTGAAACAGATGGCTAAACCATTGCTTCAAATGTTCGAAAAATGTGTCTGCTCAACAACGTAAATAACGCAATGAATATTGTTGAACTGTCAAAATGAAACCGATTATAATTAATCGCGTGTTACGCAATTAGGGTGCATGCTAGTTACATTAGATCTATACTTATATAGTTAATATTATAAAGCTGAAGAGCTTGTTTGTTTGTTCGAACGCACTTATCTCAGGAACTACTGGTTCGAATTGAAATATTCTTTTAGTATTGGATAGCCCATTTATTGAGGAAGGCTATAGGCTATAACATCACGCTAATACCCATAGGACCCGAGCAAACAGAAATAAAATCACAAATACGTAGTACTCGCACGGACAGGTGATTCGAAGCGACAGGGTGGGTCGGGGTAACAAGAAATTTGAAGAATATAAATGTGAAAGTTTTTGATTTTGTTACTCTTTCACGGAAAAACTTCTGAACGGATTTGGATGAAATTTGGCACAACGATAGTTTACAGCCTGAATTAACACATATGATACTTTTTATACCAATACTACGTTCCCGTGAGATAATTTCCGACGCTCACGCGGGCGAAGCCGTTGGCAAAAGCAGTAATCATTAAATTAAATTTTATTTCATAAGCCTATAATACAATAAGGAGAGAAAAAGAGGTTTACAAATGCATTTTTAAATAACTATATCCTTATCTATATAGGCTAAGTACATGCACATTATGTGAAACTCCTGACACCCAAACTAGGACATGTCCTGTATCTCAGGTGTCAGCGTTCCTTCCTGGTAGACACATTTCTGAAGCCTAGCTTTCAATTGCGTGCTTCAGCTCACAATGATGTTAAAGAGCTGACAAATAGAAAAATTATCATTATAGTAATAATTACACTCTAGGTTTAAGTTAATCAAAACAATACAGAAGTAGTATGTAACCTATTTTATTTCATCAATCATATCTAGTAAGTAGATAACCTTAAAGATACAGATCCCAATGAGTAAAACTAAGTACCTACCCTGAGGGACTATTATTAGCAATGTTCCCTAGAATTTCATCATCATTCATACATTTCAGCTGAAAGACGTCCACTGCTGGACATAGGCCTCCCCCAAGCTCCGCCACTTTGACCGGTCCTATGCTTCCCGCATCCAGCGGACTTCTGCGGCCCTCACAAGGTCATCGGTCCACCTTGTGTGGGAGGCCTTCCAACTTTACGTCTTCTGGTACGCGGTCGCCACTCTAAAACTTTTCGCTCCCATCGGCCATCTGTTCTGCGAGCAATGTGCCCTGCCCACTGCCACTTAAGTTTGGTAATTCTTCGGGCTATGTCGGTTACCTTGGTTGTCCTGCAGATCTCTTCACTCCCAAGAATTTACTCGTACCTATGTATGTGTTTGTATACTACTATACTAATAATCGTACTTCATGTAAAAATGAACTGAATAACTTTTATCTTATCTATAAAACTGTTGCACTCTTCAGCAAATCCGGTCACGTGCTTATCATTAAATCACAGCCTTTTTTGATAGTCTCATTCACACGGTGTAACGCTAACTGTTACCATGAATTTATTCAATAGTCACCAAAAGAAATAAGTAACCAGGGTCGACGGATATAATTTAGTTTAATAAGAAACCTATGGAATTTTTTGGATTTAAAAGTATGATAAACTAGCTCTTTCCCGGCTCCGTCCACGAGGATGTCGGTTATCACTGAAAAAGTAACCTATGTCCTTCTCCATATCCCAGGCTATATCTTTGCCAAATTTCATGACGATCGGTTTAGCGGTTTAGGCGTGAAAGCGTAACAGACAGACAGAGTTACTCCCTGTTTCCCTTGGTGACGGCATCACACGTGAACGGTTTCACCAATTTTGATAATTTTTTTTTGTTGTGTTTGTTACCGTCAGGAGAAGGTTCTTATGAAAGAAAACAATAAAAAAGTTGCGCGTAATATATATAATATACGTATATAAAATGCGAATTCAATATTCATAGTTAAGACAGGACTACGTCTAGCGGGTCAGCTAGTTTTAAATAATATTAATAGGGATTAATAGGGATGAACTGCTTGTTTTCTATTTATTGTATTAAATTTTATTCTAAAACAAATATTTATGTAGATTGTAGTGTATTCCCACCAACGCGACGTTGAGTACAACGATGGTGGTTCAAATCATGTTGTGAGTTCATGGTTTGCTCGTCAATGTCCCTTAGACCCTGTTTATAAGACCAATTATTTCAACCTCTGGTTCGACACCAACCCTGATTTTGAACAACATAAAGGCTAGTTCAACTATAGCATGAAATAAACGCAATTCATATCATTAAAATCAATACCTTTATACCTAGTACTCATCAAGTAATTATGTCTAAGCAAGGGCAGTTAAGTCTGACTTTACTTTTATCGAGTGACCTGACCTATACCTATTCAACTTTCAAAGAATCTAGGTCGTAAGTCACAGATATTTAAGTAAAAGAAATACCACTTTCATAATAAAATTTTGGCTGGTTTTATGCATGTGATGTTTATTTTTGCCACTAAAAGAATGTCCATATCTTTACTAGACGAATAATATTGATTTTTGTTTTGGTTAAACATGATCGATGTTCTGTTTATGTTTACGTATCTGTGCATATTATTAAACACCCATTAGTCTAAAATAGTAAAAATCATGTGGCGCTTCCTATACATGGTGTACAATACATAATTACTTTACTACAGTCAGACGCAACATCTGTAAGAAGTTTGTTCCTCATTGACAACTGAGTCGATTTCAGTAACTTTTATCATAGGTATATTTTTTCAAAAATCCAAAGAATTTCTGAGTACACGCGCTAGTGTAATCTTATCGTTTTTGTTCACATTCGTCAGAATGATCCGATATGTCATTATCGATAAATCCATTTTAGTAATAGGAACTAGTTGAATGAACCACTCACAATACGCATGATTTGCAACTATCAATGTGACGCGTTTTTGTAGCATGATGTTCTATCATGTAGTAATGAAGGCGAGATTCCACCGTTCTGCACAGAACCTACGTGGTGGTGCGGGCCGTCTCATAAAGAGGAGGCCAGCTGTGTCTTAGCCATGGGAACTTAATGTGAATTTAGTCGATATTTTTTCCATACAAACTTCGGGAATGTATTACTCCACTGTTGGACAATGTAAGTCGAAAATTAAACATGGTATGGTTTTGTGTCATTATTAATATTGTCTGTATGGAAACAGAATACTAAAATAAACAGCCATTAAAAAGTTATGAGCCAACAAAGATTCGTTTTTCTTGCTAATATAGTAATAAAAGAAGTGTAAAATCTCCAAAACCAAGTCGGTGCCGACAAAGCCGAAATATCGAAAGGTTAAATAAACTTTATTGGTTTATGCAGGGGGCTTTTCTAAATTTCTTACGCGCCTTTTTACCATAAATGAACCTGCATCTCAATCAATAACGTTGTGCGTGTAGACTAGCGTTTAACTGTTCGTCACTGATACTACCTCTATGGAACACGAAGCCTGGTTAGACAGCGTGCTTTTTAGCCAGGCCCACCAATGAGTTCGAGCCCGCGACTAGTGTCCCCTAAGACGCTTATTAGGCAGCGAGTGTGGGTAAATACTACATCAATCACGTTGAAACTTATAATTACACTAGAAGTGTAACAAGATTACATTGAATGGCAGAAAAATTGGTGCCTTATGTAAGTACAGCCATAGGATTGTAGAGGCTTAATGTGCCTGATTTCTGTTGGCAGTAATCTTTTGCTAACTAGATGGTAGCGGGATTTAACAGCGCCAGAAGGAGGCGCCAGAAGTAGTGTTTCCACCCATGGAGTCAAGACTTACATACCTACATGCTACAGCGAATGAAGCAAGATTTTTTTTAGCCAGTATGCTTTCGCCTTCCCACAAGAAATCGTCCCATGAATCCATTTAGGATTAATATTTTCTTCAAAATAACAAAAGAAGAATTTGTAGCTATCGTTAATTCTTACATTTACATAATAGCGTTGTCAGGCAGGCTGTCAAAAACATGATAAGGAACTATCTAATCAGCCTGGTACGATTTGAAATCAAATTGTTTTCGTTGCTCACATAATCCGGAATCGAACGTATATTGTGCACGTTTGTTTTACATAATATTCAAGTTTATAGTTCAATACGTATTTTGTATAAAATATACTTTTGTAATGGAGAACAGGATAGTGCGATTCAATCCCGTTAGCGTGGCCAGTGTGAAGCCTAAAGAAACTAGGACTGATGGTAATGTTAAAAGTGTTTATATTTCTATCTTGAACCCGCTATTTTGCTCCTGTGGGTCCACAGAAAAAGAGATAATTTTTTCCGGGATAAAAATTAGCTTCTGCCAATTTTTGGTTCATAAACAATGTCTTGGCATAAAAATCACGTTGATCCGTTGTTCCCTTGCTAAAATACGGACAATCCAACAAATACACTTTCGCATTTGTAATAGTTAAGTAAGTAAGATGATAATGAGTAGCATGTTAATGGAATGGCAGAGTTCAAAGCATGTTTGAGTAGGTAATGCCGCACTCAAGGAAGGTAATGGACTATTACGACTACTTAAAGGGTAGCCTGATTACCTGAAGATAATATTCAGACAAAGAGGCGAGAGATGCAAAGACGAGGTCGGTACTTTAAACTTTAACTTAACTTTCTTGAGTGCAGAAATGTATTAAGATATGAATAATTTTCCACGCTAAGAAATCTTAAATTTGTACATTTAGGGGTATATTCATGAACGATGATTAAAGTTAAATGATGTTTAAATATCAATAATGTATGGTTAACAGACGCTAATCATTACATAATTTAATACAACCTTTAAGAATAAGGGGGTTAGTGTTCTATTTATGTTTTGAATACAAGATTTGGCAGACATTTAGCACATTCTTGGCGTTTTAGGCACAGACATATAAAACAGTAGCAGACCAAACATTAATCCATAGTCGATGGACTTGATTCTCTATCCTTTTTTTGCTAAGCGTCAAGTCGTAAGCAGTATCTCGTTCTGTCACCTGTTGTCACACTGACTCACACATAGACAAAATTTGAAGCGTAGCCCGTCTGTCCCGCGCCGCCATTTCGATAAGCGACATTTATCCTGAATCGCGTTCTATGTTTCAACCGCGAAATATTACTTGAAAAATTAATTGTTTGGGACAATTACACAAAAATAAAATGGTAAAGTGCTGTGCGTACCAGTGTGACAGTGCTAGCTACCACAAAACACCTGGATTGACCTTTCATCGGTAAGTTTTTGTATTATGCTGTGTAGTCAGGGACGGATTTGGCAACAAAGACGATTTTTTTATTGTATGGAGAATATTTACCTATCATGGAATTATCAAATAGAGACACGGTTTACTCTACGATATTTCATATATTTTTGGTGACATAGTTTGAAAATATGGCAGAGTGCAGATTGCCAGTGTAAACATACATTCTATGATAGTAAAATTTATAGAATCGCTCCGGCCCGGCGGGTACACATGTGATACGTTACAATAGAAAATCAATTGTGTCTCATTAGCCGCTTATGTTACCCTGTCTGTGTGATGGATAACATGAACGATGGTGGACATAAATCGGTATAGGCTACTCACATAATTTTAACATTTCATTCAGCAGGTAATAATTGAGCTTACTAATATTTTTCCAGGTTTCCAAAGGATGTAAGTTTACGGAATGCATGGATTTAAAAACATGAAACTCCGTCATGAAAATCTTGTTCTCGTACCAAACTGTAATAATCTCTGTATAGGCTTTTATTTTCGTTCGTTTTAAATTTTGTATTTATGTATCTATTATTGATATGTGTGTATCTATTTTAGTATATTGTAAACACATTATTTGTACCAACAACGTCCCCATTTTATGTCCAGGCTAATCACTGTCCATTCCATGGTTGCCTGGATGAGATCGCGGAAAGCGATAAGGCCGCCTATTGTATATATTCTAGTGTATTTTTTTGTATAATGTATTTTTGTAGTGTACAATAAAGAATATATAATTAATAAAGTTAAAAAAAAAAATGTAAATATTCATTCATTGTTTTATTTCAAAATTCCTGATATATTTATATGCTAGCTTTCAGGCATACCAACACCTTAACTCTAGGTCCCACCACGCTGGGCATGCGGGTTAATGACTACAGGGAGGGGTCGCCTTTTACAGTAACCACGGGAACAGATGGGTGGTTATATTCGTTAAGACTTTATTGATAAGTAATCTAAACTTCATTTACCCAGAGAATATCGATTTTCGCGGATTTTCAGTAAGATTATCGGTCGTTTCAATATCGTTATATAATACCGGCAACCGGCCCTAGTCCGGCCCTGTTTCGACACACTCTCTATGTGTGCGTAATGGGTACGCATTTTTTAGCGAATGTTTGGTCTGCTACTGTTTTATATGTCTGTGGTTTTAGGCTCTTGACCTCCTTTCCAACCTACCTGCAGCTCCCTAATTTTATGACAGGTTCCGATCTCTTTATCTTTATCTCCGATTCCCCACCCTCAAAAAAAAACCTCTTTAGTCGCTTTGTTAAAGTTAACCCTGCTATACCGGGTGGCGGCAACTGAACTTTTCGATTTCCCTTTTTCCAGCTTCCGAGCTTCCTTTATTGTTTCGGCATGACAATTCTTACGCTCTTTCTCTTTCTCCTAGACATAGTGCTGAGTAGGTAATTTAACGAAAATCATCATACTATATTCTTGTATGTTTGGATATTTAGATGTTTGCATGTTTGTTACTCAATCACACAAAAACGGCTGAATGGAATTGGATGAAATTTGCCACACAGATAAATTCTAACCTGGATTAACACATAGGATACTTTTTATCCCGGTAATACGTTCCTGTGGGATATTTTTCGACGTCCACGCGGGCAAAGCCACTAGCAGAAGCTAGTTATAAATAAAATGACTAAAAGTCAAAAGTGAACAAGAGTGCGCGCGCCCTCTAACGCAGAATGACGTGCCACTACAGCGACATCTCTTGCGTAATGTCGTAATGTTCTCATTAAAACTGTTCGGTATTACACCGAATTTTGTAACTAACTTATGTTTAGACTAAGTACCTATTGTCGGTTTCGTGGATAGTTTTCGACTAGCATTCAATGAAAAACACAAAAAAAATATATCAAGTGTGGTAAAAATTCACGTTTTTAGTCTCACGTAGATTTTATTATTTTTGGAACAGCACACAGTTTCACTTCAACACCAAAATACGACTGAAGTTAGCTGCCAATGTCAAACAGCACTCGCTGGTTAGATGCGCACTCTTACCACCGCGCTTTGTCTCTGGCTAAAAAACCTGCCTAATCAATAATATATCTATTTCTGTGATTAATATTTTATCCATCCTTACTTAAAAGAAACGAAACACTGCATAAATCTTTATCTGACGAAATCCTAAAATATCTATATAAAAAAATATCTAAAAGTGTATCTATCTATTTTTACATCTGTAACTAAGATGAACGGAACTCAGGCAGTGACGCTTAAGAAAAAACCCGAGCTATCACAATAATCCATTTGATTGTGAAATATATTTTTAAACATGTAGGATGCTTGTAGGTAATGAATCATATTAGGTAGATACTAAGATGATCTTACTTTAAAGACACATTGTTATCGCCTTTTTTTTGTTCATCACCTTTTGGATTGATACAGAGATTATTAACGTATGTTGTTGATAATAATGAACTGAATAATTTATGAACGATGAAACGGTTCTTGTGCGTAATTATACACAAAATCTTATAATTTAAACTTCGCCTCTCTCCGCTCATACACGAAACAAAAGACAGCAGCAGAATCCATCCTAGGCTATAAGTGCTGTTTAATTTAATAATATGTAACGTGTTTAATGTAACTTTACAATAAACACGTTACACGTCGCTCACCCTTACAACATTGTTTTGTTTTACATCCCCTGAAACCACGACCGTCATAAATCAACTCTCATTAATGTTCGGTCCACTTGCTAATGAAACCTAAATATAATTAATTGAATGCCAAATCAGAGTTATCATTGCGGTATAACGTTTAATTCATGTAACATTGAAGATGCTTATGTTATTTTCGTAGAGATTCTATACGTCTGTATCTATATCTATTTATTATTACTAGTGGTCTAAAATTTGAGGGGTTTGTGGCTAAGTAATATCAGGCGCACGGATCGATCGATCAGGTTAAGCTACGCTTGACGCAGTTATCCGTGGATGGGTGACACACCCATACACAAAACTTTGAATTGACTCATTAGCGATTACGATTTGGATGCAAAACCAAATGTAGAACCATATAAAGTAATCATTTAATAGACTAACTTATTCACTATCATACACATTGTAAATTCCATTAAAAATGTTGAAAACAGTCAACAGAATTAATATCTAGAATATTTTTGTTTCTTTGTTTATAACGATGCGAACATTTGAGAAAGAAAAAAAAATTACTAATAATATTTCACGACTCATTAATAATTCCACGCAAGTCTTAAGTATATAAGAATGAAGACTAAAGAAAGTTAAGCTATTGATTTTATTTAAGTTTAGAAGAATTAAGCTAACAATTGCTTAGTAAAAGGTAAAGATAATCTTAACCTCATTCGACCTTCAATAGGCGAGTTTGGAGTAGCATCTTGGCCAATCACAATTAACAATCATCACCAAATCTTCTTAATATATATAAATCTCGTGTCACAATGTTTGTGCTCAATGGACTCCTAAACCACTTAACCGATTATAATAAAATTCGCACACCATGTGCAGTTCGATCCAACTTGAGAGATAGGATAGTTTAAATCTCAAATTATAGTCGCAATTTTAATTTATTGCTAATTATTTGTCTGTTATTATTTGACAGTCACAATTATCTGTTAACTCCAAATGATTCTAACAGATGGCGGTATCTGTTGACTGGGTTGAGTAAGTAATCAATAGATGGCGCTGTGTTAAAAATACCAACGTTTCACATAAGCTACATTTTAAAGGCATAACCACCACGTGTTGAATGCGAATTTAATATTCATAGTTAAGACAGGACAACGTCTGTCGGGACAGCTAGTAAATTATAAAACAGTTACCAATTTCATCAAATATACAGGAATAGCATGAATCATAGTAGTAGGCGTTTTACGTGATGCCAGTATCTTGGCTATGACATACAATAATGTTTGCAGCATAACTATGTGCCATATAATCTGTGCTAAAATTTTTTTTTCTTTATTCAGACTTTTCATCTTTTATGGTTGCTACCACTTATGGTATACCACAGGGAATGAAAAAACTACCCCAAATAAACGCCTTTAGAAAAGCTCATCACGTAAGGTGGTAACTAGCTGGAAAATGGAAATATCCCTTCTTTCATTTTTACACGCTTTATATTAGCTTCACTTGTATGTTTGTTTGTTTGTATGTAACCGACTCCTTTGAGCGCGATTTTGACCCACTTTAAACGGTCAGATTTCATTGAAACTTTGTAAACTTGTCGAGGACCGATGACAATTGTGTTTGTAGTTAGCAGAACAGCGTGACATGTTTTTGTAGTTAGCAGAACTAAAAAATAGAAAATAAATAATAGTTTAAAAAACTAAAAAACACGCTTTAAAAACCAAACTAAAAAAGGAGAAAATAATTTAATTCAGTTAAAAAGCGTAGGGTGCTTTTTGAGGTATTTTTATAATCAATTAATGTCAAGCACTAAACACACTTTTAAACACTTTTAAACTATTATTTATTATCTTTTTGTCGATGACGTTTTGTAACTGTTAGAAATATTAAAATGGTATAAAATAGTGTCCCTTTTCTCATTAAAGGGGATTCCTGCGTAGGTTGGTAAACAATCTACCCAGCCTTTTCCCAACTATCGGGTCGGTTTCCAACCGGATGCAACTGAATACTAGTATTTTACATGGAACAATTGCCAATTTGACATTCACAACCCATTGTGTTGGGATAACAAATACCCAAAATAATTAAACGTTGAAATACAGCTCTTTACAAGTTCTTTGACCTTTTACGAGTAGGTAGCATCCACACAACTGAAAGATAGAAAAAAATATATAGTAGTAATTTCTTGGTAGTTAGGGTGAGGTGACACCGTAAATTAAACACAATTGAGTTTCTCTGTAATAAAAGTTTTATGATTGTTAATTACTTGTCTTTTTAACACTCATTATAAAATATAAAATTTAATTAACTCTAAAACCTTACCTGTAATAAAAGAAACGACATTTAATGCTATTAAATACAATATTAATTTCTCCCAACAAACAAGTACCGTACCAAAAAGTTTTCACCAGAGCTGTCGTTCGACCACAGATTAAATAAAGGCGGGCGACATTACGATCTGCCACTGTAATGCTAGTAACGCGGCCTTTATTATAAAGAAAATATATTTTCTTTACAAATATAAAAAGTGTAGTTAAAATATACTTTTATGAGGCAGCCCTGAAGGAGGAATGAACGAGTATTGATTAGCAAGCCTACTCAATGCGTATGAGCGATTTCTGTCCATATATCCAGATTTCCCCACCAAGTTTTTTTTTGTTGCTCTAAGTCATGCAGTGACGTCAGAAGATAAATTTAGAAAGAAGGTGCTATTTACTCAAAACCAGACTTCCAGTTCCACCCACTTACCCTCCATTTTTCAGTTTTACACCCACATAAGATGCGAGTCCTTCAACCTCAAGCCATCATAAAAATCTCAGCACTTTCTCCTAATTGTTTTTGTTGTTTTTGTTTCCAGCCGAGCAAATATCCCGCCTGAGGGCTTCGCAGTCACCCCTCGCTATATCGTTAAGTCGATGCCCTCAATGGTCGTCTCTAGACACACTTCAGTACAAAGGATATTGGGACAACGAAGTTAATGGTATACTCCTCAACAATGGCTCAACAGGTGAGAATCACAGGCTTTACATTCTTCAAAGAGATGTGCCATAACAGGAATTCTCCAGAGAGGTTTTCGGATCGGTCTTTTGAGAGGTAATGGTGCCCCATAGATATAACAAAGAAGAGTGCCCCCTTCCATAAAAAAGTTATGATGTTCTCCGGCAAACTTTTAGCAAGAACCTGTTATTTATTAGTCTAAACTCGTGGCGATTTATATGTATAGGTAAGTTTCTATCACAAAAAGTTATTTTAAAGAAGGAAGGGTTAAATAAATAAATAAAATAAATAAATAAATCATTTAATTCAGGTAACATAGACCCATAACATAAATACCATAAAGACTAACATATATAATTATGAAAATCCACACAATAGTAGCACTTCACTTTGCACTAGCTTTCCCTTGTGCTCTCCTGTGGAACTTGTCCGCGGAAGCGACGGAACACCACGTCCTGCGGCCAAAAGTCCTCTTCCAAGACGACGGGCAGATAACAATTCGGCACGCGCACCAGGAACGCCTTGAAGCACTCGTTATTGAAATACCCAAAAAATATAACAATATAGGTACCATATGGAAGGTTTATATAAAAGCACTCGTTATACCCATAAAATATAGGTACCTACCTTAATATTCTTAACCACTAAATAAAAATTAGTGCCCGTCAAATATCGTTATAACAAGAGGCCCTCATAATAGTTAACATATGAACTTTTTTATCATATTTATCGCATAGTTTCGCGTATTATATTTACTATCGGCACCGTAATCCATTTTTATCGATATTCTTAAGATTATTGTAAACGTCACATGCAAAAGGCCACATACCTTTTGATATAACAATGTGCAGGTATACCTATACAATAACATATATGGTAATATATCAATACGAGACAGTGTTCTCAGAGGTCATTTTACGATCTTGTTAAAAAGCAACACAAAATTTTAGTCAAAAAATAAATTTGAGATGGACTTGATTTTTTTTTTTTTTTTTTTTTTTTTTTTTTTTTTTTTTTTTTTTTTTTTGGGTGGGAAATCATCAAATAACTTCTCCCGCTCTGGGTGGAGCGGGAGGGCGTGTCAGACTTTTACTGACTAAAACCCACCCGTGTTCCCTCAGTTGCCTGTGTGCCAGGGGCCGCGGTATCTCTTTCGAACAACCCGCACCCCTGGCAGAGATGGACTTGATCATAATAATATAGATATTATCTATGCTTTAACATAAGTAAAATGTGATTATGTTAAAGCATTGGAAATGTCCGGCAGGTAGGCAGAGAGCCCGAGATCGTGACAAATGGTCATCTACGGCACTTATGCAATTAAATCAAAAACTTTCAATATCGTAAGTCCGCCACTCAGAAAAAAACATTTGAATCTGTATTTTTTTTTTAAACAACCGACTTCCGAAAAAACATTACAAAGTGAAAAATAACTTTAATTTCAGAAGGCGGTGACCAAAAATTAAAATACATATCCAAAGGCACCGACTTCCTAAATTAAAGTTATTTTTCACTTTGTAGTGTATTTTTTATATTAAAGTCGGTTGTTTTTATTTAATTTTTTTTACAGATAAAAATGTTTTATTCTGAATGGCCATTATTTCTACCATGAATAATTTCAAGGTTATCCATTAATTAATGGACACTTTCTATAAAAGACAAAGACGTAATAAGAAGGCTTTGTTCGATGAAATTCAGGCAAGAATAACACCTATCGTGATTTGTTGCCATAATTCGACCAACAAAATTATGTCACTGACACACAGAAATCAATAGTGCACTAAAAATAAGGAAGCCAAACGATAAAATAATCCAAATATTACATAAAATAAAAATCAGTTAACAACCGTGAATGTACCTGATAAGATATGGCTTAATATCAAGTGTACAATAATATTTAACTCTGGCCATTATCAGGGGCTGGCAGATAATCAAATCGGTTTCAGTGCGGTTGAGTATTATGATACGCAGATTAAAGGTTGTGGAAAATATTAACGTAATAGGATTATTGAGGGAGTGTTTATATGGACTTTGGCCTTGATTTTGATCTAGCTGATCACTATCATTGTCATAGATCTATGCAAACCAAACAATATGTGAGTTTTGGGATAATAAATCTATATAATTATAGTATTGTACGGTGCAACCGCACATTCTGCAATTTAGCAGTTTGCGCTACACATTCATTTTAATTCATATTAATTAGTTTAGTTCGCGTTGGGCTATCAAGTCAGCCAGGCGTTCTCGTTACAGCCAACAAGGGCCGCGTCACTCACTTCATAGTCACACCATCAGTTCATTAAGCTGATTTTACTTTAAGTACCTTTGGAGCAATACATTAGTGTTTCAGTACTTTACCTTCTTTCATTCCATTCATCCCGCATCTAAAAGTATTGTGTGGTCTACCAAGGGATCATACAAGTATAAAGAGGTAGAATTTGTTAGTGCGCTTTTAAGGGGGGGTGTTGCCGAGGGTAATCTCTGGAACTTGTTGGATTTTTTTGTTGCACTTGATAGCCCAGTTCTTGAAGAAGTTTATAGGCTATTTAACATCACGCTACGACCCTAAGGAGCCAAGTAAAGATAAGAAAAATGTCAAAAAGGGCCGGACGCGAGAGATCGCCGCCGCCGATCGCCTCCACGAGGACACGGGGGTGCTCCGCCTAAGCCGGGCCGACCTCCACTGTATGGTCCACTGTGACCTCAGGTCGATCTACGCAATGGAAATACTCGGGTCTTTCCTCCCGTTTTATGCGAAACAGGAACCTCCCCAACCCACCCGTGTTCCTTCAGTTGCTTGTGTGCCAGGGGCCACGGTATCTCTTTCGAACAACCCGCATCCCTGGTTGCGATGCTATAGGATATAGGTACAGTAGTCACAAAGATTAACGGATGTTAAAAAATCAAAATTATTGGAGGATTTTGAACATGATCTCGGAGGAAAATGATTGTGCAGCAAAATAAAAAGGGAAGTCTCTATGTGTTTTCTTTCCAGGCTTGGCCATGGATTTTTTTTTATAATCCAGGGTTCTTCTTCTGCAATCTGATTACTTACGAATAAATAAACGAGCTAATGTAAATTTGGGTGTCACTGGCCAATTTTCTTGTACAATATGATGACTTATCTATACTTCTTCTAATACTAATATTATAAGGGATAATCTCTGGATCTACTGAACCGGTTTTGAAAATTCTTTTACCAATAGAAAACCATAGGCTATACAGGGTGTAAGAGAAACCCTATTGCTATCCTTAAGCACTAAAGACCACAGCTGGTATAGAATCACTATAAGTACATAGTTTTAGCTCAAAATAACATACACTAAAAATTAATACCAAATTTTCGGTTCCATGTTTCTTAAATTCAAATCATAACAAACGTGTCAACGCACTACGTAGGTCAATAACTTTCCACGTTACTTGCCAATATCACGATAAATCTTGTCAATATCGTTTGATATCATCCAAAAAAGCCGACCCTTGATATTTTCACATATGTCACGTTGTATATTAACCTGGAAAAACTGTCGAACGAAAAAAGTTGGGATCCCAACCGCGCGAAGCCGGGACAGGAAGTTAGTTAATAAATAAACGAGCTAATGTAAATTTGGGGGTCACCGTCCAATCTTCTTACAATATGATTACTTATTAATAAATAAATAAACAAACGAGCTAATGTAAATTGCTATCACACCATGTAAGTAGGCCTAAAGCTCACATAAAATTCATGAAAAAAGATAGGAAGAGTTAATAAGTATAAATGGTTTCTAAATTCCATTGCCATCCGGCTCTTCCTGAAAAGGAGCAAAAACGCCATACATTCACATTAACACTCCCATTACATTGGAATAAATTACGTGTTTTGCACAGAAATGTGCCAGTTAATGGAATTTTGGCAATCCTTTTGAAGAAAGGTTTTTGACCCGGTACGTCGATTTTTTTTGCGCACCATATTTTTTCAACGCATTGCTTAGTGTAGTGTAGTGAGTTGAAAATCCAATAGTGTGTGTTTTTGTCGTACTGGCTTACGTTCTGTTGGATTCAAAGAGTTGAAAAAGGAATGCGCTATAAAATAATGCGTTAAAATATCGCCCGTGCCAACTTGGGCGAACTGTATTGAAAACCGGCCCATATTCGAGTCGACACGAACGAAAGGCAAAAAACGATTCTCGTCTTACTTTTACATTTTTAACTTAATTTTATTTTTATTATTTGTTGTCATAGCGACAACAGAAATACAAATCTGTGTAAATTACAACTGTCTAACTATTACCTTTATTTATTTATTTATTGCATTTGGGAAAACAAACATAGTATATTATGCATAAACAGAAAATTCTTAAAATTAAACTATACTACCCACAACATTTTCCACAGATTACTATTATATAATAAAAACAAAAACAAGCTGTTAGAAAACGTTAACTGTAGCTTAAAAGTAAATTAAAAGAAAAAAAAAACAAACAATATTCTACATATATAAAATCAAAAATCAAAATATTTTATTTCACATAAGCCTGCATGGGCACTTATGAAACGTCAGAAACTAGGTGCACGGTTCCAATTTGTCGTTTCCTATGGAGAAGAGCCGGCAAGAAACTCCACGGTTACTCTTTTAAAAATAATTGGCTTTTACAATGTTTTCAAATTACAGTGATAATAGGTATGGGAGGACAGTGCAGGCCAGTCAATAAGTACCAGGTACTTAGAGGAATGAAAATACAGAATAGAAAAACGTCTACAAATCTAGTCTCTAAGGCCTACAACGTTCTCTCATTCACAATATGTAAAAGAATCTACCTATATAAAATGAATCTATTTGAACCAAGTGACATGATTTCGATGACAATCACTGAAAATAAATAGTAGGTAGTAAAATTGATGTATAATGTCAAATAATGACGAGAATATGTCAGACATTGTAAAAAAAAAAAAAAGAATAAAAATTAACATTGCAATTTGGGAGCAGTTAATAGACTTTCACACGGTTTTGCTGTTAATGAGGTACCAGGGAAGCCACATGTGCAGAAGGAATTAATGCCAAACTTCCCTGTCTTCAACGTAGTCTTTTATCTTATAATATGCTTTTTTGATAAGGACACGTTTGATGTGAGTTTTAAACTTTCCATCGCTAAGTTCTGTAACCGACTTTGGCAACTTGTTATAGAAGCGGATACTGTTTATTAGAAATGACTTGCTAGTTTTAGTTAATCTAAATTTTGGAATCACAATTTCATCTTTACTACGTGTATTTAGATTATGGAAATCGCATCTTTTTTTGAAAAGACCTAAGTTTTTGCGAACATACAAGATATTTTCTAGAATATAAAGAGAAGGCAGAGTAAGTATATCAATTTCGTTGAATTTGTTTCTAAGAGACTCGCGAGGCCCCATTTTATAGATTGCGCGGATTGCCCTCTTTTTTCTATAAGATTCTATAAGATGTGTTGATATGTTTATTTTTACTAACGCTATGGACTTTGTCTGAAATAAAAATATTCTATTCTGTTCTATTCTATTACGGATCATGAGATACAGCCCACTGACAGACAGACGGATGGACGGACAGACAGTTATAGGGTCCCGTTGGTTACCCTTCGGATACGGAACCCTAGAAAGTAACATTGCCAGTAGAATATTACTTCGTTTAAAGTACATGGAAATGAGTTAATTACAATAAGTGCTTTTATACTCATACGTTGCTGGGCAATTTCTCCCAGGTTTGAGATTATTATTTCAGAGAATTCGCTTTATTTCGAATTCTATTTATGGAAATCGCTTTCCCTCGTAGTCGTGTAGCTATTTTTTTGTTAGGAAAATATTAAAATGGACGAAGCTGTTTATGGTTTTATTGCTATTGAATATAAAAAGTAGAAAAACAATGTCGGTAGATTGAAAACTATGAAAACGTTTTCAAAATCTCTGTATTTGAAAGTATTTTCTTCGCATTTATAAAACGCGTATTTTTTTCCAAAACGAAATCTCACTACACCATTATTTTAATTGTTCCAAGTAGAAAAAGTAAATAAAAGTTGGTTAACCTTTATCAAGATAATTTTGGTTATAGTAAAGTAAATAAGTACATAAGAAAGAAGTTTTCACTTCTTATGCTCTAAAAGTACGCCAATTTAGCCCTGCGAAGCGGGACTACTAAAGTGACCACTTTGAAAAGTAATTCGTTTTTTAATTTCTTTCATGTGACATAGATAAACTCAAACAGCCAGTAAATGTACTATTATCTGTGGAGTGTGGACCATCTTCATTGCGAAAATGTTGAGAGTTTTAGTTCCATGGTTTTTTAAATAATTCGAATTGTACATTTAGCTTCTGTAAAAAAATCTTTTGTGATTTTTATTTTATTATGTAATACTTATTAAATGTTTTTGTACTATATTGACTATTTTTCTCGCACTCAGAGTGAAAAGTACAGTTTGCACCTCGAGACTAAACGCAAACTTAATATGCCCTCGGTTTCATTGACTCCCTCGTACGCGCGGGAGTCAAACCACATGTATGGTATGGTATATTACACACAGGTATGGTATATTATGGCTTCGTTTAGTCCCTCGATATAAAATATACTAAGTATATTTTTAGACAAACCAAATCGTAGTAAATTTGAGTAGGTACTGCCGAAAATAACTCTGGATCAAGATAATCTGTTGTCATCAAGATGTCTCATGAGACACCAGCCTAATCGAATTTTCCTGGCCTTAATTCCTACACTGGTCATTCCGTCTCCTAGGTAACCACATGGATGCTGAGATAGGCCTTCAAGGGACTTGTAACTTAATAAGAACCACTTACTGTCTTCGCTGATACTGTGACTTGTAAGGTTAATAGTTGGCACTATTAGACCGTGGATGGGTCACATCGATACCTCTCCCAGCTTTGGAGAGCTCAGCAAGGAGGATTTTCAGGTTAATTTTAAAAGTTTGAAAACTAATCGAACTTTAAAAAAAAATTAATGCATTTATTGGGTTGTAGAGGTAGTGAGGCGGCAGTTTCTTTAAACAGTAAGCAAAATCAACCCATTATGTTCTCCTTGCTGGGTCCTCTCTGTAAGAGGGAGTGGGCCATAATCCACCATACGGACGCAGTGCGGGTTCTGACTTCATATAAAATATGCAGATATCTTATATTTTCTGATTGGACTGCCCCAAAATATTTACGGCTTACTCTATCCTTCAATAATTATTAATATTGTCCCATTTCAAAGGCCTCTTCTCATACAGAGAAGACATGAGTATTGATCTTTGCGCTTGCTCAAAGTGGGTTGGCGATTTCAGAATTAATTAATTTATTAAAGTTCAGGTTTCGGTGACATCCTAGATTTTTTTTTTATTGTTGCGTGGCCTTGCTCTTAACCTCGATCAAACCAGATGTAAAACATTGGATGAGATCTATGATGGAACGAGCGTACCCAGATGATGCCTCTTCACTCTTGCTTTGAATAGTTAAATGTGGAAGGGAACACAGACGCTGGCTGCACATAAACTTTAAAAGTACATGAATTGAAAAAGACAGATTGGTTGGATTTATAACTACAACCTCGTACATGAGAGGCAAGGCCTTAACCACTGGACCATCACAACAATTTTGCATACTTACTCTATCTTTACTCATCACTTTCCAGCATACTTCACATTCGAATCAGAAGTCCGGCCGATCCTCCGCGGCGGGCCCCTCATCGGTGAATACGTATTCGAACAAATGCACTTCCACTGGTCGGTCGATGACTTCTCTGGCTGTGAACACTTATTGGATGGACAAGGGTGAGTGTTGAATATTTTGTTGGAACAATTGGAAGTAAGTGAAACTAATTAAAAATAAATTCCCTGGCTTTTCTGGATGTCTTTAACAATGTCTAGCTTTTCCCTACGGTTCGCCCTCGTGGATTTCGGAAAATATTCCACGGGGACGTACTACCGAGATTAAACGTACCCCATGTACAAATCCTGCCTGCCAGGGGTTCGGGTTGTTCGAAAGAGATACCGTCGCCCCTGGCACACAGGCAACTGAGGGAAAACGGGTGGGTTTTACTCAGTAAAAGTCTGACACGCCCTCCTGCTCCACCTAGAGCGGGAAAACTTATTTAATGATTTCCCACCGTCAAAAAAAAACGATTTTAAATTAGGTATTTCTTTTATTTTTTCTCCATTTAAGTGCCTAGTGTTAATTTATAATGTCTCATTACTTCAGATACGCAGCAGAATGCCACTTCGTCCACTACAACAGTAAATATGAATCAATGGAAACGGCAGTGGGTCACCCGGACGGTCTGGCCGTGGTCGGGTTCCTTCTAGAAGCCGTAGATGCTCCAAACCCAAGGTTCGACAGGCTTGTCGAAGGATTTGAAAGAATCAAGAAAAGTGAACACTCTGTTAGAGTTACCTCAGGTTGGTACCTGCACTAACACACTGATAAATGCGTGCACTGATTGGACAGGTCCACTTAATCTGTGTAGTTCTTTCCTCAAAAGACTATTTCAGACACCAATCCACATGGTCTTCACATGATCTGGCCAAGATTATGTCTGGACTTTAAAAGAGACTGTGACCTCTGAGTTTGTTTCGACCTTTCTTCTCAGAGTAGTCAGATAGGAAACGCCGACCTCATCTAGTTTAAAAAATATGATTGACGTGTAAAAGTGTTTGTACAAACCTACTTACAGAAATGAAATCATTTATCATTTATCAACAGTACTTGAAATAATACTCTGATCATTTTAACCGACTACTAATCAATAGGTATAATTCCAAACTTTCTAATATGAAATATTCATCATCTTCCCAGCTGTTTCCTAACTATGTTGGGGTTGGCTTCCAGTCTAACCGGATTCAGCTGAGTACCGATATTTTAGATGGATACGACTGCCTTTGTGACCTCCACAACCCAGTTACTGGGTAATACGATACCGCTTGGTAACACTGGTAGTCGGACTTTCGGGCTTCAGACACCCGTAACGATTATCAAAGATCTACGAATGACCTACTACGGCAAGCGTAGTTTACTCAGCTCTTGCGGTTGATTTTACTTTTAACCACATGCCCCTTACTAACATATAATATTATATGTGTAATATAAAGATTAATAAAATCATTAGTAGTACCGTAATATTTTCTTGAAAAAAAACAAAACCAAGTATTTTATACTCTTGAAACCTATGCCTGCCAGCAATGACAATAATGAAATTAAACGCGTTTCAATAACGCGTTGTAAAGCATCCTTAAGGCCCGGGTCAACGGCGCGTTGTGTTCCACGCGCGCCTCAAAGAGATGTCAGCATCAACTGATGGGGCCCGCAAGGGCCGATGCCTGCCAGGGGTGCGGGTTGTTCGAAAGAGATACCGTGGCCCCTGGCACACAGGCAACTGAGGGAACACGGGTGGGTTTTAGTCAGTAAAAGTCTGACACGCCCCTCCCGCTCCACCCAGAGCGGGAGAAGTTATTTGATGATTTCCCACCCAAAAAAAAAAGAAGAAAACCTTTAAAGCGAAAATCCATATGTTGTCTATCTATTGTTCTTTAACTCCACATTCTCTTAAATTATTACAGAATCCCTATCATGGATGGACAGTGACGACCTACACGAAGGCAACTACGTCACATACAAAGGCTCCCTAACAACACCTCCATACACCGAGTGCGTCACCTGGATCATATACGAGAAACCTGTGCATATCGGCACTGAACAGGTATGAAATAAAACGCTACTCATCATTGCTTAGACACATAGAGACATGATTGTCCTAGCCAAATCTCTATAGTCATCTCTCATAAATCCTGCTACCAACCGTGACCTTGTTGGGCCCTGGGCTTATACTACTAGGGGCTAGCCTAATGACTCAACATTTTGTCAAAAAATGTTGTATATAATGATGTACTACGTACCTACACGAAAAAAACAAGGACAGTAAAATAATTATCTAACAAGATAACTGGCTTTGTTAAAACCAACATAGACTTATTCCCGTCACTGGCCAATATAAGAACACGTAATGGCCCCTTGAGATCCCAAGACAAGAACTTGTTACATTCGGGTAATTACAAAACAGCACTGTTAAGGAAAAGAATTATGACAATGGGACCTGTCATTTATAATAAAATACCTCATAATTTTATGGGTTATTCAGTAAACATTTTTAAATCTAAGGATACTGCACTACTATTAGGCAAATGTTATTGCTCAGTGAAAGACTAAATGATATAAATTTATCCTGATTATGATTGTTATAATTAATTACAAATTTGACCAATTATGACATACGTACCTGACTATAATGACTTCACTTTAATGTCTGTGTTTTTTTTTGCTGACATTATTTAATTTGTATTAATAGTTTAATTTATGTACCTAATAATTTGCACGCCGTTAGGTAGACTGTAGCATTTATGTACAACATCTTATATCTGTACCTACATTCATAGCAAATAAAGTTCTGATTCTGATTTTGTTTATTACTTTCAATTATAAGTGAAATAAGAGAAAGGTCCGTACTTTATGCAAAACTTTTATGATTTTACTTATTAGTAACCTACACAGTACACTATCAACAATAACACTGTCACTTTGACGGGAACAGAAGTGCGAAAAAAAACAGATTTTGAAGATGCCAGACGTCTGTTCGACTGTGTTAGTGAGAAAATATACCGAAAACAAGTGCAAACGAGTTTCCCGTAATAGACGCGAGTAAATACAAACAAAACAAGCGAAGCGCGACAGCAGCGGCGATTTGATTAACCCTGATATGAATTTTATGATAGGAAGCAGCCTTATGACAGGATGTTTTTTTTTTTCTCACAATAATGTCCATTTAATTAAATAATCACGAAACACTACTTTATATGCGTTTTCGCCAACACGCGTGGAATGAACGCTCTTAAACCCTCAAAAACTATATATACTTATCACATATGCATACTAATAAAGAAAAATTTTATTCATCAAACAAAATACACTCAAAAATCACTTTTGAGCACAAAACTCACCAAAACTACACTAGGAATAGGAATAATAGAAGTGCCTTCAGTTAGGACCTTCTATGGACGAAGAACTATCCAGTTTGAGGAAGCGCAGCTTTGTATTAACTTACCACAGGAAATAACAGATTCATCGTCAGTGAACATTTTTAAAATAGGTTAGAGTTGCATTTGGAAAACCAACAACAAATCATTACTCACTGTATGTACACGATTGATCAATCGACAAATATGTGATATTTCATTTAAGTGGTGGGTGTTTTGTGAAACAAATTTCTTTAAACCGAAGCTAATTCTGTAATGTTTTGCACACAGCTTGGACTTCTAAGACAACTGGAGGGTCCCGACAGCATACCCATCGAACGTAACGTCAGGCCAACTCAGCGGCACCCACCCGGTCACTCTGTTATTTATGTAAAGCAGGTCAAGGCTAAGCTGTGAAATATGTTAATATATTGTTGTTATGTTATTATACTCTTTTTATTTCCTAAAAATCTGTGTCCATATATACACTCATTTATAAATTAATAGTACATTCTTCACCGAGTGGACAATATTACCGATTACTAACGAGGGTGTAGTTTAAGGCCCGAAGCTCAGCCGAGGTCTTTAATACACAATTGGGAATACGATGGGAAGAAACCAGACGGAATGACCATAATGCCTTGGAAGTTAGGTCGGCCTTTGGTGTGGGATGCAACATGTGTCGACACCCTTGCGCCATCCCATCTTCCTAGTACGGTGGGTTCGGGAAAATCTCAAACGAAGCAAATATTCCAATCTTATAGGAACCTATATGTTCGAGCCGTTTGGGGTTGAGACTCTAGGGCCATGGGGTTCGAGTGCCCACTTAGTTTTCCGGGACATTTCCAAGCGGTTGGTTGACTCTTCACGTGACCAAAGGGGCTGGCCTATATTTCGCCCAAAGAATTGCCACGTTGTATGGCAATGCTGCCAGCCTTTTGGGCACTTTTCCCATTGACAACGATGCGGACGTATTATTTGATGCCTTATGATTATTTTCTTTTTTATATACCTGTACATATTATTAGCTTTGTTTTGTGTTTATCAATTAATTGGGAATTGGGAGTTGCAGTTTCTTGCGAGTGATACATAGTACTATAAACTATACCTACGAGGAATATAAAATAAAAGAAAGCTATTCGCGTGCGCGCCATTTTTACCACCTCATTCAATGCAAAAAAAATATATTATCAATGTGCAACAATAGTATGTGGCCATTATCATTTCCAACTTTCATGGAAAAGGTGTGGTTTTGGGTTTTCAGGAAATTTTGGTATAGCAGAGTATATTTTTTTATAACCAACGAAAAGTTACAAAACAGGGGGGGGGGGTTTCAGAATTATATACGGAATCCATGGTAATAGGTTGTGCATCGATGTCCCTACCAAACTGCATTTTCCGTCCCTAACTGAACACTGGACCTGGTTGGCCCGGAACCAATAATCATTTACGAAGATATGACAGACTAATTAAAGTAGGTAATATAGTTGACTGCCCAGGATATGGCGGTCGTACGCAATCCTATTCTGCATTCAGAATTTCAGACCCAGTTAATGCACCCCAACACTCTCCCTTTAGTACAATTCAGCATTTCAAGCATTAAGTTCAATAGGGGAAAGTAACAGTCGAATGGTCAGTACAAATATCAACAATACGGTCGTTGCATTTCAGTGCATAGGATCAGCTGTTTGATTACGTGTCCTGAATATCTAATACCTTTAAACGAGCAACTCTTGTATGTATACGTATATATATAATCTGAATCTTGGAAACGGCTCCAACGATTTTCATGAAATTTATTAGTATGCAAGGGTTTTTTTTTTCTTAAATACCAGATATTATGTTCTTATATACTACGCCATGCAGTGGCCTGGAAATGTGCTCAAGCTTCTTGTACTAACGCATAAATAAATTGAGTACCATCACCTAATCCTTACATAATATAATATTTCCATCAATGATTGTGAGAGAGTTGCCGAGAATCGAGCTGAAAGGCGTCCAATTGGAGACGCTTATGTGCAACAGTAGACTGATAATAATATTGAGGTAATCGCCAATAATCAAGCCGACGAGAATGGGGTAAGCAATTAAAGTGTCTATCTGTACACAAGCTACCTGTCCGATGACCTTGTAAAGTCCGCAAGATCCGCTGGATACGAGCAGTATAGAATTGGTCGATGTGTGCGTCGCTTGGGTGAGGCCTATGTCCAGCAGTGAACATTTTTTCGGCTGAAATGATGATGATGATGATAATGACATACTAAAATGAAAAATGAAAATAGGGAAAGTAGAACCACAGGTTCCATAGGTTTAGGTAGTTAAATAAAGGTAAACAAAAAAAACCACATGACTCATAGATGCGAAACCTTTTATTTCAAATGTTAAGAACATATTATTTCTAGTCATATAATAATAGGCTCTATTCTGAATCTGAATCAGATTCTGATGAACTATCTGTCACATTTCATGTTGTGTCATTAATAATAAATCGTTCCGTTGTATCATCAATTATTTTGCTAGCTATAATAACACAATTTGACGAAATCGAAACGCCCTCGCAAAATCGTAAATGTCGATTGCTGAGAGCGTTGTCAAATCTGGTTAACCGGCTAAACGTAATACTTGCTACTTCAGTTGCCATACTACATCACGGTTGTACCTATTTTTCATTTTAGCAATTCGATGTATTTTCTAAAAGGTTTAGGGAACCTCTCATTTTGGGCTCTTTACAATAGGCAGATTACAAAATATTATATTATTATAATTAATCTAACAAAAAAACATGTGCTCAAGTGGGTAGTTACATCTAGGAAGAGTAGTTAGGAATAAATTATAAAGATTAATATTTATTAATAAAAGAGTTTACTATCGTATAAATAAAAAATACATTTGATTTTATTAATCCGTATTTTTAAACAAAAAAGTGTCAAATAAAAAAACCCTTTTTATGATTTGTTTACCTTTATTTAACTACCTAAACCTATGGAGTATAGATCGCCTTAAATGGTCTAGGGAGAGCACGATTGTGGAGGTGTCCACAGTGCGTTTTATATGTGTAGTCTGAGGCAGCAAAGGTAACAAATAGGTAATTCAACAATTATAATAGAGGGTAATAAGCTCTAAACAATTATTGTGTCAGCCACTTACATCATGACAACATAGAATTTAGATAGAGGTCGAGAATATAAATCATGGTTGAATTGGAACTCAGCATATAAGTCTACAACAAGGACTTATTAAGTACAAGTGAAATCAACAAATAAATCAAACGTGATAAAGGAAATTGACATAACAATGTTACTGACAATAGTAATCCTCTTACTAAAGTCCACCGAAACGAATGTTAGGTACATTGACAATAGCTTTTGTCCAAAACTCGATCATTCTCCTTTTCCTGTTTACTAAACCTAATTCATTATTCTTTTGAGAATAATCTGGGCAGATTACTATTATTACCTACATATAACAATGTTATGCCTTCTACCGCGTTAATGTCCTACCCTCTTAATAATAAAAATAGAATAAATTTATTCAAAGTTTAAACCTATGAACATGTATGGTTATTCCTGGTATTAATTAATTAATTAATAAACACGGAATTCCGTGTTTATAAGTAAGAGGGCTGATTGAAGATTTACGTGATTTAGTCGATCATTTCTCCCTCTCCTTTCCTGTTTACTTTGAGTTAATTTTTGAGGTAAAAAAAATCTGAAGATATAAATAATTAAATGCATATATTTCTTGTCTGTACGATTGACCGTTAAGGAGTTACCTCGTCTGGAGCCAGTCCTTGGTACGGAATCAGGTCATACAAAATCAACATGTGAAATTTCAGCTCTTTAGGATAAGAGGAAGTGGTTTTAATTCAGCTTGCAAGACTTGCCCTAAACAAAATAACATACATACATAGGTACCTAACAATTCGGTATTTCAAGTAAAATAAGCATGGATGGAGTTTAATTTAATATTTTATTATTTACACGATCAATAGATAAAATAAAGGCCCATGATTGTATTTTTTAAAGAAACATGAATAAATTATTAATAATATAATAATTGAACTATTTTAATCTAAATTATCACCTAGCCCTACCTAATCTTGACAAAAATCAAATTCAATCCATCTATTCAGATCCAAACTGCTTAACACTCCTGCACATAATTCAATTGTAGTTGCGAGATGGTCATATATGCGCAAATAGAAAACATTACGCGTCATCTGGTTGGTAATAGGATTAAGGAAAACAGTTTTACTATGCATCACACTACGCACTTTAGGTTGAGTTTGAGCTTGTATATCAATGAATGAATCCGTTATACGAGAAAATTCTTTATCAAACTGATCGGCAAACTGACCTACCAAACATTTTACCGTGCGAAGTTTCTGTTTTATAAGACCGTCACCTTCGTACCAAGGCTTTAATAATTCTGCGTGAGATTGTCGTAATAACTCATAATATTTCATTCTGTCATCAAACTGTTTCGCCATCATCTTCTGTCTCCAAGAACCTATTGACAGATCCCATTTATCCCCCTTATTAACCATTTCCGTGTACAACCCCTTCATTTTGCTGACCTCTGTCTGATGATAAAAGCACACTGGATTTTTCATAACAAATATTTCAGCTTCCACGAAGAATTTCTTGTATGGATAGATTTGTGGAACAACTTCTAAAACCTTTTCAATTATTTCTTCAAGAACCCCAAACGCTATGTTATTCTCTCCTTTTTTCTGAATATGTGTTTTAAGAAGTGCAACTTTCTTCAATATCATACCTTTTTCTTTAACTGAGTCAGCGTATAACTTTAAAATTAGTTTTGTTCGTCTCGGTTCAAAAAAATTAATATTTGACATACTTATTTCCCAAAATTCGCTATATATACCAGGTGAATCGGCAATAAATGTGAAAAATATTTCTTTGCTTTGACCAGGCGATATTACATCTTCGTTGTTGTTGAAAAAGAATACTTGTTCATAAGCATCTTCGGGTATGAAAGAAATTATACGTTTAAGTTTCTTCCAACAAAATCTTAAAGTCACAGTTCCAAGGTTCTGGAGAAAGAGTTTACACCTGCCTGCACTTTTTGCAGGGACATTGAAATAGTAAGTCCAAAAAGTGCAAGGTTCATTAGAATCTTCGTCTTCAATCGCAAACAATGGCAAGGTGTCTAGACATTGTCCAGGTATGTATTTGTAAAAGATAGAATCATTTATTTTCAAAGCATAAACACCACTCAGTGGTTCTCTAGGAAGATTATTTACATCTTCGACGATAATTTCTGGTAGCGGAGGGAGTTTCGGTGGTGGACGTGGAGGATTAATGCCTCTTACTAGTAAGCCATCGATATCTGGCCTGAAAAATAAACTCTGTTTTATTATAGTGAAATACTTTGTGGACTAAAGTGACCTATTGAATTAGAGTAACATTAACTGAGTTTTAATAATAATAAATGTTTATTTGCCAAAAACAGTGCGTTACGATCTAGGGACATTATAATAGCTAAGTTTACATAAAGAAAAGGAATAAGACGTAAAGGAAGCGTTTTGCTTTTGAACTCCACACTAGGTCGAGCCTGTCTCGTGGATTCCATGGGTGGTATTACCGTATAATAAAGTGCGCATTACATAAAAGTGATGGCTTGTTGCATTCGAGAAGCACATGAAAAAGTTATTTTAAAACAATGAAAACATTGAAACATTTGTCTAAATTTAGAACAGTGAAATTAAAACAAATTAGTTCAGAAGAATATTTTGATAGCAATGTGCACTATGTGTAAGTGTGTGTGTAAGAGAGAGAGAGAATATGTGTGCGTACTCGTATCAGAGTGTGTATCTGTAAGTGTGTGTAGGTATGTGTTGGTGTGTTACGAATTTACCTTTAAAAGAGATTCGGTTTCATCGTATTATTGGGCTAGCAACCATTTGCGAACAATCTTTTTATGAACACGCTTTTATTAGCTTCACCCGTACGTTTGTTTGTTTGTAACCGACTCCTTTTTCACACCTGATTTTGACCCACTTCAAACGGTCAGATTTCATTTAAACTTTGTAGACTTATCGAGGACCGATGACAATTGAACAATTTAACAAAAATAGAAAATAATAAAAAACTGAATAATCACGCTTTTGTAGTTAGCAGAAGTAAAATATAGAAAAAAAATAGTTTAAACAACTAAAAAACACGCTTTAAAAACCAAACTAAAACAGTAGAAAATCATTTAATTCTATTAAAAAGCGTGGGGTGCTGGGATATTAATTGATTATTAAAATATATTTTTTTTAAATATATACAGGAAAAGTTTTTATCCAGTGCGCAAACTGTAACCATGAATTCAGTATATCATTGTAGTTCAAGTTTGCGCACTAAATAAAAACTTTTCCTGTGTATAATAAATATATTTATACATGATTTTAGTTTTTTAATTACTTGGCTTGTATTCAAGTTACTCATGCTACACCCTGTTATAGAAGGTACCTACCACCGATTATGATGGTTGAGGTATGAATAATAATCTAAATAATGAGCACATGCTTTACGAATGCCCTCGTTTTTTTTTTTGGCTGGGATATCATCAAAGAACTTCTCCCGCTCAGGGCGGAGCGGGAGGGCGTGTCAGACTTTTACTGACTAAAACACACTCGTGTTCCCTCAGTTGCCTGTGTGCCAGGGGCCGCGATGTCTCTTTCGAATAACCCGCACCCCTGGCAGGCATCAGCCCTTGCGGACTCCACCTTTTAGTGCTAACATCTCTTTGAGGCGCACGTGGAACACAACGCGCCGTTGATCCGGGCTTGGTCCTTACCGGACAGCGAACTACCCATTAGTCGCCGTCCGCAAGCCCGCGCCTACGGTGGCCGGGAATCAGCCTCGAATTCCCGACGCCCAGGGCGTCTCCCGCGGCGACTACGGCTGTGAGTGCGCATATACTGCCTCTACCTCACGTGCGCCGCTTCCCTCTGGTCTAGTAGTCGCTCTGGGTTTTTCCAGCCCGGAGTCTGGATTAGAGCCCGGTTGATGGCAATGGGCTCGCTCGAAACAAGGCGTATCGTTATGTTATGTTATGCTGTAGGAATAATAATAGATAGGTAATATTTTTTATTATTTTTTCACCCACAAGTATTAAATTGTACACAGTATATGTTTCAAAAAGATAGGAGATGGAACACAAGAAAGAGCACATCAGCAAAAATACTATACCTAAAACCTTTGCTAAGGGCTTGAATATAATATTATTAAGAGCTATGCTAAGTACATCTGCCAGGGGTGCGGGTTGTTCGAAAGAGATACCGCGGCCCCTGGCGCAAAGGCAACTGAGGGAACACGGATGGGTTTTAGTCAGTAAAAATCTGACACGCTCTCTCCTGCTCCACCCAGAGCGGGGGAAGTTATTTGATGAATTCCCACCCAAAAAAAAAATCCTAAGTACATAAATAAGTGTATGGCCTCGCTTTGAGCTGGTGAAAGAAAAAAATATGCTGTGGTACAGACGCCAGCACATAAAGCTATCCCTAACTGTCAAATTTTCCCAATTGAACATGAACCTTAAGCTTTTGTGATAAAGTTAAAAATCTATCAAAGAAATTTGACAGATTGGGGTAGCTTGAACTGTTTTATCTGGTCCTAGTAAGAAGCATGCAAACAAGGACGTTTGCTTCAAGCATGCAGCATGCAAGCAAACATGCAGCGTGCAAACAAACGTGCAACCTGCAAGCAGGCATGCAACATGCAGCAAGCATTTTCAGTTTGGGCGGCCCCACGCGAGCTTATCGTCGCATCACTGCTCCTCAGCTCGCGGATCACCCCACTCCTCCGTGCCTACGCGGGCTTAAATTACTCTCTAGGGGTAGGGCAGATAAGACTGAGTGAAGTCAGTTTTGCAGCGATTCGTTTCTCACTAAATTTTGTAGCACAACATATTGACTTTTTATGACACTATCTTATTAAAAATGCTACCAAGTAACTGGCTAAATATTTCTGACCAAATAATATTCCATAAAATGTTATTTCGGTGTGGTGAAAATATGGCAATTGAAAAAAGTTCAAAAGAGGCTTCGGCCAACAGCAAAAGGTTATTTTGTAAATCAGCGAAATATAGTTCGGTACAATTATACTGGTGACACATGATACTTAGATGATCTAAAAATATGTCAAAAAATGCATATATAGCAAAATAGACGTCGGTCAAGAGTTTTCGGTAAAATGAAATTCGAACAAACAAAAATCGGAAAAGTGATCGGTTCCCACATCAATAAAAATAATTGGCTTAAATACCATTGGCTTAATACAATAATCAGATTATGAGAAAACAACTATGCAATCTTATTTGAACAAAAATCTTTATACCTGTAAGGATCAATTTTCAATATCTGCTCAATGAGTTCGTCTTCTCGCTTGTCTCTATAGTTCTTATAATCAGCATTCAACTGAGGACAAGATAGGCGCTGTGGTTCACCAGCCATTCCCAATTCTTTTTCTCGGACATAGGCAGGAACTCCAATATGTTCCACTTTAGGTGGATAACCCTTTTCAGCTCGGGTCCTACGGAGCTCATAGGCTGGTGCACAATAACATCGCTGTTTCAGTCTTGGTGGTCTAACCCATAAAGACCCTCTAGTCTTCGTTATCTTGTCTATCTGCGCATGTTCTAAAACAACCTTTCGTTCTTTGTCCTTCCGAACATTGGCCAACAGGTTCATTGCTAGATCCACTGGTGGTCGTTGCAGATTTTTTCCAAGTCCAATGGTCTCGGTTTCTCTGATTTGTATCCATTTTTCCCAAAGTAATAATTCTTTGTCTGGTGAAACAGGTCTCTTGTAGAACGGTATGTCGTTATCTTTTTTCTGCATTTTTGTTGATATTTACAATTTTTTAAAAGCTCCTATGTTTTATGACGAGAAGGATCGTCATGACATGTTTGTATTTTCTGTTACGTCAACTGTCATGTAAATAAAATCAACTCTATTTTGACGTAACCATGGTTACGAACTGTCTTTACGAATTATGTAAATATTGGAGTCTTATTTTCAGTTAATTTTTAATTTAGTGCAAAATTCAGCAAATTAATCAAATGTCCTAAAATTTTGTGTAATATACTTACTTACTTTAATACTAAATTTTATAAGTATCTCCGCCAAAATAATGGAACCACCAGCAGCAGCAGGAGGAGGTATTTACATTATTACGATGTTTATTTAAACTATTTACTAATAGTGCACCCTTTACTACACTAATATCATAAGCCTAGCAGTTTGAGTAAAAACTTAGGTCCTTCCACTTGCACATCATTTAGCTTGACCCTTGAGCACTTTCCTCCATCAATCATCAATATCTAGGGATGCAAATACTACCATAATAAAATGAAATCTATGAAAACTTAACAAACCACCCAACCAAATAAATAAGTAATTTTTCTTTTAAAACTATTGTTCTTTAGAAGGGGACTCTCTACAACTAAAAAGTTGACCTTGACTCCATAGTTGGATTGGCTGAAGACATTTGCATATATTTTCTTTATTCTTATGTAGAAGAAGAACTAGAAGAAATATTGCCGACTATTGAACCCCCGTACGGGACCAGAGAATGGATTCAGTACTGGAGTGAATTTGAAGGACATCTTCCTACACCAATAAATATATCTATAACAGGGTCTTTGGTATATAAATGCCCTGACCTTAGATGGTTGAATTTTGATGTTTACCCACATAAGGTGAAGCTGACCAATACTGGATATACACGTAAGTATTTTATATTATTTTCACTTAATAATAGCTTTTTGACTGTTTCAAGTTCCAGCTGGGATTCAATAATAAACATAAACACACTGCATTGTTTCAATCTCATCCAGTCGAGATCGAAACTGTTCTACGAACAACTATTGGGCTGATACTACAAGGGTCCATTTCTATTTTCATAATTATTATTTATACTATGACTATATAGAGGTAAAATGTGTTCGTTTGTAAGTTTGTTTGTAGAGAGTAGTCTCTAGAACTACCAGTCAGATTTTGAAAAATTCTTAGCCCTATTCTTGGGGAAAGATTTTGGCTTTTAACATCACGCTACGACCCTAAAGACCCGAGTAAAAAAAAATTTTATTATTATTATTATTAAAAGCCTGTGATGTCCCACTGCAGGGCAAAGGCCTCTCTACCCTCCTTCCACTTCTCTCGGTTTAATCCTGCTAGTGACCAGTTCTTGTTGAAGGAGGATATGCATATATATATAGGATATGCATAAGATATTTCACGCAGACGAAATCGTGAGCAGAAACTAGTGCTTAATACTTTTGTATGCAGCTTCGATAACAACACCAAAATCGTCGACACAGAAGGTCCTAAAACTTTAATTAACAGAACAGGCATGAGTGGTTTTGGCACGAAAGTGCCCACGCAGCCAGCGTGACATCCACAGAGCAGTGAATCGCATTGCGCCGGCAGCGTCTAGAGACGGCATTAATAATAAAATTCATGGCGCTGAAAGTGATCGAGATCAAGAGCAGACCCGTTCAGCAAAAAAGAAAAAAAAAGTGCCTTCTTTTCGCGGATCCCATTCAAATATGTGTTTTTAAATAGCCCGACCCCTGAATGGGCTTTTGCCTAAGTAATAACAGATCGATCAGGTTCTTGCCGCAGTTGGTCCGTGGATGTGTGACCATCTTTACTTACCAAAACCTCTCCGTGCCTCGGACAGCAAGCCGTCGGTCCCGGCTGTCACTCGCAGATTGACGGGTAGTCTTAAGCCCTAAAGTCTGTCAACGAGACTTACCAGGACGGAGGTCAGATAGGCAGTCGCTCCATGTAAAATACTGGTAATCAGCTGCAGTCTTGAAAACTGATCCCGACATAGTTGGAACAAGGATAGGTAGATGATGTTTTAGTTAGCCCCCTGGTTGTAAGTGTCAGGTACATTCAATAAGCTAGCAGTCTACACCAGTTTCGTTGTTGTGGTTCAGGGGGCATCTAGATAGAAACTCGTCATTCAAAGCCATGAGGTTTTTACACATCATACACACATTTGTATCATAGTGCCAGAAAACAGCGACAAAGTTGTTTCAGTTTATTTTATTGTTTGTGTTTTTTTCTTTTCTTTTATTTGTATGGAAAGTGTTGGCTTTGCCGCATCTACCAGCAGCTGAGGCTAAGGCCCTTCCATACTCTGTGCTGACATTGAATTAATTATTATGCCTAGACGCGGTCCTGGCCGCTCCAAATAATTACTTGGGCAAAATCGTTGGTCCTTCAGAACACAGTAACTTGCTAGTTAGTATAATACTGTCATTTGTTAAACCACTGTGTGGGAAGAATATGGATAGAGGCTGGATACTGTGAGTGATAGGGAATCTTAGAAAGGGATCGAGGCTTGCCTCGGATATGGGTTGATTTATTGGACCTATTTATCTGCCCGGGAACTCCAGGTGTACTGATTTTATTCTCGTGTTAAATTAAAAATATTGGCCGCTGAAGACTCGCATAGCTTATGGACTGTGTGTGTGTGTTTATTTTTTTATTCGTATACAAAGTGTTATTGAAAACCAACAGCTCTTTAAATGCTAAATATACAAATATAATAATAGATGTGGTTTTTGTGTAGCAAAATACCACATTAAAACTGTAACTTTACGATTAACTGGAGGGCTCGCTGTAACTCACTTGAATACAAGAGGTAAAAAGTGTGAAGATGTAAGAGCTTCAAGTCGGCTTAAATCTTGCGCGGCATGGGACGTTCAGAGTCAGCAGCAGATCAGCAGGATCGGCAGGCAGCAGTGAAGTTGGTCGAAGAAAGAGCCACAGCACAGAACATATACCCGAGCAGAATGAAAGCTTCCTAACAGAGCTCAAAATTTGCGGCCAGTGCTGGCGGCAAGTGCTGGCGGCCAGTGCTGCCGGCAAGTGCTGGCGGCCAGTGCTGGCGGCAAGTGCTGGCGGCAAGTGCTGGCGGCCAGAGCTGGCGGCAAGTGCTGGCGGCCAGTGCTGGTGGCAAGTGCTGGCGGCCAGTGCTGGCGGCAAGTGCTGGCGGCCAGTGCTGGCGGCAAGTGCTGGCGGCCAGTGCTGGCGGCTAGTTTTTGGCTAGTGCTGGCGGCTAGTTTTTGGCTAGTGCTGGCGGCAAGTGTTGGCGGCAAGTGCTGGCGGCAAGTGTTGGCGGCAAGTGCTGGCGGCCAGTGCTGGCACCAAGTGCTGGCGGCCAGTGCTGGCAGCAAATGCTGGCGGCCAGTGCTAGCGGCAAGTGCTGGCGGCAAGCGCTGGTGGCCAGTGCTGGTGGCAAGGGCTGGCGGCAAGTGCTGGCGGCAAGTGCTGGCGGCAAGTGTTGGTGGCCAGTGCTGGCGGCTAGTTTTTGGCTAGTGCTGGCGGCAAGTGCTGGCGGCCAGTGCTGGCAGCAAGTGCTGGCGGCCAGTGCTGGCGGCCAGTGCTGGCAGCAAGTGCTGGCGGCCAGTGCTGGTGGCCAGTGCTGGTGGCAAGGGCTGGCGGCAAGTGTTGGCGGCAAGTGCTGGCGGCAAGTGTTGGTGGCCAGTGCTGGCGGCTAGTTTTTGGCTAGTGCTGGCGGCAAGTGCTGGCGGCCAGTGCTGGCAGCAAGTGCTGGCGGCCAGTGCTGGCGGCCAGTGCTGGCAGCAAGTGCTGGCGGCCAGTGCTGGCAGCAAGTGCTGGCGGCCAGTGCTGGCGGCCAGTGCTGGCAGCAAGTGCTGGCGGCAAGTGCTGGCGGCAAGTGCTGGCGGCAAGTGCTGGCGGCAAGTGTTGGTGGCTAGTGCTGGCGGCCAGTGCTAGCGGCTAGTTTTTGGCTACTGCTGGTGCCAAGTGCTGGCGGCCTGTGCTGGTGGCAAGTGCTGGTGGCCAGTCCTGGCGGCCAGTTTTTGGCTAGTGCTGGAAGCAAATGCTGGCGGCCAGTTACAACGGCGAACGGCAGCTCCTGTACAGTTACAACGGTTTCTCGTGCAGTGTGAGGTCTTCCGTTATCATGGAGCAATAATGTTGAAGATCGATTCACGAGTCGGGGCTGTTTGACTGCCAGTTTCACCATCGTCGTTTGAAGTTCGGCACAGTAAACATTTGCTGTTATTACCTGACCAGACCTGAGAAAGCTATAGTGAATAACACCATAAAGAGACCACCAAACAGTTACCATTACCTTTTTATTGATAAGCTTCGCTTTAGGGCACTATTGCGGCGTTTGACCTGGGGTCAGCCATTGCATTTTTCGCTTACGGTTATCGTAAGCAATCGACTTTTCGTCACATGTCACAATTCGATCCAATATTCATTCATTTCTGTACCGATTCAACAAGGCAACACAAGTTTCATCACGCGTTTCTTTCTGCAGATCAGTCAAATCATGAAGCACCCATTTTTCATATTTTTTTATCTTATTGATTTGATGCAAATGAGTCAATATTGTAGGTAGGGTAACGTTAAACCATGCCGCTAATTCCTGGGTAGTTATCGGCTTCTACTATTTCCTTCAATTCATTGTTATTCACCTGTACCACGCGGTTCGTTCTTGAAGTCGAAGTTTCCATTATGCGCACGGTGCGTTCATTAGCAGTCCCCTCTCCAAACGCAACGTTGATATTGCGAGCCGTTTCTGCCGCGTGAGTTCCGCGTCTGAACGCGTATTTAAAAATAACTCGGATTTTCGAAGTATCCATCTTTACGTCTAGGCTGAATAAAAAAAAAACAATTGAAAGTCGAAAATCTAATGTTGCACATTTTTTAAAAGAAGAACCTCATAGGTATCACATGAAAAAATTTTCACACGAAAATCTCACATCATGAAGATTTTATGTCAATTTGAAGTGTCTATTCAAAGGGACACAATTAATCAATTTAAATGTTTGTTTGTCGAAGTCTGATTTGCATGAAAATCCATATTTCATTAACAAATACTAATTTGTTCTGGTACGTAGGTAACTATTTTGAATTGGGAATTGAAATAACATCAATGTGTAGGTCCACGTAAAAAAGACAAAACAATTAGATACGGTCGCAACAAAATGCTGTTTGTCCTCTTGCCACTTGTAACACAGCTTTTACCAGTACCCAGTTAGCTTACTATTGTAGGACTTTCCAGACACAGAGTTAAACACTTTCCCCCTTATTTATATACGATGCTTAAAGTTAACTCATGATTAGCGACTGTTTAACCATACAATTTTGACGTATACACATCTCTTCACTTAAAGCAACGTTTACAAATATGAGGGTTAGTTGCTGGCTGGTTCCAGCAATGAGACTATCAAAAGACCGAAGACTTACTAGCACATATTGCGTAACAACATATCGCACCCTCGCGGCCCCGGTGCAACACTATCACTCATGCAAAAAGTATTTTTTTCAGGAGAAGTATTTTAAACTTTAGTACCTATCTTATAAGTTGATGACATTTACCGATTTAGGGAAGATGGATAGGTTTTTATCCTGACGTGTTCTTTTAACTTTATAATAAAGAATATAAATTAACCCAAATAATAAAAACAAAAATACTTCAGCATTTTAAATGTGGAACCCCCTCAATGTGACGTTGTAGCACTAAACTAAAATAATAAGTGTAATTATGACATAGTGACTGATAAATAAAAACCAAGGAATTATTGAATTAAAGTTTTATTTTAAATTCAATTTGGTGGACTTCGTATTTGTTAAACAAAAAATAATGGTAAAAATCTTGTCATGACACAAAAATTAGGTCCGTAAGCAACACAACTGTATTTTAGGCCATTCTTGCTCCAAAATCAATAACTCCCAACTACCTTAGCAACGTTGTAACTCCAAGTCATTCCTGCCGATGCAGGGGGTCGCGCACAATTGACCAATCAAACGTTGTTTCTCCCAATACCACTTTGATTCGCGCCGAAATCACAACGACACTTACGTACTTTAGGCAACTTATGACATAGGTACTTCTTCTTTTCGTGTCGATGGTACTCCGACACAATTTTTTTTTTTTAGTTTGACACATACTCACGTTACGTGTGTTTGGTGTCAAATTGTGTCCAATTATTGTTTTAACGTAATAAGCCATCCTTAATATGCTAAGATTCACGCCATCCACGTTGACACGATCTCCATAAAATCCTCCACCTGTGAGGACTGACTCCCAAAATACAAGCCCTGGCTTAGTTCGGGTATTAATTTTAGTACCATAAGTAAAAATATATAAATATTGTATCTATGTGCCAAATGCTTCTTTAAAAAAAAAAACAACCGACTTCCAAAAAAACACTACAAAGTGAAAAATAACTTTAATTTCGGAAGTCGGTGTCTTTGGAGCTGTATTTGAATTTTTTGTCACCGCCTTCCGAAATTAAAGTTATTTTTCACTTTGTAGTGTTTTTTTGGAAGTCGGTTGTTTTTTTTTTGGATTTTTTTTTTATTTTTCACTTTTTAGTGGTCCACATATGCTTACCCCTTCACAGCATACCGGCGTGATGTTATGTTATGAAGTGGTGTAAGCAATAGACAGACATGAGATTTCAGCAATCCCAGTCCATTTGCTATCATTTATTGAGGAGTTCCGTTGCCTATCTCCAAAGTTCTTCATCAGATCTTCACCAAATTGAAATGAGACCACTACGAGAAAGTACTCTTCCAAAAAATAGCTAAATAGCTTCGTGTGCCTATAAAATTTGAAGAGTTCTCTCTATTTCTCCAGGATTCCATCATCAGATCCTGACTTGATGATCATGGGACCACCTGGGAAGCCCCTGCCCTGGCCTGGCCCTTTCAAACAAAAAAAACTAAATCCAAATCGGTCTAGCCATCTTCGAGTAATCGGGGAACATACATTAAAAAAAAAGGTTCCGACGAATTGATAACCTCCTCCTTTTTGAAGTCGGTTAAAAATAAACTTTTTTAAATACTTAACAACATATCATTAAGTAAATAATTGTTATCAGATCAGTCACGAGTGCTATATTTCTTTAAAAAATCATAATTATTTTGTCACCAGTGGTAATCTCCTCAAAATGGAGGACAGAACGCCCATACTTGGAAGGAGGCCCATTTTTGGAGAAACATGTGCTGTCTCAAATTCATTTCCATTGGGGTGCCAATATGATGGAAGGTAGTGACCACACAGTGGACGATCGGAGATATCCTGGCGAAATGCAGGTTAGTTAGCCCCCGAATACTTACCTTATTTTACCACCGCTTAGTACCCAATAGCCGCTAAGCCGTAGGACTGAGCTGTCCACGTCTGCCGTATGCCCAATAAGCTGCAGGCCAAAATGACCACTACGTGGAGCCCCGACACAGCCTGAAGGCGTCGTGGCAGCCACCGTAAAAGATTGCGGTACGACTTGGAGAAAACAAACGACCAGTAGTCAATGACGTATTATAAATAGACGCGTCATACACGAACATTAGAGTACTCAAAAATAGCGTAATCCACGTATTCAGCTATCTACTAGGTCATAAAATCATAGTGCGCGAAGAACAGGAAAGACCCATACAGATTCCTGTTTTTAGAAAGAGATAAACATATATGTTTAGTTACGGCACTAGCGTTGCGCCACGTCACTGGATGGTACGTGACTAATAATACGACAGGCAATTACCTTGCTTTAATCTTGTCAATATTGAGCGCCGCCGGTAACGCATCTAAAGGTAATATAGTTATCAATGCCAGTGGTCCAACAAATTATGTTCCCTATTTTTTTCCTATAGGTAATAATAATGATCGCCTCCCAGGCAATCCCATGGTCAATAAATATCTCGGTAAGGTATTTATGAAAAACTACTTCGTGAAATTCAATTCGAAAATTCAATGGGATTAAATTAACTTAGAAAAAAAAATATAATAAAAATTATAATCATTAAATCATTAATACAACCCGTATTGATGATTTAATGATTATAATTTTATAGTAAATAGATACTTGTTATGGTTGCGAATCATATTTGGTTCAACATACCTGACAGTGACACTGACCATCAAATTGCATATAACGTAAGAAAATCTTTTTAGTAGAAAGCCGCGATTTACGAGTCTTATTCCCTGAGTTCGGATCCAGGCAAGCACTTCACTTTGTGTAATTAATTTCACTACCAATGCTCTCAAAACGGTGAAAGAAAACTTGAGAGGAAACCGACATGTCCCAGAACCAAAAAATTGGAAGACATTTGACATCCACCATCCAGCACTGGACCCGCGTGGTGGATTACGGCTCACTCGCTCTCACAGAGAAGAGGCCTGTGTCCCGGAATTGGGAACATTATAGGTTGTTTATGCTAAGGAGGAAGATATTCCTAATTATTTACTAAACCAAAATTAACTCGTGCAATTCAATAAGCTGAACAGCTCATAGCTCTATCATATTGTCTGCAAATTACCCGGAGCCAACCAGTTAACTGGAAACGTGATTGGTATTAACAATATTAGCAGCAGCCTTGTGCGGTAGCTATCAACCATAACATAATCCATATCTTATGCATAGAAATTTATGTAGGGACACCCAAATTACGTACTCGTTTTGCGATCCGCGATATGATTTTGATTTCCCTTGGGCTTATAAGCTTTTTCCGTAAGTGTTTCATAGTGATGAAATGAAATAACTTTTAGTAAGTTTACTTTTGTTGATAGTGTTCTTAAAACTATAAATTGCTATCAGTTCATCAACTACATTACTTTTATTGTGTGTACTATTTAGTTAGATAATGGATCACATCATATGGATGATTGGAGTCAATCATCCATATGATGTAATCCATTATCTAACTTTTATCTATAAACCTAGTCAACTTGAAAAAACTAGCATTGATTCATATTTTGATTACCTATCGATTTATCGATACCTATTGAATACACGTACAGGCTGGCAGGAATGTAGACGCTCAACCTGTGTGTTTTCTATAAACAACACCTCATTTTACACAATCTAGATCTAGAGCAACTCGCAAGAATTTAATTAATTTGTGGGCCCATCGACAACTTCAGAAATAGGTAATTGATCTTTTTTATTTTTTTCTATTCAGGCGAGTAAATACGTTGCGAACCGACCAATAAGCCTTATTTTCTAGGAAATTCTTAATGAAGGAAGAGATCCTTGGTTCTGGATATAAGTAGATATCATTTACTAGTTGGGTCCCTAAACTGTGCTATCTGAGGTCAGCCATAACCGTAACTGATATTATTTAAGTTAAGGTCGATCATGATCTTAATTGAGGTAAATTATTTACGAAATTAGGGATGGTATCTCGAATCTATTCCTTCAAAAGCGCCCTCGCAACCGCTCCACACATGGGCAAAGTTTGTTACGGATAAAAATGTGGTACTTCCACGCTAAAATTAGACCCTAAGGAGTACTTTCCCACCGTCGACGAGGAAGCGACAAGCCATCAACGAATTTCTAGCTCATGAAACGTACAAAAGATTAATAGTTGATTGCTAACTGTTCACCCCACCGGCACGTACTTGTTTGTCGCTACCAAAAGAGCTATCAAAGAGTAGCTGGGAAACTCTCGCTTGGTACATACCACATCATCGTCTACCAAGACTTTTCCCCAACTATGTTGGGGTTGGCTCCCAGTCTATGCAGTGTATGTAGCTGAATACCAGTATTTTACATGGAGAACGAAAGAAAGAAAAAGTATTTGTTAGACTCGCACAGAAATATCACAAACTTAACTACACAATATGGTTGGCAAATCAAAAAAAGAAAAAAAAAATCCTGTAGGTACGAGGCCAAAATCTTATCATGATGCTGCGACATTTAAAAAAGTGTCGCAGCGCTGTTATTCTGATAAGGCCCACTGTGATATCACGGACAGATATAGAAATAAAATAATAAATAAAAATAAGATAATATGTGTAAAACAACTAAAAAAGAATGTCTTGTACGTAACGTAAATAGTATTTTTTTTTTGTAATCCGCGTGTCTGCACCCCACGTAACATCTATTATTACTTGTCTATGTCTTTAGTGTCTGTGGCACTCGTATCTATGGCATCTCTGTGACAAGTAATGAGTCGCAGGCGCCGCCGATCTACGGTAAAAGCAAATAGAAAATCTGGCTATCTGACCTCCACAACCCAGTTACTGGGTAACAGTACGATACCTCTTGGTAAGACTGGTTGTCAGACATTCGGACTAACAACCCGTACCTAATGACTGCCAAAGATCCATGAATGCCAACCGGGGCCAATGGCTTAACGTGCTTTCCGAGGCACGGAGGGGTCTTGGTAGATAAAAATGGTCATCACGCTTCCACTAACCAACCTTGACAAGCGTAGCTCAACCTGGCTGATAGATCCGTGCGGCTAATTTTACGTAGCCACCATAAGTCCTGTTGTTTAAGTTTTATTTTGCTTTTGTAAGTTCATGTAATTACTTGTTTATTTATAAGTATAAAATGATGTATTAGGCACCTATGTTTAAACTGTTTTGTACTCCTCGTCACCTGTCCCTAAAGGTTCATTAGAAAAACAGCGTCAGACAGCATCAGTCTGTCTAGCATTAATGCTGAAATGAACCTTTTTGGCGCAGCCGTGAGGCACACACTGTTGTAGTTATTTATTTATTTTCACTTTTTATTTGTTATTGTATTTTGTGTTTCACGAACTGTGTCCAAATAAACGGTATTCTTTCTTTCTTTCACAAGGTACCATTGAGTTATCGCTTGTCGCTCGCAAATTCGCTGCTTGTAGCTAGCTTTACTCGCTTCTCATTAATCGCCTGTGGTGGGACGAGTGCCTTTGCTACAAGTCTATTCACCTGAAGAAGGAGTCCTTTCACCTCAAAGTCCTTTTTAGAATAATAGATGCTTTCAAGTCAGGTGTTGGGTTTAATACCGTCGTTATTTACACACAGTGATCTGTTACATGGTTTCATTTTCAATTGGACCCCTTCATCACTTTACCCAAACGATCAATCAATCGCTTTAGGAGGAACACTTGTGGAATGAAAAGGTTAAGTATACAATTTTCAAATAGGTATTTTTATTTTGGCACTATCATTATATTTTCACTGGGTTTCAGTATGCTTCGGATAACACACTTCGAAATTCTAGAAGGCTCGAGACAATTCTGGACAATGGCGAAAAAATAATTTATTATTTATTTTCTATTTTTTAGTTCTGCTAACTACAAAAACACGTTTTTTTCTTTCTCAATTTTCTTTTAAATTATTGAATTGTCATCGGTCCTCGACAAGTTTACAAAGTTTCAATGAAATCTGACCGTTTAAAGTGGGTCAAAATCGCGCTCAAAGGAGTCGGTTACATACAAACATACATACAAACAAACATACAAGTGAAGCTAATATAAAGCGTGTAAAAAAGGGACATTATTTCAGTAGGTAGTAATTAGGTGCTTACTCATTTAACTGTCTGAAAAAGTCTCCTTACTTTCAACAGTTTGGTTAAAACACTAGACCGAACAAAGCGCGTACAAAGAGCAAAAAAAAAGACATACGTACGGTGTATTAAATTTTTTATACTGAGGTACCCAATTGATGCAACCCACTGTACATAACTGGACGTATATACGGACGGACATACCTTAGCTGTGACCTGCACTGTATTAAGTAATAAAAATCAGAATATTTTTTAAGGTTAACTAATCCATTGCTTCCTACGTTCGAAACATGTGTCTGCTCAATAACGTGAATAACGCAATGAATGTTGTTCAACTACCAAAATGAAAGCCATTTACTGTTGGAGTTGTACACAACTACCCCACTGATGCGGCTGACAATGACAGGCGACGACAGCGTCGGTGGGCATTGAAGAGAGCTTATTTATTGTGCTATCGCTACCTGTCATCTGCAATTAGATATTGTTCGTGATTCTGCATAAAGTTGAATGCCGTCTAGTAACGATAGGTATTACCTGCATCGTGTGACGCGGTTTACATCGAGTAACATCGTTTGCAGGAAGTGATGTTCAGGACGTCATACCTACCTAATAGCTACCGACCGATTAGCCGTAGTTATCTGTCGCCCTCCAGACCGCATTTCGGCTACGGCGGCTAATCTTAGCGGAGACTAGCCATCGACGTGGGAGATATTATTGTGCACAAGTGTGTGTGCAGACACAGGTGCACTCTCTCTCTTATAGTCCGATGGGACGTCAATCCGACACGACCGAAGAGAGACCAGCGGGCTTAGCGCGAGCACCGATTTGTCGACGGAAGAATAGACATGAATATTAACCAAATGATGTACATGAGGATAAGATAGCTGTTTTTCTATTAATTATCACAGTTATGCGTTCTAAACGAATCGTGATTTTTTAGATAATCATATATACTTTGTGGCTGTCGAGTAGAAAGTTTGTTGTCAGTGTGATTTTGACAGTTTGGGAAGAAATATTACCAAATGATGTACAATAGGATACGATAGCTATGTTTTTCTATTAATTATCACAGTTATGCGTTCTAAACGAATCGTGATTTTTTAGACTGATAATCGTATATACTTTGTGGCTGTCGAGTAGAAAGTTTATTGACAGTGTGTTTTTGACAGTTTGGGAAGAAATATTACCAAATGATGTACATTAGGAAAAGATAGCTATGTTTTTGTATTAATTATCACAGTTATGCGTTCTAAACGAATCGTGATTTTTTAGATAATCGTATATACTTCGTGGCTGTCGAGTAGAAAGTTTGTTTTCGATGTGATTTTGACAGTTTGGGAAGAAGTAGTCTACATTTATAAGGACCTAGACAAAGATCGTTAGAAACGAAAGATAAAATGTCAGATTGTAGAAGGATATCTACGGTGCGATGTCAAAAACAGAGAAACGAAATGTTACTTTGTACAGAAAAAGCACTGTCTATTCTTCGTAGAAATAGAATATGTCATGCTAAGCCTGCAGGCGCAGAACCCACGGCTCAATGTGCTTTCCGAAAGCACAGATGTATCACACCGCTGACTTCCAAACTGTTACTGAGGAATTCCTAAAAGAAAACCCCCAATATCATACATACTTAAAATTATTCTGCCCCGTTGATCTCATGGCCGCAACCGCGATTACTGAGCGTGGGATCCAGGTTTCAATTCCCAGATCGGGCAAAATGTTATAAGACTCAGCTGTACGACGTCACTGAACGACAGGGTGGTACAGTGGTGATGTTTTACTAAAATCAAGTTATTATCTCTAGTCATTTTGAAATTTCATGTTTCAGGTGAGCTTTTTTCGTTCGGAATACTTGACTCAAGAGGAAGCTATGCAGCATCCTGATGGTGTGACTATGGTGTGCTACTTGATCAAGGTAAGCAGTTCAAATACTTATCCCATGTATAAAAAAAAACGATTTTAAGATTAACGGGATGATTCACTGTAGAATAGAATTACAAACTTCATTCAGGAAAAGTAGATGTGCCACAAGCAAGAGAAGCCCTGTTTGAACGAATTTCAGCGTCCGACATCGCCGTTTTCTTTTTCTACTCAAATACTGGGATTCAAAATGCACCTTGCAACCGTACCTGCCATCTTCTTTGATAGTGTTATTCTTTAGACTCTTTAGAGCAACAAAATAGGTTTAGTTATTTGTTTTCTTTTTTTAAATATTCAACTTTGTTTCATGTAGTTTTGTTTTTTTTTAGCCTGTAATGTAATCTTTGTAATATGATATAACTTGAAATATGCAAGTGCTGTGCACACCTGTAAGTGACAAGTTCACTCTAGATTTTTTGTTTAATTGTTAAAGTACCCCAAAAAAAATATTTGTGAATAACTCGTTGGAGTGCCATAATTAAATAAATAAAGCCGCAATTCTGCGTTAAACCTTTGACATTATTTCTAGTACGGCGTCAACCCAGATGAGAGACTGTCCTGGGTGATCGAAGGCTTCCCAAGAGTCCAAGAGGCACAAAAGCACACTCGGATAGGCCCGTACCCAATGTCTCGACTAATACCTATGTTTTATGAAGACTATTTCCTTTACTGGGGCAAACTGGAAACTGTTAAAGGGAAACAATTCGTGATCAAGTGGTTGGTGCCAAGAGTCGTATTGTTTGCATCTTTTGATCAGGTGATTGAAATAATAGCTACCTAGTTTTCTATGGTCATAAAATTACAATTAAGTAGCTATCATTAATTAATTACCCATACATTTTTATTCATCCAATTAATTTCTACCAATCATTGCAATTTATACTTTAAAATGACACAAGAGTCTCAAGACGCCCGCTCATGCTAGGATTATAAGTGTTGTATCTAATCTAATACCTTTATACGAGCAAATATTGTTTCCATCTTTTTTAATTAAAGTTCAGTTTTTAGGCAGTCGGATTTTTTTGAATATCGGAAACGGCTCCAATGATTTTCATGAAATTTAGTATGCAGAGGGTTTTGGGGGCGATAAATCGATCTAGCTAGGTTTAGTTTTTAGAAAACGTCAAATCAAAAAAAAAACGAGCCAAGCTCGGTCATCTAGATACTATTTCTCAAGTATCACAACCTAAATCCAGTGAACTAAAAATATATTGAAGTGAATAATACTTAAAAAAGTGTACCAACCTGTTATCACCCTGCAATTTAAGGTGTTGACATCATCATTTCAGCCGAAAGACGTCCACTGCTGGACATAGGCCTCCTCCACTTTGACCGGTCTTGTGCTTCACACATCCAGCGGATTCCTGCGGCCTTCACAAGGTCATCGGTCCACCTTGTGGGAGGGGTTCCCACTCTACGTCTTCCGGTACGCGGTCGCCACTCCAGAACCTTTAAGATGTTGACATAAAATATTTTCCCTTCTTACAGATGAGACAATTCCGTAAACTATGGGACCCTTGGGATGCGCCTAACTTGAGGAACTTCAGGCCACTTCAAGAACGCGGAGATCGACATGTTTTTTACATAAATCCACATTGGTGCCAGTATAATTCATTATTGCCAATACCAAGAATACCAGAGCCATCCATTTCTATGCTATCTCCTGCTTATCTAAGGAATCCTTGGATGCTACCACCACAGAATCGAATCGAGGAAAATACTGTCGTACAGGAAACTCAAACCAAAACTGGCTCTGATACTCCTATTGATTCACATATTCCTGAGGCAAGGGTTTCCGGATAAATGGGTTTAATTAGTTGCACCTGGTCTCAAACACGTTTTTTCAGGCTGTATATTTGTTTTGAAATAGATATAACTACCTAATTTATTTATTTGTTTGTTAACTTTGTTATCATGTTTATTGTCCTGTAAATAAAATAAGTCTTGTAATCTAAGCAAATCTTTTCAACCTAAAGGATTATTCCGAACCTGACCCAGTCGCGGGTTAGGTTAGGACTTTGAAAAAAATTCAATCAAAATTTAAATATTTTATTTCACATAAACCTGCATGGGCACTTATGAAACGTCAGAAGCTAGGTACACGGTTCCAATTTGTCGCTTCCTATGGAGAAGACCCGGCAAGAAACTCCACGGTTACTCTTTTAAAAATAATTGGCTATTACAATATTTTCAAATTACAGTGATAATAGGTATGGGAGGACAGTGCAGGCCTGTCAATAAGTACCAGGTACTTAGAGGAATGAAAATACAGAATAGAAAAACGTCTACAAATCTAGTCTGTAAGGCCTACAACGTTCTCTCATTCACAATATGTAAAAGAATCTACCTAACTATATAAAATGAACCTATTTGAACCAAGTGACATGATTTCCATGACAATCACTAATAATAAATAGTCTAAAATTGATGTATAATGTCAAATAATGACGAGAATATGTCAGAAATTGTAAAACATAAAAAGAATAAAAATTAACATTGTAATTTGGGAGCAGTTAATAAACCTTCTGCACATAATTTTGCTGGTAATGAGGTACCAGGGAAGCCATTTATGTGCAGAAGGAATTAATGCCAAACTTCCCTGTCTTCAACGTAGTCTTTTATCTTATAATATGCTTTTTTGATAAGGCCACGTTTGATGTGAGTTTTAAACTTTCCATCGCTAAGTTCTGTAACCGACTTTGGCAACTTGTTATAGAAGCGGATACTGTATAATAGAAATGACTTGCTAGTTTTAGTTAATCTAAATTTTGGAATCACAATTTCATCTTTACTAAGTGTATTTAGATTATGGAAATCGCATCTTTTTTTGAAAAGACCTAACAAGTTTTTGCGAACATACAAGATATTTTCTAGGATATATAGATAAGGCAGAGTTAGTATATCAATTTCGTTGAATTTGTTTCTACATCAGTCAACTGCCTTATTTTTCTTACTGCGTAAGCAGCTGAGCTTAATCTGCTTGAAAGAGCTCTAATGTGGGCACTCCATTGCAATTATAAATCTAAAGTAATTCCCAAAAATACAGTTTCCGAAATAGCATCTAGTTTCTTGCCATCAAGTTTTAAATTTAGCTACTTGGGGTACATTTAGTAACGAGAACTTAAGACATTTAGTTTGGTTCGCATTGAGTAAAAGATTATTAGCAGCAAACCATTTCGATAGAACAGCTAGGCTTTCGTTGACATGTAAGACATCCGTATCTTTTCTATCAGCGAATAAAATTATATCCGAGAAGTTACCTCCTTATGCGAAGCAGTATCTAATGCTCGCGAAGAGGGCGGTGGCACACGTGAGGGAGAGGCAGTATATGTACCCTCATGGCCTTCGTCGCCGCAGGAGACGCCCTGGGCGTCGGGAACCCCAGGCTGATTCCCGGCCCACCGTAGGCGCGGGCTTGTGGAAGGCGAGTAATGGGTAGCTCGCTGTCCGGTAAGGACCACGCCCGGGTCGACGGCGCGTTGTGTTCTACGCGCGCCTCAAAGAGATGTCAGCACCAACTGGGGGGGGTCCGCAAGGGCCGATGCCTGCCAGGGGTGCGGGTTATTCGAAAGAGATACCGCGGCCCGTAGCACACATGCAACTGAGGGAACACAGGTGGATTTTAGTCAGTAAAAGTCTGACACGCCCTCCTGCTTCACCCAGAGCGGGAAAAGTTATTTGATGATTTAAAAAAAAACATATCACGCTACCCCAGCTTGACGTGCTTTTTTTTTGGGTCTGTCGAATTTCTCTGATAATTTTTCAACGTTATTACAAAACAATCAGAGTACAACTAAACGCCGACAGACACTTCGCCGACAGACTGAACACCGACAAGATTTTGCTTCGTCGGAACTCTTAGCCGACAGGACACTTCGCCGACAGGACTCTTCGCCGACGGGGCTCATCAGGTAGGTAATAGGTTAGGTTAGGATAGAATTGCGACCAACCGCGCGTGAGTCGAGCGAGCGAATAAAAGCGCAAGGATGAGCCCTGTCGGCGAAGAGTCCTGTCGGGGAAGTGTCCTGTCGGCGAAGAGTCCCATCGAAATAAAGTCTTGTCCGTGTTCCATATGTCGGTGTTTAATCGTACACGCATCAGAGTTTAATATTTATTATAGGTACGTAAGTAATCAAAATATCACACTAACAATTTTCCCAAATTTTTTATATTTTTGATCGATATCTCGAAAACGACGATCGATACGTGAAAAATGTATGGGACCTTAATTGTAGATCGTGAAAAGAGCAACAAAAAAGTATTTCATAAAAAAATTCGTATCTCAACGGGGAACCGAGTTATGATGAAAAATCTGAATTTAAGGGTTTTTTCAAGATGGCGGAAATTGCACAAGGTTATTTTGGTCGACAATTTGAACTTAAGCTTTTCTAGGCACCCCTCACGTAATATCCAAAATTTGACTTTCTCGGTTCATTTTCTTTTTGAAGCCGATTTTTCCGACGTAATGACTGGACTAAGTGGTGAATACCTATTTATACCGCAATTCGGGTTACGACAAGAATGATACGTCGGGTCAGGTTAGGAATAGAGTTACGGTCGGAACAAATATTATAATTTTATTCAAGTTCCTAACCTAACCCGCGACCGGGTTACGATTTCGAGTCAGGTTCGGAATAATCCCCTTTAAAGGTTCAGTATTATTTTTATGTTCAAAAGATACAAACAAAACTAATAGCGTTTTAGCTAACTACTCAGCATATTATTTTATTTTTGGCGTTTTTTCTCGTAATCTCGTAATACCCATAAAATAACTAATAGAATGCGAAGGTAAGTTTGTTTGTTACCTTTTTACGCCTAAACCACTATACCACGGAGTAAATACAAAGAGGATAATTATGTTGTAATTTAGATTTCCCTTTGGGAACAACGCGTGACAATTTGCGGGGTGAGGGGTGTTAGATCCCGCCCACTTCTTTATTTTGCATCTACCGGTCAATAGCAAAACTACTCGCTCGTGCTGTAGATTTTACTTTGTAGTTACGTAACTATCTCACACTAGATGCCACTAAGTGCAGGATGCAACAGGGTCGTAGGTACTCAGAATTTTCGCACCAGGGAGTACCTACTCCCTTTTTTTAAATTTATTTTGCGAACCATCTTGATAGGTACATATTTTTTAATTGAAATTTGTAATCCATTGCTGTCTTTTATTATCTTCGGGAAGAAATCTAGAACATACATGACATCATTTAAAATGTAACTAAATAAACTAGGCAGGTAGGTAGGTAAGGTTAGAACAGTTACAGTAGTCTATGGTTAGAACTGCAACCAACCGCGGCAGCGGCCGGCGAGCGCTACTTCCAAGTTAGTGGCAGTTACTTGGCTATTTAGTAACAGTGCAAGGTACTATCCGTCAGCAGTTCACAATGCTTCAATACTTTGTAATCTCCCGAGATAGATTATAAACTGACGATGTTCTTAATGTTACGGAGACTTATCCATTGATTTAAAAGCTAACTAGCTGATGCCCGCGGCTTCGACCGCGTGGATGTTGGTTATCGCTACCAAAAGTAATCATGAAATTTTGATCCCGTTCCCGCAACCTTAAAAAAGTAGCCTGGCTATAAACTCAGCTAAAAAGTGCCATCTATTGGTCCCAGTGCAAACTAACTTATCAAACACCGAAATCGACATTGCTTTGCGCGAGTGTTGTTAGCCAATGTAAACAAAAACTTGACAAATTAAATACTAAAACCTGCCTCGAGAACCACTCTATCCATTGGTGAAAACAGCATGAAAATCGGCATGAAAATTTAGAGTTTATCGCGAACAGACAGATAGACGCGGTGGAGGACTTTGTTTTATAATTATGTAAAGCTATTGAAGAAACGGTCGCGTTTGCGATACGGAAAAACTAACGCCATCTATTAGAACTATTCTTTACGATGTAATCGGCGTGGGCCGTGTTTTCGTTTTGTAAAAAGTGAGTTCCAAAGAAAAGAGATAGCGCTGCATGTCTCTATGTCCCCTTTGCTCACTAGATGGCGCTTTTAGTATTTTTTTGTATTAAATCTTTTAAATATTTAGTTTTATAATATTAAATCTTCATTAAATTTATATATAATTGTGTGGAATCATTTAATTCTTGTGTTTAAATTATGAATATGATAATAACATCATATTCTAGTTGTCGTCATGAAGGAAGTCTGGACTCAACTTTGAGTCCGAAACAATAATTTATTTAACATAGTAACTTTCCTCTTTAGGGACCTTCCTCTTAGCAGGACTAAAGCCACAGAACTTATATACCTCCTGTCTACGTACCTCAAGCCGGCTACCTCAATCGGATGAACCATGACTAGTACTAAAACACTATCCTTTCTGATTACCAGACTATAAAAAAAACTTTAAGAGTAAATTACGCGGTCAGCACGTTCACTCCTGTCAAAGTCAGTGAATTGTCAGTGAGCAAAATGTCATTAACACGTTGCATTGCGGTTGTGTCGGTTCCGGTTTGTTTGTCGTTATTGAGACGAACATTCGTGACAGGCTCCGTTAGTTACGCGCAGGCCTGTGCTAGCGGTGTCAACAGTGCGATCACGCAGCCACTCGGGACCAACAAAATGTACATCGCAGAGGAACGAGGATCGGCTTACGCGCCCGACTACCGGGTGTATTTCAGTAAGTAGAGCCACAGTTTGAACTGCTCTGTGCTCATCCGTGCTGGCCACACGCCGTCTGGCCCAGCGCAAGGTGGAGGCTGGTGCCTTCTACCTGATACATTACTTGTTTAAACTATTGTAACTAGATGGACTTTGAACTTTTCTGTCATTATTATCATGTTTATTGTTTTCATTACATTGTCACTCTCAAAAGTTCCCAAAATGATTTAATTTTGTGGGTCTACTAGTGGGTTTGGTATAACCTATCACCTATGACCTTGAACTTTTAACATTCTAAAACGTGCAAATATTTATGTAATTTATGAATCTTTTCTGAGTGAAATTAATTTTCGGGGTGTATTTTACGTAACTTTTTTGTTTTATCTTGCAGTACTGTTAAAAAAAATACTGTTATTGATGATACCTTTAATGAAGGACTTAAGTGCGTAAACCAAACCCTTTGACATAGGTACCATTCAAAAAATATTCATGATTCCTTCTGTATTTTTTATTTATCAGAAAATGCACTAAATTTATGAAATAAACTTATTGTTCTGCAAGTTGCTTTCAGAGCATAAAATTACATTATCTGATAAGGTCAAGATTATAATAACCATATCATTTACGTTCACTGCTGTGATAATAATCAGCAAAATGATTGTTTCGGTTTATCGCAGTTTTAGAAATAGCGTAATATTATGAGTGAGCCTCAGGTTGATAGAATTGTTGAGGTTAGTTATATTATACCATGTGCAGATTGTCGTTAACACACATTACAACATTTCTGTGATCAGTAAGATCACAGAAATTTTGTGAGATCTTTAAGTCTGAACAATATAAAATAGAGGAAATTCTGCACCAGGGGTTTAAATCCTACTATATATATTATATCCTACTATCCTTCTAATAGGTATATAAATGTGAAAGTTTGTATGTTTATTACTCAGTCACGCAAAAACGGCCAAATGGATGTGGATGAAATTTGGCACACCGATAGATTATAACCTGGGTTAGCACATAGGATGCTTTTTATCCCGGTAATATGTTCCCGTAGGATAATTTCCGACCTCCATGCGCGCGAAGCCGCTTGCAAAGCTAGTAATAACATCTGTTCTTGTTCCACTGCAAACTGCAGTCCAAAAGCCGCTTCTCGTACAGTGAAGGCACAAGCTATTGAACATTGAGCACCACACTTCCTTATGGCGAATTGGGATTTTAGTCACTTATAAAAGCAGATTCTAGGAGTCAGTTTTTATGCAAACCCGATACTATTACTACTAATGACATGAATTTTTCAAAATTTGCTATTAGTTTGACAATACTGTAAAATGGTCTAACTGTACCAATTCCAGAAGCAAAGAAAACAAACATGTTAGCAGCGGCGAGGTGTCAATTTTTCTAAGAGAGAAGCCGAAGCGAATTTGGCTTTAACTTACTGACTTATCAATAAAGAATACTTACTATCATTCTAAAATTCAAATAGGAATGTAAAGAATTAAATACAATAAAATTTGCAATATTCCTCCATTTCGTTCTCGCTGACGCATTTTTTTTATATCTGTCTCTGTTATAACCCGTTGTACAGCGGCTTGCTGTCGTCCATACCAAGCGTTGCCACGTGACCTAAAGAGACATCATTACGGGTGAATTAAATACCCGTAGTGTAACTATATTTTTTGACAATAGTAGCCACAATTATTGACGTACCATTTTTTGATAGCGATAGAGTTGCCGATGCGAATCCCCGAAGGGAAGCCGGTAGGAATCGTGTTGTATTTTTATATTCCACATGTTACAAACGAATTTTGTTGAGTTTTATAACGAAATTAAACCATTTTAATCATTCGGTCTTTACGCAAAATCGTTCACTACTCCAACACTTTTAGTTTTAGTATGGTAACATTATTTTTCTTCGCACTGTCAAGTTACTGAATACGATTATGAGTCCAAGTATAAGTCCAGGCCCACTCTCTGCCTGCCATAGAGTTTTTTTTTTTTTTTGTAGGGCATCTCGCAGTTGGCCTTGAGAGGCCGTGACTGCTGAACCGGTCATTCCTGGGGCTGCCATTAAGATTTTACACTTAATGCCTCCAGCCAGGGCTTACAAACTAAATTTATATGCTCCTGCCATAGAGCTGTATCTTTTTAAATATAAGCCAGTTGAACTTTTCACACCTGTGTTGCTCTCATATTATGGCGATCATATAAAACAATAGCAAAACAACAAAAGAAGATAAATTATAATTGTTATTGTTGTACGGAACCGGTGCGTGAGTCTGATTCGCACAACGTTGTTTACCTCATGTACTCATGATTAAGTTTACCTGTGTAAACTCGCCAATCACCAATTATTAACAATGGTATGGAAGACTTGCAACTACAACATCTAGCTGGTCAGCTTTATTAATAATAATAATATACATTCGGAACTTTAATTCCTCGGCATGCCATTCGTACTGCAATTTGACCTTAAGTTTGTAAACAAACCTAAAGATCTTGGACATCGATTTTAATCCACCACTGTGTTATCATTTGATTATGTACCTAAATGTATGTAGGTATGACAAAAGACAATTTATGGGGACTATCAAGAAGCACCTTAATTGCGTAACTCACGATCAATCATAATCTGTTTCTTTTTGTCAGTTCAACAATATTTGCGTTATTTACGTTGTGGAACAGACACATTTTTCGAACATATGAAGCAATGGTTTAGTATTCTGTTTCAAAACGAAACAGTTTATGATTAATCGTGAGTTACCCAATTAGGGTGCTGATCTATATTAATTCACTAGCTTTTGCCAGCGGCTTCACCCGAGTGGAGGTTTAAAATTTTCCCACGGGAACGTACTATCGGGATAAAAAAAATATCCTAAGTGTTATTCCAGGTTACAAACTATCTGTGTGTCAAATTTCATCCAAATCCATTCAGCCGTTTTTGCGTGATTAAGTAACAAACATCTAAACATACAAACTATCACATTTATAATATTAGTAGGATATAGTAGAAAAAATAAATTTAAAAAAATTAAACCGGAAAATTTCAAGTATAAGTTTACCGGCCTTCCTCTCCTCGGTCCACAGTACGGATAAATTAACGAAGAATATTTTCTCTTCCTCACTGGTCGATTTTGAAGTACCGTGTTTTACCGACGCGTTAAACGCTTGGAAAATGGCTGGTCCCAATAGAGTTTTACCTTACAACCCGTCCTCCCAGAGACGGTGGGACGTGCCGCTTTGCAGTATTATACAGAATACCCTGGTAAATACGTCACCTAATACTGTTGAGCGTGCCCGTCTGCTGGCTGTGGGAGAATGGGAGTCAGGCTTGTGGCTTTAGGCGCTCCCGTCATCCACCATAGGCACTATGATGGAAGACTCATCGTTTCGGCTCGCTACGTGTCTCCGCTTGGGCGCACCTTGTGTTGCTCCGCATCGGTGTCACTGCGGTAAAGCTGTCGACAGTCTCGGGCACCATGGCCGGTCGCATAGCACGCCACGCCAGCATCAACGATATTATAAGTCGAGCCCTTGTCACCGCCGGCGTACCAGCGATATTAGAACCAAACGGCTTGGTACGTGACGATGGGAAGAGACCAGACGGCATGACGTTATTGCCTTGGAAGGTGGGAAGACCTCTGGTGTGGGACGCAACCTGTGTCGACACCCTTGCGCCATCCCATGTTCATAGCACGGCGGGCTGTGCTGACGCCGCTGCGGTGGTTGCTGAGATCCTCAAGCGGCGTAAATACTGTAACCACCACCACCACCACCACCACCACCACTGTGTCTACAGTTTTGAGCCGTTTGGGGTCGAAACGCTCAGGTCATGGGGCCCGAGTGCACGGCTTTTCTTTATAGAAATTTCTGGCCGGCTGGTCGACACTTCACTTGACCAGAGGGCTGGGCCGTTCTTTGGCCAAAGAATTAGCATTGCCATTCAACGTGGCAATGCTGCCAGTGTTCTGGGCACTTTTCCTGATGAAAGCGATGCGGAAAAATACTTCGACGCCTAAGTGTCCTTTTGTTTTTGAATTTATTTGTATATTTAGTTATATTTTCCTGAAATTGTTATATTTTTTAGTACATATTATTGAATTGCATACTAGCATTACATATTGAGTCTTGTATGATGATTTAAATGATGAAGTCGGTTAAATATGAATCATATTGTGATAATTATACAAACTTTAATTACAAACTTAGGGCCTGCGTCCACTGGCGACACGGCATGGTAAGGGATTTTAAGCCCCGAATAGAAATATAACACTTAATATTTTGACAATAAAATTGAAATTTCAACGGCAACGATGCCGCGGTATCCTTAGACATGCCGCGACGCCCTTAGGCATCATCATTGCAATTTGAATTTTATTGTCTTATGCTCAAGTTATATTCCTATTCGTCGCATAAAAATAACTTGCCGTACCGTGCAGCTAGTGGGCGCAGGCTCTTAAACGCCATACAATTTACAAAACTACCCTAGCGTTAGAATTTATCCCACGGGAATTTACGACCGAGATTAAAAGTATCCTATGTTCTTCAAACTCAAGCCATCAACCTTCGTGGGCTACACTAGCGCATCCACTTAAGGGCGCTATCTCAATTTTTCTTGAATTTGGGCGTTTGACTGAAATAAAAGCTTGAAAAAAGCCGAGAAAATGTCATTATTTGTCGAGGGTTTTAAATTGTGTTCTAAAATATATTTTTTTTCTTTGTACAGACGCCAGCACATCAAGCTACCTTAATCTGTCAATTTCTTTGATAGATTTTCAATTTTATCACAATATGATAAGGTTCATGTTCAGTTGGGAAAATTTGACAGTTTGGGATAGCTTGACCTGCTGGCGTCTGTACATAAGTCTAAAACTGAGCACTTCGATTTTTAATAGCCCTCTTTAACGTTTCTTTTTCATTGATCATATAATGTGTGCAACAATAACATATTGGATCCAGTGATCATTCTCAGATCAGATAGGAAGCGTCGAACGTCGACGAACGCAAGGTTACGAAGGTCGTCTAGTTTCAGTAGTAACATGTTTTCTCACGCGATTGCTTATCGCCGTCGACAGCGTGTCACGTGTTCGTTGAGATCCCGCGAACTGAATTATACTTTACTAATGATGATGCATGTAATAATAACGAGGAACCGTCTAGTCTTGGAGCGCACGTGGCCCTGACGGCGGCGGCACGCCTTCAAACCGGCGCAACGCGACACTTGCAGAACAATTTCCATGAAGTTTTCATAGAAATTGTTCTCCGTGAGTTGCGTCGCGCCTGTTCGCAGGAGCATTTAACCTGAATCTGATGCCGTCATGCGTTGTTACAACATTATTTATTATCAACATGACGACAGTCATCGTCGTCGATCAATGGATGATATATCTGCCGATCAGTTTAAGGACGATCCTTTGTGGTGCATGTTAGCCGAATTATGGTCACTCGACGATTCATTAGTAACAATCAACCATCGCGGTCGATGGTGGGTAGAGAATACAATCCCGAGCAAGTTTTTTCAATCCCGGGATAACCAATTTTATTTATGCGTAATCCCGGGATTAGACTATGTGGTTTCTAATTGGATAGAAATGAAAAAAAAAGCCTAAGTACTTAACTTCATTTTTTTTTTGTAACTCGACAAATATCCCATTTATCCAGCCTTTTAGCTTCTAGTCTCAGGTAGCTCTAGTATATAAATAGGTAATATAATATACTTAATATATTCCAGGCAAGGTCATTGTTAAGGCATGCAAACTAGACCTGTTTGTGACAATCCCGATAATCCCGAGATTAGTACAGTCTCGGGATTTTCGGGGTCAGAAAACGGTCGGAATCCCAGGATTGTATTTTCTATTGGTGGGTCGTCCATCGATCGATTCGTATGAAATATCTTTTTCTTTTTCATTTCCTATATAAACTGGTCAACATCGATGGACCGCAGTCTGTTTGCACCTTTATTGATGCCAGTTGACGTACACGCGGACGTAATAAAATCGCTGTGGGATTTTTTCGCGCACTGGATTTATAACTCTCGGTGTTGAACCGAGCATTGAGAATCCAACAGTCCATCTCAGCGCGTCGAAAATCAAACAGTTTGGTTTTATATTCGATTTTCAACTCTCGGCGCTAAGCAGTGCATTGAAGATCCAGTACGCGAATAAATCCCGCCGCGACTTTATTACGTCCGTGGATACGTGGGCTTAACCTTTGAACGAACTGCGCGGACATGTGCTCACGCCCGCCTGCTGGCAGAGTACCTATGTCATGTAAGTACTATGTACTGGTGTGTATGTGACAGTCGTGTTGCAGAGGACGAGAGCGGGCCCATCTCGCCGCTGCACGATATCCCGCTGTGGGCGGACAAGGCGCAACGGCTGGTCAACATGGTGGTGGAAGTGCCACGCTGGAGCAACGCCAAGATGGAGATCAGCCTCGGCGAGCCGCTCAACCCCATCAAGCAGGACGTGAAGAAGGGCGCGCTGCGCTTCGTGTGCAACGTGTTCCCGCACCGCGGGTACATCTGGAACTACGGCGCGCTGCCGCAGACGTGGGAGAATCCCCACCACGTGGACCCGGGCACGCAGGCGCGCGGCGACAACGACCCCATCGACGTCATCGAGATCGGTGAGCGCGTGGCGGCGCGCGGCGACGTGTACGCTGTCAAGATCCTTGGCACGCTGGCGCTCATCGACGAGGGCGAGACAGACTGGAAGTTGCTAGCCATAGACGCGCGCGACCCCGTGGCCGAAAAGCTAAACGACGTCGCTGACGTGGAGGTGCACTTCCCGGGCCTGCTGCGCGCCACGGTGGAGTGGTTCCGCCTGTACAAGGTGCCCGACGGCAAGCCCGTCAACCGCTTCGCCTTCGACGGCGAGTGCAAGAACGCCGAGTTCGCCTACAAGGTCATCGACGAGGTGAGCCACTCAGTCCTCGCAGCGGTCGATACGCCTCGAGGTCGTGCCTCCTATCGACCGACATTCAGCGCCGATCGTGTGTATACTTAGTATTACGTTTGCAGGTGCACGAGTTCTGGCGCTCGCTGGTGGCGGGCGAGGTGGCGGACGCGACGGACATCAACAAGTAAGTCGTCAGTCGGCGTGTGTCGCACACGATGCTCAGTACAGTTGGCACAGTAACCGTGTGGCCCGCAGGATGAACGTGAGCGTGGAAAGCGCGCCGACGCGAGTGGAGCGTTCGGAGGCGGCCGCCGTGCTGAGCCGGGCGCCGCCGCGAGGCCTGCCGCAGCCCATCCCGCTCAGCGGTCAGTACTCACCACATACCTTACCGCCTGCATCTACCCTATCACATCATCTTCCCCAGCCCGACTTCACCCACTGCTTTTTTTTTTTAACCTATCCCCACGTCCTGTACCATCCAGGTGCCTTATCCAGGTTTTGTCCGCGATAGCAACAATGTCCCCCACCCTATAAAGACCAATATCTCGTCTTCCAGTTCTTAGACTCCACACTGTCACAGCCCAACTCCACCTATCATCACTGCGCCTTGCCAGATCACATCACTACATCTTTATATAACGGGTGTCAAAAGACGCTTAACGAAGCCAGCGTCATTGTTATCATTGTTTCGTACTGAGCTGGGAACCTTGTGGTTACGGAGATATTAAAGGCCAAAGTTCCAACTTTTTATTCATTGTTTTCAAGATTAATGTTATAAGTTTATAACGTAACTTTAAATAATAAGACCACAACGTCTCCCCGTATGGTTGCATGCCATGCACCCATTTTTTTTTTTTTTTTTTTTGGGTGGGAAATCATCAAATAACTTCTCCCGCTCTGGGTGGAGCGGGAGGGCGTGTCAGACTTTTACTGACTAAAACCCACCCGTGTTCCCTCAGTTGCCTGTGTGCCAGGGGCCGCGGTATCTCTTTCGAACAACCCGCACCGCCATGCACCCATAAGCATTATATTTTGCGTGCGTTACATAATATGTATAACGCGCTGCCGAATCAGCGATTTCTCACACCAAGAATAAAAGTCGTTTCCCAGCAATAATTTTAGCTCAATATTACTTAGGGCTAGTTTTTCGGGCACACATCACATTTGCGCCCCCCTTAGTAAATTATCTTCTCAGTCTCCACTGAGCAAAGCTAGGTCGCATAACCTTTCTTGACCAATTATAGCCTTCAATAATGAAGGTATTAATTTCAACTTGCTAAAAAATCACTTACAGCTTGCAATGCTGCAATTTTAAACAGAATATGAATAGAGATGGGCAGATTTGGAAATACGCTTTCTTCCCCACACTAAACAATAACTTCAAGTAACTCTTCAGATTTCTTAGATACCTATAACAGTACGAAATGGTTTATTGAATTTTTTTTATAAATTTTATATTTGGCGACGTTTTGCGCCCCCCTTCGAGGCGCCCAGGGCTCGTGCCCTGCCTGCCCCACCCTAGTTACGCCTCTGATTATAGCCATATTCAACGATGATGCGATCAGATTGACGGCTGCAGACTGCAGAGCTCACTGCTTTAGCTGAGTTAGGTATGATGTCTGTTCGCAGTGGACAAGTGGCACTTCATCTCCAGCCTTTGAGAGCCGCGACAGGCGCGCAGCGAGTAAAGTGACGTCACAAAAGTGCATGTGCGACTGGTTGTGTCGCGCCGTACTGCACTCGTGGCGGGCGCTAGCTCGCGGACTCGACGGCTCGACTGGACCCCACTATTCAAGTGCGTCAGTTGCCATGTTTGTGTGATAATAATATTGCGCTGTCCATATCCATAAGTATTTAATTATCTATTCTAAGTGTAATGTATATTTATGTTCAATTAAATTTAGTATTGAGTTAATAGTTCATTATTTTATATCATTCAGGTCTATGTGAAATATAACAGTTCTGTAATCTGTATAATATGTCGCAGCCATCTGATTAAATTAGCCAGCTAATTGGACGCCTAGACCGTTCATTAAACGCATCCAATTAAATAGCGGAAGAACAACTAGCCAAGTAATTGAGCGCAACGTTAGTTAATTTGGATATCGATGAATTTGTGATATATTTAGGTGACGAGGATTTCACATTTTTTAAAGTAAATAAATTATAATTTCACTTAAAATTGCACACAATAACGAAAAATAACATTCACGGTTTGCGCTATTTTCAAACTCAAACTCAAAGCATTTATTTCAATTAAACCATTTACAGGCACTTTTGAACTGTCAAAAAGTCGACCAGTTGGAAAGTTGAAGCTAGTTGCCCATTCCAAAACGTAGATCTCTATGGAGAAGAACGGGCAAGAAACTCCATGGACACTCTTTTTAATCATGTTAGGTATTACATATTGACGCCATATTTGTTTTAGTGACTACTAGCGCCGCAGCGGAAAAAACCAAACTAGTTTTAAAGCACTTTGCTGAGTCTTGGCCAGTCATCTTCAATGGGCTGACTTTCAATACCTACGCCAAGTTGTAAAAACGTTTAATGATTCTAGTTCAAGTAACTATTGGCCTAGGCGTCCAATTAGCTGGCTAATTCAACCAGATGGCTGCGAACTATATTTAAAAAAATAAAAATATATTGCCCTCACTCCGTTATTTATGAACCGATTTTGATTATTATAAAAAAAAATCTTAGATAGGGTAACTATACCTCAAAATACACTAAAAACATCGAAGACTTCTGTCACTAAAAAAAAAAAAAACTGTGGTTTTAGTGACAGAAACCACCAGAATCCGATTGAGGAGGAGGTGGAGGAGAGAACTGTATTTCATTAAGTTTTAATGCACCACATGAAATACCATTTCAATCAATATCAAATGAAGGAGCGACTTTTTCATTTTTATTATTTGATTTATCGACCTCAAACCGGCGACTGTTTTGAGAATTTTGTTGTAAGAGGTTTAGAATATCACATTTTTACGGATCGTTTTAACGTCTAGGTTCATGGTATAAAATTACAATGATGTATTGTTGTGAAAGTCATCTATGCAATTATGAATCACTTTTACCGCTTTCATATTGAAAACATAGTAAAAAACTATTAAACTTGTAAAATTTTAGAGAAAATGGGCAATGAACTGGTTTTGATTTTGCCTACTCAGAACTATCGTTAAAAAAAAAACACAGAAATAAACTTCAGTCTTAGATCAACGCATTTCCCGATTTTTTTTTAAATACTTAACAGTAAATAATGTTTTAAAACAACCCAAATCTCGCATTATAGTTTTCGACCAAAATAAAATTAAAAAGCTCATTCATTAGATAACAATTGAAACGATTTTCGTGTTGTGCATTAAGATTTATGGAAAAGTACGTCTTCAAAATTAAGTAAATAAACTAAATCGCCAAAGTTTCTTATGTACACCCTCTTAATATGCTTTGAAGAAAAGATGTCTTTCCACACAATATTGGAGGTATCCTCACTTAGTCAAAATCCTGGGAACCTCCAGGAAGAATGGTTACATCATCAGCTCAGAGACAAGAGGAATGATGAAGGATTAGAAATACTACTAATATTAGGTATTTTCTATGAAATTGCCGTTTAGTATACAGCTACTTAATATTATAAATGCGAAAGTAACTAACTCTGTCTGTCTGTTACGTTTTCACGCCGAAACCGCTAAACCGATCGTCATGAAATTTGGCAGAGATATAGCTTGAGATATGGAGAAGGACAATACCTACTTTTCTACGCGCTAACCGACATCCACGCGGGCGGAGCCGCGGGCAAAAGTTAGTTTTTATATAAACAATTTTAAATTTTTTCCAATCAAAATATCCACCCATTCTATCGGTGCATCTCTGCCAGCTCAGTGGTAATTTTTCAATGCCCTTGTAGAAGTCAGGTGTACGGGAGCCAACAAACTCTTTTTGCATTTTGTACTGCCTCTCGGGTACCTATTGATTATTTTTCCTGCCGAGAAGTTGGTCCAAATTTTGAAAAAAGTAGCAGTCTGTCGGCGCAAGGTCTGGTGATTACAGTGTATGACGCAAAACTTCCAACCCAAAGTTTTAGCTTAGATACCGTCTGTTGTGCCGTATGAGGTCGAGCGTTGTCCTGTGGGAGCAGCGGGGACGAGCGATTAACCAAGGCTGGCCGGAGATTTGCGAGCTTCTCCATCATTGTGTCCAGTTCGAATATCCGCAATAATGCTGGTGCCATTTGGTAAGAAGCTGTGATGGATTATAGACCACCAAACGGTGACCATGACTTTTTTAGGGGTAAGTTTTCGTTTGGGGCATTGCCTAGGCGCTGAACCAGGGTCTAACCAACATGATGACCGCTTGCGATTATCAAAAAGAATCCATTTTTCATCGCAAGTGACAATGCGGTTCAAAATCCCTTCGTGTCTGCAACGCAAGGCATACCCACATGAGTAGTTCCGTTTATCTATTCATGTGACATACCTCAACGCATTCATCGCGCTGGCGGTCGTTCAGTTCGTGCGGCACCCACTTATCAAGTTTTTTTACTTTGCCGATCTGACGCAAATGGACCAATATTGTTTTGTTGTTAACGTAGAAAGCTGATGCTAACTCACCCTATCGTCAGCTTCCAGTATCACCTTTAATTCGGCGTTGTTGACTTTTGTTTTCAGGCGAAAACTAAAGTTCAAATGGCCAGCATTGTAAAACGACAACTTCATACGTAAATTAAAACCTATTACTATCCTTTAAACCTATTATTATCCGGAATAAAAAAATGTTTTGTAACATTTTTACTGCATAGTTCAGTTTATCCTTCAATCTGGAAGCCGCGGGCAGCCGGGCACAACACTAAGCCGGAACCTTCAGGGCACGAGTACCTACTCATAAGGCCTATAACTCACAAATAAACATTGGAACATAAGTTAAATGAAGACTTTATTTCAAAAACCACCTTTGTCAAAAGTCCATGTTATGAGTTAGTTACGCCATCTTGTAGAGTAATTTGTAAGCTTTCTGATTAAATTTTATATTTCTTCAAAAACAAGTTTAGTCACGAGAAATTTGCTTTTATTCGTTATCTCGTTGATATACCTATAAAAGCAAATTGCAAGGTGGTTTTTGAAATAAAGTCTTCAATTAGGTATGTTCAGGTGAATAAAAACGTTTAAAACAGTAGCCCGCCAGCATAGGTAACAGATTCACGGACATACAATAATCATCATCTGCCTACCCTTTTCCCAACTTTATTGGGGTCAGCTTCCAGTCCAACCAGATGCAGCTGAATACCAGTATTTTACACGGAGCGACTGCCTATCTGACCTCCACAACCCAGTTAATAGGTAATACGTTACCCGTTGGTAACGACTAAACGAATTAATTTAAAAAAAATTAAGATGAAAAAAAGAAGACAACCCTAACGTAGCCAGAAGAGATAAGAAAGGCAACTTCTAGGTAAATTACTGTAGGCAATTAGCGCTGTGCGACCTGCACTTTATCTAATTGCGTAAAACACTATCAATCAGAATCTGAATAATTTTGAAGGATAGATATTGCCAATCCTTTGCTTCATGTGTTCGAAAAATTGTCTGCTCCACAACTATGTTGTTGATCTGTCAAAATTAAAACTATTCCTAATTTCCTAGTGTTAGGTGTTACACAATTAGATTTCCATCTCAATTGCACTTTTTTGTGTCGTAGCAAAAGTCGCTTTTTATTTCAATGATTTCACGAAGTGAATCTTCTGTACTTGTACATACTATATTACCCATGAATTCTGTGCCTGAACATGGTTGGTTTACTCTCTCATCAGATACTAGACCATTGTGCGCCAGCGCTGGGTTTGTTGTGCGAGACATACCTCGTAGCGACGTATTACGTCACCAGTCACCACAGTCCGAGTGTAAGTCATGTCCATTGCGGGATGTCATGGGATGGGAGTCACAGCGTGTAGCGGGTCGGCGCGGATGACGCAGGGGCGCGTATCGACCGGGGCGCGCGCCCCGCCGGCGCCTCCAGAGGCTTCGCGGCCGCTCACACTGAAAATTTGATGTGCCTTTACGTTACACGCATTGTGCTTCCTAATCTCGCGTACAACTTTATTTGACCCCAATAAATTATATCTTTATATTCAGCTGGATCTAGTTATGATGTAAATGTTAGCCGTACCTAACCGTTACATAACATAGGTACTTAGGACTTGAAAAAATTGCTCAGACTGTACTATTGACTATTGGTATTGGTAATAGAGACATCTCTATGTACATACCTACGTACATCTACAACGTTGTACTTAGTGTAGTAGTGGATAAGTAGATATCCACAGCTGTTTTTTTTTTAGGTTGGAAGTCATCAAGTAATTTCTCCCGCTCTGGGTGGAGCAGAAGGGCGTTTCAGACTTTTACTGATTAAAACCCACCCGTGTTCCCTCAGTTGCCTGTGTGCCAGGAGCGACGGTATGTCTTTCGAACAACCCGCAACCCTGACAGGCATCGGCCCTTGCGGACCCCACCAATTGGTGCTGACATCTCTTTGAGGCGCGCGTGGAACACAACGCGCCGTCGACCCGGGCTTGGTCCTTACCCAGCACAGCGAGCTACCCATTACTCGCCGTTCGCAAGCCCGCACCTACGGTGGCCGGGAATCCGCCTGAGATTCCCGACGCCCAGGGAGTCTCCTGTGGCGACTAGGGCCGTGAGGGCGCATATACTGCGTCTCCCTCACGTGTGCCGGCTCCCTCTTCGCGAGCATTACTGCTTCACAGAAGGAGGTGACGGCTATGCATACACTCTCGCTCCATAGCATGGCCTGGACCAGGTCCGAACGCGAGAGATTGCTGCTGTCGTTCGCCTCCACGAGGACATGGCCGCGCTCTGCCCAAGCCAGGCAGACCTCCACCGTATGCTTCACCGTGTCCTCAAGGCGATCTACGCAGTGGAAACACCGCGGCGTTTCCGAGCGTTATGCGAAACAGGAACCTCCCAAAACAGCCATGTCCGGTGAGAACCTGCGTCAGGCGATATCCACTGCTGTTGGCCTGCTTACTAAACTGCTGTGCAAAGTTACCTTACTACCTACTTCCAAGGGGAATTATAAAGCTATAGACAGCCAAAGTATGGTACCTAAACAAAACCAGAACCAAAAGAGCGTTAACCGGTTTGTTCAGGACGGTGCATGTCATTTAGTAGGCAAGGCACAAAAACTTACTTGGCTACTTACCAACGGCGAGGTGTCAATTTTTCTAAGAGAGAAGCTGAAGCGAAGTCGATTTTGAGGGGAACCTAGTCGCGGGCTCGAACTCACTCGTGGGTCTGGCTAAAAATCACGCTGCCTCACCAGGCTTCGTGTCCGACAGATATAGTATCAGTGATGAGCAGTTAGACGCTAGTGACAGCACAATGTTATTGAGTGAGATGCAGAATCATTTATAGTAAAAAAATCGCGAAAAAAATAAGAAAAGTCCTTTGGAAGATCGGGTTTTATGAAAAAGCCTATGCATAAATCAATGACCAATAAAGTTTATTGAACTTTTCGATAATTGAACTTTGTCGGTACCGACTTGGTTTTGGACATTTTACATTTCTTTTATTACCTAAACACGCCCAAAGATAAGTAAAATTAGCAAGAAAAACTAATCTTTGTTGGCTGCTAACTTTTTAATGGGTTTTTATTTCAGTATTTCCGTACAGACAATATTAATAATGAGACAAAACGACATCATATTTTACTTTGGATGTGCCATGTCAGTCAGTGGAGTAAAACACTCCCGAAGTTTGTATGCAAAAAATGTGGACTAGGTTCATCTTAACTTACCTACTGACTTATCAATAAAGAATACTTACTATCATTCTAAAAATCAAATCGGAATGTAAATAATTAAATACAATAGAATTGATCAGCTGAAAACGAAATAAAATGTGCAATATTCCTCCATCTCGATCTCGCTGACGCATTTTTTTATAGCTGTCTCTGTTATAAATTTATAACCCGTTGTACAGTGGCTTGCTGTCGTCCATATCAAGCGGTGCCACGTGACCTAAAGTGACATCATTACGGGTTCGCTGTTCTATGATTTTTTAGTTCCTAATTATGACGTTTTGGCGCCGTGTTAATTAGGTTTTTTTTTGTTGTAATACAAAGCTAAAAATAACTGTTTTTGCTGTTTGAATGTTATGGTGAATTAAATACCCGTAATGTACCTATATTTTTTGACAATAGTAGCCACAATTGACGTACCATTTTTGAATAGCGAAAGAGTTGCCGATGCGAATCCCCGAAGGGAAGCCGGTAGGGATCGTGTTATATGGTGCTTTCGCCACTGGTACTTTCTATGATACATTAATGTATGTACCTATGTACAAGATTAGATAGGTAATTCCCAATTTACTCCATAAATGAATGTTTATCGAAAAGAATAAGTCGATGTTGTGTCTTTTTTTCCTTTTTGAAACACAACAAAGAACTTTCTAAGCTACATTTTAAAAGCGAAATGTAACATTCGCTCATAGGCACTCTACTAAACTGAAGCACTGATACGTTTCACCAATGCTTGTTCGAGGTGCAGGAACTCGGTTGTAGTTATGTAGTGCGTGGTAAGAAGCTGTACGACTCAAGCGATCTGAAGGAGTGAAGGCTGTATCATGCGACGCGGCCCGCGGGCGCGGGGCGGGAGCCGGATGCCGCTCGACCCACAAACATTATACACTCTCAGATGCGACACCCTTCCTGATCCTAACACACCACATACTAAGGGAACCTACCTAACAAAACTACATAAACGTGCTCCTCCTGATCCTGATCATAGTCAGAGATATGATTATTACCTAACACCTAAAAAGAAATGTTTGAGTAGGTACTGATCTGGAGCAACATCGTACATAAGGGAAAACAAAAAAAAAACATTTACCTACAGGAAACTGTGGCATACCTAGTTCGAAATTGAGCTCGTGGTTCCTTTGAACAATTTGCTGTACCTCGGTACTTATGTAGTTTCGGATTTTTGCGTTCATTTTGTTCGGCGATCCAGTCGTCGTTGTTTGTTTGTTTGTTTAGAAGCCTTACCAATTTGGTAATTTGTCGTCCGTCATTGTCCTGCAATGGAATAAAATAAAAATATGACTTCATGAGTAGATAAGTATCTAACTAATAGTTTTCTTTAATTAACCGGTACAGTACCGCTGGCCCAGTTAAGGGGCCATTACAATAGATAATTAATTGTATCTCATTAGCCGGTAGTTGACCAGTTTTACGTTTTCGGAAACCTTTACCTACCTACCTACGCCAAAGATGCGTGTGGTACATTGATCACGTGATAACTTGTTTGGGCATCTCTGTTTCATCTCAGAAGCCAAGCGGGTGTAGGCATTGATTAGGCAGTTTGAGCACTTCGGTGGGACGAGGGCGGCGGGTCGGGGACTCGGGGCCCGGAGGCGCGGGGGCGCGGCGTGGCGCGGCAGTGGCGCGAGTGTGCTGGCGCGATGCACTCGTTCGTGAGGGCGGTGACTCTGGCGACGCTGCTGGCGCTCGCGGCGGCGGCTGCCGGGGCCCGGCGCTCCGACCAGGACTTCGAGTTCGACGACGACGCGGTGAGGCCCATCTCCCCTCCCCCGGGCACATTACTGTATCTAGCACACGACGTTTAAACATGACGCGACGCGGCCCTACACGAAAAGGGCTCGACCGTCCTGGGATGTTTTTAAAATGCTTACCGCTTTCTGAACCTGACAGCCAGTATCCAATCGCACCTACGCCTTGGCTGATGATGCAGTTGATGTGGATCACAGCGATCAGAACCCAGCTAAGTCACGGTCGAGCAAACTTGATTCAATGCACTTACAATAGCGACGTTTATAGTTATTGATTTTATTTAACCAGTGTCCTTAGTGGTATTTTTCGGTCATGTTAGGTTTCTGTTATTTAGATTTTCTGGGCTATGGGAGGTTTGAAAACATTCATGCAGGCAAGGAAGTTTCGCTAGGTGCAATATACCTAGGTAGGTAGGTGCCAAAGTAAGCTGTAATTTTGTGTCGAGAAGACAATTAAGTAGGTAGGTACCTATCCGGCTGCCTCAAAGTGATGTTATGCTATTGAGGTTTTACCTAAAGCACACACCTACTTAGGTATTAGTAAGTAGGTAAGTACATTCATTTAAACATGACTGGATGATCGGTTGAGATGCATATCAGTTGGTACCTAGTACCTACCTAATCAGAAACTGGGACATGGAGAAATTAAAAGATCTAAGGCACGATGTCATCGACTTTTTATGTGTACCATAGGTCTATCTGGACTGGATCAGACTGCTTCAAAAGTAATTTTGCTCTGAAGTTTTTACATAAGTAGTTACCTAGTTACTTACTTAGGTAGTTATTTTGTAGTTTTTTATTAGGGTTCCGTACCCAAAGGGTAAAACGGGACCCTATTAGTAAGACTCCGCTGTACGTCCGTCTGTCACCAGGTTGTATCTCATGAACCGTGATAGTTAGACAGTTGAAATTTTCACAGATGATGTAAGTAGGTACCTATTTCTGTTACCGCTATAACAACAAATACTACTAAAAAACAATAAAATAATATTTAAGGGGGCTCCCATTCAACAAACGTGATTTTTTTGCCGTTTTTATATGTAGATAATGGTACGGAACCCTTCGTGCGCGAATCTGACTCGCACTTGGCCGGTTTATAATAAATATATGTCTACGTTGCAGTGATAAGTAGTTTCATTCGTGGATTATTGAAAGACTGTTACGGGTTGTCTGAAATAATAGTCTGACAACCAGTCTTACTGGTACGGTCGTTTGAAGCCCAATAGTCTCTACCAGTCTTACCTAGTGGTATCGTGTTAACCACCACACCACACCACATACCACTGTATTTTGTGCCAGTACCTACCTAGCTGAGTTATGGAGGGATAGGCGTAGTTGTTCCTCGTAAAATAATGTTATTCAGCTGCAACCGGTTAGTCTGAAGGCCGACCTCCAAAAATAGTCGGAAAACGTCTGCAGTTTGATGATTTTTAAGGTTCCGTACCCGAAGGGTACCACTGGGACCCTATTACTAGACTCCGCTTCGCTAGCCCTCCGTCCGTCCGTCTGTCTGTCAGCGGGTTTTATCTCATGATTCGTAATAGGTAGACAGTTCGAAATGTTCACAGAATGTGTATTTCTATTGCTTTAACAACAGATAATGAAAATAAAAACAAAGTTAAACATTAAAGGGGTCTCCATACAACGTGTTATTTTCGTAGTTTCTTGCTTTGTCTTGTGGTACGGAACCCTACGTGTGCGAGTTTGACTCGCAATTGGCCAGTTTTATTAAAACATTAAAATACTTAATTAGTTTTAAAATGTTTTTTTTTGTAGTAAAATTGTAGTCACAGAAATAAAATGTGGATAAGGGCAAAATAATGACGGTGGTTAGGTAGGTATACGACGGCGACTTCATCTAGTTTAAAATTATGATTGACGTGTAAAAGTTTTTTTAAAGACCTCATAGATAGAAGATAGCACATCAAGCTAGGTACCCCAAACTGTCAAATTTTCACAATTGAACCTTACGCTCACGTAACAAAATTGAAAATCTATTAAAGAAAATTGACAGATTGGCATTTGACAGTCATTCTTTTGCCCTTAACCATATTTTTTGGTGCCGGCGCAACATGGTTCTTCCATGCTTCTTTTTTCTCTACTTGCCATCTCGGTATTCACCCCCTTTCTATATGTATGTATACCCATATCATCTTTCAAGCAGTCCATTTATCGTTTCTTTGGCCTTCTCCTACTCTTATCCACATTCTTATTACTCAAAACTCCCTTCACGATATTTTCCTAATTCCTCCGCGACCGCATCACATGCCCGTACCATGAAAACCTATCTCCACATAACTATCTCAGTCACCGGTGTCACTTTCAGACTTCCTCTTATGGGTAAGTACCTACACCAGACACCTACTCATTTCTTACTCTTTCCATTAGGGTAACACCACACATCCCATTACTAAGCATTCTCATCTCAGCTGTAGGTACTTACCTATGGAATTTCCTTTCAATCGTCCCTTTTATAATGGGCCATTTTCACTTCACCCTAATTGCGTAACAAACACACTTTCAATCTTGGAACAAACATACGTACATACAAATGTAGGCTGAAAAAAACAATAGGTACCCTCCTTGTCCTTTGATTCGCGACCGCAAGACGTACACCTATGTTACAGAATTAAGGCTTCTTCAAAAAGCCGTGACGCGGCATTTGAAGAACAATTTCCATTAGGTTTTCATAGATTTTATTTCACGCGATCTACTTCGACATCGCTTTGCACGAGTCCAATTCCGTATGGTTATAATGATTCCCCGCGGAATCTTACTACGTTCAAACTACGTCGTGTTTTGTAGAAACCAATGTAACGGTAAGGAATCGAAATGTTATATTCTAGGCCCCTATTCTGTATGGTTATAATGATTCCCCGCGGAATCTTACTACGTTCAAACTACGTCAATATCGTGTTTTTTAGAAACCAATGTAATGGTAAGGAATCGAAATGTCGTATTCTGTAAGTTCCAAGACAATTTGGCAATATTGTTAATACGATATTAGCAGATATCGTGAGTGATTGACGTGGTTTCGAGTAAGGAATCGTTAAGTGGTCATAGTGAATTCAGGCCCTGTATGTTCCAAAACAATTTTTCGATATTATTAATTTAGCATAAGTAATTCGTGTGTGATCTAAGGAATTGACGTGGTTTCGAAGTAAGGAATCGTTAAATGGTCATAGTGAATTCAGACCCAGATCGGGAGAACCGTGCCATCTAACGCTACGGCTCCAGAACTGCTAGTAGTTTAAAATAAACATCCATCCACAAATCCTACTAATCCTTAGTAGGCTTCAGTTTTAGTTCTGCTGACATTCAACATCCATATTGAGGGAAAAGGCTAGGCTGATGATGATCATCCAGCTTTTGTTGCCATTTCTCCAGTCTGCTCTGACTCTAAGGTCAATCGTCACCGACAAGAACAATGTGGTCAGTTAACAGCTTGCACATTGTCTGTAACTGTATGTCCGACGTCAGACCGTCCATACTCAACTAGAACAGGTAAGGACCTTTGTGCAAGCCTACAGCCACACTGAACTCGTCGGTATTGCCTGCTGGCATCCAACCAGACGTAGGTACGAGATTGACTCTGTACACAGTAAAAATGTAGGTACCTATTCCACAAACTCCCCGAGAAAACCTTTCTCCTTCAAGGCCCACCACAACACATCATTGTCATAATGTAAGTAGGTACTTAAATAGGTAGGTAGGTAGGTACCTATAAGTAATTTTTTGGAGGTCGGTTATTCGCGAGTTGTTTGGGATGTCAATAAGCGAGGTCGGTCTAGTCCAGCTGTCGCCGAGAAGGAGCTAGCCGGCGGCGGCGGGGCCGTCCGCGAAGTAAAACGAAGAAAACAGCGCGGCGCGCGACGGTGTAGACGGCGCGGCTAGGTGGCGGGCGGCGGGCGGCGCCGCGCTGCCGGCGACATTGTTTGTTGTCCCGCCCGCTGCTGACGTGAACTCACGTCCAGCCCCGCTGCCGATGCCACTCAGTGCCCTTATTTACACAGCAGTTCACAGCACAATAAGGCTAAAGTGATCGTTTTGAGGTGAAAATATAAGTAGGTAGGTACTAACCTTCCTACCCTAGGTAGGTAAGTAGATACATCTCAATGAGCCCTAAGTTTATGGAAATACTTAGGGCTAACGAAATAATATCAGTATTTTATGTACTTAAGTACTTAACATACACGTACTAGGTGCTAAAGGCGTAAAATAGGTAATAGACAATGCAAGGGACGCGCGCGACTAGTGGGTCGGCTCGGTCGACAAAACTATCCGAAACTTTTATATCGGTTACGGTTACGGATAACTTTTTATTTCGGATATCCGATAGTTTTGGTTAGGGTTACGGAGGTACATAACATCTCGGGTGAAACACCGTCAGTTATGCTACAGCTACATTATCGCGCTAAAGCGAACTACTTACACTTCGTGCGCTCTCTGTTTACAGCGCGACGCGACCGCGTTGTCGAGCGGTGAGCGAGAGAGGGCGCGCGTAGCGTAGCTCACCTTAACGCGACAATGGTGCCGATTCTGTTGTACACCGAACTAAACGAACTAAAATATCACTAAAATTTCTTACTTTTGGCTATGAGAATCATAAAGCTATTCTGCAAAATAAAATCTCTAAACTTAAAAATTATTTTGACATAACTAAAATCGAATTTGACAATCGCGACTCTTGCAGGCTTAGCATGCCGCTTTCTACTTCTACTCTTCTGTAGAATAGAAATCGCTTGTCTACATTTCTCGGTGAAAAACTGCCAACTGTCTACACGGAAACGTCATTTTTGTCTAGTCTTCCGTCGACAAAACGCTTCTCACACAATGATTTTTTTCACAATTGTATAGAAAAAAAATAAAAATATTACCTACATGTTGAGATTATGGGGCTTACGGGTTTATTAAAGGGGGTCCAAATTATCATCATTTTTGCGAAAGGACACACCATTTTCGAGATATATGCAAACGAAAAAAAAAAAGATACAGTACTGTTTGTGCATCTGAAGTCGAAGTGTTGGTGTGAATTTTAGTTCATGACCACTAGTTTTATTCCACACTTTTTTAATCGCGATTATTAGTCAGATTTATTAGAAAAATTAATATAGTCAAAATTTTTGGTGAAAAACGGCTAACTCAGAATAGCAAAATTACCATCTTCACTAAATTAATAATGCAGTGCAATCTTAGTGCTGTCAAACTAAAATTTAGTTAAGTTGTGTCACTTTAGTCAATTTCAGAATGGGAAATCGTCGTTTGACAGGACTAAACAAAATTTTGGTGATTTTTAGTTTAGTTTAGAGAATTTTGTGACAACAGAATCGGCACCAATGTCCTTATTCTAACATTGGTCGACAAGACAAAGTGCCAGCAAACAACTCACTTCACCCTCACACTCACTGACATTAAACACAAACACACAACATAATACACGCTCTATTGAACTGGCCTTGTAATTCGCCTTATTCCATTCTACTCATTCGCAGTTTCGCACTCTGACTCCCCAGATAAAGCCCTGCACCCTAATTGCGTAACACCCGATTAATCATAATCTGTTTCGTTTTGAAACAGATGGCTAAACCATTGCATCATATGATCGAAAAATGTGTTTTCTCAACAACGTAAATAACACAATGAATATTGTTGAACTGTCAAAATGAAACCGATTATGGTTAATCGCGTGTTACGCAATTAAGGTGCGGCTTAGTTTGGGGTCAACGCTCAACCAAAAATTGTGATGTACAAAATAATTAATTTTTTATGGTAGATTTATGTCTGTCAACCATCACCTTTTCCTATTTGCTAATAAAACTTTTTTTATTATAATGTAGCCGCAGCCACAGATTACCCGCAGCATTATGGAGCGCTGAGAAATACGCTTGGCACTGTGTTGTTGTGGGTGATGCGAAAACAAAAGATGCAGGCGCCAACATAGCTCGTGCCCTCGTGCCTGCTAAAATCTGTGCTATATACAGGGTGGCAGAGACATCGACGCGCAATCTGTTAATATGATTCTGAACCACACTGAGTTGAATAATTTTGACGGTTATAAAAAAAAATATGGTGTGCCGTATATATTTTGACCGCGTAGGTAGGTATTACACTTTTTAAAGAAACATCTTGTAGTATGTACCTAGGTATATTTAGTAAAATCAAAATCAAAAGTCATTTATTCAAACTAGGCTGAGAGTCAGCTCTTTTTGAACGTCAAAATAAAATTACATAAGACAGTCCCCACAAAACGCCCGCCCTTCACCACTTCCTAGTGCTTTAGCTGGGAAGAAGAAGTAGCGGAACAAAGTAGGAACGTAAGTAAGTAGGAACATCACTTGTGTGGTGGTGGATAGTGGATGATGGATAAACAACACTAGTGTTTATACGGTAATCACGTCAGACAGCGATCTCTGATAGAAATGCTAATTTAAATATAAGCACATGTGCGTTATTGTTACATTGTTTTATTATACAACACGATACACAGCTGATATTTTGTTGGATAACCGATGCAAATTTTCTACACTACGGGGTCTAGAATCTAGAACCATACATAAAGTGCATACTTATAGTGAAGTCATGGTTTCAATTTGTCGTCCTGCCACCTTGTAGTTTTGATTATTGCACCGTATTTGGTCGATCAAGTTTTGGTTATTTCGACAGGATTCTGGAGTGGCAGCGGTGGCAGCGGTGGCGAATGGTGCTCACTCGCGCAGGCCTCGCCGATATGTGTACGATCCCCACAGTGAGTACCTGTTTTGTAGCAGTGTATCTCCGAATGAGAGCATTACTCATCTACCTTTAAAAGTAACTCTAATTTGGAAAAAAAAAGTATATACTTAAACAATAATAATAACTTTATTCCGTTCAAGCCTTAGGTGCTAGATGTTTTTAAATGCCCTGGACCCCAAACTAGGATTCCCTGTGTTGTGAGGTCCAAGTAGTAGTCTCTTCCCAAGTAATGCAAACAGAAGAACAGGAATATAGAGAAAGTGAGAAAGGAACAGGCAGTTATCTTACTGGTAATATATTTGCAGACTCGCTGTGTCGGTCGCTGGTGTGCAAGAAGCGCGAGGTGTGCGTGCTGCGAGACGCGTTCACCGCGCTCTGCGCCACCAAGAAGGACATCTTACGGAGAGGGTAATCCATCTCATACTCTAGCCCCCCCCCCCCTCCACCTTCCCTACACTCTTAATAATGTATTTTCTCTGTCATCACTTTATCAGTAATCATTTTCTGACCTTTACCAACCTATTTTGCCAATAGCATAGAGTTATACATATATATAGATGGAGAATAGATTAGATAGGTACCTACCTATCCAATTAACAGCAAGCATACACTACGTTAGGTACTTCTATAATTTGAGGCTGGAGCAGATCAAGTAGGTAGGTACCTAAAAAAAAATTTACCGCCGATAAAACTGATAAGCCAAAAATAATAAACCTTTTTTGTTTAACCTTAATAACTAAGTTCTTAAACTAATGTAAGTATACCTAAGTAATTTTGACTCGACACCAAACAAGCAAATTAATTTATTACGTAAACCGTGATGCACGGCGCGACTCGTCCCTTTGCCGGAAAATGCCGAGCGTTCACGAAGTTAAGGTCAGCGAGACAGCAACCCGAACGGGCATTCACGTGAGGGCAGGGCACACGTTGGCGTCGTTGCGAGTGGTCGTGCGGCGAGCGCATTTTTTGGAATGTTAATGTTTATCGCTGGAGATTTCACGTCGCATTGTTAATTTGATTTGGTTATTTCTTTAAATTTAAGTTAATTTAGTGAACTTTTTTCATTGATTGTTTAGCGCCCACTCAACATTACTTAGGTAGGTATGCTTACATTCGTTTAAGAACTTAGTTATTAACGTTAAACAAAAGAGGTTTATTATTTTTGGCTTTTTAATTTTTCGGCGGTTTAATTTTTGGTTTTTACAAAGTTTTTATTTTATAATTTTTTGTGGCTATATAATCTACTAATTATTGTAACACCTCAGCATTAAATCTGTGAGTGAACAATAAATCACCCCTATTTTGCCATCCTTAGGGTAGGATATTTTTTTTTCAAATTGATATGGGACCAACTTCGAGGTTATACCCTTTCCAATAAAAAAAAGAATGATCTTAATCTGACTATTCTGTGAGAAGTTATGCGTGATCACTGATCATACGTAAAAAAAAAATAAGCGTCGACTTGAGAACCTCCTTTTTTTCGTCGGTTAAAAATATGGCTATGTAATCATTGGTATTTCTTTAATTTCCCAGTGACATAATAGTGGCTGCAAGCGCCGGTGGCGGGTGGGAGGGCGAGTCGCGCGAAGGAGGGGGTGCTGGTGGCGGGAGCGAGTGGGAGCGCGATGACAATGACGACGACGTGTTCTACGACGCCAGCGCGCGCGACGCCGACTCCGACTCCGACCTCGACGCCGACGACGCCAAGCGGTGAGCGACCTTACCACCACACATCTGCCTCAACTACAGGACTACTACAACTAAGGTTTAGATACATTGTTGACCCTTCATAGGTCAGAAACTATGGCAGGGACTCCCTGTAATCTGGGTGAAGCACTTAGACTTCATGTACGTTGCAGTTGGTACAAATAGGTACTCTCAAAAGATATATCTGGGTCAAAGTAATAATAGCATATTTTTTTTGTTGGATTTCGCCAGAAATACGTTATTTAAAAAGCAGGTGGCATCATAGAAACTGACCCCATGACACTACTTAAAAAGTTTAATATGTATGCAGTACTTAAACTGTATTTATATTACCTACGTTCAAAGTTGGCAGAAAGGAATATTTCGAATAATAGCTAGGTATCTGAAGATCAAAGTAGGACTAGTAGCTGACTTCATGTACTGAGCCCTCTGCACATGGACCTCTAGAAGGCCGTTTAAGTGTCTTCTTCTGCTTCATGCACGTCTATGCAAAGCAAGCAGCTCTAATAAGGTGATGATCGACAAAATGTCTTTTGTTACTACTGCAAATGTTAACGTCATTTATAAAGGTAAATCAATTTATGCCCGGTTCCTATACATTGACCTAAATACCTATTAGGTCTTAAATCAATGATGAAGAACTATACTCGTAGTGGTGCCGGTGGTGCGTATGTAACACCATTACCTACGCCTCTAAATGAAATAAAGATTAAATTAACTTAATTATTTCTTTTCTTATTGAAGTTATCAAAGTGGTAGCAGCAAGCGTGTCCTGCGTTTAGTCCGATGCCTACTGCTACTGTAACATAAGGTTGCGCAGATGCGTTGGCTGCCCGGGGCGGCTGCGCGCGCAGTTCCTGTGCGGCTCGGACAACCGCACGTACTCGTCGCTGTGCCGCCTGGACCTGCATAACTGCGTGCGGCGCGGCGCGCGGCCCGTGCGCCTGGCGTGCCGCGGCTTCTGCCCGTGCGCACGCCCGCGCCGCCGCCCGCGCCCGCACCAGCGCCTGCGCGCGCGCCCGCACGACTACGATACGGTACGTAACGTGGACGTACGTAACGTGTGTTACGTTACATTGAACCTGCAATCCATTGGGTCGCACTAATAGTGGGATGCTCTATTGTAGCCCGCGTCATCATTATGATTATTCTATTTAAAATGACGGTTACAACTAAACTGTTACAGGATTGGCGGCGACGAAAATCTGAGTCTTCGCACAACGAAGTTCTGCCGGAAAGGCAATCGAGACGACGACTCGCACAAGGTGACACTATAAAAGTTTGTTCCATTAGTTGGTCATAATGATAAATTCAATGACCCAATGAAGGCTTTCGATTAGGTACCTAGGTACTTACTTACCTACCTTAGCCTACCTACTAGGGGTTGTTTAAAAAATATATAGGTAAATACTACCATTTACAGGATCTGCCGAGGGTTGTGCGCTAGACAAGATGGCGAATCGACTTCTCGACTGGTTTTCGGTTCTAATGGACGAAGCGGGAGCGACAGCGCCGCCGGCGGACGGTAAGCGAATGGTTTCAGCGATCACCTGAGGACGACGAGAGACAGGCGCTAGTAGTACTAACGCTCGCTTCCCGCAGGCTTCCCGAGCGACTGCAAGCCAGAGGTGCGCTGGATGTTCGCGCACCTCGACACGGACGGCGACGGGCTGCTGTCCGCCACCAACCTGTACGCGCTGCGCCACGACGAGCGCGAGCGCTGCCTGCGGCCCTTCCTGTCGTCGTGCGGCGGCGCGGGCGGCGGCGGCGTGTCGCGCGCGGCCTGGTGCGGCTGCCTGCGGCGCGCGGCGCGGCCCTGCACGGCGCTGGCGCGCGCGCATCCGCCCAGTGCCGGCGGCGGCGCCTATGTGCCGGCGTGCGACGCGCGTGGCTACTACCGGCCGCGCCAGTGCCACGCTGCGCTGGCCGTGTGCTGGTGCGTGGACGCGCACGGCCAGGAGCTGCCCGGCTCCCGGACCAAGGGCGCTCCCGCCTGCCCCGGTACGTGCCGACCCACCTACGATCTTCTCGTAGTTACTCGTTAAATTCGTCGACCGCGACCGCCCTGCCTTGTTCTGCTGTTGTCTCGTTCAAGTTTGTTTCTATCTTTTACCACTTATTGCAAACTAAAGTGTGGCGAATGTGGTTGCAGGCGAGAAGTCCGAGGAGGGAGTGGAGGGTGCGGAGGGCGCGCCTGCTGACGACGAGGACGGCGCTGGCAGCGGGGACGCCGAGTTGCGCTTTTAGTCGCCACGCGGGGCCAGTTACCAGCTGCCCGTAGCTGATGCGCAACCTTCCACTACAGCTCTTTGTCAGTAATTAACCAAAGGCTTGATGAAAGCCCACATACTATACCTACCTACTTAAGTACTATTCATAAATGTATAGAACTTAGTCGCGTTCGTCCGACAGCATTACAGATATAAATATTATGTACTGGCACTCTTCTACACGTACTTATGGAGATGAAGAGTTCCTACTATCGGAAAGGGGAGGGATTTAAGAACGCATGTATTTAATATACCTACCTACATTACTGGAATTCTCTCCTCTTGTAAATCAGATGTACTTAGTACCTAAGTAGGTACATGAACATTGGGTTATTTTTGTTTGCCGACTGACCGACACTCTGTGCTATGATTAGGTACCTAATATAATAAGATCTGTCATTCATAAATGACAGATCTTTTAGGTATTGACTCGTCTGTTTAGAGGACCGTACTCACCGCGAGTATTCGCTTCGCGCATTTGTTTGGCGAACATCGCTTCCTGAGCTTTTTACGCGATGCAACGAACATTAATTCGCGAAACGAACAGTTTGAGATTTTGTGAGTACCTACGCACGTGAAACCAATTTTCTAGAAGCTGCTCACGAACGAATGTTATTTTCGCGAATAAATGTTCGTTGTGTAACAATAGCTCGCTCAACGAATGTTTGCCAAACGAAATCGCGAAGCGACTACTCGTGGTAAGCAGGTAGGTACGGTCCTAAAAATATTAACGAATTTTAACTGTAAAATTTTATACACATAGGTACAAACTAACTAAATGTGTAATTTACACTTGAATATTATTATGCTTCCTCTCTCAGAACCCCAAATTAACCTAATTTATTATTAACTATGGTAGTTTTGAAAGTAGAAGATTATTAATGTATTAAAAAGCATTAGGTTAATATTTACATACATTTGTAACATAGGTAGGTACCTACTCTAGGAACTATTTAACACAACTTGCTAAACTGTCCAGGGAGTACCCAATTTGGCCTAAGTACCTATTAAAAAAAGATTACAATAAAATTTTAGTGTTTAACCAGGAATTAGTTTAATATATACTCCACATACACATTAGGTAATGAGTTTACCTAATAATAGGTACTATCAAAGGACCTAGCAACAGATGGAGATAAAAACAAATAGTTACAGTCAAAGAAGCCAATTGGTATACAGGAAAAAATAGACAGGTCTTCCATCTTTCCACTGCACTGCCAGTATTTTTTTTTACACACCTACTTAAAAAAAAAACAAGAATTGACATGCAACACGAGCACCACAATGCTGTGAATACAGCATGGTTGAAAAATTGCTTCAACACAAAGTTAGCTGCCTGTATACCAAATAGCTTGTTTGACTGTAAATAAGTAACTACTCAAGTAATTTGTTGTAAAGGGTTTGTACATTTATGTGTTTGTGTATGTACCTACATCTTTAGGGCTGGCTATCTTATGATTAATGTAGCACGCACTTCAGTCAGCATGATTGATATGTACTACCAATGTAGTTGTGTACCATAGAGTATGGTTTTATAGTCTTTGTTGTGTACCTACTGTGGACATCGTTAAATTATTAATAAATAATTGTTAAATACAAATACTGAAATTTACAGCGCAGGGTTTTCTCCAAGACCTGTTCAATCTCTCTGCCCTGTAAATTTTAAAATTTAAGTTTATTTTTCAACATTCATGTACGGTCACCAAAAGAAATACGTAACCACATATAAGATTTCAACCCGCACTGGGCCCGCGTGGTGGATTACGGCCCACTCCCACTCACGGAGAGGAAGCCTGTGTCCCAGCAGTAGGAACGTTACAGGCTGAGTATGTATGTATGTATGTATATAAGATTTCTATGTAAGTAACTATATCCGACGATCTTGGTTACCTATCTCTTTTGGTGATTGTAGGTACCTACTGAGTAGGCAAGAGTAAAACTGCATTTTATTGTTTGTCAAGAGTTGCTCCAGCTTGCTTCAGCTGGATATTGAATACAAAAAATATACCTACTATGATAAGTAGGTATATTATACAGCCACCGTATGGCACCATTACTTAAGGAAGTTAAAAAGAAATGCAAAAGAGGAAAGTGATCTGACAAAACATTCATATTGAACATGAATAAGGAATGTTTCCTTTGCGTGCTAACTTCAATATGGCAATTTTCCTGTTCATTATTTTATCCTGGATATTTCTACAGCAATACAAAAATGGCAATTGGTATAGAATTATATTTAATTGCCTGCAGGCTTAGCATGACGCTTTATATTTCTACTCATCAGTAGAATAGAAATCGCTTGTCTACATTCTCGGTACAAAACTGTCAACTGTCTATACGGAAACGTCAATTTTGTCTACTCTTCCGACGCCAAAACGCTTTTCTACGGTTATCATGCTAGGCCTGCTGGAATTGTTCTGAATGCGAATGTACACCTACTCTGTGGTATGCTCAGTGGGTGCATGGCGTCAAGTGCAGAGAAAACATAGTATACCTATTTGTACCTATGCATATATAGGTAGACATGTTGCAAAGCCATAGCCTTATGTTTAGAAGATACATAACCCAACATTTACTCAGATTTAGTATCTATGAGAAATAAGCTTATGAATATTTGATATTAGTAGTTATACTAAAGGAGGGGCGCAGGTGCCAGCTGCGTGTCAGTTCACTGCTCGGCTATTCTATTGTTACAGTATCCCAGTGAACTTACCAGCAAGGCCCTACAGTGTCCTTGTGGCTGTTATATTTTACAATTTCTTATGAATGTGTTGTAATTAGATAAACTTATTATAGAATATAATTTTAATTTGTGATTAGATACAGGTAGCTATTAAAATCACATTAGTTAGAGAATTGTTTGCACTTTTTTAAATCTGTCACTGTACTTTAATAAATCAATAAAACCTTATTTCATTGTTTTTTCCTCATTACTGCATCATCATCTGCCTAATTGGGATCGGCTTCCAGTCTATGGGGAGATACAGCTGAATACCAGTATATTTTCATTGTGCAACTGCCTATCTGACCTCAACAACCCAGTCACTGGGTAATACAATATGCCTTGGTAAGACTGGTTGTCTGGACTTTCTGGCTTTTGAGGACTCCAAACGACAGTGAAAGATCCACAATTGGCAGCGAAGATCAACAGCTTAACATGCTTTTCGAGGCACGGAGGGGTCTTGGTATGTAAAGATGGTCACACATCCACGGCCCAACTGTTCTGCGGCAAGCGTAGCTTAGCCCGACTGATCGTCCCATGCGGATGTTATTACTGCTGGATCTTCAATATAATCAGTTACAAGCCTGGGCAGCGTACAATCAACAAATTTATGAATAACTGACTGTAGTAAACAATATATTATAACAGCGGTTCTCAAACTTTTTTGGTGGCGGAACCCTTTTGAAAAGCGAAATTTTTGACGGTACCCCAAAATAAAATAAAAAGTTACGTGCATTCTTTCAAATTAAGTGATCATGTTACAATGTAAGCGTATACTATAAATAAAAGAAAAAAAAATCTAATGGGATGTATGAAACTGTTTCTTTTTTTTCATCAATCGGTTGATATTTGGTTTGATCGAAGAGAGTTGAAGTCTCATATCAGGTTCGGCATCCAGTCTATTGCGGTATTTTGTTTTGGTAGCTGCTTAAGTCGAGAATCCTGTTTCACACAAAACATATACCTAATATGTTGTTGGGAACGGAAGAAGACCATTGAAGGCCATTGTGGCAAAAAGTGGATATTCATCACGGTTTCTGCACCAAAAACCATTGAGTGGCATTGTTTTGAACAATGACTCCATGCTGGTGTATACCTAATAATTATAACACATAACATCACACCTTAAACCCTGGTGTACCTACATGTTTTACACCCACTTTTCTCTAGTTATGTTTGGCTCATATAATTTACGGCACGTTTGGCACAGTGGTTAAGCGATTGACTGCTGCGCTACGTGTCACGAGTTCGATTCCCGCATGGAAAAAATATTTGTATGACCTACAAGTAGTTGTTCCGGGTCTGGCTGTTTGTGTATGTGATTTTAAATGTTTGTAAACGCACCCACAATACAGGAGTAATTCCTAGTGGGGCAACGTTTAAAAAAAATCCTAGTGTGGGGCAACGTTTTAAAAAAAAATCCTATTGTGGGGCAACGTTAAAAAAAATCCTAGTGTGGGGCAACGTTTAAAAAAAAAATGGAGGGCGAGCCTATTGCCATCAACTGGGCACAAACTCCAGGCTCTTGAGAAATTCCTGATGGATTACTTAACCTAATGCCAGATGCTCAACAGTGGCAGTTGCAACCACTAATGGATGCACCTACATTTGTAACATAGCTAGGCACTATCGAGGAAACTTACATCTGACCAATTTGAAAACAAAATCCCGTGCACACAATGACCACATCTGTCAGCAAGCGTTACTATAGCGGCCGAGCGCTGCAAGCAATAATAGTCCTTACGGTGTATAGATTTTAGTTTTCTCGATAGTACCCTTTTTAACACAACTTGCTAAACTGTCCAGGGAGTACTCAATTTGCTCTAAGTATTAAAAAAAGATTACAATTTAATTTTAGTGTTTAACCTGGAATTAGTTGAATATAATTATACTACTACCTAATATTGTGACATCTCACACACACCGTGTAACTACCTATGTTTACAAACAAAGATTCTTATTCTATTCTATTATATGTATGTAGAGTATAGACTCATTAGTCTACCTAATAATACTATCAAAGAACCTCTTATGGAGATAATTAAAAACATATAGGTACAGTCAAACAAGCTAATTGGTATACAGGCAAAAATAGACAGGTCTTCCATTTTTCCACTGGCAGTATTCTTTTTTACACACCTACTTTGAGTGATATGGTGAGTAAAATGGTTTAGACCAAGCAACAGTTTTACTGACCATTTTGCTCCAATACAAATACTAGCTTGCAGATTTAAGCTTGGACTATTTACAACTTGTTATGTGATGAGACAGTTCTTTTTCATGACTAACAACTCCAATTTACTAGTTATGTTGCAATAAATAAATAACATTTCCAATACTTAACTGAACTAATCATGATATGAGGAAAATTAGTGTGCTTTATGCTAGCTATAAACTTGTATGACTCCATAATAGTTGCCAGACAATGATAATGAGACTGGGCGTTGATAGCTGCGCCACAGTATTTTACTTTTGTGGCTATCTTCGTTTTTCTTTATAAATTATTGTAAACTTAAGTCGTTCCAAATAAACTTTATTATTTATTTATTTAATGTTAAAAATTATATTATGTACTTACTTGGTGTCCATATTAGTTTTCGCCCAGCGTTGCAGGTTGGTTTAAACTATACTGTGGGGTACCCTCACTTGTAACAATAATCAACTGACAGTCAATTGTCACTGTCAACTAGGTGTCAAACACCACATGCCTTCCCCCATAGTCTTTATGTACTTCACTAAACTATATTTTATACCTAACTAACCTAACTATCCTAATATCTATATCACTCTTATTATTTAATTGTTTTGTAACCTGCCTCCTTCACAAGTTACTACCGCATTTGTTGGTATGCCGAGTATATCTCGTATTTCATTACTAGGACCTGGATCTTCTTCAGAATCACGTCGTCGTAGCTGGTTTAAGTGACGTGTCACGATTGGTCCATCTTTTATCTTTACCAAAAATCGAACAGGACCCTTGATTCTGAAGACTTCTCCTATTACCCACTTCTCCCCTCTTGTATAGTTGCGCAGCCATACCTTGTCCTTTAACCTAAATGTTCTCACTGGTACTTCTTTGTTACTTTCAATTTGTCTTTCAGCAACAGATTTTGTTGAGAAGGGATGTATGATGTCAAACCGTGTTCTAAAACGACGTTTATTCAACAATTCTGCTGGGGACTTTCCTGTAACCGAGCTTGGTGCTACTCTCAAACTAAACAAAAGACGTGGTAATTTAATATCTATGTCAGATCCAGCCAAACTATGTAATTTCTTTTTTACTGTTTGCACAAATCTTTCCGCTTGGCCATTTGACGATGGTGTATAGGGTGGAGTCAGTATATGTTGGATGCCATTGAATTTCATAAAATTCTTGAATTGTTCAGATGTGAATGCCGTTCCATTATCTGATACTAATACTTGAGGCAATCCTTGCTGGGCAAAAATTTCTCTTAAAGCTTTAATTGCACATTCACTCGATGTTGATCTAACTATTTTTACTTCTGGCCATTTTGAATGAGGATCTACCACAATTAGATATATTCTTCTGTCGACTGGACCAGCAAAATCAATATGTAAACGCTGCCATGGGTTCGAAGGGGTTATCCATGAATGTCCCGTGCTTGCTGGCATATTTTTATTTACCTGACATCTATCACAATTTGCCACTAACGCTTCAATCTCATGATCCAGTCCTGGCCACCAAAAATAGCTTCTTGCAATTGATTTTGATATCACTATGCCATCATGAGTCTCGTGTAAAGCCTGTAGCATATGTTCCCGCATCGGTGGCGGTATGACCACTCGAGTTCCCCATATTATGCAGTCATTTGTAACAGATAGCTCCTTTCTTTTAAGCCAATATAATTTCGTATTACCGTCGTTTACAGTATCCGGCCATCCATGCAATATCCAGAATTTCACTTTAGATAAAATATTGTCTCGCCCTGTTTGTTCTGCAATATCTTTTGCTGAATACTGAATGGCACTTGGTGTCTCGGACAGTAATAAAATATCCTCAACGTCATTAGTATTTGACTTCTCATCTTCAGTAGTATCCATTGGCCATCTACTGAGAGCATCAGCATTACCTATACTAGTACCGCGTTTATATTGTAATTCATAATCATGTGAGTTCAGTTTTAAAGCCCATCGCATCATTCTTGGTGACAGCACTTTAGGTATTGCTTTATTGGGGCTTAAAATCCCAAGCAACGGCTTATGATCAGTATATATTACTACATGTCTTCCATATACATACTGATTGAATTTTTCCAAGCCGAATATGATTGCTGCCGCTTCTTTATCTATCTGTGCATAGTTACGTTCCGATTTTGATAAAGTTCTGGATCCCATAGCAACAGGTTTTTCTGAACCATCATCCATAACATGAGATAGAACGGCTCCTACCCCATACTCTGAAGCATCACATGTTAATGTTACCTTTCTGTTATTATCAAAATGTATTAGAGTATCTTCACTCGACAGTGTAGCTTTAGCCTTCTGGAATGTTTCTGTCTCTAACTTGCCCCACTTCCATACAGTATCTTTATCTAGAAGCCTATGTAGTGGTTCCAATAACGTAGCTTTGTCTTTCATAAACCTGTCATAAAAATTCAACAATCCCAAAAAAGCTTGCAGCTCTTTAACATTTCTAGGGCTCCTCGCATTCATAATCAATTTAACCTTCTTATCACATGGATGAATACCATCTTTATCAACCACATAACCAAGGAATTCTACCTTATTTGTTGCAAACTCACACTTCGTTCGGTTCAGCTTGAGTCCTACGTCTTTTAGACATGCCAGTACCTTTTCCAGCCTTGCATTATGCTGTATCTTATTTCCACTTATTAAAATATCATCCAGCAAAACCGTCACACCTTTAATACCTGCCAATGTCGTTGACATAACCCGCTGGAATATACCTGGACAAGCTTTCAAACCATAAGGTAGTCTCTTCATCTTATATAATCCCTTTAATGTGTTAATTGTCAGGAGCATACCTGTTTCATCCGATACTTTCAGTTGTGTATACGCCTCTTTTAAATCCAATTTGGTAAAAATTACACCGCCTGCGACTTCAGATAGACACTCGTTTATTGTTGGCTGAGGGTATGTATCTGTGTCAGTTGCTGAATTTACAGTCAATCGGTAGTCCCCACATAGTCGAATACTACCATCTTTTTTTAGTACTGGAACCACTGGTGTAGCCCAATTTGAATATGCTATTGGTTCCATTACTCCAACATTAACCAACCTATCTATTTCATCACAAACTCTATCTCTTATCGCAAATGGTACTGACCTGCTCCTCATAAATTTCGGCTGTACATCCTTCTTGCAATTGATCACAACTTCAGGTCCTTTGTATTCGCCAAGTCCCTCAAACAATTTTTCATATTTCTTAAGTATTATCAACAGAGATTCATCCTTTTCACTATCCAGGGAGTTTATATTATTTATACCTTCAAGTGAAATGCCCAGAGGCTTGAACCAATTCCTACCAAGGAGATTACCTCGCCCCTGTCCAATTATAATTTGCAGGTAACCTTTAAAGTTTTTAAATTCAATAAAAACTTTGGTGCTGCCATGCACCTGTACTTTAGCATCAGTCCAGGTGTGCAAGTTCAGCTTGCATTCCTGTAAATCTAATCCCTTTGGCCAGATTAATTCTGCTTGTTCCCTTGACATTATTGTATAAGAACAGCCGGAATCAACCTCGAACTTGACAATTTTTTTATTCAGATGAAGTTCTACATGTATGGCCGGTTCACGGTAAATTTCTCCCACACAGTATATCCCATTCATGAAATGGTCTTCCTTTTCTTGAATCTCTTTGATATCACCAGTTCCATTGTTATTTTTCCTACACATTTTTGCAATATGGCCTACTTTATTGCATGTGTTGCATTTTGCAGAAACAAACTTACATTTATGGTACAAATGGCTTCCTCCGCATCTGTAACAGTATAACTTCTTTTTCTTCTCTTCCACAACATTTACCTCCATTGGTTCTACCTCACTGCTTGCATTTGCCGTATAAGTGCTTGATAATTCTTCAATGGTTGGTACTTTCAGGATCTTTAGGTCTTCAAGACATCTTTCCGCTTGCCATGCCAACTCCACAGCTATTGCATATGTGAGGTTAGCTTTTTTCAGCAAATTTTCTTGTAGTTTGGCATTATTTACGCCACACACCAGTCTATCTCTCAAGGTCCTTTCTAAATCTACAAAGTTACAAAATCTACACATTTTTCGAAGTTCTGCAATGTATTCTTGAATTGATTCATTTTTACCCTGATTCCTACTGTGGAATTTAAATGATTCTACTATCTCATTTGGTCGCGGACTAAAGTGGTTATTTAGTTTTGTATCTATTTGGCCTAGCGTAACCTGGCTCACATTATCCGGAAACACTAATGATTTAACTAAGTTATACAGATCACTACCACAAGACGCAAAAAATATGGCTTTTTGCTTATTCGGTTCTAATATGCCATGTGCTAATATGAAGTAACCAAATCTTTCTTTATATGATTCCCAATCCCCATTTTTAATATCAAATGTTTCGAATCTTATTTCCGCCATTGTACTAAAACAGTTTTCACAATGTTTTCACTGGTTTTTTCACTATATTTTACGTTTTTCCTCAGTCGCCACTATTATGTACTTACTTGGTGTCCATATTAGTTTTCGCCCAGCGTTGCAGGTTGGTTTAAACTATACTGTGGGGTACCCTCACTTGTAACAATAATCAACTGACAGTCAATTGTCACTGTCAACTAGGTGTCAAACACCACAAATTATTACATGAGTTAACTCTGATCCTTACATAGAAGAACTGCTATGAGAGCCCTGCCCACATATTGAGGCATGTGGTAAAATACTAGGAGAACAGTTGTTCTAGTTGAGAGAAACTAGATAGCGTCAGGAGTAGTTACTCCTGACGCTATCTAGTTTCTCTTTAAACTGATCTGATTGCAGAATGGACTTTCTATATCATGGAACTGGCATTTTGAAATTATCTCATATCTCACAGGTTTGAGTGTGATGGCAATTGCTCACCACACTCTCCAGTTACTACAGAAAATTATGCGATAAAAATAAGTCAGAACTCGAAGTGACTTACGGCAAAACTGCACTAATGAATAAGAGTACCTTCTGTATGTCCAAAAACATATTTTATAAACTACTTGAAAAAATTAAAACGCTAAGTCTGGACCATTTCAAAACAGAACTATTAAGAATATTGATAAGATAAATAAATGCTATTACTCACTACAGGAATATTTGGACGGTAATTATATGATTACTGCTTCAGAAAATTGTACATAACCTGGTGAGGTTATGTTCAATTATTTTGACGATTTAGAATTTTATTTGATCTTAGCATTAATATGGCATGTGACTTTAATCTATTTGACATTTATTGAAATTGATTCTATTTTCTTCAATTTGTATTGATATGCATGTACCTATTAATATTGATTTTATATAAATTCGACAATGTTAATTAAATATATTTGTATGCCTTTGGGCAAAACATGGAGGATCTACCTAACTGTAACATCTCACAAACTATTGTAATTTGACCTATGTTTAAAGCATTCTGATTCAGACTGCTGTGTCCTGAGCCAGGTTATCTTTTTATATGGTCTTTTCTGAAGCCTCTTTTGATCCCATCACAAAGGTATTCTATATCAGTACTAAATAGTGGAACATACCAAACCATCATAAATTAGTTAGTGTGATGTATGTTGTCAACCATTACTTGTAACTTTGCTGTGGATTTATGGAACTTTTATTCGCCCTTAGAGCACAGGGCGATGGAAAAGCACAGGAAGATGGTTATTAAATTCAAAGAAACACATAACACTGAAACTTAGTTATTGTAATTACATTAAATCTAAATAAATAATTATACAATTCACGTTTGATTCGTTAGCTTCATGTTCTGCTTTACTTCTCTTCTTCTACATCCTTAAATTTTCCTCCGTAGAAGGGGATGTTGGCGCAGAACAGTTTCCAGTCCGTGAAGTATAGGAGACCGAAGAAAGCCGCGCCTCCGAAGCCAACCGCTGATGTTGCGAATGATGCGGCGATTTCAACTTGTTTCTTTCCCAAACGGCCCAACATTTTGGTAACTTTTGTGGATAGGTATTGTTAACCTCAACTCTTTTTCGCAGCAAATTGTTACGTAAAGTCAAACCAACCGAGTCAAACCTCAAAGTACCCCAAACGTCAAAAATCTCAAGACTAGGGATGGAACGATACAAGTAAATACAAGTACATACTCAATACTTTTCTCCAAAACCAAGTACTTTTAGTATCGATACTTTGAAATTAAATATCGAGTAGGTATCGGACAAAAGTACTCATATCAGGATGCCAATATCACTATTTCATTTTAACATTGATAAAAAAATTGCAACCTAAATTGAAGTTTTTGAACGCATCCTAGTCTTTATTTTTGTGTAGAGTCTGAAGATGAAACCGCCAATGAAGATTTTAATTTTTGATCACAAACAACTCGCAGTTGGCCAGAAACGGAGCCGTGCTTCCTCAAAAGCCGATGAAGTGTCAATTTATTTGGCTAATCCAGTCTGCGCTTTAAAAGCTAACCCATTGGGAATGGAATGGAATGGGAGGATTTATAGCTCATATTCCCAGCGTTATATAAACAAGCATGCTTATATTTGAACGTAGTAGGTACCTCTGTACCTTGCAAAAGGTTGTTTTCCTAAGCTGACGCAACAATCACTGCTTCCAGAAATCACCTAACAGGCAAACATTTGAAAATTTTTATATTTTTGGGAAGCATACAAAACAGACTTAAATTGTAATCATCAATAAAGGATACCAATACTTGTTACGGTTTTTACTCTAAATTATCCAAAAAACGATTCGATACAAGTAAGTATTGATACTGTTAATAAATTGATACCGAGTTAGTATCAATACTTGACGACCGATACAGTATCGAGTAAAAGTATTGATTCCTCAATGGTATCGCTCCATCCCTACGAAAGACTAATCATAAAAAATGACAGTTCTTAGCCCAATGTTACCAATCCGCTATTTCTCCTGTTCATATTACCAGCACTAAAATGACTGTACTAGCTACCCCAAACTGTAAAAATTTCCAAATCGAACATCCATGTTCGATTTGGAATTTATCCCTATGATATCAAATTGAAAACCTATCAGAGAAATTTGACAGATTGGGATCGGCTTCTCCCGCGTGGCAGGTCGGAAATTATACTACGGGAACGTAATGGGAAAGAAAGTATCCTTTTGGCTAATCAAGGTTATAAACTTTGTGTGTCAAATTTCATTTTCATTCAAATCCGTTCCGACGTTTTTGCGTGATTGATTAACATCCAAACATCGAAACATACAAACTATATAATATTAGTCTATGATACAAACATTCCCATAGAATATATAAAAATATATAGATTTATAATAAATATATAATATAATAAATAAATAATAATATAAATACATTTATAATATATTATATATTTGGGATATAAATTTCAGCATGTCTTAGATTTCTTTGATTTTAAGCAAAAGTTGAGTATACGGCTGGCTTGGTTGTTTAGGATTCCTGCTTTTAAATCATAGACTTCGTAAAGTACAGTTTATAGTAGTTGTTTGAGTCTAAACATAATTATGTTCTAGTCCAACGGGGTGTAAGTGTGATTGTGCCCTTAAAGTGAAAAGCCAAAAGATCAAGGTTATTTTTTTGTAAAAAATTGTATAAATAAATGTGAATTGAAACTTCTTATATGATTGATGTGAATACTTTTTGTATAAAAAAAACCATCACTCTGACTTCAACATAAAAATGGCTACATCAATAAAACTGGAAGTGAAAAATACTTTCATCCAACTGCTTGTTATAGGTGGGGTCCTTTCTGAACGAAGAAAGTTTTGTCAATGTCGAATTTAAATGTCAAAGTTGTTATGTCAATACAGGTAAAAACGTCAATTTGTTCTTGCGGTGTGTTTTTTAATGTTATTGTTGTAGTTATGTCTGGTAAACTATCATAGAAAACTTCCAAGATCGGCAAAAAACCCATACCTATATAGTGGTGTTTCGTTTCGAGAGTTAAATTAAGGCAGATACTCAGTGTCGACGAGCAGGCCTGGTTTGTGTGGACTGCGGCGGCGGCGCGACCGCAATTCATCACGGTGTTCGCGATGTGGGACTCATCGGCGTTCCTGGGCGCGCTAACGCCCAAGTTCTACGTGGCGTTGACGGGCACGTCGTCGCTGATCTCAGGACTGATCCTGATCTTCGAGTGGTGGTACTTCCGCAAATACGGGACGTCGTTCATCGAGCAGGTGTCGCTGACGCACCTGGGCCCATGGCTTGGCGGCGGTGGCGCCAGCACCGAGCCGGACGCAACGGATTGCAAGGTGTGGCGCAACCCGCTGTCGCTGCTGCGCGGGGCCGAGTACGGGCGGCTGTGGAGCGCCGCGCGCCGGGCGCCGCTCACCTACTATGACATGAACCTGTCGGCGCAAGAGCACCAGGCCTGGTTCGGCTGCGGCGCCGAGGTACTTAACACTCACACTCATCCATCATAGCATTTATTTGCGTTCCACAATGTTTTATGACATATTGTCATACTGTGTGATTGATTTTTCTAGACCGAATTTATACTTGATCTGAAATCTATCTATCACATGAAATATTCTTATACCACAATTTAACTACTTACAGTGGTTCAACGCTCACATATCGTTGCTATTATTCCAAAAAGTCATATGTAAAAACAGACTGTTTTAGGAAACACAAAAAACATTTTTTTTCCATTACTCTTTAAATAGTTTTAAAAAATATATGTGAAAAGGTATATTTTTATTGTGTCTATACAAATGTCATTTGGATATACACAATAAAAATATACTAATAGTTTCTTGTGGTTCCTGAAGAAGTCTGTTTTTACATACGACTTTTTGGAACAACAGTGACAATATTTAACACAACCTGAGTAATGTCAAGAATTTTGTAATTTTCCAAATTTTTAGTACTTTCCTACAGTTCTGAATTGCCATAATTCAGTTTAGGACATAAGCTCTGCCTTTTTCCCCCAACCTGTATTCTGCCACAATTGTATCCCTGCAACAAAGTTCCCGACCACAGTCAGTGTGAGACTGTTAATAATTACTTAAATATTTTGAGGTTTTTCTTTTTTGTTTATGTCTTTACATAAAATATGATTATGGTAGGGAAGCCCAGAGGGTTTTTGAATATGCAGGGTGAAAAGTTGAAAGCTGAGTAGGTGCGGCATGATAAGAGAACACCGAAAATCCCAAAAATCCACTTTCAGAACACCAAAATTTACAGAAAATAATGTAATCTTCAGAGCCTTTGATTGTGTATGGACTGATGTGTAGTGAATTAAATTGTCAAATCATAATGTAGACAGGACAATGCCGATTTGGATTTGCATTAGGAATTTTGGAAATAGCAAACACTTGAAGAGTCTTGGCACTTGCTTGGGAGTTTGTTGCGCCACTTCTTCTTCCCAGCTAAAGCACGAGTATTCTGATGTTCGAAAAGTGCTGATTGTCAGCATAATTTGAATAAATTATTTTGATTTTGAAAAGTGGAATATTTCAGAGTATACACCATAAACAGGGGTGATTATATCAAAATTTTACATACCGTATACATGAAGTAGTTCCCCTAGAATCCTCGCGCCGGTGGACTGCGCATAGCAGTGTAGTGTAGGAAGAGGTGCTCAGTTCTGTGGATGGCAGGGCCCGGCGGAAGAGGCGATGGCGCGCGCGTGGCGCGAGCGCGAGCCGGGCGCGCGCGTGGCAGCGGCGCGAGCCGCGCTAGGTGTGCGCGCCGACTGCGCCGCTGCGCTGCTGCTGCTGGCCGAGGAGGACGCGCCCACCGTGCACGAGGCCGAGCGCGTGCTGCGCCGCGCCTGGCGCGCTGCTGAGGGCGCGTGGCGTCACTCGGCGGCGGGGGGCGCGGCCAGCGCGGCGGAGGCGCGGCGCGACGCGGCTGTGCTGGCGCACGTGAAGCGCCGCGCCGCGATGTGCGCGCGCCGCCTGGGCCGACTGCGCGACGCTGCGCGCCTTTTCCGCGAGCTGGCGCGCGACGCGCCGCCCGCGTTGCACGCGCTGGCGCTGCACGAGAACCTCATCGAGGTGCTGCTTGAGCAAAAGGCCTACGCGGACGTGCAGGTCGGCAGAGACACACTTTACTTGAAAAACTGCCATTTAAATTTTATGAAAGTGGATTTAAAGCCCCTGTTTTTGCAGTACTTACAAAAATGTTATTGAAACAAAGATCATCATCATAATTTGAAGTTACTGTCTATCAAACTGACTTTTGCCTGCGACTTCGTGTGCGTGATATTTCCCGTCCCCCCTCTCCACCCCTTCGCGCATCGCGTTGCATCGCCTGCACGCGCTATTACTTTTCCATTTCACTATCAACAAAAATACAAACCAATTCTTCTTCTTGGTTTTCTGTAGTTTCTTTTTTTTTGTTTTTTTTTACACGTTTTATTTATAGCTGTAAGTCCTCCATGTTCATAAATTAGTGTAAATATAGACAACATTGGTTTACTTACTTTGCTACCAGGTAGTAGCTAAACCATGTGAGTAGCTAAAGCTACAATCTTATTAATCCTAATTAAATACATACAAATATAACTAGAATTATACAAAATATCACTGAATTCATCGATCTTACTGTGTTCGAATTGCTATATTGAATGGTCGTGTGTGCAGGCGGTGCTGGCACGCTACGACGACGTGGGCTTGCCGCGCTCGGCGTGCGTGTGCTACACCGCCGCACTGCTGCGTGCGCGCGCGGCAGCGGGCGCTGGCGGAGCAGGAGGCGCGGGCGGCGCGGCGCGGGGCGCTGCCGAGCTGGGCGCGCTGGACGCCATGCGCCGCGCCATTGAGTTCAACCCGCACGTGCCCGAGTACCTGTTGGAGCTGCGGCCGCTCACGCTGCCGCCCGAGCACGTGCTGCGGCGCGGCGACAGCGAGGCGCTGGCCTACGCGTTCTTCCACCTGCGACACTGGCGCGCGTGCGCGGGCGCGCTGCGCCTGCTGGGCGCGGCGTGGGCGGCGGCCGAGCGCGGCGCGGCGGGCGCGGCCTGCGCGGCCTGCGCGGACCGCGAGCTGCTGCCGGCGCACCACGCGCTGTCCGTGTTCCCGCGCCGCCGCGCGCCCGCGCTGCTGCCGCTGGCGGCGGCGCTGTGCGCGGCCACGGCACTGCTGGCGCTGCTGGCGCACCGCTGGCCCGCGCATGCGCACGCTGTGGCGCGCGCGGCTGCGCAGGGGCTGGACCCGCGCCGCCTGCACACGCTGCTGGCTGCCGTGTGATGTGTCTGGCGCAGGGCTATGACCCGCGGCGCGTGTCATGACACTTTGTGTCCGCTGGCCTGCGAAGTGTATTGCGATGTTGTATTGTCTCTGATCTGCATTTAACTATAGAATAAAATGTTATTAAGTATCTTATTTCTGTTTTTTATTCACGCATGTCACCTTGGCTTCGAACTGGCATCGCCTCGATTCGACCCGTTCAGCAGTATTCTTGTGAAACGCCATTCTGGAACTCGCACTTCTCAGGTGCGCAATAGTATTGCCTCACCTCGGGACTAGTCACCGAGTTTTCGTCGAGAGGTCGTCGCCCCATTTGAAAATTCGGTCCATGCCGCCTATCTACAACCAGGCAAAGGACATGACCAGTTCCAGCCTTCGGATTCGGGAACATGCGGAGGATAACAGTCGGGAACATGTGCAAGATTACAGTTATTACACTAAGATTTAAAAATTAAGATCTGACTTATCATTGTTCCATTATTCCGACCAAAGTGTCTGACCAAAACTAAAATGTCTGAAGAAACTGGTATATGTTAATTGCTTCTGCTTTTCCCATAAATGTACTTCCTGATTTTGACGTTCCATTTTATCCATAATCTCCCGGTAACCAAAATAATAAGTGTCGGAACAATAAATTAAGCACGAGTTATTTTGGATCAAGTGAATTTTAATGAGAAGTATGAGAGACGTCGCGTTAGTGGTCAGTAAGTAACTAATTTATTTGCCAAAATGTAGGTGTACAAGTTTTGTTTTGTCTACAAACTCGGATCCGGATCCGGAACCCTCATGCGGATTTGTTTCCAAGAGAGCGAAACAACTCAAACAATTGGAAGTATTGACCTGGGAATGAGGAGTGCAGCCATCCAGTACCTACATTCCGAATAGGTACTTTCAGCAAGGTCTTTGCTTAAATTTGCTGCGCTTGTGCTTGATATGGAAAGGCTAGGTATTCACTATAGTACATACACTTTTACAAGGGAGGCGCATGGATGTAGGTGGTTAGATCACTGCATTGTCACTAAAGTCGCTCAAAAGACTGTCCATAATGTGCAGCATGACGTGCACTGACCACTCTCCACTTTATGTGGAATGTGATATTTATAAGATTGCTGGCTAAGCGTGCTATCGATAGTAAGCTAGTAGGTGACTGTGTGATCTAGGACATTAGAGAGATTGAGTAGATTGATCTATATCATGACCGTGTAGCAATGAAATTCAGTTCATAGACTGATGCGTTCTGTTCTGACCCGGTACATACGGCCTTGTTGGATGGTATATACGCTAGGATTACAAAAGATCCTACAGTCGTAAATGTTTCTGAAGGGTTGGGTACATAATAGGGTGGAACAGGCATGTCGCAGGCGCTCACAGAAAAGTTAGGCTAGGGTTTCAGCTGTGGGTGTTAGCTGGTAAACCATCAAATAGTAGGTACTGTTTATGAACAAATGTGTGATAGTCGTAGGGATTTTAGGCGATACAATTAATAATTCTACTAATAAAGTAAAAACCACTTGGAAAATCATTAACAATGAAACGGGTAAGTCAGTTAAACAAGAAAAACAACTTGAGATTATGGTCGACAGTAAATTAGTTAATATGGAAGCTGACGTAGCACAGGCATTTAATGAGTTTTTTGCCAACATACCTGTACTACGACTTTCTCCCAAAATTCGTCCCCGTCTAAAGCTGAAAACCTTTTGCATAGTAGTGTGCCTAAATGTAGCCACCTATTCAGTTTCGAATATGTAACGCCTCGTGATGTAGTTAATGTTTTTAACACACTTAAGTCTAAAAACACTGGTGATTTCTGGGGCATTTCCATTAAACTTTTAAGTAATATAATAAACACCGTAGCCCCCTATCTAGCTGTCACTTTTAATAAATGTGTTGTCTCAGGGACTTTTCCTGACCTCATGAAGAGTAGTAAAGCCATACCATTATTTAAATCAGGTAATAAAAATGACGTTCGTAATTCCATTTAATTTTGTCGTAGTTTTGCATTTAGCAAAATATTTGAAAAGTTGATACTCAAGCAGTTGCTAAGACATCTTAATTTAAATAGCCTCCTTCATAACGATTAACATGGCTTTACAAAAGGTCGTTCGACTACAGATGCGGGTCTTGCCTGTTCAAACACATATTTAACGCATGGGAAAAATCGCAAAATGCTATTGGAGTCTTCTGTGATCTCTCCAAAGCCTTTGATTGCGTGCACCATGAGATGATTTTGCGTAAACTACGTTATTACGGTGTCCATAACGAAGCTTTGAAAGTAATAAATTCTTATTTAAATGATAGGTTCCAACGTGTTAGTGGAGTAAAGTCGTCCGGGCAACCAGTTCAGTTAGGTGTGCCTCAAGGCTTAATACTAGGACCATTCTTATTTTTAGTGTATATCAATGACTTACCATTTTATTTAAAGGGTATTTGTGATGGTGTACTGTTTGCAGATAGTACTTCTCTTATTTTAAAAGTAGACAGGAATAGACAAGATTTTGACGACGTAAACAGTACACTCAATAGTTATGGATTGGTTTACGGCAAATAACCTAGTTCTCAATGCCAAGAAAAACGAAATGTGTAAAGTCCGACTTACTGAATGTTAGAAATCTAGGTCCCAACATCGTCTAAGATAAAGGAGATGCTTGAAACTGTAGACTCGGCAGTTTTTATGGGCATTATAGTAAATGCAAAACTTCAGTTGGGATCACACGTAACAAGCCTAGCGGGAAGGCTCAGTTCAGCTGCCTACGCCGTCAGAAAAGTAAGACACTTCACTGACGTCGATACAGCTCGGTTAGTCAACTTTAGTTATTTTCACAGCGTTATGTCCTACGGTATTCTGCTGTGGGGCAAAGCCGCAGCTATTAAAAATATTTTTGTACTTCAAAAACATGCTGTTCGGGCAATTTACCAGCTAGGTACCAGAGTTTCGTTGAGGAACTTCTTCTGTGCTGCTGGAGAGTTTATTGCGCTACTTCTTCTTCCCAGCTAAAGCACTAGGAAGTGGTGAAGGGCGGGCGTTTTGGGGGACTGTCTTATGTAATTTTGACACTCGAAAAGGGCTGATTCTCAGCCTAATTTGAATAAATGACTTTTGATTTTGATTTTAAGTCAAATCTGAAATGGTGCTAGAGCAGGCAATAACAAATTATAAAGGATATTATTGCCTCAAATCTTTTAGCGGGGAATTTTTCAGCCTTCTGGAAGGATACTAACAGATGAACCCCAAGCCAAGTATACCTGTGAGCGTCGGCATCTTATTCCATCCTTGACATTCCCAGCAACCAACGATTTGACATTCATGTACGTACGTACCTACGCGGAGGCTGAAATCCAGAAGTAAAAAAACTAATACATACATCTCCAACTCCTCTCTCTAAACGTTTGGCTTTGTTTTTATGGTTATTAGATGTGTCGTGCATGTACCTTTTAAGAGCAAAACGCTATATTTCAAAACCACAACATTTTTGCTGTCGCGCCGGTTTGCAAAAGCATTTGAGATTTGGGATCCGGCGCCGGCACACCTCCTTACCTATATTTGGACATGTAGTTCAAGTCGATCTAGTGTGAAACCAAAACCATTCACTTTGCGTTTAATTTATATATTAGGTAGGTATGTTCCGCTACCTGTACACTATGGTTTGCTGAAACACATTCGTAGTATGAATGAGCAGCGTCGTTTTAGTGGCTGGTCGCCGTGTGTCACGCGCGGCGTGTGTCGTGCAGCCGGCGCCGTGTCGCATGTCCGCGCCGTGCTCCGGCAGTGTGGCGGCGCGCGTGCGGCGCGACGGACGCGACCGGCATCCCTTAGAGAGACGCCCGCGAAATTTTACGATGTGCGCGGAATACTTCCGCAACTTTTACAACTCACTTTGTCATCTAAATTGACGTGGCGAAACGCGCTTTGTAGTGACTTTCTATGATATTTTGGGTGTTCTATACTGAATGGCTTTAAACGCGAAATCTCTTGTTTTGAAGTATGATGTTGTCCAGTACCAGTCCAACCAGATGCGGATAAATATCCATCGTCGTTGGTATTGAACACTGACCGATCTCGTGAGCGGCGCCGCAATGGTTCGATGTGGTCGTGGCGCGGACTGACGTGAGCGCGCGGAGTGCCGGCGCGCGAGCTGCATGCTGTGGCTGGCGCGGCATGGCGGCGCGCCGCCTCGTGCTCAACGGGCTTACGGCGGAGGTGGGCGCCGGCGCCGAAGGCGCGGAGGGCGCGGAGCGCGCGGGCGGCGGCGGGGGCTCGCCCGACTCGCTGGAGTTCTACCACGAGCTGGAGCTGTACCGCCAGCTGCTGGCGCTGCCCCCCGCGCCACCCACACACCCGACCCGGCGCGCGCGCACGCCCGACCCCACGCCTTCCAGGAGATGTCACGGTACTTAGTGCACTAGTACACCTTAGTTAGCCTCACACTGTAAGGAAGCCGTGTAGAGAGTCACAAGTGGTCACCCGCTGGTTGCCGCCTCCTAAACTCAAGCCAGGTGCAATCAAGAACAGACGAAGCCAGTTGTACAACACCACCCTATGAAGTATACATTCACGGTATGTCAAGAACCTACTCGTCAGTCATCATCAGACATTCAGTACAGAGGTTTATACGTGGTCAAGAAAAGTATTCATATTAGTGTAGGAATAAACTAAGTTGTTCAAATGAAATCAATTATTTTGCTGTAGGTAAGTGTTGGTCAGTACTGTCAGGGGAATATCTAATGTTATTCTTACAATTATTAGTTGATACAATAACTTCTGTGTTGATTCTTGTGATTTGTATAAACTCTTGTTGAATATGTCAGCCATTATGTACCTAGATATTTTCGAACAGCCCGGTGATCAAACCAGTGGAAGAAAATAAAAAACCAATCGTTCTTCGTACCAATATTATAAATCTGAAAGTTTTTGAGGAAGGACGGATGGATGTTTGTTTGTTACTCTTTCACGCAAAAACTACTACACGGTTTTGGATGAAAATTGGCACTTAACTTAAAGTTTGGAAGTTATATTGTACCGTGTGGTGTACAGATGAGCCGCGCCGCAGTCGCACGCCGGGCGGCGCGGGCGCGCCTGCCCCCCCGCCGCCCGCACGAGACCCATCGCCCCTCGCGACGCCCGTCGTGCGACACGCAAGGGTAAGTCACTAGTATAGTATTGAAAAGTATGTAATTCGCCATTTTGGATTTAAAACGATACTGAATTTATGAAATTGTATTGTCATCAGAATCAAATACCTATATTTATTTATTTATTTAAATAACATGGGAGACTTACAGCTAAAGCAAACAGATCGAGGACAGTATATTAGACAGAAAGCCAATTACAGGTCTCCACTTATAAAATACAGATTAAGAAAAAAATAATTCTAAGGACATTCACACTAGTCTACTACCGGATAATTACTATGATGCTCGCTCTGAATAACAACTATCATAACATTAATAACATAACAAAAACTACTACAAGAAAAAGTTACGGCTTAAGCACTTCCTGGCTGACGACACACTGGTTAGGAACAGATCTATATCGTACTGTTTACAATGCCTGTTAAAACTTCTGCTTGCACGCACAACGCACGAATTCTGCCTATAGTTGGTTGAAGCAAATGGCACGCGCAAAGGTGGATTGTATCGTTTACACTTCATGGGAATGTTGAAGTAAAATTTAGATAAGATATCAGAACAGTTAATAGTGTTGTTAAAGATTTTCAATAAACATACACAGTCAGAAATCTCGCGGCGGTTGAGTAAAGGTAATATGTGAAATTTTTTACATAGGTTAAGGTAGTTTTCCGAACGATACGGTATTTTTTGGTGATAACATAAGTACCTTATGAACCTTTTTTGGATGCTCTCAATGCGGTTTATATATTTGTAGTAACATGGGTTCCATATTTCAGACGCGTATTCCAAGTGGCTTCTAACAAAAGTACAGTATAGAATTTTTAAAGTTTTAGCTTGAGTGAAGCACTTGGATAACCGCATAATGAAACCCAGTGATTTAGAGGCCTTAGCGACTATTGAATCGACGTGTATTTCAAAACTGAGCTTGGAATCGTGATGAACTCCCAGATCACGGACAGAGTTTGATCTAGGTAGAGCTTGATCACCTAGGGTATACGATGCTACAATGATTGAGCGCTTCCGAGAATACGTAATAACCGAGCATTTAGCGGGATTAAGATCCAGCTTGTTTCTTTGGCAGTAGTCCTCAAGGCGACGCAGATCATTCTGGAGAGCCGTTACGTCCATCTGCGATGATATTGTGGCATATATTTTCATATCATCAGCAAAACACAAAAGTTTGGATGAAGTCAAGCAAGAGTTGATGTCGTTAATGTAGATTATAAAAAGCAATGGACCGAGCAAGGAACCCTGTGGGACTCCACTAGGAACAGGGACCCAGCTAGATATATAATTATTTAATACTACTGCTTGGGACCTGTTGACAAGGTAAGAAGAAAACCATCTGAGTAGATCACCACGAATTCCCATGCCATACAACTTGGATATCAGAATGCTATGATCAATGCGATCAAAGGCCTTACTATAGTCCGTATAAACGACATCAACCTGCTTGCCGTTGCACATGGCTTCAGTCAAAAATTCATTAAAGAGAATCAGGTTCGTGACAGTTGACCTCCCTTTTAAGAAACCGTGTTGGAATGAGCTAAATGAATTTTTCAGAGCAGTATAAATCTGATTATATATTATTCTTTCAAAGACCTTTGCTATAATACACAGTTTTGATATTGGCCTGTAATTCGCTATGTCTGTTTTGACACCTTTTTTATGTATAGGCGTTATAAACGCAGATTTCCACATTTGCGGCACAACACAGGTATTCAAAGATTTTTTAAATAAAATTGAAATAGGTTGCGCTATGGAAGGTGCACACCGAACAAGGAGTTTGGATGGGATGTTATCAGGACCTGCCGATTTGCATGTATCCAACTTTCGAAGCAAGTTAACTATTTCATCAATATCAATACTGATACTGCAGATATCAGATGCTAGGTTCGACGAATCATTAAAGAGAAAAGGAGAAGAGATTGGATGACTAAAACTGAGATTAGAGAGAAAATTAGAATGGAAGTATTCGGAAAAGGCCTGACAAATAGATTCCCCCGTCCGCAAGGTATCACTATTAAAGTTCAAGGTGCTAGGAATTGCGTTTGAGTTATGACGTTTTTTTACAAAAGTCCAAAAATATTTTGGGTTATTTTTAATTGAGTTTTCAGTTAGATCCAAATAATAGCGGTAGCATTGAGATTCCATAGTTTTCACCCTTTCACGAAGAAGCTTGAATGTTAATTTATCAGATATATTGCCATAGGTATTGAATTTTTTTAAATATTTATATTTTTCTTTAATCGTTTTAACAAGTGACGAACTATACCATGTTGGATACTTTTTATTCCGAAAAAGTTTTTGCGGAATATATTTCAATTGTAGATCAAAAAGAAACTGATTAAAGAAGTTGACTGCATCATCAATTGAACGCGCGGAGAACTCAGTTTCCCAGTCAGTCGTACAAATGTCTCTGCTAATGGATTCATAATCACCTTTATCAAACAAGAATTGAGTACGCGGCGCACATTTAAGCAGAGGTGTTACCGATAGGTCCAAATTAACTAATAACGCTGGGTGATAGGCATCAATAGGCACCAGTGGGCAAGAACATTCGGTTACGTTCACTTTTTCATTAGAAAGGACGAGGTCTAGGATCCTACCATGCCTATTAGTTACCGTGTTATACTGTCCAAAATCAAGAGTGTATAACTCATCACAAAGCAAAACTTCGTCGTTACTATTAGGGTTCATTGGCACAAGCGATAGGTTGTCAGATGGAACCCATTTAATACCGCTCATATTAAAGTCACCTAATACGAGATAGGAATCAGAAATATTATCAATAACTGTTTGGTTTAATTTAGCAAGAAAATTAGAAAGTTGTGAAGAAAAAGATAGGCCTAGGTTTTGATGACATAAGTAAATATCACAAATATGCAAAGTTATATTTTTCCGTGTGATACGATTTTTTAGATGTATGGATAGCCAAAGGTCCTCTGCTGTAGAATGAAAATTAGGTTGGCAAATAACTGACAATTCTCTACGAGTAGCAATGAGTACTCCCCCACCACGCGATTGACCGGTTACAACATAGTCTCGGTCGCGGCGCCAAACAATATACCGATCATCAAAAAACTCGGAACTTAAAACGCCATCCAATAACCAAGTCTCAGTAAGTACTATGATATCATACGAGTTTAGTAGCATTTGACGATAGAATGAATGAGTTTTAGTTCTAAGACCGCGAACGTTCTGATAATATATGTTTAAGTTAGTACCGTTAATAGTCATTGAAAATATGGTCAATAGTTGAATATAAATCGGTGTGATATACAAGTAATATAGTAACAGCATTCATTAAACAATAATAAATAAATAGGTGAAAAAAAAAAAAGTATAAACATGCAAGGAAGGTAATCATTAAAAAAGTTTGCGCGTGAACATAAAGGATACGACATTACGTGGTAAACAAATGTGCGAAAAAGCAAACAGTAGTGCGTGGCGCGTACAAGCAAGAGCGAGTCAAACATATTGAAATACATTAGAGCTTCGAAGTAAGCAGCGCGATAAGAAACATAAAGGAACCGTTTAGCCAAACAAAAGAGAGGTGTCGAGCTCATTAGTGCGATTGAGGTGCTAAACCTTTTGCAAACAAATATTGAGATACTTAGGAACACAAAAAATATAAACGATTGAAGTGTAATAAAACAAAGAACTAAAATAAAAAAGTTACTGAGTAAAAATAGGAAGCATTTTACACAATCTTGTTTAAATCGGATTCTTTACGCACAATAACTACTTTACAATTAACATTTTTTAATATATGGATTTTGCCATGCTTTACCCAAACGAACTCGTAATATTTCTCCTTGGCCAAGGTCTTAACCTTACTTAAGAGCTTCTTATACTCAACGCTCAGGTGATCATTGACGTATATGCGCTGAGATGTGCCCTGAAATCCGATATGGGATGCGGATAGGTCCTTAACGGCACGTGCAGCTGCGATAAAATCTTCTTTCACATACCGGTTTAAAAAACTCACTATGATCAGTTTTTCGTTAGAATTGAAAATCGGCACCCTTGCGATATAATTCACCTGTGATTTGGGGCAGCTGTAACTCACCTTCCGGCCAATCGCTTCAATAATCGAAAACAGATTTTCATCTTTTCTTATAGGGACTCCTTTAATCTCAACATTATTTAGTCGGGATCGCTGTTCATATTTTGCGAGTTCGAATTTGGATCTTTCCAAGTCAGTCTGCAAACAACTCACAGTTTCCTGCAGCTTGTCAATTTCTGTTGCTTTTGCTTCAACCTCCGCTAGCCGAGTGTCAAATTCATCAAGCCTACCACTAGTGCCTTCACATGTAATTTTTAACTCAGCTAACTCTTCCTTTATTACTCGGATATCATCTACGAGGGTCGGCAAATTGAGTAACTGGCGTTTCATGTCGCGAATTTCACTCAATATGGTTTCGAGGGAGGCTGGTTCAGGAGCAGCCAGAGCTGGGGATGACGTTCGACAAGTGGGGCACTTCCAAAGCGCCATTCTGTTGGCGCCGAGTTTTCTCCATCCGGCTTCAGAAATATTAGCACATCCGAAATCCAGATGTTTCTTGCAGCTCCCGCATTGGACTCCGTCATTGAACTGCTCATTGCAAGCTGCGCACGTTTTCATGTTAAAAAAACTCAGTATAAACAAATTTAAATACCAAAGCAAAACTAGCGGATAATTCGGTGTAAAAGTTAAAAAATGTTGACGATCTATTATTTCGAGCGACGCGTACTGTTCTAATGAATGTCCACAGACGAGTGACCCAAGTATATGTACCAAGTCTCAGATCAATCTGACAACAGAAAGGGGATTAAATTTCATTTACTAAATTTGACCCAAAAACAGCCCCAGCTAAATAAAACCGTTTAAAAAACAACTAATGTCGGTAGGTAATAGTATTTTTATATATTTTAGTTTTATATATTAGCACTCCAATTGGCCCTTCACCAGTCCAGGGCCAATCGGAGCGCCAAACGCGGTCGATGTTTAAAGTTGAGATGGTTAAAACAAACACACTAGGGCCTCAGCTTTGAAAATACAATGTTTTCATTTTAATTATTGTCCTCTTTAAGTGACTACGCCCCGTAGCGTTTGCCACGGGTGTGTTACGATGCCGATCAATTTCTAACGGTACCCTATTTTGTTCTGACCAAATAAACCTGTTCTATAAGTACGATACAAGTAAGACCGGGATGTTAAACACGACATTCAAAAACAGCGTGTCGTCAACAGTCTGCGGTAAGAGTGGAAGCTAATGAAGTTGGCTTAACGTTAAACGTTCAGCATCTGTCACAAGTCACACGTGCTCTCCGCGCTCGTGTGGCGTGTGAGAAGCCGCCGACAGTGACGGAGCTCCGCGCGCTCACGGGCACGCCACTTTGTATGCTACAAGAGTTTGCCTCCTAAAACATAGTCGGTACCTTATTTATTAAACTAACGAATTTGTAGTATATGTACTCGGACGATACGTACTTTTACAATAATTACATAAACTTAACCAAGAGTTTGTTATTTTACAATAGGTTTAGGAACTTGTGAGTGTTGCAGCTATTGTGATTTGCTACGAGAGGGGTGCTACGAGAGCGCTACGGATGCGTAGCGCAAGCTACGGGCTACGCGCCTCGTAGCCCGTAGCTTGCGCAGATTTCGATTCTCTACTATGGGTTATTTATTGTATTTTACTCGAGAAACAGCTAACTTAAATAGGGTTCTCAAACAATATGAAACTGAAGCCATCCGTGGTATATTAAGTTACCACTGATAAATACGAAATATAAACCACAACTTTACCTGTGTATTTGTATTTTTCTGTTCTTTTCTTCTTGGCTGTATATATGTGTGTGCATAAGTGGTTAAATAAATAAATAAAAAAGAGTCGGTACAAAACATGGAAATAAATGGTACACGATCGACTAATACAAAGGAAAAAATCATTTAGACGCAAACAATCATTTTTCCCGAGTTAAGCCGAGAAACACTGGTATTGTATTTACACACTAGTATCATGACTAGAGATCGGATATTCGGATGCATATTTACCTAAAGATAATTTTTAGCTATGAAAGTATGGTAGCGGCTTTATAAATTATTTCTAATATTTATTAACAATGAGACCACTCCGAGAAAGTACTCTTCCAAAAAATATCTAAATCTTTTCGTGTGCATATAAAATTTGAAAGTTCTCTCTATTTCTCCAGGATCCCATCATCAGATACTGATCTTGGGACCACCTGGGAAGTATACCCTTTCAAACAAAAAAAAAATCCAAATCGGTCCAGCCATCTTCGAGTAACCGGGGATCATACATAAAAAAAAGGTTCCGACGAATTGAGAACCTCCTCCTTTTTGAAGTCGGTTAAAACCCCGAGATTCTTGGATTGCATAACTATTCAGATGTGTATTAATTTAAAATTAAAGTTTAACCCGATACAAATATGTATATGTACTGGAGGAGGGGTGGTTTGTATTAGTTAAAACAAAAAAAATAAACATTACTTACCTAAATTAAGACTTTTTCGATACAAAAGCGCATTCCATGTTAGCCAACATCTCAACTTTAGGTGAATATGCATCCGAATATCCGATCTCTGATTATGACACTTGATTTTTGTGGAAACAATGACGTGGACGAATAATGTGCAACATTGCCCAAATTTTGAAAGTTCATAGATCATCTCTATGATTGGCGATATAATGTTACCAATAGTATATTTTTATAAATAGTAAATTGCGGCGCACGCTGGGTCGTTGCTGACTGACTGGCTAAAATTGTGATGGATAAGGTAGTTCAGTTTTGAGTCGTCACTTGTTGTGCTTTTCAGCTATTAAAGTCCCACTACTGGGCGAAAGCCACCCTACTCTCTTTCCACCTCTCTCTGTCCAGAGCTGCTAAGGACCAATCCTTATTAAAGGGGTCCAGCTCATCCCGTCATCTCCGTCTGGGCCTGCCGCGATGTCGCTTGCCACTAAGCGGGACTCACTGGGTCGTAAGTTTGGCCCATTGATTGTCCGACATACGGCAGCTTTCGAGTGACATCAGTTATTAACCGACTTCAAAAAAAGGAGGAGGTTCTCAATTCGACTGTATTTTTTTATGTTTGTTAGCTCAGAACTTTCGACTGGGTGGACCGATTTTGATAATTCTTTTTTTATTTGAAAGCTGGTGCTTTTCGTGTAGTCTCATTTAAATTTCATATAGATCTGATGATGTGTTTCGGAGACAGACAACTGAACTCTTAAAAAAATTACAGCAAATCAACGGTGATTGCTGCGATCGCATAAATATGCATTGTTTTGACCCCAAGGGTGATGAAATTTCGAATTGGTGTGGGGTTTTTCCGAAAGTCGTTGGTTTTTTTTTTGGACTTTATTTTAGTAATTAAAAGAAATGTTGTATTCTTAACCCGGGTCACAAGTTTGATACCCAGAATACTCCGTTCCATAGCTCGCTGGAAAACCTAATCAATGTTATTATTCTTTGATCGACATGACCGAAGGCGGTGCATCGCGTGACCGGACCGCACCCACCTGTGGCGCCGCGTCGTCTGCGCGCGTCCTGACACGAGCAGGCGGCAGTGCACTAGTGCCTTACTTTGCTATATTTGACTACCCTGCTCCTTTTTTTTCTACCAAGTTTATACATATGACCTTACATGCACGCCCGTACGAGTACTACGCACCTTGTTTTTTTATTCAGATTTATACTACTTTTGTCTCTCAACAAAAGATTACAAAACTTTTGTGTAATAAATAGATTGTTTAGTAACAGAATTTCTGAAAAAGTTATGTTTTGGCGGCTGCATTATAGCCTGTTATCTCTCGCGATCGATGTGGTACGATCTGCTCTTTTGTAAGGGTTCATTTAGTTTGGTTTACTCCGGTCATTTAGTTTGGTCCGGCATACGAGACAATTTTCAAATCGTGCAAATTGGAAAAACAACTTCAGAATTTGTTAATGTACTTGAGAACATGTATAATTCTAGACTGTTAGGTTCTACAGCGACGCGCGTACGTCGCTAGGTATTACAGCGCTCTGTTTAGCTCGGCGGGTTATTAAAATTTGGCAAAACAACGCGCCGGTAATCTGCCGCTCATTTGCCGCTCCAGCGCGCCACCCCGCGCACTCCCTCCGTGCCCCGTTCGCGCCCGCCGCCGCCTCATTACTGATACATTTTGCCGAGCGATTGCATGCTAAATGATGAGGAATATTATAATTAAACAATTGGACGCAATCCTCTTATCTGCTGCGGGGACTGACGTCTGCCGGCGAGCAGGCATCGCCAGCATCCAGTCGAGTCATTTAAAGAAACGTTCGGTTATTCCGTAACGAACTTCTCGACCTTAGTTATAGTATGAGTACCTAGTGTGTAGTCGTTGTGTGCGGAGGCCGTCAAGTGGTGTACGTACGTGACGTCGCGGTAATTAGTTGATTGATGATTGTGTGCAGCGGATCATGGGCGGCGCGGCGCGGTGCGGGCCGACACTCGCACCTCGTGAGGTGCAAGTGTCGACCCGCATCGCCTCGTTTCTAAGACTCAGTTTTTGTTGTGACAGGATTTATAACACGAGCTCAGGCGTGACGAGCCCCGCAGCTTCCAGCAGAATGCGAAGATTTAAGCGCTTAAAACTTTTTACCAAGCGGTGTATCGCACCTTTATCGTGAAGTTGTTGTTGGTTTACATACTTTCGTCTACGTGTCGGGGCACTTCTGAGCGTCCAACTAATTATAACGTCTGTATTGTTTTGACAGTAGCAGTACCTAGCTAAAGAAAAAGCTAGTAAAATGTTCAGCTCATCTTACTATCGTCGTTTTTGGAAGTTGTGTTTAGTGTGGTCACCGAGCCAATTCCATAGTGAAGCTTCTTTATGCAAATACTGTTTTATTACATGTTCCATAAGAACAAGGTACACGTGTACACGTAGTAATAAGGCTGCGAGCACACAAGTGGGTGGCCGGCCGCTCGGTGCGCGCTGAATATTCATGCGGCGAGTCCTTAGCTCGGGAGAGTGCCTTCTTTGCGTTTCGCCTTTGCTACGGAAATTACCTTATCAAGGAACGTTTTAAAAAGTTACGATCGCGTACCGCCGGATATAAGTTTAGTAATGCTCGTAAGAGGTCCCGCGCCGGGGCACAGAGGCCCAGGGTTCATCAGTTGTAAGAATATTATGTGTTCCTGGCGAAACTATACTGAGCAACCATATCATTTCTGTGTGAACCTAAGTACTTAAATAGTATAATATATTTGGAATTTCAGTACATAGTAACCAACCCCAGCTATGCTTTTAGTTTAGACAATCTGTATTTAACGGGAAACATCGACGGACACTTCTGATGATGCATCGAATGGATTGAAGCTTCTGACGTGTTTGTGATCGCCGTTGTGCAAACCTCGCGCTGCCCGAGTCAGAACGTCCATGGTCGTCGACGTGGCAGGTGCACGTTAATGGAGAACCATGGCAGGTGAGTAGTCGTAGTTGACAACGTACAATGAGTTGGAGACAATATTCAGTCGCTCGATACAAAAAGTTAAAGTGGCTTAGGTGTAGGAGACAACTTAACCGCGGGTTTATTAATTGCGCCCCTCCCTGCCCCGCTAGCGGTTAATAGACTATACGGTTGCTTTGCTCGCCACGTAATATAAAAGTTTACCGTGTACCTACTGTAGAACGTACAATATACTAAGCATTCGCAACCTGTGTGTGGTCGGTGGTCATTTCGTTTAGAAAAAAGAAAGAAAAAGTATCACAAACATAACAACACAATATACTAAATAAAATAAAATAAAGTCCTGTACGAAGCCAAAAGGGGTCCCTATCTCAGCATGATGGCATTCAGCAGCACTGGTATTCTGATAGGGCCCACTGTGTGTTTCATCTTGTTTGAACATGTCTTACAATACATCAGCACCCTCTGCTATAGGTACCTTCATCAAGGAAACGGAACTCCTCAAATTTTCTGGTGTCACCGTACTCTTGTTTTGGTAGCTCCTGTTCGATGCCGATTCAAAAAATTGTCTCAATACGTGACTTAACAAAATACTGAGCCATATTACAGCAAGAGTAGTGTCATTTTATATCCAAGTATTGTTGACGCTTTGTTATAGTTTATTCGCTGTAGTTATATAGTTTAATTATCTGGATATATTAAATCAACTTGTTCAAGAAATGAAAAAAAAAGTATTGGTTATATTTATTAAAATACACAGTTACGCTTTTAATAGGATGGAAACAAAACCAAGAGCTTTGAAGTAGTGGTAGGAATCCGACTGATTTCACTGTCCATTATTACGATCCATGAAGCACGTTAGCAATCCCATAGACCATGAAAAGTTCAACATTGTATTGTTTGTAGTGGGTGCGTATACAAGTACAGATAGCTGAGCTCGCATCGAGTGGCGTCGGCGTCGGTCGGTAGCTCAACTTAATTAAGCGTCCGCGGCCGGACTTAGCGCCTCTTATCTAACACTTATCTATTAATAGAACCTATCTCCACTCCACCACCGCCACCCTGCTTCCCTCCTCCGATACAATTGAATGCCTTCTCACGACTTGTTGTTACCGTGGCTGTGACTGTTGCTCTCACACTGAAATAACAAACTTTAACGCTCGATACTTGTCTAGTAGACGAACACGTTTGGTAGTTCATAGCATACAAACATAAAAACTATTTGAATGCAAATAGACCTCGTTAGCGTATCCTGAAGAACAAAATGCTTAGATAGTCAAAATGTACGTATGTGTGTGTAAGTGTGCGTTTGTTTTAATTCCGCAATGTTCAGCCAAAGTTGCTCAATATTTTCAGAACCTTTTTAAGCAGGGGCGGATTGCCAATATGTATATAATTAAAGATGTTGTCCTAATCGACCACTCTATGAGTGAAATATCTAAAAATCGAACCTTAGTTGTTTTTACGGATAATTTGATTTGAGAGCAGATAAAATAAAGCAGGTTCAAAAGTAATTAATCTTATTCTGAAAGTTGTATTGTTGTGGCAGAATCTAGAAAGATTATGTATTTATATAATATAATAATAATAATAATCGTTTAATTCGGTGCAACTCCTTTGGCTTAGCTTTACGCGTCCATACATTCCTTTAAAAGATGCACATTCAATATGTGTATGTGTCGGTGAACAATGCAGGAATAAAAAAAATCAGCATCGACTCCAGTTCTTTAAAAATATACGCCCTTACTAAATCAAAGTGCAAGTAATTTCTCACCAAGTATCTACTGAACCTTGATTACGCAAGCACTGAAAGCCTCCTAATTGTTTTAAGACAAATGTGTTTTCAGCATATCCATCACAACACCACACTGCACCAAACCACCACACCACCACACCACAACACGCCACACCACACCAAGCCATGCTACACTACATTACACTTTACTACACCACACCACACAGTACCACATAAACACACTAATAACTAATAAATTTTTTTGCCACTTTTTTACTTCTTTATTTATTTATTTATTTATTTAATACTTCACGCATAGAAATGTACAGAGGCGGACTTAATGCCAAAGGCATTTTCTACCAGTCGACCTTTGGGTGATGCAGAGAACAAACAGTGGTAGGTGCAATTACTCCTTTATTAATACTTTAATTATTACTTTATTTTAGTTTCGCTAATGTTTCCTAACAAAGGTTAAAAATATATTGTTACTATCTTAAGATTTAAGTTATACTCATACACTGTTTTTGGGGGCGGCCTGATAATCTATGTGATAAGTTTTCCTAGTGCAGATACCAGTCTCTCACAAAGGATTTATTCAGATATTATAATCTTCATTATATTTAAAGCGTCTTTGTGGAAGAGAAAATAAATGTTTTTTTTATTATTATTATTTATTATCTGTGATACTGAGATCTATGACGTCACGCGCGTGATGTCCTGTGAGCTGTTGTCTCCCGCGCAACTAAATACTAAAAAATAAAAACACTTCACACTGTCCACATGCAACCGCACTATGTTCTATGTTAGACGATTTGGTTTCCGCCTTTAGTCCTTTATGATTATGCGTGGGCTATGGCAGCCATCGATGGATATTCCGACCAGCCCCACCTCAACCGCATTTCACTAACTTATTTAATAAATAGTCTGGAACAGTTGTTATCTTTTAGTAAGTTTATACGCAATAAGATGAATATTGACTGTGCAATTTGTGACAGTAGTCGTATCGAGCACGGTCTACAACACAACACAACGCACACATGCAACTCAGAGGGATAAAAAAATCTGCGGAAGAACTGAGGTTTGAATTCGAGTTCCATGGCCTATTTTAATTTCTATATTGTTATTTGATTTTTTGTTTTCGATTACGGACGCTTTGAATGTGAACGTCTTTTTACATCGTTCTCACATTGATAATTTGAACAGAAATGGTGTAACCAACTTTTTTATTAGAATTAGTTTATAGGAAAATATAAATATGGCTGTTATTTTAGTAAACTGTGATGTCTTACGACTTCCACGGGATCGAAGTCGCGGGCAGAATCATAAATATAATGCTTTAGTGACGAGATAGCCTATACATGAGTTTTTGTCAAGAAATTTTCCGTGAGTGCATCGTCCCGCGCGTCGCACGCACCGCGCGCAAACCACGCGTGAACCGTGCGGGCCGCCCGTCTGCGTCGGTTTCAATTACTGTGCGGAGTGAACCGCGTTCGTAAACACCGCCTGTCTTCCAGAAATCCGTTTAGTCTGTAAATTACCTCCGACCGATTACGTTCTCGACGATTCATTCGTTCGTTGTCTATTTAATCTTAACTTCCTTTGTATTCTTCTCTGAGGTTTTTACTTGAAGTAAAATACTGCTTATTGGGTTATCTGCTTAAATAACAGCGAATCAATTTTGCGTCGATAGACAGGTGAATATTGATGTGTTCTCAGAGGAACCATGTCGTCGGCTCGTCGATACCAACTTACGTAATGGGGCATCCCGAACGTCAGATTTCACTGATGCGATGTTTATTGACCGTATTATGTGTCTATGTATTAGCTGACATAAACCTGGAGGAACGCTAAGCATAGCAGTATATCGTCCCGGTTCCGATTCCCAGTACATAGAGTAAAGTCAACAACACTCCAGAACAGGGGTCGCAAACTGTAATTGAATTTTCCCGTTTGGAAGTTTTCAGTTGAGTATACGAGTAGCTCGGGATTGAAATTGTATATGGTGATGGGTTTTCATGGGCTTAATCGTATCGGGGGCATATTTTAGCTCACTACTGTAACTGAGAGCGCAGGTCTCTTTCATCGCGCAAGAAGATAGTTTGTATGGCTGTTTTTTAAACGTAGGTACCTATCTCGTGGCCATTCATTTTTGTGTAAATCCTGCGCGCACTGCACCGCGCCGGCCCACATGCTGCACGCCCAGGCTGCCTTTAATAAGATCGGGGAAATAACTACTGTGGCGAATGTCGCTAGCTTGTAAATGATGAGCCAGCAGTAATGGCTACACTGCGCAGCCCACGCTTCTTTATAACTTTAAGACTTTCTCTGCTCAAAATATAGCGGAATACATTGTTATTGTTTTCACACAGAGCAGGTCTATACAACCCTAGTTTTAGTATATGCGAAACCCGAAACACGTGTCTAGTATTTTTATGTAAAGGATCTATGTACAAAATTTCAAAATTGTATTATGAAAAATACTTGTTATGTTACCTAATTGTCTACACAAACGTCGAATTGTGCTCATTAATAATAATTAGGCAGTAGGTACCTAATCGTACGGCGATGGTATTGTAATTAAGGGGTGATAATATTTTCCGTCACACTTGAAAAACATTTTTGGCAAAAAATACAACTTAGTGTAAAAATTATTGAAATCGATTCAGTTACTTATTCTGAACAAACTATATTCAGGTTTCGCATATACTAAAAATAATGTTGTATATCAGGTACTAACAAGTGCTCTTGCGCAAGATATTCTAGAGATATAAGTGACACTACATCCTGCTAAGGGAGAGTTTAAAGTTTGTTTTAGATTGATAGAATAATACAACAGGGAACTTTTCAGCTTTTGTTCGTAAGTTATTTATTACGGGCTGATAAGGTTATTACGCTGTAGATATTCTTTTTTCATATATCAGCTGCGTTGCATACTCGACATTGTAGGTATATATATCTTGGTCGTTGGTTGCTCTACAATTGCGTAATTTTTACGCTAGTGTCCAGCAAGCCGGCTGACCGGCTGACAGCTGTCCTTCTGACCGGCTGTCCCACTACTGACTACTGAGTGTGCGTAGTAAGATGCACGTGTTGGGTGACATAATATATGGCCTGACGAGTGCTGCCATACCGCCACAGTGCTACGCTTACAGAAGATTCACTCTGTACAGCTAGATTATACGAAACCTAACATGTATAATTTATTAATTGCTTTCATTGTAAAATTGATAAACTATACTATCCTCAACTGCAGTCATTTTAGGTTGGTTATTAATTTTTGTTTGTAAATTATTACCTGTACTTAAGATATACTATTTACAGAAGGGCTTCTATTGTCTACCTATAAGAAGACCGCACAAGCTGTGCAGTCGAATCCTCAAATACGTCTATTACCTATTTCACGTTCGAGTAAACTTTAATATTTCAACTAATCCGTTAAATTTGATAAAAAAAATTTTTTTTTTTTTTTTTTAGCTTATAGCGTCCCACTGCTGGGCAAAGGCCTCCCTACTCTCTTTCCACCTCTCTCTATCCAAAGCTGACAAGGACCAATCTTTATTAAAAAAATATGAATATTTTAATTAGGAACAACTTTTCTGATAATCAAGTACTACATGGGAAAAATGGCAAACTTTGGAAGAGGCCTTCACCTTGAGGGGGGTTCCTGTTACCCAAGAAACTTAAAAATATTTATTTAGGTAAAACTTATTTTGTAAATAATTAATAGGAAATAAAAGGCTTTTTATTTTATTTTTATTTATTTATTATGTTTTTTTTAATCAAACAGAATAGTACTGGTTGGCATAACTGAATTTATTTGTACCTGTCATCATCATCATCATCATCATTTCAGCCGAAAGACGTCCACTGCTGGACATAGGCCTCCCCCAAGCAAGGCCACCTCGACCGGATTTTTGGGGGGGTGTTTGCCATACTCGCCAGGCTTGGCAGGCGGGTTGGCGATCGCAGTATGGTGGTACAGTGCATAGAGAACGCTGCTGCTCATTCTCTAGTAAGTCCCGTAGTCGCCTCCTACGACACCCACGGGGAGAAATGGGATGGTGCTATTCTTTACGTACGGCACCACACGGAACCCACGTACCCGTAGTACAAATAAATTCAGTTATGCAAACCAATACTTCTCTGAAAGAGACAAAAGAAAAATAAAAAAGGCTATGAAAAAAAGTTATACCTCTTAATTTCAGCGATTTAGTCAGTGGCTGTTGGAAATGTGTTGTATTTGAAACATTTTCGATACTTCATATTTTAAAAAGTATCGATATGTATGTAAACTGTACATAATATGCGTTACATGATAACTTATTTATCATTATGTTGCTTTTATCCTAATTTATTTGGGGTCGTCACAACATGTCTTTATGTTCCAAACTTCTCTATTAGTCGTCATCTCCGTATCTAACCATAATATCATCACTCACACAGTCCATCCATAGTTTCTTTGGCCTCTCCCTACTCTTATTCAAAACTTTCCTCATGACATTTTCCTCATTCCTCCGTATCACATGCCCACACCATGACAACCGATTTCCACACAACTTTTCAGTTATCGGTGCCACTTTCAGGCTTCCTCTTATGTACTCATTTCTTCTAATAATTGTTTTAATTGGTTCTCTACAATTTACAAAAAAAAAAACTTGAGAGGTGTCAAGGGACACCCGGATGGAATAATCAAAATAATAAAATAATAAATAATATAAAAGACGAAATGAAAATATCTGGCTTGCTTTCTATAAGAGAGAGAGAGAGACAGACAGAGAAACATGCGCACGCCGCACGGCTTACAATAGCTTACTATAGCAAAAAGTGTCGTTACAACTTTTCGTATGAATTTTTTCCGTCTAGCCCCCTTTCACAACGCGCGATAAGGAACTTCGTTCCAAAAAAAATTGACATTGCAATCGATCCTGTTTCTATAACCTATTTACAGAATTAAATCGAGTATCCTTTATTACACAAAAAAGTCATCCGAATACATCATCAAGTAGAACAGTTCGGTTCATGTCACTACATAACTGACACGTCACTAAACTGTCGCAAGTTCATCGATGGCATCTGGCTGCAACTTTATTTAATCACAGCTTTTGAACGCGGCTTCACCTCGACCCACGGGGATTTCGGTAGCTATCCCGTGGGAGCGTACTACCAGTGTAAGAAGAATCCTATGTCCTAACCCGACTCACGGTCTACCTGTGTGCCAAATTTAATTCAAATTCAGCCGTTAGGGCGTGTAAAGGCGTCTTTCGCATTCAAAATATTATGTATGTAAGTAAGACCAGCGTTTTGGAAGTCACCAACTTGCTATTCATCACCAGGGTGTTCTCCCGTGATATCACTTCATGTAACTTTGATCATCGAACTACCCACGCTCTTCTTAAAGCATCAATCTCGTCTTACAGAACGCGTCCGTGTTCAACAAGGCGAGCACGTAAAGGCCACAAAGATGCCATGGTCAGCTGGGAGCCAATATAAATTCCACCGCCCGACTGGCGATCGGGTGGCGGCCGGGCCGGGCGCGTGCCGGTTGCGTGCCGGCCGCGTCTTTAAACAACGCTGATAAGCGAGACTTGCATTCTCACTCACCGTGTACCACTGAACGAACATTACACGTAGAAGACGCGTTGTTTTAAAATTTGCATAACGTTAAACTTTTATGATAACAACCGGCATCATACTATCGTTGCAAGGATCTCTGAATAAAGGGGAGTGATGAGGTAATCATTGCTTATCTAATGAACTATCTTAATCAAAATTTTAATACTAAGATGTTTTTGTGAAACCGAGTATTACCAGTTGCTAATACTGCACACTCAGTGTGTACCAAGCATTATGTTACAAGAAGAACTTGTCAACTACTTTACTATACGAACGTAATAGACAAACACTAATATTGATAATGATTACGGATACTAATTACGGGACGGCGCTGCAGCGTAGCAGGCACTAAGTCATGGGTCGTAGCACGAGCTACGTCGTAGCATGGGTTACGTCGTAGGATGCGCTACGCCGTTCGTAGAGCTAGCAGAACTCTACGAATGGCGTAGCGCACCTTACTACAGATAACTATGCTTCTAAGGTCCACTTGTACATTCCTATTTTTGCGTTTAACGAATTTAAAACATAATTCTATTTGGTCTATCGTTTGAAGATGACAAAGACAGAATTATGCTTTAAATAATTTAAGTGCATTGATTGATTTGTGGTGCAAGTGGGCCTTACGTAGCAGCCATTTTAAATATTTATGTTTATTAGCCTATTTTGATTATAGAATGGAATGCTTTGAGCGATTAACCCCAGCTGCGGTCCCGGGCCTCTCAATGGTAATTAGGGCAACTTGGAGGGAACGTCATGCTTGACAATATCTCTACAGATCAACATGTGATGGAGATTTTTAATTAGTTTGCTTTGCGCGTTGGGTGTACTCGTAAAACTACCTACAAAGTAATGCGCAATATCTCTAATAGGGCTTTCACTATCTGAATTGACTCCGCCCTGGAGTGTAAATGTGTTGCTGTCCCACAAACAATGGGGTACTTAATATCTTGTCCAGCGTGTCCTGTTATCTGCACGCTACAGGAGTTGATGGACGCTGCTGAAAGTGGTGCAAATTCTGGGCTGACTATATTTGGATTACTCTTGACATGCTAAGAAGAAGACCATTTGAATAAACTGTAAAAAAGAAAATTGGGAGTAGAAATAAAGTTTCATTCGCGATACGATGCGTGGGAGTAGGTTACGATGGGCATTCAACAACGCCAACACGTAACGACCGCCGTTACGTCGTTATGTTTAACGGACGCCATTACCCATTACTATCAAAGTCATCGCTATGAGCGGGGATTGCTAACACTGACAGATACTGACTAACTGACATCGAGTGTTATGAGTTCGTACAGACCATTGATATACAAAAATACCCAAGATACACAACTAGCGTCTCAAAATCGTTCGCATAAATAGGCGCAATGTGCGCAGGTGTCAATGGTATCGTCAGTCAGTCTTTTTCGACATTGCTTTGTAAACACCACTTTAAGTCAGGCGTGTTAGGTTGAATTTGCAAAAAAATGTATTTTATATTAACTGTAACCACTGACGTATAATTGGGGACAGTTTTGAGTGTTACTGTGCCTTTTCGCCTTTTTGTATATCAATGGTACAGACACACACACACGGCTGCCAGGCTCGTCAGCTCGTCCGGACCAGTGTCGCGGACACCCAGTATCACATTTCAGGAACTGTCTCCAACTGTTTCAAGCGGCTCTGCACTTTCGCTGATCCTCTGGCAGAGAAGGGTTATGAGTCTTCTTAGCTTTGTATGTATGTCAGTATGCCTCTGGTAATTTATAGCTTAACCTTTTGACCGCCATGTCAAAAAATCAAAAACGTGCCCTCGGTGCCAAGCGGCTTTTTTTTAAGTAAAAGTCTGTCATATAGTCGTGACCATGGCGTGCTGGACACATTTTGGTTTGTCATCTATACATGACTGTGGCGGACAAAAGGTTAAATTTTATCCGATTCCAACAAATGAAGTATCGTTGAATTGATTAGTGACGTCAAAGGAAAACCAATATTTTGTACTTAGTAGTACTAGGTACTTCTACTAAGCCATTTGGGTTTTTCATGATGTGCAAATTCTATTAGATCCTAACATATGAAATTGGCATTTTGTCGCACTGGTCACTTTGATCTCAAATATTTGGCGTTTGGTTAGAAATTCCAAAGTAAAATTAAGGGTTGTGTCGCGTTTCGAATTTGGTGATTCATTTGTTTTCGCGCCCTTTGATTTTTCTTTGACAACATTCTGTTCACATGGAAAACTTCATACTCCATACACTCCATATTAAAGCAAATAAATGATTTGATTTGTTTTATTTTATTTTTTATTACTAAATGGGCTAGCTTTTGACCTCGATGACGCCTGATGGAATGCGATTGATGAGGTCTATGATGGATCGAGCGTGCTCAGAAGATGCCTGCTCACTCTTGTTTTGAAGGTAGACTGGGTAAATGTAGAAGGGAACACAGACGCAGGCAGAGAGTTCTACACTTAGGCTATGCGCATAATAAATGTGGAGAAGCGCTTAGTACGACTGGCCGGGATATCAATCAAGTGTGGATGGTACCCTGCAGTGCGTCTGGTTTTAATTAAAATATCGCGTTATTTACGAGTACGACATCCACCGTGCTTCAGAAACAGCTCGAAGGATGTGTATGGGAAAGTTATTGTAAAAGAACACGGTACGATTTTGTTTCCAAAATTTTGACCTACAGAACAAACACCGTTGACGGCCGAGACCATAATCAACGATAAAAAAAAAAAAAGTTATCGTGGAAGCGCATCCATGGCTAACCATATTAGAGTTCGTGGTAGGCTTCAGTGTAAGAGACAAAACAATTTTACTTTACTTCAAACAAATTGGAAAAAGTAAATGTTCGAAGAATGGGTACTGCATGAAGCACACCAACAAACACGCGTCGAGCGCTGCGTTTACATTACTCAATCGTCCCAATAACGAAGGGATTTTAAATCGTTTCGTTACTTGTGATGAAAAATGGATCCTGTACGATAATGGGAAACGCTCAACACAATGATTGAACCCAAGAGAACCGGCCGAATTGGCAGGATTTGGCAAACGAAACTTGACTAAGAAAAAGGTAAGTACTGGTAAGTGTCTGATGGACCAGTGCTGGTGTCATCCACTACAGCTTCTTAAGATCTGGAAACAGACGGTTACGGCAGATCTGTATTGTCTACAATTGCAAAACATGGTGGAAAAGCTAGCTGTTAAACTACCAAGACTTGTCAATAGCTCGTAATCGTGATTTTTTTTTGTTATATATGCTATATTTCGCGTTTACTAACATTAAAACATGGTTTTATTGTAACCGGGCACACCCTTTATGCCTGGAGGCTTTTATGTTGGTATTGAGTTCTGTTTACGTTTATTGTTTGGTTTTTATTTATTATATCTGCTTGAGTTTAGTTAGTATGTTTTGTTGGTATATTGACGTTTGCTAGCTGACATATGGCAAATAATTTTATTATAAGTTTTGTGTTTAGTAATGTTAATTACTTACCTATTATTGTATAGAATCAAGTACTTGTAAATTAACAGACAGCTTTGCTGCTGGGTTGTTTGTTGGGCCATTTCTTCTCAGCTAAAGCACTGGAAAATGGTGAAGGGCGGGCGTTTTAGGGGACTTTCTTATGTAATTTTGACGTTAAAAAAGTGCTTACTCTTCGCCTAGTTTAAATAAATGACTTTTGATTTATTAAACTAACTTACCAATAAATAAATTATTTTTTTTATCAATAAAACAAAATTATTATTATTATTATTACGTTGAAATGAAAAAAAAAACATAATATACATCGTTTATAGGTATGTGCAAATCTTAGTTTGGACCAACATAATATTATATGTTAAAGTTACAAAATGTATGCCTAATTACATATAATAAGTTATAATAAAATAAGTAGCGGGTAGTCCCCGCAAAGAAACATATGGACACGGCCGGTCAAGCGGCGTCGGCTAGCAAGCAAGCTATCGTCAAAATACGTCACGCAGGAAGTAGTGATTGTACGTACGAGCGTAAAATAACTCAAACTCAAAGCATTTATTTCAAATAAACCAATTACAGGCACTTTTAAATTGTCAAGGTCGGTGAGGTAGAAAGATGAAGCTAGTTGCACTTTTCAAAGCGTAGTAGGTACCGAAAATGTACTTTTTCTACTTTTATTACCAATTGTAGATATTAGTGTAACACAGTGTGATGGGTTTTTAAGCAAGAAAAATTTGGGTGAAATTTCTAGTATAAAATCTTTAAAAAAAGGATAATTTATACGCCTGTGTAATGTTTTAAGATTTGTGCGAAATGAGGTGTCTTGATGATAGTGATTTTAATGCTTTATTTTGGATTGTTTGGAGATTATTCTATTTAATCTGATTACTACTTTTCCGGAATTTGGACAATTTTTAGGCAAGGAAAAAAAACAATTATGATGAGGCAGTCGAAACCGCCTGTAAACATTTTGTTTTCATCGCTCCCACAATTTTTTCAGCAAAGGAATCAATGAACTACCTACAAAATGGCCAAAGTGGTTAGATAGATAACAATCGTACATACTTTGATTGATTAATGGTTGATTAATTAATTTACGGAAAGTTGTAGGTTAAAATTAAGACTTGTATCTTTACCAATAATGAACCTAAGACCTTCGGATAGTAGATCCCATTTGGAAGTAGCTATCACAGGTAAAATTTGCTTACGTAACTATTTATTTTCCCAGTTTGGAAATAAAAAATGCTACCATTGGTAAGCAAAATAATCCGTTTTTGTATATAGGAACCGAACGATTTTTTTTTTACATCGTTTTGCTTTTTCCTATAAACGCCAATTTTGTACCTAACTCATAAGGAACTAATATTAGGTTGTGGTAGTTTCATTTGACACTTCTGAGCATTGTGGCGCAACACCCACGGTACACTGTATATTGTTCTAACGGGACTGGTCCCCAGAGACAGTGCTACCTGCGCGAACAGACATTACGTTTAATTTGATGGCTCACACTTTGTAGCACGTTATTAACACGTCACACGAGAGAGTGCAGAAGGCTCACTCCGAACGATACGAGAGCAAGTTTATTCACAGTAAAATAAATGTTAACTCTAAAGAGCACCCAACCCGTAAAATAATGAGTCAGTGCAGAAGCAGCAACACTTCGGGTGCTAAACACTACGCGTATAGTGAACTGCCCGCGCGGTTATCATAATGACGTCATACAACATTACAGCCGTCCGTAACATTATCATTACACCGTCGTTGGCACTAACTCGCACCTACACTAACTGAATACTGCGCGTTCTACTTTATATAAGCTTGCGGCGTCGTCATAACAACTTTAAAGCGTTAAAATGTCGCACTTGGAAGGTGTAGTGGCGACTCGCGCGATTTGTTCGTCTGACGTAATATACGTCCAGTAACGGTAACGCAATGTTTTATTTTTCGCAACACCATAGCGATTTTTATGGCTTATGGAACGTTCAATTACAAGTTCCTCACGGTTTGAATAATAGAATTAACTGATTGGACTGGTCTGAACGAGGTGATAAAACTTGAAATCGAATCTCTTACAATTATACCGACATGTTGTAATATAAAAGATGGTTATAATCTACATACAGACTCAGACCCGCACCGCTCCGCTCCGCCCCGCTTCGCACCGATTCCGTCGCAAGTGAAGGCAGTTTATTTGCCGCTCACTTTATAACTGTCGTTCAATTTGTCGGAGCGTTCGGCGCCGCCGCCGAGAGCGCTGCATGTGAGATGTTATAAATGTGATTTAAGCGCGCAAGTGATGCCAGCAGCGGCGAGCAACGACCGACTGGTGCGGGAAATGATATGTTCCAGGGACATTCAAGCGCCATACGAGACCCAGTGTGGTGGACGCCTCTCTCGCTAGATGCGGCCGACTATTGATTGCTATTTGATTAGGTCAACCAATAGTGCAATCAAGATATACCTGTTGCTAGCCATATGATTTTCATACTGCTGATGGCTTGATGTGTAAACCACAGTTAGTTTCAATTCACCGAAATATTATTATTTGCTAAAATCAAATAGTCATAATTTTCTTCTCTGTGATAGACACATCTAAAGAGATTCACAGAGTGTCCACAACAAGTGACGTGGAAGCTGGTGATACAGAAAAAAAGAAATCATTTTAATTGCTGATAATGTAGGTATACATATTGTTTAAGTTGGAATATTCATAAATTGTCATGATACAGTTTACCTTACGGCATGCAAATTATTAGATTTTTTATTTAATAATATAGTAACAACCTTTACAATAGGGTATTTTCCAATTGATTAAAAACGATTTCCATTTGAATATTGGGACAAAATGTGTAACAAAAAAATCAAAATGGATTTATATCCATTATCTCAATTAAAAACGATTAAAATCAAATTAATTTTTCCTTGTTTTAAATTTACCGCCAAAACGCTCCTTACGATGACTTTCTTTTATCACGTTAAGTTTTTTTATTTTTAAGTTCCCGTGGTATAATTTTCGAGCTTGACGTGGACGGAGGCGCGGGAAAAAGCTAGTAAAATAGAATTTTATCGCATATCATATGGTGAACAATATAAATGTCGTAATGTGTATTGTCAAAATGTTTAATGTAAAAACGCGCAGTGATCAGCATGCGGTGACCCACTTGAAGTGACCCGCGTGGCATGCTGTTGCGACGGCAATACGACATTTATGAAAACAGCTTACTGATATTTAATCTGATCTATTGTCTCCACTCGTTATAATTTATGAAACTATTCTCATATTTCGCGTCGCCGCTCGTTCCCGACGCATGAATAATCACCGGAGATTTTAAATTGAAGCCACGTACGACCGCTCGACCAGCACTTACCTTCCAATATTAAATTCAATTTCGACAATTTTAATCTACCTAGTTGTAACAATTGTTTTAAAAACCGAAATTAATTTTTCGAGTTAAATTGCCAGGTTAAAGTTTAATTTACAGTTTCTACATCAGAGAGTGCAAATAGCATAAATTAAATTAAACTGTGTGTGTTAGTTAAACAATTTAATAATATTTGTTGCCATTAAACCATTTGTTTAAATATAATTATTTTCTATTTTTGTATTTAACGTGTTCATGATAGTGTAATCCTGTCGTCTGACACTCGCGACAGGAATGCTACGCACGTAGCAATAACGTAGCGCTGGCGTAGCAGTGGCGTAGCTCATCGTTACGTCACGAGGCGTTGATTGAATGCAATTTGAAGCGATCCGACGGCGGTGCTTTTTGTGGCCCTTTGAGGTTAGCTCCAATCGCAGGTTTTTGTGCGCTTCGTCGCCCCCCTCCCCCTGGCCCGCTGCTTGTTCACATCGCACGCTCACTGATCCGCGTTTCCGCGTCTATGACAGAAAGTTTTGATCACATCACGCTTTTAGGTCTGTATTTCAAATATTGAATATTTATAAATGGAGCACTTGTGATGATGGGGTGCAACCATAGGGTTATCTGTGGATGCAACTGAATATAAACCGACTTGCAAAAGCGAAATATCTGTTTACATTTTACGTCGGCTGATGGATGGAACCTATTCAGCCGACGTAAAATGTAAGCAGATATTTTGTAATACAGACATGTTTTTAAATTATTAGTTTTTGAAAATCCGTTGCAATTTTAACGTTTATCGTTCGCGTTTGTTTTGTGGTTAGTTACTGTCCGCAATAATTTCGTGATTTATGGTACATAAAACTGTTCGGATGGTCTCTGCGGTGTAATTATTTCAAACACACTGGTATTCAACTCGTTTGTGTGACGCTGTCTATAGGCTGTTGTCACTTATTTGATTAATGTTGTCGATCGACTTACGGTCCGTGTTGATGTGTATTTTTACACGCTTTATATTAGATTCACTTGTATGTTTGTTTGTAACCTACTCCTTAGGGCGCGATTTTGACCCACTTTAAAGAGTCAGATTTCATTTAAACTTTGTAAACTTATCAAGGACCGATGGCGATTCAATAATTTTAAAAAAATTGAGAAAAATAGAAAAAAATAAGGAAAAATAAAAAAACTGGAAAAATCACGCTTTTATAGTTAGCAGAACTAAAAAATAGAAAATAAATAATAGTTTAAAAAACACGCTTTAAAAACCAAACTAAAATAGTAGAAAATTATTTAATTCAATTAAGAAGCGTGGAGTGCTTGACATTAATTGATTATAAAAATACCTCAAAAAGCACCCCACGTTTTTTAATTGAATTAAATAATTTTTTAATTTTTTAGTTTGGTTTTTAAAGCGTGTTTTTTAGTTTTTTAAACTATTATTTATTTTTTACCTACTTTAAAATGGAGGAGGTTTCGATTCGTAGGTAGGTTTTTTTAAATGTTTGTTACGCGATACCTCCGTCAATTGTGGATAGATTTCGGAAATTCTTTTAATTTTAATGGTAGGGTAGGTATGTTTTATGTGTGGTTCCATATTTTTTTTATTAACGTTGCTTCGGTAGATTTTGCGTTAGACTCGATAATACGTTTTTAAACCACTCGATGACATCTCGATGACATTCTGCTGCTTCTTGTCACTGTTGTTTACGTAGCAAGTAGTGGTATACGAATTAATGTGGGGTAGGTACCATACCTAAAAAGTGAAAAATTTTATCAACCGACTCCCGAAAAAAACACACACAAAGTGAAAAGTTACTTTAATTTCGGAAGTCGGTGACAAAAAACCAAAATACATTATCAAAAGACACCGGTTTACAGAATTAAAGTAAATTTTCAGTTTGTAGTGTTTTTTCTGAAGTAGTTTTTTTTTTTGGAAAAAGTGTCCTTGTAAATTTTTGAACATAGTGTGTAGACCGTTTGAGTTCTTGGTGCTCGATGATCATCTCAGTTCTGCTAAATATTCCATCAATGTTCTGTTAACATATCATAGGTGTAGTAGCAATAAGTGAGTGTGTGGCGGAACAATGTTCCTACTGCTCACTACTGCTTAACAATTTTATTTCTATAATATTAAACATACAAGTAATTCACATCAAAATATACAGAGTTTTTGAACTAAAAAATCGGATTAAAATAGCTGGAAGAGCTTGCAAGACAGGAACTAACTTATTGTTAACTTGATTGTGTCAATGAAAGTTTTAGAACGCCCTCAGCGTAGTCAAACTTCCATTCAAACAATCATCACGTTGTTCTCCGTTGTGTTCGGCGCTATAGTGACCTAACACACCTTTAACGTATTGATAGGATGGTTTATGCAGATAGAGTTTAAGGGAATAGAATCGCGAATTATAAGAGAAATAGCTGTATTGAATCACTATAACACTTAGATACAAGTAATAGTAAAAATGGTAAAACTATATCATTAGGTAGGTATTTAAAAAAAAGGCTCTGAACTGAGTAGCATACCAAAAAATCTTTTACATTATTTATTTACGTATTCATAAACATTTTTATTACTAATATTCAAGTATGTATCTATTTTATTTGCCTGCGTCCGTGTGTCACTGCGGGGTGCCAACTGAAAACCAGCGCTGGGTGTCTAACGCCCAGCGAATGCTGAGATGGTAACCCTTTCGGTATGGGCACGCTCAGCACAATTTTACTGCAATTTTATTGTTATGTTTATTGTTCTCTTTCTTTTTTATATGTTAGTTGCTCCTGTGTTGTGTCTGTGTCGAATAAATGTTTTCTATTCTATTCTATTAACCTATTGGTAAAAATAAATGGTAAAATGGCAATGGTTATGGTATGAGTACGAGGTGTCTCTAATGAGATCTAAATGCGTACTGGCCCTTATTTTGGTGGACGAGCGAAAGTGCATTCTTGCGTGCGATGCAATTATGCATTTTCGCTGAGTGTTCGTTTGAAACTCGAACAGTTAGTGTCGAAATAGATCATAATGATTGTGGATCAGTACACTGTGACTGATCCTCAAGTTTTGGATAACAGTGTAAGCTGTAGGTCGGGTACCAAAACTCAACAAAAATAGTTCATTGTTGGTGGAAGCGCTTCGGTAGGGTCATAGCCTGCGGCGTGCTATCAGCCTCTCTGAGCCGCTAACTATTAACACGGACTATTCTCCTGCAATTTTTTTAGGATTGAAAATCATCAAATGACTTCTCCCGCTCTGGGCGGGCGAGCGGGCGTGTCAGACTTTTACTGACTAAAACCCACCCGTGTTCCTTCAGTTACTTATGCTAGGGCCACGGTAACTCTTTCGAACAACTCCGCGACCCTGGCAGGGAGTACTCTCCCGCCCTGGCCCGTCTCTTTGTGTGAGGTGCCTCTGTGTGTACAAATAAACGTATTTGATTTGAACTGAACACTTGTTTCAAGTCAACTCAACATCAAGCCCTATTGAATCAAGAACTTGCCTAATGAGTATTCAACTATTCACTTGTAAATCCTGTAAACGTCTCGTTCTGTTGAATAGTTAAGTCGAATTTGAATTGAGCCCGGTTCTTTTTTGGCAAACTCGAGTCTCTAAATCTAAAAAAAAAAACAAGAGCTGATCCAGACTTCAGTGCGAGAACAAGTGGCTTGTAAAGGTTGGCGCACATCATAGCTGCGTCGGGCCGCAGCGCATCGCATTTCAATACAGAAAAGCGCGGAGCGGCCCGCTTATAGTGTGCGATTGTTTATACAAAATGTACGAAAGTGATGTAGAGGGATTTTAGCAACACGGCGCGGTTAGCCCCAATGTGTGCTGCTCTTTATACGGAAAGTGTTAATATAGCGCGCAGTCGGCGCCAAGTGTGGCCTATGTTTTGTGGAGTATGTCGTGTGCTGCCAAATGACAGCCGACGTCACACAAGTAACTAAAAATTTTATTTTTTACAATAAAACTAATAAGCCGCTGTATTCAACAGCGGCTTATTATATTTTTTATGGACTCAATCTAGTGATAAGTTAGTGTACCCAGCTTACATGAAAAAAACCGGTTGAAATAATGTTCACGGACATGTTATTAGTAACTTTTTACTTCGACTGTCAAATAACGTGTGACAACATAGTTGTGTCGGCTCGTCACTACTACGACAAGAATGAATGTTATTGCATACATACGACAAACTCGTCGCCACGTACTAATATTGAGGAAACGTAACTCTATTGCGTACGTACTTTGGAAGTAAAGTTACTTACAAACGCGAAACAATTCAAGTCTTTAACTGATATCAAAAGGCTATTACGGTGACGTGTTGCATGGCGGCGGGAGAGACGTGGGCGGTGGCGGGGACGTGCCTTTACTCAATATTAGTTGCAACTTGTGAGTAATCATGCGTCTGTGGCTCGGCGGTGGTGTGGCGGTGGCGTGGCGGTGGCGTGGCTGAAACAGCGCGGCAACGGGACTTCGGCGGATATTGTACTTAAGAACACAAACGCGACAAGTTGGCTTATTCGCGTTCGGCCACCAAACACGAGACAGAAGCATGCCAGCAATAGTGTGGTCACAGTGCAACGTATGGTTTAAAACCGCTGCTTTTATATTACTCTAAAAATGGTTTGTGTTTGTAACTTACCCCCAAATTTTGATTTTTTGGTTCGCATGAATCTTTTGCTGCTGCCTTCAATGTCTTGTTATGTACGTTATTGGAATTGTTGTCTTTATTTATTAGGTACTTGTTTTGTGCGTGTCATACTAGCTTTGCTCACGAATGTCATCATTATTATATTATAGTTAAAATATTTCTCATTAAGTGAAATTTGTAGTGAATTTCTTTTGAGTAAATAAAGATTCTTTAACCACAAATAATTACTGAAAATTCTTGACGGAAAAATTACATGAATAAATATTACAAGATTAATTAAGTATTCGCGAGTAGTATAAAGCGACGTAGGTATCGATCAGATTTGTTAATATTTGAAAACTCAATAAACGAAACTTCACTAAAGTTTGGTACGAATTTCATATTAGACGTATCTACTTTATTAATGTTTTGGAGTTAATATTCCATGAAACAGTATATAGGTATGTAGGTATGCCGCATTGTAAAGGCGAACATATTTAAGAATTTATGACTTTAAGGCAATTAAATTGTAGACAAACTGCTGACAAGAGCTTGGTGAAGTACTGCCACTCAACCATACATAGTGTAGTCGTCATTGATGCACAACAGTGTCCGTGCATGCAGCACGTAGTCCGCGCGCGCGGTGGCCCCACACAGTGTACACTGCATTTTTGCTGAGCGGCGCGCTTCGTTTGTGTTGCGGTGCGTTATTGTGCAAGTTTCCCTATTAGTGCAATAGTGGCACACGCTCACGCGCTGACTGTGGCGTTCTGCCTCCGCTGAAATATTAGTTTGAGTAGCACTGTTAGTCCAACGTGAGGATGGACATACAACCATTATTGTTAATAGGAAGTAAATCCATGTTTTACTATGCTTTAAATTGAGGAGCTTGTGGTTAAGTCATAACACTTGCACGGGTTAATCGATCAGGTTTAGCTAGACTTGCCGCGGTTGGTTCGTGGATGGGTGACAATCTTTACATACCAAAACCCATCCGTGCCTCGGAAAGCACGTTAAGCCGTTGGTCCCGGCTGTCATTCGTGGAGCTTTGACAGTCGTTACGGGTCGTCAGAAGCCCGAAAGTCTGATAACCAGTCTTACCAAGGGGTACCATATTACCCAGTTACTGGATTGAGGAGGTCAGATAAGCAGTCACTCCGCATCCGGTTTGACTGCAAGCTGACCCTAACATAGTTGGGAAAAGGCTAGGCAGATGATGACTATGTTTTAAATAGTCAGATATGTGTAGGTCACAAGGAACGAGTTATTTATAACAGTAATACATTCATTCAGCAAGCGACGTCACTTGGCAAGCAGTTCACACGTCGGCTTACCGTGCCCAATCCTGATGGAGTGCGTGCTGCAAGCTTTGAGTGCTAGGAGCGAACGCCTGGCCAGGCTGTGCGGTTTCTGTCTCACATGCGACTTTGTGAGGCTAAAGTTGATGGATATATTATATTTACCGTGCATGGTATTTCCTAAAAATCTTTTACACTGTATAAGCACACAGCTCAGCTAAGAGAAAATAAGAAATGAGAAGTGAATGATCATGGTATGAAAATAATATAGGTGAAGTAAAAGTGAACAATTTAAGATTATAGATACCTGTACAGACTAAAACTTGTAATCTTAACACGAAAGTGTATAGCAGTTATTTGAAGCACATGCAATATATAAAAATACTAGCTGTGCCCGCGACTTCTTCCGCGTGGAATAGTGGCTTTGGGTCTTTGTTTCTTGTCGCAAACTTATGAAACATTAACATAAACCTTACATATTGCCATACAAACTTTTATCCCCTATTCCCTATTGTTATTTTACACCCTTGAGGGTAAAACTTTTACAAACTTTGAATGTCATATTTATTTATATCGAATCAACAGCCTAAAAATTAGTTTCAAGCTTCTAGCTCTAAAAATGACTAAACTTCCATACAACTTTTCATCCCCCCCCTTTCAACCCCTTACGCCCCTTTTCGCATTAAAAAGTAGCCTATATCCTTTCTTAGGCTGTAGACTATCTGTGTACCAAATTTCATTTAAATCGGTTCAGACGTTTTGGCGTGAAAGCGCGACAGACAGACAGACAGAGTTACTTTCGCATTTATAATATTAGTAAGGATAATATATTTTTTATTATACTTATTATTTAAACTGGCTAAATATTATGAGTGATTATTGGGCACGCCATTCGTAAACATAATTGCGTATGAACTCTTGTCTGATCAGATCGATGCCAGTCTCCGGCCGATCCCACCGCGCCGCGTCGCCGCTGGGGGTGTTCCCTGCTCATGCATATTGTTGATAGCGGCTCATATTGCTGCCGCTCGAATCGCCAACGTCACTCAATGTAATGTGATCTTTGTTATGAGAACTTCGCTGTGTCACGGATGCAGTTAATAAGACAGATTGAACTGAAATTGTTCTGCCGAACCATCATGTGTGGCGCCGCTATGAAGTACTCGTACACTGAAGGTACACGCTACACAATATAGGCACAAACATGAAGTGAACGATACCAGGCTCATGACAACTTACACACTACAATTGAACCAATTGCGTTCGTGTGTATGAGGAGTGGAGCCTTAGTGTCGAGTTGTGGATTGTTATTATCATAAGCCACATAATGTTATCACTTATACATCATATTATAAAGCTGAAGAGTTTGTTTGTTTGTTTGGTTGAACGTGCTAATCTCAGGAACTTCTAGGGCTATAACATTACGCTAGGGCTCTTAGGAGCCGAGCAAAAAGAAAAATAAGTTACGAATACTCGCACGGGCCGGCGGCGATTCGATGCGACGGGGTGGGTCGGGGGAGCAAGAAATTTGACGCGGACGACGACGTCGCGGGCTGAACCTAGTTCTGAAATAATACTGTACGTAACATTCAGTTATTAGTTGACAAGCCACTCAAAGCCGTTGATGTAACGTTAGTTACTCTCAGTGTATGAACTATTAACTAACTTGTTTTGTGGGTGTTCACAACGCCGCGGCCGCCACCAACAGTTTCCGGTGCGCCACACACGCAACCACACATTACATACAGATATCACGACTCTGACCGGCTATAGTCGAGCGCGCGCACACAGACGACACTTATCCACAGTGTTTTTTTTTTTTTGGTTGGGAAATCATAAAATAACTTCTCCCGCTCTGGGTGGAGCGGGAGGGCGTGTCAGACTTTTACTGACTAAAACCCACCCGTGTTCCCTCAGTTGCCTGTGTGCTAGGGGCCGCGGTATCTCTTTCGAACAACCCGCACCCCTAGCAGGCATCGGCCATTGCGGACCCCCCCATTTGGTGCTGACATCTCTTTGAGGCGCGCGTGGAACACAACGCGCCGTCGACCCGGTCTTGGTCCTTACCGGACAGCGAGCTACCCATTACTCGCCGTTCGCAAGCCCGCGCCTACGGTGGCCGGGAATCCGCCTGTGATTCCCGACGCCCAGGGCGTCTCCTGTGGCGACTAGGGCCGTGAGGGCGCATATACTGCGTCTCCCTCACGTGTGCCGGCTCCCTCTTCGGGAGCATTACTGCTTCACAGAAGGAGGTGACGGCTATGCTCGATAGTGTTAGAGTCTTACGGGACTCAGTTACAGGGTGGTCAATCAATCAACTCAACTTGTCGCAGTCCAGCTGAACTTTTCCCAAGTTGCGCCACCGACCATAGTCTTCCGTTCTGCGTTTTGAGTCGCTCCATCCTTACTTATAACTGAAAGGTGTCGCTCGCTGTCACTCGTGGCACTCGTGGGCAACGGTTATCGGCTTTTCGACAGAAACGGCCCGTCCTCTGGCGCTTTAGCATGCTAACTCGGCAAGCAGTAAGGGTATATAGTTAAACATGCATGTGTCCGTTTCGCGTCCGAGCAGCGTCTCGTGTGGAGTGTGCCGGTGGCACAACGCGGCGTGCGCCAGTCAGCAGTCGTACTCAACAAGTGTCGCGGGCTCATACCGCCAAAAATGGTATAGGTAAATAGATACATCACTATGGCGTTCCTTCGTCTGGAGAGTGCTCAAAATGATGATCATCGTTTAAAATATACAATTTGAAGACGTTTCTTTTCCTCGCGAATGTTGTTACCTATATAATTTAAATATAGTCTTTCTTATTTCTAAAGTGGAGGTTCTGATTAAATAGTGCCGTAAAGTAACGTTTTAATATTTCTGCTTATTTTGGAAATGCTAGTTAAGGCTACATTCCCTGAGAAGTTAGGCGGCGAGTTTTTACACGCTTTATATTAGCTTCACTTGTATGTTTGTTTGTTTGTTGGTTTGTTTGTTTGTTTGTTTGTATGTTTGTATGTAACCGACTCCTTTAAGCGCGATTTTGACCCACTTTAAACGGTCAGATTTCATTGAAACTTTGTAAACTTGTCGAGGACCGATGACAATTCAATAATTAAAAAAAAAAATGAGAAAAAAACACGTTTTTGTAGTTAGCAGAACTAAAAAATAGAAAACAAATAATAGTTTAAATAACTAAAAAACACGCTTTAAAAACCAAACTAAAAAAGGAGAAAATAATTTAATTCAACTAAAAAGCGTGGGGTGCTTTTTGAGGTATTTTTATAATCAATTAATGTCAAGCACCCCACGCTTTTTAATTGAATTAAATTATTTTCTCCTTTTTTAGTTTGGTTTTTAAAGCGTGTTTTTTTGTTTATTAAACTATTATTTGAGATCAGATGCATCATCGTGTTGTTCACAACTAGGGCGAGCAGCACGCACCCGCGCGTACCTTCAGCCGCACGTTCATGGTATTGACTTTCACAGCCATTTTATACCTTAGCCATCGTAGACCTCAACAATCGCTTTCCATTAGGCGTAATCGAGGTCAAGAGCAGGCCCATTTAGTAACAAAAAAATGGCGGTTTTTGTAGTTCAGGTGTTTCATAAGTTATAAAGTACACAACAATATTGTGTGTCTCCAGTTTCTTATTCAGATTGGAGTTTTGTTTAAAAAAAGCGTTTAGGTTTTATTAGATTTCTATGAAATTCATAAAAAGAAAAGATTTTTGTTTCCTTCTCAAAAAAAATAATAAAGATTATACTTATTATTATTAAGTATATTATTTGTTTTTGTTCATATGTATTTTGATTCTTACTACATAATTATGTTATCCATGACTTACACGACTTAGGGCTGATTTTTCAATACTCTGATATTTTTTATCTGAACAATAAAACAGACAGTTTGGCATATTTTCTATACAAAAGCTGTCAAATCGGACTACTTAATTATGTTATCCATGACTTACACGTCTTAGAGCTGATTTTTCAATAGTCGGATAACTTTTATCTGAACAATAAAACAGACAGTTTGGCATATTTTCTATACAAAATCTGTCAAATCGATTTATTTATTCTTCAGATAAAAGTTATCTGACCATTGAAAAATCAGCCTTTAAACTACCTATCCTTACCCAAGCGACTACAAATGATTCCGAAAGTAAATGAATACCTATGTATATAGCTTTGTATGACATCTATAACGACTGTTTTTCTCTTCTCTCAACTCCCCTTTCTCACCTATGACGAATTATAGATATGAATTCGCTTAAAAAGTGAATGAATAAAATGACTACAAATACACCTGCAATTGCTAAAAAAAATTCAAGAGGCTCATTTTATTTGAACCTCTAAATTACTTAATGAAATTCACTTCGTAGTTCAAAATACGTTGTTCGACCTTACTCCGGTCAAATTAATTAGGGCGTTATCAAATCTTCGGAGAAAAGATGTTTCAAGCATCTATTACGTGATTAAAGTTTACAATGTTTCCAGTAGAAGGGCTCGGTTAGCCGCCACAAAAATAGCTGTGCACAATATAGTGAAGGAAAAATACGCGGTATTTGATAGTAGTGGGCGGAGGTCGACCGGTATTCCTTTGTGAAACAACAACCGCGTGCCTGATACCGCCCCGCGATAACACTAACTACGTCCTGCAGGGGTCCTGCGCACACTACTTCACTCTTTAGCTCATAATCCGATTATGTGTCAGACGCCACAACACCTAGAAACAGCCAACGAACTGCTTGTAAAATTTACCAAAAGTATATGAAAGATCAGGAATGAAATTATCCGGAAAAGAACCGGAGTCACCGACATAGCTTGTAGAGTAAGCAAGCTGAAGTGGCAGTGGGCTGGCCATGTTTGTCGAAGGACCGATGGACGGTGGAGCAGACGAGTCCTGGAGTGGAGACCGCGTATCGGCAAACGTAGTGTGGGACGCCCCCCAGCTAGATGGACCGAAGACCTTAAAAAGGTGGCTGGGACAGACTGGATGCGGAAGGAGTGTTGTGGCGCAGCCTGGGAGAGGCCTATGTCCAGCAGTGGACTGCGATAGGCTGAATTGATTGATATAAAAGCCAAGATTCATCAGCGTTGTTTAGACGAGAAAATCCTGCGAAAAACGTGATAAGGTCCGTGTAGGTCCGGTTGATTAACTCGGCATTAACCGTAGTAATTGAGCTGGCCATAGCCCACCCCAAGGCGCCCACCGACGCGCTGTGTAGCCATTTATTTCACTACACTCGAGAACTCGAGATACATTACCTCTTACTATGTGTAAGTAGTAGGAACCAAAACATGGAAGTAATAAAACGCATCATTCAGTTTTCCTCATATCGCATAACCAATTTCAAAGTTGTTATAGAGGATTCGAGATTGTATTTTGTTTTCTATTTTATTTCTAGTGAACAATTCGTGGCAGTCGGTTGCACCGTCCACCACATCGGTGTAATTCAGTTAGCAGTGGAGAGACCGCGATGGGAGGGAGGGCACTGTCGCGCGAGTAATGCACGTTATAAAGCGATATTGAAGGTTATCATAATTTTGTTGAAGTGGTCGCCACTCGCCCGATACTCATAACTGAGCTCCTCATAGAAGAGAAGTGAAGGCACTGTCACACACGAATCAGTCTCCATCACCGCTACTTGTTCACCGCAGCAGTTTTTTACGATATCTGTGCCCCTCATAGAGACGAAGTAAAGGCACTGTCACATAAGAGTCAGTCTCCACTACCGCTACTTGTTCACCGCAGCAGTTTGTTATGATATCTGTGCCTCTCGCAGAGGTGAAGTAAAGGCACTGTCACACACGAGTTAGTCTCCACTACCGCTACTTTTTCACCGCAGCAGTTTGTTACGATATAGCTGGGATAGTATCATGTATAGACAAAAGCTGAATTTGTAAATCGTGTATATGTCTGTCAGGACGTGCAGTTTACAGATTAGAATATCACCAGGGACTTTTTTTCAGACATTTTTTTCTGCAATTACTCCACGTAACTAGTCAGACAAAAATAATTAAGGTCTGAGTTAACGTTGTTCTACTCTACAATAGTGAACATTTTGTTTATTTACAAATCCTCTGTGATAAATATAGGGCTAGTTACTCGTACAGATTTGTTGAAGAAAATTGGGTCCATTTATGGTATATCGATATTGGCCTGTTATGTTATAAAATGTGTGGTGAAAATAGTTTCATCCTTAAGGGAAGCGTCTCAATTAGCTGACCACCCATACCGCAATGTATAATAGTATATTTAATCCTGAACTTAATTTATTCGGAAAGTTGTGTTCACTGATTCTGTGTCTAAATTATTTTGTGGTGCACACCTGCACAACGTTAGCGCCGCTCCGTAACGCTCGCGCTGTTTGTTAGCAGCGCGACTGGCATGCGAGGCGTGCTCCTACTAGTGCTATTTGCGCTGTTCGCTACCTCGGTGCTAGCTCGTATTGTCTGTCGCTTTATCTGTACCAACAAAGAACTAATTAAGCTTTCAGCAGGTAAGGATAATATACGTGTAATTTAGTTTTATTTCGATCGATTACCAAAATATACCATCCCTAACATTGTCAACCTTCTGTAATCTTTCAATTTAAAAATTTGTCGGATTGGTATAGGAAGTCATGTTTATTTCGCAGCTGATGTGAACAAAGTGCTGTTCATCGTTGCTTGGTGCGAGTAGCGGTATTGTTGCACAGTTGCACTACTTCCGGAGTTCCACTTGTTGTTGTTGTTTGTGCTCCGAGCACAGTGAGCCCCCCCCCCTTCCCTCCACTACTTGCGACTCTTTTGTCAACGCTTACGGGAACTAACCTTTTTCAGATATTATTTTTTAAAACTTATCTTCGTATTAAGAACAGTAACTAATTGAAGGCTATGGAGGTAAACGGCAAAAGATAATACTGAAACTTCATATCCCTGAAGGAATGTTAGCGGAAAATAAAAAATCTCGTTATTATATAACGGAGGTTTTATATGTGGAGCAATTTCAGAGGGTGTAGTATCACAGGTAAGTAATTGGGCGGATATGAGTTTGTTGAGAGTATAATTTGCGAAATGAAGTCTGGAGTGCGTCCCTCGGAGAGAACGGGGGGGGGGAGGAGGAGTGGGGATATACGCTGGGGGGTGAGCGACGCCGGACAACCAAAGATCGCGAGCCCGACCGTTTACGACGTGTGTCCATTCTATTTTCGACTTTCAGTTCTCTTAGCACATCTTTCTTATTATTTCATTGGCATGCTTGCCTGAAAATAACCGAAGATTATACAAGTTACTAGCGCTTAATTTAAATAAGCGTCCAGGCTACATTAATTCCAGTATAACAGACTTATTCATGTTGCAATAAGGAGTGCGTTTGTCGCTCAGTCGCGTATTGGCGTGATACCAATCTGAGTTGTTTTTTTATGTCTCTTAACACGTTGCTCACCATGTTGGACTATGGTGATCGCCAATAAATGTTTCATTTAGGCCAGGCAGGCATTAAATACATCCTAACACCATGTAATAACGCCATATGCTTATAATTCACCTTAACTCAACATAAGTAATATAAAAAAGTGGGTGACCTATATTATAATTTTTCAAAATTGTTTTGTGTACATCATATCCTAGTGCTGCATTCAGAGTGATCCCTCAATATTGTAACACTTTTTAATGACACTTTTCTTGTTTTATAAACTAAAAATAAATTATGTAGGTACTTAAATAAAAAAAAATTGTGGTCGCCCAGTATCGCAATTGGCATCGGGCTCGGCATCCAACACGACCTCTGTGAGCATGCGATAAAACAACTCACTTGTACCGAACTAATCATTTTACTTTGTAAGCACACACCAGCCACCATCAAACTACTTCCACCGTTCCGCCTTCAACCGCAGGACTAGCAGCGCAGCAGGCAAGTACAGAAGAACCACTTCTCTAGTCTCCACCCCGAACTCAGCTTGTTGTGTTATGTATTGTTAACGGGAACCAATCGTCCTGTAGTTGGGAAGTTAGTTCTACTTATGACCGCGTCACGTGATCAGACACCGCTTGAATCTGAGACAAGTATAACGCATAGAGCAGACTGAACAAGTACTTATGAGTGACGGACAGGATGAGCTGTAAAGCTTAACTCGAACTGAAACTAGATGTGCTCAATTGCCGCATACTTTACTATGTATGTTTTACCTGTATGTCCCACTGTGCATTCTTCGGAATATACCTTCTTTCCTTGTTATTGCGTGCCTGCGTCCCTTTCCCTATTCGCGCCGGTCCGGGCTGGGTCCCGGCCCGTCCTGCGATACACCCCGCAATAAACCCGGCCCAGGTTCTGTGATTATAATTTTATTACATTTAGTAACTCGTACCCGAGTATTTAACATATTTTAACATGTTGCGGTCATCATGAATGACATAGAACATGTCTCACCTTTACGTTATTAGTTCGCAGTCAGTGTCACAGTGGTACAGTGATAGCGTACTGCGCTTTTTGCTTCATCATTGTCGTCATTGTTCTAACTTTATTCCAATTTATTTGGGGCCGGCGCAACATGAATTTTTCTTCCATACTTATCTGTTAGACGTCATGGCGGTAATCATTCTCTTCTATACCCCATTTGAAATAAGATTAGACATTTAAACAAACCTTTTTTACAGTCCGTTCAACTGATTTTGACTTCTATTGCGTTGGTAGCATGATGGCACGTGCAATAAACAGTTGGTATTCTAAGCACTTTTTTGCTTTTAATGCCATCCTTATGCCTACGGAATAGAAGTCAAAATCAGTTGAACGGACTGTAAAAAAGGTTTGTTTAAATGTCTAATCTTATTTCAAATGGAGCATAGTCAATAGAAATAAAACGTAATCTAATCCTACTATCTATATAAAACAAAGTCGTGTTAGTTACACCATTCATAACTTAAGAACGGCTGGGCCAATTTTAATGATATTTGATATTTTAGATTTGTTTTCGTCAGGAATAGGATAATAAAGTTATTTTTTAATAATAAATATCATATTTTAATAATATGATATTTATTATTAAAAAATATCAATCAAAACAAAAATCTAGCCGTTTATTTTTAACAAAACGCAACGCGATGCAACTGACAGAGCAGGTCATGTAATTTGTATTTTGTTTTGAAAAAAAAATACGCAAAACTAAAATGCATGTAGGTTCATTGGGACGTTTTGCGGAATACTAAGTGAGAATTCACCAAAATTCTTACGGGAACGGGAAAAGACTGAGTAAAGTTTGTGCGCGTACGAAGTCGCGGGCAAAAGCTAGTAATATTATAAAATATGTGAAAGTTTTATATTATAAATGTGAAAATTTGTGTTTGGATATGTGGATGTTTGTTCCTAAATCACGCTAAAATGGCTGAACGGATTTGCACGAAAATTGGCGCACAGATAGTTTATAATCTGGATTAACACATAGGATAATTTTTATCCCGGTAGTACGTTACCGTGGGATTATTTCCAACCTCTATGCGGGCAAAGCTGCTGGCAAAAACTAGTGTTTCGTAATAAACATTCGTGTCTCAAATACTCATTAGTTCCAAGTGGCGCTCAGTGCATGTAATGATGTATTCGTGCGACGTAACTTATATTGTACACATCATAACATCGAAGTGAGCTCATCGCATTACCGACGTAATCGTGTTACCACACAAAGGCACAGGCTTGAGACTTACTGGAGAAGCGCGACTTACAGCGCCGCGCCGTGGGACAGGCGCCATCTTATCATGTTATAGCCTAGGGGTACTTGTGAAAAGGCTTATGTCGATAATTGACAGTGTTAAGTGTTTGATGAGATTATGTATCAATGAACCGAGACGTCCTATATATTTTATTTATTCGGAAAAACAAACAATTTTACATTAAGGATTAGAAAAATATACGATACAGAAATTACATCAATGATATTGATAGTGGATGAGAACTGCAGGCCAATTCTCGTAATTAAAAACGTTTAAAATCTAAATAGTCCAGTCTCATCTCGGCGACAATCAAATATCAAAAACTAGTCGAAAATGTATGGAAAATTGGAAACTCAACGTATTTTTCACAGATTGAGTTGAGATCAGACTGTGAACGTTCTTAAAATTACGAGAATTACTAGTGCGAGGGGCGTAGTTGAGTGATGTGTGTGATACTTCTGGTCTGGTGGAAAAGGGCTTAGTGGAGACAAGGCCATGCTGGCCGAATTCGTGAGAGACTGCTCGTGTGTACCTCCGTCAGCTAATACCTGTTCATAAGTGAACTGCTACAGGTAGCTATGAAAGATGTTCGGATGCTCCTACTGAGTGCAGGTACTTGCGACTGACACTGATTGTTACGAGCAGATAACTCAGTGCAATCTGCGAGAGCGAGTGCTCTTATTAGCATAAAAGGCAGCTCTATCTGATGTCCACTGCCCCCTCCCTCCTCTTTCCACAGCGGCTTCACTACGAGCTTATTTCCGATACGTCCTGGCGGAGTCGTATATCAAGGTTTATCAAGTATTACAATTAATTTTATTACATGTTATAATACCGTTCCGGGTCGGATGTCCCGGGCGGATCGGCACGGAGCGATCCGTTAATTTCAACACGTTTCACCTTCAGGCGGTTTTATTATAAGTAAATGTTTTCTTTTATACTTGGCCTTGTTTCCGTGATGAGAGTAGATGTACAAAGAACGTACTCGTGTAGTAAGGTGCACGATTTATTATGTCAGAAATGGTCACTAGCTGAGTGGCTAGTGACTACCTACAAAATTATTTAAGGCAGTGATTTCTTGAAAACTCGCAAAAAAGTGGTTTTTTAAACCAGTGTATCTCTTTAACCGTAAATAATTTAGAAAGCAAAAAAAATTATGATATTTTCAAGTCTTTTTTGCGTACAGTGATGGAACTCAAAACATAATTAAACATCTTTTAATGCATCAAAAAAATCATCAAACTCACCTCTTAATTATCTTTAAAACCATCATCTTTATCCCTTCAATAACAATTATTTATACGATTTTATTTGCATTTTTACGACAATGGTTGCTCATTTATTATTCGAATTTATTACAACAGATTTTAATCCGTATCGGATTGCAATAAGAACTATTATTGCTCATAACGACAATATTTAAAGTTACCAGACCCTTAAGCATCGAGCGGTTGCAGAGAGTTTGGTCAAAGGGTTACGTGGGATTTGACGGAATCCTTAGGTTCAGTGGTTCCGCCGCGGACCAATGCAAAGTGGTGGTTAAAGTTTTATAAAGCTTTTTGAGGTATTTTTATAATCAATTATTACATTCTGACATTATCCAAAGGGAACCATCTGCCATACTTTTCCCACCCCTATTTAACCCCTTTACAGGGAGAGTTTCCTAGAATCCTTTCATAATCTACCTCTTTATCAAATTTCATCTTCGTTGGTCCAGTTGTTTTTGAGATTTCGTGTTTAATCAGTGGTCGAATTAATCAGTGAGTGACTTTTCGCATTGACATAGATTTACCCACATTTTTTGACAAGTTTTAGTTTTTTTCTGAGATTAGATTGAGACTAAATTAAAAACATTTTTAATTACAGGAATATACCCTATTACTGGCCCGTGGCAACTCCGTGCATTTTGACGTATATTTTTAGGTGTACTTGCGAATAAGTACCAACTGTTAGTGCATTTACTAGCAGCATCGTGTTGCGTTTAGTACCATCAGGTTGTCTGCTCAACTACTATCCCATGCAAAAAGACTCAGTGTGGCAGTAGTACGCGCTAGTTTGAAGGCAGAGGAATCAATTAGCGGCGCTCGCTTAGACACCAACGATGTCAGTCGTCTGTGACGTCACGGCGCACAAATACTATGCAAATAGCTTATGTGTGTACCAACGTATAGGTACATGATCCAGTACATAGAGAATCCCAATATAAGCTCGCAATATGCGCGGCGTGGTAAACACGCGCGACTGCCAGTATTGTTAAGAGAGGGTTTTATTTGTTAGTGCGATAAAAATCACAATGTGCTGATGCGAGAGATTGAGTTGTGTGCTAGTAATAAAGACACACGCTGAGTTACATGTCCACTGAGCGTGAGTGGAGTGCGTGAGGGCTTGCTGGCCTACCTGGGTTCAATCCTCAGGTTAGCTTAAATATAAAAAACTTAAAAATAAAAACTTATTTCAGACGTTACAGTCCATAAATTGTTAGTAATTAGTTAATAACAATTTGTGCCTATCTGGGGGCCGATTCTACTAATTTGCAACGTTACACGTTAAATTGTGTTTCCACAACAGTTCGATTTCGATCGCCGTTCGATAGTTACATAAAAAGTCATTCTACTATTTTATAAGCAAAATGGAAACTAAACTTAAAACGAATTGCAACTGTAGCGGGAACACAGCGGGTAACCCGCGTTACCAACATGCCAAAATAATATGTTTTATTAATACCACAAAGAAAAAAGTTGAATCTAAAAATGTTACTAAACACGAATATGTGGCACTAAAAGTATTTTCTATAATTAAAAGACATAATGATCATAATTTTATCATTAACTTTGTCCTATAGTAAACGTCACGCTCATGTTCGATTTTGTTAGTAGAATAGGTTTTGACATTGTTTCAATCGATCGTTGGCGTAACTAAAACGTAACCGCAGCTGTGTCGCAGCTGGACCGTTGTTCATTTTAGTAGAATGCGAAAACGCTTAAAAGTGGTGATTCAGTTGCGGTTCTATTGCGTTTTTTTAACAAATTTGTTAGTAGAATCGGCCCCCTGCTATGTTAGTAATGTTAGTAGATAACTCTGCGTTTCTTTACCCTATTAAACCTAAAGCCACCTCCACCAGGTGCCTCTGGATGAGGCAGTCTGGTCTCGCAACAATAATTTTCAGGATGCCATTCCGACTGTTACGTAGACGTTGTAAGGATGCTGCTTTCTTTCGCATAATGGCATGAAATCCATCCGTATGTGAAAACACAGAGCATAACACAGACAGACAGACGACGACATAGGCTCAGCAACTCGTTGACTCGTTGGCAACTTTTAGTCACGAACGCTAAAAGTCTAGGTAGTTTCTGCCTACACCAGAAAAAGTACGGAAAAAGGTACCTAGGTACTGTAAAGTACATTATTGGTCATGCGGCATTGTTGCCAGCTTGGTCTTCCACCCGGCATCACAGCCTTTTGTTATAATAAGCAAATTATAGTATCTTTTTTATAATTTTGACCTAAAAACGTTTCTTTCCTTTGCGTTTCTTTTCATAATTAAATGTTAGATATCATTGTGTGGAGACCACTTTTGTTTAATTGTATTAAACATGTCACATAAATCAAGGTTTATGAGAAAGGTAAGGTACGGGTAGTGTATGACCCACATATGTTACAATTTCTAAAGCACACCCATCCGACTATAATAAATACGTCATGAGTAAATTCAGGAGTAGCAATGTAGCATCTAGTTGGTAGTTAGTGAACGACTAATTAAATAAAGCGGAAAGATATCGACCGAATCATGCACTTATTATTGAAGAAAGCTGATGCGTCTAGTTTCAGAGAAGAATTTTCTTTTAAAACTGTTTTTTAAGTTATACTTTTATCTAGGCACACGACTGCGAATGAGGCATATCATAACACGAGCAGTCCCCGTCAGACAGTGGGAACATGGTGGGAACTAATTAAACAACTGCAAACTTCTAATTTAAGATAATATTCATAAACTGGTATAGGATAACAATAACCTATTTCGATTTAGTAAAATTAATAGAATTTGTCGGCGAGCTAACATTAAGTTTTGTGTTGAATCCTTGAGTCGAAGTAAAATTGTATTATTTAATTAAGAAGACGCTAATTTTGTAAATGCCTTGGTTTCAACTTGAGTATGATTAGTTACTGTTTCCATAGGTAAATTAATTTAATTACTCCTGTGATACTCAAGACGACCCCAAACACGTTAAGACATAAACGTGGTTTAAATATAAATGGATCTGCTGTAATTGGCTATGAGAGTTTACCAAATAGGTAATGTTGTTGTTCTACTATATACCGAACAATTTTAATGGTTGTTTTCCCGCGGCAGAACAACTCGCCATGAGGAGTACTTTCGAAGCAATGAGTAAAATTAAAAAAATAAAGATGTTTTTGTTTTAAAACAATAAAAAAAACATAAACTCGAAAACGTGAGAGTCAATAGTAACACTAGAGGTAACTTGTAAGTACTACTCGAATCGCACGCGCCGCCGCGCCGACAAAGGGAACAGCGATGCATAAATGTTTTCACAATGGTTAATTTGCCATTTTTTTTTTCTAATATTTTATTTGTTTATAAAACGATAGTATTACCAAGGTAAAATCATTTTGCTGCGGGAAAACAACCATTAAAATTTGTCGATATATATCCTACTAATATTAAATGTGAAAGTTTGTATGTTTAGATGTTTGTTACTCAATCACGCATAAACGGCAGAACGGATTTGGATGAAATTTGGCACACAGATAGTTTATAACCAGGATTAACACATAGGATCCTTTTTATCCCGATAGTGCGGTCTCGTGGGATAATTATCGACCACCATACGGGCGATTCCGTCGGCAAAAGTTAGTCAGTTTGTATGTTGTTTTAAACGGTGTCATTGAGAGACTTTTCACGGTACCTGGGGCCTTAGTCTGCTATTTTTATAAATTCGTCATTCCAACACGATCCCATTGTCATTCATTTGTCATTTTGCTAAAAGTTCGTAATCTGCTAAATTCATAATGGTCGATCATTTGTCGGTCAATGGTCTCGTAATAGAATTGTGTCATAATGGCATTTTCGTATTGCCATTATTATAAAACTCGTTAGTAGAAATGTTTCTCGAAAAACTACTACTAATTTTGAACATTTATTCATGCCAGATTTCATTTATATATATTTTTACATATTATTTATTAGTGTTATATGCAATATAAAATATTAGGAAGTTCGTAAATTAAGTCAGTCATTCATTTGTCATGATGTACGAGATTACCAATAAATGCCATTTCTTTCAATGGAGTGTCAGTGGCTGACCATTGGAAAGTCATAATGACGCCATTTTATTAGTAGATTACCAAACTTGTCAAAATCAACCATTATGAAATCAATGATAGACCATTCTGACACTATTGTAATAGCAGACTCGAGGCCCTGTTTATCATCTTGTCGACACCAGTGTCCTTCTATATTACCAATACCCACGCCTTTGTCAAATCAGGTCACCTACAGACTGAATATTAATCAAGTACTAATTTATTCAGATAACTCAACTATCGATGTTAGTCACGATTTAGACTTCGCAGGTATACGATGGTCAGTCGTCACGCAGTAATCTGACTTCCGGCTGTACCTACCTGTATTTATGGCATATCTGAGGTACATTAATTAAAAAGCTAAGGGCTTCAGTTCAATAAGACGAAATTATTAATCAGCGGTTTCGGTGTGAAGAGGATTTGTGGTAAGTTCGTGTTGTAGAAGGCGGCGCGGCGGTGGTGGCGGGGGCGAGTACGGGCGCGTTTACTGATAAAACAATCACTATAGGAAGGTACACAATACACATGGAGTGTACGACAGCATGACAGCAACTATATTACTAATACTAGAATAGTAATAGATACAATACATGCATTTATGGAAACTCACGCAGGCAAAAGTGCTAGCGTTCTGTTCTCATGTTGGTTTCTCAAAAAGTCGTTCGTATCACCGAAACGATATAATTAGATTGAGACCTGCTTACGTCATACAGAATAAGAGGATCGGTGTCGTCACAAACAACGTAGGTACCTACCTAAGTACCGAGTGGTTGGCAAAAAAGTTTACCTGTTCATGGAGACTACAGATAAGAGCTACTTTAGTCTGTCTTCAGTTCACAAAGTGCTACTAGTTTTATATCTTCACCCTTATGTCCTGTGATATATCATTAAGGACCAGCGCAGACGAAGAGTAAGCATATAGGGCGTCCTTCATAAATAAACCGGCGAACTAGCTCAATTTAGCCACATTACCACGACGCAATAACCATTAAAATTGCATCCAGGTCTGGCTTTAAGTTGGATGAATGCTGCCATCAAAATTAAATGTTTTATTATGCAAGTCATTTACTAGCTATAACTTGCATCTGCCCACGCTACTTGCCATAATGTAAATACTGGTGAAACCGAAGATTTAGGACAAGCTCGGAAGGCAGATATTTGTAAAGGAGAAACAGTCGCTGGGCTCATTGTTTGTGATGCTTCGTGCTTCGGTACACACAACTCGATTGTTTATTAAACCTCCGCTACCGACTATTGTCATGTTTCCGTTTTTGTAGTCAGTTAGGTCACTGGCGACAGATTAAATATTCCGTGGCATGTTGTCTTCGCATTGATGCAAAAGAGCTCAGTACTTTCATTAGCGGCACTTCTATGAGATGCAACTAAACAAGTAATCGCAAAATAGGGTCACGAAACCTACAGATGAAGCTGACAATGCTATAAGGAGGGCCTTATAGCATTTAGGAAGTTTGATTTGTTAGTGGTTTATGTATTTATCAAGTTGACCAATGAACCTGATAAAGATAAAAGATAAAGATAATTTTATTTGTCAAAACATGTGTATACATGCAAATTAAGCATGCAGGATGTCACAATATTAATATTTTGTCCGTACATGTTTCACCCGTATGGCGTACAAATTTAGAAAATTTACAAAATAAAATAAAAATCATTACAAAATAAAAACTAAATTACTAAAGGCAATTCAATCCAAATACACAATGGTCAGTTATAAACAATAATAAGTCAGTAGAATAAACTAATCATAAAATGTCACAATAATAAAGGAAAATATAAAATTAAGAATAAAGAAAATAAAAATGTCAAATAGTGTCATTCAAAAAGTCATTTATATTATAATAACACTTCTCTGTTAATAAATCTCGCATCTGCATGACCATAATGTTTTTTTTTTTAAGTTGGGTGGGCCTTATGTGTGAGATACAACCTTTGTCGACACCCTCGCGCCATTCCATTCTCCCAGCACGGCGGGCTGTGCTGCGGCGGCTGCCTCAGGCGCAGAAAACTGCGCTAATATAAAAACCTTATTAGGAGCTATATATATATGTTTGAGCCATTTGGAGTTGAAATGCCCCTAGCGTTTCAACTCCAAACGGCTCAAACTTGGGGTTAAATAGCTTATTCAACATTTCGGGACATTGCCAAGCGGTTGGTCGACTATTCGTTACCAGAGAGCTGGCCTATTTTTAGCCCAAAGAATCAGCATTGCCATCCGACGTGGCAATAGCAGCATTGCAGCGTTTGATGCCTTTGGGGCATTTTTCCTATTGACAGCGACGCGGACGATTTTTTTGATGCCCAATGAGGGTTTCCCCCTTTTTTTTTAATTGGGTTTACCAACAATTGTTCACACTGAATACAGTGACATAACACATTCTTAAAATTAAATTACAGCGCAACAGTTTATAAGTAAACACCACAAATGCATAAAACAATGAATTAGAAAAATAAGCTAATTTACTTAGTAATAAGCGCCAATCTATACATCTATCTATATAAAATAAAAAATAAAATAAAAAAAGCCTTTTATTCCATGCATTTACAAAATAATTTTACAATATTGAATTCAAATCACATGCTTGATTATTATTATTTTCCTTTGAAATATTACAGAAAATAGCTTTAAGGTGAATGCGCAGTGGTAGAGCGCGAAATTCAAATTTTGTTACGTTTTTTGCAATTTTCAGGTGAGTGTCAGCTTGTTACTTGATCAAAATATGATTTGCGACTATAACATGTACATATTTACAGATTTATAATCATTAGAATCAATAATACATCTTTCTAAGTTAGATTTGTTCCATAAGAACAAATTTCTTATGGAAAAGTGCTTGTGGAAGAAATCTAACTTATAAGAGATATATTAGACATTCTAATGACTATAATTCTGTAAACACGTACCTGTTATATTCGCAAATCACATTTTGATCAGGATACAACCTGATACTGACCTGAAAATTGCAAAAACGTAAGAAAATTTGAATTTCGCGGTCTACCACTGCGCATTCACCTTAAAGAAAAAATAATCAATTCGGTTATATGTGTCTAATCGAAAAATTGGAATAATCATATAATATATGATTATTATATAGGTATTACTTATTACCTATTATATAGGTAAATTAATATAATTTTTAGGATATTATTTTAATTTTTATATGCATGGACCCCTCTCAGGTGAAGGCCAAGATTTCCATTTGTCTCTGTCTCTGGCGACATAAATCCAGTGCGGTCCAGCGACTTTTCTAATGTCGTCCTCCCAGCGCGTGTACGGTCTACCGACGCGCCGTTTGCCCTGTGGACCGTCCCATGTACTTACTTTAGATATCTATCTCTTATCTTTAAGTCGTGCTACGTGGCTAGCTCACTTGAATTTCAATCTTTGAGCATATTTGAGCGCATCTACTGTTTTGGTTATGCTTCTTATCTTTGTATGACGGATTCTGTGTGTTTTTCTTATATTGAGCATTCTACGTTCCATTCCCCTCTGGCACGTTATGTAAATTTCCACGTCTGGCAAGCATATGTAAGACATGGTAAAATGCAAGTGTCCATCATTTTCTTTTTCACTATTGTTGGCATAATACTTTCCATTACTTCTCTGTAACTCCAGAACTTATTCCACGTAATTCTTGTTCTGCGTTCCACCTCTAGTTCGTTGCTATTGCTGTCCAATGTTATCTGCTTTCCCAAGTAGATATTATATTGTTCCTCGTACCGTAATGGTTTGTGTTCTAGTGAGATGGTTCTTCTATAACTGTTTGTCATGGTGTTTGTTTTTGTCAAGTTTATTTCTAATCCGACTTGTCTGCTAGCTTCGTGTAATGACTGTATCATGTGCTCTAAGTTGCCACCGGTTTCAGATAGCAGTACCAAGTCATCTGCGACCCTTAAATGACTCAGGTATTCTCCTTTGATATACAAGTCGTACTTTTTCCAGTCTAATTGATTTATAATTGATTCCAATACTGCAATAAATAGTTTTGGAGATAGTGGGTCCCCTTGTCTCACTCCACATCAATAATGTTGAAACCGGGGCTAGTTGATTCCAGTTTGACTTTTCTGACGCTGTTGTTGGGTATATTTTGTATTACTTGTATGTACTCATTTTCTACTCCTTGTTTAATTTATGCTTCCCTTATACTTGTGTGTGAAATTGTGTTAAAAGCCTTCTGGTAATCTATGAAGGTTATGTAGAGTGGTCTTCGGTTTTCTCGGAATTTTTTAATAATAAGTTCCTGAGTGTGTATGTGATCTATGGTTGAATATCCCTTACGAAAGCTAGCTTGCTCTATGGGCTGTCTCTTTTCAAATGTTTTAGATATTCTTTGATTAATTATGGAAGAGAAGAGTTTGTAAACAGTTCGTTGAGGGCTTATTGGCCTGTAATTGCTTGTATTTCACATCCATGTTTAATTGCTTCATTTGTAATGAAGTCTGAGCCTGGGCTCGTCTCTAATTTTATAGACGAGCCCAGGGAGCCCCTTTTTAATATATTTTTTTTAATATTTTGTATAGTATACCATTTTAATCGTCAAATGATTTTCTTGAATGCGGTAACTAACTTAGTTTCAATTAGCTCTAACTCTTATTGTATGTAGCATGTTTACATTGCACATAATGTAGTATTTGTTTGCCTTTCATTTCTAGATTAGTTAAGTACGGTCGTACTCCTAGTGTTTGGCGTCAAATATTACGAACAGTAAAGTTAAAACGAGAGCTCGTCGTATAACATTGTAAATGCGAAAGTTTCTTTTGTTTGTAACGCAAATAGACTACAAAGGCTGAATGTATTTGAATTGCGTTATAAATAGGTAGAATGTAAATATTTGTCATTACAAAACGACTAGGACGAATAGGATCGGTGGCTCTGTAGACAACCTGATACTTTCGACAGTTAGAGCCGCACCTTGATACAGACATTTCAATAAACAATTTCTTAAACAAATGACTTGAACAAGGTAAACCACAGGATATATAAAAGGTAGTCCACGAAGTTCAAACGTTCTTTGTTTGATTCGATGATAACAACAAAAGTAAAATCTGGGTTAACAGAGCTTTTGAAAAATATTCTAGTCTTTAACTATTATAGCCTAAAAGAACTACGTCATCATTTCCTTTCACAAATAAGATCGGATTATCACAATGTTTTCAAGTAAAAGTTTCAAGTGTTTTCCGGAGCTTTCGAAAGAATTGTACGAATGTATTACCCGATTGTAGGTTGATGTACTGGTATTTGGCAAGTTGGTCGTCGTCGAGTTAATCCCAACTTCAACAAGCCGCTCGTTAGTATTGCTTGGACTTGTGACTTGTGTGCACTACTCACACCTCCCGCACCTCTCGCACCGTTTGTAGCACTCGCCCACTTCAAACTGTTGTTGGTATATTGTACTTGTTCTAGCGACTCGGAAAGGCGGCTTTACAAGTCCGTTAGGGTCAAGTGTCTCACCTTCAACTTAAGGATTTTTCAATATTATAAACCAATCTATAAGAAAAAGACCTCTAAATGCCTCTAATACAATTAAAGGAAAAATACTGAAATCAAGTTTAGTTTGCTGTCCTAAACTGACAAAGTCTAAGAAATTTGACAAACTTTCGTAAGGGTCACATTCAATTAAGCGTCGGTTTGTACGTTTGCAGTAAATCCGTGCAGCTCCCGAAAGATAATTTTAATGTTTAGCAATACATCTAGATAATAAGCCTGTCTTGTATTTTATAGCGTGCTGTCGGCTCATTAATCGCAGGTCAGCGTTTAACACTAGCAGGTACAGATGAAATGATATAACAAGTTGTGTTGAACACAAGTAGCAGTAGACATGCACAAGTTTGGGATCGTGAACGTGGCTCGCGAGACAGACGTGGGGCGCGGCAAGATGCCCGCGATGGCCGCGATAAACATTTACCTATGTTTATAGAAGGTCCGGCAGAAGATATATATATGATGTACGGTCGGTAACCCAGATAAGTATCAACCCTACTTAGCAGTTTACTCGGTGAGTTGGATACTTATGACGGCTCACCGACTGTACCTTTGACACGAAATGAAAAAGAAGAAACTTAAGCACATTTCATTCAGGCAGAAGCGCTGATAACTGTGATAACAATATAAGATAGCTATAACATTTTATGAGTTGAGTGAGCTGCACAATTAGTGACAAATGCGTGTACTGGCTGGACAGGTCCACTCAATCTGTGTGGTTCTTTCCTCAAAATACCATTTCAGACACAAACCTACATAGTCTTCACATGATCTGACCAAAATGATGTCTGGACTTTAAAAGAGACTGTGAGCTCTGAGTTTGTTTCGGCCTTTCTTCTCAGAGTAGTCAGATAAGAAACGCCGATCTCATCTAGTTTAAAAATATGATTGACGTGTTAAAGTTTTTGCACAAACCTACTTACAGAAATAAAATTATTTATCATTATCATTTATGTATAATCAGCTGACACCTTGTTTATAGTGTCTTGGGACTCTTTATATGAGCTATTGAGGGTCGTAAAAATGGACCTTCGTATATTATTGTCGCATGTTCGGCGCACGAAGCAGGCATGTGGTAGTTGTGCCGAATTCCAGCCGAGTTCGGAATTGTTGGCAAGTTTTGTTTCGTGCCTCAACAGGCGAGTGTTCCCGTGTTCTTCACTGTAGTACTGTTGCTCCTGAATACGTGTGAGTGAGCGATAACGTGGAACTCGGGAGATGCTCGACGGACGATGACGAACAACTTCAGTTATGAATCTCTGTTATTAAGTATTTTGAGATGTTCGTTTTATTTCATCATAATCTAATATTAAAAAAACGTGAAGCAAAAACTTTGTACCCCATTTTAAGAAAATACGCCGAAGGAGCAATATGAAATTTGGCAGGGTTAAAGTTTATATGAAGAAGGAGTGCACAATTCTAATATTCACAGTTAAAATTAATTATGGTCGAATATCGACCATTAGTATAAATAAATGTTTTATAAAGAAAACATTATGTTGAATAAATGAGCACGTTCCTGCGTTTTCAGTTCTTTGCTAGGTTCTACTTGACCACACGAACTACATAAGCGCTTGTTTAGCAGCTTTCGAAGAAGGTCACCTGCACTTTGACGCATCATCCTCATTTCGGCCAATAATCTTCCATTGCTGGACATAGGCCTCCCCCAAGCACCGCCGCACCGGTTCTGTACTTCTCGTATCCAGTTTAACGCATAATCTCAGATGATAATATATTCTACTAACAGACGAGCAGCCGTTTGTCTACCTATGACTAATGGCAGACTGTAGCCGACACAGCGCGTACAATGTACTTTGTAGTGTGATGCACGGCTTTGAGCTATGAGTTCTGTTATGTGCTGCGTCGTTGACGACAGTCCAAGTGCGCCACTGGTCGCCTCACGTCATGACGTCATGAGCGCTGCGGCCGACGGATACGACATTATAAATTTATAACTCCCGGAATGTTTAATTAAACTCACCCGAATGCAGCGCCGTACGACGACGTTAAATTTAATTAAATATATCGAACGAAAAATAATATCACTTTGTATAAAGCGGCGAGTCTTCATTTCTTCAGCCCGCTTCCGCGATGCAGCGGTACTGAACAACTGGCGACTGTCGGTACGTAGCGGTAGGTAGCGGGAGGTATTTCAATCAGCGTCGTCCCTCGAGCCCCGGCTAAGTATTATTGCCTGATTCTTCTGTGATTAAAGTCCGCTGCGCGATATTAAACGGAGCGGGCCTCGCCAGCAGTTAATTGAAAACGTATCCGGAGACCGACGGCGGCTCGGCACAGTCGGCACCGCCTGCGAGCGAATATAGAAGATCCACTCACATGTAGTAGTGCATCATGAGATACTAAAACAAATAAGCAGTTGGTACCAACGTACAAACCACGAAGTTCCAATGAACTTACGAATATCCAAGTGTAGGTTGTTAAAGTCATCCATGGCACGATTAAGTCATATTTATTCTTTGGTTCTTTGGTTAACAGTCATCTTCTAATCACTCACGGCTATCACTGACCTTCTGTAGACATTTCACCCCGTTCGGCATTCGGCGTTCCCCACACTAGCTGCCATTTGATAAAAGTCCAATCGCGATTGGATTAAGGAATCTAATCTATCGGTGGAAGCACTAACGTATTTATTATCTTTATTAATCTGGAAACCTGCCATTTTGACAGATGAACAACATTTATTGCGTTATCTACGCTGTTGAGTAGAAAAATGTTTGAACATATGAAGCAATGGATTAGCAATATCCAAATCAAATCACTGACCGATTCTTTTATCTACTTGTATTATATCTGGTATTCCGTCCGAATGAAAGGAGAAGATGTTCTCCTGTTGCTAACAGGATAACTTAGAGCTATTAATGCTTATGAGGTTCGAGTAGCCGGTCATCTGAAACTGTAACAGCGCGGGGCTCTTTAATAGGAACTCCCTTAATGACGCGATAAATGGCGATGGGCTTGTTTCCCATCACATTACAACTTAATGCTATGATCAGGAAACTTTGTGTCTACTATAAAGCTGGGATACATTCGTGATGTAATGCATCAATACTATTTTATAATATCCGTAGTAACTTATCAATAGTTTTGTGTATGTGTTGCAAATATGCACGGGGAACAAATACGTCCTATCCATTTAAAATGCAACTGTGACGTTCAAATAACTCATTGAATGCTCAAAACGTAGTGAATTGAATTGTTTAGCGTGTAAGTGTGAGTGTGAGCCTTTCACTTGCGGTAACTGCATCACATTGTGTCGCACTGAACCGTTCCGTACCGCTGCTGTGCTGGAGTGAACTGGGTAGGTAGTGGTACACTCGTGCTCTGTCCCAGCGCGCGACTCATCGCTCTGTTTATCACTACCGATACTAACTGTTCAGAACTTTCGACCGCACTGAGTGCATTTCGATGTAGATGTTCAAATTGTTTCTGGTGCACTCCCAACTTATAATATTCTTAAGAGTTCACGAATAACTACTAAATTTGGTGACATAATTTAGCCAAAGAGCTTTTTACTAAACTCCGTTGAAGTACGGTTAATTTTGTCAAGAAAATTAATGCAGCTATGGAGAGTCACTAAGTGACTAACGCTGAAGCTATTTAAATCAAACGAAGCAGCAATTTGAAAACGTTCATTGACAAAGCCATAGAAAATAAACGAATAAAAGTATCGAGTTGTGTAATTGGTTTTGAACAGTTGGGACGTGTCAGTGATTACGTGCAGTTTATCGAGAGCACGATATCGACGGACGACCAAAATAGCGTTCACCGTTGCAGTAGCAACTCGCGGTGCTTAACCCAATTACCACCTGTTGGGAGTCGGGAGACAGGGGGGCAGGTGGGGGAGGGGCAGAGGTCAAAGGTCGGCGACAATTTTTGGAGTTTCTTGTTCATATTTAATTAGCGGTGGCAGGTCGCGGCTGTTTGTTGTGCTTTTGTTCTTCAATGAATGGCGTTTTTTGCTCTCACAATGCTTGTGAAGCGTGAGGTGGCCTCCCAGTCTTATTTGTGGCGTCAAATTGTATTTGCACTGAATGTTGCGATTTATGCGAGACGTTTATGAACGTTGATGTAAAGTACATATATTTGGATGAAGTTGAGTGTTGAGCTGGAGTTTCAGTCGATTTACGTAGTAACGATGCAAATAATTCATGATTCATTCAACCATCTTATTTTCATTCGTAGACTCGTCCACGCTAGCCGTCGATGTGTGAGTGCAGTACGTGGGGCTGTGAGATCGGTATCTCTGGGTCGGCTCTATTGTCGTGTATCATTGGCTATGATCGGCTACGATCGGGGCGGTGCGTGTGGCCATATATCGCGGATGGCGGCTCGTTGTGCTCGCACCCTGATTGCCTCTTTACGAGCTCCTTATTCACGTGTGAATGGGAGTTTAACTTATATTTTGCACGACTTTTCCTTACGTTTTGCACGATGAACTGTGAAATATTGATATTTATGTCACGTAAACTAACTACCAACTTATCGAGAAATAAAATCGATATTAGTGGCACCTTCCATCGACAACGACTCTTTTTGCAGACATAAGTCAGTTATGCAGAGTATAATGCTTGTATAATAACTGACCTGCGTATCAAGTACTTATTTTAGCGAACAGATATAAAACAATACCGCATAAATAGGTATGTATAAAAACCATCGATTGGACGAAAAATGTGATACACTAGGTAAACTGGATAGTTTGTCGCTACCCTTATTGATATGAAATCGAGTGATAAATTACGAGTCGTAATATCAGATATCAGTCGATATTCGAAATGTATCAGTTTATCCGTACGAAATACTTCATGAGAACGTAAACGGAAGACTCACTCTTCTTGACAATGGTAGATAAAAACATGTCACCTACAGTCTGAGACTGACCCTATTATTGGCAGTGGGTTTAAACCCTTTAGTCCTAAGGGTTAAGACTGTAAGTAATTGTAAAAAAATCTTGAAATGTCAACAAGTTGCGCGTAGCAACAGTACACGTTATGATCTTGTAGAGCTAGCTCGATAATCTCAGGTACATACATAATAAATATTATTTTGTTATATGCGTTCGTATATAAGAACTTTTCATAACCGTTGTACCGACATTTTTGTTGACTTTCTGTGCGTATATTTCGATTTCCCCGCATTACGAATACCGCTGAGACGACATTGAACGGTCCCCGGGCGCTGGTCGCAGGTTGCGGCGGCCGGTCGGTGTCGCAGGACGCGGCGGTGGTCGCGGTCGCAGGCACGCGAGCGACTGCCTCCTGATTGTTCAGCATATTGTATTACGCGCGGCGCGCTCGTCCCCCTATCGCCGTCTTATTGCATTTCGCGGATATTTGCTCTTATAACATACTCGGGATTCCCGGATTTTTCCTCATCTCGAACTAATAACAGACGGCAGTATTTTTTCGTTCAGTTTCAGTCTATTGAATGCGGTCTTTTGTGTTCGTCATTATGCGTCGTAAGCGGCTTGTGTGCGACTGCGTACATTACCTGTTCGGCTCGCACTATTATACCCACAAAGGGTATTTATCGGCTTCTGGTAATGAGACTGGATACGAGCTAGTGATGTGCTAATGATTGGCGTATTGCGGACTTGCGGTTCGTGTAACGGCATGATTACCGACAAACCTGGTACACAGCACAGCTGTTTGTTTAGTTTGCGTATGAATATCAAGTAGAGACGTTTTTAGAAATGTTAATAAAATGGTTTGTTTTGTGTTATGTAAAGCAACGATTCTATCTGTCAAAGGCTAAGAAAAAATTGAAAAGCGGAAGATACGGTATGCTCTAACATCGATCCGCAATCACCAAACTTAGGTTCGGTGCACAGCTACATGCAACGAAACTCACACATCTGTGATCACAGTTGTATACTTAGAGTTAAAGACAGAACAGGACAGTGATAAGACTCGACACAGTCGTGTGTCTCTTACGCCTGTTTTGTATTAACTGTCTCGCTCTCACAAAAAATGGCAAAGCAAACCATTCATAAAATCATCATCATCATCATCATTATTTCAGCCGAAAGACGTCCACTGCTGGACATAGGCTCCCCTAAGCACCGACACTTAGACCTGTTCTGTACTTCTCGCATCCAGCGGATTCATGCGGCTTTCCCTGGTCATCGGTCCATCCTGTAGAAAGCCTGCCAACGCTACGTCTTTCAGTACGCGGTCGCCACTCCAGAACCTTCCAGCCCCATCGGCCAATGTGCCCTGCCCAGTTTGACAATTCTTCGGGCTATATCGGTTAACCAGGTTCTCCTACGGATCTCTTCATTTCTGATTCGATCGCGGAGGTAAACTCCAAATATAGCCTATAAAATTATAAATTTCAAAAAATTATCATTTTGCCTATAAAAGTAGTCCCGTGTGTGTCTTATGTTCTTTCTTGAGTAAGAGCTTACTAAATACACAATAACGCACTTATTGGCGTATTCATATTTTTTTTATATTCAACTGTGTAGACGATGTTCTCCGTGTGATGGAGTGGAACCGTGTCCATTGGACTTGGTTCAGTAGGATACTAAATACACAATAACGCACTTATTGGCGTATTCATATTGTTTTATATTCAACTGTGTAGACGATGTTCTGCGTGTGATGGAGTGGAACCGTGTCCATTGGAGTTGGTTCAGTAGGATCGCACCCTTTAATCAAGTAACGTATCTTTCGCTTTAAGTTTATCTAAAGTCACAGAGCTGTATTTTTTAAACCGTAATAGGGTAGACACTTGAAATTTTTACAGTGTGTGTACTACCATATCCGCGATAACTACAAATAATACAAATACGGCGTGTTATGTGTACGGTGGTTCGGCACCCTTCGTGTGCGTGTCTGACTTCCAATTGGTCCCTTTTTAAATTTCGTGCTATATTACGAAGTGTGAGTGGAGGTGCGCGTCCGCTTCACACGCGGTATACGCTCGGGGCGACCCTCTCTGAAATTATCCGCGTCACATCCCTCGGATCACCTTTTGATTCGCAAACAAGTACGCAGGTAGGACCTGTACTAAGTAAACAAGTATGTTTGTGCAAACATTTACACAAACACACGCAATTTATCTACTAACGTACGTATAAGGATATACCTATATTTGTGGAAATCGTATTGTATGATGTCGATACTAATAAATTACAAAACTTAAATGTTTGTTTTTTTTTTTGTAACGTTTTCACGGTTTTTTTTTAGGATGGGCAATCATCAAATAACTTCTCCCGTTCTGGGTGGAACGGGATGTCAGACTTTTACTGACTAAAACCCACCCGTGTTCCTTCAGTTGCCAGTGTGCCAGGGCCCACGGTATTTCTTTCGAACAACCCACACGCCTGGCAGGCATCGGCCCTTGCGGACCCAACCAGTTAGTGCTGACATCTCTTTAAGGCGCCCGTGGCGCCGTCGATCCGGGCTTGGTCCTTACCGGATGGCGAGCTACTCATTACTCGCCGTCCGCAAGCCCGCGCCTGCGGTGGCCGGGAATCGGCCTGAGATTCCCGACGCCCAGGGCATCTCCTGCCACAACTAGGGCCGTGAGGGCGCATATATTGCCTCTCCCTCACGTGCGCCACCTCCCTCTTTGCGAGCATTACTGCTTCGCAGAAGGAGGTGACGGCTTCCCATGGACTCTCGCTCCGTACCATGGCGTGGACCAGGGCCGAACGCGAGAGAACGTCGCCGTCGATCGCCTCCACGAGGACACGGCGGTGCTCCGCCCAAAATCAAAATCAAAATCAAAAGTCATTTATTCAAACTAGGCTGAGAGTCAGCTCTTTTTGAACGTCAAAATAAAATTACATAAGACAGTCCCCCCAAAAACGCCCGCCCTTCACCACTTCCTAGTGCTTTAGCTGGGAAGAAGAAGTAGCGGAACAAACTCCCCAGCCGAGCCAAGCCAAGCCAAGCCGTCCACCGTATGCTATACTGTGTCCTCCAGGCGGTCTACGTAGTAGTAATACCCGGGCGTTGGCCCCGCCTTATCCGAAACAGGAATCTCCCGAAAAAACCGTGTCCGGTGAGAAACGAAGGTGAAGACGCCGTGGCGTCTCTCAATCTATTCCTCAAAGAAGGGACTTACCACCGCAATTTTGGCGTGCCCAACGTCTTCACGGTTATACCGGTAATTGATCGATTTTAACGCAGCTAGGAACATATCCATTACATTGTTTTGGAAGATAATATTATTCTATTATATCGACTGCGGTTGCTTATGCTAATATTATAATTAAGAGGAAAAAATTATTTGTTTGTTTGTTCCTATGTAGAGGAAATCTTTGAAACTACTCGTTAGAATTGAAATATCCTTTTTGCATTTGATATCCCAATTCTTGAAGAAGGTTGAGCATTTTAACATCAAGCTACGGCCCTTAGAAGCCAAACAAAAAAAAAGTCCGAAAGAAAGCTAACTGAAAACGAAGTAGGAGCGCGGGCGAGTTAAGAGATGTCGACTTGGTTGGGGGACCGTACGCAAAATACGCGGTTCGACGTGGAGTTGCAGACACCAGCCCGTATTACCTTCGTAGGAGGCCACAATGTTACAGCGTGGACAAAGGCGCGGGCGAAGTGCTAGTACAAAATAAACGGTAAAATAAATAAAACATTTACTCATAAATAAGTATACCTATTTTCTTGCCAACGACATATTTTGCAGACTTTTAATGTTCAAATCGCTTGAGTCTACACAAAAATGATGTGTGATCAATTCTGACAATTATGGGGCACAACGTTCGAGTTTATCATGCTACAGAGAATTATATTTAGGTACCAAGTAGAGTTTGGCACATATGATTAATAAATAAGTGTTGGGGAGCACAACAAGTTAGTGTGTAGGCAGACGAGTAAGTTTGCTTTGTTGGTGGCGAGTGCTAGTCGCGCGATATGTGATGCACGTGCCGTCTGCGGGACGTCGCGTCGCTGTGCCGCAGGACACGTGCGTACGTATGGACTCTACCTTTCACAAACTTTAAACGATACAGGAAAGCATATACGTATTATTATTATTAATTTGCTTCTGCCCCCGACTTCGTACTCGTGAATTTTCGTCTCCCGACCCACCACTTCGAATCCGAAAGGACCCGATCAGATACGACGACGGGCGAACGGAGCCGATCGCGAGTCGCAGCATGCTTTCGGCTACGACTGCCTGTCGCAGAAGACGTCCGCGGTCAAGCTGCTGTGTGCGGCTTAGTAATTTTAGACTTTAAAGACTGTGTACACGATTTAATATCGTTTAAAGATTGTAAAATCCGTTCCGATCTGATACGATACGTTTGGTGGAAATTATCCTCATAACTTATAACGAGCTAACCCACCGTGCTATACTGCGAGTAGGACTCCGCCCGCAGCCTGCCGCACTCACCTGTGTATTAGCCGCGGCGTCGCGCGGTTATTAATCACGCGGGCGCGCCGTGTCTCGGACGAGCGTCATAAATCACGCGCCGACGCTTTATGTACCTACACTTTATAATTTTAAAACTATTTCGCGAGGAATGATCCCGCTTCCGCTATTACCTCCCTCCGCGGTATAGCCATCATTTTTCTTCCTTTCATTTCCCTGAGGATTTGGTATTTTGTGTTCGCCAGGATTATGTCAAGAGAGCGTGATTAGATTTACTGCATGAGACGGTTATTATTATATAACTACATATATAAACATACTAGCAAGTAGGTACCCATCTACAGGCAAAACAACTGTTGAATACCTAATAAGTAATAACGTTAAATATTTATCGGTAAATAGTCATTTCAGAAAACACACGCGACATGACGCGTTGGACGCGGTCATTTATCGGTCGGTCGCACGGGCGGCCAGATTACTGCCGCGCTCACATCGCTCGAACAATGCCATTCGGCACAATGCCGTATTACTGTTATAGTACGCTCACAACGCTGATCCGCTTAAATTGTATTCCGAAAAAGTAGGCTTTTATACTTACGTTTTGATATTTCTCGATTGAGTATCATTTCTCGTTATAAATATGATGTGGTTGGTAGTCGAGGGCACTTATCTCTCGCGTGTGTGCTCTAGTCGGTGTAATGCCCGCACGGTTCACGGCCGGTAATTAATATGACAAGTGGCGCTAACTATCGACATGCTAAGGACGTCATAAATTAATAACACACTTGTGGTTTGGAGTTAGGTTAAATTAATGGATACGAATTGCTTGTGATTTTGTGTAGTTAGAATGATAAAACATTTAGTGAGGGAGTATCTCAAGACATCCACACAGTCATTTCTATCGTACTTTGTTGAAATATGTGTAATAATTATAAATACCGTTCCATTGTGTTTTATTTAACTGCATACAATATTGATTTATTTAAATAACATAGGAAACTTACAGCTAAAGCAAACAGATCAAGGACACTATATTAGACAGAAAGCTAATTACAGGTTTCCACTTATAAAATACAGATTAAGAAAAAGTTAATTTTAAGGACATTCACCCTAGGTTATTACATACTACAGCATTATTACTATGTTGCTCGCACTGCATAACAACCATAATAACATAACAAAATGAACTACAAGAAAAAGTTACGGCTCAAGCACTTCCTGGCTGACGACACACTGGTTAGGAACAGATCTATATCGTACTGTTTACAATGCTTGTTTAAATTTCTGCTTGCACGCACAATGTACCAATTTGCCTATAATTAGTTGAAGTAAATGGCACGCGCAAAGGTGGATTGCATCGCTTACACTTCATGGGAGTGTTGAAATAAAATTTTGACAAGATATAGAAACAGTTTATAGTATTGTTAAAGATTTTCAATAAACACACACAGTCAGAAATCTCGCGGCGGTTGAGTAAAGGTAATATGAGATTTTTTTTACAAAGGCTATGGTAGTTTTCCGAATGATAAGGTATTTTATGATGATAACATAAGTACCTTATGAAGTTTTGTTGGATGCTCTCAATGCGGTTAATATATTTGTAGTAACATGGGTTCCATATTTCCGACGCGTATTCCAAGTGGCTTCAAAAGTACAGTATAGAATTTTTTAAGTTTTGGCTTGAGTGAAGCACTTGGATAACCGCATTATGAAACCCAGTGATTTTAAGGCCTTAGCGACTATTGCATCGATGTGCATTTCAAAACTGAGCTTGGAATCGTGATGAACCCCCAGATCACGGACGGAGTTTGATCTAGGTAGAACTTGATCACCTAGGGTATACGATGTAGCAATGATTGAGCGCTTCCGAGAATACGTAATAACCGAGTATTTAGCGGGATTAAGATCCAGCTTGTTTGTTTAGCAGTAGTCCTCAAGGCGACGTGGATCGTTCTGGAGTGCCGTTACGCCCATGTGCGATGATATTGTGGCATATATTTTCATATCATCAGCAAAACACAAAAGTTTGGATGAGTCAAGCAAGAGTCGATGTCGTTAATGTAGATTATAAAAAGCAATGGACCGAACAAGGAACCCTGCGGGACTCCACTAGGAACAGGGGCCCAGCTAGATATAAAATTATTTAATACTACTGCTTGGGACCTGTTGACAAGGTAAGAGGAAAACCATCTGAGTAGATCACCACGAATGAATTGCCATGCTATACATACAACTTGGATATCAGAATGCTATGATCAATTCGATCAAAGGCTTTACTATAGTCCCTATAAACGACATAAACCTGCTCTCCGTTGCACATGGCTTCAGTTCATTCATTCATTAAGGAGAATCTGGTTCGTAACAGTAGACCTCACTTTTAAGAAACCGTGTTGGAACGAGCTAAATGAATTTTTCAGAGCAGTATAAACCTGGTTATATATTATTCTTTGAAATACCTTTGCTATAATACACAGTCTTGGCATCGGTCTGTAATACGCTATGTATGTTTTGATACCTTTTTATGTATAGTCATTATAAACGCAGATTTCCACATTTGCGGCACAACACAGGTATTCAAAGATTTTTAAATAAAATTGAAATAGGTTGCGCTATCGAAGGTGCACACCGAACAAGGAGTTTGGATGGGATGTTATCAGGACCTGCCGATTTGCATGTATCCAACTTTCGAAGCAAGTTAACTACTTCATCAATATCAACACTGATACTGCAGATATCAGATGTTAGGTTCGACGAATCATTAAAGAGAAGAGGAGAAGAGATTGGATGACTAACACTGGGATTAGAGAGAAAAGTAGAATGAAAGTATTCGGAAAAGGCCTGACAAATAGATACCCCCGTCTGCAAGGTATCACTATTATAGTTCAAGGTGCTTGGAATTGCGTTTGAGATAGGACGTTTTTTTTTACAAAAGTCCAAAAATATTTTGGGTTATTTTTAATTAAATTTTCTGTTAGATCCAAATAATTGCGGTAGCAAAAAAATATGCTATAATCCCTTGAAGCCTCAAAGCGCCGTGTTCGAGCATAATAACGTCACATTAGCATCTATTATGATGTCCGAGGCTCATTGATGTCAGCGCTAATTGTGCGGCTAATTGTACGCCTGTGAACTGTACATAATGCATGCAGATTGCACCATCTTGCGCGATTTCATTAAGTGTTCACGTAAATATGCATAACGTGTAGTATGTGCGTAGGTAACGAAATGTTTTGTACACAAGAATTACAGTTGCACTAGTTTCGCAATTCAGTAACTTTTAACTCTTTGGTATCTGTAAAGCGTTTAAAGCAAAATTAATAACGTTTGAGCATTTAACTTGCCCGTAAAAAGTAGTGCGCGTGAGCGCGGCGCTGCGAGCGAGCGGGAGCGGCATGTCAGCGCAGTGTGTGGCAGGCTTTACGACGCGACATTAGGTATTGTAACGAGCTACAACTTCAGATAGTTACCGTGTGCCGCCCGTCAGCGGCACCTTGCGCACTCCACACCTGCAAAACGCGAATGGTGGAAAGTGTTTGGCAGTGGTTGACGCTGATCTTGTTCTTTCCCACCGCACATAGAGCTGGCCAGGGCAACAGTGATAATTATAATGTTGTATTTCAATTAAGTACCTACGCTGCGAAATAACTGAAAACCTGAAAAGGGATCTTTGAACTCTTTATTATGACCAACGTTCACTTGTAGGTCGATACTGACGTCAACTCTAACCCACAATTATTTTGTTATCATGGTGAGTAGGTAAATCATTTTAGTTCAGATGTATCACGCTACCTACGAGTCACTTCAGTTTCAACGTTACATTGAACCTAAACCGTTCCGATATTCAGCACCGTTTTGTAAACGCATCGAGCGTTTTATTTTGTTTTAAAGTCAGTTATTGTGTATCTGTTATCTGGCTGCGTAAACGAATTTCTGTCGTTTGGCTTGAACAAAGCGTAAGCTCGTCGATAAAATTTGTTTTATCTGAGAACGCAGGAAATGTTCTAGCGACGTCCGCCGCCGCCGCGCTCTGATCAAAATTTATCGATAACTAAACGAAACTCGAGGGAACCGAACGAAAAAATATTATATTCTTTCTTAAGAAAAGGCCTAAAATATTACAGATACTGGTAGTAATAAACCTTATTAGAAAAACAAGGGAATTATTCTTAGATGTTATTATTTTCGCTAATACAATTTATTAGAGACCTGTCTTGGCCTATTATCGTGGCTTTAATGAATAGTAGTGATTAATCAAGGATGGCAGCGAGTCGGCTGTTGTAACAGATGCGCGGTGTTGACGCGAGTGATAACGTGGCGTCTCGTCTCAATCGTCATCCGCCACCGGCTACCAGCGACCTGCGTACGGTACCCGACTTCGACAGTAATCGTTGTTTGTGACAACAACCAGTTGTTGGTTGAGTAAACAACTCGAAGCGAACGTACAAAGCTCTCTTGTTATCGTTCTAAAATGTTTTCTAAACAAAATGCCTGCCTCTTGTGTTTTCTTTCGATATAAGTAGCTACTGTTAGAAGCTGGAAAATATTGGAGAAATTGACATGAAATGTTTACAAATACTCCACTCTTGTATGAGCCGTCTTTATTTTATCAGAGAGAACTTGGGGTATCACACAGTACAAGTACGCACAGAAGGTGCAGTCCGATTAATGTAAAAGGCAGTAGGCATAATCTTGTTCGGTAGTTCAAGATTGTTTGGCTTCAAACATACGACCAACGTAGTTACAACTTATTTTACAAAAGTAAGATTTCTGTATATTCATGCTATGCGGTAGTATGAAGTAGGCTCGGCTTACAGCAGTTAATTCAGTTAGCTGGCGAAGTGTGGAGTCGGCTCGCGGCGGAATGTCAGAACTCAAGTTTTAAGTGAAATTCTTATACATTCATCTAATCAGAGAAGTTCCTTATAATTACAAAAGTAATTCTTTATTATAAAATATGTCTGGCTCTGGTTTGTTCTCGGAGATTCGGCGAGTTGTTGAGAAGCTCCAAGTTACTTGACATAATTAAATTACTTATTGGACCCGCTCAATTTAAGTTTGGAGTGTTGTATGTGTAGTGTTTTGACACATTAGTTTCATGCATAGCTGGTGCGGGGGTCCCGCAGGGTGCTAAAAAGTTACCTTTGTAACTGTGGTGGTAAACCAGTAAAGTCCATATTTCGGGTAACACAAGTCATCAATTCATTATCAAATAATCCGTGCTGTTGGCTTTGTATTTTGCTGAATAAAGGATTTTTTTTTTTATATAACTACTAATCTTATTGATACAGTCTCTTACATTACATCATTTTGCTTGTCAAAATCTTCCTTTCGTGATAAATCCCAAGCAATATCTAAGAATTTGCTGACAAAAACCAAATTATACTTTTTGCCCGACCATGGGATTGCATTCACGGCGAGATCCGCAGATGTGCTCAATCACTTGACCACATTGTCTCGGCACCAGTAAAAAATGTTCCCACTACATCCTCCACGTTTAAGGCGAGACAAGCCGACCCCGGCCGCGCCCGCCAGCCCCATGTTGATACGAATCTCGCTGAGTAACTGTAATGGTCCACTACTTCAAATATAAATGAGCTGCCATTTGGTTTAGTTCGACTTTAACGATACAATTTCCGATAAATTCGTAAACTTTTGTAGACTGGCGCAGGCGAACATGGCACTTAAATGTTATATGAATCCTACTAATATTATAAATGTGAAAGTTTGTGTGTTTGGATGTTTGATACTTATTGTTTTTTTTTATCTATCTTATTGACCCCAATTTTATTACCTCAATAGAATATTGAGTACCTAACAATAATAATACACTATCACCTGTAATTTAATTTAGTTACCTACAAACAAAAAAATAATAATCCACTTTTGCCATGCATTTTATTTCATTAATCTAACAACAGATCGCGCGCGCGCAACAGCTTATAGCGCGCGCGCGATCCTTACGGTGGTTAAATGAATGACAAAAGAATAATGCATGGTAAAAGTGTTTTTTTATTTTTTTGTAGCTAACTAAATTAAAATACAGCTGATGGTGGATTCTTGTTAGGACATAAATAAAAAACTAGTTTCTTTTGGAAAGTTGTTTGTTACGATAGGTAAAATCATGTGTTTAAATATCGGTCACTAATTACCAGTCACCCTATATATACGATAGATGGATTGTGTAAAATATCATATAGATAGAAAAAGAGTGACTTCTGATATCATGGCTAGTAGTAGACATGTATGGAAGAAGAAAATATGCTGCGCCGAGCGATAAATTGGGATGAGCGCAGGAAAATTATGATTTGTAGATTTTGGAACTGTCTCTGTTTTCTACTCGCTACATGATCTCCATAGGAAATTGAAACAATTTACCGTTTGACTTTAGTGAAGCGGCTTGGATGAGGCGCCTGTTAGTATTGAGGTCTGATACTTATTTGATTATAATACTAGCCCATTCTGCCCGTGACTTCGTCCGCGAAGTAGTCGTAAGACTCCAGAACAAACTGCAATAAGACTCATTTTTAAAAAGCTTCCCCATGTAACGTTGTTGTACGGTTTGTAGTTTTGTTCTCAGCAGCCAAATATATTATTCAGAGAGTCAGGACCGGTGACGCGGGAGCAAGCTACGTATTGTTGTCTGTGTGAGAAGTAGAATGTCCTGAGGTCGACACCCGCAGCCCTCAGTGCCCCTGTGACTTGTTGATAGTTATCGCGAAGCATAGGTACGCTCACAGAAAACTGTACAAGGTTAAAAACTGGAAGGGGTATTGTGGGTAATTAGTGGCATACGCGATATAAGCACTGTCTTGCAAACACCACAACCTGTTAGAATTTCCGCCTCAATGACGTTTTTCGGACAAGGCTTTGAGCCGGGTCCCGTTACAAAGCTTTGGTGGAGTTGGGAGACCGACGTTCAGCTCCATTCAGATTCCATTTTCCGTTAGATACACATAATAAAGCAATTGTTTTGTCAAGTCATACAAACCATGCAAGTAGGCACGAGTCGCTCGGCAGTCATACACGCACAACCTCAGCCGCGAGCGCCAAGCCACGCCGCGCCGCGCCGAGCCGCGCCCCGCCCTGTGACCTGTTTACAGCCGAACTAGCATAGAGCTTCACATAATAACGTGATTAGCACACCACTGGCATTGTGTCGCGTACCTATAGGCAGTTCGGCGCATTAGGCACAGCTGCTAATTGATACAATATCGAGATCACATCCATCATCACTGGCTGTAAGTACGTACTGTAAGTAGGTGAGTGAGTACCTACTTTAAGTAGGTACTCAGGAATCGCTAAGTAGCGGATTAGGCTCTGAAAGTAGATAAACGTAGGTACCTATAGTGGTTCGAAATCGATTGACGAGTGGGTAAAACGGTACATAATATTTTTATGCACTATAGATTGTTTCTTGTGCGTTTCGTTTTATTAAATTGGTTGGTTTTGTTGGTCGTATCGGGTTATCATAAAAAGTATCGACTGAGTTCGTTAAATCTCGATGCTGTTATTACAAGGCAAACCAGGTACACGTATATTTTAGATAACAATTAAGATTAAGGTTTTAGAGAAAACTGACTGTGAATGTGAGTACTATGAGTACAGTTCAGTACTACACATGACTTTATAACTGTCTGGCTGTTTTAAGTATTTTGTAAATCATCATCATCATCATTTCAGCCGAAAGACGTCCACTGCTGGACATAGGCCTCCTCAAGGCTCCTCCACTTTAACCGGTCATGTGCTTCCCACATCCAGCGGATTCCCGCGGCCTTCACAAGGTCATCGGTCCACCTTGTGGGAGGCCTTCCCGCTCTACGTCTTCCGGTACGTGGTCGCTACTCCAGATCCTTTCGGCCCCATCGGCCATCGGCCATCGGCGGTTCTGCAAGCAATGTGCCCTGCCCACTGCCACTTAAGTTTGGCAATTCTTCGGGCTATGTCGGTTGCCTTGGTTCTCCTGCGGATCTCTTCATTTCTGATTCGATCGCAAATTTGGGTGACTTTAAGCCTTCTGATAAAGCCCATTGTGACCGACCACGTTTTTGTACCATAGGTCATCACTGGCAATTGTAAATTTTGTAAATGGCCTACGCAAATGTCCTGCAGATCTGGTAGCGCCTTGTGACGGGTCGTCGAGCTCCCTAAAATAGGGTGAGCTACACGGTGACTGATATACAGGTTGAAATTGAAAACATGCGACAAACCGTAATGGGAGATTGTACTCATCATTATGAACAACTTTTACTAAGGGACCAATGATGCAATCGCAAAAAAAAACAGCTGTTCCCTACATTTTGACGAGTTATGCGAACATAAATGTAGGGAACAGATGTTTTTTTTTTTCGCGATTGCATCATTGGTCCCTTAGTAAAAGTTGTTCATAATGATGAGTACAATCTCCCATTTCGGTTTGTCGCATGTTTTCAATTTCAACCTGTATACATGCCGTCTATTAGGACAGGTCAGCTCAAAGCTGCAATATCTCTTTCTTCAAAAGGCCCGTTCAGATATGGCCCGGTATTGTGAGACTCACATAAAATTCAAATATTATAATGTTTGGACTTTAAAAGAGACCATGAACTCTGAGTTTGTTTGGGCATTTCTTCTCAGGGAACAGTCAGCTATAAAATGCCGGCGCCATCTAGTTTTTTAAATATTGACGTATAAAAGTGTCTCATAGATCTACCTACTTACATAAATACATATTTCATTTCATTTCATACTCGTAGGTAAGTATTCAGTTAATACTGATTGTGAAACATGAAAAGGTTTCATTTGTATTTGTTAGATTTGAATGTAGGTACTTTATTTATTTACTAATAACACTTACAATTGTTTCTACAGGAGGGAAACCCAATGTAGTCATAATTTTCACACTCAGAGACGTTGCCCAAAAACCAATCCGTTACCACCAACAAAGAAAATTTTTTTTCGACTGTCCTGAACTGTCCTGTACGTTAATTGTTAATGCGTGAATGAGTGGCTGTAACACAGCAGAACATTTGTTGCGCCATTTCTTCTTCCTAACTAAAGCACTAGGAAGTGGTGAAAGGAACTTTGGGGGTCTGTCTTTTGTAATTTTGACGTTCAAAAGTGCTGACTCTCAGCCTAGTTTGAATAAATGACTTTTGATTTTGATTAATTGTATAACTTGAAACCAAACTAATATTATCACATTAAATATTCATAACTTTTCTGTGGATTTTTTCTGTTGTTCATATTTATGATTAGGAAGCATCTAATATGACCCCTTGAAGTATTTAACACTGTTAGGTATATAATCTTCTAAACACAGCGGTCAGTACTGTTAGCTCCGCTGTGCAAACATACCGGGATAAATAACATGCGCATTTATAGTTTAACTTGCATAATGATTAAACTCAATTTACATTTTATCATTTTACATTTTGCTCACTAAATTGACAAAGCATGTTAGAACATAACAAGTTACGATCTCTACAGTACCGAGTTACTTCTGTCCACGATCCGCTGACTCATGATAAGACAGGAACTAGTTGGCTCGTCACTCGGGCAGTTCTCCATCGTCTGCAGATAATTAAGCAGTAATTAAGTCCGCGTCCAACTTCTCAGCGCTCAGCGAAAAAAATGACGCGATAGAGAGAATACTTCACGTGCATACTTAATAGACAGTGTACAAAAGGTCCACTTAAACGATTAAGAATAAACTCAAAAATTAAGTCAGTACTGTGGGACCTGAAGGGTCCCTAGTAACGTACCGGAGTTTGATAAATGAAACGCTTGTATGCGTATAATATAAATCATATTGTTTATTCCACGTTTTAGGTCTTTAAAATATTTGAAAGATTGTTCTAGATTTACTTGACAGTTCGAATATGACAAAGCCATTTCGTTGCCTGCCGGTACGACGAAAATGTTGCATTCGGCAAACAACCAACCTTTACAGTACTGCGCCGTTCCTTACTTTCAGGTTAACAACTTAACTACTGACGGTCAACTCTTTCAAAGTATAGGCAAAATAATTCACGCAATAAGGAATAAGGCTGGCATTAATTCCTTCTGCACATGTGGCTTCCCTGGTACCTCATTAACAGCGTAACTATGTGAAAATCTATTAACTGCTCCCAAATTACAGTGTTAATTTTTATAATTTTAATTTTTACAATGTCTGACATATTCTCGTCATTATTTGACATAATACATCAATTTTAATATCGACTATTTATTAATGATTGCCATGGTAGGCCTTACAGACTAGATTTGTAGACGATTTTCTATTCTGTATTTTCATTCCTCTAAGTACCTGGTACTTATTGACAGGCCTGTACTGTCCTCCCATACCTATTATCACTGTAATTTGAAAACATTGTAAAAGCCAATTATTTTTAAAAGAGTAACCGTGTAGTTTCTAGCCGGCTCTTCTCCATAGGAAGCGACAAATGGGAACCGTGCACCTAGCTTCTGACGTTTCGTAAGTGCCCATGCAACCTGCATATGTGAAATAAAATATTTTGATTTTGGTTAGTCATAGAATAGACATATCTGTTTTGGTTGAGACATACCTTTGTTTTGGGATCAAACTACAGTGAGAAACTATCAACAGTATTTTTACTACAAAATCAGCCTATAAGGGTCCCACTGCTGGGACACAGGCCTTCTCTCTTCGAGAGGGAATGGGCCGTAATCCACCACGCGGGCCCAGTGCGGGTTGGTAGATGTCACATGTCTGAATTTATGGTTCCTGGTGTTTTCTTTCACTGTTTTGGGAGCCGTGGTGATGAATTAATACACACAAATAAAAGCGCCTCCACGGTTCGAACTTACGACCTCAAACTCGTAAGTTACAGCCGTTACCACAGGGCCACCACTGCTCTTTTACTAGGTGCGTGTTAATTCAAACAAAACTATAAACCAAGAAACGCGTTCACATTCCGCGGGAACTTTCCTTATGGCCATTGTTACGAGTGGTCCTTCTCGCCATGCGACTCGCACTTAGGCCCGCACAGAACCGCACGGGCCTGCACGGCGAAGGCGCGAACACAAACACGGTGACTTATCGTCCTGGGCGCGTTATTAATGTCTCGCCCTCGCGCTCTTCGTTCCACTTATCGCGCCCTCTCGTGCCCTCACCCTCTCGTCCAACTTAATAGTTCCATAGACAGCTAACCTTGATGTGATCTCAAATTGGTTTACGTGTAAGTATCACATTTGAAAGTAAAACCGTCGATGATTTCTTTGTAAGTTGAAGAGCTGATACTTAGGTATGGCTTTACAATTCGAACAAAACCTAATTACTATTCCAGTCTTGTAATACTTAGTTCACATTTTATTTAAAATAAATTAATTTTTCAGAAATAATTTAATAGATGTTCTGAAAATTCGTGAGCGTCTAAACCTACTGAGCCATTTAATTAAATTTGTACCTATTAGTATAGTTACTTACTAAATAATTGTAGTGGGGATGCTTATTAAATGGAAGAGTATCTTTTCAAATTTTCCGTAGGTAGGATAGAAAATATCAAAGTAATTAACATATTATTACATAGGCAAACATATTCTATAATGATTCGTGAAATCGTGATACCAAACCTGGGAATAGATAAAGAGGCGTTCATTAATATTCCAAATTCAAAATGCATTTAATTGAAAATCTCGGACGATATCGACATACGGAAATTAGAATTCCCGCTAGACAAAGTGTGTGCTAGAGGTGTCATAGAGAGGCGCTTATATCCCGCTCGAGTTCCGCGCCCCGCGTCCCGGGGCTGGGGCGATGCAAATGAGTGGCGCGAGCTTACCCCCGGGATTCATTTGTGAGCGTTTAAATTGTCTGTCCGACGTACAACGGTGTTACAGGGCCATTATTAAAAAGTCAGTGATTTATCTTAAAGACTTTGATGCTCGTCGGTTGCCGGTCGCGACTGTTCCTTCGCAAATGTTTTACGGTTTCAGTTCATCTCTTAGTCGCAATACTTTTGCTATTGTTAACTTTGGTCTTGCAAGTTTGTAGTAAGAATCCCACGAATGGATTACATCGTATTAATTATTTAAAAAAAAAATCACATTGTTATATACTGTGGCTTTGTTTAAATTAACTCATGTAGGTACCCTTAGCAATTTGAGGCGGCTTTGCAGTGACAAATGTGTTGCACTTGCCGTACTTACCTGAGGTGGCACATTGAGTACATCACTTGCTGGCAACGGGCGATACCAGGCAACGTCGTTAGTGCGCGGCGGCGGTGGTGTCCCGCGCATTAGTTCACACGCCCCTCCGACGTGTGCCCATATGTCGCACGTCACGCAGACGTAAGCCCCACATTATCTACACCGCCTGCTAATACACGACGTGTCAATCCTTGATCGTTACAGTTCGCGTGCATACGAAGCAGGTGAATGTTCGGCGCTGAACGGCTTAACTTAAGCTCTCATACTTCGGAGCTTTCCATTTTAAATACATGTCTTTTTTTTCTGGATGGGAAATCATCAAATGAGTTCTTCCGCTCTGGGCGGAGCGGGACGGCGCGTCAGAGTTTTACTGACTAAAACCCACCCATGTTCTTTCAGTTGCCTGTGCCAGAGCTACGGTAACTCTTTCGAATAAATCCGCGACCCTGTAAAATTAAAAACGATACTTATAACTTGCTTATACTTTTAATTTCACAACTGTTCTCGTCGACTGTCGGACAACTAATGATCCGCATTCCATTTTAGCATTTTAAATACGTTAATACACATTTATGTCCCCACCCAGAAATAACGGCTAGGTGACGTTGTTTCTAGGTGTTGTCATCGTACAATTACACATTAAATTGCCTGAGTGGTCATAATAAAAACATATAAAAAAATAGGTTCCCTATCCATTTGCATAAAATTTTAAGACCTAATATAACTTAGCATTATTTTGTTTGGCATAATTATATTTTGGCATAATATAATTACGCATAACAGCTTACGCATAATTTTTTAAAGCATAATTTCTCTAACCGTAATAATGATTAAGCATAATATTCTAAAGCATAAATTTATATGCAGCATGCAGCATTCAAGCGAGCATGCAACATGCAGCAGGCAGGGTTTCTGTCACGGCTCCGGCGCTGCGGGCCTCCGGCGGCCCCACGCGCCTACGAGATTTTAAATTACACTCTAGTGGTAGGACAAACAAGACTACGTGGAGTCGGTTTTGCAGCAATTCGGTTCTGTCACTAACTTTTGCTGCACAGTATATTCAATTTTTAACCAACAATATTATTTAATTGTTACAGCAACTATAGCAAATTGGTTTGATCAGAATTATGTATGGGGAACTACAAGTTCACCACCACCATTTCCACCCAAAGTCTGGAGTACGTATCTACTAGAAAAGGAAAATACTAACGATATGCGAATCAAATTTATGCCAAAACAAATTAGGCTTTAAGATTATTATGCCAACATAAAATGTATGCCTAAACAAATTATGCCGAAGTATTATTATGCCAAAACAAATTGTGCCAAAATCGTTATGCCGAAGTATATTAGGACAAAGAACATTATGCGAAAAGAAGGGATCCCCAAAAAATACCGTTATACAATTCATGATAATAACTTAACAGTGCTGCCACAGTAGATATTATAATTCGGTATTGAAATAATACACTTTTTCTAAACGAAACTAATGAAATCACGACACCTGGCAGGACATAATTATGTCTTATCATTGGAATTGGTACCTACATTAACCACGCGTTCAAAGAAGCGTTTAATTCCTACCTATTGAACCACAGACATATAAACTGTATTGAACAGCCGAAATAACAGTTGTAATACCTACTTACTTTACAATTAGTTGCACTGATGTACTCCAATACACACCGGCACCCGTTAAGCTGTTGCAATTCTGAACACTCATGGATAGTGCCCTCGGGAGGCGATGAAACAGACAACTTTCAATCATGCAGTAATCATGATTAACGGAAAACGTCTGTTCTTCGTAATTAAGAGTCACTAAAGTAGGTTAATTGCGACCAAATGTAAAAACTGCAATCTGTCGGCGTATTGATTGGAAGCAAGCCCGTCGTACCGGCTCCGTAATGTTCAGGGTGGTACTTCTCCCACTTGTCACTTGCACGACAGTGTAATTAGTGTTGCGGTCACTAATCAACACGTAGTAGCAACTAAGCTAATTATTCAGTGTGGAAAATATTGTATACATTTTACATCACTAGTCTGTGGCTCTATTTCTCCTCCATAACTTTAATATGAAATCTTGCGGCCAATTCTTGTTATTAAAAACGTTCAAAATCTAGTTGCAGTCTCATCTCGGCGACGATCAGTGTCAAAACCCTTTCAAAAATGTATGCAAACTCGAGGTATTTTTGACAGAGTAAGATCAGACTGAACGTTCTTAAAATTACGAGGATTGTCCCTCTGATTATGAGTTTTTGTTTGTGTAAAGTTTGACCTTATTATTTTCAATGCATCTCTTAATCCAGTAAACAACACAAGACCCAAACACATTCGCACAAGATATCTCGGTATGTAGGTAGGTATAACCACCTTTTCCAATACTCAGTCAGAACTACACTCGAGAGCAACCAATTTGGGTCACATAAAGATACCTGAAAGTCTCGGAAACTAAGAATGCTAGCTTATTGAAATAAATTGTGTTTAATAGACAATTAAATGTCCCTTAAACGAAAGTTATAAAATTTATTAAGTTTTAGTACATGATTTTTTTATAGTAGTAGAAAAATAAGTTGTTTTTCTATTTTTATATAAGATGAGATTGGTTATTTTTTTATTTATGTAATTTTCTATGAATATAATACAAAGTGACACATACATTTTATTACTTTAGTATAAGGAAAATTTGATTGTCTATTCAACACAATTTATTTAATTTAGCTGGCATTCTTAGTTTCCGAGACTTTCAGATATCTTTATGTGACTCTAATTCATTGCTCTCGAGTGTATATGGAATTGCACAGTTGTAGACTATTTCTCTGTCGTCTCTGTTCGTGACAGCGTTCTATAAAAATTGGACAAGCGATAACCATTCGCGAATCTATCGCACACATGCATACGTGCCTGTGTACACATGCCTACGTGCACACACACACACATACGTGCATTGCTTTCAAGCCGGTCAAAGGGATATCAATCGACGATAGCCCCTCTGTTGGCGAAATGTTTCACTGAATTTGTTTTAATATCCATCATTGTTTTGAAATACAGGATATTTAATTTATGATTGTAAAAAAGTAAATAGGCATTTATAATGTCCTGAACTGCATCTGCTCAATCAATTACTTAATGCCTAAAAAGGGTAAATTCAAAAACTAAAATCCGAATACAGAAATATCACGCTCTAAAAAGAAGAACAAGAAAATATTGACATTTGAAATCCATCGTCATATCATGATGTTTCAGTAGCCGGTTTTTTTTAAGTTTTTTATTTAAATTATTTTGGGGTTAGCTCACACTATATTTATTTTTGAAATTTGCTAATTAAGCCCTTTTATTTGAACCCAACACGAAATCAAAGAAAACGTTTTTCTTTTCGTTCATATCTTTAGTTCCTCTAGAAGGTGTCATATTTTATATTTAAAGTGACGACACATAGCCTACAATCAGCAGACAATTAAAGCGCATCCAACGATACCTCACTTGTCAAATTACGATAAAGAGTTTGGAAGTAATGAGGGAACTAATGAACATACATAGGTACATACCGGTCAAAATCATAACCCACCATTTTGCTTCGCCGTAGTCGGGTATAAAGACTTTTTAACGACTGCATAATTACAAAATATTCTCAGTCTCTCTAACTGACGTAGATAAACCTTCTCCCTTAGACAATATTCTCAAATTCTCAATACATCAAAAACAATGGTTTCACCTTTTTCGGCATCAATTTCCTCCTTGCCAAGGCAACGGCTATTTCCGCGAGGAAATTACTTACATCCTTCAGATAATATGGAGATAATCTTCTAAACGCCTTCCTCTCCTCGCGAGCTCCCTACGCGTTTAATATAAAGTATTTTTGCGAACAGTTCGACAAGTCATTGCTCTAGATTCACTACATCCACATGTTAGAAACAAAGTAATTATTGTGTGTGGCGTTCGCAGCACGCGATGTAGTGGCGCAATATACGGTGGAGGTAAAACTAGTCTTTGAAACTCCTAACACATTCTGTCAATTCAAAAACAGATTTTAAAACCAACCTTTAGTCTGAATAAACGAGAATATTGAATAGACAAAACACCCTCAGCAACAAAGACATGATGGGTGGTGTCACAGTTCTGTTAAGTGGCGATATACACTATATGTGGTGAGGCGAGGAACTAGGACTGACGAGGTGAATGATAGCTACGTTGAATAGGTCGACTCTATGGTCGAAAGTTTATAGACTTCACTTGACCATCAACATGTGCGTTCGGTTTATAGTTAGTGAAGACACTCCACCAGAGGAGACCGGTTATAGGTGACTCTTGGTGGAGTAGTTCTCAGTTTAGAAGATCAGATTCGACTTCTTGGGTGTGTTAACGGGCCATTTTAACGCCTAAAAATGATCAAGCTGCAGCGAACAACCACAATATTCTCTAGCAAATTGAAGGCCAATGGCCATAGGACCATCGGGTGGGTATCGACCTCAAAAAGTCCCCAAAACTTAATAAACAAACGTAATATACAGGAAAGTTTAATTAATTGTGACTGTCATTTTAGTAAATTGTAGTGACTTACGATTTCTACGCGAACGAAGTTGCGGGCAGAAGCAAGTATTTAATAGATTAACATCAAAACTACACCTAGAGAAATATGTACTTACATGATAGCATAATAATACTTTGGAAATATTAGTGGACTCCTTCAGGTAGGACTGCCTACCTCAAAGGAGCAGCCGATACGACGCTTCATTAATCCGAGTGAAATCCTGTGAGGGTAAATCCACTTACAGTTTAAAAAAAGCTGTTAGTTAAAACTTTTAATGTGCACCGGACACCCACACACACACAACAAAAGGTACATTCGCACACACACACACACACTTGACACGCAGTTTTATTATTATGCAGCTCTGGCTACTATCAAGAATTTTCATTTAACTTGTGAATTTCCCCAAAGTTCCCGGAGCTGGTCACAAAGAACCCTCGCTCATGCCGCGCTGCAATTAAGGTCATTCAACGCAATTTTTAGCGTTTTTGTTCTTCCCAGAGTTTTCTTCTAACTATTATAAGTTGAACAAGTAGCGATCTATCAACATGAACAAAAAGCGCGGTGTTCAGTGATTTACTTTTAACATTTTTCTTATAAACTTATGGAAATTCGCACAGGTTATGGCTCATTATTAAATTGTACCTAAAGTAAAATAATCTTATCATAGTAGGTAGGTAATATGGATGATGAGATAGCTCACGGAGTAGCCTCAAACTTACGGGGCGAGGCGCTGGTGAATGAAAATCGTTTTAAGAAAAAAGTTGAGTGGGCTGCAATACGAACGAGGATAGCTTCTGTTAAAAACTTGTAACGTCATAGAAAGTGAGATTAAAAAATAAATAATAGTTTAAAAATCTAAAAAACCCGCTTTAAAAACCAAACTAAAAAAGGAGAAAATAATTTAATTCAATTAAAAAGCGTGGGGTGCCTTTTGAGGTATTTTTATAATCAATTAATGTCAAGCACCCCACGCTTTTTAATTGAATTAAATTATTTTCTCCTTTTTTAGTTTGGTTATTAAAGCGTGTTTTTTAGTTTTTTAAACTATTATTTATTTTCTATTTTTAGTTCTGCTAACTACAAAAACGTGATTTTTTTTTCATTTTTTTTTTAAAATTATTGAATTGTCATCGGTCCTCGACAAGTTTATAAAGTTTCAATGAAATCTGACCGTTTAAAGTGGGTCAAAATCGCGCTCAAAGGTTACAAACAAACATACAAGTGAAGCTAATATAAAGCGTGTAATAAGATGTCGTAACGTAAAACCGTCACTAAAAGAATTAACGAGATGGTGAAAATTGCAGAAATAAGCATTTTGTAGGAGTGTACATTTTCTACACACTACATATACATCTAGACAAACGTGGTAGTGGTATGTATGATACGATGTAGCGGATTACGAGCGCGATCGTTAGACTTTATCCTTTGTTCGTTCGTCCGCAGTCTTTTTGTCAGATGGCTTTGTGCGACGCGCTGCGTTCCGGTGCGGCGCGGTGCAACGCGTTGCGGTACCGCGCGGCTAACTGGCATCCCTCAGACGAGCGCTGTCATCTCCGGTGCCTAGTCTTAGTAGTCATCTATGTCATGCTCGGAGGCGCCGTGTTCAAGATACGTATGTGAAGCAATATGGAAATTATTTTTATAAGCCGTGTCTGGCAAGACTGGGAGCCGAGTTCGTCATTCTGGGCCGTTAGAAATTGTAGGAGTGAATATTTTGCATTTTTCTCACATCCTCATTTGTATGTCAAAATAGATAAGACCCAAAATAAATTGTAACCAGTACGTGTACCATTATTGTGATACTGAATGCAAATAACACAGTAGTACACAAATAACTCATTTGTTAGAAAGCAATAGCTGAAGTAACACAGCACTATATTTATGTCGGTACGTTACAATTTGTATGGTAATTACAACAATCAGAATCAACTGCCGGGACCCCACGTTTTACTTCCAATTAGTTCTATTGGCTTCCTTACTTCACATTTTGTTTGGTTTTCAATACCGTGGGTACTTTTAATTTAAATTGAAACTTGACAATACTGTGACCCAGTGTGTTATACTGGCAATCTATCTTACCGAAACTCTTGTACCTCGAGATGGTCGTTAGCTCTTGGCAAAAGAAACGAAATTGAAGCGTCTAAATCTTATAGTCGTATAGAAAACCTGTTGCAGTAGTAGTAGTAGAAGTCTATATAGACTTCGTAGGTTCTTTCTATTTAGAAAGAAACAACGGTCTCTATAAAATAGAAGTACATCAGCTGCAGCTAATAGAGGGGTATGTGACAGTACACCCGGCTTTGTGCTGGCGCGGCGCTATTGTACAGACAGTATCATTTGTGACGCAGGTACAGTCTTGGACGTGACTGGTAGATTGTGACGCAGGTACAGTCTTGGACATGACTGGTAGGTAGGTATAGCAGATTGACACACCATCCACACAACGTATGTTGCCGTTTTTTTTTATCAATCTCGTACGAGTAGTACGACTGCGGCAGCAAATAGTTGTGCACAGAATATTAATTGGCCAATAATGAACGATCAAAAAATTCTTCACAACAATTTTCCTGCTTAGGTAACACATGAAAGTAGTTGTGTTTTTTTTTGTTTTTAAGCATATTTTACCTTTGGTATTTCTAAATAAATGGGAACGAAAGAGCCATCAAAGCAATATATGGCCTCCGCAGGCGAGATTCTCTAAGGGAACTGTTTAAAAATATTAATATTCTGACGGAACCTTGTCAATATATCTATGAGAACACCATGTACGTCAGGAAAAATTTAAATCCTTTGTAAATCTTTTCAGGACTAAAAATAGGGACCAATTAATTCAACCAGGTTTCAGACTGGCTAAAGTAGACTCATCCTTTATGGGGTACTGTTTAAAATCTATACATATAATAAAATCGTAGCGAAGTCAAAACTGTACATTGAATATTTAAAAAAAATTTTTTTGCTAGGTCTGGGAACGATTCTAATGCCGAAAATATTTCTTTTACGATTTTTGTCTGTTTGTCTGAATGTATGTTCCAGCATTACGCGAAAACTACTGAACAAATTTTGTTAAAACTTTGCATCGATTATTATCATGCTTTTTGCCAAGGTTTATGAGCAGTATTGCAATTTATTCTTATTCTTCTATAGTTTGCCGCGATAATTTCAGAGAGTCATTCCGGACCCATGGCACCCCTGGAGGACACCCCTGGGGGTGCCAAGGGAACTTGAATTCGGACCCGTGGCACCCCCAGGTCAATTAGTGCAGTGCTTGGTACTTTTTACTTGAAACAAACACCATTCCGAACCCATGGCACCCCTGGAGGACACCCCTGGGGGTGCCACGGGAACTTGAATTCGGACCCGTGGCACCCCCAGGCCCTCAAATCCATACACCGGTGCATCAGTGGTATCACGGGTACTATTTCCTAGTTCCCATGAATCTACCAATCGAATAGTGTTGGGACATAATCAAAAGTCATTTATTCAAATTAGGCTGAGAATCAGCACTTTTCAAACGTCAAAATACTTAAGACAGTCCCCCAAAAAACGCCCACCCGTCACCACTTCCTAGTGCTTTAGCTGGGAAGAAGAAGTAGCGGAACAAACTGCCCAGACAGATGAACAACAGTGACAAAATAATTTCAATAGTCTAATTTTAACATTTATTTAACACAATTTCTCCAATGCGTGGCCTAATGTTATTTCTCTGTTCAGAAATTGCAATAGAATGTGCACTCGTCATTCTTGGTGTCTGCTTGTTTCCGTTTTTGAGGCCCTGCATTCAAATTGTGAATAAATGTATTGACGTTTATTAAACGCATCACAGTAACCGTATTTTCATTGATTAATTTATTTAATATGCCTGTGTTTATTATGCAGCAGAATTAATCCTCCGTGTATCTTTATAAAATTAAGGTCCGCCGTTTCCGTTTCTATATTAATTGCTACACAAAATACCGATATATGATTTATTCTCTTATTATAGAATGCTTCGACACACTTCAACTTGATTGCTGATTACACATTCTTTAAAACAATAGAAAAACGTAGACAGTCACCTTTGAAAGTTTAGAATTTTACAGCTTCAACAAGTAGATTGACTAGGTAAATTATCAAACGATAAATACATAACTACAATTTAAGTCACATTAGCTTCACATTAGAGATAAAAATAAAATCATATATTAGTAGGTAGGAATACATAGTTTTAGTACCCCAAATACTAGTGTTTCTTTCAAGTAAAAAGTACCAAGCACTGCACTAATTGACCTGGGGGTGCCACGGGTCCGAATTCAAGTTCCCGTGGCACCCCCAGGGGTGTCCTCCAGGGGTGCCATGGGTCCGGAATGCAGAGAGTTACAGATTTGACCTTTTGAGTGACTATCATCACGCTTTTCATTATGCACCAAAGTAGCAGTGATTGACATCACAACATAATACAGGTTAGATGGGGCAATAAGGGTAGGTAACTCAACCGTTGTCACTAGATGAATACGACATTAGGAGACTGTTTTTATTTTCATTCACAAATTAAAAAAAAAAAAAACATGTGTAAGTCAGCAAGAAAAAGGGAAAATTTCCCAAAATTTAGAAGATAATCGATCCTGTGTCTTTTAGGGATCAAAAACTCTATGGGTCCACAGAAGTTTGGTATTACAAAAGTCGGAAATCGCAAAGAATCTTTGCATATATTTATGTACGAAATGAGACTAGATCAGAGCGAACACAAATACCAGTGTATGACAAAAGTCGAATTATTCAATTACTTTCATTCAAGTAATTGAATAATTCGACTGTTGCTGTGTTGTTGACTGTTGTTGTTGGGTAGCCCATTGGCTAACAGGAAATAAAGCAGATAGTTACAAGTATGATTAACATCCCGGTATACCTTTCAAGACCTTAGCAGTCAATCATGACAGAGTAAAAGAACGGCTATTTAGCTAACTCTCAACAAAGTACAATAACTAAGCGGTTGGACGATTCGTTTACGAACCTGTAGTTGTTATTTCAATTCCCAAGTATTAGCATATTTTTAGAAGTAGCGGAAGGTTCCCTATGGATAACGAGTAGTGAGTCAGAATAGTTTTCTAAGAGACCAATTAGAATTTAAACAAGATTTTGCTCAATTTGATGTTTATGCTTCTAAATTAGTCTATCTAGTTTAGTTGCTTTAGTTTTTATATATTATTTCATTACAACAGCTCTAAATACGATCAAGGAAAACATTGTGAGGTAACCAGCATGTTCTAGAACCAAAACTTCGAAGACATATGACATCTACTATCCCGCACTAGGCCCGCGTGATAGTTCACGGCCCACTCCCTCTCACAGAGAGGAGGTCTATGTCCTAGCAATGGAACCATTAAAGGCTGATCTTGATATTAACAAGTTTAAAGTTAACACACATTTTGATAAAACTCGAAAAACGTTCAGAGCAAAATTGCAATCACGGTCGTGTCTTTCGAAATCGCTTCGGGCACGCTCGGACATTATCCGCCGCAACAAAGATATGATGGGTTGTGTCACAGTTCTGTTTAGTGGCGATTTCCAGCAAACAAAAAATGTAGAACTGACGAGGTGAATACTACGTTGAATAGGTCGATTACATGGTAGCAAGTTTTTTAGACTGCGCTTGACCATCAACATGTGAGTTCTGTTTAAGGTTAGTGAAGACACTCTACCAGAGAAGAGCGGTTATAGGTGAACCTACCAGAGGCTGTTGGTGGAGTAGTTTCCACTTTAGATGATCAGATTCATCTCGTGTGCGGGGGGACATCAGTCCAATACGTTCAATACGTCCAATTGGTACGGACCAAGAGAATTCTTGGGTGTGTGAACGGGGCATTTTAACGCCCAAAAATGATCAAGCTGCTGCGATCAACCAGAGTATTCTATAGTAAATTGGCCATAAGACCATTGAGCGGGTGTCAACATCAGGCACACTGCTTCTCACACGGACAACTGCACTTGTAACCAAAACTACAAACGTAGTATACAGGAAAGTTTTATAAATTGTGGCTGTCATGTTAGTAACTTGTGGTGACTTACGACTTCCACGTGAACGAAGTCGCGGGCAGAACCTAGTACTGTAATACTCCGTAAGTAAATAATAATATTATTTTATTACTCCGTTCTCAATAATCGGTATGTCAGTTTGGTCAATACAAAAAATACAGATAAGGAATACGGGCAATTTAAGCTTGTGCTAAACAATTGACTCCCCTGAGTGTTTTGTAATACTTAACATGATTAAAAAGAGTGTCCATGGAGTTTCTGCCCGTTTTTCTCCATAGAGATCTACGTTTTGGAATGGGCAACTAGCTTCAACTTTCCAACTGGTCGACTTTTTGACAATTCAAAAGTGCCTGTATGGTTTATTTGAAATAAATGCTTTGAGTTTGAGTTTTGAGTTTGTACAGGTGCGAGCAAAGCAAGTGCTGCTCCAATAAATGTGTTACGTGGTGACTACAGCACATTTTGCGAGTAATAAATCCATCGCCTCGTTTATTCACGGTCCTGTTTCCCTCTGTTTCAAATAATTCCCAAGTTTCACGTTTTGAATATTGTTGGCCGGTGAATTTATTTCATTACTTAATTCAATTATTCTAAAGTACAGGAAGTTTCCTTGAAGCCAGAGACCCATTTTGTTTTAGCTGTGTTTGGTCGGCTTCGTCGGGCTCTTTGAAATTATTTATTGTGTAGACACTCACGTGCCCGGGCACTTACGAATGTGTGCGAGTTAGTTTATTGCTGCACGGAGTACACTTCAAACACCAAATAAATTGTTGTTGTGACTGTGGCGATATTTTATTTCTAACTAATATTGTTTTCTTAGAATGTTCTTTGATAACCAGAGTGCTATGTTTTGGGCTTTCGCTTTGTACTGTTCCCAGAAACACGTGTTTTATGGCTTTAATAACTAGTTATTGTATGAAATCAAACATTTATATTAGACTGTGGTGTTATTATACCTATAAGAACGTCTGAAATCTGTCGGCTAATTCTCTATAGCTAACATATTTTTACTGGTGTGTGGTGACACTGCCCCAACTCGAGCGCGGACACATCGTCCTAATTGATTTTATTTTAAGCTCGTGTTCAATATCGCGCGGACAGGACGAGGGTCGGCGACGTCTCCCGCAGTCCGTTGGCATGCGACGTGATGTCTCATAACGTTGTCATGGCTACAGTGTGTCCGGGCTTTATTCTGACGCTCTTTTTACGGCATGTTAAGTTTCGGTGAACTGACAGAGTAATGTCGGTAATACTCGGAGATTGATTGTTGTCGACAGACTTCCTAGGTCCAATAAACTTCCACATTTTTACATAACAATCACTTGTCACAAAACACTGTGGTTTGGCGTCGGGAACATACGAGAAATATCTTACACGAGATATTATAATTAAAGAAACACTTGTTACTTATAAGAAGATGTTTCATTCATTACCCAAACCGTAGTAAACTGCTGAAGAGAAACGGCAACTTTTTTAACAGGGTCGACGATTTTTATGCTGTATTGCGTAGGCTTAAAGCATCATTTCATCTGAGACTGATTAAGTGTAAAAACAGCATTGTGACTAATGTATTTCGCACCATTTACATCACCACTAAGTATTTAATTTTAGTTTGACTCTTTAAATTTAAACCTTAATTAAACCTACCTGACAATTATAGGAAAACTGTAATGTAATGAATGTATAATAATAATCATTTAATTTAATATCTAATTATTTAATATCTGTTTCAAATTTAATTTAATTGTTCTAATACTATGGGTGTATGTGTAACAACTTGCCAGAAATAAATGTTTTTTTTTTTTAAATCGGTGAAACCTAACGGGTACCAACAGAATCAGAGTGAGGTTTTCTTACATAAAGTGTAGTCTGCAATCTAGTTTTAAAAAGGCAACTTGAGTGACGTATGTATTCGTTCCTCAGTCGGTCGGGTAGAATGGCGGCGCGTTCCGTCTGCTATCGTTCCTTGTCTATTATAATAAAGGTTCGTTCAGCGATACTTTTCCTTTCGAGGTCACCCTGTAGATACTGTGATACAGAAGGACTGAATTTAAAGTAGGTCCTAGTTTACCTGCAGGGAGATATTATTCGGGACAGGTCTGTGTGGATAAGTCTTGTATTTATTACAATATTACTAGTGATATACAGTGGAATTATATTATATGATAAAGGCAGGAAGCAAGGCTCATTTTCTTCCGGTACTTTAATTTTCCAGTCCATGTGGTTCACCCACATCCCTCCAGGGAGTGGGGGGAGGGGGTCACCTGTGACCGTGTCCCGGTGTCCTCATTATGCATCCATGGGGAATGCTGGTTGCTTTCGCATTAAGTTAAAGGTCACATTCTGTGAAGAGACCCGGGAGATACACTGAGAGACGTCACTGAGGAATCTTACTCGTGTTGGTGATACAAATGATGTATTATTGAGTTTCACTAAACATCGGAGTTGCCAAAGGTTAAGTTTCTTCCTAAATTTCGTACCCACTGGGTCCGCTATTATTTGTTGTCTTGTCATTGGTTACATTTCAAGTCGAGTGGCTACCAGTTCAATGGTCGATGTGATCAGATCTTGATACGATTCCTCAATAAGGGACTATTTTAAATGTTACTTTTAGAAAGTAAGGAGATTGTCGCACCTTTTTGTGACTTGAAAGCTAGCTGTGTTCTAAGTCCATCTACAATTCCATTATCATGCAGTAGACATTTAACATCGGGAATCAGATTGCAATCAGTTTTGTTTGGGATTGGCACATCGGCGGCGGTCGCCGGTGGCCGATGGGTGACGTCGGGCATCAGATTTTTGATGTGCGCTTATTGAACGACATTATAAAACCATCTGACTTCTAGCTATGAGAGAAGACAGAAGTCAGAGGTGCGCATAAACAGAATATTATGCCTGACTTATCCTATTAATATTATAAATGTGAAAGTTTGTATATTTAGATGTTTGGATATTTAGATGTGTTGATGTTTGTTACTCAATCACAAAAAAACGACAGAACGGATTTGGATGAAATTTGGCACACAGATAGTTTGTAACCTAAAATAACACATAAGATACTTTTTATTCCGATACAATGTTCCCGTAATAATATAATAGTGCTGTCATGAAGTTGATCGGTACTACTCGGCAGGGTAGTCAGTAGACACGACTAGTACTCGCATACTTGAACGTACCAGCATCAAACAATATAATTTAGTGTAAGAACATGAAGCCATAACTACACAGACTCATACCAATGAATAGTGTTACACAGTACGATGCGTTTTTTTTTTCTGGGTTTTGGCTTCGCACGGTTTGTGCATTTAGCCAGTATCAAGTAATTTTTCTTTTCGATCAAGTAAATGACCCGATATCGGGCACGAAGTTACAAAACAGTCATAACTGTGATAGTCATCTTCAGTTAGTCAAATCAAAGTTATTGTAAAGCGGTAGTAATGTTACAACAACCTAGTAGGAGTTTTTAGTAGGAACACGAAAAGTCCACGTTAGTCACTTATTTTCACCTTCACTACACTTGTGCACCCACACGTAACTAAATTGAATAATTCACTACCAAAATTATACAATTGAATTCGCTATTTCACTAAATTTAATGAAAATGAAAATTCGTGCGACATGTTCCAACGCGATCCCGCCAAAAACTCTCAGTAAGATGCGTTGCAGAACAAAGCGAGAACATGTAATGTAATGTGCTGCTTGTAACTTGTTATATTACAAACTCGTCTCTACGAAGCCGGCAAGTATTCTTTAACTCTATAATTAATAATTTTTGTGTAGTAATTTATTATAAGCTTTTGTTACATAATCGTTTTATAATACAACTAGCTTCTGCCCGGGACTTCGTTCGCGTGGAAGTCGTAAGTCACCACAATTTACTAAAATGAAAGCCACAATTTATAAAACTTTCCTGAATACTACGTTTGTAGTTTTGGTTACAGTACAGTTGTCCGTGTGAGAAGCAGCTTGTCCTGAAGTCGACACCCACCTAATGGTCTTATGGCCATTGGCCTTCAATTTGCGAAAGAATGCTGTTGTGGTAAGCTGCAGCTTGATCATTTTTGGGCGTTAAAAAGGCCCGTTCACACACCCAAGAATTCTCTTGGTACGGTATGTGACTGATCTCCCCGTACACCAGGCGAATTTGATCTTCTGAAGTGAGAACTACTCTACCACAATAATCTTGTAGGTTCACCTGGCCATTTTCCTCTGGTAGAGTGCGTTCACTAAATTTTAGAAGAACGTCGGAGAATTCTTGAGCACGTGATTTCCCAACAAACCGAACCCGCATGTTGATGCTCAAGCGCGGTCTAATACACTTACGACCATTGAGTCAACCTTCTCAACGTAGTATTCACCTAGTCAGTCGTAGTTCCTTGCCTCACCAAATCGCTACTAAACAGAACTGTGACACCACCCATCATATCTTGGTTCCTGCGAATGTCTTGTCCTGGCGTACCCTGTTTTTCTACTAAAAAGCAGTGTGGTAGCGATTCCGAAAGACACGCGCCAGGGTTGCAATTTTGCCTTGCTCCGAAAGTTTCCGACTGTTTTAAAAATTTGTGTTAAATTTATACTTGTTATTATAAACATCAGCCTTGAATGGTTCCACTGCGCTAGGAAATAGACCTCCTCTTTGTGAGAGGGAGTAGGCTATGGCCCACTCACTCTCACCCATCACGCGGGCACTCAACCATCACGCGGGCCTAGTGCAGGGTGGTAGATGTCAAATGTCTTTGAAGTTTTGGTTCTAGAACATGCTGGTTTCCTCACGATATTTTACTTCATCGTATTTAGAGTAGTGATGATGAAATAATGTACATAAAGTAAAGCACCAGAGAAGCGGACGACACGGGCGCGTCCAGCACCACTCTCACTATTGTTGACGAGCACTCCCTACTATCTGAGCCAAGTGACTCCACTGACGGGAAAACGTTACCACGCAGCCCTCAATGCAGTAGTTGAATGTAGTACCTGTGTTTTAGTACAATCCATAAGGACTATGGGAAGAGACGGGTAGCTATGAGGAGGCTATGTTGAAATAAAATCCAAATTTCTTGTTTCTTGTTAGAGTCTTGTCCGCAGATTTTGGCTTCTTCTTAGTTGTTGGCTCTTTGGGGGCTAGGTGTTGCGACTAACCAAGTGGCGTTTTTTTTTGGGGTCAGCAGGTCAACCTAGCAGGTTGTCGGCTGCATAACCGGACTTGCCTGTGGCTGTCTGCATGTATTAAAGCCTTGAGCCAGAGCTTAAAAACTTAAAACAAAGCGGCTACACGCTATGGGCATCCCGTACCTCGGCTTCGGCGTCGCTAGGGTGCAGGGAGCAGGGGGCAGCAAGGGGCGGGCTAGGTCGGAATTATATAATTAATAAATAGGGAATGAATGAATGCCATAGCCAGCGAATTCTACTAATGCGGGGCCCTCCCGCATTAGTAGGATTCACTGCCCGTGTGACGGTCAGCTGCCGCAATCAGGGGATTGAGGTGCTATAAAGCACAGTCGACCAAGTGTCGACCAAGTCGGTTTTTATACGGGCCTCCTTTAACTCACATACAATTTTTTGTAAATAATAACCTACCTTAATCATATAAAACACCAACATTGAACATATCTGCACGTTATAAAAATCGTAAAAAATAAACTCCAGAACCTGTAGTTTGTACATTTACGCTTAAACAAATCTTTAAATAACTACGAAAACAGTGGTGAGTTACATGATTCTAACTGGAATATCTGTTTTATACATAACTCTACTATTTAAACCTGAAGTTATAAAAATGTGTACATAAAGAAATCACTTTTTCGAGATACGTAATTATACGACTATCCCTATATTTAAAAGAACATCAAATTAAGCAATAGCTCTTTAAATTCTAATTGGTCTCTTAGAAAACTATTCTGACTCACTACTTGATATTCATAGGGAACCTCCCGGTACTTCTAAAAAAATACCAATACTTGTAAATCGAACTGACAACTACAAGTTCGCAAAGGAATCGTCCAACCGCTTAGTTATTTTACTTTGTCGAGAGTTAGCTAAATGGCCGATCATTTACTCATATTGACTGCTAAGCTTTTGAAAGGTATAGCGTGATGTTAATCATACCTGTAACTATCTGTTTTATTCCCTATTAGCCCAATGAAGTAATGGAATAATTCAACAGTTGTCATTACACTGGTATTTGTGTTCGCTCCCATCGAGTCTCATTTCTTATTTAAATTTATGGCAAGATTCTTGGCGATTTCCGACTTTTGCATTGCTCAAGCCTCTGTGGTCCCTTAGAGAATTTTCATGCCTATAAGAAAGAGAACCGATTGACATCACATTATTTTTTAGAAAATTGCCAATTTGTTAATGCGAATTAAAACAGTCTCCTAAGACCGTTTTCATGTAGCGGCAACGGTTGAGTTACCTATCATTATTGCCCCATCCAACCTGTATACAGGTTGTGATGTGCATCACTGCTGTTTAGGTACATAATGGAAAAGCGTGATGATAATCATTTAAAAGGTAAAATCTGTAACTCTCTGTAATTTTGTAACCGTTTGGTCCGTCGTTTTTCAATTTGCGGTAAACTATAGAAGATTACGAATAACTTGCAATACTGCTCATTCCCCATGGAAAAAAGCGTGATAATTTATACCCTACGGCCTGCGCAGAGTTAAAGGCAATATGTGTACAAAACTTGAATACAATCTACTCGGTAGTTTTGGCGTGATGCTGGAACATACATTCAGACAAAAATTATAAAAAAATATATTTTGGCCATTAGAATCATACACGGACCTCGCAAGAAATACAAAAAAAATATATATTCAATGTTCAATTTGACTTCGCGCCACGATTTTATTATAGAAAAAAAAAATGTATAGGTTATGAGCACAGATTTAGCTACCACTTGTGGCTCAAAGCTTAGTCTCATGACCACGCTGTACAACGCAATAAATCACAACTGTAGTTGATACTCAGCTCCTCGCCAGCCATAAAACGTTAAACTAACCTACATATTTGCTTGTTGCCGACATTATTCCCTTCAAACCGGTGACGGTAGGCGCACTCAAATAAAACGCCGTCGTAGTACACGCCGCGAGCGACTTCCCACGGCTCGGATAATACGCGCAAATCCCCAACACCGACAACCTGCGACACTCACTCACACTCATTCACTCACTCACTCGCGAATCTCGCGATACAAGTGATAGAACTTCGATCTATCTCTGGCACACTATGACACTTGTGTTTGAACAGGGATTAGCTTTTGACGGCGGCGTTTTTCACGGGATGACTTTCTTCACTACTGAAGATTACGTTCTGTTTGTACATTGTGCGTGTTTTACCTTTGTCAGTTAGTTGCTATAGCTATTTATTTAGTAGTATGGTCCGGGGCGGCAGCGTGACGGCCCATGGAGCATCACACCATTACCCGCCGGCCCGGCCGCCTGGTAAATGAAACCGTCCCGCCAAATGAAACGGCCCGGGCTATTGCATTCTATTACCTGCACTGCCAACGTTGTTGTTTTTACTAAAACCCTTACCTTGTACTATGGAAGCGAAACATCGCTGTTTTATTTGCATTCCTTTTTATCCTGTTGTGCAAAAAATATGCTTTTCAAAATCTTCAGTTTTATGCTTGCATTACAGACCTACAAGTTTCATCATGAATCGTCCATTAACTGGACACTACTATGTACTGCTGTATACTACTGCCACTGTAACAGTTTCAATTACAAGGTGCTGAGGACACACACTGCTCGTCCGGGGTCAAGCGAGGCGAACGCTCGGTGTAGGCGGGGTTACATCTGTAGCATTTGTCTACGGCGGTCGCTACGCTGCTACGGCCCGCTATAGCCCGCTACGAGATCGCTCGAGCGAGTAACTGGGTGCTACGAACCGTAGACCGCTCCTAACACCGCGTTATAAAAGTGGAAGTTTTTCTTTATATTTATTATTTTTATCGCGAATCTGTTGTTCCACGCTTAGGAAGTTTAACTTGAAATGAGTTTGCGTTATGATGAGAAAGCTCCGAAAAGCAGTTTGTTGTTAAATATTTTGGAATAATTAAGTTGTATTTAAAAACTCTCTGAAGCACTGTTTTGAAATATAGTGTAGTTTAAATCTTCAGTACTTTCATAGTGTAAAGTTCCGTAAGATTTGTGTACAGAATATATTAGCATGATGCAGGTTTCAATTTATAATTAAATTCTTATCTAGTTCGTTTGAAAGTATAAACATAAAGTGGGAGCATGAAGTTTTAATTAAACAAGTTACAGTTAGTATTTAGAATTACAAAGTGCGCTGCACGTAATACACAGACGGGTGCCGCTCAAGCCACGCTGCCGCCACGCAGCGGCCACGCCGACGGCCAGCAGCCACCACGCCCCCGCACTCGCCGGCCACCGCCGACCGCTTCTTTCTACTTGCATTTACATGCGTTTTAAGCAAGAAAATACATTATGCTCGCCCGAAGCAATTTATTTGATGTGACGCTTCTATTTAACTTGTAACGTTGTACGCAATTTATTCGGTGAGCTATTGCCCGGAGTTTTAAGGTTTGGACATGAAACAAAAAGGTGTTTACGTTATAAAGTTTCAGTGGAAATAACAAACTGTTTTGTCACAGATAAGATAAATACAGAAGGTCGAAAATTTTACAATATCACTAAACTAACGCGGTCTGACACCTAGTTGCACGAAGACAAACATTAATACATGCATGAGATGACCTATGGCACTGAAACGTGTTCGCTCACAATGAGGCTTAACAGAAGGCTAAAGTCACCCAAAGGGCAAAGGAGAGGGCTACGCTTGGAGTTTTCCTACATGATCGAATCAGGAATTAACCGACATAGCCCGAAGAATTGCCAAACCTAAGTGGCAATGGGCAGGGCACATTGCTCGCAGAACAGCTGATGGGGCCGAAAGTTTTTGGAGTGGCGACCGCGTACCGGAAGACATAGAGTTGGAAGGCCAGGATATTACTGCTAATGATTTCATTCATTTAATCATGTTGTACAAAACAACTTTAACTTCTGCAACAAAAACTGTGACAGATTGCCTCGTTTGACACTTAATTATTTAAAATTATTGAAACATTAAAATCGACTCAAATGTTGCTTTCTCCAACAAGTTAATGGAAGATTAGTATTTAATGACGGCTTTAAAAGTTAAAGTTCGTTTCAGCAACTGGCTGTGAGTGTGATGCCTGACATAAACACTGGTGTCACTGTGAAGAGTGAGTTCTGATATTATTACAAGCATACTTCTGTACCACTGATTGCGCGAGTAAACAGACAGTTCCGCAATTTGTGGCGCGACTTAGTGGTTGCGCGAAATATCTGCGCCTCAATAATATGACTACTACGTTATGTTGCGTCTGAAGCACATCACGATTCTCTTCACAACCACATGTTGTGTACTTCTTTTACTGCAAATTATAAAAGTTCGCAAGGCTTACATTTATTTGTACCTATACTGTGTAAGTACAAATAGGAAGGGCTCGTGGCTAAATTATAACAGCCGCACGGGTCGATCGATCAGGTTAAGCTACGCTTGCCGGGGTTGGTCCGTGGATTGGCGACCATCTTTACATACCAAGACCCCTCCGTGCCTCGGAAAGCACGTTAAACCGTTGGTCCCTGCTGTCATTTGTGGATCTTTGACAGTCGTTACTGGTCGTCAGAAGCTCGAAAGTCCAAAGGATAACCAAAGGATATCGTGTTACCCAGTAACTGGGTTGTGGAGGTCATATAGGCAGTTGCTCCATGTAAGATACTGGTATTCAGTTGCATCTGGTCAGACTGGCAGCTGACCCCAACATAGTTGGGAAAAGGTTAAGCAGATGATGAGTAGGTATGTTATTACGGATTATGGATTTTCGGCGATTATTCGCAAGAGTTGTGTCCCTGATGCGCCGCATACGAGGCAGCTCCAACAGCTACCTTTAGCTGTTCGCGTGGAGGATGGATCTGGATCTGAATTGCCCAATAATGTGGTACTGGACCAGGCTCCATTTTGAGCACTCCGGAACTAAACCTAAATTTAGACTAAGATGAAACACAATTATTATAGGGTATTTTTATTGTTTAGTTATAATTTGTAAAGTTTTTTTTTTTCATCTTATATTTTTAATGTCACAATGTATGCATATGGACTGGTTCTGAAATAAATGGATTTATTTATTTATTATTATTACAAGTTGAGAAGTGGCATGAAAGAGAGTTCAATGTGTATGGAGTGACAACCCACTAATCTCGTAGGTATGAGATAACAAAGGCATCTGAAACATAAAAGCGACTGGTCGATTGCCTTAGGGTATGGAGTAACTTCAGTGATTTTTTTCTACACTCCTTTATACAGTTTGATAAACGCTCAGACGGTCATAGTAGTCACTAAAAACTTTTCAAATGATTTATTTGCTTAAGAGGGCTATTACAAATTAAGTATTCAGTTTTAGGTAAATTTAACGGCGCGTGGTAGCTGATCGCGCGTGTGTGTCTTGTGAAGTACGCTACTCATACATGCTAACCGTTATGATTCGGACGCCCAGGAACAAACCGGCGCGGAATTAAAGCTAAAGCTCGCGCGTCCCGAGATTAATTACTGATTCATAGCGTTGTTGCATTCAACAATTGTTTAAAAATACTGTTTTACTTTTAAATAGACTGTTTTTTTTTTGAAGCTAGTTGACTTATTAACCTTAGTTTTTAAATACTTTTTGTTTGAATTTCGATAAAACATACATAGATAAAAAATATAATTTCAGACAAAAAATTATCATTAATTCTCTGTTTTACGGAATTATTTTTAGTGTATTACTGTATGAAATATAAAAAAAAAAATTGAGCATTCCAAATAATAAGGTACAGTCCTACCACATGCATTTTTATAAACTACTAAACTATTATATGTTCCATGTAACACAGCATCAAAAGATGCCCGAAAGTAACATTTTATGAAACATCTTTTTCCGAGACAAGTTTTTTACTGACTTATGTAAACAAATTGAAATATTTTTTAGAGCGCTCCCTACACTAATAATGAAATTATCTCGGACATATTTTTTTTTTTGCTATATCTTATCCTTAATCACTCATCAAATCTCGAGTCAAACGCTCAAATTCAAGAAAAAATGTGTAAGCGCCCTTAATACAGGTAGGATAAACAGATGTGATGTCTGTGTATTGTAAAGTGATGTTTTACGTTTCGAGTATACTTTGCGTGTTAAGACGTCGTTGCAAGTTAACTAAGTGGTTAAGACTGCAGCATAGATACGTCACTATATAGAACTCCGTGCAGTAACTACCTCACAAATGCTTTATTAAGCCGCAACGTGTATATTAAATAGTTGTCTACCATAACTTAAGGATGGCTCAAACTAGCATCAAACATCAACTAGCAAGTTACTGCCTACATCCACTGCTCACACGCGGCGTGATATATTATCGTCAAGTTTTCGTTATTTCGCAACAAATTGTTTTTAGGGTTCTGTATCCAAAGGATGGAAACGGAACTCTATTTATAAAGCTCCGTTATCCATCCGTCCGTCTGTCACAGGGCTGTATCTTCTTAACCGTAATATGTAGACACTTGAAATATTCACAAAGTATGTACTGTAATGGCCGCTAATACAAAAACATAATAAACAGTGGCACCCCGGGAGTACCGACAGAAGTGAAAACTTGAACAATTCCGTGTGTGTTTTTTGAATCGTCAGGAAATGTTTTTTGAATCGTCAGATTAAACAACTTTAACCTACAACGTACGTTCAACGTTGTTTGTTCGTATGTTCGTGTTGTCAGTAACAGTGTCGCGAGTTCAATTGTTTTTTACCCATCTCAAAAAATGCCCGACGCGCCTAAAGAAGTTTTTACTTCAAAAATAAAAATATTTTACGGTGGTATGGAACTCTTCATATGCGAGTCCGACTCGCACTTGGCTGCTTTTTATTTGATTGTAGAAATGATGTGCATTTTACTGAATTTAGAATTGAGTCTTAATAAAAATACTGTTTATGTATTTAGCCACGAATCTTAAATGTAATGTAATGCACCGATCCCAGCGTGGCTTGACCAGACTCGATTAATCGAATGAACCCCAAGATTCGCACTAGCCCCTGGAGCCTCATGCTTCATGGTGTTACAGAGGCCATTGCATATCAAGAAATGGACCGGGGGGCGCGGTAATGGTCAGGTAGACGTGCCCTTAGGATAGGAAAGGATTGCGAGCCTACCGGATATGCATCCTATACTTAGCCACGAATCTTAAAGACATGAAATACATTCTGAATGACAATGTTAATATTTTTTGACTTAATAGATACTAACAAAAATATATGATAACTACCTCATCATTACAATGTCGTGAGTACGTAGATGAAATCTGCACGTTTCTACTGAACAAGTCTAGCACCACCGCTTTAATTTACAAAAGAATAAACTTGTAACAAGTACATAACAATAAAAATGAGAGTAATTAAACAAATAAGTTGAAGCCCGGAGGACATCGTTACTTTAACAGTTTACAAAAACCCGCAGCGAAGGGTTGGCGACGATGCGACGTGGCGACCACCGGCTCCGCGCGCTCAGGTATTTAACAAATAACACGGCTTTGTGACAGTTTGTCGTGTTCATAGTGAGGGCGGAATTAAAACGTGTTACAGAAAAGTACTTGCTACAATATGGACAAGATTAGAAGGCTTACTGGTACCCACAAAAGAGATACGATACGGGACCATGTCAATCTCAGTTTTAAATGAAGGAGATGTAAATTGTACGACGTTTTGCAACATACATTATGTATTTCCGTTGCAATATATCCATAACATCACGCGTGTTTTCTCCAAAGGGTTAGGCAGAAGTGTACATCCATATTTCGACACTTAGTTTAAGCCGCGTGTAATTGGGGGCTAGGCTATTGCCATCAGCCGGCCACAAACTCAGACTTCAGGCTTCTACTGATAAATTCAACGCATCGTATTTGAGCAAATTATTTGCAAGTTTTGGGACTCATTAGTTAAATGATAAAATGTTATTTATTTCTGTAAATTGGTTCAAAACAAATTTGAAACATCAAAATTAAATTATGTTTTAAAACTAGATGCGTTCGGTATTTCCTAACTGACTACCCTGATAAGAAAGATCGAAACTTACTTAGAGCAGGTCAGAGTATCATATTCTGGACATAATCTTGGTCTGGCCATTATGAGGACCATGCAGACATGGACTTTTGAAGAAAGAACCATACGTATTTGAGTGGACCGTGTAGCTTAACTCAAAACTTTAAGAACTCGACAAACAGTACCAAAGAAAGTCAATTCGGTAGGACGCAGAAAATACTCAAACTGCCAGATTTATCACTAAAACTAAATTAGAAATAAAATGAAAATGACTCACATTGACAATAGTTAAAACAAATATAAATACTTTACATAGTAAATATTCAAGAAATAAGTTAGATTGTTACTGTAACATTGGCAATAAACAAACGGAAGTTTAGGCAGCAATGTCAAGTGCTCGAGAGCTGACAGTTTGCTCACAAGCCATTTGAGGAAAGATTGTATGTTCTGCTTGTCATCGGTGGCTTTGTCATAAGTAAGCTAAAATATTTAGAGATATTATCTTATCTCATTAGTTAAGAACTGAAACTTCTGAATGTGGCCAATGCTTTTAGCAGAGAACAAGCGGAACAAAGTGTTCACGTTGGAAGTAGTGTTATTGTGTATATTGTAGTGTAACGGCTGGGGTTTTGCGGGTAGACTGCGCAGGCCTTAACTATTAGGTTAGAGAGAGTGAAATAAAACTAGCTAGTTAGCTTCATACATGTAATTATACGGTTCCGTGTGGTGTCAGGTTCCGTGTGGTGCCGGAGTTCCGTGTGGTGCCGGACGTAAGAGAATAGCACCATCCCATTTCTTCCCGTGGGTGTCGTAGAAGGCGACTAAGGGACTTACTAGAGAATGGGCAGCAGCGTTCTCTATGCATTTGACCACTATACTGCGATCGCCAACCCGCCTGCTAAGCGTGGCGATTATGGCAAATCCCCCCCTTTTGGGGAAGGCTTATTTCCAGCAGTGGACGTCTTTCGGCTGATATGATGATGCAATTATAATAGAACTTAGAACACGGGTAGGCCGTAGGTTGGTCTCTGACTGATTTGAGCACTTGTACATTAAATTAAGAAGGATTGGTACCTAGCATTCCTTAGTAGCTTGACACGTAGAATACGGAGAAGCAGTGGTGGTCCAGTGGTAACGGCCGTGACGACATGTAGGTCGTAGGTTCGAACCCAGACAGGCAATTTACTTTGTATAAATTATTTCGGCACCACTGCTCACAAAACGGTGAAGAAAAACATCGTGAGGAAACCGGCATGGCTTAAAACAAAAAATAATAGTTTAAAAAACTAAAAAACACGCTTTAAAAACCAAACTAAAAAAGGAGAAAATAATTTAATTCAATCAAAAAGCGTGGGGTGCTTTTTGAGGTTTTTTTATAATCAATTAATGTCAAGCACCCCACGCTTTTTAATTGAATTACATTATTTTCTCCTTTTTTAGTTTGGTTTTTAAAGCGTGTTTTTTAATTTTTTAAACTATTATTTATTTTCAATTTTTTAGTTCTGCTAACTACAAAAACGTGTTTTTTTTTCATTTTTCTCATTTTTTTTTAAATTATTGAATTGTCATCGGACCTCAATATGTTTACAAAGTTTCAATGAAATCTGACCGTTTAAAGTGGGTCAAAATCGCGCTCTAAGGAGTCGGTTACATACAAACATACAAGTGAAGCTAATATAAAGCGTGTAAAAAACTCGAAGACATGTGTCATCTACCAACCCGCACAGGGCTCGCGTGGTGGACTACGGCCCACTCCCTCTCATCAAGAGGAAGCCTGTATCCAAGCAGTGGTAACATTATAGGCAGATTATGTATATGTGACACGTAGAAGGAGCTAGCCAACACAGGCTCAGCTAGGGTCCGGGTCCGGGTTATTGTAAGGCCGTAGTTAGTGTGCGCTGGTAGCATTACCTACGGCGCCAGTATTGCATAGATCAACTACGAGTGCAGCGCCCAGTAAGAGGCAGCGTGCACATTGGAGCAGAGGGCAAATATATAGATGCACAGCCTGTCTGGACGTAGAACGGAAGGTGCGTTAAGAGCACGTTGTGCAATGTATCATTCCCCTTTCAACGAGCAATGTATAAGGAGCAGGATAGGCGGAAACTCAGCACAGAGAGTTTGCAAAGACACAGTCAGCGTCTAAAATATCAGGACGAACAGACTGTTCAAAATGATCTCACCCACTAAGAAACTTTATCTCAATTGAATAAAGTTCTTGCCAGTATGACAATTGTCGTGTACTGTCTTCATTCTGAAACATTCATTGTGTCATTGAGTTAATATTTAATTTTTATAGTTTTTTAGATAATTTTGAACAGTCTGTTCGTCCCGATATTATTGACGATGACTGTACAATAACATATGCAATATGAGGTTATGTCGCAGACATAACCTCATATCTATATGTAGAGTCTAGCATTGCTATTCTGTAACCATCTCACCGCGTGAAGTGAGCGCGGAGTGAGCTGTCAGTGTCATTTCACCTAATGCTTGGTCAATCCCTACCAAAAGTGGGATGACACTGACAGGTCACTCCACACTCACTTCACGTGGTGAAATGGTTACAGAATCGACGTGCTGTTATACCTTCCGGTTTATACATTACATTTACAATCAGAATCGATTTCAAAGCTAGTGTTTAAGTGTGCATCATGCATTACATTTTGGGAGGTTTTTAAATAAAGTAGCAAAACAAAATCTCAGTCAGAAACTCAATGTTATTTCGGTAAAAAAAAATCTTGACTAGTCCTTATATTGCTTGAGGCGCGAGTGCGCGTATAATGTAATGTAATGCATGATGCATACTTAATTAAACACTAGCTTTGTTATCGTAATAAAATGATCAATAGAATTTGCATACAATCATGATTTAGATTTAATCTCGATCATGATTGTAAATGTAATGCTTGGTCAATCCCTAGCATCAGTGGGATGACACTAACAGCACACTCCACGCTCACTTGGCTCATTTCACCCGGTGAGATGGTTACAGAATAGCACGGCTGTTAAAATCCAACTTGGGTGAAGTGAGCTGTCAACAGTGTCAATCCGTAGCATCAGCTGAAATTACAGGTCTTTTCACGTTCACTTCACGTAAGTTTTCACGGTTATACTTATTTTACAGAATAGCACTGCAGGTGTTTTATGCTCGCGTGCCACATACACGTGAGCATAAAACACAAAGTATAAAAAAAATCTTTGCAGATGGCTCGCTATGTCCCTAATAATACACAGTGAGGCCTTGCACAGCAGGATGCAGCAATAATATTATATTTATGTACATAATATTATTTCAGTCTCCTGTGCTCTGGATAACCTACAGCCACGTGGTCAGACATAACGCCCGCGAATGTAAATACTACCTTGTTAATGATAAATTAACATAAGTTATCCAGCGCAGAGAGTCTAGTATAAATACCAAATAAATGAGGAACTCACCCTAGGTTGAGGCACACAAAATCTTGGGGGTCGGGGACCCTCTGCTAGGTAAGCAAGCGAATGTTCAAATGGCCGAGTGTACTTAGAAATTTCTGTTGTTCTATGATTGTAGTGATGTGCTTAATAACTTACTGATTGTGAAATATTTAGTTTCACAGGCATACAATTATTTAGGAGGTATATACGAAGAAAATATCTCTAAAGAAAAACAATATGAAAAAAAAATACCAGAATCATTTTAAAGCTGTTTAAAGGATTTATTTGTAAATAGCACGAAAGTACCAATTTTTGTTGTATACTACTACTCTAAGTAAACTCTTTGTTGTTGGAATTTTGTTGATTTATAAAATGATCACAAATGGTAACCTCGTATACTAACGTAACTAACATGTGTTATAAATACCAGCACAATAATAATATATTTCTTTACACAATCGAGCGAGCGGGTTGCAGAGTGTTGTGGAAAGTTCATCACTCAGAGACCGAGGCGGTCGATCAACGTGTTGTAGGTAAGAAAGAATCGTAGAGAACTATACAAGCTCTCACATCGTTTATAAACACATTTCCAAGTCAACTCTAGAATATAAAAAGTAGGGACCGTCCATCAATCATAAACGATGTCATCATTAGTCTTCATCAGCGCACGCTTTTCCAAAATACAAAATGAACCCATCCATCTACTCGTACCAAACATTTCCATACTTTTACTTTCGGTCCATACTTCTGGATCCGTTGTCCACATGGTCGAGCTGTCGGTCGTGTACGCTGACAGAGTCGTCGGCTCGTGGCTCTCAACAATTACTTTCGAAGAGTGATTTATAATTATCCACAAGAAATTGGAAGGACTTTTAAGCGGCTTACATTCGGCGGCGGTGGTTCAGGGCGCGCCTACTCTGTGAGCGCCTCGATAAGTAGGCGGCAGCGCGCAATCGGCGTCGGTTTTTAATTTCCCTCGGGAAGCGAACCTTAACGACCGCGACCCGACTACCCGAGACCCGAGCTGCTGAACACTGGCGACGTTGTTTCTAATGTGTACCTTTCAATAATGTCGATGAGGCGTCGCCCGCACGCTGTGCCGCCCGGGCCTCGGGCCCCGCAGGCGCCCACACATGATACAACACACATCGTGAGGTATTCCGCTGTTTTAGAGAATTAAATCGCGCTTTCGCTCGGAATGAGAGTTATTTCGGTGACTCACTCGCGATGTTACATAAATTGTTGCGTAGAGACTTCAGTTTAAACGTTACATAGCATAGCAGTCCCGGAACGACAGGCTTAAACAAACATAATATAAGTACATGTACATTATTGTACTTACATCGTACTATCTGAGTTAAAATTGTACACAAAAGTGTCAACTGAATTATTTCGTCATGTCCGTGTGCAAAGTGCTTTGTTACTTATGCCTTTATGTAATCAGTGGCAGTTGAGAAGTTCTGTCGATGTGAATATTTCTCTTGCGTCGTGTGCAGGCGTCACTTGTAAGTAGCACCGACCACGACAATGAAGGAGCGTCCGTCGATCACGCGGCACACTGTGGGATCCGGCAGGGCTTGTAGTGACAACTACTGTCGATTAAGTGACTGTTTGCAGACTTAGCAGTAGTCCCGTCTGCGGCGCTCGGTGACGTAATGGACGGGTTGGACAACAAACTAAGTGCATCGCGAGCTTGGATTTACTGCTCAATATAGAACGAAGTATCGAAGGATCTAAAACACAGCCCAAATCTCAGTTTAGCCTAGCCCTAAGCCAAGCATTTTAGTTTACCAGGAGCTTTTTTCGGCGGTTGTTTATTTGATTTGAGATCGGTTCTAAATAACCGGCGTTATCGTAGGAAAAAGGTCGTTCATGAATATTGTGAATTCATGGAAGGTACTGAAGTTAGTTACATCATATATCCTGGACTAATAGTCCACAGTGGAGCACTAAATATCAGTGCAACTATTGACAAGTGCACGTACTGAGAGTTATTAATACTTGTCAATTGCGTCTCGTGGCAGCCTGTGGCAATGGGTCAGGCAGGATGGTGTAACTAGCGTCGCCTGTATTGTAGTGTAGTGTATTGTATTGTAAACCTGTATGAAGGTAATAGCTGGTGAATTTCGGAGATACTGTTCACCACGGTGACACAGTCAGACAATATAGACATGATGCTAAATGAATTTATAGAAATAAGTACAAACAATTAATTTACTATCAATTTATCTTATTTTACTAATACTTATTTCTTAGTACCGTCATCATTTCAGCTATAAGTACATATTGTTTTTTCCAGGAATTGTAATTTTTTTATTAGGTAATCTTACCAAAGATGAATTGGACTTTGGCCTCACGTTCCGATAATAGCTAAATAATACCTTTATTGTTTCATCCGTACAAAAAGTAAATAACCTCACGATGTAATGTAAATAACAGGGATATTTTCCGATGTTTATTGTTTTCACTGTAGCAGACTAAACCAACCGTAGTACTCTTGGGAGAGTACTAAGGTGGGTATGCCAAAACAAAAATCGTCAAGGACAGGTAGACATTTACGGTCTTATTCATAAAAAGTTATCGAACATCTAAACAGTTGCTAAAGTTTGGTTTTCAAAGAGAAACCAGACTTTAGCAACTGGTTAGATGTTCGATAACTTTTTTATGAATAAGACCGTTAGAAACTAAGCCGCAAGTGTCCACAATGCAGTAATGGTAACCGTACAAATACTTTTTACAAACCGCTACGCGTTTTAAAAAACAAGTATATACGTTACTTGAAATACAACGTAAAATATTAATGCATTTCGTTTAAAGATATAAAAGGTCGGAATCTCCATTTATCGTAACGTGATAGCTGACAGTGCAGCTCATCCTGGCGCACATTCTACGTAAATTCTGTGCTGTCTGTGCAAATCCGCGACAGGCGCGTCGCGTGCGACTGCGACAGGCACGACGTGTCGCCCCCGCCCCGCCCCGCACCAACTCCCGTGCGTCTCTCTCGCCCTCCGCTTTAAGCCGCTTTGCACTACCCATTTTCCGCATCACAATATTTCGCACATTTCACCCCCGAGGAAATTTTTATTTACATATACACGTCTTAGATTTTACATCTTGTGGAAATCCGAGAACACTCTGCTTAAATAGCGCTTAAAATGTGTATTGTTGTAATATTATGGAGCTAAGTCATACATTAGTCTACAATATGTATAAGAGAGTCATATCGGTGGGCTTTTAAATGAAATCTTTTTAAGGAAATACCTAAATGTTAAATATAAATTCACGCAACCGTTAACGCTGATTTACATCGTATTGAAACTAGCAACAAATACAATTATTTTGAACGAATGAAGACATTCGTTAGTGAGTTAGGCTGTAAAACAAACTTGAAGAGTTAGCGGCTGTGTACCGTATTGTGAAATTAATTCTGTAAACTAATACACTAGGCGCTCTCTGGTAATTTTTCCCGGGAGTCTGAAGTATTCGCATAAATTACCTAAAGTTTCGCGACTAAATAAATACTTGGAGTTCTCTGTAAACGCTTGTGTTATTAACATGACTTATAGATTTTGTTATATTATGTATGTAGTACTTGCTGAAAACTGTGGGAACGTTAATAAATAAAACAGATGGTTTATTACACGACTGCCACACCTGTGCAGCTTCTCTTAGCTTGAAGTTTTGCGTAATTTGAGCATATTATTTTGTATAACACCACAAATCGGTGTGTCGATGGTGGCACTGTTTGAGCTCATGGGACAACCCCAAGTCACACTTATAGGGACTTTGCGATGATTTTTGATATCGCGAATAGATATCTACAAGTAACATGATTATGTTTTATTTTTCGAGAATGCGTAATTCTATTCTGGCTGTAACTCAATGTTTTTCCTGTTAGAACGTTCATCTGCATGCCGCCATCGTTTGATGGCGGACGCGGTGGGGCCGCAGGGGAAGAGGAGTGTCGGTATGGCGTTGGCCGCTCTCCCTATCCCCTGCGGCCGAGAAGTGGTAGGCGACGGGGCCACTGCGCTGACCCGTCGCATGGGGACCAAAGGTGCCTAGGGTAGGTACCAGGGTAGTCTGGGGCCCTTGTGCTACTTGGTTCCCAAGGTGATCACGGCGTGCCATGTGTCCTGGTGCGCCGGACTGGTGGGGTCCGCAAGGGCATCGGCCCTTGCGGACGACATCATCGCATCGACATCATCGCGAGGCATCGGCCTACCAGGGGTGCGGGTTGTTCGAAAGAGATACCGTCGCCTCTGGCACACGAGCAGCTGAGTGAACACGGATGGGTTTTAGTCAGTAAAAGTCTGACATGCCCTCCTGCTCTACCCAGAGCGGGAGAAGTAATTTGATGATTTCCCAACCTCAATAAAAAAAAATAGACGTTCACCTGCATACGCAAGTAGCCAGGATCGTCGGATATAATTGAAGTTTATCTATTAAAAAACCGTTGGATGATTTCGAATGAAATTTAATTCGATAAATAAACTGTTTGTTTTCTATTAATTAAATTAAATTTTATTCGAAAACTTTCATCGGTTGCTTACTAAAGTTCAACTACATATATCCGACGACCCTGGTTACTTGTCTCTTTTGGTGACCGTACGTATTTCACGCATTGAACTACTTTGACTAAAATTGTGATGATGAAAAGGACCCACAACTACATATCATACTGTCTTTAGTGTGCAGCACACGCTTATCTGGAAACCTTACAAGTATTTACACTGAAAACCATCCTAAAACAATAGAGATACTGTACAAAAATCATGTATGGTTCCACTTAAACTTATCTACCCGTAAAATAGTAATAGTAATTAGTCAAGCGTTACATGAGAACCGCGAATATTTCCGACTGCATTTGGACACCTGTTACTGACGCTAAACGCTCGGATTACGTCACATCTCGCTTAGCTCAGCTCTGCTCCGCTTAGGCCGCACTTACATTCACTGTGATTAAGAGGCGTATTTATTGCCGGAATTATGTCCCGGATCGAGTCATTCACAGATGTACCCACGATAACAGATACTTTGGACACGTTTATAAGCCCCCTTATCTTAAGTCTAGACGTTTTATGACGAGAACTAACTTTGATGTAGGCCTCATATGAAAATTGATTAGAATTTTCGTTTCTAAACAATGAGTTGGGGCTTAGTAGAAGGTTATTAGAAGGCCCAAAGGGTAATGGAGAGGGCTATGACGGAGTTTCCCTACGCGATCGAATCAGGAATGAAAAGATCTGCAGGAGAACTAAGGTAACCGACATAGCCCGAAGAATTGTCAAACTTAAGTGGCAGTGGGCAGGGCACATTGCTCGCAGAATAGATGGCCGATGGGGCCGAAAGGTTCTGGAGTGGCGACCGCGCACCGGAAGACGTAGAGTTGGAAAGCCTGCCACAAGGTGGACCGATGACCTTGTGAAGGCTGCAGGAATCCGCTGGATGCGGGAACCCTGGGTCGAAGTGGCTGAGCTTGGGGGAGGCCAATGTCCAGCAGTGGACATCTTTCGGCTGAAATGATGATGACTATGCATTAGTTTAGCGTAAAGACTACTTGAATCAGTTCTAAGACTGGTCTGTCTAGCGGTGTGTTAGCAAGTTAATCTGATTATCGAACATTGTTAAAAAAAAGATTGTAACAAATATAGACCTTCCAAATTGTCAAATAAACTACAACGTCCAGGGAGTATAAAATCAACCGTATCATATCGTATAGGTGTGGAGCATGTGTGAGTAGTGGGCTCGTGGGCGATACTCGGCTCCTCTGTTTACACCCGCATTTACGAGCCGCGTCGTAAACCCGAGCCCAATTCACAGCCAAATCTTTATTCAAAGTGTACATAAAATCGCTACAAAAATACGATCGTTGTTTTATGTGTTGTATCGCGACAATTACATTATAACGTTGTGTTAATGTTCCCTCGGCATTGGACCCGCGCCGGATGAGAGGCGTTAGTGGGAATGGACTTTTGGGTATTAATGGGACAATCTATACGATGATGTAATGTAACTAAGTGTAAATGGTGGGGTCCGCAAGGGCCGATGCCTGCCAGGGGTGCGGGTTGTTCGAAAGAGATACCGCGGCCCCTGGCACACAGGCAACTGAGGGAACACGGGTGGATTTTAGTCAGTAAAAGTCTGACACGCCCTCCCGCTCCACCCAGAGCGGGAGAAGTTATTTGATGATTTCCCACCCAAAAAAATATATGGTAAACACATAGTTATTTTATTTCTTTTTGGAGGTATAGGCATAAAGCTCAGTGGTAACGGCCCCGACTTACGAGTAGATCGCGAGTTCGAATCCAGGCAGGCGCTATACTTTGTATAAATAATTTCATCACCACTGCTCTCAAAACGGTGAAGGAAACATCGTGAGGAAACCGGCATGTCCTAGAACTAAAAATTGAAGACATGTGATATCTACCAACCCACACTGGGCCCATGTGGTGGATTACGGCCCACTCCCTCTCTCAGAGAGGAGGCCTGTGTTCCAGCAGTGTGAACGTTATAAGCTGATTAATATAGGCATAAATCTCCTTATTTCTTTTATCAATTTAAAAGCATTTAAATGGCCACAGTTCCAAAAATGCCGATAATCTGTTTCACCAGTTGCGACAAAACTCTGACACTACATAGGAGACACAAATCTACGATTCCGAGTAGTCCGTATCGTGTTTAGTATATTTTTTCAATTCAATTCAATTTTAAATAAAATTTTGTCTTATTCCGGATTTTATTCTAATTTAGTTTTTTTTCATTATACATATGAGATTGTTTAATTTTTGTTTCTTTAATTCTCTTTTTTTAGTAGGTACTTATTGAACTTAATTTTAAGTATCATAATTATATCACCGTTTGCTGCATAAAATCTGCTTAACTGTAACCTAAATGGATGAAGTCACTGGCTCCTGAAATACAGGTATTTTAACCTAGGTCTGGAGTCAGGGTCGCACATTATTCTGTAACCTGTTTTTATGGCAATAAAAAAATATTTACATTTATTTATTAGCTATAAACGCAACCACTCACAGTGCCGGCCGACAGGTAGAACTAGGGCTGAAAATTGAACCTACGTTTCTCAATAAATTCGCCTTTTTTCTCTCGTTCGCATAGATTATCATCAGTCGATACCTGCAGGCTTAGCACGAGAACCATAGGAAAGCGTTTTGTCGACGGAAGAGTAGACAAAAATGACGTTTCCGTGTAGACAGTTGACAGTTTTGTACCGAGAAATGTAGACAAGCGATTTCTATTCTACGGTAGAGTAGAAATAGAACGCGTCATGCTAAGCCTGCTGCTGGAAAAGGCGTGGATTATCTAACTGTAGCTATAATCTCAGTATAGAATCAACTCCTAATATCGACATCAGCCCTAAAGTTATATTAATTACTTTGATGTCTTTGGAGTAAATTGTACGTACCCAACTACCCAAATAGTTAAGTCTGCGGCAAGGTTCACCTCATACAGCTGAGTTGAAGGATCATGTGCTTTCGCCACCCCTCAGGCCACATACTGCGTGTATGCCAGCCTTAATGTGCATATTAGCGATAACTTACCTTATAACGAGCACCTGTGCCGCTCATAAAGAATCGTTTTAATTCCATTACCGCTTCAGTTTGATTTAGATGGACATGAGAGCGATCACGCGCCGCGCCATATTGAATACTTAGCGATCGTGACATGTAAAGTCTCTAATCTTTTTCAGATAATAAATCTCCTAAAGATTTATTATTTTGAGGTTGTGAATTGTCCATAATTATGTACGGTGAGCCGGCCATATTAGTCGTAGAACCGATGACCGGTGGGGTAGACGTGTTCTTGAGTGGAGACCGCGAATCGGAAAACGTAAGGTAGGACGCCCTCAGGCTAGGTGGAGTGACGATCTTCGCAGGGTTACTGGTAGCAACTGGATGAGAGTTGCCGAGAATCGAGTTAAATGGCGTGAAATTGGAGAGGCCTATGTCCAGCAGTGGACTGCTGTAGGCTGATGATGATGATGATGATGTACGGTGTACAGACCTGCCATTAAAATGCGCAGTCACTACTCATTGGTGAGTTGAGTTTGAACCCCCCCCCCCCCCCCCCCCCCGACTGCGGTCCGCAACTCTGTGCCAAGATTGGGCCTGGTTGATGAGGAAGGTGTTACTAAGGTAGAAAGGAAGAAGAAGCCTTGCCCTCGTAACTTGTACGGTACCGCACCGAGTGGACCCAGCATGCTGCTGCGCCCTGCTGTGCCTACGACGCAGCTGTACATTTCACGTCTGCATCATTCCACGAAGATTGAGGAAGTCGTGCAGTACTTGAAAGTGAAGACCAACTGGACTCTGAGGGTCGGAAGGTTGGAATCGCGCCACGACGTCAACTTTAAGTCGTTCGTGGTCCGAGTTCCAACCCAGCATCTGCAGACCTGCTTGAAAGAGGACTTTTGGCCGAAAGGTGTCGTATATCGGCGTTTCCGAGGACGGTTACGCGACACCTCACAGCGATACACGACGCCGACCACTTTACGTGTATAGTTATAGTTTTGATAAGTTTCATAATATGTATTAGTTTATTAATTTTTTTAAGATTATTTTGTGTATTTTATCTATGGGCCTCAGCTGCCTGATAATAAAATGATTGATTGATTGATTGATTGAAACGCGTTACTTTTGACTAGCGCCATGGACGACGGACCTTATACTATGTCAGTGTTTAACTAGTATTTTGATGGTGGTTTTACATACTATCGGCGATTGTTAAAGCAATAAGTCATTTTCTCTGTTAACTAATTCATGAGAACCATGTGTTTGCCGTTTTTTGCGACATCGCATTGATAAAACAATACCAGCGGGTGCAGGTGTGACTTGTGAGATCTCTTATGTATTCGTCGAGATCAGTAAAATAATATGTTATATTGAGATTGCTTCCATTTCACGTGTAGATTTCATCCACGGCAGGTGAATGCGATTAGATTGAGATGAAGACTAAAATAAAATAGCTCTAGTTGTAGCTACTCGTTCATTGAACTAGTCTGTTTTATTTGCCTTGTTTACATTACCATCGTAGGCTCTTATTTCTGCCCGCTACTTAAACGGCTGTGTTTTGTTTTGAAATGTGTGGATGCCAGTTAATTACAGTACAGGGCAGTGATCAACTGTGTCTTTGACAGCGTCAACATAGTATTGTGTTAGAATAAAATAGAATAGGTTATTTTATTTTGCATGAAACATGGTACATAAGCTGGGTTAAATATTAATCGTTTCAGATATTTTGCTGCATGAGAATTAAAAAAATCGCTTTAAAAACCAAACTAAAAAAGGAGAAAATAATTTAATTCAATTAAAAAGCGTGAGGTGCTTTTTGAGGTATTTTTATAATCACTTAATGTCAAGCACCCCACGCTTTTTAATTGAATTAAATTATTATCTCCTTTTTTAGTTTGGTTTTTAAAGCGTGTTTTTTAGTTTTTCAAACGATTATTTATCTTGTATTTTTTAGTTCTGCTAACTACAAAAACGTGTTTTTTTTTCATTATTCTCATTTTTTTTTAAATTATTAAATAGTCATCGGTCCTCGATAAGTTTACAAAGTTTCAATGAAATCTGACAGTTTAAAGTGGGTCAAAATAGCGTCCAAAGGAGTCGGTTACAAACAAACAAACATACAAACAAACATACAAGTCAAATATCTACCTATTGACAGACTTGCAGGCAGATATACACACAACGAAGTGATAATATAAGGGTTCTGTTTTTTCCTTTTGAGAAACAGAACCCTAAAAAGGAATATAGAAATACAGTATGAAATAATGTCTATAACGAATTTCTGGTGAATTGTGTTGTGCTTCACGGGGTGTTATGAAACAACCGTAAAGCATTAGGCACGCGTTGTTATAGCAACAGTTCAGATAGAATAAGGGAGCTGGAACGCGCCGATATCACCAGCGAATAACCGAGGAATATGGTTAGAAGGTCCAGTCCATACAACGCTAGAGAATCCTCATATATTGAACCTACAGAGGCTACAGACTGTTCCGTTTCACCATTCCGAAGAAGGTAGCCGTCTTAGGACCACCGATGATATCTAATCTACTACGGTATTATGCTCACTTGTTCTTGGTTTGTTTGTCCAGTTAGTATCAACATCCCACGTTTTAACACTCTTATTGTTCTCGGATTACTGGCGGCACCGTCGACGCATCACTGGTGCGATGAGACTAGCTAGCACAACGTTGTTTTACCATGTGTGGTCCTACTGTGGCTGCCTACACAGTGTTCGGAGGTAGCGTATAATTCGGCACGCGGCGCAGACGCCGGTCGGACCGGTCCTCCTCCCGCTCCCTCCCCTCCCTTCGCTGGCCCCCTGCCGCTCCGCGACCAGTTCTGTGAGGTAGTGGCACTCGCAAAAACTGCCACAGTCCCGCCGCAAGCCTCCGTCCTATTTGTTTTGGTAATGTCCGAGAATCGCGGTCAGTAGAAAAACGTGAGTGTCGCGGAATGTCAGCGGTGTCAATACAGTGGTGTCGCGAGTGTCCAGTGTCGGTTATGTAGTGTCGGCGGGAGATGTCGCGTGCAACAACATGCTCGCCGTCCGCCATGCGAAGGTATACCTCTACATATCATACTGTCACCAACCAGGTCTAAAGGGCGCTCACTGTAGCCTGCGGTCAATTCCTAGTTTACTTCATTACTGTAACTATTGGAGCTGTTGACGATCGAACAACTGGATATCGTTCTTTTTTAACAGAATTTTATTTGCGATTGATGATATTTTAGTAGGTAGTAATAAAATTATTCCAAATTATGAATCAGATGTAGGCGCAGAGTCAGGCTTCTTTTGGAACTTGCAAATTCTTTACTCATAACACGAACGTTGATCTAAATAATGTAGTCGTTGAGCCATCGATTTAAATATCTTGAGCACGATAAGTACCTCGCGTCAGTTTATACGTCGTGAACATGTGTTTAACGTAGGAACGCGCTAAAAGCTTGCGGCTCCATTTCACCGGGGGACCATCACTGGCGAGGAATATGGCTCCACTACTTACAATAATCTGCACAGATTACACCACAGTGTAGTGAATTTCACATCCTTAAAGAAAGAGGAACATCGTACAGTCTACGTATCCCGAGGGGAATGTAAAGGGATGTTACAAGCGCGTAACACAATGTTTATAGTCTGTGACTCCATAAAGCGGAGGCTCGAGAGTCGATAAATAAAGTGAAGCAGGAGGTAATACTGCTGCTTATCATCCGCGGGACATTAGGGGCAGCCGCGACTAAATGAGGCGGCACTAACAAAAGGAACCATGCAATAACCCCGAGCAATGGTGTGGAAACTCCGCGCAACTCCGCGCAAACGCCATGCAGATGACGTACTCATCGATTGCTTGATGATTTACTCATCAACCTAGCATTTTACAGAAAGAGATGTACTATCCTATCTAAATGCAACTGATTACGAAATCAGTGACTAGTGTTCCTGATTTAATAACGTGATGTATACTATCCTCTCACCAGAGAGGACAGATAGATCGCCTTCTCCACTTCTTTAAGTATATCCTTAATTTCTGCTCCGTTGAAGATAGTGGAACTATATTTGTTGCACGCGATTATTTTAGGAGATTTAATTTTGCTCAAACTTCAGGATATTCATCGGCATTTAATCGTGTCTGACTGTGCAGGATATAAATGAGCGGGACAGCCGACACTGACAGCTTAACGTGTTCGTCGAAGCACGAGGTCTCGGAGCGCATCGTATGACGTATTGAACAATGTTCGCTGTTTATTTACATAAGTTCTGTTTACACACATTACAAGAACATACAGAAATACCACTCCGAACAGTCCGTGGTAAGAAATGCGTATCGACATCCTACTATCCCAACTTACTTAATATTATAAAGGCGAAAGTAACTCTGTCTGTCTGTTACACTTTCATGGCTAAACCGCTTAACCGATCGTCATGAAATTTGGCAGATATATAGCCTAGGATATGGAGAAAGACATAGGCTACTTTTTTACGAGATAACCAACATCCACGCGGGTGGAGCCGCGGGTAAAAGCTGGCAATATTATAAATATGATAGTTTATGAGGATGGACGGATGGATGGATGTTTGTTACTCTTTCACGCAAAAACTACAGAACGGATTTGGATGAAATTTGGCACACAGGTAGTTTATAACCTGGATTAACAAATATAATAATTTTATCCCGGTATTACGTTCCCATGGGATAATTTTAGACTTCCACGAGCGCGAAGCCACTGGCAAAAGCTAAAAGTAAGTAATAAGGATGGACTAATAAGTCTGATTTTACCTGCTTTAACGAGGTATTGTTGTTCTATTCTTGTAATTATCCAAAGAAATTGGTGCATGTGGGGTGGATTTTCTGTAGTTCTCTGTACATTTTGAGTGACGACGCACAATGTGCTGTTCTGTCGAGTGCTAACGTTTTACGACACGATGTGCGAAAACAATAGGATGCACCGATATCATTTTATGGTTAAGGATGCAGTATTTAACATGAAAGATGATTTGTTTGATATTACCCTTAAATTTCCACGCGGACGAAGCCGCGGGCGGAAGCTAGTTACTTATGTATGGAAGTAAGTACTGGTACTGGTACTGGGTTGTTAACTTTTTATCTCTAGCCAAATAAAAAAAAAAGTAATTCTACAAAAACATCGGTCTGGTGGTCTATTCATATTTCAGATTTATTTTTCGAGTACCCACTTGGTACTTTTTCCGTGGCCGTCGCGTTGATACAAAGCTGGAGTTTTTGTTCGTTTGCTTGCGATGTGATAGTCATCAGCGGATGTAAACAAACAGAAGAGCGCGGGCTGGCACGGCTGGCGCGCGCCGACCAGAGAAAAACTTGCATAACTTAAAGCGTCCGACACCGGACATGGAACAATCGGTTAAGGATTTCTCCTTGAAATTAATAAAAATAAATTGTATAGTTGGCTAGACAAACTGCTGTTTAGAGGGGCAATTCTCGTAATTTTAAGAACGTTCACAGTTTGATCTCAGTATCAATCTGTCAAAAATACCTCGAGTTTCCATACATTTTTGACAAGTTTTTGACATTTGGTTGTCGCCGAGATGAGACTGCGACTAGATTTTTAACGTTTTTAATTACGAGAATTGGCCTTCTGATGTAAAGTTAAAGAATAATCTTGAATGCTGAATTAAAACTATGTAAACATATTTCATGAAAACAAAAATGTTGAGGATAATGATAAATTAATGTTTTATATTATATCTTGGAGCAGTGGTGGCCCAGTGGTAACGGCGCGACTTACCAGTTGTAGGTCGCAGGTTCAAACCCAGTCAGGCGCATTACTTTGTGTAAATTATTTCATCACCACTGCTCTCAAAACGGTGAAGGAAAACATCGTGAGGAAACCGGCATGTCCTAGAACCAACAATTCGAAGACGTGTGACATCTACCAACCCGCACTGGGCCCGCGTGGTGGATAATGGCCCACTCCCTTTCACTGAGAGGAGGCCTGTGTCCCAGCAGTGGGGACATTATATGCTGATAATGATCTTTATGATTATATCTTGCACGCTAGTTGCGTAACTCACTTGCAATCACAATCAGAAGGATTTTGAAGGTAATTAATAAAAAAATCCGTAAATATGTTTGAAACTGCTCGACATTGTTACTGAAACAACAAATGTTATTGAACTGTGATTTAAGACATTGTATGAAATTGTTCTACAAGTGTTGAACAAGCCTTTACACTATTACCCCGCTGATTACCCTACGGGATACTCAGTAATTATTAACAGAAAGCTTACAAGAAACCAACTGGACAAATCTGTAATCTTATATCCTGACTTTCTGAAGCCTTAAAATGACGAAAAAGTCACCTTTATCAAGATTTATTATTCTTAGAAACTCTATAAGCTATAAGCAAACCGAATGTGTAACTATGTTCTTCCAGTATTTGTATTATTCTAGTCAGCAAAACAGGAATTGTACGTAATTTAAAGTAGAACCTAAACAAGCTAAACTTGAGTTTGTGTCATGTTCTGATACAGACTGTTTGTTTAGGACAAGCACTGATGTCACGTGATGTATGTAGCTGATACAGACTGACTAGATTTAGATGAGGGTGAACGTGTTCTGAATGAGGCTTTATGGTATACAATTAAGGAGTTATAATGCTTTTACATAATTCTTTTATGCCTACATTGACGAGTTTTTCAAAGCTTAACTTATCGGAAAGCTTACAAGAAAGCAACTGAACAAATCTGTAATCTTATTTTCTGACTTCGGACTGCACAGTTCTAGGGCTGTAGGTCTGTGCAGAAAACCTCAAACGGCGAAAACTTTCCAATCTTATTCTGGAGTTATATATTCGAGCCGTTTGGGGTTGAAATACTAGGGCTATTGGGTCTGAGTGCCCACTTAGTTTTTCAAGACATCGCCAAGCGGTTGGTATACTCTTTACATGACCAGAGGGCTGGACTATTTTTGGCCAAAGAATCAGTATCGCCATACAAAGTGGCAATGCTAACAACCTTTGGGGCCCTTTATCTATTGAGAACGATGCGGGCGAATTTTTGCCTTTACATATTAGGTATTAGTATTATTTTATGTCGGTTAGCCTATAGGTATATGTATACTTAGCTTTTTGAATCAAAATTTGTATAATCAAGCTTAACTGTATAAATATATACGGTTTTTCACTTAATCGACACGGGAATCGAATCCAGGACCTCCTCAGCATTAGCGCTTGCGATCACGAGACTAACAAGGTAGTCAAGTATTGTAGTGGATTAACATAGTAGAAGAATCTGGAAATGGAAATGAAAGTACCCAGCAGGCATAGCATGACGTTTTCTATTTCTACGAAGAATAGACACTGCTTTTTCAATACAAAGTGGCATTTCGTTTATCCATTTTTGACATCGTACCGTAGGTATCCTTCTACAATCTGTCATTTTGTCTTTCATTTCTAAAAGATCGTTCGATCGGGTCCTTAAAAATATAGACTATTTCAGAAGAATATTTCTTCCCAAACTGTCAAAGTCACGCTGACAACAAACTTTCTACTCGACGGCCACAAAGTATATATGATTATCTACAAAATCATGATTCGTTTAGAACGCATAACTGTGATAATTAATAAAAAAAACAGAGCTATCTTCTCCTATTGTACATCATTTAGTTAATAATTATGTCTATTCTTCCGTCGACAAATCGGTGCTCATGTTAAGCTTGCAGGTAGTGATGCATGGTGTTGGTGCAAGAGGAGAGAAGACCTCGATACCCAAGTGCTAAAACCAAATCTCATGAATCAATATTATTTGCCTCCTCGGCAACGTTACGATTCGGTCTTTCAAGGAGCTCTTTTCATAATATGCGAGTCAAGAGAGCAAACCGATTTCCGACCCTTTTAGAGGACCTCCATCGACCCTTATAGCATTGTTAGCCACATGTGTCCGAGTGGAGCACAGAGCTGCTGTACTCGCGGGGACGAGGAGTCATTAACCAGTGCGCTGACAGGACAAAGCGCATAAATACGGCGGGGGCGAGTGAACGAGCGAGTCGGGTGAACGAACTGAACGCAGCACAAACGCTCATTTGTACCTGCACTTTTACAATTATTTTTGCATAGGTGTGAAAGTGCGGGTGAGCTCTTTGTTTTAAATTCTCTAGGCTAAATTATATTTTCGGTCATGGGACACGATGTATGTTTTTCTTTATAGATTTAACAGAGAATTGTACTTACTTTGAAGTAAAGAAAATACAGCACTTGATAGGCTAATTTCAAGAATAATACATAGTCTTCATTTTATTTTTTCAACCAACTTTAAAATTTGACAAATTAAACAAAGGTATTATGTTAAATCCAATTACCAGCCTATAGTGACGCCTTCCTTATACACAACCAAATTCTATTTATATTTCTATTCTTGTTGAACAACCACAAACTCGTTTTGTTCTCCAAATTATTCGCATTCAACAAAAAATAAATGAATGATTACTTCCCCCCAGATCGTTCGATTGAACTTGGAAGTCGAAGTGATTATGGCTGAATGTCATGTGATCGGAATAGGCCATTCAGATCACAATGCGAGTATGATCACCGCGCGATGCCGACACGCGCTTCAGACGACCAAAAAGTGTTAACTGCTGTTAATAAGTTCCTATATAGATTATGTCATGCATCAGGGAAGCCACAGAAGGTTGACTACTCAAATAATGTTATCGCATGACGAGAACCTCATTAAAGCTGAAAAAGATTAACAGATCAAGTATCTTGACCTGACACGCAAGGTTGTCTACATGTGGGATGTGGATACAGCAGTCATTGTGGTGATACTCGTGACGGCCAGTGGCATAATAGCTAAGAGCCTCGACCAACACCTGATGAGGCTCTCGTTAGGCAGCTGGATCAAGGGTTTGACCCAGAGAGCGGTCCTTCTGAACATGGCGCGTACCGTTAGGAGATTTCTCTCTCAGCAGTCCTGATCACCGGTAGCTTGGACCCTGTTTCGGATACCGGTGGGCTACTATTTTCTTTTAAATGTTTTAAAAGAAATATTGTACATAATGTTTAAAAATATAATTCATATGATTTTTCAATGCAATAAAGGAAATAATAATATAATTTTATTTATTTCATAAAAAGTGGTACAGTCGGTTACAAAGAAGGATGCCAACTTAGGAATAGTTTACATCTGTGATGAAGTAACAGTACAAATGCACGAGCTGATGTCCTAGCTGGGCTACTTACAATAATTAGCGGGCGGCCATGCCTAAATCTATTTATATTGGATGGCAGTAGATTTACGTGATTGAACAATAGGAAAGAGTCTCATCGTAATCTCGTTAACTGTCCCGCCCGCGACCAAAATTGCCCGTAGCTACTCTGTGCTGCAAATATAAGAGCTTGTTGATGCTTTTAATTCTAGATTACAGAATACCCATTACATTTTCTGTCAGCTGTAAGATTAAAGGCTTCTTCAAAGAGGCGCGACGCGACAGCGCGATGACGCAACACTTGTAGAACACTTTTTATAAAAACTTCATGGAAATTGTTCTACAAGTGTTTGTAGAAGCTTTAATTCATACAGTGAGAAGATAATGACAGTACATTTGTATGCGATAGGAAAAAGCATACAACTCCAGTTCCAAATCTCAGTAGCCTTTTCTTTAGTGCAACTTGTGATTTTCACGCATTAGAGTGAATCATCTGTATATTCTCTCATCATCTCATCTCATCTCATCTCTATATGGGAGGGCAACCCCGCCATCCATATACGCAACACCGAAGACCTCGAGCGCCACCTCGGTACCCCGACTTGGACAACCCCTCAGTCCTCTCTATCAGCACAACTATGTGACTAAAAGTCACCTGGCAAGCAAACAGTACTTTTTTATTCTTACTAGTTGCAATTGTTTTTGTACCATGTTTCTCGATTTTTTTACTTTTCTCTCAATTTTTACTAATTTACTCTATAATTCAACCCATGCAAACTCACGATCTAGCTACTACTCAACAATTAGACGAACTCACACTCATAGTTTACTAAAAATACTTGCTATCACACTACATAGACTCATTGCACACCCACTCATTACTACACATATAACACTTACCCATCACACGCACACTCCCAAAATCTCACCCAAATGTGTTTGCCTGCATACATTCGCACAACATCAAGTCGCCGTGACTAAAACTTTTATGCCCAATCATAATTCAGCTTTTCTTAGTTACCATACCAATGGCGTTAATTGATATTATGCAAAATATAGATGAAATCACTACATTAGATTGTCACGACTTTGAAAACTTAGACGAATGCAGGAAACATATAAATGATTCCGAATCTAGTTTTAAAGTACTTACTTTTAACATCAGAAGCTATCAACGTAATTTTGACAACTTCTCAGTAGAATTAATTCGACTTGGTGTAGACATAGACGCTATCGTACTCACAGAATGTTGGCTCAGCGAAGGCTCGATTTTGGAAAATCTATCAGGTTATAATGTATTTCGAACAAACTCGCAAAACAACAAAAATGGTGGTTTAGTCGTATACACGAAAATCATCCATGATGTTACTTTAATCGAACCTACAATACAGGATACAGATAGCATTCTCTTTATTCTGAACAATAAAGTAGCCATACTGGGGCTATATCGATCACCGTCTTTTACTAATCTCACAAATTTTATCGCTACCTTAGACACTTTCCTTAAAACGTTAAATTTGTATCCAACTGTAATTATTACCGGAGATATAAACATAGACATATGTTGCATCACAAATAATAAACACCACGAGTAGATGTGCCTTATGGCTTCGTATGGCCTACTACCTGTCATAACCAAACCCACTAGACAAAAAGCTTGTCTTGATCACATATTTGTCAAAAGTAATACCAGACCCAAAGGGATAGTATGCAAAAGCTCTATCACAGATCACGATATAGTAATGGCCCACATCCCTCTCAAACAAAGATCCAATAGACTTAATAAAGATCGCTGGGTATCTAAATTAAACGAGGAAGATTTAGCCACAGACTTAGCCAAAATTAACTGGACTGACACTCTTAACCAACAATGTGTGGCCTCTGCCGCATCCTCTTTCACCGGCATCCTTGCAAACCTAATAGAAGCACACACACTCAAAGTCAAAATTCCCCGCAGCAAACGAAACATTCAGCCCTGGATCACACCCGGACTTATGAGGTGTATAAGTCACCGCGACAGGCTACATCTATCACTAAGATCTGACCCCGAAAACGAGACAAAAAAACTAATCTACCACCGTTATAAAAACTTCTGCAATAATCTCTTACGAAAACTTAGAATTGAATACGACAGTCGACAAATCCAAGAAAATTACAAAAACTCTCAAAAGCTTTGGAAAGTTCTCAAGTCAATGTACGACCCTGGATGCCAACGGAACAATACATGCAAATTAGTAACAGGTTCACCTGACCCTGTCGAGTCCCTCAATAAATGCAACTCCTATTTCACATCCGTAGGTAAAAACCTGGCTGCTACCATACTGGCAAGACTATCAGAAACTCAGTCATCCCTCACGAGCAATTACTCATCACCAAATACGTCACCTTTTGCCTTCTTTCTACATCCCACTGACGAAACAGAAATTACGAACTTCATTAATCAGTTGAAGAACGATAGCTCCCCAGGTCCCGACAAAATCAGTGTAAGACTCTTGAAGAAAATACAAAACCTAATTATAACACCTCTGACCCACCTGATTAACCTCAGCCTAGAAACGGGAGTATTTCCCGAACAGTGGAAGGTTGCAGCAGTAAGCCCTATACATAAAAGTGGTCCTAAAAACAAACCAGAAAACTATAGACCAATAGCACTTCTTAGTATATTATCCAAAATCCTGGAAAAGGTGGTTAACACCCGTCTTGTAAATTTTCTTGAAAAATATCATCTGATTTCAGAGCGACAATTTGGCTTTAGAAAAGGGAAATCAACTGAAGATGCGGCCTCGCTACTTACAAACTCCATATCAACAATTATAGAAAAAGGTGAGCGCTGCATGGCGGTCTTTTTAGACCTAGCTAAAGCGTTCGACACAATTTCAACAGATCTACTACTTAAAAAACTAGACACAATAGGAATAAAGGGAAAACCACTCGAATGGTTTCACAGCTACCTCACCAATCGCCGACAATATGTTAAATCTGGCGAACACTCAAGTGGTCAACTTCCTACCAATTTTGGAGTTCCACAAGGTAGCTTACTAGGCCCAACACTTTTCATAATCTACATGAACGATATACTGAACCTCACTCTTCCAAACGCAGAACTAATATCTTACGCAGACGATACGGTTATTACATTCCACGCACCTACCTGGGAACAGGTCTACTGCCTTGCAGAAGAAGGATTAGCAACAGTAGCGCAAACACTCGACCGTAACTTACTCACACTCAATATAAAGAAAACAAAACTTATAACATTTTCCAAAACACATTTATCTAGCCCTCCTCCCAATCTAGCTTTGAAATTCCACACATGCCAGAACCAACCGCACACATCACGCGAAAACTGCTCATGCGACTGTATCAACCGGACACAATCTATTCGTTACTTAGGTCTACTCATTGACGAACATCTTTCATTTAAAGCCCATATTCAATTTCTTTCTGGCCGAGTAAGGAAACTTATACATGTAATAAAGAAGCTAAGAGACCGCACTCCAAAAGACATCCTACGTATGGTTTATTTTGCAATATGCCAGTCCATCTTACAATACGGCGTATCTATTTGGGGTGGAGCTGGAAAAACTATAATGATTGAGCTTGAAAGAGCCCAGAGAGCTGTTATAAAAGTTTTATTAAAAAAACCATTTTTTTACTCCACTGACTCCCTGTACAACGAGTTCCAAGTTCTACGTGTCCGCCAACTATTTATTCTCAATGCTTACCTGCGCATACACAAAACCTTAAAAATCCGACCTGACTACCACTCATTGACTTCCAAACGTGTCTTTCACATTCCGCTACAACGAACCACATCTCTCCTAACAAGACGCTGTCCCGCCTATTTACACACTTTTGTGTATAACAAGGTCACCACCAGTTTGCCTTGTGACCCTAAAGAATTCTCACTCCCCGCATGCAAAAATGTTGTCAAACAATGGCTATTAGGTCTTTCATACGATGAATCGGAAAATATTCTCACTTCACTCAACCCACACTCGGAATCCTACTCTCACCACAGACACTGACACTTCACACACCACACGCGTTCACTCGCACACACTAACACGGATACACACTAACACACTCACACCTTATTTTTGATTTCCAAACATTTTAACATTTTATTTTTATTATTGATAGTTTATATTTGTTTTAGTTTGTTTAACATTTAATTTTTGATTGTTTACTTGTTCACTTTATTTTAAATTGTTTAATATTTTAGTTTTATGCGTTGCTTAGTACAAATTAAGCTTTATTTTTTGTTTGTTTTATGTATAATTTACGATTTAAGTTTCACTCTCACTTTGATCTCAATTTTCATTTAATTTCGTTTTATATAATCGTTTGCAATTACGTACCCATTGTCACCTTAAACTCCAGTGGTAAATAGCACTATGTCTCAAAACTCTGGTCCCTAAGATACAGGCACCGCCTAGTTTGGGGTCCGCCGTAAAGACCAAAACGAAAATCACTAATAGTTACGTACCAACATTAAGTTATGTTAATCATAAGGTAATAATTGTAACATTGGTTCAATAAATTTATTCTTATTCTTATTCTGTCCGATGTCCATGATTTGTATTCAAACCGATCGAGTTAATACATGTTATTATAAACGATATCGCGGACAAACACAAACTAGTTGGCCAGAGGTTGTTGCTCGGGTTACAGAACTCAGTCATCCCTCACGAGCAATTACTCATCACCAAATACGTCACCTTTTGCCTTCTTTCTACATCCCACTGACGAAACAGAAATTACGAACTTCATTAATCAGTTGAAGAACGATAGCTCCCCAGGTCCCGACAAAATCAGTGTAAGACTCTTGAAGAAAATACAAAACCTAATTATAACACCTCTGACCCACCTGATTAACCTCAGCCTAGAAACGGGAGTATTTCCCGAACAGTGGAAGGTTGCAGCAGTAAGCCCTATACATAAAAGTGGTCCTAAAAACAAACCAGAAAACTATAGACCAATAGCACTTCTTAGTATATTATCCAAAATCCTGGAAAAGGTGGTTAACACCCGTCTTGTAAATTTTCTTGAAAAATATCATCTGATTTCAGAGCGACAATTTGGCTTTAGAAAAGGGAAATCAACTGAAGATGCGGCCTCGCTACTTACAAACTCCATATCAACAATTATAGAAAAAGGTGAGCGCTGCATGGCGGTCTTTTTAGACCTAGCTAAAGCGTTCGACACAATTTCAACAGATCTACTACTTAAAAAACTAGACACAATAGGAATAAAGGGAAAACCACTCGAATGGTTTCACAGCTACCTCACCAATCGCCGACAATATGTTAAATCTGGCGAACACTCAAGTGGTCAACTTCCTACCAATTTTGGAGTTCCACAAGGTAGCTTACTAGGCCCAACACTTTTCATAATCTACATGAACGATATACTGAACCTCACTCTTCCAAACGCAGAACTAATATCTTACGCAGACGATACGGTTATTACATTCCACGCACCTACCTGGGAACAGGTCTACTGCCTTGCAGAAGAAGGATTAGCAACAGTAGCGCAAACACTCGACCGTAACTTACTCACACTCAATATAAAGAAAACAAAACTTATAACATTTTCCAAAACACATTTATCTAGCCCTCCTCCCAATCTAGCTTTGAAATTCCACACATGCCAGAACCAACCGCACACATCACGCGAAAACTGCTCATGCGACTGTATCAACCGGACACAATCTATTCGTTACTTAGGTCTACTCATTGACGAACATCTTTCATTTAAAGCCCATATTCAATTTCTTTCTGGCCGAGTAAGGAAACTTATACATGTAATAAAGAAGCTAAGAGACCGCACTCCAAAAGACATCCTACGTATGGTTTATTTTGCAATATGCCAGTCCATCATACAATATGGCGTATCTATTTGGGGTGGAGCTGGAAAAACTATAATGATTGAGCTTGAAAGAGCCCAGAGAGCTGTTATAAAAGTTTTATTAAAAAAACCATTTTTTTACTCCACTGACTCCCTGTACAACGAGTTCCAAGTTCTACGTGTCCGCCAACTATTTATTCTCAATGCTTACCTGCGCATACACAAAACCTTAAAAATCCGACCTGACTACCACTCATTGACTTCCAAACGTGTCTTTCACATTCCGCTACAACGAACCACATCTCTCCTAACAAGACGCTGTCCCGCCTATTTACACACTTTTGTGTATAACAAGGTCACCACCAGTTTGCCTTGTGACCCTAAAGAATTCTCACTCCCCACATGCAAAAATGTTGTCAAACAATGGCTATTAGGTCTTTCATACGATGAATCGGAAAACATTCTCACTTCACTCAACCCACACTCGGAATCCTACTCTCACCACAGACACTGACACTTCACACACCACACGCGTACACTCGCACACACTAACACGGATACACACTAACACACTCACACCTTATTTTTGATTTCCAAACATTTTAACATTTTATTTTTATTATTGATAGTTTATATTTGTTTTAGATTGTTTAACATTTAATTTTTGATTGTTTACTTGTTCACTTTATTTTAAATTGTTTAATATTTTAGTTTTATGCGTTGCTTAGTACAAATTAAGCTTTATTTTTTGATTGTTTTATGTATAATTTACGATTTAAGTTTCACTCTCACTTTAATCTCAATTTTCATTTAATTTCGTTTTATATAATCGTTTGCAATTACGTACCCATTGTCACCTTAAACTCCAGTGGTAAATAGCACTATGTCTCAAAACTCTGGTCCCCAAGATACAGGCACCGCCTAGTTTGGGGTCCGCCGTAAAGACCAAAACGAAAATCACTAATAGTTACGTACCAACATCCTAAGTTATGTTAATCATAAGGTAATAATTGTAACATTGGTTCAATAAATTTATTCTTATTCTTATTCTTATTATTAAATTGTAATCACTGTTATTGGGATTTAAGGATGAAGAATGTTTATTGTTTGGTTGTAAACCTGCTCGGCTTTGCGGGAAAAAATTGCAAATAGATTACTTATTTATTTTGTGTAAATTATTTATTTTTCCATAATTGAAATGATTGATGTGTATTGGAAGTGTGACTGCTGATTACAAGGTGGACCAGTGTTTTTCTGTGATTGCCCAATTGTTCAATTAGCTTGCTCCCATGAGACAGAACATCACCGCGGCGAGGCGAACTTTCGTACAACAACCTGTTTTCGGCGAATTCAGGAGCGTTTTTTTATGTAATAATGTACAGTAGGTATCTAGATACCTATTTATAAGAGATCTCTCATCATAACTTTATCACAAAGTTGTATTATTATGAGTTGATAAGAACTTGCTATGACGGAGACTTTTACTTTCGTACTTATTCGTGGAATGAAACGTAACCTGTATCTAAATTATTATTGCGAGGATAATGATCTTGAAACGCGTCAAGGGCGCACTTGAACTCGACCCTGCCTCCCACTTACTGAATAAACATAAATTCGAACTCTATGTTGCTCGGAATAGGGTTCAAAACCATAGTTCATCGCTAATGTCGTTAATGTGACATGCTGCGAAATTGTACAGAAGGCCCAATGTGAAAAATGCGAAAAGATGTGAAATTGTCAACACTTTATATTTTACTACAAATGCTTTACCAGAACTAAACTAGCCATCGAATGGTAATCGTTATATGTGAAATATGTGAAACTAGTATTAAAAACAACTTCACGCCGGTGTTTCCCGAAGAGGTAGCCACACCAACTGAAATGTCGTTAGTAATGTTGGAGACCCATCTGGTACATACATAATGGAATGAAAGGGCTGAGGTCAGAAAAGTAAAACAGATGTTTATTATTTAAATAAACGAGAAAAGCAAATATAAGTATGTAAATACGTCTTTGAACAACACGTCTTCTCGTTTTGCGTCCTTCATCAAACTTCCTGTCATTCTACTTTTTTAAATATCTTATCATCCTAAGCATAGACCTTTGGCATACGTCATCTGTCTCACTTACACCTTAGCAGCTCTTTCACACCAGTCATGCATTTATTAACGTTCCATTATACATTGCCATTAACTGGCGCAAATCCAGACTCTGTGCATCTGGAAAAATTCTAAATCGAAAAACCGGGGAATTAAGCCTACGCCCATCGCCAGGCTCGCTCGTGACTGGCCAGCAACACAATCAGTGCTTCCTTATCTGTTGTTACTAGCAGTGGACCTTCCGTGTAGTGTGCTGTAGTATGAAGTACGGATGGACACAGCGGCGCGCGTCGCGCTGCGCTTGCGTGGGTGCGCGCGCGCCACCGAAGGCCGCTCGACCGGTCGCGCGGACTTCCATTGTTTTAGGGGTAACTGTAAGTTTGGAAGCAATATAAGGAAGTTAAGTACGTCTTGTACACGGGGTCAAATTAAATTAGCTAGCGGAACTGCGAAGACGTGATGGATATCGATCACCATCATCTGCCTAGCCTTTTCCCAAATATGTTGGGGTCGGCTTCCAGTCTAACCGGATGCAGCTGAATACCAGTATTTTAAAATAAAAAAAAATAAAAAAAACATGGAGCGACTACCTATCTGACCTCAACAACCCAGTTACTGGGTAACACGATACCCCTTGGTTGACTGGTTGTCTGACTTTCGGGCTTCTGGCGACTCGTAACGACTGTCAAAGATGCACAAATGATAGCCGGGATCATCGGCTTAACGTGCTTTCCGAGGCACGGAGGGGTCTTGGTATATAAAGATGGTCACCCATCCACGGACCAACCACGTCAAGAGTAGCTTAACCTGAACGATTGACCCGTGCGGCTATTATTACTTGGCCACGAGCCCCTCTAATCGATATCCAATCAATCACGGTAAAACAAAAAAACAGGTCAAGTGCGTGTCGTACCACGCACAATAAAGGGTTCCGTAGTTGGGATGAATTTATCCCAAAAACAAACTTAACTACGTAGTTCAAAAAATATTTCCCATACATCGGTATATTTTCCAACTGAAAATTCAAGTTTGAAAACCCTTCTATCTTCTAGAACTTATTCTTCTATTTTTTATATAAAACTACAAATTCTTGCCATTCTCGGATTTTCTTAATTACTTGTGCTGTGAGATCTTGCTTCTCGATAAATTTCATGATTCCAGCTCAACGGGAAATACCCTATAGATTTTAATTTATTTGCGAGTAAATACGTCACGTAAATGCCCGTATTTTTTTATTGTGTTGACTTTGAAGCTTGATTTTTCAAGAGTTCCAAGAGACCGAACACCTACGAATTTTTTTTTTATTATTAATACGTATTTGATATTAATTTCAACTTAATACATTCATGCGTTCCTCAGGAAATGTGTTTTGATAGACAGACGGTCGGACAACGAACTGATTTGTGTTTTCCTTTTTAGGTACGGAACCCTATAAACTCTTAAGTTCAAGTAGGTACACGGTAGGTAAACGGTCGCTGGTAGTGTAGTTAGGTACTTGAGATTATGAAGTTAAAAATCTGTTTTTTTTTTGGATTATAACGATAACGATACCCATCACAACTATGACGTTACGTCGGGTAATGTAATTTGACCCTGTATAAATATTCAGGTACAAGGGGTATCGTATTATGCAGTAACTGGGTTGTGGATGTCAGATAGGCAGTCGTTTCATGTAAAATACTGGTATTCAGCAGCATCCGGTTAGACTGGAAGCTGACCCCAACTTTGATGGGAAAAGGCTAAGCAGATGATGATAAATACTCAGGTACTTCTTTCATTACTCCGTGGTACTAGGTATAAAATAAATAATAGTTTAAAAAACTAAAAACCACGCTTTTTAATTGAATTAAATTATTTTCTCCTTTTTTAGTTTGGTTTTTAAAGCGTGTTTTTTAGTTTTTAAACTATTATTTATTTTCTATTTTTTAGTTCTGCTAACTACAAAAACGTGTTTTTTTCCGTTTTTTTTTTCATTTTTCTCATTTTTTTTTAAAATGATTGTATTGTCATTGGTCCTCGATAAGTTTACACAGTTTCAATGAAATCTGACCGTTTAAAGTGGGTCAAAATCGCGCTCGAAGGAGTCGGTTACATACAAACAAACATACAAGTGAAGCTAATATAAAGGGCGTAATAATAAGGGAATATTCGTAAGTCAACAAAAATCAATTAAGGGCGAATTTCACCAAATTTTTATACCTAGAATAAATCTTATCCTGCAAATAAATTTTGAATTTTTGACAGTTTTTCCATACTAGAACTGTCAGTCATCAATTTTATTCCACGGATAACAGATATTTGACTTTGATAAAATCAGCCCTAAGTTGCATAATTTATGCGATGAACCTTTGAACTTCACGGACGAATAAGTGAAAATTAATAGGATCGTATCAGCTTAAGCTTCCTATCCTTAACCGTATTGAAAGGATATATGTAAGATGATTATACCCCACTGTATAAATAAACTAGTTAATTACTGATCGATGTTAGACCATAAATATACGATCACTCGAAAAAACATTCAAATTATGAATCTTGAAGACTACAAGCATCCTTAAAACCTTAATATGATTCCTTCAAATAATGTACTTTAGACTACTTAAGCATCTTGAATATCTTTAGAAGCAGAATTTCAAGTACGTACTATCAATACGTTGATACTTCGATATTCAGTCACGCGCGGCGGTGGAACATCACAGAGACACATAGGGAAAGATTTTTATGATAATTTGATATGTTTGCTCTATTAAGTTAGTAAGAGACATGATTCTATTCTCGTCATGTTCAGCTTAATGGGGCATGATATTCGCGGGGTGACAGGGGGGCACGGTGTGAAGAAAGGGGGTGGAGGGAATGCTTCTGATCATTACATAGCTCATTAGGTTCATTTATAGTCATTTATCTTTTCATACACGCATCGATTATGTGAGGCGCGGAGACAATGTGCTGGGAAGTAGGGCCTAGAGCACACAGACATAGGAGTAGAAGGATTAAAAACATCTACAGTTGTATATTGTCTGGTATGTTCTTTGAAAATAGAGTGGGTGACTTCTTTTCCGTTCTGAGAAGAGCAAGAGCTTCATTTCGAACACGATTGCTTAACTGTAAAAATAATATTATAACCACTGTATTCCGTACAATTTTCGTGACTAGAACCGAATTGTTCAATCTCAGCATTGACTATGACGTAATCAAGTAATAATAATGACGAATTAATTTATCTAATGTAATTTATCAAAAATAATTATCTAATAATAATATCTAATGTATAAACTTATTAATTTAATTTAATTTAATCTATAATAATTTGTAATACCTAAAATACCTACTTAATATAACTTAGTAATAACAATATATCTGCTTATTTATGACATGTAGTCACTATGGGTGAAATGTATTTGTGTGTACTTACTTATACAATGCCTGAAATCAAAATGATTTGTTTTTTTTTTTATTGTACAGATTTAGTTAGTATTGATTGTTGAATCGAAAAGTGTCTCTTTTTGTCTGTTTGTGTAAAATTTTTAATTCTATTTTTTTGGTATATTGGCGTGTGCTAGTTGACAATTATGGCAAATATTTTAATTTTGTCTTTCGTAACGTTTATTACGTTCCTACCATTGTATAGAATCAAGTTCTTCTAACTTTACAGACAGCTGTGCTGCTGGGGAGTTTGTTGCGCTACTTCTTCCCAGCTAAAGCACTAGGAAGTGGTGAAGGACGGGCGTTTTTGGGGACTCTTTTATCTAATTTTGACGTTAAAAAAGTCACACAGCCTAGTTTGAATAAATGACTTTTGATTTTGAGTGATTTTGAGATCCCTACTAATATTACAAATGCGAAAGTAACTCTGGTTGTTACGCTTAACGCCTAAACCGCTGAACCGATCGCCATGAACTTTAGCAGAGATATAGCCTGGGATATGGAGAAGGCCATAGGCTACTTTTTTATGCGATAACCGACATCTACGGGGGGCGAAGCCGCGGGCAACAGCTAGTGATAATATAATTTAAATAAGCAACTTTCGGTACAGCAAGAACAAAACAAAATTCAAGTAACTTGTGTAACTAACCTTTTCAACTGGGGAGCATTATAAATACTACCATCAATCGTACTATTCACATTTAAATAGCTGAGTATTAACGGCCGATAAGCGCAAAAGTCGCAGATATACTAAAAGCATTGCCAGTGATACTCTCTGCGATTAATCCCGTGATTCAATTAATCGTATTAATGTTGCAGAGCGTGTTGCGACTCTTTGTGAGCGTAATCTGCGTCGCAATGAATTCGGTCAATTTGATCGTATCAACAGGTTATAAAGGCTGTTCGTTAACGCTCACTCGTCTACTCGTGACGTCACGGTAGTTCGCGAGCGCCTCATTGGTCACCCCCTGCTGACTGTCGGAGTGTTTTATGAGATACTTCTAGAAGCAGTAGGGGACTTTAATCAATGTCCGGAAAGAACGGGATTGATTTTTTATAGCAGCTGCCCACTGGACATAACCGTAAAACTAAAGCGTATGTATCTTTCTCGCTTGCTAACAGCCAGTTGCAGAAACGAACTTTAACTTTTAAAACCGCCATTAAATTCTAATCTTCCATTAAGTTGTTGCAGAAAGCAACATTTGAATTAATTTTAATGGTTCTTTAATTTTAAATAATGAAATGTCAAATGAGCAATCTGTCACAGTTTTGTTGCACAAAGGCCCCTCGCCCACGGCGACTATTTGTAGCGATGCTGCTGCGCGTTTTGTAAACGCGCTTCTGCATCGCTACTACCGCGCGTTAGTCGCGTTTGCAACGTGCGAAACAGCTGAAAGAAGAAAGAAGCCTAATGAGATCGCGACTGAAGTGCGACAGCATCGCGATCGTAGCGGTACAAAATCTGGGCGTAGGTACTTAGCCAGCGACAGCATCGCGGCTGTATCGATACACATGCGCGACAGCATCGCTACTACAGCGCTACAAAAAGTCGCCGTGGACGAGGCCTCAAAGCAAGCACCATTAGGGCCTCAAAGTTGCTTTGTGCAAAATTGAAATTATTAGCGTTAATGATCCATTACGTAATGTGGGATTAATACTTGTCTTTGTGCAACTGGATATAAATCTGAATAAAATAAAAGCGAACATTATCTTCCTTATTACGAAAGTCCACGTAAGATTAAGCACTGGCTCCCATGCTATTGTCATCCGTTCAGGAATTTCACCATTTTTCACATTGTAAGGTTTAACTTGTATGTGCGATCGGTATTCGACCCCTGAGTTCGGTCGGCGTGTTTGCAAGGCTAGGCATTTAACTGTGCTGCCAGTGAGACGTATGGAAAGCGATAACTCTCGCGAACAAGCGAGTCCGCATAAATCATAGAGTGCCATGAGTCCCGAGCGGGCTCGCGCCTGTACCACGAGATAAAGAAGTTTGAAAGGGTTTGTATAATCGTATTTTCGTTTCAATGGAAAGAGGAAGCTTCAAATTATTGTTGGTGCTTAAGTAGGTACACGGTTAAGGAAAATCGGCCAAAACTGAATGGAACTCTATATAAAGATCCCATAATATCATGCTTGTATTGTGCCCTCATTTCAGGAGTAGGCAGCGACCTTTCGCTGCCGGCCGTTGTCGACTCAATGGTCGACAACGAGGAGTCTTGGGACACGGTGGTATCCTTCTGCGAAACAGTAATATCGCAGAAGGAGGCTGCGGAGAGGGAGCGGGAGGTTGCTTCCGCTAACCCGATCCGCAGAAGACGCACCGGGCATCGGCGAAGGGCGGATAACGCCCTCTTCTAGCCCCCCTAAATCGGTCCAGGGCGACGGATCTGGGGAAATCCGTCACCCTCTATTCTTTGGACCCGAGATGGCGGCGCGTAGTGTTCTACGCGCGCCTCTATATGATGTAAGGGGAGTTTATCACCTTACTCCCCCCCCTAATGCGAGGTGGCCCGCAGAGGCGGGCTGGCACTAGCCGGGGATTGCGGAAGTCGCATTTTAGATCTCGTGATCCCCGGTTCTAGTGTGAGACGGAACATCGGGATGGTTTTAGTTAGTAAGAGTCTGACAGACCACTCCGCCCTCCCCAGGGCGGAGGACATCCATGAGGATTTCCCCCGTACTCAAAAAAAAAAAGAAAGGTTAGGTTAGTATTCCCCGAGAGATTAGGCAGAGGTGTACCTACTCACATTTCGCAAAATGATTTAGGTAATCTTAAGAATTTTCAAGAAAACTCGACAAATGTCACACTCAAACCCGGCATTAGTTGCCCCATTTAATATAGGTCCTACGACATGGGGCAACCTTAGTTAGAAATAAGAAAGCGCCACACTATCTAACTATTGTCATTAGGAGTTAGCTTCGTTAGTTGAAAACTTCGCTCCGTGAAGGCAAGCGTGACACTTCACAGTTTACCCCACGCCTCATAATTTTCAGCATTTTAACGTTCCCACTGCTGGGACATAAGCGTCCTTTCTGTGAGAGGGAGTGGGCCATAATCCACCACGCGGGCCCAGTGTGGGTTGGTGGATGTCTGTCGTTGTATTTTTGGTTCTAAGACATTCCGGTTCCCTCACGATGTTTTCCTTCACCGTTTTGAGAGCAGTGGGGATGAAATTATTTACATAAAGTGCCTGCCTGAATTCGAACACACGACCTACAACTCGTAAGTCAGAGCCGTTACCAATGAGCCAGCACTCCTCCCATGACGATGTAACTCCATATAATCATAATATTTATTGTTGCATATCGCGCGTCGCCCGCCGCTCGTAAACGCGCGCGTCACGCGTCTCTTTACTGCCGCGGCGCGATAACGCGGTGGTGCGTTCGTACGAACGCGCGGGTTTACGACGCGCGTCGTATTACCTGCCGCGATGATATTGTTTTGGCACAATCTCGATTGAGCCCTTCGTTATGTTGTGCCGCCGATCAAAGAAACAAGGGGATGTGTCGTATACATTATATTGTTGTAGGGTTTTCTCTTATTTGGATATTGCAGGGAAACACTATTTTCTTGTATTTGTAGTCCGCACGGCATAGTGTGAGCAGTGGTGGCCCAGTGGTAACAGCCGCGACTTACGAGATGCAGGTCGCAGGTTCGAACCCAGACAGGCGCTGTTGTGTATATCATCTCATCACCACTGCTCTCAAAACGGTGAAGGAAAACATCGTGAGGAAACCGGCATGTCCTAGAACCAAAAAATTCGAAGACATGTGATATCTACCAACCTGCACTGGGCCCGCGTGGGAGGGAGCGGCTATGTCCCAGCAGTGGGAACATTATAGGCTGATTATGTACGGCATAGTGTTGCTTTGTACCGTTTTCAACTGTCAAAAAAAGGAAATTTCTATTTAACTAATTTCCATGAATGGACAAAATGTTCTCTCTACTGCAAACTACAGATTTCTTCACTAGCCAGACTACAGAGACACTTGGCCGGCTCTTATGCTATGTTAAGGCAGAGAAGCCTCCACATCTGCACCTTCAGTGTTCTGTCTCATTGTATTAGTTCCACACAAGCGTCACGTGGAGGCTGTAATTTTTCCAGACTGCCTCCAATATGATTATGTCACTACACACAGAATTACAGAAGGTCGTATTTTGAAATTAAGTAAAATATTTAAGATTAGGTTGAAGTTTTCGTAGTAAACAGACAGCTTTCAAAACCTTTGTACACATGTACCGAGGTTTTAATTATAAACGAAAACAAATCGCAAATGAATAAATGTGGTTAAGGCGGTGATTTCTTGAAACCGCTCAAAAAGGTTATTTTTTAAACCAGTGTATCTCTTTAACCGTAAATAGTTTTGAACGCAAAAAAATATGTGATATTTTCAAGTCTTTTTGCAAACAGTGATGGAACTCAAAACATTATTAAACATACTATATTGCATCAAAAAAAACACCAAAGTCACGTCTTAATTATCTTTAAAACCAGTTTATCCCTTCAATAACAATTATAATTATAATTAAAAATTTACCATAAAATTCCAAATGCCAAACTACATCCAGTGATCGATTATTTATGATTAAATAGTTAATATCTAATTTTATACGTTTTTTTTTGCATTTTTACGACAATGCTTGCTCATTTATTGTTCGAATTTATTGCAACAGATTTTAACCCGTATCGGATTGCAATAAGAACTATTATTGCTCATAACGACAATATTACCAATAACACAAGTTACCAGGGTCTTAAAGAAACAAATTCATTTATTTGGGAAAAGTTGTTTTATGAAATGTATTGAAATAACAAGATGGCAGTGTTCGTTTTTGGCATAGATTTTGGCCACGCGTTAAAAGAATCTTGAATGTTTTTTTTTCAGCTTACCTTTTTAACGTTTACCTATATAATTTTTCTTCCCGTTGGGCAACAGAAGAAATAATATGTAGTACATTCTATGGAGTGGTCCTTCTGCGTAACTATGAAGTAGCAATGGTCTGGGGATTCCCTCTCGCCGCAAATTGGCCGCGCGCCCCGAACGTCCTTGACTCAACTCAACTTGATATTCTCGCCAGTACAGTAAGAACAAACTATTAACTTAGCTCCTCTTACATACCTATCTTCATTTCTGGCACTTTGACGTAGCTCGTCTTTGTATACAATATATTAGTAAGCGTCGGTTGAATATAGAATTGGTATATTTGTCACATTTGACTAGGAGTACGTGGGAGACGGAATAAATCACATATTTTAGCATTTTTTTGTATAATTTGCAAGTCAATATGGAATAATTTGTGAATGTAGCTCGTTTCGTGTTACACGACTTCTTTATTTCTACTTGATGAAGTGTTATTACTCGTTTTTAGACTTAATGGTAATGTAAAACAACCATCTCGTATTATGTAGATTTGATTATCATACGCTTACAGCTAAATACCAATGTCCTAGATCAATGTTATAGCCATTAATGTCACCAGCTCACGTGGCTTATAAATAGATACAAAATAGGTAGCCTACTGGAGCCATTAGCATCAAACGCTGGCGATTCGAACGAATTAAATTTATTTTGTGGGCCTTTCGACAATCCTAGAAATACGTATTAGAAACTGGCATGTTTTGAATTTTGTGCAATAAAACTAGTTTGTTTTTCTACCTATTATCTAGTATGAAACATATTATTTTTTTCTTAAATACATATGGCACGTTATGAATTCTATGCTATAAAGTTAAGACAAAAGTACATTACCGCACAGACGTGATAATAGTAAAATATTTTGAAATAAAATAAAACACGCCTAAACAAACCTAACTTTATTTAAATAATAAATTATATGACTAAAAAGTATCGATTCAGGCAAGTAAATTCGTGCGGTTAGACTAATAAGCCGCTAGACCAGCACCCTAATTGCGTAACTCACGATTAATCATTATCTGTTTCGTTTTGAAACAGATGGCTAAACCATTGCTTCATATGTTCGAAAAGTATGACTGCTCAACAATGTAAATAACGCAATGAATATTGTTGAACTGTCAAAATGAAACAGATTATGATTAATCGCGTGTTACGCAATTAGGGTGCAGTTTTTAGTTTTGTTCAAAAAGCGCTCCGTAAAGACGAATAGAGAGCGATATGTGTCAGTACTCGTTGTTGGTGTCTGTTTGTGCATTGCTGAATACAAACTAACGAGCACGTCAGCAGTGAGTCACAACTTGTATGTTTCACTGAAATTCGGAAAAGTTGTTGTATCTACAGATGTATGATACACTCTCGGATACATTGCACCGGAACCATAACAGCTTATAATAGGTCTTTACCTATGAAATTGCCGTTTTGTATGAAAAAATTTAAACGAATTTTTTTCATGTATTTTTTATTTGTATTAATCGAAGTAATCACCCATGCAATCAATGCATCTTTGCCATCGCAGTGGCAGTTTATTGATGCCCTTCTTAAAGAAATCAGCTGGACGGGAGGCAACAAATTCTTCAAAGGCATTTTGTACTGCCTCTCGGGTATTGAATTTTTTTCCCGCCAAGAAGTTATCCAAATTCTGGAAAAAGTAGTAGTCTGTAGGCGCAAGGTCTGGTGAGTAGGGCGGATGACGGAGAGCTTCCAACCCCAGTTCTTGCAACTTGGAGACCGTCTGCTGTGCAGTATGAGGTCGCGCGTTGTCGTGCTGAGCAGCGGAGACGAGCGATTGACCAATGCTGGTTGGAGATGTGCCAGCTTCTCCATCATTGTGTTCAGTTCTTCACAGTACACATCATTATACAAATATTAGATGCAAACTACCTAATTCCATTCTCAGTAGGTCTTTTAAATTGATTCTACGGGTAGAAGTTATCTGGATTTGGTGAAATCTGCCCTCAGAAAGATTAATAATAATATTTTAAAAAAAGTTAATTTCACCCGTACTATATTCTTTCTGCTGCCTATCCCGGGGTGTCTTTACCTGACAAAGAAGAAACAATATTGTGGATTTCATATTTTGGAAAATTTCCCCTTATAATCTCGTTACAATAAAACCACACCCTGAAATCGATATGTTATGATCATAAAATATTTCATTACAAAAGAATGTGCCCTTTATCACAACCGACTGCTGCATGCACTGCTGCATGCAACTTTTGTGTAACGCTGCGTTGAATTGACGAACGGTTTGAGCCGAAACAACATAACATTCATGGCTTATTGTTATGAGACGATAACTTAGTCGGTGGGGTAATGACTTGAGATCGGATGTTCGGATGCATATTTGGCTGAAGTTGAGCTGTTGGCTAATATGGAATGCGCTTTTGTATCGAAAAAAATGTTACACCCTACATATATACATATTTGCGTCGGGGGTTAAACATTAATTTTAAATAAAAGGGCATTTGAATAGTTATGCAATCCAAGAATCTCGGTTTTTTGTTAATATAAATATTATTTAGAAGCTTTTGCTTCCATATTGTCAAAGCAAAAATTAAGTTTAGGGCAAATATGCATCAGAATAACCGATCTCTGGTAACGACTAATGAAACTCATAAGTCAATAACGCGGTCAGTACACCGTTTCCCCGAATCCGTAGAGGGTGTAGCGACCAATGAAATTCATCAATCGGTAAAAATCGTGTGGAGATTCAGACTTGATAAAAAATTCCAATAAAAATTAGCCTTAAAGGAACTGCCAAACGTGCGGTCAAAGTCCTCCGAATAGCGCACTCGGTTTCTATCGACTAATAAAAACGGTTCCCCGAATACGGGCCCTATGGCGCGTTTTACCGAAATCTCCCGCACCCTGCATGCGAGCCCTGAATACCAATAAAAATTAGTCTTATAGTTGACCGTAGCTTTGGGAAATTACTAATAGTTACAACTTCTTCTTGTAAACAGTTAAAAAAATAAAGTAATATACTGTTAAGCAGAGTGCTAGCAGGAAATTGGAATTGCTAAAATTTTCTGACTTAGAATGTGTGAGCTTATGTAAGTCATATTTATATAGTTATAATTATGTTAGTCTATAGTTGTTCACACATACTAAGTCAGAATAACTTTAGCTATAGCAATTACCTACTAGCACTCTGATAAGGACTGCACTGGTTCTAACTCATAAAAGATAAAAGATAATTTATTTGTCAAACATGCGTTTACATACAAATCGAGCTTGCAACATCTTAAATATAGCTAAAAAGTCCGTACATGTTTTGCCTGACGAGGCGTACAATTTTTTATATAACATACAATACATTAATTCAATAGACTAAATACCTACTGGTTCACTATAGTATATTTATATCGAGGGACTAAACGAAGCCATAATATACCAGAGGTGGTTTAACCGAGGGTATATTAAGTTGGCGTTTAGTCTCGAGGTGCAAACTGTACTTTTCACTTTGAGTGCGAGAAAAATAGTCAATTTAGTACAAAAACATTTAATCAATATTACTTAATAAAATAAAATCCACAATATTTATTATGTCTTTTGCTCTACGTCAAACTCTTCACCAAGGTACATATATACCACAACTGTCGCTGGACATTCGTAATAAATTTATTTAAAACCGAACAAATTCACACTTGACAAAAATTCTGAAATTTTCGCGTTCAATTTTTTCTTCTAAACCAGTCACAGATTAAAAATTTAAAACACATGGCGCCACCTTGGTAAAAACCATGGAACTAAAACTCTCAACATTTTCGCAATGAAAATGGTCCCATTGAGATGGGAAAAACGATGGTCCACACTCCACATATAATAGTATATTTACTGGCTGTTTGAGTTTGTCTATGTCACATGAAGGAAATTAAAATACTTAGGTATTACTTTTTACTCCCTAGAGACTAAAGTGGTCACCTTAGTCCCGCTTCGTAGGGCTATATTGGCGTACTTTTAGAGCATGAGAAGTGAAAAAGTTCATAATTAAATTTTTATGAGAATAATAATCCTATACAAACAATAATATAAAGTTCAAGCATGTTAAAAGGTATCTGTCAAAAAGTTATTTATATTGTAATAGCATTTGTCTGTTAATATATTTCGAATCTTGTTTTTAAATTCATTTGCTTTCATTTCCTAGTTATAAGAACTAGGCAACTACTAAGCTCCTTGCTGAGCAACTTAGGTACTGCCAGCACTGCACTAAATACGTGTCGGCTGTACATCAAGGCAAAGAATACTTGAAGAAGTCTACTTAATTATGTACATAAATACACCCGAACCACAGACCTAATAAATTAAACATGTTAAACGCAGATATTTTTAAACGTATTTTGAACTTTAGCCTTTCTCTAACCTTTTGCCGACACTAAGAACGGATACGTTATCTGATCTGATTATCTAGATTCGCTTTATGTAAGAAAAAAGTGCCACAAAACAGTTCAAGCTAGAGAACTGGTTTTTTTTTCTGAAGTAACGTTCTTTTAGGGTATTGCCGTGAATAGATTGTTTTTTATTTTCGTACAATTAAAGTGTAAAAAAAAAGTTGTTTTAGAAAACGTGCTATGGCCATGTTTTGTAAAGCTTCAACTTGGCACTAGAAAATATTTCAGTACCACCAAATGACACGATTCCAGGATCTTCTTCGCACAAAACAAAGATGTAAAAGGTCCTCATTTTCTGAAACATCCTATCCTACTTTATATACAGGGTGATTGGAAGATGGGTGCAAAGCTTTAAGGCGAAGATAGTACAGACAATTTAGAACCATTTAAGCCATGGTTGTCTTAGACGAAGTCTTACCAAATATTTTTAACCAAATTTTTAAGTTTTTTTTCGGAAATACTCAAAATTTAATGTAAACTGCATAATTATGGCCAAATTGAATGATAAATGAATTCATTTTTTATTTATTTAATTAAAGTAATGTGTAAGCAATCAAGCAAAACATGTTTTAGGCTTCTGTGTCATTAGACATTTTTTTTACAGACATTTAAAGCTCAGAAAAAATAAAAAATTTGTACAATACGTCTTTTAAACCTTATTAAAAAAAAAAAATTGGTAAGACTTCGTCTAAGACAACCATGGCTTAAATGGTTCTAAATTGTCTATACTATCTTCACCTTAAAGCTTTGCACCCATCTTCTAATCACCCTGTATAAAATATTATAAAATGTGAAAGTTTGTATGTTTGGATGTTTGTTACTCAATCAAGCAAAAACGGCTCCTGCCAGGGGTGCGGGTTGTTCGAAAGAGATACTGCGGCCCCTGGCACACAGGCAACTGAAGGAACACGGGTGGGTTTTAGTCAGTAAAAGTCTGATACGCTCTCCCGCTCCACCCAGAGCGGGAGAAGTTATTTGATGATTTCCCACCAAAAAAAAAAGCAAAAACGGCTGAACGGATTTGGATGAAATTTGCCACAGATAGTTTGTACGCTGGATTAACACATAGGATACTTTTTATCCCGATAGTATGTTCCCGTGGGATAATTTTCGAACTTCACGCACGCGAAGCCGCTGGCAAAAACTAGTGTGAAATAAAAGTCGTAAAGACCGGAACATAATACGATTTTACACAGAGGGGCCGGAGATACAAGTGTATACACATTACCGCGAATCAGCTCTCTAGGCTCGTAATGTAAAATTATCTATATTAAAATCTAATTAAAGTTATAAAGCGAATAAATCGGAAGGAGCGGAACGAACAGAAACAACTGAGGATATCACGCGAATGATCGTGCGGCGAGAATAAAGTAGAACAGGAACAAAGTCGAGTACACAACGTACACGTGTAAATGTAAAGTACATTATGTTCACACGGGTATGGGACTCAATCGTACGGTACAAGCTATGTAACTAGCTACCTGTGAACGGGTATGGTAGGACGAACTTGTAAGCGTGCTGTGCTACCAAACGTTACTGAGCACGATAATGAATGCATGGGATAGATAAACACCGTGACATTTTAGTAGTCTTACAAATTTATAGGTCGTCCACTCAATGTATCCGACATGAAATATGTCTAGGCACGATTAAGATAAGGTGCAAAGAAAAATTAAATAATGTTTACGTATCAAACGGTAGAAGATACCTACCCTGCGCACGAGTCGAGCAGATCATTCCATCTCTATAACAGAGTGTTCCAATCGACGTCATGCGTCTTAGCGAATGATATTTTTTAGTTTTGTAGCGGCACTACAGAAAAAAACTTCGCAACAGTATCTAAAATTACAAAAAGAGAAGTGGCGCCATCTACAGTGCCACAGGCGAACTACGCAAGACGCACGTCATAGAAATCCTAGATCGCGCTGTTAAAGTTTACCGCGCGATTTGCATAGGTACAAACATCCCGACGTCAACCGTCGGGCAGTTGCCCACCAGACACAACACCCGTCTGGTCGGAGGGTCCTCCCTTTTCCATAGAGTATGAGTGAACTTTACACCTTGTTCCTCATACCTCTATAGTTTAAAAAAATGAAACATTTGAAACGTGAAGTGGACTGCCGTTGTAAGACAATTAAAATGCCATGGTGTATACTATGGTTTCATTGTCACGAATCATTTAACACAGGGGCGGTCTTGAAGAGTTAAAGATAATAGTATAATTATGTTAAGCTAAGATTAATCATAGCACAGCATTATATACTTTACAGTCATGCAGGTTTTGACGGTCACTTGGCCAACGATGTTTTGCAAGAACCGCGTATATTATACTAGCGGCCCGTCCCTGCATCGCGTTGTTTGTACGACTTGACAAAACATCGAGATTTCTTTATTATCTGCAAGATTCATATTATTGTTTGAAAGTCTTAAACCTTTCGAAATAAATGATCTAAATGATGGTGCAAATCTCACCAAAATTAATTGCATCTTTTGGAAATCAACGTGGTCACACATAGAGACACGAAAAGCAAATTAAATTTATAATGCGTATAAAATAAGCCATATAAATTAATGTTTAGGTATTAACCAATTCCTTATTTTGACTTTTTACGCAACTGATCTAAAATATAACGGTAAACAAAATTACTAATAACAATTTACAAAATCTGCTGAGTCCCTCATAAAGCAAAGCTTTATTTATTTAAACACCTTGACAAATAAGCTTAATAAAAGCTTTTCTCTCGAGACCTTCTCAACTGACGGAGAGTTGTGCCATTCCTTCAGCGGTTTTACATAACAAGCCGTAATTATATAGACATCGACATTTTGTACAAATTGTATGCAAAGTGCCTTTGACTTGAGTTACAGAAGCTTCCCCTATTATCTGCGACATAAGCAACATAGCCCCATAGCAATAAATTGTGTTTTCGTTACGTTTAGCAGCTTTTTGTTTTGTTTATTAATCTTAATATAGTAATCAGGCCAGCAAATTGACTTGATCGAATACCCAATAAAGAGTTAATGGTTAAGGATTAAATTGGAAATTAGTCTAACTATTCCATTAGCTCGTTAGTGAAGACACAATCTATAAGGTCGTAGTTCGGTACCAAATGGTAAAACTTATTCAATTTACGTGGCAGGAATTGCGTATTTCGATTTCTATTTATGATAAATAAATACGTTATGCAATCCATTCGTCCAATAAATTCCCAGTATGCACTAATCATTCAATAAGTCAATCCAATCCAAGTATTGGTACACAAAGCAGTGACCCGATCAAAGGCAGTCAATGAGCGAACGTCGAGCATCCTCATACGCACTCATACTTATAACATACTAGCTTTTCCTCGTGGCTACACCCACGTGGATGTCAGTTATCAAATAAAAAAGTAGCCTTTGTCCTTCTCCATATTCCAGACTACATCTCTGCCAAATTTCATGACGATCGGTTCAGCAGCTTAGGCGTGAAAGCGTAACAAACAGAGTTACTTAAGCATTTATAATCCTAGCTTTTGCACGCGGCTCCGCTTGCGTGGATATCGGTTATCGCGTAAAACAATAGCCTATGTCCTTCTCCATATCAAATTCAAATCAAATCAATCTGTCAAATTTCATGACGATCGGTTCAGCGGCTTAGGCGTGAAAGCGTAACATACAGACAGACAGACGGAGTTACTTTTGCATTTATAATTTATGATATTAGTAGGGATCATAATAAGACAGTCGCGTCGGTTACACTTGCACATGCCCCTTATGGTGCCTGACATCAATATTTATACGAGTGCTTGTTGTTTTCCATGCACTAAAAACGCTGTAAAACATAAATTATGTAAACTGAGTTGCGTGAAGAAGCAACAATAAGGCTAGATATTTGTTTCTTTCCCCAATGAGGGCAGGTTTTTGTCTTCGCTGTATATGAAAGATCAAACAAATAAATAATACGAATCATCAGTTAGTCAGTCGACAACAAATTCTAATCGTATTTGATGCACATTTCCATAGAACAATAATGAATATTTATCGTCCGTTTGTATAACAGTAACATTATTACTTTTATTACAAGTCGGTTATTTACGAGTGTATCGGGAATTACTGCCAGTATTCATTAGATTACACAAAGCCTTAGATCACTATTCACTAATACAAATAGCGGCTGTAATGCTTGATCACATCGTTAATATCACATGAAGCATATTGGTTTCATTTATTTCTGTGACAATATATTATATGGATGATATTATGTGTGCTTTATATAAAGACATTAAATGCCATTCATGCTTGGTACCTGTTTCACTAGTGTTTTTTTGATTGGCGGTTAGTGGTAATGATGTGCTTTCAAAGTTGTTTGAACGAAAATATTTATGATGCCGGTTGTGGTTTTCTGTCAATAAGTAATATTGTTCATTAAATTACAGACTGTTTTGCAACTGCACGTTTCGTACCATAAAATCAACATAAACAAGCAAATGAAACTAGTGCGAAGTATTTTATTACACGGAAAGATTTATTTCATGCTCATTAATGCGTACAATAAAGCAAAACAATGAACTTGTGCCCACAACCAGAGTTTAATCCCTAAACTTACGATAGTTTAATCACTCGTCAAACTACAAAAATGAGCTAAACAGTCGTCAAGTAAATTAGAGCACGCGCTGGGAGTCGCAGGTCAGACGTACGAGTAGTATGACGAAGATTTAAGTAGCGACTACACACAGTACACTCATGTAAACGGGGCACTTCAACTACTGACCCGGTCATTAAGCCAACCTCCCACGCAAGATAACACGAAGAAGGCTAACTCTCAGAAGATATGGCTAATAGTGGCTGGTAATATAAACCACTGAAGTTAGCTAAACTGCTATAATGTATCGTTAAGCGACTAACTTGCTCGATAACTTGACTTGAATTTGACCCACAAAAGTAAACTACTCAACAATCATTTTCAAAGCAATTTTTATAACTAATTTAGTATTTTAATGATGATGATATTCCGGACGTCATCTTGTACGAGGTTAGGATAACTCTGAAGCAGCTTAAAAACAACAAAGCGCCGGGTGATGACGGAATTACGGTTGAAATGTTGAGGGCCGGTGGAACACCCGTTCGTAAGGCCCTCCAGAAACTGTTCGATTCCGTCATACTCAAGGGCAAAATGCCGTAGGCATGGAACAGAGGTATGGTGGTACTTTCTTCAAGAAGGGCAACAATACCCTGCTTAAAAATTATTGGCTTATCTCACTTCTAAGCCATGTGTACAAGCTGTTATCAAGAGTCATCACGAACCGTCTTAGCATAACGATGAAAACTATTCATAACTTTTACCTTAGTCCATCCTTCAGTAAAAGAAGTCTGTGTACTAAAACATCTTCTAATAAGAGTGGACTTTCTGCAACTAAGTATGTTTTTTTGCTCCATCGCTTGGTTCGCAACCCCGAGTGGAATTAAAAGATGAGTCCTGTTGGCAGCAAGTGTGTCGAGAGGCTCGTCCTCACTACTCGCAGCGACTTCTTTGATTAAAACTTATGCAAATCGTAGGAGCCAGTCAAGTGGCTTCGGCAACTTACCAAACGATAGTTGAAGAGTGAACAGGCGTGAGCTATGAGCGAATGACGGGTCGATAACTTGGTGTTATTGTTGAAGTCGTTTAAAATTTTTATAATTATAGTGACGCCAAATAAAATGTAACTTTATTTTGTCGTGATCATTAGAATGTAGGTAGTTAACTACATAACCGTGCGTAAAGTAATTGGCAATGTTGGCATTTGTGTGAAACGTTACGTAGTGCGCACTAACTTTAAAGGATCCGATTTCTACTAATTGCTCATAAAATTATAAAGACTCTCGTAAACAGAGAGATTACCACAGTTCAGGGTAATATTGTCATAGCAACACTTAGTACCTGAGGGAAACGGCCAATCCATCAAACTTTAAATGAGTTATTACTTTGATCACAAGCAAATCCATTAGGATTTACTGCCTGTAAATAAAGGTAATATCCATCCACTCTCATCTAATTCGACAGGTTGAATTACAGTACGGCCGGTGATTTAACTGCCGACATTTAAACGTGAATTGTCTTTAAATGAGCTCGTTAAAACCGTAGTCATTATACTCTAGATTGATACTGTTATTACGTTCTAGTGCCGTGGAGTTAGTTTGCCATTCATCACTAATATTCACTGGCTTGTTTGTTAATAAATAAACAAATTACGATATAAATGCATACTTAAAAAGTTATGTGATTTAGTACCTAGTGTAGAAACTTACCCCTTATTTATAAACGTTGTTTAAAATTAAGTAATGATTAGCGACTGATTAACCAAACTTTTTTGACGTTTAAACATCTCTTAATTTTAAGCAACTTTTATAAATAAAAGGGTTATTGTTTAATCATTTACTATTGTATATAAGCATTACCTGGTGATTGCAGATAAGGTACCATACTGACATATTTTACATGTGTTATTTATTTATCATATTTTAAACTAATTGGAGATTTTGGCCAGCCATAACCTTGTTTGTACTTATGAATATAAATTATATGAGGTTGTCACAGGAGGTTTATAACACACTTTAATCATATTCTATCTATCATGGCCACATATAACAGTAAAACATAGTACAAAGCCCACAGAAAGCAGCTGTTTGGATTCACAGATGACTCCGCCTTAGAGTGTAAATGTGGTGCTGTTCCACAAACAATGGGGCACTTCATATCTTGTCCAGCGTGTCCTGTTGTCTGCACGCTACAGGAGTTGATGGACGATGCTGAAAGTGCCAAGCTCGTAGCCAAATTCTGGGCTGACTGTATTAAGATTGCTATCGACACGCTAAGAAGAAAACAGCCACTTTTCCATAAATGTAGTTCCCCGCTTTCGCTTATGGCTTGTGCCTCGCTTGTTGGCGGCAGCACGATGCTTGTGCTAACTATTTGTGCGGATTTTAATTAAGTTTGCGCGGTTTGAGTGACATCTCCCGTCACCCACCCTTTCCGTCTTGCTGGATTTGCTAACCATACATCTTAGTCATGCATATCGGTTTGTAGACTTTTGGATACTTATAATTTTATGTGGTGGCATATTGTCTGCCACCACAGATGGCAGATGGCAGATGACGAAGTAGTATTTGTAGGTAGAACATGGGAAACTGGCGCAAGAGCGCGGGGATAGGGAACGTGCACGAACTATAGATGGCAGCACAAATCGACACTAGCACCACGGTGTGGTCAAAAAAGAAACTTTTCAGATCTGTTATCGTGTTGCCGTCAAGTTTAAGTTAATGTTTACATTATATTTAAATAGTTTCTAATGATTAAAATGGTAAAATTATGGGTTCCGGCCGATTAATAATGATCGTCAGCGTGGTCAGAATATGTCAAAAGGCCAAAAACTTTTCGAGTCCGGGCATATCTTAGATGTTAACGAAACAGTTAGGAATCATGAAAATGCAGTAATAACAGAACTGGCAAAATTGTTGCTCAAACGACGACTTCTAACGTTTATGATGTCAAAATAACTGTAAAGTATTTTCTGATCTCATTTTTCACGTAAATATTTTGTCTATATTATTATTTATGTTCATGTCGCCTTGTTTCAGCGTGATTGCAATAGAAATATTAAAAGAGCAAATTGCAAATGTAAGGCAAGCCTATCAGAAAAATGTAAGCATATCTGTGCTTTAATTTACTTTATAAAATCTTCAGATATCCTCTAACGAAAACTAACTAAAATTATTTGAGATTATGTTTACTCACAGATTTGTTTGTATTGAATAGTAGTACTACATACAAAACTTAGCTGTTTTTACAAATACCATTATTAAGTAATTTCTAAATGTTTTGAAACTCATTACTGCATTTATCCACTTTGATCGTTTATCACGTAACTAAGGAAAGTGAGTAGGTACTATCCGTGGGAGAGTAATAGAATTTGATTTATTTTTCTTTTTCTTTGAATTGTACGAGCATCCAGAAACACAACAATACATTTTCACTTAGTAATTATGATTATTTCAGTTCTATTATGAGATTATTTTATAACGTGAAGTGTCAATTTCAAGTAATGATTGCGAGAAAACTTCGAATTTGCGCCACCAGATGGCAGACCCTTCGTCGTGCACGTTCCCTATTAGAACAAACAAAAGTGTACCTGAGCCCAGTATGTCATGGATAAAGTCGGACGATGAAAGAACAAGGACGAATTTAAATAAAATTATTTCTGTAGCAATAACATACATCATCATTAATTTTCCCTCAAACTGTGTTCTGCTGATATTTAAACAAACAGCAGCATGCATTATTAAATCGACCCGAGTTTGAATAATTTCGATGTAGCTACTAAAATTGGAACTAGTTCTAATAATAAGTAATATCGTAGCTAATTAATTTTAGCGATGTAAATAATGCATCGTATTTGCTTAAATTAAACTGTTTCATGTTCTCTGCACCGCTCGGGTTGTGGAATCTGACATATCCAATTATTTACTGACTGCATTTGTTTTTGGGTTTTGATTTCGGCACTCTGGAATATTAAATTCTACTAATATTATAAACTAGCTTCCGCCCGCGGCTTCGCCCGCGTGGAGCTTAGAAATAACCCGCGGGAACGTACTACCAGGATAAAAAGTATCCTATGTGTTAATCTAGGTTATAATCTATCTGTGTGCCAAATTTCATCCAAATCCGTTCAGCCGTTTTTGCGTGAAAGAGAAACAAACATCCATCCATCCATCCATACTTACAAATGTTCGTGTTTATAATATTAGTAAGGATGTTACGGTTTGTATGTTTAGATGCTTGGATGTTTTTTGGCCAACATATAGTTTACTAGCTTTTGCCCACAACTCCACCCGCGTGGATGTCGATTATCACGTAAAAAGGTAGCCTATGCCCTTTTCCATATCCCAGGCTATATCATTGCCAAATTTTATGAAGATCGCTTCAGCGGTTTAGGCGTGAAAGCGTAACAGACAGACAGAGTTACTTTCGCATTTAGTAGGGAAATGTACATATTTATCTGTTCCTTTCTTCTTGTCTGTTTATATGTGTGCGCATAAATTTGTTAAATAAATAAATATAGGATAACACTGTTTGTGAGTTTGAGGATCTTCTACGAGGCCTAAAGACAAGTTATACAATCGTTCAAAAAGATCCACAGATCGTTACGACGAAAGTATTGGAAAAGCAACAATTCATATCGAATTTCTAGTCTACTTTTGGCGGTGAATAAAGATAATAAAGCTAGAACCAATCAAAAAAATAGTCACCTACTGAAATCCAGAAATAACAAACGTAAATTTTCAAAAAAAAATGAAGATCTCTCTAGACAGGTGATCGCTAATACGAATAACAACTCTAAAGTCATAAAATGTCTTTACATACTAAACTAATTGAAAAACTGATTGCTGAACATCAATCAGGTCCGTTTATCGAGTTGGACAATCATCATAAATTACTTGCAGCTGATAACTGCACGGCTTCATTAAGGGGTGACATTGTCGGCAGCGATCGTTAGTGATCAGAGGTCGCGGGTATGTGACCCTGAGGTCGACGTGACAGATTGGTGCTACTTCAGAATTAAAGCAACCATTTCAATGATCAAGATGGGTAAGGCAATGGTAGATGCGAATTCCAATTACATTCTATTTTTAACCGACTTCAAAAAGGAGGAGGTTCTCAATTCGTCGTCCCCGATTACTCGAAGATGGCTAGACCGATTTGGATTTTTTGTTTGTTTGAAAGGGTATACTTCCCAGTTGATCCCATGGTCATCAGGTCAGGATCTGATGATGGGATCCTGGAGAAATAGAGAGAACTCTTCAAATTTTATAGGCACACGAAGCCATTTAGGTATTTTTTGGAAGAGTACTTTCTCGGAGTGGTCTCATTTCAATTTGGTGAAGATCTGATGAAGAACTTTGGAGATAGGCAACGGAACTCCTCAATAAATGATAGCAAATGGACTGGGATTGCTGAAATCTCTTGTCTGTCTATTGCTTACACCAGTTCATAACATAACATCACGCCGGTATGCTGTGAAGGGGTAAGCACATGCGAACCACTAAAAAGTGAAAAAAAAAACATTTTCCAAAAAAAACAACCGATTTCCAAAAAAACACTACAAAGTGAAAAAAAAAAATACAGCTCTAAAGACACCGACTTCCGAAAGTAAAGTTATTTTTCACTTTGTAGTGTTTTTTTGGAAGTCTTTTGTTTTTAATTTGGAAAAACTTTTTTAGTTCTTCGTTTGAACTAAACGTTCTTGCTTTGGTAATGGGAAGAATTACTCTGAAAAACATAGTGCAATCAGCAAGTTTACTTGCAAATTAATCGTTTTGCCTGTACTTATGTAAGTTCTTGATGTAATCTTCTGTTCACAACTCTGTGGTGGCACCGCGTAAAACAGACTTGGTCCATCAGTCGTCGCCAGGCAGTAATCACTTAGCGATCAGCGGCGCTATTCTGTAAAAATCTAACCGTGAAACTTAGGTGAAGGGTGTTTTATGTGAGTTGTCGATAGTGTCAGCCCCTAGCATCAGCTATGCTATTCTGTAACCATCTCACCGGGTGAAGTGAGCTGTCAGTGTCATTCCACCTGATACTAGGGATGCCCAAGCATAACATTCGCAATCATAATCGAGTATTTTTTATGCTGATTCTATTGATCATTTTATTACAATTTCAAAGCTAGTATTTAAGTGTGCATCATTTTGGGAGGTTTTTCAAATAAAGTAGCAAAACAAAAACTCAGTCAGAAACTCAGTGTTGTTTCTGTCTATTTTTTCCTAGACTAGTCCTGATCTAGTCCAGGCAATCCTGAGGCGCGAGCGCGTCACGCAATATAAGGTCTAGTCATCATAATCGAGATTTAATCTAGATTATGATTGTAAATGTAATGCTTGGTCAATCCCTAGCATCAGTTGGATGACACTGACAGCTCACTCCACGCTCACTCGGCTCACTTCACCCGGTGAGTTGGTTACAGAATAGCATGGCTGGTGGAATGACAGCTAACTTCACCTAAGTTTTCACGGTGAGATTATTACAGAATAGCGCTGCTGGTCACCTCCACTAACTCAGTTACCGGCGTCACACACCAACGGTCTCTTTAATACTATAACGAAATTAACTGAAACTTTATCATTTCGTCTGTACTGTATACACTATCTCACCTGGAAAATGAAAGGACCTACTACGCTAACTTCTAGAGGTAAGTAGATTATCTGTCGTTCCCTGTAGCTCCGAGAATAAATCGGGATGAGCAAACATAGGACAGATTCTATTGGCGAATGATGACGTCATGAATTTCCATTGCAATAATAAATTGATGACGTGAGACACTTGCTCGCACCACAAATTATTAACCGCATGTAACGCTACACGAATTTAAAACTTCATTCAGTTTCTGTCAATCGTTTGAAGATGACTGAATGATGTTTCAAATATGTTTGCCTAGACTATTCGTTTAGTGGCTTGTAAGACGTCATGGAATTATTACTCCACGCTATTAACTACCTAATGTCGTGGTGTGTATCTTGGTAGTTTTCTCAAGCTATTGAGAATTGATCAATAATGATTATGTTGATATTCCAACTTGTGGCATTAGAATTTCATCGACCAAACATAATTTCTTCAGCAGCACTTGTTTATTTCTTTACCTCTGTGATACGCGCTGCAGTTTGTCAGCATGTCCTTGCGGAATATATTCTGCATACAATTATGAGCAGCTATGAGATTCATATTCATAAACTTGTTGACTTGCAAGTTGCATACAACTCCACTTGCATATTAAAGAATAAAATGCATGCTGAATTTTATTAACTAACTTATTTTGCAGTATATTTTAAATGTACATTTTCCTAGGATCTTAGTATTACAGACCTGTGGTAGAATTTGGTTTCTGCGACCGAGTGTCTATTCCTTAAAGCTGATTTTGAACTAATTTGCACTTTAGGTACTGCTTCAATTTTAGCTGCAATTATAGTAGAAGCATTCTACTTTAGTAGCAACCAATTTTGGATCATTGAAATATTGTTCATAAAGCCCTTAAAAAGGGGTTCCTCCCTCAAAACCCTCAAAATTTCAAAGAAAGAAAGAAAGAAGAAAGAAAGAAAATACATTTATTTAGCACAGACTAAAAAAAGGCACACAATATTCAGCAAAATAATAGAATTAAACAATGAACAAAAAGTATAAAGTGCGTCAAAGTGTGCCTCACGGCTGCGCTAAAAAGGCCCAGTTCAGCATAAATGCCAGGCAACTAGTGCCTGACGCTGGTTTTCAACTGGACCTGACGTGTGAGGTGACGGATGTAAATCAGCTTTAATACAAATACTGCAACGTGACGTGTGTATGCATACTAAAATAAAATAAATTTGTGTCAGATAAAATAAATAAAAATAGTAACGAGTAGTACTTATATAGCGAGAATGTTGATATTTATATATAGTTTGTTAGCTACTAATTGAATTTAGTAACTAGTATAAAATAGTTATTTGTGTTAAATATTGAAAAATAAATACCAGAGTGTAATATTTAATAAAACTGCAAAACAAATAGGGTAAATAAAAACAAAGAAAGGAATGCTTTGAAAGGAGTACAGCGAAAAAACCAGTATTCAAGTGGATAGGTAGATAGGTAGGTAGGTACATAAATCATATGATTGAGACATTTAGTGTGACCATATCTAGCTTCCGTTGCGCTTCTATGAGGTACTGGCGTAAGCGTCGTCTAAAAGCGTCTATTGTCTTAATTATTCTAATCGGTGGTGGCAGGTTGTTCCATACTTTAGAAGCCGCGTAGCGAAAACTGCCTCTCAAAGCCCCCAAGTCCATCGACATTTTCGAACGAGAAGGAAAAACAATCTTCCGCAATCTGTTTTTCTTTCATTTCAGGTACATAAATTACTTGAGTAGTATCCTCGACCAGCCATTCGCTGGCCAGCGGTGCGCGGGTGGGGTGAGGTGCTTCCGACGTCAGATAGATCACCGCGTGTTGGTTTAGGTCTCGGCGAAGTTATCGCGTATCGATACGCCACAGCTGCGACCCTGCACACCCCGCCTAACAACTATGTCGAGGTCATCCTCCAGACACTCCACAATGCACTTTTTGCCACAGTCAATAGAGTATACTTCACATTGGCAAAGATGTCGAAACGTGGACGAAGTTGCAAACCATTTATTGTCCGTCGTGTGTGGAAACTTTGATTCATATCTTGCGATATTGTCTTATCTTTAATCTCTTGTAAGCCGGTCTGTTTCATTAGCTTTCAACCATGAAAGCTACGAACTAAATTAATTATATTACGTCCAGCTGTGGACTGCAATAGGTTGAGTTGATTGCTTGAAGATTGAAGTGACCTACACTCCTCATAACTGTATCACTTCATTTGATGGGCTTGTGTCAATCCTTTCTGCCGCTTGTTTATTGCAGCGTCACAGTCATAGATTCAGGTTCTGGCTGATATACAGTGTGTTATGTTAAACGAGGGATATAGTTTAAGGGAGAATAGTACCTACTCATGAAAATTAAAAACTTTTACTAAGGGACCAAAAGGGATAAAACTAGCTGCTCTATACATTTGTGTTCGCATGACTGGACACAATGTAGGAAACAGCTGATGTGTTCTTTATATTCTGGGTCCACTCCATATTAAAAGTTGATTTTCATTAGTACCACAGCCCTTAAAGTATGTCCCTCGTTTAACTTAACATACCGTATATAGAATGTTTTTATTATTTCGTTCAATCAGATCCCCAATCTCCCTTCATAATCATTGTCGTGTCGCTCTTGGAGGCTCTTTTAATAAGCCCCATGCCTCCCTTTTATTCCTCATAAAATATAATTATACTGTTATCTGCCCATAAGTTTAATCGAATTGTTATTGTCAATAACTCGAGTAAAGAATGTTTTATTTGTTGTTGTTTGCGTCGTGACGCCCAAAATGGAGATAATTTAATAAAGAGTGATCAGACTATGTTCCTATTGTTTTGTAGACACGTGTAGAGGGTAGCGAGACAGTAAATGATGGGAACAAGGAGAGCTTAAGACATAATATCATTAATTACTTGTGCACACAGTTGACTGATCACAAATTTAGCGTGAGTTTTTGTAGCTCTAGCTCTTTGTGGAAAAGAAAACCAATAATTTATTTTAGCCTGGTTACGATTCTTGGTAGCTGGCGTTCAATGGTAAACCAAAATACTTGGCTTCATCCGACTTCCAGTCATCAAATTTCTTTCAACTTCCATACAAATCATGAGTCAATCATCAAACGGTCGGCGTCGTCGATAATTCTTCGAAAATTGTGCGATAAAATCACCAAAGCAAACGCCACAGCCACGCCACACACTGACCCTTGCTAATTGTGTGTTCCCTCGCCGCCACACGTCGTGCTCCACATTCTATTTGCGGACGATCACGTCGACGTAAATAGAGCCTTAATACAGCTCCACACCTAGTGGGCAGCACATATTGTACCTATTGTGTGATGATTGCTGTGCTAGCATCGGTAGAAGTACCTAACGATTTCATAAAAGAAATTTCCGTAGCTTTGAAGAGTATTGTAGAACTCACTTTTGCCAAACCGCTTCTGACTCTTTTCAACTTTTAATGAAGGTAAGAAAAATATATGACTGTATTTATCAAAGAAATTGCAAATGGCGGATAAATCGCTGAGCTATTTAATCATAATCTGACAACAGTTAGAATTTGCTCTTGACGCGGTACAATGGCCGTAAATGATTACCGACCACACAATGAGTACGTCGATTAGTGGCTCTTTGAAGTAATTAGATTAATTAAAATGAGCCCCTTCTTGCTGAGATTTTATACATCAAAGGAAAATAAATCCAAACAAACTTTCCTACCTATTCGGATTTTTTTTTATAGTCGTTGATTAGTTCAGTATAAAGGTATTTATTTATTTACAAACACGTGAATAACACAATCACCTACATATGGCTAAAAACACATGCTATTACTGCTTAACAGAAAAAAGATGACAGTCGATTAAAGGCTTCTTCAAACAGGCGCGATGCGACAGCGCGAGGCGATACTTGTAGAACAATTTCCATGGAGTTTTCATAGAAATTATTCTACGAGGGTCGCGACACGAACGTCGCGTCACGCTAGTCTGCACGAGCCTTAAGGCGGTGATTTCTTGAAAACGCTAAAAAAGGTGGTTTTTTAAACCAATGTATCTCTTTAACCGTAAATAATATTGAAAGCAATAAAATATATTATATTTTCAAGTCTTTTTTGCATAGAGTGATGGAACTCAAAACATTATTAAATATACTTTAATGCATCAAAAAAATCATCAGTCACCTCTTAATTATCTTTAAAAACCAGTTTATTCCTTCAATAACAATTATAATTTAGAAATATACCTACCATAAAATTTGAAATGCCAAACTGCATCCAGTGAGGTATTATTTACGATTAAATAGTTAATTTCTAATTTTAGACGATTTTATTTGCATTTTACGACAATGCTTGCTCATTTATTATTCGAATTTATTACAGAAGATATTAATCCGTATCGGATTGCAATAAGAACTATTATTATCGCTCATAACGACAATATTTAAAGTTACCAGGGCCTTAAAGATCAAATTATATCCATAGATATTGTAAATTAGTCGCTTATCGTGTCTGTCTGACCGCGTTTGTCTTTTACTGCTACACCGCACCGCATCAAAATTCGTTGCGAGAATTTTGTTGCGGTTTTTACCATTACTTAGAGAGTTTATTTTGGAAGGTTTATGTAAATTACGTTACTATTAAAATTTGAATATATCCAAAAACTCGTTGTTTCATCAATACTAAAAAAACAGTCAATATTTCAAGTTACAGATCAGGTAAAATAGGGATTAAAACTAGTCAAATACATAGAATTTTAAGAAATTAGCCTAACATGATGGGCATAAAGCCTGGTCCAAACTATGTTAGTAATGTAGTTAAGTGGCGAGTGATTCAGTAACTAAACGTTTAATAATTCATCAAAGATCGTTCGCAGTACAGTACACAAGTTTAGTAATCATTTGCAAGATGAACTGGCTAAAACGTTATTAAGTGAATAAGCTGATGAAGCCTATGGTATTTTAGAAGAGGTATATGAAGAAATATGTGTGATAAAGAAAAAAAAAGCTATGAGTGCAGAAATAAATTTCTAGAAGAGATGAACTAGGAGCTACGACTTGTCTTCTGAAGCAGCATTAAAAGATCCCAAAAAATATTTAAAATTTTTGAGAATGTCCGAAAGTTGTGTAAACAATCAAAGATTTTTTTAAGCTAATTAAGTCGACTAATTTTGAAGGGTTCGGACTTATTCAGTCGATCATCTAGTGAGCACTGTGAGCAGTGATGCATGGCGGGAGGTGCTACCCGCCCGAAAAAGGTGATCAAAATTGATTTACTCGACTTTATCAAATCCTACACAACTCGACAAAAGTTTTGTTGTTCAGACATATTTTAGTTACTAAATAACTTGCCAATTGAGTTAATTAGATACTGTTATAGTTCAAAAAAGGCTTTATAGACAAGCAGATACGACAAATTTCACCAGAGACTACACAAGCGAATCGGCATCGCTTAGCTCAACATCATCACAGTGCACACTCCATTTTCATCATACTTCCTCCATGTCACGGCACCGAGATCGTTAGTTTAGTATGTCGTTGCGCTAATTACTGGCGGATTACCCGAGATCGGCTCCGTACGGCACGGTTTTATAGCGCGGCTCAATGGCCCGTAAAGTGGATCCATCGAATGTATTGATAATACGCTCCCGGTCGCTAATTGTGTTTATTGCTGCTACGCTTTTAAGATTAGCGCTAATTAGTGTTATCGTGCGTATTATTAGTAGATTGTTTGTGAAAGCAGATCTTTGTATTTTCCTTATGAACATTGTGAATGGCTTAAAGTTAATCGTACATTTACATTTTGAAGGATAGTTCGTTTCATTGCTCAAAATGGTATTCAGGGTGAAACTATCGTGTTACTTTTATTCTGATGAAAGTTGAGCTGACGGCGCTTCTGTCCTACCATACTCATCATCATAATCATAATTTACCGAAAGACATCCACTGCTGGACATAGTCCTCCCCCAAGCTCCGCCACTTCAACCGGTTCTGTGCTTCCCGCATCCAGTGGATCCCTGCGGCCTTCACAAGGTCATCGGTCCAACTTGTGGGAGGCCTTCCAACTCATCAACTTCAAAACATTGTAAAAGCCAATTATTTTTAAAAGAGTAACCGTGGAGTTTCTTGCCGGCTCTTCTCCATAGGAAACGACAAATTGGAACCGTGCACCTAGCTTCTTACGTTTTATAAGTGCCCATGCAGGCTTATGTGAAATAAAATATTTTGATTTTGATTTTGACTCTACGTCTTCCGGTATGCGGTCATTACTCCAGAACCTTTCGGCGCCATCGGCCATCTGTTCTGCGAGAAATGTCCCTGCCCACTGCTATTTAAGTTGAGCAATTCGTCGGGCTATGCCGGTTAGCTTGGTTCTCCTGCGGATCTCTTCATTTCTGACTCGATCGCGTAGGGAAACTCCAAGCATAGCCCTCTCCATTGCCCTTTGGGTGACGTTTAGTCACCCAAAATACTCCCTATATGATGGGCCTTTTATGCGGCACTGGCAGGCCTTACATGCACCCGTATATCAGGCGTGGGGCAGGTAATTTTTTAAGTAGTTACCATTTTGTTTTGTTTGCAATTTATATATAATCTTAAGTATTTGTTTTTAGTTAATTTGACAATTTTATAATATACATTTAATTTTTATATAATTCTGACATTTTTATAAGTTTTTTACAATTTTTATTATATTTTTGGGTGAATATTTTAAATTTAGTTAATCAAATATGTATTTTTATTTTTATCTATTCTATATTTTAAAAATTGTTTATGCTTGAATGTGTTTAGGAAACTATGGACTAATTTTATGTCTGAAAAAAAAAAAAAAAAAAAAAAAAAAAAAATAGCACCCTACCTCACTACTAATATAAACCTTTACCTTGAACAGTGCTATTAGAAAGAAAGAGAGAACAAAATACTTTTAATTATGAGAACTTTTTATATCGTCAGATAATTTACGGCAACACTTAAATCCGTATTGAGATCTCAGTGTCAGGTGAGCTTAGTAACTTGTTAACTCTGAACTCGTGACGGATCACTAAGCACCAACAGTTTGACTTACTTACTAAACTTATAGCCAGCTTACTGAGCGAATTGATGTGTGTTCCGTATATTATATAATGGTATAAACGGTTAGCAATAGTTTAAGACAGGCAATCAAATCTGAAGCAAATCTGTCTTTGCTGAAAGCATCCGTTAGTACTAAACTATTCTATTGGAAACGTTATGTAAATGGCTAACACTGAGTTATTCAGTGTGATAGTAACTTAGTAAGTACCACTTCCATTGATGATGAACTGATGCTTGAGCGTTGCATGTTGCAATAAAAAACCAAAGGCTCTCCACCGTATGTGTTAAAATGAATAGAAATCAATCATCCAATGCGTGAGTTAAGATGTTTAGCTAAATGTACAATAAGACGCCAGAGCTACCGTTTAATCACTAAATCTTACAAACACACATAATATCTCCCGTACTTGCAAGTACTTGCAGTGTCCGCCTAACTACTTGCCGCCAACTTCCTCCACTACCCCCACTGTGGGGCGCACAGTGGGCCGAGTGCGCGCCACGCCGGAGTTGCTCACAACTTTATGAATTCCTAATCTTAATGTGTTGTTTATGTTAAATTTCACGTCGTATTGAAGCTCGCCAGATATTGCTGAATACCAGAACTTAGTAATGTGGCAGTTTAAAAGTTTTGGGACGAAGCAAGAAGTAGATTAGACTCGTGGCTGTGTTAGTGTTAATGAAAACTTGTAGACTGGTCTGGGCAGGATCAAGAAAAGAAGGACGTTAATGTTGGCTTATCATCGTGAGGGAATTGTTAAAGTTTGTTGAATCGCTTCATTTGTCTGGTAGACGCAATCAATACTGCCTATTGCGAATTTAGTTTTAACGTTAAGTAAGATATTCAACGTTAAAATTGAGTTTTCAGTTAGAAATACTTTACGTAATACTTAATACTTTACGTAATCATAGGTAATGGACAAGGCTTAATAAACAATTTAGTAATGAAGGCTCACTTTCAAGCGCTGATCTTTATACCATATCAACTTTATAGAGCGCTTTATAACTTGAACATACTGCTTAACATGTAGCATTTAGTAATGTGTTGTGTACTTATAGTTATTCCACTTGACAGTAATACCTATATATTGATTGATTGGTCATGCGGTAATTCGGTAACATACAAACCGATCCGCCATGCCTTCTGTCGGTGTTTGAAGTTGCGAGTTCGAACATCACTATAATACACGCTTTATATTAGCTTCACTTGTATGTTTGTATGTAACCGACTCCTTTGAGCGCGATTTTGACCCACTTTAAACGGTCAGATTTCATTGAAACTTTGTAAACTTGTCGAGGACCGATGACAATTCAATAATTTTAAAAAAAAGAGAAAAAAAAACACGTTTTTGTAGTTAGCAGAACTAAAAAATAGAAAATAAATAATAGTTTAAAAAACTAAAAAGCACGCTTTAAAAACCAAACTAAAAAAGGAGAAAATAATTTAATTCAATTAAAAAGCGTGGGGTGCTTGACATTAAGTGATTATAAAAATACCTCAAAAAGCACCCCACGCTTTTTAATTAAATTAAATTATTTTCTCCTTTTTTAGTTTGGTTTTTAAAGCGGGTTTTTTAGTTTTTTTTTTAATCAATGGTTCCGTTCCATTGACACTGATTAGACAGGCCTGCACAAAACAATGTTATTTTTTGGTGCCGACTATTCCATCTTATAATTTGGTTAATTAACCCTCGAGAGGTCGTACAGAGTCGTCAAAACATTAAAGCTACGTACAGGTTCGTATCGATAGATAATACTGTTGGAGTATCACACCGTTCCTCGTAGAAACCTGTTGATTAATTTAATAAAATGTATCTGACCTATAAATTAATTTAATAAAATGTTTATAATTTGAAGAATAATTTATTCAAATCGTTTATTTTCGTTTTACATTACACCTGCGATTTCTCGAAAACTACACTTAGTATTAAAAAAATGAGTATATTGTTAGAGTCCGGGTATCGAATATAATTAAAATTTGCTTTAGTTTTAGCGGGACCAAAATCATTGTAGATCTGTGTTATTGATTTAGAAGTGGCGTTATCAAACGTAAGGGCCTTGTTTTAATTTTAAGGGCCTTACAGTAATTATGAAACGTGTTGTTTTGTTCTAAATTGTTTTTAAAGTAAAATTTTTGTTTGAACGTTTTTCATTTGTTGGCTTTGCACAGCTCATTCATATTATTTACCTACTTCTCTGTTATTCTAGCGCTCTGCTGAGCGTAACTAGTGTTCATTCGATTGCCTTTTTTCTCAGAACCTGCTACAAAAACGAATGAGTCATTATACAACATGGAATATAATTAACGCAAGTCCTAATACGGGGTGTATTATGTCTTGCGTTAATTATATTACATGTTTGATTTACAATTAGAATATTGAGTTAAAAGCACAATACAATGACTAAAACTTGTTTTTTTTTAGTTTACTGTTACTATTCAGAAAAACGTGTTGATCCTAACATTACTTTATGCATTTAAAATTGAAGTCTTATTGCCTTGAAATAAGATTGACATTTCTTAGGCTCAATCGGCAGTAGGTATAGCAAAATTCTTGATTTTTGAAAAAAAAATCTATATTAAAGTTACTGAAATCGATTAATTAGTCAATTAGGAACAAACTACTTTCAGGTCTTGCGTTTATTCTGTTATGTCTTGGTATACTAAAGTTCTCAGTTTAGTACCTACTCATATAATTCAATATTTAGGTTTGGGATGCATGAAGAAGCCTCCTCGTGTAGCGCAATTTGTTCCACCAGTAACTCGAATGAACCGAGCGTTCGGCGTATCCTGGACAGTCACACCCAATACCTTGATGACTGGCCAGTTCTTCCCTTGCGGTGGTAGGGCTAACGTCCGCCTGGTTCGCGACCACCCTCCGACCGGAGTCCGGCGTCAAGCAGCTTGCTGTGTTTCGTCGATGCATGGGAGCTACCAGTGCTTTGAACAAGAGTGAACAGGCATTTTCTGGGCAGGCTCGATCGCTTCCATCAGGCGTGATCGAAGTCAAGAGCGGGCACAATAAGTAATAAAGTAAAAAAAAAAACAAAAAGAAATATGAAGGTCGTTATCGATATAACATGAAACATTTGTTTCCGCCTAGTTCCCAGGTATATTAAGGTATCAGCTGCATTTCCATCATAATACAACTACCAGTGTCGGAGCCAAATTTCCACGTTATGACACTGCCTCGCAAGCTGCGATGTTGGCAATGGCACTCCATCCAATGACCTATATGAACGGCTATAAATAGCTGATAAGCAAATTGGCACTAACCCACATTATTGCTTTTATTAATGCATAAAAAGTAGATAACATTGCAGGAACAAAACTGCAAATAATGTAGACCAAAAACGACAATACTTTGTAATGAACCCTTCTATCCAAAACTTTTATACATTATATCGTAATGAACTACCTACTGGTGTTTGTATGAAAGTTTTTATTGATCACTCCATTATGATTCAAAGTACCTAATGCACTAAAACTGCACAAACTTTTACAGCATTCATTCGTTCGTTGAATTTGAAACTATTTCATTTGTACAAAGAGGCGCCATCTAGCGGAGTTTTCGCGCTGTAAGCACAGTTGTAGTGAACGAGACAGGTCGTTTCTTAGTACTGGAGCATTTTTAGCTAGAACTGTCGCTCGTGCCCTCGCCACCCGATAGATGGCGGTACTAGTTGCATTTAGTCTTGCATTGAAAATTTCTTCCCAGCTAGCATTGTTCAATGACCAAGTTTGCCATTTTTAGCAGACTGTCAGAATTAAGTATGTTTGCTTTACTTTTGTAGGATTTAGTTAACTAGTTAATTTATAAACCATACACAAATCAGTTTTTCTTTAATATTTTTTTATTATTAAATCTTTCCGTTTGTTCAACACTATTTTATCGTAAGCTTAATAAGGACAACAAAGTTTTTATGAAACGGATGACAAACAAAAGCCTACACAGCTGTTGTTTCGTAACTAAAGCTAAGCGTCCCGAAAGTGTGCCGGAAACTTGTTCACGTCTGTAATTTATCTCCGCGACACATTGTACCTCGTAACACTCGGAACATTAGCTAGCAGTAAGCCAACATCTTATGAAGTTCTTATTTCCTTAGTCTAAATCCTGGCAAAATTAAGTTGTTTACTACTTTTGATAGTTGCAGTTAGGTAGTAGAATATATACTTTATTACCCTCGGGTAACAGCATTCTAAAAGTTAATTTAGAAGTTACCCAACATCTCATTATTCCTAATCTCTATTTACTTTGTTATGATAAACATCTTCCTCGTTAGGGTTATGGGAATCACAACGTAATGAAAAAATGAAAGGAAGGTGATATCCATCCACTGTCATACTCAAAACATTCCTTGCGACATTTTCCTCCTCCGCATCACATGTCCGCACCATGACACCCAATTTCCACACAAATTGTATCCTGATCCTTGTATTAGAACTAGTGACTACTTACCTAGAAGTAGTTCTAAACGTTATTTCCATTCTAAGACCTACATAGCAGCTAGCGCTAAAATATCATTATATTTCAATTTTCTCCATAATTTAAAGTTTCCGCTCAGCTACCTATCTACGACGTTGTCATCAAGTGTGAGCCGGCGTCGTGTCGTCTTCTGGGAAATTACGCGCCGTCGTGACGTGTGCGTGGAGCGACGTCCCTACGTCCCAATGACGTAACGACCTGGCCCGGACACCACCTGACCCGGGAATTTATCTTGCGGTGGCCTACGATAGTTTGCAGGTGCTACAGATTTGGATTGTTTCACCCAGACAGATAAATTGAGGATGGGCCTTTCTTCTGAGGAATTTCTTGAGGTCTAAGGTAGTGAAAAGTATAACCTTTTTCATTCAGGCTTAGATAAAACATTTAGTTACTACCCTAAGTTTAGATTGTCTGCTTACGACTGTTACCGATGCTTCAAAATGTCAAAATACTCTTCGACCGTTGGAGAAATTTCGATGTAGGTAAGCCGGTCACTCGTCCTGGAGAGAAATGCCTGCATGCCGAAGTTTCCCGAAAAGGTCACAAATACATGCATAATATAAACAAATGAATTAATCTGACCTATTCCTTTGCTGTGTCAACAAACAAAACATTTTCCATAACATCACGTCGGTAAGTTAATCCTCTCAGGTCTTTGAGTTAGTTAAATACTCACAGCAGTACATCCACGAGTTATATACTACAGCGGTACAGGTACGCGTATGGTCGGCATTAGTGGTCTGATACGTAATGTGAGACCGAGCGACCACGCGGCCACAGGCGGTCGTCGCAGCTGCGGTCGGATTTAGGCGCACTAGTCGGGTTTTAGGCATAACTATTGCATTCTAGATTTATATTTTAAGTATGTAGATAGTAGGAGGATTTTAGATTTTTGTTTTAACTTGTCTTAATTCTACTTTTCTTGTATATTCGACGACGAGGAGGCGACTAAGGGGCTTACTAGAGAATGGGCAGCAGCGTTCTCTATGCATTTTACCACCATACTGCGATCGCCAAACCGCGTGCCAAGCATGACGATTATGGCAATCCCCTCCCCGTTTGGAGGAGGCCTATGTCCAGCAGTGGGCGTCTTTCGGCTGAAATGATGTATATTGAACTGGTTTTCATATTGGTGGTTACAACAACCCAGCAACAATCTTTATTCAAGTAGGTAATTTTATTGTAAAAAGTCTTTTTAAGAAGTATCATTGAATTCTGAAGCCGTCTGGCCCCTATTTCTTCTATGGTCTTATCAAAAACTATCCAAGTTTATGCTCATGGCCGTCACCATAAAGGATTAGTTTTTAGGGATAAAGTTCACATATCGTTGCAGGCGTGGTGTCTGCGGTTACACGCTTCTAAGTCATCATCCGAACTTGTAACCATAGGAAAATATTGTCAACAGCCTATCTGTATTTACTACTTAGAGCTCTAGTAGTTTATCTTCACCGTTGTACAAAGTGCCGTGTCTTGTCGTAATTGAAAATACCAGCACGCCCGACTCAATAATGTAAAGCTCAGTCGATTGACCCTGACACTGAAGGAATAGCATCGGCCTCGGCGGTGACAACAAATTGTGTTGAATTCCTGTCAGTTTGATCAAAATATAGTCGTACTAGCTTTTGCCTATCACGTAAAAAGTAATCTATGTCCTTCTCCATATCCCAAGCTATATCTTTGCCAAATTTCATAACGATCGGTTCAGCGGTTTAGCCGTAAAGGCGTAACAGACAGACAGTTACTTTCGCATTTATAATATTACCTAGTGGGATATATTACGCTTCTGAGGACTTAAGGATTTGTTAGTATTTTTGAAATCAGTAATCCTACATTGTCAATTAATAACTGTGCAATCGCGCCAAGTAGGTGCCTACATAAAAAGATATCAATACAAATTAACACGACCATAATTCACCAATACCCTCCATAGTACCAACATAGCATACCTACCGGTTACTTTACATTCTACAATAAAGCCATCTCTTCAAATAAGAACAGACACTCAACAATATCGCAACATAACGCGCGACTGCATGCGAGTATCAGCAGGGTTTACTTTCAGCCCACGCAGGCAGGCGCGTCTCGCTGAGAAATATCAATTAAACAAGTCGCGAGTCGCGGCCGTGTTCTGAAATGACTTTCACTAGGTGGCAGCACTGAGACGTCAGGTCGATCTGCCAAAAGTATCGAAGCGCCTGCGCACTGAATGGTGAACGAAAGAATGAAACGAATTACAACAAATATTTTAAGTTCATTGTCAAACTGGAAGACCTCTTGTCAATGTGGCGCCAACTGGTGGCTTGAATATTCATGGACACCCTCATTAAATCAGCGACGAGACATCGCATCAAGACGCGTGTGCGATCTGCGACAGAATGGCTTATTATAATTACAGATGTACAGAGTTATTGTTATGTGGGACGTGGTTCTGTTTGAATAAAGAGTACTTTTTGAAATGCAAACTGGTTCTGAGATAGTACTGTTTTATGGCTGCGTTAAATACATCTTTTATAGTCGGCCAGTGATAATCTACATTATGCCTTTTTTTTCTATTACGGCAAACTTTCCGTATATAGAGAGAATTCAGTAGCGCATAAAGGGGCTTGTGCCAGCCGAACGCAGCCGAAGTATGAACAGCCACACGGGTCGCTCAATCAGGTTAAGCTACGCTTGCCGCGGTTGGTCCGTGGATGGGTGACCATCTTTACATACCAAGACCCCTCCGTGACTTGGCAAGCACGTTTAGCCGTTGGTCCCGGCTGTCGTTTGCGGATCTTTGACAGTCGTTACGGGTGGTCAGAAGCCCGAAAGTCTGACAACCAATCTTACCGAGGGGTATCGTGTTACCCAGTAACTGGGTTGTGGAGGTCAGATAGGCAGTCGCTCCATGTAAAATACTGGTATTCAGCTGCATCCAGTTAGACTGGAAGCCGACCCCAAGATAGTTGGGAAAGGGCTAGGCAGATGATGACTAGCGCATAAATAAATTATAGCTATAATTTATTTATGCGCTACTGAATTCTCTATGCTAAACTCTTTATGGGGCAGGCAGGACTCATTTAATTGTAATGTGTCCCACTTGGCGTATACGTCATGCGTGTTAAATTAATCGTTTTCCACCGCACGTGCAACTGTGAGCAATCAGCGCATTGAATGGCTCCTCGAGGAAATTACGTGGGTCGCGGCGCGGCGTCCACTGCGCTCCCTGCTCGAGCACCCTCGACCGCAGGATTGAGGGGTGCGTAATGAACACCACTACATTACGGTTATTGTGTGACTGTCGCAAGCATTGTTATCGAGGGCTCAGCTGGCGGGCTTATTAATTACAACCATTTCAAAGGGTCAATGCACTCGCATTGAATGCCAAAAGATTTTTTTTAAATTTTTTTGTCGGGCAAGTCGTAGTTGACCTTGAGAGGCCGTGACTACTTAGCCGGGTTTTTCTGGGGCTGCCATTAAGAATTAACTTAACGCCTCCAGCCAGGGCTTAAAAAGTACTTAAATACTAGGCGACTGCACGCTGAGGGCACGGGCCTCGGCTCAGGGCGTCACTGACAGCAAGTGGGGACAGGCTGTATCAAAATATTGGCATTATTATTAGAAGGGGAATTTAACTCTACTGGCTCATCTGCGGCGCGGGCTGGCGCTTCAACGAGCAAGGGTCGGTCGGGGGTCTCGAAGTTATGCGCCGTTATTCGGGGTCTTCGCGGGGCGCGAGGACTTCGGCGGCAAGGTCGGAATGACGTTTATTTTTCAAACAAAATGATGTTTATGTATTGGACGTGTCAGATCACGGAAGGCACGAACTATCAATTCAAATATTCATGTGCAGACTTCCATTTCAGCAATAAAAAAAAAACATTTATTTCAGGCCTGTTTTTACACATAGGTACACCCATAGTATTAGAAAATAAAAAGTAAAAATAAAATAAAATTAAATTAAATTTGAAATAGATATGAAAATTAAATTACTATTATTGTAGCATGAAGGTTGTATTGTAATAATACCTACTTAGAACTGTAATATTGGATCCGTGTCACGGAGTTCGACGTTAAGCGCCTGATCGGGGAAAGTAGAGCTCCTATTTATGCTCCGAGGATGAGGTGTAACGGAGACAGAATAAAGTAAAACTAAAAGAAATGAAATGAAAATACTTTGCGGAAATTCATGCACCTCTTGGCTACGACACCAATAGAAAGCTTAGCACGGTTAGCCTTACAGTGAATAACTGTGTTTAAAACATGAGTCTTGTACCCGGCGTAACATGGAGAACCTCCAGTATTATGGTCGGCACTGCAGCCCGCGGCATCACGTGTAGTGTGTAGTGATGTGCAGCATGTCGATAATGTGATTTATGTTAATTCGTGTCATGTCGCACGCCCGCGGCGGTCGCAGCCCCGCACTTATCATGAGCGCCTCATTATACGCCGCTCATTATATATTCAACGCGAATTAAACACTTTATCACATTCCGTCATCTGGATACGGTGCCTGTCAATTATTGAAATATTTATGTAAAAAAGGAATACATTTTGACGGTTTATCGTTTCGGTGTTATGTTTAAGTCTTACCTGCATTAATTCGTTCACTGTTTCTTATTTAAAGCAACAGTGATCTACTAACTGTGTTCCCTTCCACATTTAACCCGTCTACCTTCAAAACAAGAGTGAACCGGCAACCCCTGGGCACGCTCGATCCAACATAGACCTCATCAATTGCTTTCCATTAGGCGAGATCGAGGTCAAGCGCAGGCCCATTTAGTAATCAAAAATCAAAATCAAAATCAAAATATTTTATTTCACATAAGCCTGCATGGGCACTTATGAAACGTCAGAAGCTAGGTGCACGGTTCCAATTTGTCGTTTCCTATGGAGAAGAGCCGGCAAGAAACTCCACGGTTACTCTTTTAAAAATAATTGGCTTTTACAATGTTTTCAAATTACAGTGATAATAGGTATGGGAGGACAGTGCAGGCCAGTCAATAAGTACCAGGTACTTAGAGGAATGAAAATACAGAATAGAAAAACGTCTACAAATCTAGTCTCTAAGGCCTACAACGTTCTCTCATTCACAATATGTAAAAGAATCTACCTATATAAAATGAATCTATTTGAACCAAGTGACATGATTTCGATGACAATCACTGAAAATAAATAGTAAGTAGTAAAATTGATGTATAATGTCAAATAATGACGAGAATATGTCAGACATTGTAAAAAAAATAATAATAATAAAAAGAATAAAAATTAACATTGCAATTTGGGAGCAGTTAATAGACTTTCACACGGTTTTGCTGTTAATGAGGTACCAGGGAAGCCACATGTGCAGAAGGAATTAATGCCAAACTTCCCTGTCTTCAACGTAGTCTTTTATCTTATAATATGCTTTTTTGATAAGGACACGTTTGATGTGAGTTTTAAACTTTCCATCGCTAAGTTCTGTAACCGACTTTGGCAACTTGTTATAGAAGCGGATACTGTTTATTAGAAATGACTTGCTAGTTTTAGTTAATCTAAATTTTGGAATCACAATTTCATCTTTACTACGTGTATTTAGATTATGGAAATCGCATCTTTTTTTGAAAAGACCTAAGTTTTTGCGAACATACAAGATATTTTCTAGAATATAAAGAGAAGGCAGAGTAAGTATATCAATTTCGTTGAATTTGTTTCTAAGAGACTCGCGAGGCCCCATTTTATAGATTGCGCGGATTGCCCTCTTTTGTAAAATAAAAATTGAATCTACGTCCGCTGCCGATCCCCACAGCAGAACGCCATAAGACATAATACTGTGAAAATAAGCAAAGTATACTAACCTAGCTGTGGCTACATCAGTCAACTGCCTTATTTTTCTTACTGCGTAAGCAGCTGAGCTTAATCTGCTTGAAAGCGCTCTAATGTGGGCACCCCATTGCAATTTTGAATCTAAAGTAATTCCCAAAAATACAGTTTCCGAAATAGCATCTAGTTTCTTGCCATCAAGTTTTAAATTAAGACCTACTTGGGGTACATTTGGTAGCGAGAACTTAAGACATTTAGTTTTGTTCGCATTGAGTAAAAGATTATTAGCAGCAAACCATTTCGATAGAACAGCTAGGCTTTCGTTGACATGTAAGACTTCCGTATCTTTTCTATCTATTCTAAAAATAAGAGAAGTGTCATCAGCGAATAAAATTATATCCGAGAAGTTAGCCATCAGATAGGGAAGGTCATTAATATAAACTAGAAATAAAAAAGGACCAAGAATTGAACCTTGAGGCACGCCCATCCTAACTAGAGACCCCGAGGATGTCGCCCCGTTAACGTTTACTTTTTGCTGCCTGTTTGATAAGTAGGAAAGTACAAGATCAGCAGCTTGTCCACGAATTCCGTAGTGGTGTAATTTACAGATCAGTGTATTGTGGTCAACGCAGTCAAACGCTTTTGAGAGGTCACAGAAAATGCCAATCGCATCCTGAGAACTCTCCCAGGATTCCAAAATGTGACTGATGAGTTTTACTCCCGCGTCAGTCGTCGACCTACCTTTCGTGAAACCAAACTGTCGACTATGTAAAATCCCATTTGAGTTAAAATGTGACAACATCTGGTCCAGCATGATTTTTTCATAAATTTTGCTCAATGCTGGAAGCACAGATATAGGTCTATAATTAGAGGGATCACTCTTACTACCCGATTTGAAAATTGGTACTACTTTACTATGTTTCATTAAGTCAGGAAACGTACCGCTGTCTAAACATTGATTAAATATGCCTGTTAGGACAGGGGCAATTGTGTCAATGATATTTTCAATAACCTTAACGGAAATCCCCCATAAGTCTTCAGTGTTTTTTATGTTAAGACTTTTAAATGCTGTTTTAATTGTGGCAATAGAGATGGGTTTGAATTCAAAACTTGGAATGTCCTTACTGAAGTTTTCTTTAAGAAGAGATTCAGCTAATACAGATGATGAGGGGAGACATTTCGTAACCTCTATTGGGATGTTGGTAAAGAAATTTTCAAGAGTCTCCGCAACTTTTAACTTATCTGAAATGGTTTCATTGTCAATTTTCAGAGCTAACTCATTCTGATCTCGTTGTTTTGTGTTTCCAGTTTCTTTGTTAATTACCTGCCACACAGCTTTTATTTTATTTTTAGAAATACTAATTTTGTTACTTATTAATTTAGATTTAGCTTGAGCACAGACTCTTTTGAATATCTTAGAATAGTTTCTTACATAATTATGAAAGGCCTGATCTGAAGTCAATGACTTTTCATTATACAAATTATATAAGATGTCTCTGCTTTTTCTAATGCCATCAGTGGCCCATTCACTAAATTTTGGTCTAGTAGTGATTGTAACTTTTTTTACAGGACATGCTTTATTGAATTCTTGGCATACTGTAGAAAAAAGTGTGCCATAGTTTACATTGGGGTCTTGTGAATCTAAAGTTGCTATTGAGAGATTGCTAAGAACATTATTATTAAACGTTTTCAATTTATTTTTAGTCAGTGGTCTCAATTCTATGGTTTTATCCAGGTGTAACTTTTTATCTAAGTCAAACGATACAAGCTGACCAGTATGGTCTGACCTGACGCCACTAATTAAAGATGAGCCTTTTATTATGCAATTAGTAAATACATTGTCTATGCATGTAGCTGTGGTTGCTGTTATCCTAGTCGCTTCATTAAATATACATTTTAAATTGAATGATTTAAACAATGAGATAAGCTTACTTTTTTCTGGTGAATTAACTAGTAAATCAATATTTAGGTCACCACACACAAAAACTAATTTATTATCTTTAAAAAGTTTACCTAATATTTCCTCCATAATTATCAAAAATGATGACAAGTTCGAGGCAGGTGGTCTATAAACAGATAAGAAAGTATGGCCCTCAACCTCTGCACATGCTACCTCACATAAGCGATCAACAGAGCAAGCAGTGATATCCTTTCTTTCCTTATATCTAAAACTACTATTACATAATATCAAAGTACCACCCCCTATCGAAGACCTATTGTACGCACTGGCAACTGAAAAATTATTTACATTAAACAACATTCTATCCGGTTTTAACCAAGTTTCACTAAAACATAAGATATCCATATGATATTTATCTATTAACATTTCCACGTCTAGGATTTTGCCAGAGAAGCGATTTATATTTTGGTGATACAGTAAAATACTCTTATTATGCTTCTCTTTTGTCGTGTCTAAAAGTTTAAAGAATTAATTACAGTATTATTAGAAGTACTAGATAATACTGTTTCGTCACTTAACCTAGTCTCAGTTAAATTATCAATAACTGCGTGTATATTGTAAGCTAACAAAGTAGCTAATACATGCTGACTTTTCTTGGGAAGAAACATATGTTCCCGATCTAATACAAAATCTCTAACAAAATTGTTAGTATCAAAATACAATAGACGGTCACTATGACGACATGTCAACAAATGCATTAAATTATTTAGCCTAAAAATGAAATCATTTTCTTCATCATTCAAATTATTTGAATATGGCAAAGCACATAATATTATTTTACCTAATTTTAATTTAAGTAGGGTGTCAATACCATTAACTATGTCCCTTTTAGATAAATTCAGACTGTTTCCAATTAAAAGAACTATACTTGTCTGCTCATTCAATTTTGTATTTTTTATTTTATGAACAAGCTCATTAAAATGCAGGTTATGGTAACAACAATTAGTTATAGTATGTTTAGAGCAGTTATTTAACAATGATCCAAAACCTGCTCCTAATCTATCAGAATAAACTAAAACATTACTTTGAGTGGGATGGACACTGTCTAGTGTATGAGTTACAATGGGTGAAGCGGCAGAAACAACATGCTGCGACATGAGAGGTGGCGGAGTGGGAGCACAACTACAGGTGAGATTGTTAGTCAGTGACTCATACCTCTCTGCATTGTACTTCACCAGATCCACCAACTCACAAGCCTCCTGCAAACGGTCGCTTAACATTTGTTGACTAGACTCATACTTACAAGATATTTCTTTAAGTGTATTTTCCCTGCTCAGTAATTCCTTTTGAAGGTTTTGTATGTCAACATTATACATTAATCTGCTTGTTTTCAACTTGTTATTACATACATTTAGTTGGCTCTGTAAGTTGAAACGTTCTTTCCTAAGATTTAGGTTAAATTTGTAAACGCTTTGTGTCTTCAAAAGTTTCTTATACTTTTTAATATTCTTACTAATTTTAATGTACTTCTTAATTTTATTATGACTAGTTAGAGTTGGACATCTAGTTAAGGTATCGTCCCCAGTCAAGTCTATGGCAACGGTGGGCTTCACATACTCCAATCCGGATATACTACCAACCAGCTCGTCAAAAAGGTTACTGGTGTTGGTAACCTGTTCGCTGTCTTTTAGAGAGTTGATAGTGGAAATCGTGTTGTTGGCCTTGCATAACTCTGCTTCAAGGCCTGATATCCGTTTTAGTGCCTGGTCATGAGTGTCACTGCAATGTTGGAAGTCTGACACTAGTTGACGGAGAAGGTGATGCTGGTCAAGTATGTCCATGTGCTGAGAGTGAAGTTCAACAAGCTGGCTCTTGAGTTGAGTGTTTTTGTCAATTATCTTCTTCACTTCAATCTCACTGTCCTCTCTTTCCTGTAGCAGCTGGTTGCATTCTTTTCTTGATGCCTCCAGCTCCTTCAGTGCTGCTTTCAGCTTGTCACTCATGTCACGAACGGTGGCTCCGCGGGTCATCATATTTAAAAGTTTCCCCAAGTGGCACCTGGAATGTGACAAGAAACAGCTAAGTGTATGAGGAAGCTAGGTAAGTTGAGAACTTGGGAAGATAGGAAAGTACGATTGGAAGAAATAGGTATTAAGAAATAAAATAACAGACAAAGGATGAAGTTTTGGAATAGATTTAAAAATAAAAATAAAAATGGAGGTATTAGAAAAACAAAAAAAAAAGGAAGTTATTCAATTTATTTTATTCTGGGGCTTAATTAACACAATTTTAACTGTTTACAGGAAGACTTTTATTACCATTTAAGACAATAACTGGGCTAGCTAATTTCCACTAAGAGAGTAGGTAATGTATGATTGTTTAAGGACGTGAGATTAGTACATAAGAAAGTTTTATCATTTCAACCATTCAATTAGTTTTAAACAAAAGTCAATCAATTAGGGATAAATATGTGTAAAGTAAGGTTTGTAGTGTTGGTTTATGTCTGGGGCAAGTGTTTTCGTCTTCGATTTTGCTTCCACAAATTTGTCAAGCAAAAGGAGACATAAACGGTGCCGGTGTGTACTGGACGTTGCTCATAACCCTGAGCAGTGTTTTCAGATGTTGTATCGTGTGTAAATATTAGTAGAATAATGGATATTATAAAACAAAATACTCCCCGGGTTTGATGAATTCAAATCCGCAATCCAGTTTCAAAAGTTGACAGCCGGTAGATGATTTTTCGAAGTGTCGAATATTATGAATAATCACGACAAAAACACGGCACAAACACTGCGTGAGACACTTTATACTTCGATTCTAAGATAACAATAGTTTTAACATAAAATAAACACAATTTATAGTAATTTAGCAATTTTTAACTATTAGATCGTTTTTTTCACGACCTGTCACCAATGTTGCCAGCGCAAAAAAAAAAGAAAAAAGAAAATATACATAGAGTGAGTTTCTTCTGGAATTATCCTATTTGGGGTCGGGGCAGCATGTGTCCCAACAATTTCAATTTTTCGTCATGCTTTGTTCTATGTTCAATATGTTATGTTGAGTGTGTGTTGTTGTTTGTTGCAGTACCTGGGCTCGTTCCCGGTGTCCGGCGGCGAGCCGGCGGCGCGCGGTGACCAGGTTTCCGCGCATCTACACCTCATGAAGGTAAGGTCTTGCTAAAATGTATCATCGTGTGCATCAACTAGGTACCCCGCTAAAAGACATAAATTCGGCGTCTTTTTGTTATTGATTATTTACTGAGTTCGCTTATTTAGCCCCTATTAGAAGATCCCCCGTGTTCCATTGCTCCACTCATTCGAAACACGAATTTCATACGTACATCGAAAAACACTCAATTTATCCTATTTAATACCTTTTACTTAGATTTTTACAATGATCTCACGGTAATGTAAGGAAATTACGATTGTATATCAATTTTACGAGTGAACGGGGAATATGATGCATGTAACATGTTTTTAATGGAACATTAGCGAAGACAGCGCTCAACGACAGGTTGTGGGGCTGTTATCAGTAATATTTTAGTACTTTATAAGACGTAATATTTTTTCCACTATTTAATATCATATATTTAGTATCCATGTTACTGAATTTGAAAGAGTTATGTCATAATTGTTTGTGTGTGTGCATTCATTTTGAACTAATTTTAAACAATTTATGATCACTCGTAAAGTCATTAGAAAAAAAATCAAGTCTTGTGTTATCGAAACGATTAGTTTCAACGAACTCATAGCTCAAGCACTTGAAACGTTTGAGTTATTAATGTGTGGCAGGCTTGGACAGCAGGTTGGATGTAACATGTAACACAGTATGTAACATAGCGCAGGTAACATAGAGAGGTACCCTCGTGACGGATGACGTCACGCGGCGCGGTGACCCCGATGTCACGCCCTCTTAGCCCGCTTATTACTGACTGTGTAGTGCATGAGACAACGGCGAGACAATTCTATTCTAATTCCATCAGTGATAAATGGTATTATTGACGCGACTATGCCTCGAGGTAGCTGATGTAATTTGTAAATAAAAGGTGCACACATTAGAGTATGCATTCATGAATAACATGTTGATCATTATAAAGTTGGAGCTTATTTACCTGTCAGATTAGATTTTATTACGATAATAAACAGTCAGAACGCTTTGTTAATTATTTATCACCCATTGTGACGACAAGATGAAGCATTTAACCAAACATCTCTGGGCAATCGAGTACGGGACCGTTGAAGGTTATATGCAGACAAATCAGCAAAAGACAAACATGACATAAGCATCTCATAAACCCTTCCATTTGATCTTCTGTCTTCCTCGCACTGCAGTGAGCAGCCACTCCATCTATCTCTTCTCTCGTAGCCAACGAGGTGTCAGTGCACAAAGCCGGCTCACTGCTCTGAGTGTCATGAGTAAGCCTCATTGTGTTAGTGCAGCCAGACATGCATCTTGCATGCGTCTGTACAGCAAAACTACAGGCTTACAGTCATCAGTCTGCTTTCTTCAAATATGGAAAATGATTTTCACTTGTCAGAATCAGAGTATTACAGCAGGTACTCAAAAAAATTAATTGTATGACGTTTGTTGTTACCTTATAATTCAACGCCGACCCGGTATAGTTTAAAATTATGATTGACGTGTAAAAGTGTTTGTACAAACCTACTTACAAAAATAAAATTATTTATCATCTATAAACCATTCTGCCAAATAAAACTTCAAAGTTTTGTTGGTTTCATCAAGAGAATAACTAGTTTATGGTTTGAGTTAAAACAAGACCCAAAATCTTAACCCCGTGACCCCACTTGTCCACATTGACACATGAACAAAGCGTGGCTGCGCTGCCCCACATTCGAGCTCAAACACCAGAGAGCAGTGTGTCACATGTTTGGGGTCGTGGAATGACCCTATGACCCCTGCCTTCCTTAAAGTCTCATAGTAGTCCCAAGCGGCAAGTATCGTAGGAAAATTATCATAATGTAGCTTGCAGCTGCCGCGTTTACAAAAATACAATGATAGCTTCGTTGCTTGAACCTACTGAACTATTTCTTTCTGACGCAACGGTTTGATTATCGAAAAGGACAAATAATCAATGGCAAAAAACCTTCCATGTCAGTAAGATAGACATAGCTTGACCATTTACCCTCTTCTTTACATTTAGACTCACGCAAACACACACACCCGGCACATACATAGATACTCCCTTTTTCTAGTTATTAATTAATTAGAACTTCTGTAACTTTCTTCCCCCGTTTCTTATCCTTAAACTAATTGTATTAGTCTAGTGTTTTTTTTTACAAAAGTGCACATTACTAATTTTTAAGTAGCTATTATACAATCCATAATGGACTTATGTATGATCCCTGTAACACAGATTTTTCGTAGCATTGGGGTCATTGATTATTTATTTCGTACCAGGCTATTTGCACGCTTATTAAGTGTCAACCTGTATCAGTGTACAGAGGCCAGCACATCAAGCTTCATCATCATCCCAATCTGTCAAATTTATTTTTTAGTTTTTCAACTTAATCACAAAAGAATAAGGTTCATGTTCGATTGCGAAAATTTGACAGTTTGGGATGGCTTCATGTGCTGCCGTCTGTACTTTATTATTAAGATTGCCTGCTGCAAAAATTTCGTGTCCAATCAAGCGTCGTCATCACCTTCAAATGTATCAGTATTACTTCACATTGAATGGAAACTGAGTTGGGATTTTTCGGAATATAAATTGTAAAATGTAACACAGTCGTATAATAGAGCCACTGGATCGTAAATAACAAATACATATCGCAGCAGTTCAGTGGAGCGAGTACAGCGTCCAGTCACCCTGTGTTAACACTTCACTCGATCTATGTAAAGCATCTTGTTGTTTTATTCTACTCCAGCACGTAGGTATCTTTGTGCGCGAGTTTACATGACACACTATTCAGTTTTCTGGAATTCTGACTCTTATTTACTTTATTTGAGCTTAGAACTCTTTGCGAATCGCCATAACATTCAATTCAATATAATTATCATAACCCGTTCAAGCATTGTGCAGTGCCTTGGCTCTGTCTCGTATTGTGTCACAGCATCATGCTGAGCGATTGCGGTTTTGGGTGGAGGTGGCGCAAAATTGCTCCTGCTGCTGCAATGCCTTGGGTCTGTCTCGCATAGGGTCACAGCATTATGCTGAGCAATTGTCGTTTTGCGTGGATGTGGCGCATAATTTCCCCCAATTGTTTTTTTTTTGATTTGTATTGCTTTATTTTTTTTTTATCGTCACGTTTGGTGTGAGTAAATGTATTTCCTTACTTTTTTATTAATAACGTGCTGCATTCGGTTTTGTGTACGTATGGTAAAGTTTGATCTATGGTCAACACTGCACAGAGTTTTGACATACACGACCGATTCAGCTGTCAAAATACAACAGATCATCCGTGTCTAGTCACAGATTTATTGTTTGTTAGCTGTGAGCGACTGCCACATAACTGGAGCTATCTACTGCATGTTATAACTCACGGATATCAACTTGCGTACTGTACTAGCAGTGAGGCGTATTTATCGTAACAGCTAAATATAACAGGTATCCATTGATAACAGACTATAACTGTGTCAGAAAAACTGAAATTAAGGCTACTGTTTCTCCAAGTAATAAAATCCCTTACACACGACAGTCACAAGCTTTTCTCGATTCATGTTTATGACAGTTAGAATAAGATGAAAACTGTTACACTCTGACACCCTGTTATATCGTCACAAGCTCTTTCCTTTTCTGGCATAGGTGTTAAACCTTAGTTAGAAAGAGAAGTACCTACTTTGTGTACATGGAACAGGCCAGGCTGAAAAGATATGCAATTTTCCCTGTTACTATCCACTCCTATGGGCTCCCACATATGAATTAACAGCCTGTTATTTTGTAACAGGTTTATGAACTGTTATTTTCGTGGAACAGGAACAGGTGGATCAGATATGCGATTATAGCTGTTACAACCCACTCCTATACTGTATAATAGGCATCGAATGTACCAACAAAGACAAAGGTGCACATAAAAGATAGCCAGTGTGAGCCACCCCTATTACTATCAGCGCGGCGTTTGATCGAGACACTGCTCTTTTTGTCAGCGCCCCTCATCATGACAATATACGACAGGTAGTAAGTAGGTTGTGTTACAGGGGCTAGCTACTATTAGTACCAAACCAAAGGCTTTGACAAACTTGAGCTTGTGTTCTAATTAAAACTTCTGTAGTATTGTTTTGTTCAGCCTGTAGCAAAAGAATATGATAAAGCCATGTATCACCATGCATTTAAGATGCAGAGAATGAGACATGTTTTTTTTTTTTTTTTTTGAGGGTGGGAAATCATCAAATAACTTCTCCTGCTCTGGGTGGAGCAGGAGGGCGTGTCAGACTTTTACTGACTAAAACCCACCCGTGTTCCCTCAGTTGCCTGTGTGCCAGGGGCCGCGGTATCTCTTTCGAACAACCCGCACCCCTGGCAGGCATCGGCCCTTGCGGACCCCACCAGTTCGGCGCACCAGGACACGTGGCACGCCGTGACCACCCCAGGAACCAAGTAACAAAAGGGCCCCAGACGAACCCGTGTCTGGTACCCTTGGTCCCCTTGCGACGGGTCAGCGCAGTGGCCCCGCCGCCTACCACCTTTCGGCCGCAGGGGATAGGGAGAGCGGCCAACGCTATACCGACACTCCTCTTCCCCTGCGGCCCCACCGCGTCCGCCATCAAACGGTGGCGGCCCCGTCCAGGCTACGGAAGGGAAGAGCGCTACTCAGAAGTACCGGCACTCCTCCTCTTCCGCAGCCTGTAATCCTCAGCCGCGATGCCTCCCATTCGACATCGCGGCCCGCCTCAGTTGCGGTGCACCTCACCGCAACCTACATTTTGGCCGCTACGTCGTCGGCTTGGAGACAAAAGCCCTGACGAGCGGCCCCACCTTTGGGTTCCTCTTCGCTTCACCGTGGGAGCGGACCACGGCTACTGAGCCCCCCCGCAACGACAATGCGGGAACCCACTGGGGGGGGAATGAGACATGTTTAAAGCTAAATACACAGTTTGCTGCGTAGACAGGTGCTACGAAAACATCACGTCTAACTGATCTCGTAGAGGTTCGTAGCACACTATGCTGCTACGCGGTCGGTTAACGATGATAAACGAACGTCGCCGTAGCGGTCGTCAGGGCTTTTGTCTCCAAGCCGACGACGTAGCGGCCAGAATGTAGGTTGCGGTGAGGTGCACCGCAACTGAGGCGGGCCGCGGTGTCGAATGGGAGGCATCGCGGCTGAGGATTACAGGCTGCGGAAGAGGAGGAGTGCCGGTACTTCTGAGTAGCGCTCTTCCCTTCCGTGGCCTGGACGGGGCCGCCACCGTTTGATGGCGGACGCGGTGGGGCCGCAGGGGAAGAGGAGTGTCGGTATAGCGTTGGCCGCTCTCCCTATCCCCTGCGGCCGAAAAGTGGTAGGCGGCGGGGCCACTGTGCTGACCCGTCGCAGGGGGACCAAGGGCACCAGACACGGGTAAGTCTGGGGCCCTTTTGTTACTTGGTTCCTGGGGTGGTCACGGCGTGCCACGTGTCCTGGTGCGCCGAACTGGTGGGGTCCGCAAGGGCCGATGCCTGCCAGGGTTGCGGGTTGTTCGAAAGAGATACCGCGGCCCCTGGCACACAGGCAACTGAGGGAACACGGGTGGGTTTTAGTCAGTAAAAGTCTGACACGCCCTCCTGCTCCACCCAGAGCAGGAGAAGTTATTTGATGATTTCCCACCCTCAAAAAAAAAAAAAAAAAAATAACGTCGCCGTAGCGGTTCAGTAGCTCAATAACCTATGATTGTTTAGCAAGTACTTTGTTGTAAGTACCTAGTGTAAATGTAAATGACGAATAAAATAAATCATAATACTTATTAATTTTAAATACTGACACAGATATTTTTTTTTATACGGTTTTATTATGATCTTAAAATTAATAAACAGCTTCACATTGCCGGTGTATATATATTGAAATTGAAGTAACATTAATATCCCCATTTAGGTTCTCCAACAAAAGATACATGCACATAAAAGACAAAATCAGGTATAAACTAACATAAATATCTATAGAAGCTATCTATGTATACATTTCTGTTAGTTTTATAATCCTAAGTGGTAACAAAATGTTTACTGTAATATTTTTATTTTTTTTGTTATAAACCCTTATTTATAAACGTTGCTTAAAGTTAAGTTATGATTAGCGTCTGTTTAACCGTACATTTTTGATGTTTAAACATCATTTAACTTTAATCATCGTTTATGAAAAATTAAACCGTTTTAAGACACTACAAAAACCACCGACTTACACAAACAATAAGTTAAGATTGCCTTTCTTTGAATAAACCACATTTACGTGTAAACAAAAAATTTACCACCATAATATATACTGTTTTGTTTTTCACCTCATTTTCTTGGCGCGCTGAGCCTCCTTCATTAGCTGGCATTGTTTAGTGTTGTTGCTCATAGATGGCGCTGTTCACAGCTTTTATGAAAGGCCTGTGAGGCGCGATAACAGACCGACGAGCGCTCAGCAAAGATGTTATTATATATTAGCTTCATAATAACTTGTTTACTTCATAATAAAGAACAGATTTTTCGTGTTACAGCACGAATTTTTACCGTTGTTCCATTTTAGAGTTTTAGGATAAAATCTAGTAATGTTGAATATAATAGTAGAATATGAGAGGGATTTTTGGGGGACTTGGAAGAAATCAAATTAATATACAAATTAATTGCTATTAATATTTTTTTACTGCTTAAAAAAAATCAGAGTACTTACCTACTGTTTTGAGTTCGCAAAGATTTTATTATATGTATAAATATTTTGTTATATTGTCTTAACTGGTAACTGGGTTGTGGAGGTCAGATGAATAATCATCTGCCTAGCCTTTTCCCCACTATATTGGGGTCAGCTTCCAGTCTAAACGGATGCAGCTGAATACCAGTATTTTACATAGAGCGACTGCCTGTCTGACCTCCACAATCCTGTTACTGGGTAACACGAAGCCTCTTGGTAAGACTGGTGGTCAGACTTGCGAGCTTCTGACGACCCGTAACGACTGTCAAAGATCCACGAATGACAGCAGGGACCAACGGCTTAAGGCGGTGATTTCTTGAAAACGCTCAAAAGGTGGTTTTTTGAACAAGTGTATCTCTTTAACCGTAAATAATTTTGAAAGCAACAAAATATATGATATTTTAAAGTCTTTTTTACATAGACTGATGGAACTCAAATATAATTAATTTAATGCATCAAAAACATCATTAAAGTCACCTCTTAATTATCTTTACAACCAGTTTATCCCTTCAATAACAATTATAATTGTAATTAAAAATATACCATAAAATTTCAAACGTCAAACTGCATCCAGTGATTGATTATTTATTATTAAATAGTTAATATCTAATTTTATACGATTTTATTTGCATTTTTACGACAAAGCTTGCTCATTTATTATTCGAATTTATTACAAAAGATTTTAACCCGTATCGGATTGCAATAAGAACTATTATCGCTCATAACGACAATATTTAAAGTTACCCGGGCCTTAACTTGCTTTCAGAGGCACGGAGGGAGGTGAGATAGGTACTCGTTTCATGTAAAATACTGATATTCAGCTGCATCCGATTAAATTGGAAACCGACTAACATAGTTGAGATAAAAGCTAGACAGATAATGATTATCCTTTTACGTTCCGGTTGCTATAAACAAGGTAATAAACACACAAAATGCAAACACACGCAAATAAAACGAACGTTGCTTTTAAAACATAGTTACGTACACACAGCTCCATTAAGTGGTTACCTCTCCAAAAGACATGTGCGTTCAAATCCGTGCTAGACCCAAGTTACTTTTGTATTTTGCAATTTTTTACAATTAAATTACTGTATTGTTTTACTGAATAATGTTTAACTAGACCGGAGGTTTCAAGACCGCTTGCCATTCATAAGATTGAAGGTTCAAATCCTAGGCACGAAGTTTGTTTTTGTCATGCAATTAAAAAAAAAAATATAAAGCATTTTTCTATTTTGATTTAGTAATGTTTATAAAGAATTTAAAACTCAAGAATAATTAAATACTTCCATAATCATTTCATATATTTAATATTGCTATTATTTAACAAAACTATGATCTTATATTACTACAAAGATTCATATTATACAATTTGATTTGATAATTTACAGATAACTTATTATACATATTTTGCCAACTGACACAAACGGGTCTCTAGACAAGTGATGTCACGTGATCTGATCCAATCATTTTGTTTCTGCATACAGACGTTTAAGTGAATGAAATACATCAAACGTTGTAGTTATAACTTGGGGGTAGGGATTCATTTTATAAAGAAAACATAAGTAAGTTAAAAAGTTAAATTAATGGATACCCTCAAATAGCATAGTCTATCGATTAGACAGAGACCTAAAGTGACTCGGACGATAGTAGATAACAATTTCATCGCAATTCATGTGGGCTCGCTGGCTAGTTTTCAATCTACCGGTATGAGTATGACGACGTTCGGGGATGCGATGGTTCGAATCCAAGTCGAAACGATGAACTCTTTTTGAAGTTTATTTAGATTATTCGTAATGAATTCAACATTGTAGCAGTGTAACATTTTAAAACTTGAGGGGTTAGCACATACTGACGCTGTGTGTACATACAGGGCGCCGGCGATGACAAAAGATGTACAAGTTTTATACGAATGAATCTACTCGTGTAGTTAAGAGGTGCACTATGCATTAGACAACTTTTTACTTACCTTAATGAAGATTTGTATTTGCGAGCATCATATTTACGAGTACCTAATGTTAATTGTGTAGGGTCATTATTCCGTAATGGTAATATGCATTTCGGATTACGTGGGTGAATGAGAACGAACTCTTAATAACGAGTTATTAAATCTCTTGCGGATAAATGTTTTGAAAGGATTGATTAACTTACGAATTAGAGTGTTTTATAATAAGTAAGTAAGTAATTTATTTACCGAAATGTAGGTGTACAAAGTAGTACAATGTTATCATAAATGTGGCCCATTTACATTCTACCATTTATATTCTTACATGTGGTGTGCAAATATTGAATTTAAAAATAAATTAAATTATTAAAAATGACATAATATTCCTTCAGTTATCACTATAAACGTTACAAAATGTCTAATTAAATAAATTTATTGCAAATATTTAATTTCACAGTACATAACATAATTAAAAAATGTCATAACATTACATCATTTACCAATATGATTGTTATAAAATGTCAGATTGTATGTAATAATTGAAATGTTAATGTCCATGAATATTGCTATAGTGTCAAAATAAAAAATAATAATAGTAAGTACACTCAGACTAAATTAAACTATACTTAGGTGGTTATCAACTTTACACAATATTAGCAACAGAGGAAGACAACATAAAGGATGGGAAGATGAATTAAAACTCACAGCAGGCCCAAATTGGAGAAGAGTTGCTAGAGATAGGATTCAGTTGAAGTTGTTAGAGGAGATAGAGGAAGCTTTTGCCAAAACGCACACTGACCTAAGATACATTTTATAAACTACTGAGAAAATACTACTACACAAATATGTTCACAATAGACGGGATAATTATGATTATTAACCATAATTTAGTACGTATCTACCGTCAGAGATGCAACGTATTCCCCGCACGTAGGTGACACTTGTATCGTTTTGATACAGGTTCAGTTCCGACTCCCGACAGTGCGGCGAGAAAATTTATTCATTGGCACATGTGGCAGCTATCGAGACACACACGAGTAAGCAGGTACAGAAGACTTACTCGAAACAATACGTTTTTAGTTAAGTCAACTGTGTAAAGACATCGAAGTACCTATACAAAGAAAACGTCCAGTCGTTTACTATTTTATAGGCAGACATGCATTATAAAAAAGGGTCTAAAAAAATTTGGAATACACAACTATATAGAAAAAATCACGGGCACTTGTGAAACGTCAGAAGTTAGTTGCACGATACCAATTAGGTAATCGTTTCGTATGGAGAAGAGCCGACAAGAAACTCCACATTGTTCTTTTAAAAATAACTGTCTTTTATTTATTTTTTCAAATTACACTGTTAATGGGGATGGGAAGACGGTGTTGGCCTGTCAACAAGTGCTAGTAGGTTATGAGGTGTAAAGACTAAACACCTTACTGAGATTTAAATAACCTGCTTCATTAATTTTTACAGTAATATTTCGAAGTATTCCAGTCTATCAAGTCACTTTTACGTACAAATTCGTACAGTTTTTGGATGAGCCTTCTGCCCTTAACAATTGTGTGTCACCTTGCCCGCGAGACAGGCTGGACAAATTGGTGGAGCGACACCGCGGCGCATGCAGAATGGAAGCTAAACGACATACACAGGCAAATCTGTCGCTTCCACCAGGTCACACCAACGACGATGTTGTTGGCTTCTTTTTTAATTACGTTATTTTCACTAGATTCACTTGGTGGGATGATTATAAAAGTAGACGAACGATGAGTTGAATATCCATTGTAACAGTTTGCATATGGCTTGGTATTCTATTTCTCACCTAGAATTAAGGTGTGGGGGGAAGGTGTAGCATCTAAGGCTTACCATATTGTAAGATAATATAACCAAGACAGAATTTAATACGAGATCATTTTCATATTGATCTTAGAATTAGTTAGTTTGGGAACAAATAAACAAACGGTATTACGTAGATATGTATAGGTACAGAGCAGTGCTTCATCTAAAGAGCCCAAACTTACCCTATAAAGTATCTTCAAAACACACACAGAGCGAGGTTGAGCGATCACAAAGCAGCGCAAACAAACAAAAAGCACATTATTGCAGGCAGTCCCCCAAACTGCACCGACCCTCAAACTGAACCCCGCGCCGAGGGTTGACATGAAAGTAATAACGCACTTCAGCGCTCGAACTCGCGTGAAATGCGCACCACAGACTTAGACAACCCTCCACTACGAGGGCCACAAAAAGGGTGCAAGCTATAGGCAAATCAAACTGAATCCTTATAAGGTTTTAATACCAATGTCACTATAGTAACAACACAGTATCAGTTTCTCTATAAAAATATTCGCACGAAAACAAAAGAAACAATATTCTTTATTTGCTAGTATCTAGCTGCACATCACGTCATTATCTTGCATATCAGTGCAGCGATTCCTTTTGTGAAAAGTAAATTTAAACCTGTTTACACAAAACGATAGCAGAAATATTGCACGTAACGTGCACTCGTTACTTCAATCTCCTTTAAACAATTTGAACACAATTGACGCAAGCATGCGCAAAGCTCAGTATATTAAAGGGGGATTAAGGGGGTTGTCATAAAACCTATTTAGAAGTTTCAAGTAAGTAACGGAATGATTGTGTGCGAGTAAAAAGATGCAGAAAGTGAAGTATTATTATAGTATGTAACTTGAATCCCGAGCCCCCATCGCCATCGTTCAGCATTTCATTTGTTCTACCCTCTTCTCCGTCTTTATTGTAGTCACAACCCTTTCGTCATTGTGATAGCTAATTAGTTGCTTTTATAAAGAAAGGCAAACTATTATTATTCGTAGCGCCGTGAAACTCAACGAAAATTACCTACTTTGTTAACATTTCGTTGAAATTCCACTTAGGCGGTTAGACCTTGCAAATTCAAATTTTTGTTCTAAGTTTGAATTAAGTCGCGCTCCAAAGCCAAGAATTAATAGAGGTAAGTTTATCTATGTAATCAAGAACTAGTCTTTCTAAAATTTTATAAAAGAAGGCTTTACTACAATGTTTTGTACCGGGAGCAGTGCGGGGCCGCCCCGTCGGCTACACAGAGATTACTCAGCGGCCGCAGTGCGCACACAGACGGACGAGAAATTAAAGTAAAACGACAGTGGGCTGTGGCGTTGGGGCCCATCGGAGGATTCTTTGCACGCAACAATGCGTCTGTAGAGCCTAGACTACCTAGCTAGGAAAGAAATAAACAAGGACAGAAGGACTACAATAAATACACGTACGATGAAATACACGTACGATGTAAATACTTCTTTAGCACCTGGTCCACCTTTAATTTTCCAATGAAATTCTTTAGTACGCTTAGGTAGGCAACTTCTTTCTCCCGGCTTGAAAGTTCGATTTCCTCATATCATCTCTTATGGACCGACATTTCTTGGTCATTTTCTTTTAAAGACGCTTTGCAAGCAGAACAATTTCATGAGGCTTTTTATTTATTTTAGCCATATGCGCGTTACAGGGAGTGGATTTATTGCATCTGTCTGCATCGCGGCACGGCTCTGCGGCTGCTACTAGAATGCCATTTTTCGCTCCACAATAGATTCTTTTTTCTCATTTGTAGCCTTCGGCGGTTTATGAGTAACGTGTAATGACTTCTTTTGCTTAGTTAGTTCTTTTCCGCTGAAATGAAAACAATACGCAAACATTGCGGAAATATATTGTGCTGGCTTATTTCTTTACCAAAAAATGTTTTTAAAAGAATCCGTTGAACAAAAATACCGTAGTAGCGATGTTTTGTTGCGCATTTGCAAAAGAAATCTACGTTCTAAGTATCCCATTCAACTTTCGTTTTCTATAAAACAACGAGTTTTTTCCACACAATCGGTGTGATCTTTACAATTTCCTAGAAAACAGTTGAAAGTCATTGGATGTCGCACAAGCGTATTCAAATCTTGTGGAGCAATAAGTTGGGGCTAGATATTGGGGGATCCAATCTAGGCAATCGTCCCCGCGGCGCGTTAGGTAAGGCTCGCGGCACACTGGCGCGGCGGCGGCAGCACGCCCGTGGGAACACTCGCGACCGCCCACTGCCGCCACAAGGAACGCGCGAATGTCGATGGGAGAAACAAATATTTGAAACATTTTTATCTTATTAAAATTTGCATAATCTTTTTGTCAGTTGATGTGTTTTTCTTTGCTGAAGTTAAATAGTGTGGGTCATCCGGCTGTCAAAAAAATGAAGAATAGTTCGATTTGATTGCATCTCAATTTATTATCAAATTCTGTTACTGTAAGAAGTGGCATTGGACTTCTATTCAGCGGCCTAATTCACCTAATCAGTCATTCACTCACACACTTAACATAGTGATGACTTTGGTCGACACATCCCTGATCGCTAGCGGTCCCGCGCCCGCCCGCGCGACCTTGCCTGACGTAACCAACACCCAGTTTCACGCTCCAGTTGCCCAACTTCATTCTCTCCTACTTCCTCTGATTGTTCCTTAAATTAAACATTTAAATACCAAATGTAGATAAACTGATTAAACTCACAAACGCCGCCGGTACGAGTATATTTTGGTGTTTAAGCTGAACGTTTAATTGTCTTAATTCCTACGGGCTTACGGCCTTAAGATTGTAGACTAAACAATTTAATTTTGCACAGAGAAATCTGGCTTTCTGACGGTACCGAAATGGTGTTTGATCACCGGTCCACGTTTACGTTTTTTTGCCATAATATCTATATTCCCAAAAGTAGGATAGATTCAGTAAAATAAATGGTAACTATCAAATATAAGGTCTAGTATGAAGCCGTGGCGTGCCAGCCCGGTCGATGGACGAACGATATTGGATCTCGATAGCGGCCGGACTGGACCGGACGAACGGCCGTCCGGCCGCCGAAATGATGCTCTTATCAACGATTCTATTACAGACTGTTCGAGTCCCGAACAAATCCGTCTCAGACAAAAACTATTACGATAGCAAGGAATAACTTCATACCCGAGAGATGAGAATTCAGATATGAGAAAATATACCTATAGCGGTACAAGGTTCTTTTGATACGTGACCAAAATCGGAACAAACGGCGAGTTCTTGTTTTTTCAGTACATTTTACAAAACAATTGCACTAATGCTTACCAACATCGCCCCCCGGATCAACATCATTCGATCGCCAAAATATCCATACAGCAGTAAGTGGCTAAACTTTGTAATTGACAAACATCACAAACTCGCAAATACGTCGTATTCTAATTAATCTCCCAATAATCATCTTAAATTACTTGAAGCGCCTAGCGTATTCCCCATCTAATCGCGCCACACTTAATATGAACCGTCTCAAAACATCGTAAACTTCACTATGGTTGTCACAGAGCCGCAACAAGGAGTGCGCATGTTACGATCATACCTGCAATTAATTTGGCAGTTACGTCGACGTCAACCAGCTTTCGTGACTTTCCTGCGGAGACAGGGTTGACAGGATTTATGACAGCATATTTACAGCGTGGCCAAAATCGGAACTAATGCCGCCATCTTGTTTTTTAAATATATGACAAGTGACATTTCTCAAAACAATTGCACAAATATTTATTAACAGCGCTCCCGTCAACGACATTCGAACAAGCAAATGATCTTTGCAGCAGTGAGGTCTATGTGCAGGTAGCTTGGAACTTAGTAATGGCGGATTCCTATAATTTACAGACAGTTGTAGGTTAAAACTAAGACACTTGTATCTTTACCAATAATGAAGTATAGAGTTTATACCTTCGCATTGTAGGCCATTTGAAAGTAGCTATCACAGGTAAAATTTACTTACGAAACTATTTATTTGCTCAGTTTGGAAATAAAAATAATAGTTTAAAAAACTAAAAAACACGCTTTAAAAACCAAACTAAAAAAGGAGAAAATAATTTAATTCAATTAAAAAGCGTGGGGTGCTTTTTGAGGTATTTTTATAATCAATTAATGTCAAGCACCCCACGCTTTTTAATTGAATTAAATTATTTTCTCCTTTTTTAGTTTGGTTTTTAAAGCGTGTTTTTTAGTTTTTTAAACTATTATTTATTTTCTATTTTTTAGTTCTGCTAACTACAAAACGTGTTTTCTTTTTTTCTCATTTTTTTTTAATTATTAAATTGTCGTCGGTCCTCGACAAGTTTACAAAGTTTCAATGAAATCTGACCGTTTAAAGTGGGTCAAAATCGCGCTCAAAGATTCCGTTACATACATACATACAACGCGAGCTAATAAAAGCGTGTTAAAAAATGCCAAGATTGGTAAGCAAAACGATCCGTTTTTGTTTATTTATTTATTGATTCAGGATCTCTAACAAAGGTTTAGGAACCGAGCAGAAGTAGGTAATTTTACTGAGCAGCAGTATTATCTATAAAATGTCACAGGACATAAGACTATCCAATAGGAAGTCTTCTCTAAATTTTAATGAAAATTTCTTGTCGAAATAATCATTAGCTCTTTGATCGATCTTTTCGTTGACATGAGTCAAGTTTTTCGTAAGCTTATTTTGTACTTGCTGTAATTAGGATATTAAGTAGATTTATTAACTTTTAAATTTTTAACTAACATGACTTGCAGCCCTGGCTAAAAATAGTGGGGTGGACTGTCGTAAAAACCTAATGAAAGTTTCATAGCAAGTATAAAAATGTGTAATAAATGCGAGCTAGCAAGTTTGCTGTGTAGCGATTAACTGGTAAGCAGTTGTTGAGATAGTAAGCTCGTTTACTGTCATAGTTCGGTACTAAAGTAGTAAAACATGAATTTAGTACTCGTGAAGACACTACCGACTGACGTAACAATTTCTTGATGGTCTCTCTCTCTTTTCGTAGAATGCATAGAATCAAATTAAATCATTTATTGGTTTGCAAACATGGGTAATATAGTACATAGATGTGTACGGGAAATAAAGTGTTTTGGTGCTCATGAAGAGTCTTTCTGCTCTTTCCTTTCTTCCTTCGTCTTATTATACAATACCAGCCACCCGTCCCTGCTTCGCACGATTGCGTCGACTAGACGAAAGATCTTGTTTTTTTTACTATACGTTAGTTTAATATTAATGTACTCCACACATACTTTTCCGAATAAATTCTCTAAATGGTGGTGCCAAATGCATCAAATTCCATTTCATAGTTTAAAAGAACAACGCGGTAACACAGAGAGACACGAAAAGCGACTTAAATTTATAATGTGTGGATATAAATTAATTACACATGCACATATTATGTGACTTTTTACTGAAACCTTGTGGGAATCTGTTTCTAAGGTTGAGGAAAACTATCTGCTCATGATACAGTTATATACTAGTACGAGGGGATAGGGCGAATCAGTCCGAAGACAACCAAGCAATCTTTGCAATCTAGCATCTCACATTCTCCAACTGTTGTCTAAATTTTATAGTCGAAATTATTTTAAGCGATTCTTCTCTTTTGGTGTTTATTATTAAGTTACTCTGTATGGTTGTCTTTTATTCGTGAATAAAGATTATTATGATATTAGCACTTATTGTGAGTATCTCCAGACTTAATTTCGAAACGGTACGTGAGCCAGTAATTACTCCTCGGCCAGTCACGTGTATGTAAGGTATTCCCTCCAAGTTTACGTGATGATGAATATTGCAGCGGTCGTGCAGACGGGCGCGGCGGGGGGAGGGTGGAGCGGCCTAATACCAGATAGTATCCTTTCACAGTGATTGGTGCGCCAGACGGTAGACTGTCCAGGGATGGACTAAATGCCTTGTTCAGTTTATCATTAAAGTATATGTAGCCATAATAATGGGGCTGTGGGGCTTGTGGCTAAGAAACAAAGGCCGCATGGGTCAATCGACCACTTGCCGCGGTTGGTCCGTAGATGGGTGACCATCTTTACATACCAAGACCCCTCCGTGCCTCGGAAAGCACGTTAAGCCGTTGGTCCTGGCTGTCATTTGTGGATCTTTGGCAGTCGTTCTTCTTCAACCCTTGGCCACCCAATGCTGAGTGTAGGTCTCTTCCAAATCTCTCCACTTTTGGCGGTTTTGTGTCGTGGCTATCCAGTTTCTTCCGGCCACTTTAATGATATCGTCTGTCCACCTAGTCGGTTGTCTTCCCACATTCCTCCGTCCTGTTCGTGGTCTCCACTCCAGCCACCTCGACGCCTTGTTTCGCAAAGGCCAATTACGTCCCACTTGATCTTGTTAAGGACTTCGGATTCAAGTTCTTCGTAACGTTCGTCAGTGAGTAGAGTTCTTACATTATACGTAGCCAGGTAAATATTGTTTAGGCAGCCGGATCCGTTCCCCCAGGGATTCTTCGCACCCTCCATCCTGGAGGTTCCCTGACCGCTGCCGTAGCCAGGCCTACCAGGACCGCTGGGGACTGAGGGCCATTGCTTATGCTTCTTATTCATATTTGGAAGGTTTTTGGCCTTAAAAACGCCACGCTGGCCGGTGCGGGTTGGCGCATCCACTCTTTTCCAGGGTATTTTCCACCTTGGGGCTTGTGGCAGTCGTTACGGGTCGTCAGAAGCCCGAAAGTCTGACAACCAGTCTTACTAAGGGGTATCATATTACTGAGTAACTGGGTTGTGGAGGCCAGATAGGAAGTCGCTCCATGTAAAATATTGGTATTCAATTGCATCCGGTTAGACTGGAAGCTGACCCCAACATAGTTGGGAAAAGGCTAGGCAGTTGATGATGATAGCTTCTAATAATACAAAGTTAAAGCTGAGGGTAAGTTAGCTTTTTCTGTATAGGATCCCTTTGAGTATGACTCTCAAAAAAAAAAACCTGTGTTCTATGGAGGTCTCCTCCCTCATTAAATTCTAGCTCTGAAAAAGTCGCTTGGCAAGAACCTTCACAAATTATATTGCCACGCGACACCAAATACCAATACACTCGTTTTAAAGCTGTTAAGCTTTCAACTCTTCCTTAACCAGTTTGCACCCAATGCGGCCCTGCCCCCTTACCCCGGTGGGGACAGTTCATACAATAAGTTCGCTCCACCAGACGGGGCTATTGAATGCGATAGACGATAGGCTATCTAGGATAGCTCTGAATATAGACTCTGATATGTATAGCCTCTGTCGGTGATAGATAACACGCTATTGATGACGTGAATCACAATAGAACACAATTGGAAAATGATTCCGCTGTCAATATCTGAATAGACAATGGTAGCAAATTTAAACGACATGAATATGAACATTTCATAACAGGTGTGTTCCCGGCCAGAAAGTACCTGAGCCGCGGCGTTTAAAATTAAGATGTTCAAGTTTTATTCTTGTATTGAATATGAAATGTGAATTTAGTTTAAGCTTGAATTTTATGTTTTTTTTTCTCTTCTGCTTTTGTAGCTCTGTTGTGCTGTTCACACTCTTTATTCCGATCTGTTTTTTGAAGTGATGACTTTTAATTGACTGTCAGTCTCACATACAATTTTTTATGCTGTTTGTTTTAGCCGTAAGTCTTAATCATAGTATTTTTTTTTTAAAGTTTAGTCAAGAAGATGTCTGCATTTATATTTCTGTTAATTCATAATGTTTTTGTTGCTAAGCTGTTAACTGAAAGCCTAAATAAGCTAGTTGGTGACGACAGTTACATGATTTGGTTTCCACTGCCATATCTACTAGAATCCCATTCGCTCCGATAAACAAAACCCTTCCAACCTCAGTTCATCGAGTCTGTCAGTAACAACTCTAACAAAGTTGCACAATTATCGGCGCGGTTCCAATTAGGAAGTTCTCATGATGAGGTGCGCGTGATGTATGACCGCAAGCTCCGGGAATCGAACCCGGGACCACGACTAATGAGCGCGTCACGTGTTTAATTTAGTTACTCTTAATTGACATGTCTAGGTTGTAGTTTAGAGTTGTCAGTGCGATTTATGTTATTTATCTATATAAATAAAAAGAAAAGTCTTGACTGACTGACTGACTAATCTACACCCAGCCCAAACCCTTGTACCTAGAAAGCTGAAATTTTGCACAGAGGTTTCCTTTGTAATGTAGACAAGGAATAAGGAAGGATTTTTCGAAATCAACCCCTAAGAGAGTTAAATAAGGGATGAAAGTTCCGCGCGGGCGAAGCCGCTGGCAAATGCTAGTGATGTAATAAGTGTGAAAGATTGTACGCGTCTGTAAAACTTAGATTATAAACATAATCATCCCGCACTTAGGTGCAATGTATCAGATTAGACCATAGCAGTCCAATCTGGAATCTGAGAGCAGTGGTGGCGGGACAAAGTACGGTTCCACGACCACGGCGATGTTAATCGACAGCGGCGCCATGCTGTGGAGCAACAGATCCTGAGCGGAGGCGCAGTGGTTGATGTTTGCCTGGAGGAGGCGTAATGGGGCCGTTACTGGCATTCCATATCAGGCCCCTCCCGAGCCCCGTGCGAGGGCCCTGCCGCGGTGGTAACGGCAGCGACAAAGGTGGAGGCGGCAGCGGTGGCGGTAGTGTCGGAGGGCTTACCCCTGCCCCTCGCTTTGGCAAGTGGAGCGCAGGCCTTGCTCCCAATCCGGTGATCAGCCGGCTTGCCAGCTGCCGTACATATAAAGCAGTGCGGCATGGCATTACACGAGGCGGCCTTGTGACCGGGCTGACCACTGCTCGCGAAGGAGGAGGCGGAGAGCGTGAAGGCGAGGAAATCCTTGCGCCCTTGCGCCCCTAGCTGCGGCAGGAGACGCCCTAGGCGTCAGAAGTCCATACCGGACTCCCGGCCACCATAGGCGCAGGCTTGCGGATGGCGAGCAATTGGTAGCTCGCCGTCCGGTACCTAAGGACCAGGCCCGAGTTGACGGCGCGTCGTGTTCCACGCATTCCTCAAAGATATGTCAGCAATAACTGAAGGGGTCTACTAGGGTCGATGCCTCCCAGGGTCACGGATTTGTTCGAAAAAGTTACTGTGGCCCTGGCATAGGCCACAAAAGGAACACGGGTGGGTTTTAGTCAGTAAAAGTCAGACAAGCCCTCCCGCTCTGCCCAGGGCGGGCGAAGTCATTTAATGATTTCCCATACAAAAAAAAAGAGTAGTGATGACCCAGTGGTAACGGCCGTGACTCAAGCGGGTTTCTTGCAGAGAACCATGCAGTATTATGAAACAAATTACAATCATTGAATCTCTATTTCAAAACCTACTCCACATAACAACCGTGACGGTCATTATAACAGGTCATAAAGGTCCGTACTTAGTGCTACGCTAATGATACAGTGAACCATACCTCTCTGAAACGGGACTATTCCTGTAACACGTTCCATTCATATTGCTAACCCTGTTAAACTAAATGCCATTTGAACTTTCAAAAATTCAGTCGCGCTCTCGGTGCGTAACCAATAACACGCATACCGCTTAATTACCTGCGCGTGCGATAACTAGTGCTCAATTTACGTAACATCTTCCAACATGGTGAAATGTGCTAAGTGCGGGAAACTGGTAACGAAAAAATGTCCGGGTATCTGTATACCCAAGTGCAGTAAATGGATCCATGCATCATGTGCCTCAATAACAGCAGATCAATTGAACGTATTATACTCAACGGACGCCGTTGATTGGAGATGTCGTTCATGTGTGGGTACTGCCAAACCAAAACGTCTATCCTGTATCTTGCCTGACGTTGAGGACGAAGACATCACAGATACAGAGAACCTTATGGATACCAACATAACCCAACGCATTCTCAGCGATATTCGGCGAGAAGTTCGCGATATAATGAAAGAAGAGTTGCAAAGTACCCTACAATTCTATTCAGACAAAATCGATGAGTATGAACAAAAGATTAATGGGTATGAAAATAAATTAAAATTAGTCGAAAACCAGAACATTGAGCTAAAAAACAAATATAAAAACCTTGAACTTAAAAATGAGGTAGTGGAACAAAAACTTAACGCAATTGAACAAAATCAATTAGCCAACAATATTGATATTTGTGGGGTCGCAGAAACAGAAGATGTAGATAGTGTCATGGAAAACCTATGTACTAAATTAAACCTAAAATCGAATGACGTCATCAACACAAACAGAAAAATAAGTAACCGACCTGAAGCCAAAACAGGAAAAGTCCCCCCTGTAATCATCGTGACCCTTAAGGGGGGCTGTCGCGATACATGGCTGCAAGTCGCGAAGACTCATAATATTACTGGAAAAGACCTAGGCTGTGGTGAGGACCACAAAATATATCTCAGAGAAAGTTTATCACCCACAACGGCTTACCTACTTTGGGCAACGAAGACAGCTCTGAAAGGAACGAATATATGTAAATTCGTATGGTGTAAGAGCGGTCAAATACTAGTAAAAAGGTACGAAAAGGGAAAAACCTACAATATTCGATCCGAGAAGGATATACAGAAGCTCGTCTCTGAATTTAAAAATAATCAGGACACATGAAGCCCTTCACAAGTACATAACTAGTTCCCCCTTACCAATCAAAATTAACACCAAAAATGGATGATACACTTTATGATAACATAATTGAAAATACATACAAACATTGGAATGATTACACAGATTTATTACCAGATATATATAACTCAATAATAATGCTTCACGTAAACATCAGATCAATGCTAAAGAATTTCGCTCAACTCGAATACATCATCATGAACTGTCCTCAAACTATTCACCTGGTCATCATCACCGAGGCAAACATATCTGACAGGACTAAATCATTGTTCGAGCTTGTGGATTACGACATGAATACTCAGCTGCGTGATTCTAAGAAGGGAGGCGGAGTCATCGTATATGTGCACAAGAGCATTTGCTTCACAAGACTACCTTCGCGTACACATAACTTCGAGTGTATAACCGGCGAGCTAAAAACGGACTATGGTTCAACGATTGATTTGTGTGCCGTGTATAGACCACCTGATACGAATAAGACCATGTTCATCGAGGAGTTGCGTAGTCAGATTATTAGAACTTCACCGAGAAACAATTTTGTGCTAATAGGTGACATGAATATTGATTTAAACCAAAAATCTTCACTAAGTAAACTTTATTTAAACACGCTCAGTGAAATAGGTCTTGAGTCCGGAATAAACCAGTTTACTCGAATAGATAAGCGAGGTGAGTGCATAACAAAGTCATGTATAGATCATATATTTATACGTAGTGTCGACTGCCGCGCTGTTCAAACAGCTGTTGTAAAGAATGCGTTAGCCGACCACTTCATAATAGAGGTGATATTGAATAAGTAATTACGGGTTATTGGTAGTTTCAGGACAGTGATAGAAAGCCGCAATGGCGATATGATGGAATTTAAGTAAATTGTGTGATTGTTTGTCTTTTTAACCTATCACAGTTTTGATTCATTCAGTGGTTTAAGAAAGTTTAGATTATGTTATTGTTCTTTTTATGAATAGGAACTTTGGATTTTTCAAAATTGTAATCCATCATTGTGCGATTGTTATTTCCAGCCTTATAATTTTTACAAGCTTTTATATAACTTGCAATGTATGTATGTAACTATGTTTGTTCGGGTGGAATCTTGCAACTCAATTTTGAAGCAGATATCTTTAACCGATTGAGCTGAAATTTTGTAAACACGTTTAGTTTGGATGACAATGCATGGTTAGTTGTGTTAGGTCATTCTAAATCCAACATGGCGGAACACCTAAGATAGCGGACTATTATTTCTTAATGCACACCTACAATATAATAAAACGACACAACCCATTGAGTTCGGGCTGGTTTGATTCGTATTGACGAGTACTTTGATCCAATATGGTAACCAGGGTCTGATGCTGGAGCTAGAAGGTGGCAATAGTAACTCCGCAATAAATCAATACAACCCCATCGAGTTTGGGCTCGTTTGATTCGTATTGACGAGTACTTTGATCCTATATGGTAACCAGGGTCTGATGATGGGGCTGGATGATGGCAATAGGAATTCCGCAATAAATCGGCAAACCCCATCGAGTTTGAGCTCGTTTAATTCGTGCTAAAAACAACACATGTATATGTGTGGGTTTTACGAATTATTACGAGCTACATAATGGCAAAACGCTACTAAAAACTAGGCCAAAGTAAATTCCGCATCATAAATATTGAAGAGTTAAAAATAATTTAATCTTAATTATTTAAATAAAATAACAACAAAAGACCCATATTGACGGTTAGAAATAGGTGTAACATGCTAATAAATGTTCTTTATTTCTCCAGCCATCAAAATGTAACACGCTTTTATTTAAATAATTGAGATTAAATTATATTTAACTTTTTGGTTCGTTTTATTAACAAGTAATAATAAAAGCTTGTTGTTAAAACAGTTTATTTTTTAAATTTTATTAAATGTGACAAAGACTTTATCAAAGTATTAACTAAAGTAATTATGCATCTTCGAGTGGTATTACGATTAAGTAACAATCTTCCATCTATCCGATGCCAGTGTTAGGTTTCATAAGCACGGTCCACTAGTTTCTGGTTTCCATATTCATGTGTGTATCTACAGCATCTACCTACAATGTATGTACCAACATTGTATGCAGGCTGGGTGTACTTGAGGCCGTACGGTTGGATCGAGACAAATTGAAGCAAGCAAGCTTCCGAGATAGAATTGAGATAAATTGTATCTAAAAGTGACCCTGTCCAACTAGATTTTTGGTTTAAATAAATTTTTTATTTCTCAAAGAACAAATTACAGTTCACTTAAAGAGAAACTTAACTAAATTAACAATAGGTTGTAGTTTATATTACGACGTACAAGCCATTCTAGAAACTGAACATTTTGTAAGTCTCATCTAATAATGGGTGTAATAAGATGCTTAACGGAGACGAGGGTCATTTCTTCTGTATAAAATTCATTGTTTTAGACAACTCTTAATTATATCAAAGTTATCTTTGGATACATGAATTTTATAAAATTATTTCTCAATTATGTTGGTGCTTTGTTTGATACCATATTCGGCCAGTTACATACGAAATGTTAAAGGTTTTTTTTTTGTTTGAGGTTGGGAAATCATCAAATAACTTCTCCCGCTCTGGGTGGATCGGGAGGGCGTGTAAGACTTTTACTGACCAAAACCCATCCGTGTTCCTTCAGTTGCCTTCTTGAATAAAAAAAACTTACATAATCACATAGTTCTTATTATGGAATTTCTCTAATGTACACAGGACGAATCAGAAATTTCGGTGTTTTATCTAAATGGACGGTTATTACTACTATAATTCACGAGTATCTCCCGGGGCTATCAGCTAGACCCGCAGATAAGGAGACACAGTTTTTGATGTCACCCAAAATGAACGGCAAATAGTCGAGTTAGATGCTTGCAGTAACGGACTGAAATTGCTGATCGTCTGGTGGTTGTGATTATCGGAATCTAATTTTTTTTTTCTATTATTTTATAGTATTTCAGAAGAGCAACGTAAAGAAAGTTGTATGAAAGGAAAATCAAAGCTTCATTGAAATATTTTAACAGAAGCCTTTAAGGTGAATCTTGTCGACATTTTTTCCATACAAACTAGGGGAGTATATTACTCTACTGTTCGACAATGTACATCAAAAATTAAACATGGTATAGTTTTGTCTTATTATTAATATTGTCTGTGCGGAACCAGAATAGTAAAATAAAAAGCCATTAAAAGTTTTGAGCCCGCAAAGATTAGTTTTTCTTGCTAATTTAACCTAACTTTGGGCGTATTTAAGTAATAAAAGAAGTGTAAAATCTCCAAAACCAAGTCGATACCGACAAAGTTCAATTATCGAAAAATTCAATAAACTTCATTGGTCATTGATTTATGCAGAAGTTTTTTCATAAAACCCGATCATCCGAAGGAGTTTTCTTCATTTTTTACGAGCTAGTTTTACTAAAAATGATCCTGCATCGCACTCAATAACGTTGTGCGTCTAGATTAACGTGTAACTGCTCATCACTGATACTATCTCTGTCGGACACGAAGCCTCAGACACAGCTTGATTTTTAGCCAGGCCCACCAGTGAGTTCGAGCCCGCGACTAGATTTCCCTTATTAATTATATTTTCGCTGAACTAACCATTGAACGCTGCTGTATGTAATGATCTGTATAAAAGAGAGCAGTGGTGGCCCAGTGGTAACTGCTCCGACTTACGAGTTTATAGGTCGTGGGTTCGGACCCAGACAGGCAGTCGCTTTACTTTGTGTAATTTTATAACCAAAGGTGAAGGGAAACATCGTGAGGAAACCGGCATGTCCTAGAACCAAAAATTCGAAGACATGTGACATCCACCAACCCGCACTGGGCCCGCGTGGTGGATTATGGCCCACTCTCCCTCATAGAGAGGAGGCTTGTGTCCCTGCAGTGGAAACGTTAAAAGGCTGATTATGATTATGCATCTAATGGTAGGTTCAAAATGATGTTGCTCCATAATTTTTGAAAGAAACTAATACATCTTAGCGACCGGTCCACCTCTTTTATAAGTTTGCCTTTTATTTATTTAAATATGCTTTATTGAAAATACATAACAAAAATAAATCATTTAAAAACTAAAACATACAATGGGCGGCCTTATCGCTTTCTGCGATCTCTTCCAGGCAACCTTGGAATGGACAGTGATTGCGTGGACATAAAAATGGGGTTGTAATTGGTGCATAATATAGGTACAACTTACTATAGTAGATACATAGACATAAATGCTGTATAGTAGATACTTATACACATACATACTAGATATAAAAGCAAAGAAAATAAATGACGACTACAGATTATTACAGCTACATCAAAATCACAACAACAAGTAATGCTCCTTCACGAGTCTCTTGAACATAGGTAAAGATTGCGCGCGTTTTATTTGAACTGGCAATGCATTCCGTAAACGAGCAGCTTGAACAGAAAAGGATTTGTCTAAGAAAGTTGTGGAAAGCATTTTAAAAGTTTTAATTGAATTACCTGCAGCACCGCGTCACCATGACCAATACATATCCTTAAGTCTGTATTTTCCATCTATCAGAGCAACTTTTACTATGAAAGATTTCTTCGGGACAGTTTACGTCAGGGACAGATTCGTAATAAAACTGTCTGTCCCATCCATCTGTAATACTGTAAGCGTTTTATTTTCACCGCTCATCCTCGTAAACTCAAATAGAACAATGTTTTATGTACGGGGCGACATTCGTTACATAAATATTGGGCTGCCTCTCAAATCTAATCTATCGTACATAAAACTGTTTGTAGCACAAACACAGGTGTTTGTTTTTATTTTTGGAAATCTATAAGATGTTATTATTAATAATCTTGTTTTAACCATGAAGACAATTAACATTTATATTGAGTAGGTACTAGCTTATCGCCGCGGCTCCGCCCGCATGGATTTTTACTATCGCGTAAAAACTTGCCTATGTCCTTATCCATAGCTATTAAGCCTATGTCGTCCTCCATATCCCAGGCTATATCTCTGCTAAATTTCATGACGATCGGTTTAGCGGTTTAGTCGTGAAAGCGTAACAGACTGACAGAGTTACTTTCGTGTTTATAATATTAGAAGGGAAGTGGGGATTTTCATGTCTAAAATTATAGAATTGTCCTTCTTTATTCATGCAAATTGAAACCAAATATTTCAGGTAAGTAGACAGATAAATTACCTTTCTTTCTGGGATTTCAATGTAAACATAATATGTATTTTAAATGGAAGTGAAATTATTCCCAAAGTGTCCTTGTAACATCGCTGTAAAATGGTCTGAATAAATTCAGCCCATTTTGATAGTAATAATACCTAAACATTTTAGGTTAATGTTTTATATTTAAGTGTCATTTATAAATCTACTTCTTGATATGCAATGGCCTCTGTAACACCATGAAGCATGAGACTCCAGGGGCTGGTGCAAATCTTGGGGTTCATTCTATTAATCGAGTCTGGCCAAGCCACGCTGGGAGCGGTGCATTTCATTAATTCATTCATATACTGCTAATAGGTTTATAAAAATAAAGTAAACAGATTTTCCCATCGTCGTGTCTAGTTACCTTATTTTTTTTAACCGACTTCCAAAAGAAGGAGGTTATCAATTCGACATGTTTATATATTTTTAAATCTATTTTCGGGCGTAATTCCGTCATATATAGACGGATTTGGAAAATTATTTTTTGTTCGAAAGGGGTTTATTCCGAAATGGTCCCATTTAAATTTCATATGGATCCGATGATGAGTTTCGGAGACAGACAACGGAACTCTTCAAAAAATTACAGCAAATCAACCGCGATTGCTGCTATCGCATTGCTTTGACCTCAAGGATCATGAAATTTCGAATTGGTGTGGGGTAGGTACTGAAACTAAAAAGTGAAAAATAAATTTTAATATTTTTTTATTCTGTAACAAACCTATACGAGGTGTGACTTAGTAACCCATTTAATATATTTTCTTCCACAAACTGGTATTATTTATGATGCTCCTGACTCTCGTCGGTAATACTCCTAAAGTAAGAGAATAAAACACTGGAGTTGGTCCACGGAAAGTTTTCCAATAAAATGTCGCAAGTAGCCGACTTACTTGTCAGGAAGAAACGCTTACCAACTGGACGGCCAACCAAGGTAGCTTGACCTGCGCCCGTAGCGTTACTCTTTGCAACTCATTCAACGTTCACTTTATTCTGTGGTTTATTATGGGTCTTCGTAAACTGGTCACTCAATTATGACACTATTAAAATTTAACGTTTATTGATTTTACAAGGTTTTCTTGAGTTTGGATGTAACTTATGCCTATTTGACTTTTATATCTTAAATGGCTGTTGGATTTGCTGTTAGAATTGCAGTATTGTGAAGTTAGCGTGGATTACAAGACGTTTTACTTGTCTAACATCCTACTCATATTATAAATTTGAATGTTTGGATGTAGGTATAGAATCTTGTTACGCAATCACGCAAAAGAGCTGAACGAATTTGGATAAAAGGCACACAGACAGTATATAACACATACGATCCCTACTTTTTATCCTGGTAGTACTTTCCACTGGGCGAAGCCGCTGGAAAAATCTAGTCTTCAATCATTTAAGAGCGTCTTAACTTGGTCTTCACTTTATGCTCATGGCATTCCACTGATGTCATTTACCGGCTGAAATGAAACACGTACCATAACAACACCGAATAACATCCACACATCAAAGAATAACACCATTTCCTAAGCCCTAACCTAGATCTGCCCACGTCATCGCATTCGCTCAGTATTAAGTCTATGTATAAATACGTGCACGTGCTGCATGTCTCACATGTGGACACGATCTAATCAAACGAAACCACACCTGAGTCCAACGTTACCGATACAAACCCTGGTCGGACATTCAAGGGTAATTTACAAATATCATTTTCTCGGAAATTTAAGGGTATGAATTTTAAAGGTGGTAACATCGATGTTTCAGATGACGCGGATTTTGCATTAATTGAGTCCTTTCTTTCAAATTTTACTTTTTACACGATTTATATTAGCTTCACTTGTATGTTTGTTTGTTTGTATGTAGCCGACTCCTTAGAGCGTGATTTTGACCCACTTTAAACGGTCAGATTTCATTGAAACTTTGTAAACTTATTGAGGACCGATGACAATTCAATAATAAAAAATAAAAAAATTGAGAAAAAAAAAGAAAAAAAAACAAGTTTTTGTAGTTTGAAGAACTAAAAAATAGAAAATAATTAATAGTTTAAAAAACTAAAAAACACGCTTTAAAAACCAAACTAAAACAGGAAAAAATAATTTAATTCAATTAAAAAGCGTGGGGTGCTTTTTGAGGTATTTTTATAATCACTTAATGTCAAGCACCCCACGCTGTTTTAGTTTTTTAAACTATTATTTATTAGCGATCTATCTGTAAATCATTCCACCTGGGGGCCGATTCTACTAACAAATTTGTTAAAAAAACGCAATAGAACCGCAACCGAATCACCACTTTTAAGCGTTTTCGCATTCTACTAAAATGAACAACGGTCCAGCTGCGACACAGCTGCGGTTACGTTTTAGTTACGCCAACGATCGATTGAAACAATGTCAAAACCTATTCTACTAACAAAATCGAACATGAGCGTGACGTTTACTATAGGACAAAGTTAATGATAAAATTATGATCATTATGTCTTTTAATTATAGAAAATACTTTTAGTGCCACATATTCGTGTTTAGTAACATTTTTAGATTCAACTTTTTTCTTTGTGGTATTAATAAAACATATTATTTTGGCATGTTGGTAACGCGGGTTACCCGCTGTGTTCCCGCTACAGTTCAGTTGCAATTCGTTTTAAGTTTAGTTTCCATTTTGCTTATAAAATAGTAGAATGACTTTTTATGTAACTATCGAACGGCGATCGAAATCGAACTGTTGTGGAAACACAATTTAACGTGTAACGTTGCAAATTAGTAGAATCGGCCCCCTGTTTATGAAAAAGTTGAGACAAACAAAAACACATCATGCTACAAATGACGATTACAGCAATTCAAGCTTTAAGTTAATCGCAGTATTATTCAGAATGATCCAGCAAGGTTCACATTCTGTTTATCATGAAGATCCACCATTGATATTTTTCTGAATAACCCTTAATCATCGAATGACCGCGTCATGTGTTATAAATCTGTACCCACTTTTTTATCACCACTGTTATAGTTGAAATCTTTCTATCTCAAGAATATCGTTTTCCTCGATATGTTTCGTGGGTTGAATGCACAGAACATGTAAGGTCGGGTCATTTGGTCCGAAGAATACCTACATACTACCTACATACGAGTACATACAAGTAGTTTATCTGGACGAGATTGAGTTCGTATTATTAGACACGTGTAACGAAGATGATGGAAGCATTTACTGTATATATGGCCATGTGTGTGGTTGAAAGACTGCTGTGATCGATTTTCTTTGCGGTATTTCAGCGATAGCAATATTTGTTTCACTATAAGTGGTTAATTTTGGATAATGATGTTGGCATTGATTGCGTTAAAGTGATAATATATTATTTCTGTAAGCACTTTTAGGTATGAACAATGTACTATCGCTGTTCTGCTCTTCTAGAAGTCTGTGTTGCTTTTCTCGACTTTACATGTGTAGCAGATGCGGCCCAAATAAAACAAAAAATAAAGATTGTTATACTTTTTAGTCATTTCGTTAGCACACTCATCCAAAATTATATTTTGATTTATTTACCATGAACGCGTTTAATAGAAAAACTTCCCTGTCAGCTGTGTGTTCCTTTTGTGGCTTACTCAGTATCATCACATTGCCATCAAGTCGTTACGTGCCGTCCCGCTCTGTCCCGCCGCCGACGACGTTGACGCGGCACGACGTTGACAACAATATCGCGCTGATGGCCAAACAACGCCACAATCACTCGCGGCTTTCACCCTGTCACGTTCGAGCTTTTTGGATAAAATATAGATGTTTCAGAAGGTTCAAAACTCAAAATCAAAAGTCATTTATTTAAACTAGGCTGAGAGGCAGCTCTTTTTGAACCTCAAAATTACGTAACACAGTCCACCAAAAACGCGCGCCCTTCACCACTTCCTAATGCTTTAGCTGGGAAGAAGAAGTGGCGCAACCAACTCCCCAGCAGCACGTCTGTTAAGTTAGAAGAACTGGATTCTATACAATAGTAGGTAATTAACATTACGAAACACAAAAAAACATTAAATTTGCCATATGTCAGCTAGCACACGCCAATATACCATCAAAACATTGAAAACTGAAGGTACTCAAATAGATATAAATAAAAAAAACACGTAAATAGAACTTACAATCTAAATAAAAGCTTCCAGGCATTAAGAGCATGCCCGCATACATATGCAATTCTGCATTATGTAAATATAGCTATAACTTGAAGTAACAAAAGTTTAACTACGTTATGTAATATGTTTTGAATCGAATCAATGAAGAGGCTTCGATTTTGTCCGTCAGTAAAGTCTACGAAATCAAAATCAAAAGTCATTTATTCAAATTAGGTTGAGAATCAGCACTTTTCGAACGTCAAAATACATAAGACAGTCCCCAAAAACACCCACCCGTCACCACTTCCTAGTGCTTTAGCTGTTCCTAGTGCAGTAGCACAGTTGGTAACACCAGTATATTTCTAATTAGGACGTGTAAGCCTACATTTATCAAAGCACACAATGGATATTTCTAGATCCAGCCCTTTCGTTACTGGTTATATTCTAAAATACACCATACCTTGACACTGGGGAATCAGCATTATAAATCATGGTTCTGCACCCTAATTGCGTAACTCACGATTAATCATTACCTGTTTCGTTTTGAAATAGAGTGCTAAACTATTGCTTCATATATTCGAAAAATGTTTATGCTGAACAACGTTAATACGCAATGAATATTGTTGAACTGTCAAAATGAAACAGATTATGATTAACCGTATGTTACGCAATTAGGGTGCTGGTTGACACTTGAACCCATCAGTCAGTGACTGTTCTAAGAAACTTTATAAACTGTTCCGACCATCCTAGGATGGATTTAAGACAGATGGTCTGAACCTTCTGCACCCTCCGGTTGTAGGTCCCGGGGTTAAGCGACACTTGAGAACGAACGAACCGTTTTGCTGAAGGGAGACGAGTGTAGACCATTACATGAGCAGTTTTAAACCCAACCAGCAATGTTTGCTGTTCCACTGAGTTCGCGATTCGAAGCTGACTGTTCTTTTACAGATATTTTGAACTCGTTTGTTTTAATAGGTGGAAAAGTAGTTTGGTTTGGCCGATTGGCAATGTATTGGCTTTGCTGCTGACGTGAGTATAAAGATTTTTAATACCAGTAACACTTCAAGATGATCGATAATAACAAATTAGTAATTCGTTACGAAATAAGGGATTATTCCGATCTGTTACCCTGCTTTGTTCCCTTGAGGGGAACGGATCGGAGACAGATGATTATAAACCCAAACCTTTAGACTTTTATTTAATGTAATGTTGCTTATAAAGTGTGGCATCACTTTTAAGAATTTAATATAGTAATTCTTCCGATCTATTTTTCCGATCTAAAGACAAAGCAAGGTGACAGATCGGAATAATCCGAAATAAGTGTAAACTGGCGACTGGCAATTTTCACAGGTCTCTTCTAAATGGTTTATAATGGTTCGCGTTTGTTTTGGTAAGACATAATTTATTCAAATTAAATTGCTCGCTTTTCACCATTTCACGTTACAAACGAAATAAATAAAGAGCACGTTTACATTGCACGACGCAAGGCATCTCCAGGACGCTCTCGTGCCGCGCCTGGTGAAGCTTGTCGTAACAAGGTAAACGGTAGTTCGTTTTGACTCGACTACATCACACTACGAATGTCTGGATATGCTCCTTGCTTTTACAATGGAAATACTTTCCCAATGAAGCGATATCAAGACAATGGTCTATTAGCAATATCTGCTGATAGAGATAGGTCTGGGAACGCAATTTGTAATGCTAAAGATAACTAAAATTGCAAAAAGAACTCAAGGCTTATAAAGACCGTACTTTATAGTCAGTGCCAAATTCAAACAAAATTGTACGTCTGTGTCACTCAACCCTACCCTCCTGATAATCCTTCCCGCGATTGAGCTGAACCTTAGACGTTACTCAATAATAATAATATTCTCCCGTCATAGACGCCAGACGCTCGCGTCGTCGATCGCGAACCGTCGGCGCACCGGAGGCGCTAAGTACACCTGAAATACTTTCTGAACTGAGGACATACGAGCATTTGAACTGAAGGAATTTTATAAATATAAGGAAAAAGTAGGTGTTTGTTGACGTAAATGTTGAGTTTTTATTGTTGCAATAGTTTAAAATTAATCTTTCTTTAGTCAATTACTGAAAACCGTAAAACTTGTAATACTAACATTGCCACATAATCTTGCAGTGTTGTCTTCGGTTGTTTCTGATTCCACTACTTTATCTACTGTGTGTTCATCAATAACGTGTTACTTTTAAGGCTGATTTTCAATACTCAGAAAACTTTAATCTGGAGAATAAATGTGACAACTTGACATAATTATTTTCTATACAAAATCTGTCAAACCGCAAAATTGATTCCCCAGAAGCAATTAGATCTTGGATAATATTTTATCCGTTTCTTCCTACGGTAGCATTGAAATTGTCTATAATGTAAACATTCGAGTCGCTCGTGTGTCTCGTGTAAGTAACGAAGACATATTTACAGTTAGCGCGCGACGCGTCGTGTCGGGACTCGAGCGACGTCGTCGCTTCTCGCTTGTTCTCTAAATTGCACTTTCAGGCCCCAACCGGTTATTGTCAACTCTCCACCACACTCAGCCTCCCAAACGAGATGTTTTAATGGCTAGTTGCTTTCAAAAGTTATAATTAGTGCTCACATTTCTGCTTAAATATTAAGATCAAGTGTGAGCTTTATAGTAATGCTACGTAATTCTGAAAGCTTGACGAGAGGAGAAGAGTTGGGTAGACTTTGATGTTAGTCTTAATCACACCCAAGACAAGACATGTATAATTAAGCTCTGTAAGTAATTATTTAAATTATAATTTTTAAAACAACAGAATTACAATGTTAATTTATACTGCCAAAGCATTAAGTGATTTTTTACCAAACTCCCTACTAAGCCTGCAGTTATATTTATAAAGTTTTATGAAAAAGTAAAGTACATATACGTTAAAAAGAAAAACTTTGAATGTTACCATGTTAATAAGATTTCACTGTGAAAGAAATGTTTCATAACTTTTCCAGTTGTTTAATTAAGGGTTGGCATTGATTGCGGCATTCGCTTGAATAATGCATAAAGTAGCGCCTTCCACGAATATTATGTTATTTATATGTTAAGTAGATAGCTCTGGATGTCTTCTTGATGCTTTCTAGGGATCATTTGCTAGCGGTAAATATGATATTGTAATTTACCGCTGTAACAAATTGCCCAGGACATAAGTTAGGTTGGAAATTCTGGAAGCGTACTATTTTAGTTTTTCCTTAAATTAAAGAAATTTGGAGAAAACCGTTTCTTAAACTAACTCTGTAATATTGCATTCTGTAAAAGATAAATGGAGAGAACAAATAACAGTTCTGTGGCTGTTCGTTGCTGAATATTCAGTTTGTGAAACAGGGGCTTATGCAGTTACATAGTTACTATTTTACTCGCTTTTATCTGCCACGCAATTTTAAACTTAAATAAGTGGCATCAGCCAGAAATAACATAACACACACAGCCACATACAAACCAGCACTTTTATTATTCAATACCAAATACATGTAATAATAAATGAACTAGATACTTACCGACTTTGCTTAAATATATATGTTTTAAGTTTTGCTCGTGGCCTCGTTTACTTTTTAGTTAATTTTTTTTCTTTTACATGATTTTTTGCTACTCTCTGAGCCTTCCATAGAACAATTTTACTCACAATATTGAACAAAAAAGTCAAGTCCAATAAGCCTAACAGTCGTATTACTCCAGTATTGATATTAAATGATGTATGTCAACACAAAAGCTATCGTCGTGAGTTTTTTGCGGTTCCGTCCAAACGATGATCGATGTCCCTCAGTGGCCCTTTGTCTTGCCCAAGCCTTTGTGTGTGATTGGTGGGTTCGGCTCCTGCTGGTGTGTGATTGGTTGGTGCGACTTCCGTTTTTGGTTTATGGCTCGCATTGTATAGTGGTGCGGAATAAATCCTGTTCTTATCCCGTGTCTGTGTAAATCCCGCGCCATAAGAACGGTCCTTTTACTAGTGAGATGCTTTTTGGGTTTAAAGTAGATGTTAAAGTGTATTGGTGTAGCCTTTGTTATGTCTTCTGTTTGTGTTGTTGAAATAACAAAAGCAAGAATCATAAAGAAGAAATCAAAAAATATTTAAAGTATAGGTAAAGTGAAAAAGGTTATTTGAAAATATTGTTTTAATGAAATGCCAAAATAATAACGCATATAAAATCCTGGGTGATCATGTATTTATTTATAGGCATTATCTTCATAAATTACTTAACAAAACACCAAAGATATCAAATCAGAATACATATTAACAGAATGATATACCCGTAAATATCATTCACAAAAATAAAACTGAAAACTTGCCTACATTATGTCCGTAACATTTCTATTAAACGTGAGTTTACAAAATAAAATAATTACCTTGACAGTAATGTTTCATATAAAAAAACAATTACCTGCGGTCCGCCGTGTATCACGGCTAGGGCGGGCAGGCTAGGGCGGCAGTCGAGCGTCGCGAGCCGCCCGGGCACCACGCGCCGCCTACGCCGCACGCACTCGGACGTAACTACGGAAAAGTTTGAAATAACACGAAGTTCGGAAACACTGAATGACGGATTAGGACGTTGGTTTTATTGCATTGGAGGCTTATTATTGGTAAGTTATCAGTTGAATCAGTAAATGTTCACTAATTTATTATTAATTTTAATGTTTAAACAACAGAAAGACGTTACATTTTTTACTAGTTCTGTCCAAAATATTTATTGCAATCAGCCTCAAAGACATTGACAAGAATTCATGTTTTGATTGCCTACAATTTGTGTTCCATAATATTGTAATAATGCGCAGTTACAATTAAATAGGTACTTAATATGTCAGACAAAACGTATCACATATTGGGTACTTAAATATGGCTACAAATTGTGGCTTTAAAGCCATATTATGGATAAAATGATTGTAGACAGTTAAGTATTTTTCAAGTAGCATAAGTATGTTTAGAAACTTTCGTTCATTGGAGAACAATCGTCATGAAAGTAATATCAGCCAATTTGAAAACCGTTGCAAATATTGTACCCTCATTGTTCTTCTACTACTAAATCACAGACGGACCCAGTTCCTTTCCAAATAGTCACATTTCCGAGGGGAAAAGTGCAATTACGTTTTTCTGTTACATATTTTTTCAGTTACAGCTCGGGATTGGAATTTGTTCCAATAAATTGTGATGGGCTTGCGTCCTCGGGTTGGACCCTTCTGCCGTTATCGAGGACTGTAGATGTTGCCCTTTTTCTACCCTTTTGAGGATCAATGTTTGTCAATTACATAACATTATATTAAAATATAGTTATAAATATGTAGCTGTTCACTTTGTTGTGTCAGCAAATAAATAAGATGACCTTTGTTATGATTTTAAACTACTCATGCAAATTACAATCTATACATATAATAAAATTGTAACAGGCCGATGTCTGTACATTAAAGATATTGAAGAAAAAATAGTATGGGGGTCTTTATTAGAGCAACAGAAGCCAAAACAACGGTTTTTAGAATTTTTGTCTGTCTGTATGTTTGTTACCGCATCACGCAAAAACCACTGCATGGAATTGAATGCAGTTTTCAATGATGTATTCCGAGAGGTCTAACTTAAAAAATAGGCTATATATTATCAAAAAAAATGATTATCTACTTGATTCTAAAGTCCAAGCGTATGAAGTCGCGGGCAAAAGCTAGTAATCTATAAGATTGTATGCGGGTATAGTTTTGTTATTTGTATATCTTTGGCAGTCGTTACGGGTCGTCAGAAGCCCGAAAGTCTGACAATTAGTCTTACCAAGGGGTATCGTATTAGCCAGTTACTGGATTGTGGGGGTCAGATAGGCAGTCGCTCCATGTAAAATACTGGAATTCAGCTGTTAGACTGGAAGCCGACCCCAATATAGTTGGGAAAAGGATTATCAGCCAATGGGATTGATGTGGGTATAGGTTGCTCGCAATTCTGGTTAATATAGTTAGTATATTGGTGACCAATAAAATACGATTGAGAGCTTTTATTAACAGCGTCACGTTCTGCAGCAAGCGACTAAATATGAATGCCAAACTTCAATGGAACTCAAATTACCCGAAGAAAACCAATTAATTTACAGTATGTACAACTTGCTTGCATGACACGGCGGGTAGCCCTTCTCAGTGGTTTTTGTCCAACTTCAGCACTATTAGCAGGTATAGGCAGTTGAATCACACACCACTGACTCGACGCAATTTTTATCAGCTTTTATTATTACTTTTTTACTGCTGAATGGGCACGCTTTTTACCTCGATCACGTCTGATGGAAAGCGATGAGGTCTATGATGGACAAGCGTGCCCAGAAGTTGCCTGTCTTACAATTCACAAGTTTACACACACGACTTATTTCTCACGTTACCGACGGCTATGCAAAGTGGTATTGAATCTTACTAAATAGGTATTTCAAAATATAATAATAATAATTTACATTGTAAAAAAGCTAACAGACTTGTTGACAGGCCTGCACTGTCCCCCCGTACCCATTATCACTGTAATTTGAAAACATTGTAAAAGCCAATTATTTTTATAAGAGTAACCGTGGAGTTTCTTGCCGGCTCTTCTCCATAGGAAGCGACAAATTGGAACCGTGCACCTAGCTTCTGACGTTTCATAAGTGCCCATGCGGTTTATGTGAAATAAAATAATTTGATTTGATTTGACTTAAAAAAAATATGTACATGTATACAGGTTGTTAAAGAAATTGCGTGCCATAGCTTAGGGGTAGGTTCAGTATCGATAAAGGAACCTAGGAAAAAAAAAAAGTAAATTTTTTATTGCAAGATCAACCTAATTTAGTACCTACTAACTAACTAGTACCTAGTTACCTATCCTTCACCCGGCGTTATCGAAGTGTTCGGGCGCAGGTATTTCATTGCGTTCGATAGTAGGTACCTAGGTAACTCTAGGAAATTATTAGTTAGCATTTAAACAAAATAAATACTTATTTTAAGGAATTTTTTAATCAACTCTAAACGATTGCTATTTACCCCAGAGAACCCATTAAAGGTTCTCATTCGCGAAATGCCGAGTAAAATAATGTTTAAATTCAATAAAAAGATAATTATGTTTTATAAAATAAAATATATTATTGTCGACATCCGGAACTTCAACATACATAGTTCTTGCTTTTACGTAGTTTGAATGCTTTCGTAGTTCACAGCCATCAAAATTATTTTTAGCGAAGTTGCCAACCCAACGTAACGTATTTTCCATATTTCCGTGTTGTCGTTGGATTAGAACGTTCACCACCATAAAACATAACACGAACCCGTGTTTTATTCACATAAATCTCGTACGCCTGACGGACGAATAAAAGACGGAGGACTTTGCAAACTTACATAAGTATTCATCAAGGACTTTATGTCGGATTCCCAAGGGCTATATTTGAACGGCGGGACCGTACAGATAACGGTGTAGAGCCGAAAGTTAGTCTGTTATTGCGTAACTTTTCCCATTGTAACGTGTCACTAGAGCCCCCCCCTCTCCTTTGCCTGGGTCCCGTACCCCTCTGTTTCCCTTTACATCTCAACCTGTCGTCTCGAGTAATTAGCTCGGGTACAGAACGACACAACTCAATGATGTACTTTTCTCTTAAAGTAATTTAACAAAAATAACCTTTCGCTCTCGCCCTCTTTGTCATCGGCACTTCTGCTGCCGTCGTGTCTCTTTTGTGTGTTTTGAACTTTTTTTACTTTTCGTGACTTGACAAGGGATACCGACTGCTGGACTGGTATTCTGTATTGGTATTTCAATAGGATAAAAAATATCCAACAATGAGTTAAGAATCATAAAAAATAAAATTGTATGTAACAGGTAGTTCTATTGTTATAATAAAGTTTTCGATCCAGTTTTGTCTCTATCGTTTCTATCTTTTATAGGTACACATTACTATTCATGTGACGTAGTATCTTAGTATCGTTGATCGTCATCCATTCCACACTAACGTACCTCCACTTTAATTTATATCAACAGTAAAAAAAACTACATACAAAAAGTATCACTCAATAGTTTGCAGGTACTCCGACTGATCGTTCATTTTACAATGGAAAATAATCGTCGACTACGCGAAACGCACTTTAAACGAGCGTACAGCGTAGTGCACTTTGGCGTACCTACTCGTATTAAAATACGCGATCAATGCGTCATTAGATTGCGATCCGTTCAGCATCAATTGTTACACTTGACTGTGAACAAATACTTAGCGTGCGAGAGGTTATTCATGTTCTGATGATCGAGTCGAGTGACTCGAATGATTGAAAAACAGGATCATTGCTACTTCATAAATGCAATTTAAGTACCAAAGATGTGATTTATTCTAGTTATTCTTTCACTTTTTTCAATAAAGTCTTTAAAATGGGTAGGGTGTATACAGGTGCTTAGCTGGAAATAATAAACAGAATCTTTCAGTCAACGAATGAAAAAGGAAACACTAAGTAAATGACTTGACTAAGAATGTAAAGTAACAAATAAATCAACAAATCTGCAGGCAATTCTAGCGTAAGCCCTTTTTTTCAATTATTAAGTCTTTCTTAAGCAAATGTAACGGATTTTGTATTGTTTAAAAAAAAAATAGCGTTCTTTCTCAATTATTAAGAAGAAAAGTGGCAATTATCACTAAATAAATAGGTATATTACCTACTGGTAGCTGGTATAAGAAGAATCATTGGAGGCTCGTTACGCACTTGCGACTCTAATTCCCAGCAGGCGGCAGGTGATACCAAACGAGTCCAATGACACTAAAGGCTCAGTAATTAGAAATACTCAGATTGTATTGCATCCTCAATTACGCATTGTTACAGGAAACAGTTCTGACTCCTGGGCAGTGAACCCTTAGAGCAATAATTCAGTAATTAGCTAGGCTCTGAAAGTGTGTAGGCTAGTACTGGCCAATGGAGACAGAAGGTCCGCTGAGATTAACAATAGGAAAATTGTAAACTGATTTTTTTTTTGCGTAATCTGCATATTATTCTCCTTTCTACAACTTCTTCAGCACCAAACAGTGCTCAGCTTGTGTTCAGCAGTGCCGAAGTTCAGGGACCTATGAAAAAAAAGTCCTCCACGAATATGGCATATACATACACATTACCACTTACTTGACCAGCTACCATTTTCCTAAACTATCAGACTACCAGAGATTACAAAGTTGTTTTGCTTAGAGCCATCATCGGTACTGCAGTTTGGACGGTACGATTGCTTGTTTTGTTAATTTCTTATGGCATTATTTATTATTATTTATTTATTAGCTTTTGCGAGCGGGTTAGGCCGCGTGGAGGGCGGGAATTATCCTACGGGAACGTACTACCGGGATAAAAATATCACATGTGTTAGTCCGGGTTATAAACTACCTTTGTACCAAATTTCATGCCAGGTTTTGTGTGATGGAGTTACAAACATCCAAACATCTAAACATACAATCTCATTTATAAAATTAGTACGATTTATATATACATAGTTTCTTTTTTTTTGTCTTCTGTGTCTACTGCTCGGTGCGGGGGCTGGTGGTTAGTGGTAACTCGTAAACTTGTATCGGTACTCGACTGCTAGCAGCGCGCTAATGGATCTGCACTATTATAGTCACGGTTGAGGATGGAGCGAGCAGCGAGAAATATATTTTACTAAATATAAAAGTATACCGTTATTTTTTTTGCCGTTAGTCCTGCTGGCTGGAAATCCTGGCTTCATACCTTAGTAATCAAACAAACTGGATTGTTAATCTACTCGCTTCGATTGTGGTTAAAGTAAGTGTTTGTCCGAAATATGTTTTTTTACTAATCTAAGTCAAACCCAACTGTTCGAATTTTCGTTCTTTTCGCAAATTATATTAAAAGTTTACAAGTAAATTTTTATCAGATATAGTCAAGCTGAATTAACCTCCAATTTAGTAATCACCTTTAAAACATTCACAACTCAATGAGCACTTAAGGCGGTGATTTCTTGAAAACGCTCAACAAGGTGGTTTTTATAAACCAGTGTATCTCTTTAACAGTAAATAATTTTGAAAGCAAAAAAATATATGATATTTTCAAATCATTTTTGCATAGAGTGATGGAACTCAAAACATAATTAAACATACTTTAATGCATCAAAAAAATCATCAGTCACCTCTTAATTATCTTTAAAACCAGTTTATCTCTTCAATAACAATTATAATTATAATTAAAAATATACCATAAAATTTCAAATGCCAAACTGCATCCAGTGATAGATTATTTATTATTAAATAGTTAATAACTAATTTTATACGATTTTATTTGCATTTTTATGACAATGCTTGCTCATTTATTATTTGAATCTATTACAACAGATTTTAACCGGTATCGGATTGCAATAAGAACTATTATCGCTCATAACGACAATATTTAAAGTTACCGGGGCCTTAACAATAAGAGCTATCAATGAAACTCATCCAACCAACCTGTGAATCAAATAGTCCTAAGAACACACGTCTTTTTAACTAGACAGTCCGCATATTTCTCATAACTCGAGCCTGGTATAACTCAGCTTGTGAAAGCTGTTACTGTGTATAGGCTGAAAGTAAGTCCCAGTTGTGCGTTCTTAACGTCCGCCACACTCTCGGCGCCCCCTTCTTAGCAGATAAATATTTCACTTTACTTTCCACAAAGTAGAGGCCGGGATTAATTGAGTATTGTGTTGTTGTTTTAAAAGAACATTCCAGAGCTATGTATCTAGAATTCTAGATCAAATTTTACAACAAAGAAAAATACAAACACTCAATTTTTTGGGTAAATATTTGCCCCCCATAAACCTAAATAAAGTGAGTAAAGTTATCTTTCATACGAGACCCTTAAAATTTAAGGCCTCATAAAAAGACCGCTAGATACTAGAAGGTCATAACAGTTGACACGTTATACGACAGATATCAGACAATTGTGTGGAAAAATTGTCAGCGAACGTAATGAAGCGATCATAACATCGCCTGGGTGCCATGCGATCCTGGTAATTGCGCTCTTCAGTTCAGTCCGTTGTATGCGGGATGATTGTCATGCTCCCCACCCCACTCACCCCTCGGTTCACCCCCACAGTCCCCACAGACGTGTACTAAATCACGGAATTAACCTTGCCGGCAGAAGTTTGTTGAATGATGAACACGAACTTGAGCCATTATATTTGTCTAATCGTGTGGCGTCGTTGTAAGCTGTTTTCAAAAAGCTGAAGAACTTAACGATCTTGAAATTGTTTTAATTTAATTCTTGTTGTCAGAAAATAAAATCCCACTAAAATGTTTTAAAGTTCAGATCCAAAGTTAGACCTTATAGAGTTAGGGACTTGGATCCACTAAGTCCCTAACACTAGTAGGCCTAACTCTACAAAACTTACACCTTGGTTAAAATGTACGGCTGAGTTTGGAATTTATTTGATTTATTGAGTAAAATATTACTGATCAAACGACGTAAATGCTCCATTATTCCTATTCCGATGTTAAAAATGACGGTATGTGGTATGATCCTCGAATGAAATAGCTAATAAAGGTTGGGTGTCAATAGGGTCAGTCCTGTGGCCACAGATGTCATTGGCACTCGTATGCGGCGTCCCCCAGGGACGACCACTGTGACCGGCCGCGATTGCTCCCACACGTGACGACCACAACCGCCACATTACGCACATGTGTACTTTCGCTTATGTCGATAAATTATTGTGCAGTGCGTATAGCTCTGGGGAAACAATTTGGTTGATAATTAAAATGCTGGGTTTAAAAGAACTTGGTGACTAGGTGTGTAACAGAAACAGATTGTAACTGCTATTTAATTGGATTATTAGAAAATAATTATTGGTGTAAAATTTATTCAAAAGCTTCTTGCTTTCAAACTTAGAAAACATTCCCATTGTCAACATGCATTTTCTTAACAAAGAAAAGAGGTACCTACATACAACAAAGCATTCCTTTCGCCCGTCAATCAGAGCCGAAGTAAATGTCAAAGGCTTGGAGTCGTCAATCGTACGAAATTGCAGGAAACAGCGAACCGTTCTGTATGTTATTATCGGAACAATAAATCCACGTGCTCTTTGGAGCGTGAGTTTGCTACTACCGATGCCATCAGGAGCGAGGCAGTAAAGACACGGTTGAAGAAAGTGTAAGGTATAGGTCCATGCGACATTATTAATAATTAACTTATTTTTAACTTAGCCAATATTAACGACATATATATACATATTGTACACCCTATGGGTATATTACAGTGATACAATAATTGCTAATTATAAGAACTGTCTTTTACCTGAGACAAACAATAAATAAATGAATATGAATGACACTAAACAACGTGAAAAGAAAAGAAAACATCGCCCGAGTAGGTAACGAGTGTAGCTTTGAGACTGCGCCAATTTACATGTACCATAACCCATGCATGTTTCTTATCACGTTTTGTAAGGGGTTGATTTTCTCTAGCTATACATTTCGCAGTCATGATGAGCACGACACTAAAACGTAGCACCAAGGTCGCAATAAGCCTCACCACGAATAATTCACCATTTACATACAAACTGCCGCCACCCCGCCATCATACGCCGCCGAGCGCGATACTTCTCTTGGGTCCCTTTACATCGCTCGCTAGCGCGGAATATAAAAACTCCGCCCTGATTAAAAACGACCGTGAATAAAAAAGTAGATGATACCTATCTCGGTACGGTAAAGTGAGGGCCTTTACCTGACAATATCGCTCATTTGCTTTGTCAGCAGGAAAGTGTGTTAGTGGCGAATGTAGGAAAGGACGCAGCTGCGCCCGACAAACTGCCATCAAAGAATATTTAATAAAGAAGCCTCAAATGTATTTTGCGTGTGAGGGAAAGAGCGCTGCACATTTAGGAACAATAAATGATGATGGAAGGCGAATATTTTATCAATTTTTCCAAGCTGATTCCAAGAGATACAGCAACCTTTCTTTTCAATATTTTTGCCATGAAATGAGAAACAGTTTCTACTTAGGTAACTTGTTCATCTTTGAGTCTCAACAATTTGTTGCTCAGATAACAATAATTGTTTTTTGGTTTATTGTGTTACATAACATCACGCTTTGTTTCGCCGAAGGGTTGGGCTTTATTTATTGCCTTTATTTGTTATTAATTGTCACATGATTTTGGTAGAGCAGCCCAGGCACTTCCATCACACGTTAGACACGTCGGTGTTCCTAAAGTGGGGAGGTTGCATCCGTTAGTTTGGCTCACACGCGCGTCTGGGTTATCTAACCATGTTAGTAATTGTTCAACACGAGTCTTTAATAACTTTATTTTACGATATGCTGTTAATATGTCAATATCATAAATCGGAAATGTTTGACGCAGACAAGAAATCCTTCTATTCTACTTCCTACTAATATTATAAAAGTGACAGTTCGTATGTTTAGATGTTTGGATATTTAGATGTTTGGATATTTGTTACTCAATTACGCAAAAACGGCCAAACGGATTACTATGAAATTTAGCACACAAATAGTCACCTGGATTAACATAAAGGATATTTTTTTTATCCCGGTAGCATTTTCCCGTGGTATAATTTCCATACTCCACGCGGGTGAAGCCGCTAGCAACAGTAAATCACCTAATATAATATTTTAATTTGAGTAATTTTAGGGCTTTGCATCATCATAGGGCTATTTAACCTATAAATAGGTCCCTTGAGGAGCAGAAGCCCAAGCATAATGTTTCATAAAGTTGTGCTGATGTCTTGTCACCATAAATACAAAGTTAACTCATGCGTACCTACGACCTTATCTTGATTCCCCCGTGTTTTCGCGAACCACAGTGTTGCCAGATTGAAATTTAAAACAAGTGTGCTTGAAATCCGTTAGAGTAACTGTTATTAGCACAGTAAGAACATTTCTGAGTTCACATTAAAACTTCAGCTACTACATACTAATGGCTCCAGCGCTTTAATATGTAAGAACACCCACTACTTGCGGCTACGGACTGACAAGAACTAACGTTTTTAGTTTATTTAGTGTATTCCCCTGTATACTGAGGAAACTAGAAAAAAAGCTCTTTAAACGATGCTTGGTTACTACCGAAGTGAAATGTTTTTTATTCGTAAAATGTTTCAGTACTGGTGCATTTTTGTCGATTCCTTTTTATTGATATTACTCTGCATTAGAACATCTACCAGCCTGTTTGCTCCAGATTTCCTCTTACAAAGAATCACTTTGCCTTATTCAGTTCACTCCTGAGTCCTGGTGCCTCTTAAATTGCATTTTCCCCTTCGCTTCGATTAATCCTTTCTTGATGCCTTTTAATTCATCGGCACGTTGAGGATCTCTCGGGCCGTTTCGCGATTCTCATTACACTGATTTTGTACACGAAATCAGGTCAAGAATTTGCGCCAGAATTTAATATTAGTTGACAAAGATGTAGCGTGTAGCAGGTAGATAGTGGCCGTTAAGGCTTGCGGCTGCCCGTCTTAATTAAAATGCCTAATGAGAGCCGCCGGGACAGCCTCACCCGGCACTGCGTACTCCGCAGCCCACACCGCGCGCCCCGCGACCTCTCACACAATCACCATTGCTACTAGGTTACACCCTCTTACTAACAAATGTTGTTTCGTAAATCAACTCGTTTCGGAACTGTTGAGTTAACATGCGTGCATTAAATCAAGGATAATATACCGCCAGGGTAACCAGGGTTCTGATTAATGTTAAAAGTCTTTTGGGATGAAGTTTTGAAAATTGGTAAGTAAGTACTATATTAGTATGAAGGGGCAGATCTGAATTCCGATGGTGTTCCGCAAGCGCAGCTAGATCCTCACGCCTTAGCCCGCGATGAAAGTAAATGTTTAAGTTAAGCTTAAAAAGGTAAATTTATAGTAATAGCCATGATGTTTTATAATTCTAACGACCGCAGTAAGTATGATTTTGTTAATTACATTAGTTATACAGTTATTAGAAAGACGTTATTTATAACACAACAGCTAGTTGTTATAGGCATCAATCAGTTGTATCTCAACCGCTGCGAGCAGTAAAACTCGTCCGTCGGAAATGTGCTAGATTACTTGTATAACGAAGCTCGTCAAACATAATAATAACATTACAAGAAGTCGTTACGTTCAGTTCCATAGTTAATTGTATATGTACTTATTTATTTAAAAAAAATCTATGACTTACAGTAGTACAGAATTGTTTCGTATAACTTAGAGTGGTCGTCACAATAAAAAAAATGCTCATAGGTTGCTTATTTTTTACTGAACTGCAATGTTGCACGGATTCTTTTTCCACAAATGAGTATTTAATGTATTCTTTTGAAACTCTTCAAAAATGTTTATAATTACAAGTGGTCGCTCAGTGATCGGATTTCGGCCAAAATAAATTTAAACTCAATGTCTTTGTAATGTATTATTATCAGAGATGGGCCGAATGTGGTTTGAACCGAATCCGAACTTCAGCCCAACATTCGGTTAAAATGAAAAGTTCGGCCGAAGTGCGGTTCAATACCCTTTAATTGTAATAAAAATACTTGATGTAAATGATTGTTTAGTTTGTGAACCAAAAACGCATGTTTTTTTTTTAATTTGCGAATTGTATTCCAATGTATGACATAGATACATACTATAAAAATACTAAGCTTATTTCATTTTTGTAATAGTATGTCTAATTAATTAAGCAGAGATTTTCAAAATTATAAGAAGAACTGATGTAATTTAAGGTTTACATTTACAATGTTCCTAACTAAAATAAATGACCATGGGTGAGTAAAAGACATAACTTTATTTTACAGTAATGCTATACTTTAATTTTCAGACAAAATAGTGCAAGTAGGTATTATTTTTCTTGTGCCGAATGTTCGGCATCTTAACCGAATTTCGGTTCAAGCTGCCGAAATTCGGTTGAACCGAATGTAAACCGAATTTCGGCCCATCCCTAATTATTATATAAAAATATAAGTTTTCTCAACTTCTTCTCCCTATAAACTTTAACTATGTCTATTTCATACTCACCGTCTGCATAATTTTCGTAACAAGAGGTACAAAAATGATACTTCGCGTATTAATATCATCATCATGCTAGCCTTTTCCCAACTATGTTGGGGTCAGCTTCCAGTCTAACCGGATGCAGCTGAATACCAGTATTTTACATGGAGCAACTGCCTATCTGACCTCTACAACCCAATTACTGGGTAATACGATACCCGGAATAATAATAGTACTCACGTATTAAAAAATATAAATAGTATCGTATGAAATATACCTCGATTGACAAATATATAGGGTTATTAATAGTTTAAGAGTTTTACAAACCTTAAAGATAACCTCAATTCACTGTAAAACACTCAAAACAATCAAAATTCATCATAACAATGACGACTTTGAGCAACGGTTTGTTTACGTAACATGTTTTTGTCGAAATAAAAGTTTTTGTGATGCTATTTGATGCAAATATTATCTAAAACGATGTAATAACCACTTATAAATTAATATTGATATAGAAAGATTTTAATTTTGACTGTGGCAGAAAAAAAACAATTTTCTATCGCAGATTATCCGAATTCCCCGTATCTAATGGTTTCTGTGGTGTCAGGCATAATGTCCGTCATTTATTAGATTACGACTTTTAGCGGGGCCTTCAGATAATTTACTACGTAAGTTAATAATATTAGCCTCCGTAAGCACCGCACTTAGTGAGGACAGAACTAATGTTTCATTATTTAAAATAAAGTGGCCAAATATTTGAATTATTTTTAGTGTTGAACAATCTGTTTGTTCTAGATATAGTTTTTTTGTTCAAAAATTATTATGATGTTTCAGACTGTGCTTCATAATGATATTATAGGTATGTTTATTAAATCATCCGATGAAGATGTTACATTGCACGAAGTTGAAGTTCTCTTCTATTATATTGACTAGAAAATAATGAAAAGGTAATGGTGGCCTGTCATTTCTGCTGGCTGAACAGTGGAACACCAACCCCTTAAAGTCAGATTTACTTAATGAGTTAGTATTTAGTTATTTAGTACTGATAGGTGGTTTATAATAGGTATTTCTAACTATTACTTTTACCTATTTCGTTTTTATTGTTCTACAGGAGAACGGGCGTGCGGTCCCAGTGCTGGTAGTGGTTGCGCTCTCGGGTGTCAAAGTATGCGACCCCGACGATCAGGTAATACTACATTTATTTATTTAACTTTATTGTTTTCCCGAGCGCATCTATGGTAGCACTGCAGGGCCCGAATGCGGGCACTACCCATACAAAATTATTTACTGCTAAAATCACACATCTTGCGGTTCTTTCACGCCGTATTTGCTGCGCATGAGTTTTGAAACAAAACTACACAACAATGCCTTGCAGAAAAATCATAGTCATTCAATGAAAATCTCTGTGAGTATGAAGCTATCTGACTCTGCCTTTCCGTTTTAGGTCCTTGATTATACTATTTGTTCTCAGTAAAAGAAGAACTCAATCTCACGCTTTTTCCAGAGCGTGCGCATGTGTCACGCGCTCCGGCGCATTTCGTACGCGACGTGTGAGGCGACGCGCGCGCTGTTCGCGCTGGTGGCGCGTGAGCCGCGCTCCGAGCCACCACACCACTACTGCCACGCTTTCCAGACCGACACGCCCGAACAGGTCAGTACAAACATCCTGTATAAAAGAAAAGGTCAGTACGAAACACTCTGCATAGTTGAATATGTCAGTAAAATCAGTCTGTATAATAGAACAGGTCAGTGCAAACACCCTGTGTAATAGAACAGGTCAGTGCACATAACCTGTGTAATAGAACCGGTCGGTGAAAACACCCTGAGTAATAGAACAGGTCAGTGTAAAACAACCTGTGTAATAGAACAGGTCAGGGTAAGCAACCTGTGTAATAGAACAGGTCAGTGCAAACACCCTATGTAATTGAACATGTCAGTGAAAACACTTTGTGTAACAAAACAGGTCAGTGTAAAACAACCAGTGTAATAGAACAGGTTAGTGCAAACAACCTGATTAATAGAACAGGTTAGTGTAAAACAGCCTGTGTAATAGAACAGGTCGGTTCGAAAAACCATAATTTGATGGTGCTATGGTTGGTTGATAGTCTACCAAACTACTTAAGAAAGTACAAGTTTATACGAATTTATTTGCATGGATAGGTAATTACGTAACCTAGACTACGTTAACATTATAATGATCAAACTTTTTAGCCAAAACTATCAGAATTTATTAAACTAAACAAAATGATTAAGAAAACTATGATTTTTAGATAAGACAAATATTGCTTGGAGTATTTTTGAAAACTATGCAGCAGTACCTACTACACTTTAAATTCAATAACCATCGATGAAACAATCTAATATCTTTAGTTCAAAGGAGTGAAGCATTTCCTTGTGTATGCAAATCCGATCCCCCGTTACCAACAGCTCGGTAAACTTTGCTCCGGCTTTGGCTAACCCGACACTTTCTGCATCACACCTAATACCTGCGAAGGCTGATGGCTTTCAGCTTTGAATCTTAACCCGTTGCTCGTCGCAAGCTGAGTGTGACATGGTTCGTTGTTGTGATCCTATTGTGAAAGCGAGAGGTTTATAGAAGAGCTCATGAATGTATAATTTTGTTTCGTTTGTAAGCTTTGCCTATATTTTAGCTTGGTGTATGAATGTTCCAACTTCGTATCTGATGGATTGTGCGATGATTTTACTTAGTTGGTAACTAGTTCTTTCGTTTTTATGTGTAGATGCTTTTTTAATAATTTTCTGTTGCGGTAGAAAAAATACTGCATTGTTAGGTTTGCTCACTAACTTGTACGATGATAAATCACTGTCAGGTTTGAGCAATTTAATTTAATGGACGATGGTTCGGCACCCAGCGACTGCCAATAATTTCGCCACTGAGACATGTCAATCAGATAATTATAATTATGCGCAAAAAGTATCAACAGTAGGTATCGAATACTTTGAAAGTTGCGGAGAAAGTATGAACGCAAGACTTTCAAGTATTTACGTATCGCGTCAAGTTCGAGGTCACACGAGATAAGCCTGCGTTCACCGAGCTTCGACAAAAGAAGCCTTTCCTGAATAATAATATAGTGAGGATATGAATAACTGATGACACGAGCCGTTGCGGTACCTATACAATATAAACGTGGTGACAGCACTCTGAAAGAGTTCTAAACTTTAGCAAGCATATACCTAATATAATTTATGGAATTTCATGACGTATGTGCAAAAATAATACTTAATTTAGGGTCTCACAAAATTGTTTTTATGGCAATCTGTTCTTAACCTTTTAAGCTCTCACATAATAACATTCTTGTTAATTTACGTTATGTAGTTGACGAAGTGGTTAGAGATCTCGACCGTTTTTTGACTGTTTAAGTTTGACTTTGGTTTTGTAAAATAGTGATTAACATTTTCGCTAACAAGCTCACAGGTATGGTTCCGAGTTCGCATCAAATATATGAGACTCATTAAACATCGTACTCTTGTCTGTCTCACCCTTAATATTTCATACTTTGTGTTTTGTCTAGCACATGACATGTTACTCGTGTTAGACATGAATAGTGAATAACAAGACACGAAGTTTTATTGTAAGCTGTGGCCACACATTAATGTGCCTGGTTTATCATACACTTAGTTAAATGTATAGTTAAAATATTTGCAACGTTACATGTTACATTATTATTCTTGTTAAGAGCATCATTAAGCTTGAACATATAAACATAAATTACACAAAGTTCGTCGTCATCGCAATACTAAAACATATGATTTTGATTCACTATTGCTACGCCTATTGAATTACCATATTCTTTTTCCTTCTTTAAAATTCTGTGCTTGGTGATACAATTAATTATGCAAGATGCATATCCTATTAGTAGATTCCATTATTTGTAAACGACATCCGCATAATATGGGATGTTCTGTATCTGGTTTTCTTACAACAGCATAGTTCTTTCTAACACCACCTCTACGTAACTGACATTCTGCTGTTATCGAAACATAAAGATAGTGTCTTTGTGAGGTAGCGTTATCATCTCACCAACGTGTGAAGGAAGGAAGGAAAATACACTAAAGCTGTTCCTATAATATAGACTTTACTTCAATTTATAGGGAGCTAGAGCAGTCATGTCAATATCTAGATTTTTACATTAAAGGATGGCTTTGGAGGTTTGGCTGCGTTGAGATTTTAAAAAGCATATCTCTAAGTACTTTTAAGGCTCCATATATGCGCAATTTGGCGTCTTCAAAAGTAAACAACAAAAACAGAATTATATTAAAATTTGAAACATATCATTTCGTCAATAAATTTTTCAACAACTACAAAAGAAGTATGTTGTACAACAATGGAATACTAACAAATATTAGAAAGATTGAGAAAAAGCTCCACATTTTTCATAATTTGCTTTTATACGGGCTGATTTTTTAGTCACCGTCCAAATTTTTCAGGGTGATAGTACCCGTTAAATTGAACAACTTTCTCCAAGGAACATGGGTCGAAATATGAAAAAAAAACATCGGACCTCCCATACAAAATCGACCAGCTAACTATTGATTTTGCATGGGAGGTCGTTTTTTTTTTCATATTTCGACCCATTTTCCTTGGAGAAAGTTGTTCAATTTCACGGGTACTATGACCCTGAAAAATTTGGACGGTGACTAAAAAATCAGCCCGTATATGCATGTAAAACGATCACGTTGAGCTGAAAATGAAATAGAAAAGAACTAAACAGTTTGTAGGTCCGCTGAAACCGCTGAGAGAAACAAATGAACTGTGCAGAGCGGATAACATACGTGTCGCGTAGATTCTTTGTTCTGTATTTTATTGTTATACTACCTTTTGCCAGTGGGCTTCGCCCGCCTGGAGGTCTGTGTATTATACAATATACACATAAACCTTTCTCTGAAATCACTCTGTCTATTGATGAAAACTGCATTAAAATCCATTGCGAAGTTTAAAAGATCTAAGCGTATAAACACGAAAAGCAACTTTGTTTTATACTATGTAAAGGTGTGTAGGAACTGAGTCTTGGTCATTTTTATTAAGCTTTAAAGATAGATTGTTCGTCTATAAGATATCTGATCTTAACAAAATCAACAGCCACCAGATGGTAGCTGTTGATGGTGGCGTGGGTTTTACGATTAGAGAAGTACAATTTGATTAGGTTATCAACTGTATTATATGCACCGATCGATCCATCCTGTAGCTAATATATTTTGTGCTATTAAGCTTCAAGCGGCGAAAAAATTGTGTCTATGTATTCTAATTAACAACCAAAGAAAATGAATTCAACATTTTCTGTAAAAAGCTCACAACATAAAAGCATCTGATGGAATCTGAATTATGCATTATCTTTTTCTTCCAAAGTTACAAAGTAGCACAGTGGCGCAAGAAATCGCGGCGTTAGTGCTAAAGCGGCTGTTGAGCTGTGGTTGAGCCACTGTGCACTTAGAAGGCGCGGACCAAGTTGTAGCAAGCAGACTGTCGCTGCAACTTTGTCTGTAAGTTGCACTCAGTTGTGGTTTAAGAACTGGTGCTAAGCCTAGCCGATATATAGAAAGCCGTTTGTTTGTTACTTGCATCTTGCAGCTACTTTGCATAAACTTGTGAGTGTTTTACAAGAGTGTGAGACCAAAGTGGGCTAAAAAATAATTATTTTGGCGATAAATATAATGTAGTTTCCTTATGATAAAAGTTACTTTGAACAGGCAAGCCATAAGGAAAAAGCCTTTGTTCCATTTCGAAATACAAAATACAACGAAATCATGACACCAATTGATTTATAGTGTAAAATATTGCACTAGCATTTCGCTTAATATAATTTCCTAATTTTAATGTCATCGAAGTAAAGTATAATATTATCAAGCATGGTCACGTACATGAACTAGTTGATCGATAATTCCGCATCGACCGTCCACTGCAACTGATTCAGATCGGACAAGTTTCCACTGACAGATAAACGCACTTAGCCGCCATTATCGCTACCATCTGATCAATAATGCGCAATTAGGGTTCTTGCTGATCATCTAATGCAAGATATTTGTACGCGTTTACATAGTAATTTAACTTTCTACAGTTTTCTTCGTTACTGTCTTAAATTTCAATTATAAATTCTTGGAGTATTGGAAACCGACGCACAACCTGTTATCATGAATTCAGTACCTACATGATTCTCAAAGTACCTGGGTTTAAGTTCCGCGTCGGTTTAAAAAAAGTAATATATCTTTGGTTGCAGTTTTCTATGAAACAGCAGATTATTAAATAATCGATGAAAAATTTCTACGCTTGAGGTCTATAATCATGTGCTGGATTAATAAATGGTTACAGTTTGAGCGTCAGTTTCCCTGCCACCCTATACAAGGTGTAACAGATTAGACGCAAGACCTGAAAGTAGTTTGTTCCTAATTGACTACTGAATCGATTTCAAGTTTTTTTTAAATTATGTATTTTACCACACCTACCACTAATTGAGCCAAAGAAAATTCAATCTTATATTAGAAGAAATAAGACTCAATTTTAAATGCATAAAGTAATGCTTGGGTCGACACGTTTTTCTTAATAATATCAGTCAGCTTTAAAAAAAAATAGTTTTGGTCATCGTATTATGCTTTTAACTCAATACTCTAATTGGGTGTATGAGGTCTTGCGTTAATTATGTTACTCGTTGTATATAGAAAGTTTGTCAAAGCTATTACCATCGTGGTTATCGTGTTCATCGGCTATTATTAATACTTCTTGCTTATTTTGTATTTTGTTTTTATGACCGACATTAAAGAGTTGGCCAAAGGCGCACGATATTTTGGTTTGCTGAAAATTCAGAAAGAGTTTCGTTAACCGACTTCAAAAAAGGAGGAGGATCTATGTTCGGCCGTATGTTTTTAACTATGTATGTCCACCGATTTCTCCGTCAATTGTGGATGGATAGGGTATGCTTCAGAGGTGGTTCCATATAAATTTTATTAAATTTGCTTCGTTAGTTTTTGCGTTAGCCTCGATAGTACGTTTTTAATCCACTTTATGTACCTCGATGATATGCTGTTGCTTCCTGTCACGCTTGTTTACATAGCATGTAGTGGCATACGAATTGGTGTGGGGTAGGTTATTAGCGTAACTAAAAAGTAAAAATAAAAACTTTTTCCAAAAAGTTATTTTTTTTGTCTTATTTCAAGACATACTTATAACAGCCCTTTAGTAGGCATTATGAAAAAAAAAAGAAGTACCTACTAATTATTTACTATAGACAGCTAATCTCCTTATCAAATTATCACCAGAACGAATTGCTTAACGACTGTTTGACAAATGGTAGATGTTATACAAACCCAGTTAATGATGGTTGACTGACACGGTTGCATTCGTCACGACTTGTACAATAGTGTCTAGTCATCCGTCGCACTACGTTACACACAGAATTCATCTCTGGTACAGGTTGTATTATATTGGTTTTTATACGGTACCTAAGGAACTTGATAATAAGGTAAGATAGGTTACGTTAAGTAAAATCAAAGTCAATGTCAAAGTCAGTAAAAATGTTAAGAGTATTTTTAGAATTAGGATTTAGGTGGGTTACCTACTACATATTTAATAAATGAAAGATATAACTGTATATATTAATTGTTATGTTTTTAGTTATTATCAGAGATCGGATATTCGGATGCATATTCACCTAAAGTAGAGATGTTGGCTAACATGGAATGCGCTTTTGTATTGAAAAAGTCTTAATTTAGGTAAGTTATTTGTTTATTTTTTGTTTTAACTAATACAAACCACCCCTCCTCCAGTACATACACATATTTGTATCGGGTTAAACATTAATTTTAAATTAATACACATCTGAATAGTTATACAATCCGAGAATCCCAGGGTTTTTAATAAATATTACAAATAATTTATAAAGCCGCTTCCATACTTTCATAGCTAAAAATTATCTTTATGTAAATATGCATCCGAATATCCGATCTCTGGTTATTATGCTGTTAATAATGAATGATGCATCTATTTTTAGTGGTTAGCTAATTAAGTAGGTACTCCGTTTTAAGTTTAGTTAGTAGGTAACTATTACTATTTAAGTATTAAATTCATTATGCAAATCTATACATATAGCAATAAATATTTCCAAGTATCTAATATAAATAATAATATCTAGATGAGCGAGCTTTGCTCGTTTTTTTTTTTGTTAGACATTTTCTAAAAACGAAACCTAGCTGGATCGATTTATCGCCCCCAAAACCCCTGCATACTACATTTCATGAAAATTTTTGGAGCCGTTTCCAAGATTCAGATTACCTCTATATACTGATCATAACAAACAACTTTCCCAAAGAAACGATCTTATTGATCCCAATTTTACTACCCCAATAGAATATTGAGTACCTAACAAGAATAATACACCATCGCTGTAATGTAATTTAGTTACCAGCAAAAAAAAACACTTTTACCATGTATTATCCTTTTTTCATTAATTTAACAACCCAAATGCCAAGCGCTATCAGCTGTGAGTAGCTTGACCCCGGGGCCAAGCGACTCACAGCTGAAAGCGCGCGCGCGATTCTTACGGTGGTTAAATTACTGACAAAATAATAATGTATGGTGAAAGTGGATTATTATTTTTAGTTTGTAGGTAACTAAATTAAATGACAGCTGATGGTGTATTGTTCTTGTTAGGAACTCAATATTCTATTGGGGTGATTGGGGACATGCGCTAGTTAAATAAATAAAAAATCGTTTCTTTGGGAAAGTTGTTTGTTATGATGAGTACAATCATGTGTTTAAATATCCGTCACTAATTAACAGTCACCCTTTATGTATATATATGAAAGGATTGCTCGTTTAAAGGTATTAGATTAGTTGATAATAGTTTATAGCCACACTATCGAATTAGGTTTAAGAATTGTAAAGATAGTTGTAAGAGAAAAATAATCATGTCATGAGAACAGTTTGTAGTACATTTATAATATTATCATGTCAGTGCAACCAAGTGGCATATTCAGTTTTAAATTTCACCTATATGATATTCCAGAAATGGCTATAAATACCATCTAATTGTGACTCCACTTACCTATAACAGGAATAAAATCTTCATGCGACTATACAAATTCAAAAGCTCATCTGTTCCATAACTCATAGCTGCATACAATAGTATCAGACTATCTTCAGACAAGCCGTTCATTTGAATATGGTGAGCTGAATATTTTAGGAGAGTGCACGAAATAGGAGAATGAATGAAATTGAGTGTATCAGTTGTTTAATTTCCCGAGCGAGCTTTAAGGAGTGAATGTTTTAGCGTGGACACTATGTAAGAGCAAATACATTGGTACCTACAGAAGGTTGATACGAACCTATAAATGTGGAAGGCACTTGAAATACACTGTGGGGTACCACACAGTTGGAATGAAAGGACATGTGTAAGATATTTAGACAATAATTGTTTCCTCTATATTCATTAACTAAGTTTTTTTCTTTTTTATTTCAATTTTATTTTTCTTTTTATAATTGTATAGTGTACATTGTATTATTCTAAACCTTCTCAAACTGATCCATGTAACTGAAGAAACTTCCACCCCTGTCATACAGGATGAGTTCAGGGGTCGAGACCTTATTGATGTAACGTTTACTGAAGTTAGGAAATAAATTAATATTACTATAGTGTTGTCGACTTTAAAATTCATCTGTGTTATTTCAAATGCTAAGGAGAACCTCCAGAGTCTAGTAACGCTTTTGTGTTGGGGATTGCCACAGTGTGTTTGAAATAAATTGAGTTGTTTCGCTTAAACTTTCATAATGAATCAACGGGGTAAGCTCTGAAAGATCAATAAACACTCGATCTACTGTCTACGTCTGAGTATTTGGGCTACAGTCGTGAGTCGCATGAGACTCAATCAGTTAATTTATTGCCAAAAGATTCAAACGTCGAGAATAAACTCACAACGATAATAAACACGTGAATGGGCCATTAATACTTAACTTTTCTTATTGTATCGTTCGGACAATCTTGTCGTGTTAAAATTTAGTTGTCTTTATTTCTGTAATCAGATTAACGTCGACATGTTTATTTTGAGAGCAATCGATCCTCGTTCCCCCTGACAGATTGTACATTTTCGGTTTATTGTAATCCTTTAGTCGCGAGTCGTGATTGTCATCGATCTAATGCTTTGATCTGGCTTTGAAATATTTGGGTACGACTCATAGTTAAGAAATGGAAGTGCCATTATAGAAGCTCCAGACTACACGGCAACTTATGCGAATACAGACAGAGACTTGATAAACATCAACTGAAACCCAAATGACAAATCAGTGAACGCTGTTTCATATCGCTATTCCATTACCGAATATTTGCGTGAAAACTTCTTCTGCACTTCGTCTGCAGTGGGCCTTTTGTGTTTTCATTCCGTTTTGGCAATGCAGTGCGCGCGCGCCGCGCATTCCTCCGCGCACGACCTTGCACGACGCACTCCGGGGGAGGGGGGCGCGCGTTGGGGCACATTCCTCACAACCGCCTCCCAAATAGTAAACATTGCAGTTTCACAAACGTCCGCTATCGCCAGCTTCATCTAGCTGTCCATTCATACGTCTCTCTGCGCACCGACAGCGGACGGAAAAAAGCTCCTGATGAATTACCGACCATTCTGCTATGTAACTTTGTCTCAAATGAACACGCCGCTGATTGCTCGCCAAATGAATAACTATTAACATTGAATGTGAATTGTTCGATCGATGGCGGTTGATGTCCCATTAAATTATCATTAGGGACTTCTGTTTAGGGTCATCAACCGTTCGTCCGCTTGCAGAAAAGTTCGACGTCTTATAAAATTAAAAAGAAAAAGGAGTATACGACACAGGTGCGCGGGCGCTCGCGTTTCCCATTGTGCCTGCGCCACTTACCGTGAAGGCTTTAGTAGAGCTCAGAACGGGTTTGTTAGCATCTCTCCGAGCGCAGTCGCGTTTCAGCTCTCGAGAAGCACGCACGTCGCGTCAGCGAGCACTAATATTATAACGCGCGTGTCGTTGAGTGACGTCGTCGTGGTGATTGATTGTTTGATCACGGCGTGTCTGTGGTGTTACCCGGCGTGTAGTGAGGTGTGATTGACCTGTGAATAGTTCGACTTTATTGTTCGTAACAAATCGTGGGAGCTTTCCTCTGGTATGCAACTGTATGCTTTTGTATAGCTGTGTGGAGAAATTCTTCTGTTTTGTCCTGTTAAGCACCTTTACTGTACTCAGCTTTATCTTCGCTTGCGGCATCGACTTGGTATGTGTTGTTAGGTTTAGCAAGAAATTCCACTTCTATATATCGCAAGAAAATAGCTTCAATACTTTGTTTATGTCCAATGTTTTTGCTGGCAGTATAAAAAGTGCCACAATAGAGAGGCGGGTGGTCGTGTGTTCACTGCCACTGCACTGTCTACCTGATCTTTTAATTACAGCTCCCTTTGTGTCCAGACAGGGTTTTGTTTAGCAGCTATTGTATACTCCCCTTTTGTCCCTTTGACAGGCTGTATTTGTACACTAATCATAATTTGAGTTAACTATTAATATAAAAGATTGAATCTCTCTTTCTCTGTAGCAGCGTTATAATGAAAATAAAATGCTTAATTTGGACCTAAGCCTTGCCTGGAGTACTTACTTTATTGAGGCAGCCACGAGCAAGTCTGGTTAAGCGTTTGACAACCTGGTAGGGTGACCTGCGAGATGTCAGTTCAAAAAAATCAAAAATAATCTGGCACATGGAAGAAAAACAAAAATCTAATGAATAAAAAAAAATAGCCTCTGATTTGAAACGCAGATATCGTGTATTTATTTAGATCGAATTTATCGGACTTTCTACGTACGACGTTAATTATAACTACAACGTCCATCAGAAACTGTACAGCTTGAGCCAACAGTACATCAACATCTTCATATTTATGCAGTACGTCCGCAACGTTTGGGTTCATCACCGGAGCTTGTATATATATCTTGTTTTTACGACGCGTCACACGCCAGCCGAGCCGGTTCAAGCTCATCCGTCCCGGTTACTGCTCATCTGTTGTGATGCTCGTCATTGTTTTACTACCATTGTACCCGCCGACTTTATTGAATGTCCAGTTATTGTTTGTGGAGGTTCATGCTAAATACCTTGGAATTTAAAGGGCTGCATTGTTTGGTCTCCATTCGATTCTGTGTTGTTGTCTTTAGGGAAGACTCGGTTGCTATGTTGTCGATGTCCAACTAGCAGTCATATTTTGATTTAGTTCAGAGCATAATATCTGTTAATGATTTCAGAATTGCGATGTATCAACAATAGTATCATTTTAAATCTTACTAAATTGTTCAAGAAAAAACCGGAGAGGAAACACTTAATTTGAAGCTTGTTCGTGCTTCTGCCGTAATAACTAAAGTCTGTTTATAAAAGTATTCACATCCTGTTCCACTTCAGTGACAGATTTATATGCATTCACACCTCCCAGTGGACTCAAGTCATTTTATATATTCTCGTGGATATTAATAATTCTGACGTAATAAATTGCAATCTGGTAAATGATAACGCTAAATATTTTTTTAAAAGGAGGCATATCTTTGCTATAAAAGGAGATAACTCGACAATATAATGCAATGTCATTGATTAGTAGAATGTCATAGCAGCATTTAATTCTAATAATGAAGAAATTAATGAGGAAAATGAAGAAGAGTGGATTTTATTCTCCATCTTTAATCTGATGCCCGCTTTATTAAGTTTTAGGTACATGGAAACACATGAACAGAGTTACAATATTACCTCTTGTAAGACAATCTCGGTTAATTAACCGTTTAATATGGCGTAACTTGATAACGCGCCGAAAAACCGCCGAATTCGGGGAACCTTCGCTCTGATGGAGATCGTAAAACATCGGTTTGCTTATTTTTGCATAAATATATTTTTTGCCTTGCGTGCAATGTTTTGTAAGATTAGTGATGAACGTACCGTGATCAAAAAAATATGGGAAACTTTAACTTTGTACTTGCAATGATAGCTAAGTAATATCATACGGTACCCGCTGTAAACATTAATTTTAGAGGATTACTACCATTCAGGTATTTCTATTCATTACCTAAAACCAATTTGTTGTAATTAAAACCCTTTTTAAATACGATTTCGTTTCACCCCCAAAATCTCATCTCTTAGAAAATACCGTAATCAAAGCACCTAAAACAGAAGACAATAAATTGTTTCCGAAGAATTTAATCGTCGCTGATTGGTCGGTATCCGGCATTAATTATAAATTCTACACTAGACAGATGTCGGCCGTTGGGAGTTACAAATTGAATAATAGCTCTGTCGGGAGCTGCCGATCATGCCGCACCAGATAACCTGACCCAAGGATTAGTTACTGTTATTGCATTATAATTTAATATGGATGCTGCCAGTCTTCTGGGCATGTTTCCGGGTGACAGCCATGTGGACGAGTACTTTGACGCCTAAGACCTTTAGTATCTGTATTTATCTATCTAATACCTTTAAACGAGCAATTCTTGTATATATGTATATTACCGGCCAAACCCAATTTCAGGCCAAACTAGTTTGTCCTAGGCCAAACAGACTTATCCTACGCGTGATATGTCGCAGCCAACTAGCTTAATTAGCCATTTCGTTAACGACCTTTGGAAGTAACGCTCGCCGGCCGCTGCCACGGCGCCGCTCGCTTCGCTCGCTCGGCTCGCGCGCTTTTGGTCACAGTTCTAACCTAACCTAACCTAACCTATTTAATCGGCGTGCCCCGGCTTAATCAATCAGTTTGGCCTAGGACAAACTAGTTTGGCCTGAAATCGGGTTTGGCCGGTAACATATATAACCTGAATCTCGGAAACGGCTCTAACTATTTTCATGAAATTTAGTATCCAGGGGATTTCGGGGGCGATAAATCGATCTAGCTAGGTTTAATTTTCAGAAAACGTCAAACCAAAAAAAAGAACCGAGCGAAGCTCGGTCATCCAGATATTTTAAATACTTAGTCATTGAATTTATTACCTAGTAAAGTTATCTCCTTATATTTAAATAAAATTAAATATTAAAACAAGTTTATTACGCCATACTTGATTTTACAAAAAAAAAAAAAGTAGAAGCTTCTCACCATATTATATTATTATTTTCCTCTTGTTCACTTTTCCAAGCTAATTCTTACCTAAACTTTTTAACTTATTTTGTAATCGGTTTTCTTTTATTCCGCGAACAAATATTGTTAGGTGCTCCACCTATAAAGCTACAAAGACCAGACAGTAAAGTTGCAGGAATTGGAGCAAAAACAAATTGGCCAGGGTTAAATTTCAACTACCTACTTACAAGTACTTGACCTGAAAGAACATTCCTGTATATTTTATCCTCTTTACCTATCGGTAGGTTAACACGTAATATGTATATAGAAAGCCTCGATTTTCCTATTCGATATTTGATCCGGGTCATAGAGTTCTGTTGGATTTTTCATACATTTCAAATTCTATTTTAGAGCCTATTCATAAAACTGCTGTATATGAACTCCTACATGAGTAGGTATTATTGAATTGAAGTTTATTGAAAACTGAGCCGCAGTCGTTTCGAGGGAAATTGAATGTGGTTAATAACTGAAATGAAGTAGGTTCATTAGAGTTGGAGGGAACGAAGGTTTTCATCGAAACAATATTGGTTACAGAACTGTGTAAAGTTTTTTTTTTAAACATAAGTGAAGGTAATTTATTTACGGAATTCAATATTATACAGTTGAAAGGGCACAAAATTTGCTCAATAAATTGCAACTTTGCAATTTTTTCAAAACTACAAACGGATGTTAAATTTCGTTTATTTGCCTGTTTTTGTGTGTGGTTTAACTCGATCTTGGGCCCTAGTCTGCTATTTTTATAAATTCGTCATTCCAACACGATCTCATTGTCATTCATTTGTCATTTTGCTAAAAGTTCGTAATCTGCTAAATTCATAATAGTCGATCATTGGTCGGTCAATGGTGTCGTAATAGAATTGTGTTATAATGACATTTTCGTATTGCCATTATCATAAAAACTCGTTAGTAGAAATGATTTTCGAAAAACTTCTACTAAATTTGAACCTATATTCATGCCAGATTTTATTTATATCAAAATCAAAATCAAAATATTTTATTTCACATAAGCCTGCATGGGCACTTATGAAACGTCAGAAGCTAGGTGCACGGTTCCAATTTGTCGTTTCCTATGGAGAAGAGCCGGCAAGAAACTCCACGGTTACTCTTTTAAAAATAATTGGCTTTTACAATGTTTTCAAATTACAGTGATAATAGGTATGGGAGGACAGTGCAGGCCAGTCAATAAGTACCAGGTACTTAGAGGAATGAAAATACAGAATAGAAAAACGTCTACAAATCTAGTCTCTAAGGCCTACAACGTTCTCTCATTCACAATATGTAAAAGAATCTACCTATATAAAATGAATCTATTTGAACCAAGTGACATGATTTCGATGACAATAACTGAAAATAAATAGTAGGTAGTAAAATTGATGTATAATGTCAAATAATGACGAGAATATGTCAGACATTGTAAAAAAAAAAAAAAAAAATAATAAAAAGAATTAAAATTAACATTGCAATTTGGGAGCAGTTAATAGACTTTCACACGGTTTTGCTGTTAATGAGGTACCAGGGAAGCCACATGTGCAGAAGGAATTAATGCCAAACTTCCCTGTCTTCAACGTAGTCTTTTATCTTATAATATGCTTTTTTGATAAGGACACGTTTGATGTGAGTTTTAAACTTTCCATCGCTAAGTTCTGTAACCGACTTTGGCAACTTGTTATAGAAGCGGATACTGTTTATTAGAAATGACTTGCTAGTTTTAGTTAATCTAAATTTTGGAATCACAATTTCATCTTTACTACGTGTATTTAGATTATGGAAATCGCATCTTTTTTTGAAAAGACCTAAGTTTTTGCGAACATACAAGATATTTTCTAGAATATAAAGAGAAGGCAGAGTAAGTATATCAATTTCGTTGAATTTGTTTCTAAGAGACTCGCGAGGCCCCATTTTATAGATTGCGCGGATTGCCCTCTTTTGTAAAATAAAAATTGAATCTACGCCCGCTGCCGATCCCCACAGCAGAACGCCATAAGACATAATACTGTGAAAATAAGCAAAGTATACTAACCTAGCTGTGGCTACATCAGTCAACTGCCTTATTTTTCTTACTGCGTAAGCAGCTGAGCTTAATCTGCTTGAAAGCGCTCTAATGTGGGCACCCCATTGCAATTTTGAATCTAAAGTAATTCCCAAAAATACAGTTTCCGAAATAGCATCTAGTTTCTTGCCATCAAGTTTTAAATTTAGACCTACTTGGGGTACATTTGGTAGCGAGAACTTAAGACATTTAGTTTTGTTCGCATTGAGTAAAAGATTATTAGCAGCAAACCATTTCGATAGAACAGCTAGGCTTTCGTTGACATGTAAGACATCCGTATCAATCCGTATCCGTATATATATTTCTACATATTATATATTTGTGTTATAAGCAATCTAAAGTAGTAGGAAGTTCGTAAATTAAGTCAGTCATTCATTTGTCATTATGTACGAGATTACCAATAAATGCCATTTCTTTCAATGGAGTGTCAGTGGCTGACCATTGGAAAGTCATAATGACGCCATTTTATTAGTAGACTACCAAAGTTGTCAAAATCAACAATTATGAAATCAATCATAGACCATTCTGACACTATTCTAATAGCAGACTTGAGGCCCTGTAAGCTTGACACCTATTATACTGCGCTCTATTGCCCGTTGGCAAATCTTGAGTTTGAACTTACGTTGTTCGGTTAGTGACCACTTTTGTGAATCGTAGATTAGGACGATTGATGTTATGCATATTAATTGAGCAATTCATAATAGCGGTAGCATTATAAGCTAATTTGAAAGGAAAGTTAATATACCAGAATAATGCAGTAAAAGCTTTTCTGTATGCCGAGGTATATTCATTAATGAACACACTTCCTCTCCGTTATAGAGGCTTATTGATATTAACAATGATAATGAGATCACTATGATTTCCTCTCCGATCTACTGTTTCCTCATTGGATATAACGCTACACAACATCTTTTGCTTTGAGCAGATAATATTATAACAGGTTTCGTACAACTCAATTAAGTCTACATTACAGTGCTACTGAATATTGAGACTGATGTGGTGTTGACAAGCGCTGCCACAAACGGGAAAGTAAGTTAGTCACTAAAAGGAACAGCGTAAATAAAAACAAAAAACTCTTTTCAAAAAACAAAAACAAACGACTTCCAAAAAGGTTTTTTTATATTTTACTTTTTAGTTATAGTACCTACCCCACACAATTCAAAATTTCATCATCCTTGGGGTCAAAAGAATGCATATTTATGCGATAGCAGCAATCGCGGTTTGTTTGCTGTCATTTTTTGAAGAGTTCCGTTGTCTGTCTCCGAAACGCATTATCAGATCTATATAAAATTTATATGGGGCCATTTTGGAATAAACCCCTTTCGAACAAAAAATATATTTTGCAAATCCGTCCTTATATATGACGGAGTTATTTCCGAACATACATAAAAAAAAAACATATAAAAATGTCGAATTGAGAACCTCCTTCTTTTTGAAGTCTGTTAAAAAGTGACAAGTATCACGTATGAAACTGAGTATTGTGTAATTTTGTGCTTCTGCTTCCTAGTTAGGACTTTGACAGCGATCGTTTGATTAAATTTCTCGATCCAACAATAGGTTCTACTTGATTTTTTGCGGAGATCTTACGTTTTAAACAATAACAACATTATCAACTCAATAAAACATACCTTTGTATTGTAAAGATATACATTACATTTCCATTTGCATATTTCTTTTATTTTCACATACGTTACTACAAACTTTTTCGTTAACTATACAACTGAAAGATAAGTAAAATAAGAAGTATCTTCGGGGAAAAACTGAGATAGTTGCTCGTATATTGGTGAAGATCAAACACCACGTGGTGTTGTGTAAATAAACAGGTATCTGTGGGGTGAGCACTGAGCATGGTGGGTAGTGCGTGCGCCGGATGTGCGGTGCGTGTGGTGTGAGCACAACGATGCGGCGCTATGTGGAGGATTAATCTTTTTATCTAGATGTGATAAAACTAAAGTTATATATGAGTATATTCCTTAGAATACCGATAAGTATATAGCTTAGTACTATCTCACCGTAGTGCTAGGCTTTATTTGTACATGAATATACTTAATGTCGACGGGATAAATAATTAGAAGTTAAGGCTATTTAAAATTGGTCCTGTCAAGGATTGCGACATATGCATTTGTGAATCGGTTTATAATATGAAGAATTTCACATTACTTACAATAAATACATGTAGTTACATGATACCTATACCTGTAGCATTCAAAACAACTTTAAAATTACTCACAGAAATATAATTCGGATAACAAATAACGACAACTATAAAAACATAATGACCGGATTTAAACCGGAACTCGTACCGAAGCCCACATTTCACAAGAGTCTTTAAAACCGTACAAGATCGTAAAACAGTCAATAAGCCCATATACCGGTGACGTCATTTATTCGTTTTATTAACTTTAATGGCGCTTGACGACTTTAAGTGCTGGCCTGGATGTGCGTGGAAATATCGCAGGAGGCCTTCTGAATGAGACGAAGTAAATAAATGAATAATTCCCATGTCATCATCGTTTGGAGAACCATTTTCAATAATTGAAGTAGGTATACAGGTGGCCATTAAAAAGTTTGATTGACCCTTGATATTGGCCATTGATATTACAAATACCCAAGATGCATAGTCTCGAACAAAAGTAATACTCAAAACTGCCTCCATTTATACATCAGTGGTTATAGTTATGATATTATATGTATAGATAAAACACCTTTTTTTGCAAATTCAATGGTTTTTACAAAGAAATGTCCAAAAAAATTACTGAAAGATGACTGATACTATTTGACACCAGCGCACATTGCGCCCTATTTATGCGGTGACAATTTGGTCATCAATATTCCTACGCAAGGACAGGTCAAAGAAAACACTTCATGAATAAACTATTTCACGTGTCTATTTTTTAGCTAATAACATTTAATTGAATGTCACTCAAACTGCATTCTTGCGGTCACTTTGTCGTTGACAAAGCCTGCTCTGCTAAGTTCACGCTTAACAGAGCAGGTGCAGCTGCTTTATAAACTATATACAGAAGCCACATAAAGTCATACACACGCATTCAGTTTTATTAGAGCTATAAAACTGTAAGCCTAATAATTTGTCCCCTCAATTAAAAAAAAAAAACTATAATTTGATAACTACCAAACTAACAAAGAAGGATGTGACCATTAAAACTTGATGGGAGAGATGCACTTAAAAAAGAATGCACTCATAATTGAAGAAGCTTTTAATTAATTAGTTTCCGTTATTAATTTCCGTCATAGTCGTGACCGCCTCCCAGCCTCGTGACATAAAGATAAAAGTGATAAAACCAACAATTTCTAAGCGGAAGAGATCAATAAAGTTGGTCACAGCACATTCGCCGCAGATCAAAGTGTTTCCGTCCGTCGTCGTCGGGTAAAAATAACGTTTACTGCTATGTCAACAGTAAACACACGCCGATACTGGGTAAATATAGGAGTGAGACTGCACGCCCGAAGTTGAAGTTGGCAATGCAATAAAAACGTTTAAAAAAAAACAACCAACTTCCAAAAAAACACTATAAAGTGAATTTCGGGAGGCGGTGACAAAAAATTAAAATACATATCCAAAGACACCGACTTCCGAATTTAAAGTTATTTTTTACTTTGTAGTGTTTTTTTGGAAGTCGGTTGTTTTTTTTTTAAGTTTTTTGTTAAGTTTAGTACCTACCCCACACCAATTCGAAATTTCATCATCCTTGGGGTATTCTCAAAGTCAATCAAATCAAAACAATGCATATTTTTGCGACGGCAGCAATCGCGGTTGATTTGCTGACATTTTTTGAAGAGTTCCGTTGTCTGCCTCCGAAAGTCATCATTAAATAAATCTATATAAAAAAATGGTCCCATTTCGAAATAAACCCCTTTCGAAAAAAATAAAAAACGTGCTTTCCGAGGTTCGGTCTCGATATGTAATGGACCACGGCAAAAATGTGCATCTATCTTTCACCTCCTCTTTGTTCAATTTGGACGTCAATCCCTTCGGAGAAATGAAATAGAAAAAACACAAAAAGGCAGATGAAACAGATTGTAAAGAGAGTGATAAAAGTGATGCTTCTAAATTAAATAACTCGTAAATGATGTGCTGGAATGTTAAAGTTTGAAGAAACGAAGCACTAACCACCATCTTGGACTTAATACTTCACTTGCAATAGCTACCATCTACTATTCTACTCGGAGTTTTTATATCAAGATTTCAATGAGTTCTTCAAGCGATCGATTTTGCAACACTGGAGTAATAGCGAGTTTTACAGCATACTTCACAGCTTTTATTAACGTTCAAACCTTGAAACAAGATCGTGAAGAAGCTTTAGATTTTAACGTTTCTTTTAATTTAGCTGCTCGAGCTTTTAAACGCAATACTGTCTCTAAGAGTGTAAAATTGAAGTAACTAAACAATATCTTTATCCTTTAGTCAACGAAATTATTTCCTTCTGTTTTGGACGGCTCTTATTACTCTAGCTAGACTATTGACGCTTTTGATGTGCTGGTTGACTAACCCTGTCACTGAGCTGTCAAAGAGTCGCTTGTTATATTTCCATGATGTCTTGCAAATATACGATACAATAATGTATTTTCTTTTATTCTGCCGTCCATAAACTTGAACATCAAGGCCTCTAAAATACACATCGCATCGGTGTCAGATTATAAAATCCTTTATAATGTCGGTTTGTGCAGTATTTTTGCGTCCGCGGGGCCCACGTGGCGGGCGCGGGGCGCTTTGCTCGGTCACGCGCGGGCGCCCATGCCCTCCATAATATATTACATTACCTCTCTGGTGCCCCGGCCGTATCCCGGGATTCTTCGAACTCTCCGGTACCGATATGTCCTCAATTCAAAGTGTCTTGTGGGTTTTGACTTTTGAATTCATGGAGATTTTATGAGGCCGTGGTGGATGGAGCTGTGAGTCGGTTTCTTTGAATAAATTAAGCTGGTTTTGCGTTTCATACTTAAAATAAATGTATACATCGATTCATATTATATCGTATAATTTATAGGTATCATTCCACTATATCGGATGGCGATTTTAGGCACTCATATTTTTTTGTAACTAAAAAAAAAATATAAATCATTGTTTGTCATGATCCAAAAATGTCTGACATCATCAAAGAATTAAAACCTGTATAATGAATGATAGAGCCCATATTCGAGAGTCAACAACAATAAATAGTATTGTGCAATACCTATAAAATCAGTGTGAACGCACCAGACAGCACACAGAACCGTCTCTAAAACTATAATGACGTTCCTAATTGTTCAAATACTCGTAACCGCTCGTAAAGCGCGTAACGTGTCGCTATTCGTCGCATATTACTCAGCTTGCGTGCGGAGAGATTTACTGCCCGTTACTTCCCGTCTTCAAACAACGCTGGGTCAGATTCGTACCAACTTAGCCCCTACTTCGAATGTTTCCCCTAACTTACGAGTTGCGAGGTTTCCTGTAATTTAGCTTCGTACAATGTTAAGACTATTGGAATTAAATAAGTACGTTTTTATAAGCTTTGAGTTCAGTTTCGTGGAGTTATGAACTTTTAAAGTACTTAGTCGTTTTCGTGCACAAACACGAAATACCACACTCACAACACATATCACAAGATATACGATGGGTTTGGTAGTTGTAAAAAATAAGAAAATTAGGTAGGTATATTTTAATTATTGGTTTTGTTCCAATGGTTGTTCACGGTCATAACCATAATTATATCGATTTGGCTGAATGATAAGTCATAGTCTCTTATAATTTACCAAGTACTAGCTTTTAAAAGCGTCTTCACCCGCACGGAAGTTGAAGTTTATCCCACAGAAATGTATTGTCGGGATAAAAAGTATCCTATGTGTTAATCCAGGTTACGAACTATAAGTTTGCCAAATTTCATCAAAATCCGTTCACTCGTTTTTGCGTGATTGAGTAACAAAAATCCAAACATCTAAACATACAAACTTCCACATTTACAATATTAGTAGGAAATAGGATTACACTTGATTAGTGAAAATAAGGGGAACATAGTCGCGAGCTCGAACTCACTGGTGGTCCTGGCTAAAAATCACGCTGTCTCACCAGGCTTTGTGTCCGACAGAGATAGTATCAGTGATGAGCAGTTAGACGCTAGTCTACACTAACAACGTTATTGAGTGAGATGCAGGATCATTTATAGTAAAAAAATCGCAAGAAAAGTCCTTTGGAAGATCGGGTTTTATAAAAAAGCCGATGCATAAATCAATGACCAAAAAAGTTTATTGAACTTTTCGATAATTGAAAGTCGGTACCGACTTGGTTTTGGAGATTTTACATTTTCTTTTATTACTTAAACACGCCCAAAGTTAGGTTAAATTAGCAAGAAAAACGAATATTTGTCGGCTCCTAACTGTTTAATGGCTTTTTAATTTAGTATTCTGTTTCCGTACAGACAATATTAATAACGAGACAAAATTATATAATGTTTAATTTTTGATGTACATTGTCGAACAGTGGAGTAATACACTTCCGAAGTTTGTATGGGAAAAAGGTGGACTTGTTCCACCTTAAATACAAAACTATTCAGAAGACCAGAGACGCGAAATATTTCCCAGTACCATTCTACTTCCTCGTTAGTCAAGAACAAAATATTGTGGAGTTCGCAACAGTTGGTGTATCGGTTGCTCTGGTCTGTGCTTCGTTCACACTAGTCGGTGCATCCTTCACACAAACCATGCACTCGCTCGTAAACATCCAACACATGGCTTGCAACGGAAATAAATTGTGTTTAGAAGATATTTATAATGTAAGCCGAACATTAATAAATAAACTAGATGAGCTGCTTCATGCTTGTAATAAGTCTTATCGTGAATCATTATTTTTGAACAGTTTTCGTGAACATATTCAAGTGCTAAATGTATGAATAATAATAAAAATTAATAACGTAGATGAGATATATAGATGGTGTCGGTATTATTGCAACAATGCACTGATAAAGGATTCACTTACAGTAGGTAGGCATATAACAATTATGATTTTTGCTTTAACTCTATGTTAAATGCTTTTAACTCTGTTAAGCCTATGATCATTTTTATAATATGATCCATCCCGAATAATCCCGATTATCAGAACTAATGCACCCATAAATCTTAGTTTGAAGTGTGACCTTTCACCCTTCGCGTGCTTTCCTTGGCGTATCTATTGATGTACAGAGGCCAGCACATCAAGCTACCCCAATCAATTTCTCTCATAGTTTTCAACTTTATTACAAAAGCATAAGGTTCATGTTCAATTGGGAAAATTTTACAGTTTAGGATAGTTTGATGTGCTGGCGTCTGTACCGAATAAATAGATACATGTAGCTCCACGTTATATTAGTTACCAAGGGTCAGCGCACACCGAACTACAAAATGCTTGCGTATGGTCGAGCAAAATTTTGACTGCTCGACCATGCAGACGGCTTGGTCACTCCTCCGTGAGCAAGCTCCGTTGAGAATGCTCTGGGTTGCCAGGCGGGCGTGCATGACCAGTTTGATACCAAAATCCGACGTTGGCAGACGTGTTCAATATGGTTGGTTGGGACTTAGTAACTATCGCCCTTTTAGCAGAGGAAAAGGATCATGATTTTCAACTGATGCCGACCGCGCCGTAGGTAGTAAACACACATACAGCGGTTAATCTCGCTGAGGCATACTGATTAGCGTTCCTGCACACGATGCCGTCACCGCGCCGTTGCCGCGCCGACGCCGCACAGTTACACTGTAGATACGAGTCGCCCGAAGCCCGCCACTACGCCGCCGCCGCGCCGCTACCGCGCGCGTGTCCCCCCCTGTCTGTTTGATTCATTACATTACCGGCCGCGTACGAACATGCACGCCTAGAGTTGGCATGTGACGCAATCATGTCTAATATAACGAAAAAAAAGAAGTTTGTGCTTGCTTACTATATGTATAGAAAATGGCAAAAAGAACGTCGAGTTAGAAAGTTGTGGGTTCATCCTATGCTATCGACACGGGAGCAATATGGTGAATTTCATACACTTTACGAAGATCTCCGAAAAGACGAGGCCAAGTTTTGTGATTATTTTCGAATGAATTACAAGACATTTGATAAATTATTAGATTTATTAAAGAACAAACTGCAACACACAAATACAAATATGCGAGCAAGTATATCTGCTAAGGAGAGATTGGTTGTTGCATTAAGGTAAAGTAACATGTATAAATATTTTTTTAATTATTCTGATGTAATGTAGAAAAATCAAAATCAATCAAGCTTGAAGTAGATGGACTTGGGATGCTTTGTAATGAATCGCCTTCAATGCTATAATTCGAAGCCTGTGACTGAACTCTCGTACTGGGTCCAGCAGCAGTATTGTAACCGTAGTGTGCCGGGCTGTCCATTGCATCTGCTGTGCGTGAATGATGTGGAGCGCTATAACTATTTTTATATTGAATATTTCTTATAATATTCAATACTTGATACTGGAATTCAACAATGTCTTCGTCTTTGAAGCGTTCCACGGTAGGAGCTATACCTTTAAAAAAAGACATCATTCTACTATCGTCATGATTTTCTAACGTTTCCATAAACTTAATCATTTTCTTATCTACAGGATTTATTTCTTCGTTTTTCTTTCTTTTGTTGACATTAGTAACTTCAGATTTGTTTTCTTCCGGCATGTTTGATCCAAATTGGGCTGGCCGTGGGGTAATTTTTTTCAAAAATTGTAAATTATCATAATATTGATATTTATGTACTGGTTTTGCACCTGCTCCAGATTTCGATTCACGTATCTTTTTGTCACATTTCATCCACGCATCTCTTATATTCTTCCATTTCTGAGATATTATTTTACCTGAAATAATTAATATTAATAATCCATTTTATTTTTATAATGTTTTTTTCAATTGCAGGTATTTAGCAACCGGAACTTCATTAGCCGATCTTGAATATCGTTTTAGAATGGGAAAATCAACTTTAAGCGTAATCATACGAGAAGTGTGTTCTCTAATATGGTCTGAACTTTACCCAAAATATATGAAAATGCCATGTATGAACGATTGGCTAGAAATAGCAAATAAATTTGAAGTTTCTGCAAATTTTCCTCATTGTGTCGGTGCTGTAGATGGAAAGCACATCAGAGTAATTAAACCAAATAAAAGTGGATCAATGTTTTTGAACTACAAACATTACTTCTCAATTGTATTGATGGCAGTCGCCGATAGTGACTACAACTTTATTTATATCAACGTCGGTGCTTATGGAAAGGATTGTGATTCAGGTGTTTTTAAAGATACATCTTTCTGGCACAACATGATTAACAATACTTTGAACTTGCCAGGACCTGCTTCCTTACCTAATACCAACATTGCCTTGCCATATGTATTCGTAGGCGATGAAGCATTTGCACTACATCAGAATTTACTGCGCCCATATAATAGTCAACAGCTTGATGCAGAAAAATCCGTTTTTAATTATCGGTTAACAAGAGCGAGACGATATGTAGAATGTACCTTTGGGATACTGGCCAATAAGTGGCGAATTTTTCATCGTCCTTTAAATGTGTCATTGGATTTGGCTGTTGATGTTGTGAAAGCTTGTTGTTTACTGCAAAATTTTATACACAAAGAGGAGGGCGTAAAAGGTGTGCAAGAATCTCTAAGCGGGTGTGAATTAGAGGAGTTTTTGCCATTTGATTCAACAGAAATAGTTATTACAACAGCTAATGATATACGTGACAAATATAAGGAGTATTTTAATTCTGAATATGGCAGTGTACCATGGCAAAATAATTATTGCTAATATGTAGCACGAAACGTGTTTCTATCTAGCGGGAATACTCAAGCTACTACTAGTAGCAAGTGATTGCTTGTTTAATATAGGTACCTACCGCACGAAATTGCTCACAAGATATACTCTCCACACACTATATAATATATAAAGGTACCCTCTGTTGCATTACGATTTAAATAAAAAACATACTGATCGTGTCTTGTCCCAAAGTTCCTTTAAGTCAGCTATTTATATATTTTTTCGATTGGCCCCACTAGATAGAAACACATTGACAAGAATTAATAAAATTTTGTATAAAAATACTTACCGTATTTATTTTTCTCCGTATCAGGTAGTTCTGCAAAGTTCTCATTTATTATATGGCAGATCTCAAACCAAGCTTTTAAACTTTTACGCTTGTCTTTATATATTTCCAAAGTTTTGTCCCATAACACTTCTCTGTCCTCCACTAAACTTATAAACGTTTCGTAATCAAAACTTTCCATGATAATTTCTTAAAAAGTTACGCACGTGCACGTTCATACGCGGCCGGTAATGGAATGGATCAAAAAGAGGGAACGCGCGCGGAGGCGGCGCGGTGGCGGCGCGGTGGCGGCGCGGTGGCGGGCTTCGCGCTACTCGTATCTACAGTGTTATTGCGCGGCGTCGGCGCGGCGACGGTGCGGTGACGGCATCGTGTGCAGGAACGCTTATACTGAGCGCGGGCGGCGGCGGCGGCGCGGCGGCGGGCGGCGGGCGGCGGTTCGAGCGCGCTCGCGCATGTAGAACGCATAGTCGAACACGTATCTTACGACCATCAAGTTTGGACGTGTATTTCATTTTGCAATGAATGGAATTGTCATCAGATTATTTTTTTAGTAGTCTCAGAAAATGCTCTGCTCTGCTCTTGGTGTGCGCTGGCGCTAAAGGACCCAAATTTAAATACAATGTGCACTGTACGTACAGGTAGGTACTACAAGTGGTACAATCAGTAGGTAATTAACCATTATTATGATTTGAAAGTTGTTGGTGAACCGTTCGTGTAGCAGCAAGATAGGCTCAATTGTCATCCATACTAATATTAGAAATTCGAAAGTATCTTTTTCTGTCTGTGACCTAATCACGCCTAAATGGCAGGACGGATTTGGGTGAAAAATAGCACAAAGATAGACCATGACCCGCGTTAGGTCATACGTTTTATCCCACTAGTACAATCTCACAACCACGCGGGCGAAAGCTTGGGTAAAAACTAGTGTTCTACGTAAATTGCTGACTGAATCTTCTGCGGTGTGCACGTGTTCTGGACAGGAAACAGACGCGTCTTGCGGGGGCACTTCCCCAGATAGCGCCGGGCGCCGGCTACAAGCGACGGCTTAGGGCTGGGATGCACCAATTAAATTAATATATCAACTTTGAATCAGTCTGTGCTGTACCCACTGTTAAGGTTTTATAGTTAACTTCTGAAATTATGGTGTTAATGTAAGAAGAGATAACGGAACGGATTAATAAGCAACTTGATCTCTTATTTGTTCATATAATAATCCTACTGTAACTCATATTAAAGTCCTACTGTTCGTTACGCAATCACGCAAAAACCGCTGAACGGATTTGGATGAAATTTGGCACAAAGATAGTTTGTAAGCTGGAATAACACATAGGAAACTTTGTATCCCGATAGTACGTTCCCATGGGATAATTTTCGTCCTGCACGCGGGCGAAGCCGCTTTTCTTCTTTTTTTTTTTCGGGCATCTCGCAATTGACCTTTAGAGGCCGTGACTGCTTAACCGGGCTTTTCTGGGGCTGCCATTAAGAGTTAACTTAACGCCTCTAGCCAGGGCTCAAAAACTAAAAACTTACATACCAAGCGACTGCACGCTGAGGGCACCGCCTGTGGGGTATGAACCTCGGCTCAGGGCGTCACTGTTAGGGGGACAGCTAGTGGGGACAGGCTGGATCAAAATATTGGCATTAATTTAAAGCTACTGGCTCAGCTGTGGCGCGGGTTGGCGCTTCAACGAGCAAGGGTCGGTGAGCGCAGCCGCTGGCAAAATCTAGTTTATATATAAATTTTCATTCTTTATCTTCAGTCGTGTGAAATAGCTATGACATGGCTGTACGTAGTCTGCCTAAATAATCCCTGACCCCACGCTTCATATCTAAAATATTTTGTCAAGTATTTTATTCTAAACAAAAATACTGGGATAGTGAATTTGTTTGGGTAGCTCGGTATTGCGTAACATGACCTCAGCAGTATCGTGTCTGGAACTCGTCTATTCAATGTCGGACGATTTAGACCTACATTGCGGCAGTTGTTCTAGATTTTTTCTTTTTTTCATTTCGATTGACCACATTTTATTTTGCGTAATGTGACTTGCGTATCGTGTCTGGGTCTCATCATTCATTGCGAATAGATGGTACTGTATTTAGATTGACTAGCCTTTTTTTTCAATTCGCTGAAAACTTTCATATTTATGTTTAAGTTTTTGTTTATTCGGTAGGAATCTTTTTATTTTGTTGAATGATTAGACGTTGTTAGTCGAATGCATGTGCTTAATTGATTAAAGCTTATTCATCTCAGCAATAAATTCTAAGAATTAATGTGAAAGTTTGTATGTCTGGATGTCATGATGGTTGACTCCGTCACGCTACAATGACTGAACGGATTTGGATGAAATTTGGCACACATATAGATTATAAGCTGGATTAACACTTAGGACAAATGTATGTTATGATTTGCATACAGGATTTTTATTCCGGTAGTATGTTCCCATGAGATGATTTCCGATTTACACGCGGGCGAATCCGCTGGGAAAAGCTAGTAATGGTATAAAATACACATGATGGCCTATATGAATGTTTCAAAGCGAAGCATATTTGTATGTATTGTGTTGTTACTGTGTCACAGGCTCACAGCGTCAGAGCGCAGACGAGCAGTCCACGATGTGTCTTTGTTTCTGAGGGAAACAAAATAATGCAAGTCAAAAACACTCCACTGGCACTTTTTTTAAGAATTTGTAAAATGAATTTTCCATTTTTCATATTTTTGTCAGAATTTTAAAAGAATCTGAAGGCGAATTCTCGTAATTAAAAACGTTCAAAATAATAGATTTTCAGTCTCATCTCAGCGACAATCAAGTGTCAAAAACTTGTCAAAAATGTATGGAAACTGGAGGTAATTTTGACAGATTGAGAATGAGATCAGACTGTGAACGTTCTTAAAATTACAAGAATTGCCCCTCTGATGTACTAACAATATTTAAGGTGACTTGCGTAACGGCTAACCCGATTGCTTCGAATCCCGTACGAAACAAATATTTGTATGACCCACTGTTAGTTGTTCCGGGTTTGGGTGTTTGTACATTAGAGATTTATGTCTATAGACAAACCTACGCGGGAACATGTAGGGGAAAGATAAAAATGCAGCATTACGTCATAATCAGAGATCGGATATTCGGATGCATATTTACCTAAAGATAATTTTTAGCTGTGTAAGTATGGAAGCGGCTTAATAAATTATTTGTAATATTTATTAAAAACCCCGGGATTCTTAGATTGCATAACTATTCAGATGTGTATTAATCTAAAATTAATGTTTAACCCGATAGAAATATGTGTATGTACTGGAGGAGGGGTGGTTTGTATTAGTTAAAACAAAAAGTAATCAAATTACTTACCTAAATTAAGACTTTTTCGATACAAAAGCGCATTCCATGTTAGCCAACATTTCAACTTTAGGTGAATATGCATTCGAATATCCGATCTCTGGTCATAATACTCTGCTTTTTGGGAGTTTTAGACGGATGATAACTAATAATTTCCAGCTTTTGTTTGGTGAAAGGCTCGTTTTGGGACGTCCCTATCGAATCTGGCTGCTAACAGAAAGGGTCACGGTTGCCATAGAAATGCTATAAAGCCAGTAGATCCCCCCCCTAATGTTATGAGATTTAGCCCTCGCACAAATTGACCGAACGCGCGTACTCTCAGACATCAAGTAAACGAAACATTCATCAACTAGAGAGCCGGCCTCACTTTTATTGTGATTATTTCTTGGTTCTTTCTTTGTGGAACTAACTAAGGAGTGGATCACTTTACTTTTTGACAGCTTTTAACAGTATCCCGATGGGTAAGTTGTATTAGTAACCCGAATACTGGGCTTTAGTGTAATTTAATTAAAATGATTATCAATTTATGATTATTACTGTGTGTGTGTGTTTTCACTGCCAAAAAATAACTTGAAAGTTTAATAACATCACAAAAATAGTCGAGTTTAAGCAGCGTTAAGATTTTTAAACTTCACTATCTTTTGTTACTTAACGAAGTTCATTCAGCTATGTCCTGGACTGGTAATTGTAATTTAAACTTTTTAGCGTAAACGTCTAAAGTTTCAAAGTATACTATTTTTTATTTCACATGAGAGTTATTTTGTTCGGCATGAAAACTTGCGTCATGAAAAAAGTAACAGCATTACTTTTTATCTACAAAGTTAAGACAATTATCTGTTTCTATTGCTCTTCCACGTCTCAATGGAACAATATTGTTGATAAAATTTAAAAAACAAAATTGTTGATAAAATTTAAAAAGGCGTGTGAATTAAAACTTGTAGAAGTAAGATTTTCGATGAGTAGTACAGAATAGTTTTCAAAAGGAGGACTCCGCAAAGTAAAATTGTCGTGTCAAGTTGCGTTGTGTACCGAATAGTGACGGTGCGCACTGTGTCGGGTTTCCCCTAGCTTTTGTAAACAAATACCGATACACGCAAGAATCTAAGCTTTCAGTTCATGGTGTGAGTGTCAGCGACTACAATGCCAAAATAAACAAAATCGAATGAATTTATTTGCTACTAGCATTTGCCTACGGCTACGCACGCGTGGATGTCGGTTATCGCGTTAGAAAGCCAATGTCCTTCTCCATATCCCAGGCTATATCTCTGCTAGATTTCATGACGTTTGGTTCAGCGGTTTAGGCGTGAAAGCGTAACAGACAGACATACAGACAAACAGAGTTACTTTCGCATTAATAATATTAGTAGAGATAGTAGGGAAATAGGGATTAAGTGTTGCTAATCAAAAGAAAGTGTAAATGTTATGATTTTTAACCTGATGCAGGATCCAATTTGGCATCTGGGGACTGATAGATAGATCCTTAACGAATAATTTTTAATTTAAATTATATTATTATTGTAGTGACGATGCTTCATCACTTGAGCCTTTGTCAGTTTTGGGAGTCACAAAAAAGCTTTTGTGTATGGCAATCTCTTGGCGCTGGAAAAGAGATAAAATATAAAAGCAAATGACTAGAGAACATAATGATGTCTTAATACTGAACCCTGCATAATCAGTTCCCTTCCTTCGTCGCTAGTGGAGGCACCCCACACGTCACTCGCTATCAATTCGCACGCTTTCGGCGGCGCTCGATTGAATTACTGTAGTGTTTTGCGGTTCGAATAAAATGTAAATGAAACGATCGCAATCCTGTTACCGACGGATCGATGCGGACGACGACTTGCCGGTTGCGGGTTGCGTGGGTAGACGAAGACAACATACACATAATATGAGATGGTTAATGTGTGTGTGTGTTTTTATGTGTGCGGTTGCTTAGCATGTTGTGGATAGTTTAGAGTTTCTTTCAAAGATAGAGGAGTCCGGTTTTATCGGAAAATAATTTGAGCAATGTCTGAAGACTCTGAAGTGAGAATAATTTATATTCATTTAATTAAAAGGCTTAGAGCTAAGACCCGTTGTAGACCCTGTTAGGGCACAGCAAAAGGTATTATTTGATACATAACTATTTCTTAAAAATAATAGTTTAAAAAACTAAAAAACACGCTTTAAAAACCAAACTAAAAAAGGAGAAAATAATTTAATTCAATTAAAAAGCGTGGGGTGCTTGACATTAATTGATTATAAAAATACCTCAAAAAGCACCCCACGCTTTTTAATTGAATTAAATTATTTTCTCCTTTTTTGGTTTGGTTTTTAAAGCGTGTTTTTTAGTTTTTTTAAACTATTATTTATTTTCTATTTTTTAGTTCTGCTAACTACAATTTTTTTTTTCTTATTTTTTTTTTAATTTTTGAATTGTCATCGGTCCTCGACAAGTTTACAAAGTTTCAATGAAATCTGACCGTTTAAAGTGGGTCAAAATCGCGCTCAAAGGAGTCGGTTACATACAAACATACAAACAAACCAACAAACAAACAAACATACAAGTGAAGCTAATATAAAGCGTGTAAAATCTAAAACTTGGTAACTAAAATTAAAAACAAATATAGGTATACATAAACTGAGTACTTAATTCAATTCGGATAAAAAGTCATCAATCAAACTGCGCTGTCGCGGTGCATATTTCTGCTGAAGCTCCGATGCTTTTATTTGTCACTAGGCCTTTATTCGATTGTGATTTTATTACTGAGTGTTTTCATTTTCTTTTGACAGCTAATTATTGCCAATCGCATAGACAGGAGAAGATAGACAGCCTATAGAAAATAGTCTGTAGCGTAGACAAAGGATGTTGATGTCGATCGGTCGTAATTTTAAATGTAATATTTTATGATATCTTTCTGGCATTACGGCTTTTCTTTTGTATTAAATTTTTTGAAGTAAAATCTTCTTTAACCGCGCTGAGCAATGGGTTTGCGTCACCGATATGCTAATGTAACGTGTTTTTTTTTGCCACAGTTTTAAGTTTGTACTTCTGCCAGCAGTCCCCATGACTGCCTATTTTCTTCTATTAAAGACTCTAGCCGTAGGTGTGTATTATAGCGGGCTCTATAAGAAAACTAGCGCAATGGTATTTAAAAAAAAAACGATACTTACGTGCTTCTTTAAAAATAAATATTTTGCAACCGTTGCCAACGCACCAACGCCATAGAATGTTTTATGACGAACAAACTAGTTTGTTTCACATCCACTGAACATTTACATTAATTAAGATAAGACATTAATATTTTAACGACTTGAAGAACATTAACGTTCTATAATAACATCAGATAATTTAATATTATTTTATTTACACTCAAATCGTAAAGTTCTTATTTTGAAATAAAAAATAGTGAGTACTTACATTAATAACAGAATTAATCCAAAAACACCTCCAGGGACCTATTTAATAAACGTGACAATCCGACAATTTTGTCAGTTTTTGACCAATACGTCGAATTGTCGCGACAAGTGCCGGTTTAATAAAGATGACAATTATATCCAAATGCGACAGGTAAATACTGATATAATTGTCAAACTAAAAACCCGTTTAATAAAGGCGAATATTGACAGATTTTACTTGTCGAGTCTCTAAGAAATATTGACTGACTTAATTGTCATAGTCAATGACAAATTTGCCACTTTTCTAACATATTTGTCACAACATAAAATCGAGGCATGCATATGAAAGAATCAAATAACAGAAATATAATCATTAAAATCAACAAGAAAGCCTTCTAAGTTCATATAATCCCATTGAATGTCCTTTTCATGAAATGGAAATTCAATGGCTACTTTCAACATATAAATTAACTTGGAAGGTTGTATTCATGAAAAATTGAGTTTCGTGGGCTTTCCTGGCACTTCCTACATAAATAACTTTTTTTCAATTAAAGTGACCAGTTTTCAATATTTTTTTACATTATCTGTGACTACTGTAGAGCGTATGCATCGGAATGTTATATTTGGGTGTCATATTTACTATATTATTTATTTTACTGTGTTTTTGATGAAATTTCATGAGTTTACATAAAGATAGACATATAAGTATTTATACATTCATGTGATACTATTAATAACCTCGCCTGCTGCTCGCTTTCATAAACTATCTATTAGTTACATTCGGTCACCTCTATGGTAGTAATATTTTATATCCATTTGGTTATGAGTTTTATTTTTTTATTGGTATTTTATAGGTTCCTAATTTAAACTACCCAATAATGTCTCGCTTAGGGGCTTGTGGCTAGTTAATAACAGCCGTACGGGTCGATTGATAAGGTTAAGCTACGCTTGCTGCGGTTGGTCCGTGGATGGGTGACCATCATTACCTACCAATACCCCTTCGAGCCTCGGAAAGCACGTTAAGACGTTGATCCCGGCTATCATTTGTCGATCTTTGACAGACGTTACGGGTGGTCAGAAGCCCGAAAGTCTGACATCCAGTCTTACCCAGGAGTATCGTGTTACCCAGTAACTGGGTTGTGGAGGTTAGCGAGGCAGTCGCTCCATTTAAAATACTGGTATTCATCTGCATCCGGTCAGACTGGAAGCTGACCCCAACATAGTTGTTGACTGTGTGTATACGGTTTATCTAAGACACCCAGAGATTAAATATATTTGTGGTTTTTTTTATAGTAGGTACATATTTATTTTATTTATTTCCTTCACGTTTCTCCCATAAATTTGCTGATGTCTCCTAAGTACTATTGTCATCGACGGCGCGTTGTGTTCCACGCGCGCCTCATAGAGATGTCAGCATACTCAGCACCAACAGGCCGATGCCTGCCAGGGGTGCGGGTTGTTCGAAAGAGATACCGCGGCCCCTGGCACACAGGCAACTGAGGGAACACGGGTGCGTTTTAGTCAGTAAAAGTCTGACACGCCCTCCTGCTCCGCCCAGAGCGGGAGAAGTTATTTGATAATTTCCCACCAAAAAAAAAAAGTGGTATTGTCATAGGACTTTTCCCACAGAAAAAGACAATTAATGTTGATAGGGATAATATAATAGATGTAATCACTACACTTGACAGAAAGATTGGTGAGTAAGATTTAATTTGTGATTATTTTATTGAGTTGATAAATTATCTTTTCTGACACCATCCAAACTCTTTGGATTACAGAAGTAACAGTTTTATATTAAACGTCAAGAAATGTACTAAATTACCATAAAACTAACGAGATTACAACAAATCGTTCTGTCACATTACTTAACACATACACGCTACGTTTAGCGGTGTCCGTTACGTCGCATAACTAATTAGTTCATATCTCCTATATGCTAATGACGACCTGGTACCTTCGCCGACTGACGTTAAGTATACATATTAAGACGATTATAGCATTTAACGGTATTTTTTTTAGTATTTTAGACCTTGATTGACGGTCGTTACGTAGGTAAACGTTTATTAATAAAAGTGTAATATTTATTTTGCTATGGAAAAAGGCCTACCTAGCTATTGTTGCTTAGGTACTCATCTTTTGCAGAAAAAAAATAACTCAGAAATAAAGTAAACATCCCAGTCAATCATGAATAATTTCTTGATTATAAAAAAAAGAAAACGTTGCCCCACACTAGGAATTACTCTTGTATTGTGGGTGCGTTTAAAAACATTTAAACTCACATACACAAACAGCCAGACCCAGAACAACTACTTGTAGGTCATACAGATATTTGTTCCGTGCGGGAATCGGACCCGCGACACGCACCGCAGCAGTAAATCGCGCCAACCATGCCGTCTTAAAAAGAGTCTGGTCCATAAAACAGTTCAGTCGGTTTATTGTTTAAAGTCTGATAAATGATGAATAATAACAGCTTGTAAAAATAAAAAAATCCCGTACGTATTATATATCCCGTATAATAGAAAAACTCGAAACTCTTTGAAGAAACTGGGGCAGAGTTACAAACTTAATGGTCCCATGTATTCCGGCAAAGCCGTAACATTTGACAACAGATATTATGATAAACCCTTCAGCAGTTGGCCACATCTAACTTTCTTTACAAAGAAACCTCCGCATCCCGAACGCTTCACACGTCTTATAGTTTAGGAGTTTAACTACAGTTTCAAACCGTTGGGAAACTATTTACATATCAAGTTTGTGGGTCGTTATCAATTAGCTGCTGACCGTAAGTGTGATTTTATGGGCTGGTGGTAGGATCGGATGGTCTTTAGTTTACAAGTTTCAGTCATTTGGCTAATGTCATATTTGGGATAAGCAGTCGATGTTTGTATGAAAATTATGCTTTTGAAATCAAGCAGTTAGTGTAAGATCCTTTTGAAAACCGCTGAAAGGTAGATCTTCACAATATAATATCGATTTAAAGTTCAATTAGGATGCAGGTGGAACTCGTTCTTTACCTAGTTGAAAAATACTTAATATGTACGTTATTTTACTCAACAAAATTGCCTTGTCTCATTCAAAAGATGTCAATTATGCTAGTTATTTACCGCGAGTAAGCACTTAATTAATAATCAAGAACACATGCTAAGAAAAGAATGTTTGTTTAAATGAACTCATTTGTATTTATTGCAAAAACTTAAGTAAAACCTAGAATTTTAACTACCTTTTTAGTCCGAGTACAGCATGAGCATGTACTTAATTCCCTGTAAATACACGAACTGCTACATTATGTACCGAGACTAGAGGCAGTACGCAGGCACACAGTGCGGTAAATATGCGGGCCCGCATTATGATGGATGCGCGCGCGCGGGCCGCATGCCTAATTAAGTAATTAAGATGGAAGAGATAGCGCTCATGTAGATAGCGACCGGATTGGGATCACAGACGAGGAATGAACAGTAGGACAAGTCCAGCGGTCATTTGTAATGCCGGGTAGGAATTAGTGAAACGTAACATGCAATATAACACAAATCGTCCAAATGTATGTGTGAACATGAAATGTAACACAACAAAGTGGATAATTTTTTTGATTGTGCAGGAGAGCTCGGTGTGCGCTTTTCATTCCAAATTTTTGTTGACTTGCGACGGTTCACGACGATCGCGACGATCAATGAAGCAGTATGTAGGTAACTGGCAGTCGGATTTTTGAAATTGTGAACAATGCATTTATTTTTTAAATTGTAAATGAAATACATCCTTATTTATGAATAGTTACTGTATTTAATTAACTATAGAACATTCTTTTTTATGGATGGTTATACTCGTAGTAAGTCTCGTGTTTTAAAGTTCTCTGTTCTATGTAATTGAGAAAGGTATAATAGTAAAATACTGAAGTAGCAATAAAACGTTATGGACGAAGATTTATTGTAAGCAATGTCCTCTAAAGTACTTACGTCCACTTAAGACAGAATAAAGAGTAAATCATGGCTTTTAATTAAATAGCTCGTACAGTTCTGTAAACATATACACATTTAACTCATGCACACGTATTAGGTGCAATAGCAGGTTTTTTTTTTACATTTTGAACATGTATGAACAAACATGGCACTCAATTTTCGGTACGTATCTCTTTAGTATACAGCTTTCATAAAAATATATCCTCTAATCTTAAAAGTTGTAACACGTACAACGAAGGACCACTACTAAATACTTAGTCATACCACTGTTCCATTGACACCTTCCCAACACATAGGAGAGGCTCCACATCCGCTCACAACCCGCTGCGGTTTTGCGGACAATTAAAACAGTTCGCCTTATCCGCACCGCATCGGCACGCACCGAGCCGCACCGCATCGTTGCGGCCGCGTCCGTTCACAGTGTCGCATTGTTATTGCATTAGAAGGCCACATGGAAAATGTATGAAGTCTACACATTCATACTCGAGAGTCACCTACGCAATAGCTGAGGCCAGAAGGTCCACGCACGATATAACGTGTAAGAACTTGCAATGTGTGTATAGTGTGAACCTATAAATATAAAACTTCTAAAGAAGGCATTAAATTCAGTCCGATTCCGTTTGCCCCTTCTTGCCGTCTACCAGCGATGTTCTAAGCCGAGGTGCGTACCCCTACAAGGGGTGCCCTTAGCGAGCAGTCACTCTAGTTTTAAGTTTTTTGAGCCCTGGCTGGTAATCTTAATTTATTAAGATTATCTTGGCAAACAGCTTTGTCAAACAGCTTGGCAAACAGCTTGTCATTTTGAATTATTGACATGGTATGAAGAGCAACAACTTTGACCGAATCTAGTTGTATTTTGGTCAGGATCATGCCTGTTGGGTCCTCGGTGACATTGTGATTTGTGTGCACTGGTGTTTCTGTTCCTACTTTTAGTGTCTTACTCTAAAGTAAAATGACAGAATGTTAACATAAGAAATGTTAATAGTGATGTTTTACCACTTTGTGGTTCATTGTCTGCATGATGTCGGTTCTTCATTTTGAAGTTTTTGCTCAAAACGGTGTTCATTAACAAGACCTGTTCGCTGAGTATTTAGTACCTAGGTACTGTTTACATGCAATAATGGTTATTTATGTGAGATGTTTTGAACACAAGTTAAATTAAATATCGAAACGGCAATAAAATGCTTGAAAAACATAGCCGTAAACAGGAGACATATTGCTGAAGCTCACAGAAACTTTTGGTCACAAAATCTTCGAGAGATATTGTATTCTATTTTGGCTCAAGGCAGAATTAAAATAATGTTTGATTTGAAAAGTGAACACAACACTTAATTACCCACTCCTTGTTTTGTATGTACTTACTTAATTTATGCATGTGCTTCGAAGTATCAGCGCCTAAGTAATAAACAAAGAAAAATGCGTTTATTGGCATTACAGTCAACAGCCTACCAGCTTAATACCTACAGCCTTATCCTTATACAGCTTATGCAAGAATACGAATGCAAAATTACAGGAAAAGGAAGCTAATTGTTTGTGAACGTATTCGCCTATTCTCTATAACAGCCATTTGAGCCAGTTTCCTGCGAACTAGAAAATTATCCTGTCACTGAGCCCCAGCGGCCGAGACTGTTTATTTATATAATTACATGCTTTAGAAAATTGTGCCAATTTACCTAACGTGTTTTACCTTTAAAACAAGCGAAAACTGACCCTGTGTCGTTGTAATAGAGGTTTGTGAAGCTGCAGATTCTTGGTAAACCACAGGTCTCCCCTTAGGCCAGTCGATGCAGTTGCAATTATAACGCAGTTGTTCAGTCGAGCAACTGATCGTTAGGCGACTGCTACCGGCGAGACGGACCGTGGACCGACCGACGAAGAAACATGGCTGTTATCGAACCTTTCCCAACTCCTTTCTATACACTAACGGTGGCACAATTACACGGAAAAGTTGATGCCTACAATTAATATTAAAGCCGCCATCTTTGAAGCTTCCGAGTGATATATTAGTCGATAATCGGCTACCGATAATCGATCATTCGCTAATTGATTAATCTATTTTTTGTATTATGTTTACGAAGGTACATTTATCATAATCAAGTTTTGCTACCAACATTTTATAGCATGATGTAAATGGATTTGATTTGACAGACTTTTGTCGTGTATTTACTAAAGATTTATGTGTGTCGTGTTCGTAATTGGTTGTAAATCGAATGCAGTCTGCTAAGTTGTTTAATTCAACACTTACATTAACATCGTTAAGAGAACAATGATAATTTTGTACATATCTACTTGGAGATTTATTGATTCGTGTGGGAATAGACTTCGTTGTCTCTCATCGTGTAGGTGTCGGAAATGGTAATTATAAAATATTGGATAGATTACTATAGCATTTATAGGATTTGGGTACACATGCAATAAAATATCACATTCTAGGTAATCATAGATATAGTATTGCTAGTTGGCGTTTATTATATCTGCAAGAATTTGCGAGACGTAAACGAGCTAACAATAAGTTGTAATAATATCCGACAACACAATATTGGGTTTCCAAATAATAGTAACATGATATCAAGCCTTGCGAAAATCTCCGCTAATCAAAGCACAGCCTCGGGCGCTACAAGCTTGTCTCAACGGGTCCGCGAACAGTAAGGTCTAATTAGCTAAAATAAGCTTGTGAATTTGCAGTCAATAGCCGCTGTATACGAGATCGCGCAAATACAGAAACGTGTTAATCCTGATGCTCACAGATTGAGTCGGAACGCGGCGTGCGTCGCGACCACTGCCTGCCTCTTGTAATAGAACACAGAAGGTCCAAAACGAATTGACTTATTAGTCGACATGCATGAATTAAGTCGCCTGACTCTGGTGAATCGTCACATAAACATAAACAAAAGATACCGTAAGAACAAATTATATAGACGACTTGCACGAATTTAATTTATTTAAGGCGCATCGCCAATTACTTGGCGACGGAAGAATAGACATGACTATTAACTAAATGATGTATGATAGGGGAAGATAGCTATGTTTTTCTATTAATTATCATAGTTATGCGTTCTAAACGAATCATGATTTTATAGATAATCGTATATACTTTGTGGCCATCGAGTAGAAAGTTTGTTGTCAGTGTGATTTTGATAGTTTGGGAAGAAATATTCTACTGAAATAGTCTACATTTATAAGGACCTAGATAAAGATGATTAGAAAAGAAAGACAAAATGACAGATTGTAGAAAGATATCTACGGTGCGATGTCAAAAATGGAGAAACGAAATGTCACTTTGTATTGAAAAAGCACTGTCTATTCTTCGTAGAAATAGAAAACGTCATGCTAAGCCTGCTGAAATACTTATTAGGCAACTGGCACGGCTCAATAATATGGTTGATGTAATAAGGCTACAGTACACTGTAGCCTCATTATACCAACCATTATAACTAGCCATGAGTGCTCAAAAAATCTTGAATAATCTAGCATGAGGGTGAGCGATTTTTTGATAAGGCTTGTTCAGCAGTAGACTGTTCACAGGTGGATTTCATGATAATGATTAAGGGCTTTCATTAAACTAGACAGGCAGATAGATAGATATATTTTTTGTTAAACAAACCTACATAATATTTTACACATAATGGGGTAATTCATAAACAGAGATCGGATATTCGGATGCATCTTTACCGAAAGATCATTTTTAGTTATGAAAGTATGGAAGCGGTTTTATAAATTATTTGTAATATTTATTAAAAACCCCGGGATTCTTGAATTGCATAACTATTCAGATGTGTATTAATTTAAAATTAATGTTTAACCCGATACAAATATGTGTATGTACTGGAGGAGGGGTGGTTTGTATTAGTTAAAACAAAAAATAGACAAATTAATTACCTAAATTAAGACTTTTTCGATACAAAAGCGCATTCCATGTTAGCCAACATCTCAACTTTAGGTGAGTATGCATCCGAATATCTGATAAACGAAGATTAAAGTAAAATGAAGTTTAAACGTCAAAAATTGATGGTTAAATAGACGCTAATCATTATTTAACTTTAAGCAACGTTTATGAATAAGAGGGAATATGGGGACTAGAATGCGTGTTTAAAATTCACTGAAAATTAATGAGTACACCTTCTGAACTCATCGTCTCTTTTGTATGAGTGTCGTCGAGGCACGTCCGAGGTTTATGTAAGTCTGTAGGAATTAACTCCACAACAACCGCTTAAATACGAGCCGACTGTAGCGACTGACTGTAGTCGGTGGTGAGGGAGTTTTAATTAACTAATTCTTTTGAAGAACGTTCCGTTCAAGTGTCTTATGAGCTAGTTAAGAAGTCATTGGGATTTTACAAGTTGTTACATTTTGCTTTGGTTATAACCAGAGATCAGATATTCGGATGCATAATCGACTTAAGTTGCGATGTTGGCTACTATGGAATGCGCTTTTGTATCAAAATAATGTTAATTTAATTTATGTTTTTTTTTTACTAACACACAGCAACCCTTCTCTTACACTTATTTGCATCGGGGTTGTAACATTAATTCTAAATAAATATGTACCTGAATAGATATGCAATCCTAATAACTTCGAAGTCGCTTCCATACTATACACCTGACTAGTTATGCATTGCCAGTGTTCCTGGCATCCCGGATTTTTTTAAAAATAATAACATATTTTAAGAAGTCGCTACCACACTTCCTACGCATACAACTTTAGGTTAGTATGCATCCGAATATCCGATCTCTAGTTATAACAATACCTAATGTCAAAATATTAAAAGTTCTTTATACTGTCTTTCAGGAATCGTATTCAACCGCTAAATGCATGGTTTAGTTGTTAATACTAAATCATGCATTTATTATCGACATGCACATTACCATTCAACGTCAAATGAAGCGATAGCATCGTTTACCCCTAAAAACATGTCAGCGATGTGTCGTTAACCGCCAGTTTAGTGGCTATCGCTCGGTATCGCTATGTATCGCAGTATCGCTATCTGCGCAAACAAGCCTAACGTGTGGACACGCGATTACGTGCGATCACATAATATGCCTCTACATTGCTGTATTGGTGAGCTTTACGTGATGGTAATATGGGAGGTAGTGTGGGGATCAGGCAATTTTGCTTTTAGTATCGAATCCTTTTTTTGTTTTGTTAATAAAAGTGGTATGTATGTTGTAGCAATGACTTCTAAAAGCTAGTGTTACGATTGATGAAGTAATCAAGAGATGATGAGATGACACCAACACAATGCGTTTTGTACCTATGTAGTTTGTTTCAAGATAATGAGAGAGAGAGAGAGTTCCTTTCAAAAGTGAAAGGAGATTTAAGGTTGATGAGTTATTATAAAATTGCTCTCAAGATGATTATAAAATTGAGAGCAATTTTATAATAAACCAACAACCTGCTTTATTGTACTACTGTATTAGTAATTTAGGGGTAGTAATAAAAGCTCCGAAAAATTTTAAATGTTGAGCATACTCAAAATATGAAATTTACTGCTTAAAATACTAATTTTCCGACAACTTGTATGCGAATACAAATAAAAAAAACGACCGAGTAAAATGCTGAGAATTCCGAAAAATTAAAACAGCATTTGCTGACGTAAACTTAGTATTTTTTGTCGGAAGTTTGGTATTTTTTTGGTATTTAATTTTAACACAGCATATATAGTATTGCAGTCAACCACAGATCGCAGGAAGTTAATTTGTTTTTCGGAAGCTTTATTATTTTCCGTAATTTAGTACACAATATTATTATGATCGGTATTTAAACTTATCATGCAATATTGTTTAAGTTTAATTAGGATCCACTAACCTCTTATATGTACTAGAAAGCTGGACAGTTAATTATACTGGCTGAAGATAAAATCCGCATTCTGGACAAGATAATGATAGTGGCTGATCTATAGCCATCAGCCATACATATGTCACTGCCGTCAACACAGACATAATTAAAATGTTCTATTTAGAGATCCTACATTTTTATAGAAGAGGTGTAACCTCAATTTTTCTCTTACAGTTACAACGAACGGTTGTTTCCCTATTGAAACTTTACGACCGAAGCTTGAAACTCGGAAACCTATCGCAGCTATTATATTGATGTAATTTGTCCATCGTCTTGTACCGTTAGGTCATCGTAATCATAAACGTCGATTGTTCTCATATTTCTGCTATGAAGTCACTGCGATAGGTTCGACGTGGTTTGCTCGGTGGGTCTGGTTCACACTTGAGAAGCGATGCTATAGATAATAGTTATTTTTGTATATCTCTGTGTATTACTGCAGTAGTGTTGTATTGTTTTTGGTCAGTTGTTCTTTGTAATAATACTTTTGTGTGCCAATGATCAACTAAAACGACTCCGTAGTAATTGTTTTCAGCAAAATATATAATAAAATAAATACTTATATTAAAAGTTACTGAAATCGATTCAGTAGTCAATTAGGAACAAACTACTTTCAGCTTTTGCGTACATTCTGTTACACCTTGTATATTGATCTAAAAAAAGCATTTGATACACTCAGTCACAAATTAATGATAAAAAAATTGGAAATTGGAATTGGAAATTGGAAATAAATAATAGGTCTTTACCTATGAAATTGCCGTTTTGTATGAAAAAATTTAAACGAATTTTTTTCATGTAATTTTTATTTGTATTAATCGAAGTATTCACCCATGCAATCAATGCATCTTTGCCATCGCAGTGGCAGTTTATTGATGCCCTTCTTAAAGAAATCAGCTGGACGGGAGGCAACAAATTCTTCAAAGGCATTTTGTACTGCCTCTCGGGTATTGAATATTTTTCCCGCCAAGAAGTTATCCAAATTCTGGAAAAAGTAGTAGTCTGTAGGCGCAAGGTCTGGTGAGTAGGGCGGATGACGGAGAGCTTCCAACCCCAGTTCTTGCAACTTGGAGACCGTCTGCTGTGCAGTATGAGGTCGCGCGTTGTCGTGCAGGAGCAGCGGAGACGAGCGATTGACCAATGCTGGTTGGAGATGTGCCAGCTTCTCCATCATTGTGTTCAGTTCTTCACAGTACACATCTGCAGTAATGCTCACCCCGTTTGGTAAGAAGCTGTGATGAATCACACCGGCGCTAGACCACCAAACAGTGACCATCACTTTTCTAGGGGTAAGTTTTCGTTTAGGGCATTGTTTAGGTGCTGAACCAGGATCCAACCAACTTGCTGAGCGCTTGCGGTTATCAAACAGAATCCATTTTTCATCGCAGGTAACAATGCGGTTCAAAATTCCTTCATTTGTGTGTCTGTTGAGCAGTGCAAGGCACGTCTCGACGCGTACTTCGCGCTGACGATCATTGAGTTCGTGGGGCACCCATTTGTCAAGCTTTTTTACCTTGCCAATTTGACGCAAATGGACCAATATTGTTTTGACGCTAACGTCGAAAGCTGCTGCTAATTCAGCCGTAGATTGTGTATCATCAGCTTCCACAATCGCCTTTAATTCGTCATTGTCGACCAAAGTCTTCGGACGACCGCGAGGTTCATTTTTCAGGTCGAAATTTCCAGAACGGAAGCGAGCAAACCAATAACAGGTGGTGCGTTGGTTTGTAGTGTTAGCTCCGTAAACGTCGTTGATGTTGCGTGCCGCTTGTGCCGCGTTGCTGCCACGACGGTACTCATATTCCATAATTACTCGAATTTTTAACGTATCCATGATGACGAAAAAGATTGAAATGCGATGAAAATGTAACACTAATCAATAAACAAATGACTACTTTTGGAAAAAAAAATCCATGTTTTTAAAATAAAATTAATTTGAAATTAGAATTCTTACCCAAACAAAAATTATTTTGATTTGAAATGGCCAGTACTGCAAAACGGCAATTTCATAGGTAAAGACCTAATAAATAAATAAAGCATAAATATCAAAGGTCCGGCGCTGGAGATGCTTCGATCATATCTAGCAAACAGATTCCAAGTAGTTAAACTAGAAAACTACCAAAGTCAACTATTACCTATGTGGCCATGTGGCCATGTAGCCTTATACGCGGACACATCGGAGAAACACTTCGGAGCATCTATACGTACAGGACATAATTACCAAATCTCAAGAAGACCTCAATAAGCTGTTATCTTGGTTTCAATACAATCTTTCTCACAATAAATATATCCAAAACCTGCTACAATATCTACAAAGCTAAGAATAAAACCATTCCACCCCACCAACCGTTAAAAATAAGTAATATACCCTGCAAAAAGAAACATAGCACCCTGACGTGGAATGAATTATGCAAAACAAAATTATAAAAATATTTTTTCACTATCACTTTTTAACACCTACTTCTAAAATATACAAAGACAAAAAACTGATGAACATAAAACAATTATACATTTACCACACTTGCATTCTTGTCAGAAAAAAAATTTAATAACTCACTCCATACTAACCTATCCTTTGTACAGTTGAAACAAATAACACAGCAAAGTTCGCGACGAGCCAGTTTTTTAGTTCTAGCCAAGAAACAAAACAATGTTTACTTACGCAGGCGCGGAACTTTATAACTACCGTCAACAATTAAAAATCCTTTAATTCATTTAAAGTAAAACTTGCTCGACATATAGTCGATAAATAATTGACAATAGTCCACTAGCACCCAATTACTTTGAATGCATTACCGACGAACAAAATAATGTGAATGAACGACAATCTATAATTTTAAGCACATTTTGTAATTATATTCTCATGTAACTGACTAGTCTTTTTATGATAATACATTTCTTTAAACCGAAAACTAGTACCTGCTAGACTTCTAGCAGGTACTAGTTTACGAATTACTACGAATGTAGATAGTAATGGAGACTTTTAAGTACTTACTTAAAAGTCTCCATTACTATCTACATCCGTCGTCTAGATCTATACAATTATTTAAAAGTTAAATAGAGAGAAACATCGTTCTTAGCTAGTATAGCTATAGCTTCACAGTGTGATGTGAGCTTCCGCGTCAATCTTTGTCGTGGGTGCCTGACGGCTATCATTCTCGCATATCGCTCACACCCACCGAACTTTACCTACTAAGTTTTTATGTTGCTCACAAGCAAATGTCAAAAATGTACTCTAAAACTATAACCATAAAATCTGAAATCAAATGGTAAGTTAGAGAAATGTTTACAGACCATAGAAGGCAACATAACTTCTATATTAGTTTGTTTGTTTTTGAGCAATCATGTTTGGACTCGAGTATTTGATAGTTCAACAGTACGTGTTTTATTATTGTTTACTTTAGCAACGGTGTCTTTGACGGTAGCGTTATCTTGAAGAAAGTAAGTACCTGAGAATACATGTGTTTTTTTTTGAGGGTGGGACATCATCAAATAACTTCTCCCGCTCTAGATGGAGCAGAAGGGCGTGTCAGACTTTTACTGACTAAAACCCAACGATTTGCCTGTGCGCCAGGGGCGACGGCATCTCTTTCGAACAACCCGCATACGTGGCAGGCAACGGCCCTTGCGGACCCCACCAGTTGGTGCTGACATCTTATTGAGGTGCGCGTGGAACACAATGCGCCGCCGACCCGGGCTTGGTCCATACCGGACAGCGAGCTACCCATTACTCGCCGTCCGCAAGCCCGCGCCTACGGTGGCCGGGAATCAGCCTGCGATTCCTGACGCCCAGGGCGTCTCCTGCGGCGCCTAGGGCCGTGAGGGCGCATATACTGCCAAGCATACATGTGTTGCCAGAAAAACAGAATGCATGTTATAAGCAATTATACCCAAAGCTATCTGCCAAAAACCTTTTTCTAACTATGCTGGGGTCGGCTTCCAGTGAAACCGGATGCAGCTGAATGCTACTATTTTACATGGTGCGCCTGCCTAATTGACCTCCACAACCCAGTTACTGGGTAATATGACACCTCTTGGTAAGACTGGTTGTCAGACTTTCGGGCTTCTGACGAGCCGTAACGACTGTCAAAGATCCACGAATGACAGTCGGGACCAACGGCTTAACATCCGAGGCACCAGAGGCATGGAGAGGTTTTGATATGTTAAGATGGTCACCCATCCATGAACCAACCGCGCCAAGCGTAGCTTATCCTGATCGATCGATGACTTAGCTACAATCCCCTCTCCACATTTTCGACCATCAAAACAAAAAAAAACCGTTCTATCAACAAAAAATAGCAATTGAAAATCTCCCCTATAATATACACCTAAACACTATATTTAATCCTGCACCCTGTTGAGAACCTTTAAAGTTATTTTCATTCGCACCTCGCTTCAATATCGCCTATGTAATGTTCGGTCCATTCTATTGTGCGGGCTCTGTAACCACAATCGGTCCAGACTTTTCCGATTAAGTCGACTACGACTGGCGGCTTTCCCGGCTTCCTCAAACTTCTGTCCGGCTTTCACCGGCATAGTAGTCGTGACGTTTGGGTTTAATATTGCTCCGCCACCGCACCGTACAGTTCTCTAGTGGACCATTGTGCAAAGTGCGTGCAGAGGTATTGATAGGACAGTAGGTTAAGTTTGTTGCGTTTTAGTAACTATTAGGGTTCAAATATGTTAGGTGTTGTATCTATTTAAAGTACATAGTTGTTAATTTTCTTTGGAAAAACAAGTTGTTTATTTTTTTATTTATTGAGCACTTTGCAACAATCCGTTGTAAAAGTACCAAAAAACATTAAACCATAGTGCTGAGCGTTAAACAAAAATTCTTTCGTGTCATTGTCAACTTGTGATTAAATTATTTTTCTATTTTCTTCCAGAAAACGTTCCTCAGTTAAAACAAGTAAAATAAAATAAAACAGCACCACTGCACTCCTCGTAAATGTAACAAACTATTCGTCTACGTCGTAAAACTTCTGCGTCTCCTACTAAGTGGTAATACCTGATGGTACAAGTAGCGCGGGTAGCAGCGGTTGCAATAGCGCAGACTCACTTACAACTTCGGGAAAATGTTATGCCTTGTTTATAGTAATAGTCGCTGTACACCATCTCCTGTAATGTTACAAGAGCTTGTAGTACTTGTAAAAAGTAATAAGGTCTACATTTTATAAAACAATTTTTAGTTTTAGTTTTAATATGTGAGAGAATAATATGTTTCGCAAACACTATATTTTATGGAATGGTTATGGTTGGATTTATGTAGGTACAAAAGAAATCTTCTGATGCAACGTGTTCATGTGAATTGTCCATCGTTTCCTCACACTGTTTGTTCCGCTAGCACTTCCACATTATTTTATTGCATACGTGCAATAAATACCTAATATTATTTGTTTGTATTGTTTCAGGCGGAAGAACTGAACTCGCTGGTGGGAGATGCTTTCCGAATGGCGTTCGCGTCGCAGCTGCAGCCTTCCGCGCCGCTCTGGGTGAGGATTTACATTGTTTGTTAAGCTGTTATCAGATGCTTCACTTTGTATTTAGTTTTGACTGAAAGTGAAACTTCCAAACACTAAATGAATCAACAGTGAAAAATAATTAATAAGTGAACCGATTCAACGTTGTTGGGTTACTGGCATCGGTTTTACTTCTTATTATTAAATATATACTATATTTTATAATAATTTTAATATATATTATTTTACTTGGTATTATTCATAACCATAGCAGGGACAGCTGACATGTAGGAAGTTAGGAAACAACTACTCGTCTGGTGGTCTATTCAGTACCCTAAAAATTGCGAAATTTCGCAACTATTTGCCTATTACGCAAGCTGGAAGATATTAAAATTGATTAACACTGTTGAGGAAATCGGGGAACGAAAATTGTACCCACGTTAATTGCAGGATTATAATGGAGTACAAATAGACACAGTAAAAAGCCTTTGCTTGCAACGATTCCCAGTAAAATAAAGTACGCAATTCTTTGATTCATGCCTTCATTAAACTTAACTAGAGGTTTCCACATCCTCTTCAGTAGTTCATAATCCGGCATTTAATATAAACTTCCGTACGGCACACTGCAGGCGCCTCAACCCTCAAGTTTAATATCTGTTGCACTTACAAGTTATTATTAGAACGTGCAGGTGAACATTATCGTTGATTTACTGCTCGCTTGCTACTATTGCGTACACCCGGAGTTGTGCTACGGGGAATGTTATGTACTGTGATTTGTGCTTCTTTTGTTTTCATTTTCGAAATTGTTCGAAATGAACTGTTTTGTTTTCATAAACTTGATGTTATAGTTTCTTTTCAAGCGGAATCTGTGGAAAGTGAGCTTGCTTTACCTTTGGATTTGGCGGTAGATACGTTTTGAATTTTATGAAATAAAGTTAAGTGTTCTTTTTTCTAAACTTCGAAACATAAAATTCAAAACGTGCCAATTGCCTAATACGTATTTCTGGAGTTGTCGATTCACCCACAAATAAATTAAATCAAATCAAATCATTTATTTACAAAAAATCATTTTTTTTTTTTATTTTTTTTTTCACAAATAAATTAACATCGTGGTAAGTACTTAACTTTTAAATAATAAAGGAGTAAATTTGTACAAATCGACTAATAAACCCGTAAATGTGTTGCTTTTAATAAATCAAAAGATCAGACACTATTTTAGTAGTAAAAACATACTTTTGTTACTCTGGTGTACCTACATTAGCAAAGATTTAGTGCTGTACACTCAGTGCTAATGTGGAGCCACTGTTAGACCGAGAGCAAAAGCGTCGTGAATGCGTGTTCGTGATTTATTTTAACAGCAACCGGTTGTTTTACTTTAGAAATCATCGCAAAGAAGATAATATAATTAAAAGCTATTTTAAAAGTATAAAAGTAAAATTAAAAAAAAGCCCCAACACAAACAAAAACCTCTAAAATTTTAAAGTAAAAAATGAACTGTACTTTTTAAAAGGATAAATTTATGTCGGGATTTCCTGCTTTTTTAAACTTAATATAGTAATAGTAGACACGCTACAATCGACACGTGGCTCGCTTAAATCTGTACAGCTATACCTACGTATGTTTCCCACGGTAAAGCTAGTTACTTACTAATGTAGGTATCCTCATTCCTTTTTGCTACTTCATCATCAGACTCTGTTCACCATCTATCTATGACCTATTCCAATGATCCTAAACACGATACTCCTGCTATTTATTGGTGAAGTAGTTGGGTATCCTGGAAATTCCAGGTGATGCTGGAGCATTACTTAAAGGTTGCTTTGTTCTTCTAATGTCATTGAAGTAATCAAATACCAAATTTCGACTAAATCAGACCTTTGGAAGATGCTCACATCCCTTCATCAACTAGAAAAGTGCTGATAATTTTCAAATGGCTGAACAGATTTTCTTTTATCATAGCCAAGAACACTCTTTCAGACAAAACAAAAAAAAAACTATAAGCTATGATGACACAGACGGACATATAGAAACATACTACAAACTTATAACACCCCTCTTTTGCGTGGGCGGATAAAAATAGTAATTAAAATTGAGATGTCGCTAGATATACTAGTTTTATGTCATGAAATACCATCTCAGTAATTATAATAGACTTGAGTCTCCTCCCGTATCTGATAAATGTCGGACATTATAGGGGTTCAGTTGCAGCCTCAAGTAATTTACAGTAGTTAACTTAATAATAGTGCAACCCACCGCACGGTGACATTCATTATGGTAATTTATACTTTTATAATTATATTGAAGACAAAGTGCCTATATTGCAAAGTGAATCGCTTTATTTGTGTGGTAAGAACGGGTGGGGCCGTAATCGATGTGACATTGTTAAAGTATTGTGTTTAAGATAATGTTGAATAAACCGGTTTCGAAAGAAACTGGTATTACAATGGCGTTATTTTGACATGTATTTATGTGACGTTCTTTATATGCGAACGTTTATTTGGATAGCATGTGAATAATGTATTCTATGACAGTACGCTGTGTTTGTTATTGGTCTGCACTACCTACAGGGGAACTCATATTGACTTCTATAACGAATGCAATTGCGTATTACTCCCAACGGATGTACCACTATTTATTATGTTAATAATATCGCAACTATGGTAGATGCTTTAGGGTTTTTTAATTTGTCGTCAATTTATGAGCGTCTATAAAAAGTTAACTACAAAAAAGTCCCTACACAACACACTCATCTAAACGTTCACACCTGAACCTATAATTTCAAACACATCAAGACAGTTAAAAATATATCGATCATCTCTAAACAATCAATCAAATTTCAACCTGTTATAAAAAACAAAGGAGAGGATTAAAAGTTAAGCTATCAATATAGTGAGTGTATGATTAGTTGCGCTAAACGATCCCGGCTCCCGGTTTACAGACCTGCAGCGCGAGGTAATGATACGTTATGAACTACTCATGAGGAGGCGCCATGTTTGCTTTTGGGATGATGGGGTTTGGTTTTTTTGGCTTAGTTGGAGGTTTGTTTAATGTTTGCCAGAAGTAAGGTTTACTTTACGACGAAGGAAACTTTGTTGTGCATTAAAAAAAAACATAGCAGGGCAAGTTTTTGTAGCCTTTATTATTGAAGTACCTACAAGTTAGTGATGTAATTTTCTTATAATGATTATCTTTTGGATAAACTGGAGCATATTTTTGAACCGAAATACCCTAATAGAAATTCCAAAGAAAACAAAAGGCGGAAAGTCACACCAGAAAGGGTCATCCAAGATTGTGCTGCTAGAAGATACAAAACAATAATATGTAACAAAGACTTATATTATTGTGTAAGTATTTCAAGGTGTTCGAGGAAAAATCTTTAAGAACTTTGCTCAACATTTATTCCAACATATTTGTTTTACTGTTTAGGTTGATTAAGCTCCTTAACCAACCCAAACAGTAAAACAAAGATGGAAAATAACGTCTTATCAATTATATCAACAATAGCAAGATTTCCAAATTGCTTTTTGGGCAATCAAAACATTAAGATTGAACACTAACTTGAAACAACAATAGTTAGAGAAGTCTGAACATCTTCAACATCGCCAAACTCCTCAAGGAGATACTGGAGATAAAACTCGGCAACTTATCGACGCTGCTAATGATTACGACTCGAGTGTTCCGCAACTCGCAAGTTTTATCGCATCTCTTCGACAGGTAAACGTTCTTAATGAGACTTGAAAAATGTTTCATTATTATGTATTATATCCGGGTAATGGGATTTGTAAAGTTAACTTATATTTAGATTGTTATTTGATTAATGTTTTATTGTTATTGTATTGTTATGTTTTTATTATTTACTTGTTTCTGCTTGAGTTTAATTACTATGTTTTGCTGGTATATTGGCGTGTGCTAGCTGACATATGGAAATTAATTTAATTTTATGTTTTGTGTTTAGTAATGTTAATTACTTACCTATCTTTGTATAGAATCAAGTTCTTCTAACTAAACAGACAGCTGTGCTACTGGGGAGTTTATTGCGCTACTTCTTCTTCCCAGCTAAAGCACTAGGAAGTGGTGAAGGGCGGGCGTTTTGGGGGACTGTCTTATGTAATTTTGACGTTCGAAAAGTGCTGACTCTCAGCCTAGTTTGAATAAATGACTTGAAGGGATTCAGAGAAAAATAAGACAACAACTTTAATAAATCACCAAACTTACCGCAAGTTTGACGCTAACAGTTTGATTGTTCCGCATAAAGTTCTATGTCCATATTACACATATATGTCACAAATCTTTTGGATCACAATTGATTGAATATGTTTGTCGTAGTGCTAGTTTGTATCAGTTCTTAGGGTCAAACGTTGTCTAAGTCTTAAGACAAAGCTGAAGTCTTAAATCAGAAAGAATACATAAAACAAAATCGTTTATTAGAAGGATACATCATTATACTTACCATACTTAGTTTCACCTAGTTATTTGCCAAGCTTTGTATTTGTAGTATCCTAAATCTCACGTATTTTTCTTCAAAAATATACTCACGCTTAACTGTCCTAGCATTATTTACAACCCTATATGAAATAGCTATTTTATTTACACATACAAAAATAACATTCTCATATTTCCTCTTTCATCCTAATTCCGTGCACGTGCGGGCTCTGCTTCGGACTGAGCGGTCTATAATCTAGCCCACTTTGCGTGGGGCCGGCCGGCGCCGTCCGAACCAGCTCGATTTACAACCACGGCCCGGACGGCGGCTGTCCGGCTACCGGCTGCCGGCCGTCCGGCTCCTGTTGTGTAATTAAATTGTTGGATTTCACACCGAAGTTGGTCTTTGAGTTTCTATTGTTTGGATATAGTTTTGATTGGTTGTTGAAAAGGTGTTGCTGTGTTTTGTACTCGTATTTGTAAGGTTGTATGTTATTTGATGATTCTAATTGAATGTATTACTATGTTTATCAAAACGTCGCAATTCCACGATAATTTTCGTTATCGTTATTGTTATAGAATGGTGGTTGTCTAATCGCGAGTTATTCACAAAATCACATACATATATTTTTATCAAGGAAAAAGGAGAATCTTTATCGAATATCCAACATCGTGTTAAAACTGTGATTCCTGCGTACTTTCAAAAACTTGAACAATAAAAAAATCCAGCTGCCCAACTGCCCATTAAAAGGGTACTTTACGTTGTTTTTATAAGAATCAGAATGACGTGGACATATTTAATTAATTACTTGGCAATTAAGGTGTTTAGTGCGCGCGGGCACGCGGCCTGACGCGCGCGCAGATAACGTGCGATTTATGGGAAACCTTCCTTACACTGATAGGGTTGCCAAATATTGAGTACCTTCTCAATGCGCGTAGTGGGATATTAACATTATCTATTGTTCTATAGCCTTAAAAAACACGGTGTCGGCACTCTTTTGTCTGTCACTAGACAACAATAATAACTTCAAACCGCCTCTGACATGTCAACGTTGACGAACACGATATATCTTGACGCTTGAAAATGTCGAGTATCATGATGACTTGCAAAAAAAGCTCGTGAGATTAATGTTGTACAGACAATGTGCGAGTGCATCAAGTCATAATTATAGTTTTCATTTAACATGCATGGGCGGAATGGGCAGCAGCGTTCTCTATGCATTTTACCACCGTACTGCGATCGCCAACCCACCTGCCAAGCGTGGCGATTATGGCAAACCCCCCCCCCCCAAATTGGGGGAGGCCTATGTCCAGCAGTGGACGTCTTTCGGTTGAAATTATGATGATGCATGGGCTGAAACTCTAGGGCCATGGGGTCCGAGTGCCCACTTAACTTTCCGAGACATTTCCAAGCGGTTGGTGACTCTTCACGTGACCAGAGGGCTGGCCTATTTTTCGGCCAAAGAATCAGCATTGCCATTCAACGTGGCAAAGCTGCAAGCCTTTTGGGTAGTTTTTCCATTAACAACGATGCGGACTAACTTTTTGATGCCTTATGATTATTTTCTTTTTTATTTACTTATTATATACTTGTACATATTATTATTTTAAGACCGGTAGTTTTTAAATTATGTGCAAATAAATAAACTAACATGCATATCTGTACAATTATATAACATGATTTTTTACGTCCATTGCAAAATGTAAAGCCAAGTCATTCATTATTGTACAATCCATCAGGATTGGACAAAATAATGTACCTGTGACTTGGCCTTCGATGTAGTTAGCCAGCCCTAGCCCTTAAACTTTCTCCAGGTGTATTATTTAGATAAAGGACTGCGCCTACAATAAAACTTTGCGACACTTTTTACTTCTCCTTTTTAAACGTTTTGCTTTTAACTCATGGAAGTCATCGATCTTAAGCGTTTGTTTTGCTATTTCAATGTTATTTTAGCTAAATTTTGAAGTAGGAAAATAATAAGTTGTATTGTTCTCATAAAACATTGTATGACAACAACGATGACAAAGAAAAGTATAATACGAAAAATATTACAGTGGTTTTACATACTTTGTTAAAAAAATGCACATCACACAGTCATCATATTAAGCACATCAGCTAGAACAGATAAAAGTTGTTTAGTAAGAATCGTTCTTACAACCACAATATATAGGTGCTGTCAATGTAGAATTGTTACCACTGATGTGCGGTTGGTTGTACATCAACATTAGGGCTGTCACAATTCCGCTTCAATCGGGTTTACGGTTTTACAGAGCTAGTTGCAGTCTTGCAGTTTAAATAGAAGTAAAATGTTGCTTTACTGCATTTTGTGCTTTGCTCTTAAACTACACTGTATACATTTTCATTCGTTTTAAATTGACAAAAGCTTTGGCTTCGGTAAGAAGTGCAAAGAATTAATTGATGAAAATTAAGTTGGCAAGTTTGTTGCAGTGACAATGAATGTTCAATGTAGAGGCTGTGTGTATAATTTATTCTGAAAATGGGAAACGTCGCAAATAGCTGTCAAATATTTAATTTGGCGGTGTTAGATACTGTATGGAAATATGAAATATCGCTTACTAGTGACCTAAACTATTGATTATGAAATGCAATAGTTAATATCTTAGCACCGAATATTTAGTTTTAGATGTAAAAAAAGAACTTGGAAACTTTCCAAATGCAACTTTACACCTAAAACGGTTACAACATCAAATTTAGCGTTATAATAAATGCAAATCATTATTCATATTTTAGGTCACTAGTTAGCGATAATTCATACTTCCATATAGTAATATTAACAAATTAATAAAAACATTTGGCAGCTGTTTGCGACGTTGCCAACTTTCAGAATAAACGCTCTGAAATGGACCGCTTCGTTTATTATCCTTCCGCAAAGTTCACACTGCAGAAAATTAACCTGACTTTATCTGAGAAATTCCTTAAATATACTGTTTCATCATCATCATCATCATCATTGCAGCTGAAAGATTTCCACTGCTGGATATAGGCCTCCCCCAACTACAGCCACTTCGACCGGTTCTGTGCTTCTCACATCCAGCTGATTTCTGCGGCCTTCACCAGGTGTTCATTGGTTGGCCAGTTCTTCCAACCTAATGTCTTTCGGTACGCGGTTGCCACTCCAGAACCTTAAAACTTTTTACTTAAACTTGAATACCTAATCAAAGGTTTTATTTATTTTGCCTTATAAGATTTACACATAAAGACATACGAATAAATCAAACACCCACACTTTACCATTCCCAAATCACGACAAATTAATTCTATATTTAGAAAGCGACACCCATTGACCTCTATACCTGTATTAGAATCAGTTCAGCAGTAGTAAGGTAAGTTTAAACAACGTGAAACACTTTCTTATTGTTGAATTCTGTCCCGCTGTCCCGATAATTAAATCCGAGCAACCGAGCTTGCCCCGTTCGCCGATACTGCCTTCTGGCATGCCAATCCGTACGACCCTGACTTCTATCTCTTTCATACCTGCACTAACTCCCATATACTCATCCCACTCTCAACGAAAGTGACTTTCAGACGGCATTCCCATTATTACGACTGTTTAAATTATAATGGAACACGCTCCTACTTGTTTTTAGAAATGTTTATTATTTCGTGCGTTTTATTCAGGCTATTTACAATTTTTAGAGGTTTTTGGTCGACTTTGGAATAAAAAGAAAGATTGCTAGAGTAGAAAAAATAATATGTAACTGTTGTTTATTGTATAGACTCCTACCATAATACTTTTGTTTTTGTAGTCACAAAAAACTACAAAGGTATTCCCCATAAGTTGTTTACTCATGCCAAACTTTGCTATGAAAAGCCAACAAAATCTACAAGGTCGGGCGAAAGGTAATAAATATTGAAATGGGTCCGTATCGTGGCATAAAACGTACAGCTCAGAAGGTTCACTATATTCATTGGTCTATACTTTATTCTATAGACCATTGGATATAGTGAACCTTCTGAACTCTGACTCTCTCATAAGCTAACACACCAAGCGTAGAAGAAAGGGTGTCTTCAGAAGCTTAACCTTGCTAGGAGAAGTTCTTCTGAACATACTTATAATGTAGACATAGACGTTTCGTGTTTACTGGCACTAAAGGAAAAAAAAAGCGCGCGGCAGATTTGGCACCCGCCGATAAATGACCGATATTAGGCGCAGGCCGCGACTGGCTGGTGTCAGTTAGAGCGATTCAATATCCGGCTTATCCAAGTTCTGATTACAGTCATATAAATCCACTAAAATTTCAGTAAACACGTTAGTAGTTACCCAAGGAGAAACGCGTTCTAGCAGAATAAAATAATCAAGGATTCATTTAACTTCTTGTAAACGTATTTTACTGAACTTGCTAATCCCGATCATCATTACGATCCCTACTTCCCAACTTATCCCTTCTAATATGATAAATGCGAAAGTAACTCTGTTTGTCTGTCTGTTACTCTTTCACGACTAATCCGCTGAACCGATCCTCGTAAAATTTGGCAGAGATATAGCCTGGGATAAGGAGAAGGACATAGGCTATTTGCTATTTGAATAGCTATTTCGTTGGTGTTTTGTATTAGGTACGAAATCGCAAACCCTCAAATAAGGTAGGTAACATCCAAGGATTGAAGACAAAACCTAATCCATCTAGCAAAGAAAGCAATTAGCTTAATTGCATCTGAATCCCATTTACTAATTCCAGTTATGAGCAACCATTATATTTAGATACGCGGCTAGCGATGGAACTAAATTAATTCACTAGTAGGTACAGCTGGTTTATTCCGTAAAAATCTCACCGTGAAAACTCACGTGGAGTAATTTAAAGTAGCTGTCAAACGCTAGTGTCAGGTGAGATGACAGCTCACTTCACCTAAGTTTGCATGGTTTAATCGATAATTATAGAACGTATATTTTTTTTTTTTTTACACAACTAAATATATGTAGATATTACATAACTAAATATATGTAGAGATAACATAGCTGGCGAAATGTGGGTGTAGGTACTCTAAGTATATACATATGTCTCTGTCCAACCCTTCGTGGAAACAAAGCGTGATCTTACGCTATGTTACAGAACAGCAATGCTATTCTGTAAAAAAACTCACCGTGATTACTTGGGCGAAGTGAGCTTAAAGTGAGCTGTCATTAGTGTCAATCCCTAGCATCAGATGGAATGACAGCTCACTTCACCTACGTTCTCACGGTGAGATTTTAACTGAATAGATCGGAAGATCGACTGTAGTGTAATTCTGTAAAGTTCACTTCGAAGCGTCGTACCTCACTCAAGTATAACATCATCATCATCATCTGCCCAGTGTTTTCCCAACTATTTTGGGGTTGGCTCCAAGTCTAACCGGATGCAGCTGAATACTAGTATTTTACTTTTAGCGTTTAATTTTTACTATTCTCTGACGTCCACAACCCAGTTACTGGGTAACGCGATAACCCTTGGTAAGACTGATTGTCAGACTTTCGGGCTTCTGACGACCCGTAACGACGTCAAAGAACCACAAATGATAGCCGGGACCAACGGCTTAACGTGCTTTCCGAGGCACGGAGGGGTCTTGGTATGTAAAGATGGTCACCCATCCACGGACCAACCGCGGCAAGCGTAGATTAACCTGATCGATCGACCCTTGCGGCTGTAGTAAGTTAGCCACATGCCCTCCTAATATTTGTCATAACATTGACAGTTATTCGTCTTGCAAGAAGCTTTACCTCGAAGGGTCAACGTATACTGGGTACTTTATACATTTCTAAATAGATTTCCATATTCAATCAGCTTATGTTAATATTAATGAGTGACGCATCAAACCGATGTGCTACACGCCACTAAGTCATTTTACATGAAATATGAGGTTGTTCAATCGGACATGTGTCTAGTAAATTATTTATTAAGAATTCATAATGTTGGATTATATGAAGAAATTAATAAACTATCTTAATGTCTTTATTACTTTTTGGGAATTTGATTTATTGGAAGTGTACAGTTTTATGATTATAATGTGGAATTAAAAGTGTCTACTGGTTTTTGAGGATTAATAACTATGCTAGCCTTTATAACTCATCAAATGACTTATTATTTAAATAACACTTGGTGGTCAAACTTGTAGCCGTATTTTCAAATGTAGTACCTATGTGCATTATATGTGGCCTGTCTCTGCAAATAAATTTTAGATTGGAAAAGCACAAAAAAAATATCATCTCTGTAACTGGCACCGCACCTCGCATATGCAAGTCACTGTGGGACGTTAGTGAAATGGAATTCATCGTCCGTTAACACGTTGATAGAAAACGTGGCCTCGACCCATGTATTTTCAGCAACCTTGTGAGCAGCGAGCGTCCACCATATAGGCCACGGCCTTATAAGGTCCCGCAGGACTGGCAGCAGCGTTGTCAAATAAGGTTTATGGCATTTTGTTTTAAAAAGTGCTTGTTATTAACTTGTGATTTAAATTATCTGTTGTATTTTGAAAATTATAACGATGATCTCGAAATACCATTATTCAAAATTGGTATTATACCAGTGAAGCGCCTTAATCGGGTTAGTCCAGTGACCGTAAAAATAATTTGCTTGTCTTCGGAGAAACTGCTGCTGATATTGTCGAAAATCTTTAATGTAAAACCGTTGTTAAATCATATTGGTTGCCCTTTCGTCAGTGAATTTTGATTGTTGTTAATTTAATTAAGTTGATACTAAATTAACACAGGTTCTGAGGAGCAGAAGTAAAATTGAGCTGTTGCCTAAAAAATATATATTTAAAAGGTGATAACCATAAAAGTGATAACTGTAAAAGTGGGAGAACCCACTTTAATTAATCAACCGCTTTGCTGCCTATTATCCAACATATAATTTAGATACGCAGTTTTAGAGGCTAAACATTAACAAAACGCCTATTCATAGATAAGGCTCGGCCCTAATTTAATAAAAGCGTACAATAGCGTGCTTGTGTCCAATAATTAGTGAAAAAATGCCGCGCACACTGTGCGTAGTGCGTATTGTGCGTACATTCGGCAAGACATAGTCGGCGTATCGCAGTCGCGGCCGCGGGCAAAACTGCGGACTCGCACGCGAGTCATAAATATACTGAGCAAGATATACATCTGTGCCTGAACTACTAATTGTATTAAATGTTTGGAACACAAATATTGTGCTGAAGGTTGGATAAAGAACATTTTAAATTCCGGAGAATATTTTGATTCATCAAGGAGTTTTCCAGTAATATTTGTTTAGTCTGCTATTTATCAAGGTTTCACTTTTTTCCGAAATCTTAGTGAAATATTTCATTAAATCTAATAGTGGTGCCAAGCTGATTTGTCCAATGTTATAAAAAACGAACGCGCATTGAGCATCAGACTTCAAAACATCTAAAAGTTTGTAGACTTTCAGAAATTGGGCTTAATGCTTGACTTTCCGACGTGGTTTGTCAAGGAGATAGTTAGATAATTTTGGTGCTCTCTAGGTTCTCCTGTGGTTATAACTAGACCTCATGCAGTCCCAACATATCCAAACTTAATCTAACTTTGGCAATAATGTAGGAATACATTACCTCCCACATTAATAATATGAGTAAAATTTGAATTCAAAATGTTCCTCCCAGCTAGACCATCACGATAACTGGGTCGCATAATTCACATTTGGTCCAAAACTATTATGTTCAGGTCTTTATGATTTAATGCGGGAAACTAAAATAGTTTCAAACAAAACCAGCGTTTGTGGCTTAAAAGGCTAGCGTTATGTAGAATCTAGAAATTAATTGCCAAGTAATAAAACATTGAAAATATTGGGGCAAATGGAATAAATTTAGGCGCCGTACGGACGATAAAAACAGGCATTATAAAGATAAAGAAATAATTGCCCCGAACAGTCGTTAATTGTGCGCCGATCGTAAAAATGCTAAAACTCGGCAACTGCTTGTTAAGGTTTGTCCACATTAAGGCCTGGTTTTGGTTTATAACCATTTCGACTTAATTAAGAGTATTTGCTAGTTTTAATTAAATCAGCGATTAGAACATGAGAAAAGCTGCGTCCGTAGAGCAAAAATTATGTTCTTCTTAACAATCATGACAGTAATTTAGATCTGAATGATTGTTTGATGCGCCTGGTGGGTGATTTATTTCAAAATTAATTGCATGAGAGGCAGCACATTATACCAAACATAATAACAGCGTAAATCTAGCGTTTCTTTTTCTTTTTTTGTTTGTCCTTGATTTTTATATTGATTATATATTAGCCTCTTTTCATGACTTGTGTTTTTTCATGTGTAGCTTTTATAACTAACGACATAATATGAACACTAACCAACAACCTTCCAATGCCTTATACCAGGTGTAGGCGAATCATAACAAGTCATTGTCTGTGGATTATGCCAAGGTTGCGTGTCTGCACGGAACGCACCAGTATCGTCTATCACAGACCTTATTGCCAGTTGAAATTTCTTTAATTTCATATAAAACGGTCTTGAATAGGTTTTATGAAGTTCAAATACTGACGATTTAACTCTTTAATTTGTTCAAAAATAAAGCCGACCTTGACAAATTGTGCAAAGTTTTCTTGTTTCAAAGATATTTTAAGCTCTTTGTTAGCTTATAAATGTTTCTAAATTACTTTGGAAACAGTATTCGTTATGAAACTCGAAATTTATCCGTTAACGGACTACTTGATGATTAATGAACCCACCGCAAATAATGATTAAATAGCTCTCCCTCGATCAACTCGAAACGAAAACATTCAACAGCTGGTAAAGCAATAATAATTTATATTCCCCTACAAACAAGTAATGAAATTATAAGGGGTGATCTAATATTATTGAGGTTTCACCACACATTAGTGCCCACACAGAGGGGCGATGCATGCTCATCGTTGTTGTAATGTGATCATCATTTTTACGGTGTATTGCTGTTACGATAAATAATAGGGCTTTCGTGTAATTATAGTGTGTTGTGTTATAGGGGCTCTAATTTGGAGAAGAATATTGTAATGGTGGGGTCATTGTCAAAGTTGAATTTATATATTTTCCCCATCTTCTCAGCAAAATCAAAATTTTGTGGCGATTGATGATTATCATTATCCATAAGGCTTTTAGACTTTTTGGAACTAATTTTACATATACATTTGCTGTTTGCAGTGACAAAAGTTTTAACCAATCCAAGCTGTTCTCACTTAACGATTCCTTCGTTCACATTCTTTCCTACATTATTGCCGTTCTACACCCCTCCAATTCCCTTTACATTCCTATTTCATTCGCCATAAACCGAGTCCACACGACGTGCAGCACATCTCCCACTAAACTTTTACGTGTGAGCATTTACAGAACTGCACGCGGAAACCTTCGGCTGTATCGTCTGAATATTTTATATGATCGTGTTACGGGCAGCGCACAAATATAGGAAAGACAGAAGCTTCGGTGATTGGGAAGTTTTTGATGTCTTCGTAAATCTGGTTTTTATCTGATTGTTTATTTAGCTTTAAAACTGTATTCAATATTATTATTAACATTGTAAAGAGTGATAGCAGTAGGCGTAGTTTGAAAAGTAACTAAGATTTTTCATACCTTGTGTATTCGTCATCTGTTTACTCAAAACAAACGAGCGTCTTAAGTTAGTAAGTATAAAAAGATGAAAATATTGTTTTTGCTTTTCAAAAGTTTTATATCATTTTCTTTTTTGATTTTATGATATGGCAGAGGCTGGTATTCATATAGAAACAAATATTTGAAGAGTTTGAAGGTGTTTAATCGTTGAATAGTGTGATAATCGGGGTGATTATACATGGTTTTCTGTATCACTTCAATCGATAATTTATAATTCCAAATTCAAGATAGGGGTATTAAATTAATTTGTCTAAGAACGTAATTTATTTTTTATCTTTACCTAAATCCGTGTGGCTGCTACATACAGACAAACTGTATATATCTTCTCTAGTATCGCATTTGAATCTGAAGTATAGTGTTGTTCCCGCGGGCCGGGCAACTGTTCTAGTTGGGTGGTCAAGTGCCTGACATTTTGTTAGACGCCAGTGTGCTGGTTGTTTTGTTTGTTGTCTAAATTGGGTCAGTGTGCTGTGTGATCTCTGGGCTATGTTGGACTGGTTTAGTGACTAAAGTTTGACTCGGAATGTGTTGTTATGCGTTTATCTTAAAATGAAATTTACATAAATCACTTCGTACAATGATAGATATAGTCGGTCTCTAGAGGTCTGGGTAAAATATAGAAAATACATACAATACTATTTCTATTATAAATTGAGATGAACGTTATCAGAAGGCCATTCTCGTAATTAAAAACGTTCACAATCTAGTCGCAGTCTCATCTCAGCGACAATCAAATGTCAAAAATGTATGGAAATTCGAGGTATTTTTGACACTGAGATCAGACTGTGAACGTTCTTAAAATTACGAGAATTGCTCCTCAGGACTAAGCGAAAACTAAGTATTGTGTCTCTCAACATTTCAATGTTGTGTTAAAATATACTATACTTAAATGACAACAGATTGTTCTACTTACACTTAATTACTAGTCCTAATTCTTTTTTCGTCATTAGTCTTAGAAGCCTCGCGTCCTCTTCCCGTGTTTTGTGACTCTCCAGTGGTTTCATTGAATTGCAATTTAGCTCCATAAATACCGCAATTACACTATTATGTTCCAACTGGAATTTAAACCAACTATTTAACGTTTACGCGTTTATTTATTTATGTATGCTTTATTGTACATCAAAAAATATATTACAAAAATAAATACATTTAACACTAAAACATACAATGGGGGGCCTTATCGCTTTCTGCGATCTCTATCTATCTTCGTTTAGTGAGTTGTCTTGCAATAAGATGTGCGTAATTCTATGCGTAGAATTACAAAAAAAATGCATAATTCTCGTCGTTCAATAGCATAGATAGATAGAAGATGATATCTAGACAGAATATGATTTTATACTAATCAGAACGATATACTAATATAGACTTTCATGTAAAACAGTTGTTTTAACGAAGTCATCCTCAAACGAACAAACAAATAAAGGATTTATTTGTTTGTTTGTATGAGAATCACCATAATTTAATTTATACCTTCTTCAACGTAAACAGTTTGACGTCTACACATGAACATTAGCAAAGGGGACGGATATCGGAATCACAACATGGCTTATTTGTGGCATCGGCAGGATGCGAGGCGTCACGCGAACAAACACGCTGCTGTTAACATTCCTCATATGAATTTATGAGTGTGTATAAGTATTTTAGTATACTAACCAACTATTCTTTTTCTGCCCCAGATTTTTGTTTTTGTGCTTGAACGCTGTCAACAAAAGTTAAGTATTAGATACACAATTTGCTGTACTCGTATAACAATCAGTGATCGTACACGATTTGCAGCAGATTTGTGTGTGGTTAAACTAAGGATATATTTTTTTTTATAATAATTTATTTATTTCAAAAAGTGTGGTACAGTCTGTTACAATAAAATATTTTTTAAAATTTAGGGTTAAGTCGAATAGAAATAAAGTAACATAATTGAATCAGGCGTCCTAGCTAGGTTACATGGTAACCTGTATTCGCCATTATTATTATTATTTTTCCTTTTGAGTGAATGTAGTCGATTCAATTAGGGCAACATTGTCAATGTAGTATAGTTTTTTAACCGCGAGCCAAGGTCAATTACGATTTGTACTTACTTTGTATGTTTTTAAAGCATAAAACCGCATGAAAAAAGGTTCTGCCTTCTAAGTTTAGATTATCTAATAAGTTCCAACCTTTTAAAATAATTGAGATAAAATTATCGTTTAAAAGCCTTTCTATTGTTTTAATTTTGATTTATGTGCAGGTAATTATGACGCAAATGTAATGGTATGTAGTCTTTGGTTATCAGGGAATGTTATTCAGTGAAAGCTTTGGAATGGTACTCAGAGTTATTAATTTTCTGGTAATGGAGAACTATGATAGAATGATGGTTCACCACGCTTTACTGTGGTTTTTTAAGTTTTTAATGGATGATAAGAAAACATAAGAAAATAACAACACAACTTCTAACAGCTAAACAGTAATGTATGGTGTAGTTTATAAATTTCTCATTATGCTATTACTGCTAGTAGTTTACTTCGGGTTACAAACCAAATTGTTTTATCGACTGTTAGTGTTAATCTAAACTATCATTATAAAGATAAAAGATTTGATTTTTATGTGTGTTTGTTTGTAACACTTTCATGCAAAAAGGACTGAACGGATTTGGATGAAACTTGGCCATGGGTAGACTTTTTATCCCGATATTCTCATAGGATCGAGACGAAATAATAAATTGATGCTTGATTGACGTTGAAGGGAGACTTCATAACGACGACGCAAACAACCAGTGCAATGATTACATATGACTATTTGACTATTTAGATGTTTGTAACTTAGTCACGCAAAAACAGCTGAATGGATTTGGATGAAATTTGGCGCACGGATAGTTTATAAGCTGGATTAACATATCGGATATTTTCATCCCAGTAGTATGTGCCTGTGCGATAATTTCCGACCAAAACGCGGGCGAAGCTGCTGGCATAAGCTCGTACCACAATTTTTTTTTTTTAAACGTTTCGTAATTCGATTCGTTATCTATCAGTGTAGGCACAGGTATTATTAAAAGGATAATTTTCAATTAATTCTAGCACAGAGCTGCATTTAACGGCATATAAATTTCACGTCTGCATTAACTGCATCTGTAATAGTCAACAACCTGCTAACTGCGCGTTGCCATTCAGATGCCGTAAGAATAAGAGCGGTAATGCGCGGTAATGTGCCGTAATGTGCGGTAACACGCTGTAACGTGCCGTAATGTCGCGGTAAAAGATACCGGCTATATTGTAACGATATGACCACGCAATGGCATGACACCGAAGGACCACTGACGACGTGATATAGAAGGCCTCTATCTTAAGATACAGTGTTCAGCCAGATGGTTGCGTGAATTAAGCTGAAGGGTACAGCTGTTTAAGAGTGAAATAGTGTCGGTCTATTATTATATGGTGATGGTGACTAACATAATCTGTGAATTGAACATTTCTTCTTTATTTTTCCTGCAGTTGCGATTGAATTAAATCAGTTTGAACTTAGTGAGGTGTGTGTGTGTGTGGTGTGTGTGGTGTGTGTTGGCGTGTGTGTATGTGTGCTTGTACGTTTGTATATCTGTCTCAACAACAGAAAAATCAACAGATGTTTTTTTTTTTTCACTTTTATTAGTGACTAGCTTCTGTCTGCAACTTCGTCTGCGTCAAATTTCTTGCTCCCCCGACCCACCCCGTAGCATCACATCACCCGTCTATTACTTCGTTTTTGCATAGTATTGTTTCTGATTTTTTTCTTTATGCTCGACTCCTAATGGTCGTAGTGTGATGTTAAATATTCTATAACCTTCCTCAAGAGTTGAGCTATAAAATACTTTTATTTTATTTAATACTATAATAATCAGATGTTAGCGCGATTAAACAAACAAACTTTTCAGCTTTATTATATTATTAAACAGTGTGTTATGTTAAACGAGAGACATACTTTCAGGGAGTGTAGTAGTCATGAAAAAGAAAAACTTTTACTAAGGGCCCAACACTGAAATCGCAAAAATAAAACAAGCTGCTCTATACATATACTGTTAACTATAGACATGTCAAGCGATGTAAGTTAGTAACGATGCTGTTATTCGTACATTTATTTATTTGTTAACAAAAAGAAATATCACAACTGTCATAATAGATGGCACACACAAACTGCAACAACAGCAATTTCTTTTTTACACGCTTTATATTAGCATCACTTGTATGTTTGTTTGTATGTAACCGACTCCTTAGAGCGCGATTTTGACCCACTTTAAACGGTCAGATTTCATTGAAACTTTGTAAACTTATCGAGGACCGATGACAATTCAATAATTAAAAAAAAAAAATTGAAAAATGAAAAAAAACACGTTTTTGTAATTAGCAGAACTAAAAAATAGAAAATAAATAATAGTTTAAAAAACTAAAAAACACGCTTTGAAAACCAAACTAAAAAAGGAGAAATAATTTAATTCAATTAAAAAGCGTGGGGTGCCTTTTGAGGTATTTTTATAATCAATTAATGTCAAGCGCCCCACGCTTTTTAATTGAATTAAATTATTTTCTCCTTTTCTAGTTTGGTTTTTAAAGCGTGTTTTTTTAGTTTTTTAAACTATTATTTATTTAAGATTGTCTCGTCGTTGTGAATTGTGTAAAATGGAACTTCTTTACTTCTTATTGTGATGTAACTACATTCTTAAGGTGGAATGCGGTTATATCGAACTGTAATCGAGTCGAAATATTGAAAACCCATTGTATTGAGTTATTATCGGTGAATGTCCTTCATCGAACGGCCTTTCGAGGCTGTCAGCACTTCGAAATAGACTGGTATCAGTAATCATAGTGGACCATTTAATATTGCTTTAAGGTAGCATTCCGTTGTAAATATGGGAAATTAATTGTTTCGTTATAAAATAATAGAGGCAGCAATTTTGGCGAACAATGTTACCGGTTTAGAGCAAGTACTAAATGTTCTATTAAATATTTCCTTAGATATTAGGTATATTATGTATCATACTAAAGTCAAATTGATTTTTACTTGTAATAACCATCACAAAATTTTGAAACAATGAGGAAGTGTATAAATTATCAGTACGGGTAGGTACCACCATTAATATTATCAAACCTACGACATCACACTGAAACATCAATAAATCTTAATCATACTTATACTCAACTTTGTCATCAGACCTATCCATCGACGGATTTTGGAGGATATTGCCAATTCATTGCTTCATATGTATGAAAAATTCGTCTGCTCAACAACCTAAATCACGCAACAAACGTTTTTGAATTGTCAAATTGTTAAGCTTCGTGATTATTAGTGTGTTACGAAATTACCCCGCTGAGACCTCAATAGCAATCCAATTCGTGGCAGACCTCCACACGCAAATGAAACGGTAATCCTCTTACACACGCCACAGAAAGATATTTAATGAAGTTTCCGTGTTGTTTCAGAGCAAGGAGCTAAGCGGGAGCGACTGCGGCATGGGTGTGCGCGCGCCAGACACCCTGCCCGGTCTCACGCACCACTACTGTAGCGACAGGTAACTGAAGTTTACACTGGTCAAAGACTTTCGTCTTGAAACATTGCGGTATGTGGGACGAGATGATATTGCGTATCTTCCCGAACGCTGTCCAGCTGAGTCGGATTCGACGATTGACCTATTTCTCGAAGTTGGACCTACCTAACTGGACAGTTTGTCCTAGGTAAAGGTACTCGTCTACAACTTCGAGTGTAGCGCCTCCGACCGTTATAAGAGTGGGTGTTACATGGGCATTAGACATAACCTTTGTCTTGTCCATGTGCATTTTAAGACCCACTTATAATAATACACTTATACACGACTTACTTCTCGGTCTTATGCGCCACTTTTGTAGCGACAGGTTACATAAGCAGGTTACATAAGGATACCTAAGCTCACCTAGAATAAACATAGCAAAGGCCTGTCCCAAAAAATACGGATAACGGCAGGAGGACGGAAGATGAGACCTATCCTAACATATTATTGGCTACTAATAGATCTCATGGAAAAACAATGGCGTAGTTCTCAGAACCATCTTGATGACTGCAAGATTTACAAGTTTGTCTTCAGAGAGATGCTCTATTAACTATCACATGTGTAGCAGAGATTGTTAAGTATTATTAGAAAAATCCTTCGTTCTCAAAAAACTTGAGAGATATTCAGAGAGATTTCTTAATTTTCTTTTCGCACGCGGGATACCGTGAAATATTTGGAGAAGCTGTGCTGGACATCTTTGGGTCTCATCATTTTCTAAAATTACATCATCTTTTCAGAAAAAAAAAACTGACCAAGGCCTTTGTAAAATATGAAGATCAGTACCAAAATATTCGAAGCACATGTGATTTTCGACAGTATGACCTAAATTGGTATTGCAGTACCATATTTTGTAGCTTTCTATGCAATACGGGTTACTGCGTCGTTTATGCAGTACACTGCCGTTTAATATTGTATGAACCCGTATTCAGCGCGCTGTAAAAAGTTTCAGTTAAGTAGTTCCAAGAGTAGAACAACCTCTGTAGTTAAAGGAAGGTGCCTTAATATTTCTATTGGAGTTAAAAGGCCTTAACTTTGTTTGAGGATACTGAGTGGCACACAAAACAACGTCTTTAATTTACTTATAACTTTCTAAGAGCACAGTAAACTTGTCAAGATAGGTCGGTTTGATGACAGACGTGTGGTTCTACTAACTTGTAGAATCAATCCTACGATACCTTTCCAGATCTCCAGCGAAATGCAACATAATGGGCGTATCAAAGCTAGTGAACGAGCCGAGTCCCAGCAGTTCCGAGGAGTCCAACTCCCCCACGGAGATCAACTGCTACCGGCGCTTGGGCGAGAGGCCTCCTCTAATGAAGAGGCTGGCCATGGGGCTCAGCGGGGCGCTCCTGCAACCCTCAGACGATGACTCCACGCCTCTGGTCGCGGATACACCCACCACGTAAGTTGCAACTTGATACTTCATTTTGTGATTTGTAATTGTTACTGATGTATCTAGAGACCTTTGCGGGCAGTATGCCTAAAGTCAATATACCCAGGCATAGCACATAACTACTTAAAATAGTTACTAGTTACTATTCAGAATTCAACTGGTCATTGGGTACCAAACTCATTATAGGCTGCTTGCTTCCCAAAATCATGGTAAGATGACGCTGTCTTGTACATCGATAATAGCATTGGTGTTTGGTATTTATTTTCTCATATGTATTTTATTATTTCATCCTGATCTATCATCCAGTTAGGGTTGGATCAACTTTCCCAAAATATTTTTCTATTCTCATTTTGACAGTACTAAAAACGTATTTCTATTTGCAGCCCCACAAACTTGCCTCTATGCATGAACGGGGGCTACATCAACGAGGCGTCCGAGGCGGAGGCGCGCACACGGGAGAGCAACCGCGAGCCCCCAGCCGTGCCCGCCGCGCCCCGGCGCAGCGAGCACCTCATGCACTCGGATCTAGATGTGGACTTCAGGAGGTGTAACAATATGAAGAATAGGTGGGTACAAAAATGAGGATTGATCCCGTCAACGTGTAACGAAAAAGTTTTAATATTCAAAAGCGTTTTTACGTTTCACGTAATTTAAACGTTAACGAAACATTAAAAAAATAATATTTGAATCCGCCCAAATAACGATGATTGAATGAAATCCATAAAAACGTAATCATAACTGTTTGTATACCGTTCATTTTAAGTATCCTCTTTTTAAAAACGTTACTCTAAATTCAACAAGCTTCAATTCCTTGCAGATAATTTTTAACTTTTGGAAGCCGATTTAAGACAGAATGCTCACTGAAAAAATTCAGCAACATAAATTCCCAATTGACACCTCGGTCCAAAAGTTTTAAAGTTGCACAAAAGGCTTTATAAAATCTATTCCGTAGATTTAAAATATTCCGTAACGAGAGATGCGGAACTGGGTCCATTCTATTTACTTTTTGCTTTGAAAAAAAGTTCTATTAAATTACCGCGATGATAGCGGCTTAATGGAAACTGGGTCACGACTTTTCATTCTTGTGAATGGTTCCCAACAATATTTTATTTTAATACTTTTAAGCTTAGAGAACAGAGCAAATGACGTCAGAACTTTTGTTGAATGAACATTATGAACGCGTATTTGAAAGAAAGCTTTACGAGAGTTTGGAGTTTTCTGTTTTGCAATGAAGCAAAATGCAATAGCTCTTGGTATTTGTTTAAATTCTGCGATGAATTTCAATCCAGCATCTATGTAGGTATTATCTGTTTCAGTTTATTTTACGGACAATCAACCCCTTTTTCATTTAAATGGATGTAAATCATTTTCGTTTTTTTTTGTTTGTTTCTTATGTCATCTAGGTCTGTTAAAATCGAGTTACCACATACGAGTATAACACATATACATGGCTAAATCCTTCCAGTGAATCAGCAGCCTGCAGTCGGACGACATCCTCGTCGTCAGGCGCGTCGTCGTGCGGCGGGGTGCCCGCAAACAATAACGTGCCACGCGCCGAGCCCGAACTGCGCCAGGCGCCCTGGTTCCAACACGGAATACCTAGAGAGGTGAGGGTTGGCAAACATTGCTATGGCCTTCCGTGAGTCAACAGTGGTGATTCCAGGAAGCCAGAATAGATCAAAGATCTGCGATCGTGTGTTAAATAGATCGTAGTTAAAATAAATCTTCTACTGATTGGTAGCACTGGACAAAGTCACAGTCGCAGTACTAAGACACTCAAACTTAAAACTAAAACACAATTTCAAACAAAATGCCTATGGCTCATTTCTTTATATCCTTTCCTTGCCTTTTTAATGGGAGAAGGCTTCTCATATTTAGGAACTCAATTAATTAAACGCCACGGGAGACTGTCCAGTCTGGAATGGCAGAGCACGGGTTCGTCGACATAATTAGGTAAAAGGAACATTTTATCAGGCTACCCTAGCCTGATAAAATGTATCTAGAAATAGTTTCAACAGCATTGAGCACATTTTTTCAAAGTTATTTTAAAATTTATTTGATTTTTCCAGCATTTCATAAGTTTAGGATTAACAAACTCGTGACCAAAAAAAAAGTATTGGCCAAATTGGAACTTGTCCGAATGCCTCCTTCCCAGTTAGTGATGTTGGTGTCCATGTTCCTTCAGATCCTTGAACTATTTATTTATGTCTTATGGCTTATCCACATTACAGATAGCACTAGAAGTGCTGAGCTCTCAGCCGGTGGGCGCGTTCCTAGTCCGCGGCAGCACGACGCAGACGGGATGCTTCGCGCTGTCGGTGCGCGTGCCGCGCGATTTTACGCCAGCCGGTATCGCGCACTACCTCATTCTGCGCACGCCCAAAGGGTATAAGATTAAGGTGAGCTAATTATAACTTCTTACATACTAAAATTATAGTTTCAGATTCTCCAAAAGTCTACATTAGCCGTCATCTCAAACGAATTAACTTCCTTCCTAGCCATATTATCCTTAGTTCCATTAAAAATAAATACTCTCGGTATGCATAGTCTTGAATTGTAGAGAAAACTAATTCTTATTCCAAAGTCACATTACATTACATGCTTAGTTAGGTCAAAATCAATCTACCTAGCCTTATAACAATAATGTTGGAGTCGGCTTCCTCCCTAACCAGATGCAGCTGAATACTAGTATTTTACATGGAACAACTTCCTATATGATCTCCACTAACCACTTACTGGGTAACACAATATCCCTCAGTAACAAGGCTAACGACAGTGTAAGATCACCAACGTCTTAACGTGTTTTCCGAGGCACGGAGGAGCCTCGATATGTAATGTAAAGTCACGCGTTTACTACCGACCGCGGCAAGCCTACGATCAAACCGTGCAGCTGTTTTCATTTATCCACGAGCCCCATGCACGCTTTGTCGGGTACCACTCGCAAATCTTACAATTTGAAGTTTTCATTCACGGCGTCCAATGACTAACACATACCATTTCAACTTCTAGGGTTTCACGAAGGAATTCAGTTCCCTGTGCGCTCTAGTGACGCACCACAGCGTGATGCCGGAGCTGCTGCCGGTCCCGCTGCGCCTGGCGCGCGCCGGCCGCGCCCCCGCCGCGCGCCGCGACCACGCCGACCTGGACGCGCTCACGCACTCGTCCCACGCGCACCCGCACCACACACATGATAACCACGCGCAGCGGCACACGCCGCACCACAACCCCAACCACCCGCAGCATCAGCACCACTTTCTAGCGCAACTCGATGTTTAGACCACGCTTTTAGCTGCGTCCACGTTTTGTGATATTTTCCTAAACAATTCTCCGTACAAAGCAATAAAAGACACGCTTTATGAATACCGGAGTTGTGGCGTTAGCTGCGTCCATCTCACGAGGCTGCAGTATTGGTTACGTCGAGAATGCCACAAAATGTGGACTCTGTTTTCGCCGATTATGCAAACTGTTGTTGTGATAGATCTGTTCTGTGATCCTGTAAATCTTCATTTTCGACGTCACTTCTGTTTAGACAGTGGAGACTAAGTTTCACTGACTTTAACAAGGCAAGTCTATTCAGAAGAGTCAAGTCGATTGATTTGATCAAAATATGGACGTGTTTGTTGCGAGCTGTGTGCCTGATTTCTAGCAGAATTCTATCACATACGTTTGACTGCATTTAATTTTTACAGTGAAATTATTTTTAACGAACTGGTTTTGAGTTTTCCATAATATTCATGTCAGACAAAGTAAATGGTTAAACGCACATAGATATACTTAATCGGGAAATCACAATTTTTCACTTAAATAAAACATTACAATAACTATATCTTCGCATTAAAAATACCTATTCACTGTTATATAAAACATAAATAATAATCAAAAATAAAAAAAGATTTCTATATCATTGAGTAAAGGAGAATATCTAAAATAGTCATGTTTATGGAGTCATTAAATTATTGTATGTTGTCTAGTATCTGTTGGTTAGTTCTCTTTTGTAAGAATAATGTGATAAATATCATACTTAGGGTGTGTACGCAAATGTAAAAAATATATTTGTAAAAATAAGATGTGTATATGGATTGTAATTATTAGAAGATTCGTGTCATAATCATAGTTTATACGATAGTTATAGAATGGGACATGCGCATGGTTTGAGTTTATCGACGGCATCAATGTCCTACTAACTAGATGAGGTTTACGGTTTTAAACCAAGTTTATTGAGAGCCTGTTATCACCTAGAATTATGCGACCCAAAGCGTGGCTTCTCGTAAGCTTATTCCAGCCTAAGCGAGCTCTGTTAAGTTCATCATAATAATGTTGTTTAAAAATCATTATAGAAATCAACAAATCTTCATGGTCACTTTGATGTCAACAAGATCTGTATTTGTCTAGATGTGGCATTTTTTGGCTTTCAGTCGAAACTTCTAGCATATATATTACTAGACTTCTTCAAGGTGCACCATCTTCAGGTGCCTGAATAACATTGACACCCCGGGGCGTTGTTGGTAAACATTTGTGAAATTGTCACAGTAATTGTTTTAATAAAACAAGATGGCGCCGGGTGGCGTTAGTTCCAATTTTGGCAAAGCACCAAAAGGATTATACAGTGTTGTATCTAAAAGAATGATATATTTTTCCAAACACCACGTTTCTAGAATGTAGCCTATTGGTGTCGTTGTGTTTCAGATACGTTGCGCTTAAATTGTTTTATCTGAAAGTTGTGTAGGTATGGTCTAGTCTTAAGAGATGTACATTGTACAGTGATTGTGTGCGCACGGTTAGTTTGTTTCACGAATGATACCACACATTATAATAATTAGTTATATTAGATTGTGTAACGTGTTACAATATATTCTGCTGTTGTTGATGCGGTGATTGCGTCGCTGGTCAAAATATTGTTAACAACTTGTTTAAGCGCACAAAGACACATAGTGTTTACCTCGGTTTGTTTACTATACTAACGCCTCTCTAGGTTATATATGAAATTGCTGGATGTGTGCTGTTTAAGTTATTTATACTTTTAGACTCAAAATGTCTACAGTTTCATTTTCTCTATGAGCCTTGTACTTACATTGCGCATACGCAGCATCTATTTTTTCAGACCACCGTCCGTGACTATTCATCCAGAACTTGTTAGAGATCATGTTAGCCTCGTATCAACAACAGTCAGTCTATTGCAATAATTTAAGAGTAACATCGGAGCGACAGTGTCGCCCCCACGGTGTATATTGTAAACAAGTTGCCTTTTAGCGAGTACCTACACTACGGCTTCGCGTTTATGAGGTACAGACAGATAGACATACTAAAACAAAAGTGACGTTTAAAATATTATCGACTTTGGCACTAAGTAAAATCAGATTGACATGTCTGATTTTGCGTTTGTCTTTCTGTCTGTCTGTCATACAAAAAGTTGATTGTTATACACTGCCTTAGTACGACACGTTTGTATAAACATAACGATATCAGTAGCTTAATAGTCTGTTGATGTTTTACTGTAACTTGCCATCTCAACAATAGTTTATTAATATAGGATGTTAGAACCTGAGAGTTTTTTAATAATATGGTAACACTGGCAATACTCATTACTATTCACTGTATTCAAATTCTATTTATCATCTTTTATATTTTGATTATGTTTTTTATGGGTAATTTTAGAAGCTTGGGTAAATGTAGCTTTACCTTGGGTAATGGGAAACAGTACTTACCTACATACAATATCTGAAAACTTTAAATAAAACTGTTGACCCTGCATTGACATGAGTTAGGAAATATGTTCAATGGGCTCATCAGATGTATACCAACGATTCTAACATTACTCATAATAATATATAAAATCCATGTAATAGCAAATAATCATCTACGTAATTGCCTGAATAATACTACAAAGCTTTACCATAGGAACAAATAACATGTATCTACTTACATATATTATTTTAAGAAATGCCACCGATTACGTAATATTTTAACTCACAGATATTCATACCTTAACAAAACTTAATATCTACTACCTTTCTAAAGGCTTATTTTAGTTCTACGAAACTCGTATCACGGGTTCGAAAGAAGTTCACTTATACGAGAGCAGATTCGAGACTTTCGAGCTTGTAGTAGCGGCCTCGTAAAACTAGAATGCGCCAACAAAATCCTTAAATTCCTGTATCACGGCATGCACAGTTAATTTGAAAGCAATAAAGATTGTTTTTACTCTCATCTATTTTCTAAGATCATTATGTATTTCTTCACAGTTTCGACACCAGATGTCGCCCTGTGTCCAGGCGTCAGTTTTGTACCTAATAAGCGAATTTTATCCACCTTCACAAATGTAGTTAACTACATCAGTGAAACTAATAACTTATTTACGTATAAATAAATAAATAAATATCAAGAATATTACATGACGTTGTTTTATTTTTTTGAGACCTGATTTCTAATTGAAATAATTATGTATCAACAGACAACAAAAACGTTGTCGTTTGGGAGGGGCTTGACCCCACTGAGAGTAGGTTTTTGGCAAAGTCAAAATCATCTACTTCCTGTCAGGGGTGCGGGTTGTTCCAAAGAGATACCGTGGCCTCTGGCACACAGGCAACTGAAGGAACACGGGTGGGCTTTAGTCAGTAAAAGTCTGATACGCCCTCCCGCTCCGCCCAGAGCGGGAGAAGTTATTTGATGATTTCCCATCCTCAAAAAATGCAATAAAAAATCAAAGCCATTTCCATACAATGTTGGGGTCAGCTTCCAGTCTAACCAAATGCAGTTGAGTACCAAGTTTTTAGCTTAAGTATTCGCAAATTCCTCAACGACTTCGTTACCACCACCACCACCAGACTACCAGAAATATCTCAGCAAATATACATAACATGGCAGATAAACCAGTAAACCTAAACCTGTCTTTGGTAATGGTCGTACGAATGTACAATTATATTCGCTTAAGTGAAGAGAAGCTGTGCTCTATACTAAAAATGATTAACAGTAATAAGAGAGATTTTTTATACTTAGGAAAAGTTCATTTACTTTTGTCTTTTGGTGAGCTTCGGCTGTTGTTTGAGCGAGATGTTACATATCACTCCATAGCTCTTGCTAAATAGTTATTATTTCCCGACAACGAGAGAGAATGAGTTAAATCGTCACTACCGCTACCGAGGCACTTGGCAGAAGGTTGAATAGATTGAGAATTGAAGATTGCTCAGCTATCAATAAGCTACTCGTCAGCTGTCCTAACTCAAGGTCCACCTTCACTTTAATTACTTACAAACTACAGCGCCTGGAACATGCCAGTGCTACCACCTTGCGGCTGAAATAAGAGTCAATGTTTTGAGTCACCAACCGAAAGCAGCGGAAAGCGCAATCTACCGTCAGAACTTTGAGCTAAGGAAACTCTGACTTCGGAACATTTGACTTGGAACCTTGTTTCATTTTTCAACAGTCTCTAGTAAACTACATACTACCTGCCCTTACAATTTATGTTTAGCTCCGTTACTAGATGTCACTAGTGTTTAATTCTTTTAGTACAAAATATTGAAAAATAAATAGTAGATACCTATGATTGTTGCTCTCATTTTGGTGTGTTTTTTTCTGAATAGCTACACTCTTTAAAAAACCGTTGAGTAAAGTTGTTTACAATTTTGATTCTTTTCGAATCAAAATTCGAACGAAAATCGATTGGGAAAATGAAGTACAATATGTACCTACATATTGTACTTCATTTTCCCAATCGATTTTCGTTCCAAAAATTTCGTTTTAATGCGACGAAATTCGCAATTTCTTTAATGCAATGCTTCATTAAAACGAATTTAAAATTTAAGACGTGATCATTTTATTTATTTTGTACTTATTACGACCCCAAACTTGTATGTTTCTATAATACGTACAATACCTACTGTAGGCTGCTGTCAAACAAAATCTGTAAAACTCATAAGTTATTAAGAGATTTGGATGCATGGGTACAGGAAAAACAATTTGAAGTTGAATACCTGCTTATATTTTACAGCGAGAACCTGTTTGTCTAGCCATGGGTTGTTTCAGTGAGTAATAATATCTGTAACTGTAGATGCATTTTTTGTATAGGTGCCAGAAAATGGACGTACTGTCCAAAACAAAACCCTTAGGCATAGAATGAAAAAAACTATTGAGAACTTGACTTTCTATTGGGTTGGACCCTCAGCCAGAGGCCTATTACTAAATCTGACTAGGTATCATCCAATTTTTTTTCATAGTTTAGAGCTTTTTTTAGCAGCACTTGTTGTGAAAACGAGAAACCTTTGTTATTTTCTAAGAAATTTGTGGCAATGTCGATTATAATAAACAAAACACCCACTGCTGGGACACAGGCTCCTCACGGTGAGAGGGAGCGGGCCGTAATCCACCACGCGGGCTCAGTGCGGGTTGGTAGATGTCACATATCTTCCAAGTTTTTGGTTCAAAGGCATCGGACAAGACACGAATACCAGCTATAGTTTCTTAGCTAGTATCAGAGCAACAGTTATCAGAACAAACAACAATGCTTAGCGTGGCAGTCGGTGATCAACAAGAGGATCACTTCCAGTCGAATGAGCCCGCACCTGAGGGATACACGTAACCGCGTAAATATACATTACATTTACCGGTTAGTGCGCTGTAGCTAGCAATGGATATGAAATTAATGTCACGAATCTTAAGGTGAATCTAGTCCACATTTTTTGCATACAAACTTCGGGAGTGTTTTACTCCACTGTCTGACATGGCACATCCAAAGTAAAATATGATATCGTTTTGTCTCATTTTTAATATTGTCTGTACGGAAACAGAATACTAAAGTAAAATCCCATTAAAAAGTTAGGAGCCAACAAAAATTCGTTTTTCTTGCTAATTGTACTTAACTTTGGACGTGTTTAAGTAATAAAAGAAGTGTAAAATCTCCAAAACCAAGTCAGTACCGACAAAGTTCAATTATCGAAAAGTTCAATAAACTTTATTGGTAATTGATTTATGCATGGGCTTTTTCATAAAACCCGATCTTCCAAAGGTCTTTTCTTAACTTTTTCGCGATTTTTTTACTATAAATGATCCTGCATCTCACTCATTAACGTTGGGCGTGTAGCGTCTAACCGCTCATCAGTGATACTTCCTCTGTCGGACACAAACCCTGGTGAGACAGCGTGATTTTTAGCCAAGCCCACCAGTGAATTCGAGCCCGCGACTAGGTTCCCTTTATTTAGCTCTTCTATACTACTTCAGAAATTGTATAGCAGAAGTAAGGTGAAGCTCGTAGGACGATCTCCATCTGTATCGCGTATCGCAGCATTCATAGCACCTGAATGTTCACTACTGGTGAAAATAAAAATAGACGTTACGTACCAAGCTTTGAAAAGCTTTTTATGTTATGCGCAGAATATTGAATAAAATGATGGACGCTACTACATATTTAATTGTAAGTAAATGCCTACACATATATTTTACGCCTCATAAGAATGGCAAAGAAAGAAAAATAATCACAACCGAATTATCACCGCCTTCATAATAATTTGACACAATAATAAAATTCCCTGGTTTATCTACAGCTACAGCGTCTTATGCTTATCGTAGGTACCATAATTAGGAGAGTCCTCCAATTATGGAGAAAAGCGATATAATAATAGGAGCATTAAACACACACCTATTGGTTACATCATAAGAAATATTATTATAAGTCGAGTAATGTTAACATACCTACTTTTTGTTTGTATGTACCTGTGTAGGTAATTTTATTGAAACTACGACGAAGAAAGCCTTTATATTTTGTATCCACTTTTGTATTATATATTCTCCATTGTTCAATATTTCTGATACAATAAAATTACTGTAGGGTATTCAATATTGCTTTGATATAAGCACGCTTAAGTACCTACCTATTGTGCGCAATTCAAATAATGTAACAGCTGTTTGAGAGTTTCGCTGGCTCTATACAGCGTGATCCGAGATGGGTAAGTGTGGATTAATCTGGAACTATTAGAGGAATTTGTTCTAAATCAACGATTTAAGGATCAAGCAAAACAGCATTTAATTACATACACAACTTATGCAATACATGCGTCTGAAATTAAGTAAGTAAATTACGCACTCAGAAATCATCCTGAAAAAAAAAACATGAAAATACGAAACACGAATAATAGACCGAATTGGAAAATGAATAACATCACTAGCTACGTGACCGTTTATCGTTGGAGTACAGTTCAAAGTGCAAAAGCAAAGACGTACAGTTTCGCTGTTTCTGAGCTACGTACATACCACCACTATAAACATTCGACGCCGAAGCCGAACGAAGTCGAATAAAGCCGAACTGCCGAAATAAGCCCGAAGCGTAGAGCGTTTATTCTGCTATCGGTGTAGAATTTGTATCGTTTATTATGATATGAGCTTAAGTTTTGTTTAATAATGCTTTTGTGAAGTTAAGATAATGAACACGCTTGAAACATGATGCGTTTAGATATTATTTCATACTCTATTCTTGAGATGCCATGAAGAACTACATAAGGTAACTACCATGTTTAAACTCATACAAAATTGTTATGAACGAGATCACTACTTAATTAATATTTTAGTATTTCTTGGCCCATCATGGGGAACAAATAATGTATTTTTTTTAGGATAAACATGTCGCGGGTCAATCTAGGTGATTGTCGGCTGCTTAACCGGACGTGGCCGTGGCTGCCTCAACAAATTAAGGCCAGCTAAGCCAGGGCAGGCAGGGAAAGGCTTGAAAACTAAAAACTAATCGACTACACGCTAGGGGCACCCCATATAGGGTATGGACCTTGGCTTAGGGCGTCGCAGAAAGAGAGTAGCAAGGGATGGGCTGGATCGGAATGATTACTATTTGGGGACAGAGTTTAAGCTACAGGTTCAGCGGCGCGATCGGCGGGCTCGAGCAAGGGTCGGGCTAGTCGCGGCGGGCCTCGGCGCAAGTAAGCTGTTTATGCTTTATGCTTGTGCTTAGGCTGATTATGTCGCTATGAAATTAGAAAGAAAGAAAAAGTATTTATTAGACTCGCACAGGAATATCACAAACTTAACTATACAATATGCTTAGCAAAAAATTTAAATTTAAAGTAATATAAAAAAGTAAAATAAAAAACAAAGTTCTGTACGAGGCTAAAAGGCCCCTATCTCAGCATGATGCTGCGACATTTAAAAAGGCATCGCAGTGCTAAGAAGGCTGCATGATGGTGGACACAACTGTCAGTGTAAGCCCAGTATACCTACTATTGTAGTCTTTGGTGTAGGTAAGCAAATCTCTGTTGCGCGTTTGAAGAATCCTGAAGGCCAATTCTCCTAATTTAAAACGTTCAAAATCTAGTCGCAGTCTCATCTCAGCGACAAGCAAATGTCAAAAATGAATGAAAAATCGAGGCATTTTTTACAGATTGAGACTGAGATCAGACTGAGAACGTTATTAAAATTACGAGAATTGCCCCTCAGGTTTCTTACCAGAATTCTTACTTACGTCCCGTAAACTTTATCCTTTTAATAACTAAAATAAAAGGTCTGTTTTACTAAATACTGCCGAAAGCTACATAGAATTAATTTTAAATTGAAATTAAAGCGGTGAATATTCTTTTACTATTTCTGAAATATGAAACTGAAAGACTTTTATAAGTAAAACAAGAAAATCTTCTCGCTTCATATTTCAGCATCTTTCGTACAGAACCGACGAGGGTAGTCAAATTTGATCGCACCTCAAAGACGTTGCCAGCCGCAGTACATACCGAAAACGTTCCGACTCTCATAACGCGAAATGAATGGCACCGAGCAAATGTACGTAGCGATACCACAAAGGAAAGGCTGCAAAAGAGCAAAAATTCGTGGGCCTTCGGTATGTTTGAAATTTTTACCCTTGACTACAATTGCATTAGTAATTACTCTACAGGTAGCAGTACGTGATTCTGGACCCCTTCGTTGAATATTGCGTTGAATTTGCTGTTCCACACACTTTGACCGTGAAGGTATTGCACTTTTGCAAATTTCAACGTACAGGCAGGTCCAGGATCATGTAGTGGGTACACGTCGATGTTCCGCCTCCCTGCATATTGTTTGAACGCGCATTGTAAAAATGGCAGTTTCATACTTAATTTATAAGCCAGTGCTGTGCAAAGTTCATTAAGGTTTCCCAAGCGGCTCGGCTTGGCTTCCTTGAGTGCAATCAAGGAAGCCTCGTCGTGTAAAAAATGGATGATAATCTTTGTAAACCAAAATTCTTTATGGTTTGAAGGCCATTAGCACAACTTTTACTAAGGGACCAATGATGCAATCGCAAAAAAAAAACAGCTGTTCCCTACATTTTGACGAGTTATGCGAACATAAATGTAGGGAACAGATGTTTTTTTTTCGCGATTGCATCATTGGTCCCTTAGTAAAAGTTGTTCATAATGATGAGTACAATCTCCCATTTCGGTTTGTTGCATGTTTTCAATTTCAACCTGTATATAGGTATAATTGTATCAATAGTTACTATTGATTTTATTCTGAGCTACAACATCATCTCTACGTAACCCACATAATCATAACTTAGTGAAACTTCTCACATTAAACGACATTGTATCTTAATAGTTTCAAAAGCGCTTGTTAAATCCATATACTTACAATGTAAGTCACAGAACATCTATCCTACTGATGACGTCATACATGGCTTGTTTTGGAACATTCACACAATTCATAATTGGCAAAAAATTAGGAATGCTATGAAATAAAGAGAAAGCTTTACATTATTTAGTTAAGTTCTATTTACAGTCATGTTTTGATTTAACGAAGATGCAACTTATTTAATTCAAACGTGTGCTCACACGAGTACCGACATTGAGCTGAACAGAGTACATATTGGCGTTCTCAGGGGAAGACAAACAGATCGCCTTACCGTCCTTGGCGCGACTCCAAGGTCAATTGGTCCTCCGCTTATATCTACTAGACAGTTAATAAACGTGGACTAACACTTAGTTGTAAAATTGCTCTATTTAGGTGACAAAGGGCTTCTAATTGAGGCAGGCAAGCCATCTCATTGATATATTGGGACAATGGACTAAATCAACGTCTTTTGAACGCTACTTCGGATCTTAACCCCTTTGTTAATGATTCAAGACTAACAAGAGCTTTTGATTTTCTTAATGACTGCTTTATTAAATGAGTTAATATTTTGTATGGCCTTCAGATAGCTAATTTGGTTTTAACTTGTTAAGTGTCTGTGTATTTGAGATAATAAAACAAGTGCTAAGCAAGAGGGATTTTAAATTTTTAGACATATTCACACATATCTCAGAATTTATCTCAAAATTAAAAATCCCTCTTGCATAGCACTTAATTTAATATCTCAAATACACAAACAGTAACAAAGTACGCTCACTACAATCAGCCCTGTGAGTTAATTATGTTTTAGCTAAAGCTTATTTAAATAAGATACCGAACCCACTGATCAATTATGTATCGAAACAATAAGCCTGTCACTCACACATCACGTAGTCTCATACCTTACTCTTTCTATCTGGATGGCTAAAGTTGGAAACTATAGTAATCCATACCTTCGGCAAATTAAAAACTTTCACGGAAAGTGGTTTTTCCTCCACACATTGTGCAGTTTCCGATCCTTGGTTTACTGCAATAGCACCTTTCAGGAGGTTTACTCCCGTACGACCCGAACTAAGAATGATAAATTATTTTATTTCTGCAAGTACGTTTGCACAAACACTTTGACACGTCAATAATATTTTTTAAACTAAATGAGGTAGGCGTTTCCTATCTGACTACTCAGAGACGAAAGGCTGAAACAAACTCAGAGGTCACAGTCTCATAAACTTCAGAATGAATGACAAGTTGACATCACGATTTGACAGTTGAATTAAATTTTACACCGGTTTGGTGGGATCAACATTTTGAACGGGCCAGTATCTTCGTTAAAGGACTAAGAGAGTAGACCCCCAGAAGTTAGGTAGTTAGTGTTATTTAGGAATTCAACCTTTTGCATGCTTTCAAAATTATCTACTGTTTATTTTCACACTTAATTATGTATAGTTAATGTAAACTGGAAGAGCGGAACCACCAACAATACAAGCAAATATTTGCTTAAAAGGTGACTCCAAATTTAACAATGTAATTTACATAAGATGATGAAATAAACATTTAATTTAAAAACCATGTTTTAAATTCCCCTAATTCTTTTGTCATTTGATTACATATTCCGGTGTCCTGCACGAAGTTAACCTACTTACGAATCTTTGCATGTGATAGAGTAGGCTCCATAAATTCCTTACACAAATATTGTATAAATTGTCGGAACATTAGACAGCAGCTTGAGGCTATTGAAATAAGCAGAAAGTAATTCTTACATTACGATTTAACGAAGGAAAAGCTCTGTATTTTGGAAGGCTATATTATTAGGCTGTATTAGGTAAATCAAAATGAAACGTAAGTAAATGTTTTCTTGTCAATAAAACGATAAGTTTAACGTTAACATAACAGAACCATGTCAACATTTAAATTGTTTGTTACTAACAAATCATTCCCCCATGACTTTTTGTGTTTGCTTAATAATCGGTTATTAGTCGCAGATATTGCCAATTTCGTTAATATAACATAAAGTCCTAGTGTTATTATTACCTATATATGATAATAGTAATTTGTAATTTCACAACTATTTACGTACGGAAACCAATAGTTATTTAGTAATGGATAATAAAGTCAGATCTTTGATTAAGAATTGTGGTCAACAACCAGTCTTAACCATATTCTTAGGTCAGATAATAAACGGAGTAACTACGTTATCAATATGCGTAACCCAATAACTGTGTGACATTAATATCCTATGACGTTTATCTAATACTAGCTTTTACGAGCGGCTTCACTCGCGCGGAACTTTCATCCCCTATTTAACTCGTTATAGGGTTAAATTTCGGAAAATCCTTCCTTAGCAAAATTTCAACTTTCTAGGACGAAGGGTTTTGGCTGAGCGTTGATGAGTCAGTCAGTCAGGCAGGACTTTTATTTTTATTTATTTTAGATAAATAGATGTGTCCACACCTTCAGACGGGCTTTCAAGCTTTTGACTAAAAGTAATAAAACCAACAATCAAAAGAAATACCGCGAATTCCAGAAAGCGGTAAGGTGTGAGTTCTATTAGGTGCCCGGTCCGACAGCTACCAACAATATGGCACACTGGAGGTAACGCGGTAGAAGCGACAAAAACGCGGCGATCTAAAATGTCGTGCGACATCCGACTGCACGCTTGTAACATTAAGGACAGTGCAGACTGACTGGCACGTTACGTTGCGATTTGGCAATGTAATAGGTATCTTGATGGTTATAAGACAATCATAACTATCCTCGCAACTGAAAAGGCTCCACTGAGCTAGAGCTCAGTGGAGCCTTTCCAAGCGATCCAAGCGAGCTAGAGCTGAGCTAGAGCTCAGTTACTCGATTGGTTTCATTGCTCCTGCAATGCGCCTGTAGGTAAACATCCTGGCCAAATATTTATCTCATAAGGACTGTTTTTTTTATTATTTAACACGGTGAATATGACTTGGAATTGTCAGCCCACGTATGCTCAGACCAAATTAAACATCATCTTACTTAGATGTTTTTCTAGTTCCAGCTAAAAATACATAATGCAAAAGCTAAATTAAAGCTGTTACTGTAATTTTGTTGAAAAACAGCAGATGTATACAACAAATAATATGTTGCCACTGCATTTACCCCAATTCCACACCAAAAGAAAGTGGATATATTCAAAAAAGTTTCAAAAACAGTGCACTCAACTGCAGCAGCGCAAACTAATTTAAAAAACTTTCCGAGCTCCGTGAAATATAAAATTAACATTGGCGGACCATCTGCCACTCGGGCAGTGTGCGCGCCCCCTAACTCGGAACTGTAGCGGACCTTTATTTCATGTTTGACATTTTTATTCCGCGAGAACACTACACAAACATAATGTATTGTGTGAAGCCAACAATGGAGCTACGGAGCTTTGGGGGCTCTACGATTCGATTACGATCATTAAAATTATGTTAGTATTTATACTTTTTTACCATGGATGGTATAAGATAGTCTAACAGCTTTACGTGGTGGTCAATTGGTTATTGTCATTACCTATTAGAGGAGGGAAGATAGTCTTTGTCTAGCAGTGAGACACAGAACGGCTACTCGTATTTTGCAACGACTAAGAACAATTCCACTAAGTGTCACTCACTAACCAGTGCGCGCTATGTTTTCGAAGCCGCGGCTTTAGCACATCTGACTGAACGTAACGATAGGAAATAATGTACATTATACATTTAATAAAGCCCTGTTAGAATATTCTAACTTTATTAAATGTTTAGGAGACTCTTACTGACTAAAACCACCCCGGTGTTCCGTCTCATACTTGCACCGCGGATCACGGGATCTAATGCGACTTCTACGATCCCCGGCTAGTGCCGGCTCGCCCTTGCGGACCACCTCGAGTTTGGGGGGGGGAGTGAGGTGTTAAACTTACATCATGTAGAGGCGCGCGTGGAACACTATGCGCCGCCATCTCGGGTCCTAAGAAGTAGGGGGCGACGGATTTCCCCAGATCCGTCGCCCCTAGACCCATTTACGGGGGCTGGAAGAGGGCGTTGTGCGCCCTTCGCCAAGGCCCGGTGCGTCTGCTGCGGATCGGGTTAGTGGAAGCAATCTCCCGGTACCTTTCCGCAGCCTCCTTTTGCGAAATTACTGTTTCGCAGAAGGATACCACCGCGTCCCAGGACTCCTCGTTGTCGACCATCCAGACGACAACGGCTGGCAGCGAAAGGTCGCTGCCTACTCATGAGATGAGGGCATGGCGCGGCTCCTCCCAAACAGCACATTCTGCCAGCGTGTGCCACGCTGTGCCCTCCCCACAATCGAGTCGACGCAATGGTGACATCGGGCGTCCGGCTCCATGTTTATGCGACACAGGTGCTTCCTGAAGCAACCATGCCCCGAGAGCAATTGTGTCGGGGCCGGCGGTAGGGCGTGAAAGCCATTCCACCACCAGGGCTGCGTGAAGCTGTGACCGACCCTGCTCCAAATCTCGCTGCGTCAGCTACTCGCCCCGCGCCCTCGAGTCCTCGCGCTACCGATGCAGTGATGCGAGTACCTTCGCCTCGAGGGCGGGTATCCAGCCAGTACACAAGCCACCTCGTAAGAGATCGTGCGATACCCCCTTGATGACTCTGACAGTCATCGCTTGCTGCGGCTTCCGCAGGACAGCGATGCTTCCAGCCGTCAGGTTAGCCGCCCAGATCGGGGACCCATACAGGGCCATTGATTGCACGATCCCTACGTAGAGCCACCTGCAGACAGCGCTCGGGCCCCCCAGATTGGGAAGCAGCGTTGACAGTGCCCCAGCCGCGCCCAACAACTTGGGCACCAGGCCAAAATCCCACTGGCTGTCGAGCACCAATCCTAGGTACTTCATGGTGGACTCGACAGCGATTTGAGACCCCCGACCACGATGTGTGATCCCAGCAGCGGCGTCCACCGGGGGCCATGAAAGACCATGTTGCGGGCCACCTCCAGGCCTAGGCGCCATATGCGGGTCACGACCTGTGACACCGCAGCCGTCGCCAGCAACGCTGTCTCTCTGTACAATCCCCCACGGACCGTAACCAGCGTGTCATCCGCATAGCACGTCAAGTCCACGCCCGGCTGGAGCTCGCCCCTCAGCACCCAGTCGTACCCGATGTTCCACAGGAGTGGTCCCACGACCGAACCTTGTGGAACATCACACGACATGCGGCGCTGGCTTCCGCCATCACGTCCCATATAGGTGAAACACCTATCCGCCAGATAAGCCCCAACGATGCGGCGGAGGTACGGAGGCACCCGATGACAACGCAGTGCCTCTCAAATGCAGCTCCAGGGCAGGGCGTTGAAGGCGTTGGAGATGTCCAAGGACACCGCCCATATCACCCTACCCCGGGACACCGCTTCCTTTGCCAGGACGCGCACCCGCGTTATCGTGTGGATGGTGGAGCGCCCGTGCCGAAAGCCGAACTGGCTTCCGGCTAGGTCAGGCCCCTCTCACTCCGAACCGAGGACCGAGGAGTCTGAAGCTCCTAGCTCAACGTTTTTTACTACAAGTTAGATCTAAATGAACATAATGCAGCATTGCATATGTAAGCGGGCACACAATTTATGCCTGGAGGCTTTTATTGAGTTCTGTTTACGTTTATTGTTTTGTTTTTATTATTTATTTCTGCTTGAGTTTAGTTACTGTTTTGTTGGTATATTGACGTGTGCTAGCTGACATATGGCAAATAATTTAATTCTATGTTTTGTGTTTAGTAATGTTAATTACTTACCTGTTATTGTATCAGCCTAGTTTGAATAAATGACTTTTGGTTTGATTTGATTTGGTATCTCTTTTTTCCAGGCAAATTATATGTATTCACACGAGCCCTAACAAAAAGCCAAACCCTAACAAAATATGAGTGAACTTCAGGCTTTGTTACTCATATTTTAGTACATTACAATACAAATATACACACTAATTATATCGAGCGCACACTCATCGACGCATTTCACCGGGCAGCGAGCGTGTAGTATAATAACAGACGAGCATTAAGCGAACATATTTGTGGTGTGCACCCGAGCTTACTGAACGACTGAACGTGTGAGTGAACGAGAGCCGCGGAAATATGAAGAAAACTAAATGGAAAACCATTTGTGATTTCAGACGTCGAATTTTGTTGTGTTGTGGCATACACTTTATACAAACAGTGTTTTCTGTGGTTTTACAGGTAAATTTCATGAAGCAGTAAGTCAGTTATTCAAGCTAGCTAGCTCATTAATTCACTTTGTTTTGTTTAATTTAAATAACATACTCGGGTTATGCGAACTGTTTAGGTGGGTACAGACCGACGCGACGTTAGGGGGCGTAATGTAGCATTCGCAGCGATCATGTCGCCATGTCGATACACCATGCGCTAAAATCAGTGTTGCTCGCTCGCATGTTTCGCCGTACTGCACGAATGCTTGCTTTGTAACAAAGGTCAAGAGCGGGCCATTTAGTAATAAATAAATAAAATAAAATAAACATGATAAATTTTGCCCCGGAACGCCGGTCAGTTTCGACCTTTAAACGTATGGAGCAGCTGATATTTTTTGTGTTTTTAGGTTTGGTTCGATCGTGAGAGTGATTGCTGAAGATGGGTACAATGACCCATGATTCCATTTATTTTAGTTACACTTTGTATGTATCAACTGTTAGATTGACAAACCAAGGAAATATGGCACTGCCCAAAATTCATAACGCCACAGCTTGTAGACTCTCGCTATAGATATAAACTCGTAGGCATATATTGTTCTCGGGTCATTTTAGTGAAATGAGTCCACAGAACCGGATGCGATCGGGATATCTGTGGATGAAACTTATTAAGTACTAAGTAGCTGTAGCTAGCTGCTTCGCCCGCGTGGAGGTCGAAAATTATCCCACGGTAACGTATTATCGGGAAAAAAAGCATCCTATGTGTTAATCCAGCTTATAATCTATCTATGTGCCAAGTTTCATATAAATCCGTTTAGCCGTTGTTGCGTGACAGAGTAACAAACATCCAACTATACAAGCTTTCACATTTATAATATTAGTAGGATTATTTAGTATTTCCAGGACGAATCGTTTCACCGAAGCTCTACAGCTGCTAAATGTAACTTTAATAACCTTATATCACTACAGCACCTATTACCAACTGATGCTCAATCTACGATACATTAACCCAATCTATCAGGCAATCTTAAAACACGAAGGCACTGTATAACGTTACGAATCAATATCGAGCACGTTGCATCAGGCTGGCCATAAATCACGACCTTTCGAGCTTGAGCTGTGCGCATTGTGGCAGGTGCCGGAATTTGGAAGGCCTCAACTTAGATTGTGTCCGACAACTTACAGGTCACGGGACCCCGCGAGATGGGTAAGGTTTGGCTTGGGAGACGGAGGTGAAGCCGCGAAAGGCCCCTTTTTGGTGTGTAATGCACTTTTAAAGATTTAGGCAGTTTCTGGTGCCTAGATTTTTATTAGACTGTAATAAACCAACTTCACTTAAAATATTAACCACAGTGGTGGCTCAGTGGTATCGGTATTAGTGGTACCAATTAAAATATAAAGAAACTTAATGATATTGATTGTTTAGAAACACAAAAACCGCACTGCAATAAGCGCAAAACATAATCGGTCTTATTTATAAAAAGTTATCGAACATCTAAAATCTCGCTAAAGTCTGGTTGTCAAAAAGTGTTACTCATAAACGCATTTTAGCTTAAAAACGTTCTATAACCAGAAAAAAGTTATAGAGTTATAGTTATAACAGTGTTTTATCTATTCTCTGTCTACGGTTTTAAGGAAAAAACAACTGACTTCCAAAAAAACACTACAAAGTGAATAAATAATTAAAATACATATCCAAAGTCAGCAACTTCCGAAATTAAAGTTATTTTTCACTTTGTAGTGTTTTTTTGGAAGTCGGGTTTTTTTTTTGTGATGGATATTATTTTGTCTTATTTAATGTGCATAATAAGGTACAAGATTCGCAATTTATAACTAAGTACCTCAATTCCAATTTTCAGATTAATATGAAGTTTCTTCGTTTCAATTTTCTAGTTATTCCTAATCAGCCTATATAGTTCCCACTGCTGGGACACAGACCTCCTCTCCGTGACAGGGAAGGGGCCGTTATCCACCACGCACGCCCAGCGTGGGTTGGTAGATGTCACATGTCTTTGATTTTTTGGTTCTAGGACATACCGGTTTCCTCGCGATGTTTTCCTTCACCGTTTTGAGAGCAGTAGTCATAAAGTTATTTACACAAAGTTAAGCGCCTGGCTGGGTTCGAACGCACGACCTACAACTCGTAAGTATAATATTATATTATTAATTAACTAGAACGCTAGCTGCAAAACTTAGCGTGTAAGTGAAAAGTTATAATTCATAAAAATGACGCCAAAGTTTTAATAGAAACTTACAAAATGTTACACTGCATGCAACACACAATGTTGGCTAGGTTATATTGTCTCGCAGTGGAAGGATACATTGAGATGCGTACCCATATAAACATTACGTAGATACATCAATATATATGTTACCGGTAATCTGTATAATTCAGGTATTCTAAACAATACCTAGGCAATGTATAGAATACCTGAGGCGTTCAGGCAATGTATGAAATATTATGAATATTATTGTCCGTTACATACTTTGCCTATATAATGTATATATGTCCCAGGGATTGTATAGAATACCTGTTGGTTCACCGGCAATGTGTAAAGTAAATAGATTTGGTCTATATTTATCAATGTTACGCAGCCGGCAATATGTGATTTCTTTTATTGATTATGTTACCGGCCAAACCCAATTTCAGGCCAAACTAATTTGTCTTAGGCCAAATTGGTTTATTAAGCCGGGGCACCCTAGTTAAATGGGTTAGGTTAGGTTAGAACTGTGACCAAAATCGCGCGAGCTGAGCGAGCGTAGCGAGCGGTACCGCGACAGCGGCCGGCGAGCGCTACTTCCAAAGGCTGTTAGCAAAACGGCTAATTAAGCTAGTTGGCTGCGACATATCTCGCGTAGGATAAGTTTTCACACATTGCCGGCTGCGCATTCGGTACTGTCACAGATAATATTTGTATAGAATGCCTAGGCAAAGTATAAAATAAATAATATTTCATACATTACCTAAACGTTTTAGGTATTCTATACATTGCCTAGGTATTGTATAGAACACCGGATTATACAAATTGCCGGTAACATATACGTATACTAACATATCCATGTATAGTGGTCCATTTTAGCTATTCGCTTACAAACAAGAAGCTTATCAGTACCTACATAAACGAACTAATCCGTCAATGAGTAACAATACTTGTATACAACATTAGCTTCTGCTCGCTACTACGTGCGCGTGAAATCTACCCCGGCTCACCCGATTTGTGACGTTTTTATTTTGCTTGACTATAGCCTTCCCCAGGAATGGGGCTACCAAATACTAAAATACTTTTTCAAATTCGACTCAAACAAACCAACTCTTCAGCTTTATTATAAGCATATATTAAGCCAACGTGTTGGCAACATAAAACTTGACTCTTCAACATTAAAGTGTAAAGGCTGTTATGTACTGATTGCCCTGAGTTCATCAGCCGGCCCGTTTTATAGATTTAATTAATAAACATGCCGCTGACGTCAGGAGGGTGATTGTAAGTCAGGGGAGTAAACTGAAGTGGATGAGAGAATTTATAAGAAGATAGATAGATGATTTGAACTTTAGACACAGGCAACTAAGATATCAAAATTTCTTGGAGAGAACTCATATTTTTGACTAGGGTATGAAACTTGTAATTTCTTTTTAAAATTCTTTCAGTTACAGTGCTGTTATCTTAGATTAATTATTTTCATTTATGAGTGAGCGATGACCTTGTGAGGGCGGTCGAAGTGGCGGAGCTTGGGGGAGGCCTATGTCCAGCAGTGGACGTCTTTCGGCTGAAATGATGATGATGATGATGAGTTTTGAACGAGGATCGCGGCATCACTGGCGTTGTTTAGGCCCTCAGAACTGCAGCAGTAGGTGTATGGACACTTTGGTCACTTCAACAATTAATATGGGGTAGTTTGGTCAGGAGCTAGCTCCATTTGCGTAATTGGTTTCGCTTGTGTCAATAATCTCACATTTCGTTCGATTGTGCTTGCAGCGGGCTACTTCGGTCTGCCGTCGATTTATTGCTTCCCATATAAGCCACTGCATATACATCTATGTAGATGGCTGGACGAAATCGGGTGGTTGCTGGTGTTATTTTTCCAACAGGTCTCTTCCCACCTTGGGTGGTTGGTCTTGCATAGCCCATGCACAGCGGAGGAGCTCTTTTGTCTCTTCGATCTGCCCGGGGCTATTGTGTGTTCGTAGAGTGAAAGCCAGAAATTGGCTTCATGCTTGTAATTTCCAAGCACGCTTGCGACTTACCTTCGTACGACAGGTTGTGCGATACTAGACAAAATCAAACTGGTTGCTAATTGAATTGTATAATTAATTATATTTATGACATTGATTTACACTCAGTGACTACTTTAACTCGTATCGTATACTTACTTTTACAATGTTTGTAAATATGTGAGCACCATGTATCTGTTACCGGCCAAACCCAATTTCAGGCCAAACTAGTTTGTCCTAGGCCAAAGAGACTTATCCTACGCGTGATATGTCGCAGCCAACTAGCTTAATTAGCCATTTCGTTAACAGCCTTTGGAAGTAACTTTGGTCACAGTTCTAACCTAACCCATTTAATCGGCGTGCCCCGGCTTAATAAACCAGTTTGGCCTAGGACAAACTAGTTTGGTCTGAAATCGGGTTTGGCCGGTAACATATCTATCATAAAATTATTTTATCTGTATTGCTTTTCATTCCTTTTACCTATTTTATTTTATTCTGGGTGCATCGTTTTCACACATAATTATATGAATGTACTATGTTAAATATTGTATTTAAAACATTTTAAAAGAGTAACGGTGGAGTTTCTTGCCCATTCTTCTCCATACGAAACTACATTTTGGAAGGGGCGACTAGAATCAATTCTATTTTAATGTAAATGTTGACGTTTAAAAGTGCCTTTTAAGTGCCTATTTGAAATAAATGCTTTGACTTTGACTTTGACCGGCCAACGGGCAGACCTTGTCGAGCGGGGTTGGTTTTAGGCATACTGGTAGAATTTGACCCGTTTCGTTCAGCCCAATGTCGACTTGCTTTGTGTGAGCGGATTGCTGTGACACTGGATACGTGAATTCGCCAACAGAGATGTCATGCGAAGAACATCGAGTGCTGTATAGATATACGACACCATAGAAATTATTTTCAGATCAAAATCGAAGCAAATGACACAATGTAAATAAGATACCTAGCTGTATTTACAAGTCTATTTATCAAATGATTTAAGCAATATCGCAGTGGCGTGCCCACTGTGCCCGTTGCGCGCAGCTGGCGCGGCGTAAATTATTTATGAAAACGAAACAAAACCAATAAAACTTATTGCAATGAATCTCATTTCGTATATTTTTCTCCGTTTCCTTCGTTTCCGTGAACTTTTTCTTTCCTCACGATTAATGAATGCGCTACGTATTTTGTGGAGATTTCGGCAAATGTTTTAACGTTTTCGAATGTATGAGAGTTATTTCCTTAAGGGTACCTACGGGAATTTATGCCGTTAGTTTGCTACAATTGGTGGGTAGGTACACTTGCATTCTGTGTAATCTATGATCTATTTATATATAATCAGAAAATTATAGAAAATAAAGAAATTTATCTTTCGTTTTACTTACTTATCGTGAGCCTTACATTGAGTAAAACGGAATTTGATCTGATGTTGAGAAAATTCGTTCCTTGATTCTCATGGAGCAAGATTAGGCACTTAACGTATATTGTCTTAAAAAATATTGTAATTATAAACGAGTGGAAAACGTGTGAAATCTTTAACTAGCTTCTTTAAGTAGGTACCGGATCTAACTTCGGCATCAAAGTGAATAAATACGAACTTTTGAATCGTAATTAAAGTTTCTCTACGGTTCAGTTTATTAAATTGTTCACAAACTTGAATAGTTTTCTTTACAAGTGCCTACTACATTATGGAGTTATTAGAAAAAGTTTGACTACGCAAACACCAAACTACAGTGTGTCATTCTAATAATAGTCATAACTCCACTTTAGTGAGACCTCGTAAAACATGTTTCCTCTTCATCGTTATATTTTGGTGAATGGAAAAAGGGGGAGTGGTGTCGTATAAAATTGGTGTTGCACTACAAAAGTAGCCAAAATGTAAGTTTACCAGTAAAATAAAGTTGAGTGTTTGCAACATTGTGTTACGAACAATATTTTGTGCTGTTTTGTCAACAAGCGGGTGAATGTGCTCAGAATGTTGGAACTTAGAGGCCATCCATAAATAACGTCACACATTATGGAAAGGGGGGGTGTGACGAGGGGATGGGAGAGTTAAAAGTTTCGAAACAAGTATAATCTAAAGTATTAGAACTGTAAACTTTATCATATAACCAACTTTATAGGTATATCTATACAGGTTGAAATTGAAAACATGCGACAAACCGAAATGGGAGATTGTACTCATAATTGTGAACAACTTTTACAGAGGGACCAAAGATGCAATCGCAAAAAAAAACAGCTGTTCCCTACATTTTGACGAGTTATGCGAACATAAATGTAGGGAACAGATGTTTTTTTTTCGCGATTGCATCATTGGTCCCTTAGTAAAAGTTGTTCATAATGATGAGTACAATCTCCCATTTCGGTTTGTCGCATGTTTTCAATTTCAACCTGTATAATATGTATTAGATTTCATTCAAAATTTTACAATATGTAACGTCACACCAGGGGAGGAGGGGTCACACAAATGTAAATATCAATCAATTGTATTTTTTTTTTCATTATGAAATTCAATATTTGCACACCACATGTAATGGTAGAATGTAAATGGGCCACATTTATAATAACATCATACTACTTTGTACACCTACATTTTGACAAATAAATTACTTATTACTTTGTTATTTGAACAATTATTACAAAGTTATTCAATCAGTTAGAAAACCTTAATAATGTTTTATCTTCAAATTCTATATTGTTTCTTATTTGAACAATTATTAAAAAGTAATTTAATCAGTTAATAAACCTTAATAATATTTTATCTTCAAATTCTTTTGATTGACATATCTGTCGATGAGCTGGTCTTAGTTTAGCAGCTAAGTGTAAGAACGGATACTTTGTATTATTTATAAGTTAATTGGCCACGTTAAAATTCTGCCGGACAACACTTAAATACTTTTTGAAACGTATACGCTAAACTTAACAAAAAACTGTTATATCAGCTCTTTTGAAAAACATAAATATTTATTATTGAAAATATTCTTTTAGTCAAACAACACTAAGCTAATCTATTAGCTACAATCCTTTTATTTGTGTTAGTCAATGACCCACAAAAACTCATTTAACCGAGGCTGGTCGGCGATGGGCGAGCGGCCAACTTGTCCACTAACGTGCTAGTTAAAGCAAACATGTGATCGGTGTCCGTGACTTTAAAACAGCGATAGTTTTCTTGCTCCTCTAGGTACTGAGGAAAAATGTTGAATTGATATAGTAAGTAAGTAATCATTTATTTAACAAAAGACTTAGACTAGGTAACATCAGTGATTGTTTCAGTAAGAGATAGGCATGGCTAATACAGATGAGTAAGACCCCAGTCCTTCAAACTAGGAGAACCTTATATCTTGAAGGACAGTGTACTTTAGAGGGACTGGCACATTTTACAAAAAAATAAGAAAAATAATATGTTATGATTGTTTTTGGATTGTTGCAACTTCGGGAAATAATGTTTCTAGAACGTCTTCAACCATCCGAACGTGACAAAACGTCACGTTTATATTCCACAAAACGTCAGGCAGAGGATGCTATTATATGTTCGGTAATATTATTCAAGCTAGTCGAACAAATAAATAAATAATAGTTTAAAAAACTAAAAAACACGCTTTAAAAACCAAACTAAAAAAGGAGAAAATAATTTAATTCAATTAAAAAGCGTGGGGTGCTTTTTGAGGTATTTTTATAATCAATTAATGTCAAGCACCCCACGCTTTTTAATTGAATTAAATTATTTTCTCCTTTTTGTAGTTTGGTTTTTAAAGCGTGTTTTTTAGTTTTTTAAACTATTATTTATTTTCTATTTTTTAGTTCTGCTAACTACAAAACGTGTTTTTTTTTCCCATTTTTTTTTTAAATTAGTAAATTGTCATCGGTCCTCGACCAGTTTACAAAGTTTCAATGAAATCTGACCGTTTAAAGTGGGTCAAAATCGCGCTCAAAGATTCCGTTACATACATACATACAACCCGAGCTAATATAAAGCGTGTAAATTATTTATTAGTGAGAATAAAATAATTATTTATAAATATTATAAATACGGGGAATCAGAGTTCGATTTCGGAGAGGGAGCCTGAGAAACGGCTACCAGAACCAAGGAAGGCCGCAGGCGCGCAAATTACCCACGGAGAGTTACATACTGACATACTGACATACAAGTGAAGCTAATATAAAGCGTGTAAAAAGGGAGTTTTTTTTTCTTATATATAGGCTAACGCTTTCAACTTAGCAAGCATGTTTGTAACGTCAGTTTACATTATGGCAGATGAGACAGTTTGACAGTCCCGCAGACAAGCATGAATTTGTTGGCCACATTTATTTTAGTTTTGATCCGATTGCCTAGACAAGGAGCAATCGCTTTCAAAGCATGTCGTATGTCTACAACGGCTATACACATAATTGACATAATAATATGATCTTCGGTAGCTTATGTCAATCCAGTACATTTTTTAGTTTCTAAAATAGTTTTTGCTGATAAGATGTCACTTTATCTAGGCCCTCTGGTTTTTGAAAATACACGAAAAGCAACCCAAACGCGCGATGGCTCACCAAAATCCTGTACTTAACCCGGTCTTGATAGCGAGATTTCTAGAGCTCTCTGGAAATAGATAGCAAACTATTAGGTCACACCTAACACCCTAAGGGAAACTTCTCATAGGTACCATGATACTGCTCCTTCTATGTTAAAAGAAAATTACTCTCATGAATTTGATATGCGCTACTTCTTCTTCCCAGCTAAAGCACTAGGAAGTGATGAAGACCGGGTGTTTTTGGGGGACTGTCTTATGTAATTTTGACGTTCAAAAAGAGCTGACTCTCAGCCTTGTTTGAATAAACGACTTTTGATTTTGATTTTGAGTTTGATAGCAGAAGCATATAAATCAATTTCTTGTTAAATTTAATTTAAAGAAGTTCTTCTCAATCTTTTTGTGTTGCAAAAATTTTAAAAACGTTTCACAGAATTCCTTGTAGATAAATGCTATTATTCTGTGCAGGATTTCTTAAATTATGATATTTTGTAATATCTTTATTATCCTCTACTTTGTACTAAATTTGTATACTATATATTAAGGCTGAATGTACATGGATCCTATTATATAATTTAACAACTTATTTTTATGTACCTATATTTTGAGCAAATAAAGACCTATTTTATTTTAATCTATTCATTAGTTATTTCTAATAATAAGTTGGAACAATGTTATATATTTTTTCCCACAAAATCAACTAGCAAAAATTCCAACGATTTAATTAGTATCCTAGGTCTGGAGGGAACACTAAATGTAATTAAACGAAGTCTAGACACCTTAAACTAGCTACTGCTTGTTAAACATGATTGTGAATTAATACTTAAAATATCTGGACTTTAAACTGTGAGGTTTTTGATAGATTGACGTTTACTGTAGATAAAAGTATCTGTGGACCATTATGATAAATGATAAGTAGGTTTATACAAACACTTTTACACGTCAAACGTATTTTAAGGGGCTGCTAACAGAGAAATAGCCTTGTTTCAAACAAGTTTCTAGCCAAATCTATACAGTTTGTGACAGCGGGAAAAATATATGTTAATCTTGAACATATTTCTGAGAACCCTGTTGTATTCAAAACACGTTTTTGAAAAGTTTTCTCGATATAAAAAAATGGTAAACTAACCTCTTAAAATGATCTTCTAACAAAAATATCTGTATTACAGAACAACGTACGTTGGTAAAATTAATAACAGTAACGTATCATATTTAAATACAGAACTTGGTTGTTTTTTTTTTTCGAAAACTAAACTTATTTTGAAGTAATTAATTGTTTTACGGTTTGTAAAACGTTACGAGCGCCGCGTCATCGCGCTTCTCTTTCTTTTTTATGCAATCCGACAGTGATCGCATAGACGCGCTGCTAGACGGACGTGTGTCGCTTTGTCTCGCTATCCGTTCATTACGTATTTTGTTGTTTGACAATTTCAAAAACATGTAAATTAGTACATATTTTATTTTGTTTCTAAAACTACAATAAGTTGTAAAAAGATTGGCACGTACAGCTTTTATATTATACAGATTTTTTATTATGCAGTCCGGTAATCCCGGGATTTTTTATTTCAAATAAATTATTTTCAATAGCCGCCTCCATACTTTTTAACCGACTTCAAAAAGAAGAAGGTTATCATCAATTCGACGTGTTTATATTTTATTTTATTTTTTATTGTGTATGTTCGGGCATAACTCCGTCATATACAGGAAAAGTTTTTATCCAGTGCGTAAACTGTAACCATGAATTCAGTATATCATTTTAGACACCCTAGCACAGAATTTTTTTGTCGGTCATACAAAAAAATATAAGCTGTTCCATACATTTTAACCGCGTAGGTATTGCACTTTTCTATGTAACAGCTGATTTTTTTTTGTATAACCTACGAAAAGTTTCTGCGCGCTGAGGGTCTAGAATGATATGCTGAATTCGGCAGGCGGTGACAAATAGTATATTTTATAACGAGGGACTAAACGAAGCCATAATATACCCGAGGTGGTTTGACTCCCGAGCGGGCGAGGGAGTCAATGAAACCGAGGGTATATTAAGTTGGCGTTTAGTCTCGAGGTGCTAACTGTACTTTTCACTTCGAGTGCGAGAAAAATAGTCAATTTAGTACAAAAACATGTACTTACCTAATAAATATTACATAACAAAAAACAGTACAAAGTGAAAAATAACTTTAATTTCGGAAGTCGGTGTCTTTGGAGCTGAATTTGAATTTGTTGTCACCGCCTTCCGAAATTAAAGTTATTTTTCACTTTATAGTGTTTTTTTGGAAGTCGGTTGTTTTTTTTTTTTGGAAAAAGTTTTTTTTTACTTTTTAGTGGTTCACATGTGCTTACCCCTTCACAGCGTACCGGCGTGATGTTATGTTATGAACTGGTGTAAACAATAGACAGACATGAGATTTCAGCAATCCCAGTCCCTTTGCTATCATTTATTGAGGAGTTCCGTTGCCTATCTCCAAAGTTCTTCATCAGATCTTCACCAAATTGAAATGAGACCACTCCGAGAAAGTACTCTTCCAAAAAATACCTTAATCGCTTCGCGTGCCTATAAAATTTGAAGAGTTCTCTCTATTTCTCCAGGATCCCATCATCAGATCCTGACTTGATGATCATGGGACCACCTGGGAAGTATACCCTTTCAAACAAAAAAAAATCCAAATCGGTCCAGCCATCTTCGAGTAATCGGGGAACATACATAAAATTTTTTTTAAAAAGGTTCCGACGAATTGAGAACCTCCTCCTTTTTGAAGTCGGTTAATAAAATAAAAATCAGAATATTTATTAGGTATGTCTTTTGCTCTTTGCTTGACGTCAAACTCTTCACCAAAGAACATAATATATAGGAACATAATATTTGTCACTGGACATTCTTAATAAATTTATTTAAAGCCGAACAAATTTACACTCGACAAACATTCTGAAATTTTCGCGGTCTTTTTTTTCTTCTAAACCAGTAACAGATTAACAATTTAAAACACATGGCGCCACCTTGGCAAAAACCATGGAACTAAAACTCTCAACATTTTCGCAATGAAGATAGTCCACACTCCACAGATAATAGTATATTTACTGGCTGTTTGAGTTTGTCTATGTCACATGAAGGAAATTAAAAAACGAATTACTTTTTACTCCCTAGGGACTAAAGTGGTCACTTTAGTCCCGCTTCGTAGGGCTATAATGATGTCTTTTTAGAGCATGAGAAGTGAAAAAATTAAAATACATTTCCAAAATCACGGACTTCCAAAATGAAAGTTATTTTTCACTTTGAAGTGTTTTTTGTAGCTATGCATTCGATTAGTTATCCAATCCCGTGATGCCGGGATTTTTTTATCAAATAAATTTTGAAAATCCCGGGATTAACAATTCTTAGGGTTGACCAGAATACGGACGCCGCGCGGCGCCGCGCTAGAATAAGGCCGCGCGCTGCCGTGAACGCGGGCGAAGGGGTAGTGGGCGGAGCTACGTCTCCGCTTCCCCTGCTTCACCTCCTGTAATACCTAAAGATTTGCTTAAAGACTAGATGAAATCGGTATTTCCGTTGTAACTACTCTGAGAAGTCAGAAAGGAAACGCCGACAATTTAGATAAAAAAATATGATTGACTTGTTAAAGCGTTTGTAGAAATCTACTTATCATGTAAGAAAGGCCGAGATAAACTCAAAGGTCACATTTTAAAACCGTAAACTGTGTTCATTGTTATTCCACATAAGTTGCACTATGTTTATATTTTGACAGATTTATGTTTTTCGATACCTACAGTTTACTTTACTATTATTATTCCTCTTTTTTATTTTTAATAACGCAACTCGTAAAATTTACCAAATTGTCTCATTGTGTAGATATCTGTGGAGAACGTGGTTCATTTCACATTTGTATTTCTGTGTCCTATCTTTTTGTAATTCTTAATGAGTAATTGTTTGTATTGCCCAAACAAAATAATCAATCTTCTTTGTCAACGTAATGGTTTAAAAAAAATACGGCTTTTTATGCGACCTATTTTGATACTCGCATTCAAAACCTATGTAGTACTTAACGTTAACCTAGAATCATAAAATTTTGCAATAAGCACAAGTGAAGGAAAAACGTCCATTTTGCGATTACAAACTTACATTTGCAGTTGGAGAATTGACCGTGACGTATATAAATACATGGGAGAACATATTTTTACACAACACATGTGCATAATAATTACGAATGTAACACGAAGTAAATAGAGTATTGTTTCCGTCGTCCTCCGTCCCTGGTTCTTCTGTACACTCTTATTTCGGAGCGATATGCGGGTCACGATCTCGCGATATGCGATCACGTCCGAACAGTCGCGTATCACGCGATGCCGGACGGATATCCGCCATGATTGGACACACGCGGATTAATAGTTCACGTGCGACTCGTTGCGGACGAAACGACTTGTTTAAGATGTTTGGTTGCGTTTGATGCGAAGATCCAAGGGAAATGAATTTAAGTTCCGTTTTAAAAGAAAAACGATTAATTGTTTTGATGAACCCATAATGCAACCTTCATGAACAATTTTGGTCTGTGACAAAATTTTGCCATCTTTTGATTAGGAGACGTAATAAAAAACGTCAGTTTTGATGAGAGAATAAGATAATATCTACTTATTCTCCCCACCAAAGGAATTATTGTGGAGGAAAATAATTTATTTTATCATTAGCATCTTTAGCACACATAAATATCCATTCGTCAGACACGTACACATAATTTAAATTGTAACCTCATCTTGGCAATAAATGTACAAAACACGATCAGCAAATAAGCTTAAGTAAGTAATGCAAACAGTTTGTGAGCGCCCTGAGCGCCACAGCACAGCTGCAAACAGTAAGGCAGTATACCTTAGTAGACGAATATACGGCTGCTGCTAACCTGTTCCATTCTCATAAAAACATATAGGTAATGACGTCTACTTATTGTGTTGTGAAGATTGACATTTAAATCAATATAAAAGCCAGAGCTACATCTAATACTGACAGCTCTTGAGCACTGTTTAGATGTGCTGATAGCGCTCGGTCTCATTTAAGAAATTCGCAATAAGTGAACCTGAAAATTACCTCTAGTCCCCTATTGCGTGTTGCTTTTAATCACAAACTGAGGGTTTCGAAAGATATTCCTAATCCATTGGTTCAAATGTTTGAAAAATTCGTCTACTCAACAAAGTAAATAACGCAATGAACGTGGCTGAACTGTCCAAATTAAAGAAATTGAGATCTATTGTCATTGTCATCAGGTGTAACTTTATATAACACATAAAATCCCAATGTGCCTGGTCACATCAAACCATTTGTTACCAAGAATCAGTTGGCTCGATCAATCTGAAAGTAAGCTTTTTGGAACGAAGCCTTCTAATCTTAGCAGCAACGTGTTTCCTCCGGGGAAATCACGCGCACGCTGATTGACGCGCTCACATGGCTCATTTAAAATTTTATTTAGCCCTTTCCGAAGCAACTCCTTTGTTCCTGTCAATGTGAAAATACCCTAATATTTATATTTAATAAATTACTAAACGAAAACGTGAATACTGAAATGTTTAATTAATTTCGGAAGCTAAAATTGTTGCTGAAAAATCTTTCATTTGCATCTATGTATGTGTCTATTGGGCAGAATGTTTGTCATTAATTATAATAATTTTAATCATTCTGATAATTTGTAGTGTGTTTGTTAAGGCATGTTAATATAAGTACGCTGAATGAAACCTCTGAATTTATATTTATTAATGAAAAAGATATGATCAGCTCTCGTTCAGAAATTGTTTTGGAGTTGCAATCACGACTTACCTATTAAAAAAAAAAGTTGACGGTTCACAAGTTGAACCGACCACCTGAGAAAGGTCGCGGGTAAGAGATAATAATTAAATTTCCATTGTACGATGTTTTAAAATGTTACATTATTATGTTATTGTCTGTTTGTAGATATACACGTATCTGAATTTGTCACTAGCACATGCTTTTCAGATCAAAAACATTGATCAAAACAACAATTTATCCATTATTTTCGTAACACTAAAACGATAGTCAAGTTCTTTTTTTTATAAATTTCAGAAACTGTATCTCTGTGATAGCTACGCGTACAGTGATATTTAAACTAAGTTGCGCCTCTGCGCGCGAGTCGATGGCGGCGCAACGGATTGTTGTTATTTTAAATATGATTTTTAATATTTTTAACAATTAATAAGGATCTTAAATCTATTTTTTTTTAATTTTATTTATCTAGGTACTTTACTCTGCGTTATTTTTACTTTAATGCAACAGAGGCATAAATAAACTTACTTTCTTTCTTTTTCTTAAATCATTTGGATAAAAACACCCGTTTTGAATAATTTCTCAATTTTATGATGAATTGCTTTGATAAAAAGGTTTTAAGGTTTTGACACTTGAAAAAAAAAACACAAATATTTGAATGCCAGATAATCAAGAACATTTTACTTAAGCTTTAACGTAGGTCACGGCTTCCAACTAGGTTGACTCACAGACATTTTTTTCCAATATCGTTCGTACTTAACCCACTCATGTTGATACCACTGTGGCCCATTCTGTGCCTGGTACGCGGGTCACGTAAGCTAGATAAACGGTCACGTGTGAGCCCAGCGCCGTCGTCCGCCGTGTCGGTAAACAGGCGACACCTTCCAAACGCGCGCTATACTTACTACTTACCTACTGCTACTGCCTTTCGATTCCCCAAGATATATTCGTGAGACGAGAGTATTTACTTGTGATGGTTACAAGAAGGGAATTAGATTAGTGGTTGAATATTGTTTGAGGTTTTTGCCACAAGGTAAGGGCCTTGTTGCTTAGTAATATTAGCCGCACGTTCGATCAGGTTAAGCTACGCTTGCCGCGGTTGGTCCGTGGATGGGTGACCAACTTTACATACCAGGATCCCTGCGTGCCTCGGAAAGCACGTTAAGCCGTTGGTCCCGGCTATCATTTGTGGATCTTTGACTCATCAGAAGTCCGAAAGTCTGATAACCAGTCTTACCAAGGGGTTTCGTATTGCCCAGTAACTGGGTTGTGAAGATCAGTTAGGCAGTCGCTCCATGTAAAATACTGGTATTCAACTGCATTCGGTTAGACTGGAAGCTGACCTCAACTTAGTTGAGAAAAATCTGGGAAATCAATGCTTTTTCTACTATCCTACTAATAATATATTATAAATGTGAAAGTTCGTATGTTTGGATATTTAGATGTTTGGATGGTTATTACTCAAACACGCAAAAACGGCCGAACGGATTTGCATGAATTTTGGCAAACAGGTAGTTCCTAACTTGAATTAGCATAAAAGATACTTTTTATCCCGGTACTACGTTTCCGTGGGATAATTTTCGGCCTCCAGGCAGGCGAAGCCACAGGCAAAAGCTAGTGAATTAATGAATGAATGAATTAATTAATTAATGAAATGCACCGATCCTAGCGTGGCTTGACCAGACTCGAGTAATAGAATGAACTCCAAGATTTGCACTAGCCCCTGGAGCCTCATGTATCATGGTGTTACAGAGGCCATTGCCAATCAAGAAGTAGATCGGGGGGCGCTGTAATGGTCGGAAGACGTGCCCTTAGGATAGGAAAGGATTGCGAGCCTACCGGATATGCATCCTTGAGTAAGCATTGGACTAGTGGAGAGACGGGCGGTATTTATTTATAGGAGGGATCTTTTCACGACGTCGCCAACATGTTGATTCAGGTCGAGCTTCTTGGGTGGGTTCAACTGTTTTCTTAGCTCTTTTCTATGTCGTTGCTTTGCTATGTTCTGTGTTGTTGTTTTCATAGTCGTCTTCTGAGTTCTCGCTCGAAATTTACAAAAAACTAGAAACTGATGGCAATCAGTTTCTAGTTTTTTGTAGATTTCACTAGCCGCTTTCTTGATAAGCGAACTTATAGTTACTTACTTCTAATAATCTATGTTACTTACTTCTTGGTTCCAGTTCCAGAAGTTGGCGTTATAAGTACTTAAGTCTCATACTAGTAGTAGTGTGTTCCGTACAATATATGTACAAATGAAAACATATATCCGAATGCTACGAGAAAAGTAAATATAATAATAATAAAAAATATGCACATAGGCCAATGCGCTGAGAAAGTTAACATTAAAATCATTTAGGTTTTCATTGAGAGCTATGAAAACTAGTGAAAATTCATACATTTTGAAATTAGAAGCATACGTTAAAATGAAAAAAATAAAATAGCACAAGACACTACAGTTTTAAATTATATTACAAAATAAAATTTTAAAAGAATAATAAATTCTGCTATAAAAACATTCGCAATTTTTTTTTAAAGTTGTGACATACCTAACTTACAGAAAATACAAAATTACTAACCATCTACATACATTCACATACTGAGATCCTTTCAACAACTGCACAGTGTGACTTTAATCAAAATAAACGAGGAAAAAATTGTACGAAACTGTATGAAACCGTGAAACGTAACTAATTCTGAAGTTTTCACCTCTCATAATGGGTAAGTTCGCAGCGTTGGGTTGGCCAAATTAAAAAGTTCCGGAGTACTTCGGGATTTCTCGGGTCAGACTCGGGATCAATCGGGTGCAGCTGACGAAATTGTTTCACTAAGTATTTAACGCTAATCCCATGTTTCGAGTTCGTCAAGAAGTTGTTTATATTTGGAAGTTGTTGATAAGAATGTTTGCTGACTTATAGTAATTATTAGTTTACGGAAGTTTCGACCGGTTTTTTTAGCTACAAACATAATTACACTCTCAGTGATGTTCAACTTTGGGTGGTGTCAATATACTTAGTCGTAGATTGAGTAAACTCCACTTCATCTTCATTTCACGTTTCAAATTGTGCTACCAAGCACGTGTACTGTCTACGCTCGATAATTCTAACGAATGAAAATTATAAATTGCGAAAGTAAGTTTCTTGGTTCGTTACGCTTTCTCGCCAAAACGGCTTAACGGAATTGGATGAAATTTGGCACACGGCTACACCATAACCTGGGTCAGGACATAGGCTACTTTTCATCCTAGATCACAGTCGAAGTCATGGGCAACAGCTAGTTCTTAATATTCTGCGTCCTTAATTATTGAAATCGACAAACACTGCAGAAAATTTGCGTAAAAGTGTGCAATGGCCTGATTATCCATTTATATCAACAGCTGATGTCAACACGTCGATTCTCACAAGATATCGCTCTGTGTCACTTCATATATCACATTGACCGCTTTCCCTCTGTCGGCTAAGAACTGGCACGATTTTCGCTTATAACAATCGAACCCCTGTCACTTATACCAGCGCCTTTCATACATAAGCATCGCCCTTTCCGCGCGCTAGAGGTGGGCCTACTCGATTTATAAGTCTGAATTGATTCGAAATAGTATGAGAGCGTTGCTTTATCACGACGTGGGAGAGAAATCATAGATATATCACCACGATGGGCAATACAGCATTACGGCGTTATTTTAAAGTCAATCTTCTAACACTATAAGGTGACGATTTTATCCGTCAATAAGATTGGAAGTTTATCCCGTTTCGATTCACTTAGTTAACATTACTGTTTTACTTTAAAACAAAAGATGATCTAGGTATTAGTATTCAGATAAATATTATAGAGATAATATTACCCACCACACTACATCGTACCTAAAACTATCGTACCTATATATTAAATGCGGCCTTCACCAAACCACTAAAAGTAAAATCCCGCGAACTATTAGAACTCGTAATCCCGCTGAAAACTACACGTAAAAGCATGTTTATTGTTTAAACAAGCAAATCAACCGCTGCCAACGAATCTCAACACAATTTATGTGAACTCGGGTGCTGCCGTGCACCGGGCGGGACCACACTCACCGTACGACATACGTAGGACACATGCAGCTGGGGTTTAAAATGACTGTGCGGAATTTAATTGTACATTTAAAAGTTTTTAAAAAACTAATTCTACGTAATATTTTCTAAATGACGCTTAAGTATAAGGCGTATTGACTAGATGGGGGAGAAAACATACATAAATAATTTGGAAGGCGTGAGGCGTGGAGTGATGAGCTTGTGAAGGCTGCAGGAATCCGCTGGTTGGAAGAAACACAGACTGATCCGGTAGATGTGGTAAGGCTTATGACCAGCAATGGACGTTTTTAGCTGAAATGGTGATGATTAATTTATTTTAATTATTTATGGACACCATCACAAAATAATGTTCTAACATATGAAATATGTCAGAAAATGTATCCCCATTGTTCCAGTACTAACAAACGATCAAATTAGTCGTATAAAAACAAAAGACCAACATAATCAGAAAATGTATCCCCATTGTTCCAGTACTAAGAAACGATCAAATTAGTCGTATAAAAACAAAAGATCAACATAAAATAAAGCCGCACGTCCCAACACTAGGCCCCAACGGAAAATGATTTGTTGAGTGCCACGGAATATTCTGTTATGCAAACAACTGTTTCGCGGTTTTTATTCACATACGGCCGCCTATGGGAATGTTCTACCTTACACTGTAAATGGTGGGAAACCTCACTTGATCGACGGGTTTATTAGCCTTATTTAGGGATTTTTAATCGAAGTTTGCCTATTTCTTATATCTGGAATAATAGTGTTAAAACTACAGATGGGTTTAAATAAAATAAAACTCATAATTTATTGCCCACGGCTAGTCATTGCTAATATATTATAGTCGAATAAAGGTATTACAACAATTTTTTTAATGTTTACGGAAGGGGATTGTCCTTGCTGGCTTTATGACGAAACGGTATCCTGCTTTTTGGAGATCGGGAGAACAATTTCATAGTTTGAACAACGATGTTTCTTAATTCTGAACAATCTTAACTTGTATTCAACACTGCCATTTGGTTGTTAGATATCGCGATAGTCTTTCAACAATGAGCTTCTGATGATAAGATGATAGAATTGTTCAACGTTCCTTTAGAAATTATCGCGTCTAGTCTAGTCTAGTGAGCTGTCGCTTGAGCATTTAGAATTTTAGACGGTCTTAGTAACAAAATTGGTTCAGAACGCTCAATGTTAAAATTACATCGTATCAACATAAACTATAATTATCTCCTTACATAGTATAAAAAAGTCGCTTTTCGTGTTTGTACACTTAGATCTTTTAAACTGCACAACGGATTTTAATGCAGTTATCATAAATAGACAGAGTGATTCAAGAGGAAGGTTTATATGTATAATAAACCGACTTCCGCGCGGGCAAAGCCGCTGAAAAAAGCTAGTATAATATGTACCTGTAATATTTGGCAGGACTGTTTCGCTGCACAAGTAAGGTGCTGCGAACGTTGGCAGATATGCACTGTTCCAAAAATATCTGATGGTCTGTTATTCTCCGCAAAAAGCCAACATTATACTGATAAGTTTGCATGAGCCTTGTAAAAAAAATCCTTCAATATTTTTCAAAAATTATGCTTATATTGGAGATCCATCAAGTTTTTAATTTTGTTGGAATTTCGTACCCTCTAAACTTGACACCGCGACTTTCAAACCTGTCTAGGTAAATGTTGACAGAGCGTCATAGTGCTGCTAAAGTTAGCGCAACTCAGCGCAAAGCTAACGAACAATCCGATAGTTATAGCCACTCCTAATAGTTACTTAGCAAATAATTTGATAGCTTTCCAGATGTACCTGTCTGCCTGCCAGTTTGTATTAGACGATTGTATATATTGATAGTTGATCCACCAAGATAGTTAAAATAACTGAAGAGGTCAAAAAGATTAATAATTAATATGGAATGTGATTAAAAGATTTTTTGAGAAAACATACCAAACCCATGGGGTATATTAATAAACGATGATTAAAGTTAAATGATGTTTAAACGTCAAAATCTATAGTTAAACAGACTCTAATCATTACTTAACTTTAAGCAACGTTTATAAATAAGGGGGAAAATGTTTTGCTCGTATCGGTAGTTCGATATTTATTAAACTTTTTTACAATTGTTTACGTTACAAAAGATGAAAAACACGAGCGTAGTTCAAAAGCATAGGGTGGAGGGCCCATTTATCCACCCACCCTCCGCGAAGTTATAACAGAGAACAATGGACACAATAGCGACGATTTACAGACGGCGACAATAAGAATGAATAAAAGTTGCGCCTAATACCTCACGTGAGCTAAGTTGTGAAGCGACACGCCCGATAACTGGCGCTGCTACCACGCGTGCAGGGTTAAAGTCGTGACATCGGATTTATTGTGTAAACGCCATGCAATGGAGATTTCAAAAACAGATATTATTATAAGCCAGAATAACAGCATGAAAAACACGTTAGATTGTTATGTTGATTTCGTTTATTTTTTTATTAATATTAAGAATAATAAATTTTTTTTTTATAATTTATTTTATTATACATAATATAGTTATTATATTGGAGTGAGAAATTATTTCTTTTAATTCAATAACAATTATTATATCTATTTTAATAGATTGAATATCTTTATTATTTATAATATTTGTTTTTTTAATTTCTTCTGTTGTTATTAATTATAGAAAAAGATATATAATATCAGAATTAAATTTAATTCGATTTATTATTTTAGTTTTATTATTTGTTTTTTCAATACGTAGTCACGTCACGTTTACGTAGTCATTGCAAAGTAATTAATCTTCTAATACGTTCTGCACGACATTATTTCAAAATCATACATTTATTTATTTTATATATATATATTTATTATGGTCATAATGTTAAATTTTATTTATTTTAGTCAAATATGATCGAAAAGGATTGAAATAAATGATTTTGAATTTGAAAATTTTTTATTTGAATTTCAAAGTGGCAGTATATGTTTGGAGCACTGAAGAATATATATGTACTATTTCTAGAGACATGTGTTCCACCTTAACTCTTTCTCACTTTGCCTAGCCCTATCCCATTTCATTTGGGGTCAGTTTTCAGCATAAACTGCGCTCCATTAATAAAACTTATCGGCCTAGTATTAGCTTTTGTACATTTATTGTAGATATAATTTAATATAATACAATTTTATCATTTAATTAAGATTGTATTACTAACACTAGTAATAAGTTATTATACTACTAACAAATTGGACCTTAGTTATCTTAAATAAAAGTTTTTTTTTATAATTATTATTCTTTAAACTATTAACGACATAAAACACAAAAGGACACACACAAAACGAACTCTGTCCTTAAAGCACCGAAGTGAATTAATTCAGAAACATAGCGCAACCTCGCGCGCCTAGTGGCCACAGTTGCTGATAGATTCTAATTAATATAACATAGTACACGGGAGTTATTCCTTAAGTTTAGAAGTGGATCACACCGCGTGCGTAATTAGAATTAATGCTGGCAACACTGTGGCGGCAGGTACCACGAAGATCGTTGGCAAGCCTCCTCAGCCGTCGTGTACCTATTAACTTGGGACGTTACGTTTGTTTGCGACACGACCTAGTCGGATAGCTTCGTGTGGCGATACCTAGGAGAAAAATATTAAAATAAGTTTTGGTCCGTAGAATATAAGAGCGAGAATTCAGGGAAGCAGTCTAAAGTGTTTTTCTGCTCTTATTGTTGAAGAAGCAAAGTTGATTCAACAGACGTTTTAATTCGGTACCTATTTATTTCCCAAGTCGTAAGTTCGATAGTTAAGTTTATCAATGAGAAATCATTATTAAAATTATAACTATCACTTATTTGAATTATAATTAATGACATTATTTATATAATCTTATCAATAAATAGATGAACTGTCTTAGTAATAAAACGAATTTAATATATTTTATAATGTAGTGTGCCTAATTAATATTTACAAAGCAAGACTGTAAATTGTAATATGATTACGATGTGTATGACTAATGAGATGATATTGATGTAATTTCATGATATTATTACCTATATATGTATTAGAAATATTTGCACGACTGTTAAGTCGAATATCATCATCAGCCTGCAGCAGTCCACTGCTGGACATAGGCCTCTCCAACTTCACGCCATTCAGCTTGATTCTCGACAACTCTCATCCAGTTGCTACCAGTAACCCTGCGAAGATCGTCACTCCACCTAGCCTGAGGGCGTCCTACCTTACGTTTTCCGATTACGTTCTCCACTAAAGAACACGCCTACCCCAACGGTCATCGGTTCTACGGCTAATATGGCCGGCCCATTGCCACTTCAGCTTGCTAATTCTGTGAGCTATGTCGACAACTTTGGTTCTCTCCCGGATCACTTCATTCCGGATTCTATTTTTCAGAGATACTCCGAGCATAGCTCGTTCCATAGCTCGCTGAGCGACTTTGAATTGATGGACCAGCCGTACGGTGAGTGTCCACGTTTTGACTCCGTAGGTCATAACAGGTAGGACACACTAGTTGAAGACTTTAGTCTTCAGGCTCAAGTTTAAGGGTTACTATACCGAACAGGCTCATTGAATATCACTTCGCTATAAAATTCATAAGCCAATTTATTCGTGGTCCTTACGTCCGTGGATCACTGTCCGCTCTCAAAGTAATTTATCAAATAAACATGTTTCCAAAGGGATGTGTGTATCCCAAACTGTCACAGAGTAAAAAGGATCTCGGTATACCGACCGAAGTTTATCGTTGAGAGAAACTACAGCTTACGGTAACGTATGCAGAAGACAATAATGATTATGGGGATCTATCCGTAGTTTGTAGCGCCGCTTTTACGGTAATTTTCTTGGAAAAAGTATGGGAAAAGATTAGCGAGAAAGGTCGAGAAAGGGGTAGAATTGGGAGTGCACACGATTATAATAAACTTTGTAGTTTTAGGCCGATAATACAATCATAAATAAAGTGACTTGTGTCGTCTCTCTTTTCATTAGGTTTCCATATTTAGTTTATGAATCTACAAAACATACTTCTGTTAAATGTTTTGGCCTCTGATTGGATGTAAAGTTAACTTAGGCAGTTATTTAAAAATAATTTATGAATACCGTCCTTAGTAAAACTCTAAAATAGTCGTCAACAAACATTTCAAAGAAGTTACAAAAGTAAATGAGCCAAGTAACGTAATTGTTGGCTTAGTGTCAAAACGTGTGAGGATACGAAAACCCGAATGCAAAGGAAGGCATACAAAATTGACAAAAAAAAGTTAACAAGGCTAGCGACCTCGTTTTCAATCCATACCACATTTGGCAGGCGCGACGAGGGAATTTTAAAACAAAGGCCGAATGGAAGTAGGTCGGCAACTTTCTGTTCTACCTTTCTCATAGGCTCGCCAACTTTTACCTAAATGATTCACTGGAAATGAGTGGAATAAATATTGTGTGAACAGGAAGCTTGTGTCGAGTGGGCGTTGTTCACTGCGCTGTGCAGTTTATTTTTAATACATTGTTTTCAACGGTGTGGTTGAAGCGTTGGTAATACCGTTGTACAGCTTTCATTATTTTCCCTGGACACAAAACTTTCTCAATGTTATAAAAATAGCTTGTGGCCAATGATATGGTTGAGAATTATACCGATACACGGACCCATTTAATTTTATTAGTATTAAAAACCAATAGTGCTCTCTTTCATACGAAACATTCAAGAAAATGTTCCGCTCGCTCAACTTGTACGACTGGAGCCGGGAAAGGCAATTTTGTTCTACTTTTAACTAAAATCAATATGCAACAAAATATTGGACATTTACATGCCTTTAACGGAAAACTTAGCACATTTCGGCTCTGCCCTGAATTTTTGGATACTCTAACTGTAAGCCATTTCCGACGGAAAAACGCTCTTAAGACTATTTATTAAGGGTTAGGTTGGATGTATTAGAATTATTTTCCCGAATCATTTGTTGGGGGAGAGAGAAAAATAGCGGTTATTCTTAGTTATTTTTATTTTTCGTTAAACGTAAGCGGTTTGGACGTGATTTATGTCCGTTGCTAATGATCGGGAAATCAAGGGAAATAAAATGGATGAGCTTCGCTACCGCTTAACTTCGTCTCGTTTGTATCTAAGTAACTGTTTGTAGATTTATCAACAGGGTAGCGACAATGAATAGCTGTTTTATAGGCAATAACAATTTTATGGCCCATTGATAAATCGGGTCAGGTCTTTAATTTGATTCTAAGTTTAGATAAAACGAAATAGTTTTTTTTTATAGTCAGTCGAAGATATTTTGGTATTTTGCCACATAATCTTTTATTGTTCTTAAATCTATATACATCTGTTTTCCAGCACAAAATCGTAGGACACTCAATCGTAGGTCACTAAGCTCGTATTTTAAATGTTTTTAATGCTGTTACCGCTGAAAAGCAAAACTATTGTTACCTTTGACTGTTTTTACACCCAAAACTGTATTTTTACATATTAATTTTTTTCTTTTTATAAAATATTCGACTAAACTTATTGTTTGACATTTTCATGTCTGCTTATTCTAGAAATGAGCAGAGACTGTTTACGTTACATAAAAAGTTGGGTTTAAAACCCAAAGTGCCAGCCACCGAAAAAAATGTCGGACAGATCGGAAAAGCCCTTCTTATATTTACGACGTGTAAATATTTAAAATGAAAAAAAATTATAGTATCACCTGGTCTGCAGCTGCATCATACGATATGGTTTATCGTAAATGTTATTAAAATATTTAATAAATACTTAGCTGACAACTTATAAATGACATGTTTCATAAAATAATTACTTCTTTACATGGTATAAAACAAAGTCGCTTTTCGTGTTTGTACGCTTAGATCTTTTAAACTACGCAACGGATGTTAATGCGGTTTTCATCAATAGACAGAGTGATGCAAGAAAAAGGTTTATACAACGAGTATCATAGTTAACGCAAGACCTCATACAACCCAATTAGAGTATTGAGTTAAAAGCATAATACAATGACTAGAACTATATTTTTTAAAGCTTACTGATATTATTAAGAAAAACGTGTCGACCCAAGTATTACTTTATCCATTTAAAATTGAGTCTTTTTCCTTCCAAACTAAGATTGAATTTTCTTTGGCTCAATCAATGGTAGGTATGGCAAAATACATAATTAAAAAAAAATACTTGTATTAAAAGTTACTGAAATCGATTCAGTAGTAAATTAGGAGCAAACTAGTTTCAGGTTTTTTTTTTTTTTGGGTGGGAAATCATCAAATAACTTGGGGGGACTTTTACTGACTAAAACCCACCCGTGTTCCCTCAGTTGCCTGTGTGCTAGGGGTGTGTCTTTAGTATATGTATTTTAATTTTTTGTCACCGCCTTCTAAAATTATAGTTATTTTTCACTTTGTAGTGTTTTTTCGGAATTCGCTTGTTTTAAAACGGTCTTGCGTCCATTCTGTTACACCTTGTATGTATAATAAACGGACCTATACTTGGGCAAAGCCGCTGGTAAAAACTACCAAACCTTGTCAAAAAATTAAAGCATTCTTACTCTCTTCTTCTTTGTTGTGCCCGACAGGACTGCTCCATTGTCGACACAATGATCCTGTCTTATAATCTGCTCTATCTCCACTTAAGTTCACATTGTGGAATGAAAATAAATATTGAGTATTGAGTAAAGTAAATTTTTGGCAATGGCGGCAATACGGGTTCAACCGCATGACCTTCCAATTGTACTGATGCACAAATTGATTTAGGGCTGAGTTTTTAATAGTCAGATAATTTTTATCTGAACAATAAATCTGAGAGTTTGTCATATTTTCTATACCTACTAAAGCTGTCAAACCAACAATATTTATTCCTCAGATGAAAGTTGTCTGACTATTGAAAAAACAGCCCTTAGTAGCACGTATTAAACCAAATATGTCAATTATTTTAATTCCGATGCATCAGAATGTAATTTCGATTTTGGCTCATTTATAATGCGTTAGTTTGTCGAGCGGCGTCATTGATGAAGCCTCCGTGTTAAATATTCAGCGCAGACTATAAACCGAGTGGTGGAAGAGCTTGCAGGTGACAGGTTTTTGTTGGTTTCGGCTAAGAATTAATTGTGATTTTCATTAGTACAGTACAGTTGACAGAAAAGAAACGTTTTTTTGTGCGTCTTCGTGTTTTGAAATTTTTGTTCTTGTTGTTTGTTGTTCGTTGCTTAAGTGTTCTTGAAATACCTACATACCTAGCTGCACAATAACATTTATAACAATGAGAGATTTTGTATGTAATCAGTGAGCCAACTTCGACAAACAAACGGATTGGTGACAGACTCTGGAAAAAGCGCCAATTAATGACTTTTGAATGTATAAAGAACTTTTTTAATTGCAGGCAAAACTACATGTTATTTAAATGAAGGCGTTTGCTAAGAAAATATTCACATACACAAAACTGTTTGAACACAAGATATAAAAAAGGGACGCCGTAAAAAAATCACATCACTACAAATTTCAAAAGAGAAGTCTTAGAAAAATTAAGACGTCTTCCATAGTCGGCTATAAAAAAGTTTTTAATGACCCCGCTTCCGAAAATTTTACAAAAGACACGAAGGAACGCTCAGAACGATTTATTTGATAAAATGTTGTTATAGAAAGTTGAGTGGTATCGATTATTTGTTAGAATTTTGAATGTTAACATGTTTTATGTGGGGTGAACGGGATAGAACTTTTATTTTATTTACTTACACTTATATAGATAACAGTTAATGTTAACGTGCATTTTCACCAATTTGAAAAGAGGAGATGTATTGTTTTTATGAAACTTGCCATTAGTAATGCGGATATATCTCCAACACTAAAATATTTGATAACTATTTACACTTGGTCCTAAATTAAATGAGTAAATAAACTTTTTGTCATTAAGACAAACTGTAATTTCAAATCGGAATACAAAAACAAGGTGTTCTAAACATAATTATTCATTTATTTATTAAAGGCTGATGCCTGCTAGGAGTGCGGGTTGTTTGAAAGAGATACCGTGGCAGCTGGCACAAAGGCAACTGAAGGAACGCGGGTGGGTTTTAGTCAGTAAATGTCTGACACGCCCTCCTGCTCCATCCAGAGCTGGAGAAGTTATTTGATTATTTCCTATCCTAAAAAAAAAGAAACGCCACCCGTTGACGTCAGCCAACAGAACACGTCGCCCTTTTTTCTTAGCTGTTATCAAACAAGTTAAGCCCGGACCTAACAAAGCGGAAAGTAATATTCGCAGCGTGTCCCCGGGGTTTAAAAAATACTTTTGTTCACCTTTGTATAGGGAAAAAGAGTGTATTCAATGTTGCGTGTATTGATAATTTAGTTTAAAGTAGGCTTATACCGTAATGAAAACTTCTTTATTATTTCAATATAAGATAATAATAATATGTACATTTTTGTAGGCGTTATATATATCTGTTCCAAAACCTTAATGCACCGATGTAGCTTGTACCTATGTATTTTTTTTTCAATACAAAGGCCTCCTCTCTGTGAGAGGGAGTCAAAACTCAAACTCAAAGCATTTATTTCAAATAATCCATTTACAGGCACTTTTGAATTGTCAAAAAGTCGACCAGTTGGAAAGTTGAAGCTAGTTACCCATTCCAAAACGTAGATCTCTATGGAGAAGAACGGGCAAGAAACTCCATGGACACTCTTTTTAATCATGTTAGGTATTACAAAAACTTGGGAGCATTATTCTTGTTGCTTCTATATGTGAGAACAATGTAAAAAAAAACAATTCTAAATATAAGATTTAAAATTAGCCATGGAAGTTAGGAGATGACCAGTCTCAACCGACGGCGCCCGTTCACGAACTTGACGCCGTGGGCCGTAATCCACCACGCGAGTTCAGTGCGGGTTGGTAGATATCACATGACTTCGAATTCTCGGTTCTAGGACGTGCCGGCTTCCTCACGATGTTTTTCTTCATCGTTTTGAGAGCAGTGGTGATGAAATAATTTATACTAAGTAAAGCGCCTGTCTGGGTTTGAACCTACGACCTACAAACAGTAAGTCGCGACCGTAACCACTGCGCCACCACTGCTCAATTTTTTTCATTTTTGGAATACTATTACGTAACTATTTTCTTTTAGTATGTACTCCCAATAGTGAGCAAACTATTTGTAAAACATGCTTTCTTGCCATGTTACTGAAAAATGGTACCTTGGTGTGTTCCAAAAACTGAGCTGACGTATACTGTTGTCTAGATACTTTATCACAGTGATGTACTAAGCTTGGAAATCCTATTCTACGAGTACTAATATACAATGTGTAAAAAAGACCCTTTTGTTCCTTCTACCCACGTTTTCAGAATCGGTATACATACGTAATAAAGCAAGTCATATATAAAAACTGTTCAAAAAAAATAATTAAAATAAATATTTAAATATGAATAATTGTATTTTTTTACTGATTTTGCTTAGATCAAAGAAAGACACCGAGCTCGTAGTCTATTGTGCGAAATAAGCATACTTGTAAAATCAGATACTGTAAAAAAATGAATGTGTCGATTTTAATAGTTATTTGATATTGAACTCTCGACTAGCCAAAACGTATTTTTTTTTAATTATAACTTCATCAATTTTGTGCTTGTAGGTAAGTGTATACGTCCTTGGAAGGAACAACAGGGTTTTTGTTACCTATTGTATTATTTTATATGTGAAAATTTGTATGTTTCGATGTTTGAATGTTTGCTACTCAATCATGCAAAAACGGCTGAATGGATTTTGATGAAATTTGGAACACAGACACATAGGATGTTTTTTATCTCGGTAATATGTTCCCGTGGGATAATTCCGACCTGAGCGCGGGTGAAGCGGGAAAAGCTAATATTCCATAATAAAGGTTTAGCGAAAAAATCTACACAAAAAATTCCAACTAAACTCAGAATTTAATTTAGGATCTCTCACTTGCCCGGTTTATTTATAAACGATGGCCAAAAATTTCATAATTATCATCATTTCAGCTGAAAGACGTCCACTGCTGGACATAGGCCTCCCCCAATTTGGGGGGGCTTGCCATAATGGCCACGCTTGGCAGGCGGATTGGCGGTCGCAGTATGGTAGTAAAATACATAGAGAACACTGCTGCCCATTCTCTAGTAAGTCCCTTAGTCGCCTCCTACGACACCCACGGGAAATAAGGAGTGTTGTAAATCTCCAAAACAACGAACGAAAGTATGCTGTAGTAAATTTTTCTTTACATAATATTATGAAGGTCGACTAGTAGAAAATCCCTTTGGCATTAAGTCCGCCTCTGTACATTTCTGTGCGTGAAGTATTAAATAAATAAATAAATATGTTGGCTACTGACCAAGTGATTGAAGGAGCAAGATAATCAACGGTCTTAGTTCAAATTAATGACCATGTTCCCGACACCAGTGGATCACTATTTACCTGACAGCGTGAGTCAAACGATACCCTCGTTTGACACGTGCAGTCGGCATGTGTTTATCAGTCTATGTATGTTTGTTTATTTGTGGCACTCTAGACGACCAAATTTGTGGGCCGATTTTAATGATTCTTATGGTTTCGGTTTGTCTTTCTCTTGCGAGTGTCACTAAAGACATGGCAGTTATCAAAATCCGATAGTGTCAGACGCCATTGTGAAAAAAAATATACTCGAGTAGGTCTTTGGAAATAATTTAGGTTTCAATCAACTAGGTTTCTCTAATCATACTTAATTTTGAACAACTATTTAGGATCTATAACGATTTAATGTTAGTTAGCAACTACCTATTCCAGGTGAAATTTGTAAACCCTTTATGAAACCGGTGATAAAGTTCTTCTTTAATCGTATAATAGGTTTCCTAACGTGATAAATAATTATATTAAAAAAACGTGTAAAATAAAAGAAAAAAATAAAACCCGACTGCGTAAAAAGTGATCTTACGTTAAAAAAGATTAATTCGGAGGCATCTTTTTCGATTTAACCTTAAATACCTGTATTGCCTCCGACTGCATGAGATTGCTACTAACCCTACTCGTTAATTTATTCTCTCTCTTTTATGATCCATTTTTAAATATATTATTAGGTAACAGTTGAGGTAAGCCGGAGGGCAATAAGCTTATTCCCTTATTTACAAGCGTTGCTTAAAGTTAATAGTGATTAGCGTCTGTTTAACCATACATTTTTGACGTTTACATCTCTTAACTTTAAGCAATGTTTATAAATAAGAGGATAATTTTGTACCGCAGCTTGATATAGTTTAATAACTGGCTTTTGCCAGCGACTTATCTCGGAGGACGGTGTATTATATATATGACCTTCCTCTTGAATCACTATGTCTATTGATGTAAACCGAATTAAAATGCGTTGCGTAGTTTAAAGGATCTAAGCGTACAGACACGAAAACCGACTACGTTTTATACCATGTACTTATATTATAAAACCTTAAACTCTGAAGCTGAGGTGGACCATTCCTGATTAGACCTACGTATTCGGTAATAGTACCTACGATTCCCGAATCAATTCACGTAGTTCCCTTTTTATATCACTTTTAAATTGAGTGTACAGGTTTTACTACATGCAATAAAATGTAGAAAGTAACAGTAATAAATTCAATTCGTTTTGACACAGTTGAATGAAATCCCATGCCAGTTTATACGCAATAAACAGTACGCAATAAAAGTGAAAATATAAGTCAATAAATATACATTTTATTACCACCGATTAACGTAATTAAGTAGCCACTTGCCAGGTTTACAATGTTCGTGAGTTATTGATGTCCATAAAAAAATTACTCACGAAATAATATTATGGTGTCAACACTTAATTTTTATCACTTTTCAATATTCTTTTTTTATGTGTCATGTGGACTAGGTACTCTTGTTTCGACGCAGACTACACAAGAATAGGTCATACCTACATGGTTATTAGATTAGCCAGATTGTTAGAAAAATACCAGTAACGTCAATCAAAGGGGCTTTAAAATCATATGTTCATTATACAACCTCTCAAGCACAGTACAGTTGGATCTAATAGTCAACCGGATCATAAATATGTAGTACAATACAATCTCGAGTAGGTACTGTAAAGGTTTGCTGCTTATCGAATGCAACCTTTATGTAAATACAGGTAGATAATGAAATGGCTTTGTCACATTTGAACTGTCAAGAAGATGGATCTAGATTCTATACTTCAGATAGACTAGGATAGGTTTTGTTTCGAAGAAAATTAACTAATTAACAGGCGCGTTGCTGTTGTAATCATAAACGTATAATAAACGGTATAATTCATATTTTTACGAACGCTTATTATTTAATCGTCGACCCCAGGTACCCAAGACCTTCAGATCTTATAGTACAATCATTTAACTGCTCTTGTTCAAAATACTTGCATTAAGATCCGAACGACAGAATATCTATTTTAAATAAAAAAACTAAAACCCAACTACGATAAAAAAGAAACACATAGTTGATTTTAGTTTTGAATTTTGTTTTTATTTCAGTTATTTTGAAGTACCTACCCTCAACGATCCCTATTGAGGGTATGTATCAAATTCCATTTGATGAGCAGCCTCAAAGTCTTGGAACCGGTACCAATAGTACAAGTTTTGCACCGGTACTCAGCAGTTCTAGCCATTGCGGTACCTGGGTACCGGTTCCAGATAAGTACCGGTACTCCAACAACAAGTACTGGTACGAAATTCAGGTACCCGCCGTAAGCAGCTGTGTATGAATGTATGTTCATAGGCTTAATGACGTCACATAAAATCCAACATGGAGGCTTATAGCGCAAATAAAGATAGCATAGCATAATCAGCCAATAATTTTCTACTGCCGGGAAGTGGGAGGACACAGGCCTCCTATCGGTGAGAGATTAGAAAGATAACATTATGGTACAAATACTTGACACATGGTAAGCCGAAGATAACATTCAGGTACAAATACTTGACATATGGTAAGCCGAAGATAACATTCAGGTACAAATACTTGACATATGGTAAGCCAAAGATATCATTCAGGTACAAATACTTGACATATTAATTAGTTTGCGTTAGTGACTTCGTTTGTGGACTTTAGTATAAATACAAATTAAGCTTTTAAAAAGTTCAACCATGAATCAAATTACAAAGTGGGGCAATTATTACACATGGTGAATTACGGGTGTACACATAATATCGAGACACTCGAGAGCAAGGAGTTACGCCTGATGTGTACATTTGTGACGTCACCAGAATTTGTAAAATCATCATCATCATCTGCCCAGCCTTTTCCCAACCATGTTGGGGTCGGCTTCCAGTCTAACTGGTTGCACCTGAATACCAGTATTTTACATGGAGCGACTGCCTATCTGACCTCCACAACCCAGTTACTGGGTAATACGATACCTCTTGGTCAGACTGGTTGTTAGACTTTCGGGCTTCTGGCAAAATGTAACGACTGTCAAAGATCCACAAATGACAGCTGGGACCAATAGCTTAACGTGCTTTCCAAGGCACGGAGGGGTCTTGGTATGTAAAGATGGTGACCCATCCACGGATCAACCGCGGCAAGCGTAGCTTAACCTGGTCGATCGACCCGTGCAGCTAATATTACTTAGCCACAAGCGCCTCTCCCTCCCCCCAAGCAGAATTCGTAAAATATTAGCTATAAATAATGCCCATCAGCTCATTACTCAAAGCTAATATTATCATTGCCTTTGAACTCCTACATTATGATCTACTTAAATTCATTTTCAGTATTAAATCACGTTCATTCGTCGCCTCAAATCTAGATAAAGTTGAAGAGATCACAATGAATTAAGAGAGTGACGTATCTATGAACGTGGCTCCCATCTTTAGTGTCTACAGAGAATTTAACGATTTTCCCAAGAGAATAAATTACGTGACTATTTGATCGTATTTTGATAGCATCTCAATTATGAAGTTCTTAGGTATTTAAAATACATTTGATGACATTGAAATTCTGTGTTTCTTTAGGTGGACATTTTTGGGTCATATACATCTTACGACTCTTTCATATACAACTGGCCCTTAAGAGTGGGCCGAAAGCTAAAAAGCCTAACGTTAATTTTGTAAATAATAAGACTTTGGTATAAAATAAAAATAATAAAAGGAACTACATGATATTTCCAAACGTAGAACAGATTGTAGTATTCCAAATTTTTTATAATAAAATTTTCTCTCGAAGTCACTCAGATAAAATGCCTGACATATTAATTACAATTTTGGGCATTGTAATGATTCAAACAACATTCTTTTGTCTAAAAAATATTTATTTAAATGATACCTGAAATACCTGAATTGTCCTGGACCAATTGACAGGCCCTACGGAACATAACATGTACTAATTGGTACGAGACTAATTATCGTCAGTAATTGGCCCGGGCCTTGCCCGCCGACCGGTATATTTTACATCAAATGTGACCTTCTGATCAAATTATTAGATAGTCATTAATGTTAGGTCCGTAATTTACTCAATGGTTACCTATAAGGTATATTTATTTAGCCGAAATCGCAAGTATGAAATTAGGAAATTGCCCAAGTTGTAAATCATGTAGTAGTACAATCTTGATAGTGAATAATAAGACACTTTTACACAATAGGTACTATTGCTTTTTGACCGTGCGGTTTTTTTTTTTAAACTGTGAAACAAATACTGTTTTTTTAGAAGCCTGCAAATGTTACCACTCATAATTTGAAATATTGAAATAAATTATGTAGGCACAATAGCCACGTATATCAGGTGATCAGTTTGAATGCTTTCATGCCTGGAACTATCTAGTTAAGTAGTTCTCGTTTTGTATATAAAAAAAAACCGAAAATTACTAATTATTCAAAAGCTTCAATGAATTAACTTAAATATGTAAACACCGGTTTCTCTTCAGAAAATATCCACAAAATAAAGGTACTTCCATTACATTCCACAAGTCTTTGACTCCTTTATATTAAAAAGTTCAAAACTGACGTTTATACAAACATACTTCTTTGTACTTCAAGATTTCAATTTCTTCGTGAACTCCACGAGAATATTTAATATTAGGGCAATAAAACATTCCATAAAATTTCACCCAAGTAAGTTCTGAAATGAAAAAGCACTTCATGAAATTTTCCATTTGCTGACTTCTCTCACTTTCACATACCTAGTCTAAAAGATTTTCACTTAAGTATAATTTACAAGGCATCGATATTTTATGAAAATGTAAGGTTATACATTTCGCCTTCACGTAATACGCTTTCTGTTCACTTTAAAAACTAGGCCTCACCTACTCTTTTTTTGACGCAAAAATTGAAATGAAATGGAAAGTAACGATTTGAATACACCGTCCTTCTTCATACACCTTCTTCACTTCTGGTCCTTTCATAATTAATCTAACCCAAACAATATATCTGGTCCAGGCCATGGCCATGTTACGGAGTGGGAGTGCATGGGTAGCCGTCACCTCCTTCTGCGAAGCAGTAATGCTTGCGAAGAGGGACGCGGCGCACGTGAGGGAGAGACAGTATATGCCTGCGGAGGCAGCCCTCACGGCCCTAGCCTCCGCAGGAGACGCCCTGGGCATCGGGAATCCCAGCCACCGTAGGTACGGGCTTGCGGACGGCAAGTTATGGGCAGGTCGCTGTCCGGTAAGGACCAAGCCTGGTTCGACGGCGCGTCGTGTTCCACGCGCGCCTCAAAGAGAGACCCGCAAGGGCCGATGCCTGCCAGGGGTGCGGGTTGTTCGAAAGAGATACCGCGGCCTCTGGCACACAGGCAACTGAGGGAACACCGGTGGATTTCAGTCAGTAAAAGTCTGACAAGCCCACCTATTCCACCCAGAGCGGGTGAATTTATTCGATGATTTCCCACCACAAAATTTTTTTTATCGCAGTTTCACTAACATAGGGGCATATTAAAATATAATATGCATCGTTCGTTCTCTCTGTACTTTAATATTCATCGCTCGCTTAATATACAACTCAATAAAACGTGTTTACGAGCGGCAGGCGATGTATAGCGAAGTGGGCGCCTATGAATTGCTAACGTGCGATCCACTCGCACATTATGTAGGATTTTATTCGACTCAGATATGCAAAGTGTCGAGTTTAGAGTGACTGCAGTTGGTATTAAAATGGAATTATAGCAGTTATATAACTATATACTGCGATCTCTAAACTCCAGCCACATAACTATGTGGCTGGAGTTTAGAGATCGCAGTTTAGAAGTACCATAAATAATACTTGTTGGAAAATACTTGGCACACGGTATCTCATTTAAAATGGTGTTTTTTTTTATTTTGCTGTTCCGAAATACAGTAGAAAAGTGATTACATCTAATTATATTTACACTTGTAGTTTACGAGTAAGTTTTAAGGCCTTTTTCTAAAAATGTCAAAAAATGGCGTCTGTACTCCTCGAGTGGCAATAGCAAAGGTGTACAACGACATTTTGCCATTTCCCACATCCGGGCTGTCACTCAGGTGTTTCTAATGGATGAATCCAATAACAATCAAGTAATCGAAAGCAGAACTTCATGGTCAGCAGTCGCGCTTGCAACCCTTACACCAACGAGGAAAAACACTTAATCATCGTGCGCTAAGCTTGACATAATCAAATAACTTTAATCCGTCCAATCATGTACACTTGGAGACGTTAACAACCTCTGAGCAGCGGTGCACAAAACTGGGCATAAAACGTGGCATAAAATGTTGTGTGTGATGCAAGTTGCGGTCGGGAGAGGTCTTCCATACCATTACACGGAATTGTGGCAAATTGCTTAAAGCGCTGAGCACGTCGGTACAGCTACATACATGTAGGGGAACAAAAGAGTTTGGCATATTGGAAATAAACGTCTTTCCACAACAAGGTAATGATCATTTTCAGTGCGTTTTTTTTTTGTGTTTGGGAAGCCATCAAATAAGTTCTCCCACTCTGGATAGAGCAGGAGGGCGTGTCAGACTTTTACTGACTAAAACCCACCCGTGTTCCTTCAGTTACCTGTGTGCCAGGGGCCACGGTATCTCTTTCGAACAACCCGCACCCAGGGCTGCCTGCTGCGCTGTGCTGCAGGGTACCTAGATCTGACAGACTGGGATTAAAACAGAAAATGTTTCGATTTAAACAAGAATGTAAGATAATAGTTTGATATCAGAAGATTTTGTTAATTGGAAACTCTCAGATCCAACAACCAAATGTGTAAAAATCTATTACACATGCATTTTCATATTAAACTAGCTGACCCGCCAAACGTTGTCCTGTCTTAACTATGAATTTTGAATTCGCAACTTTTTTATTTTTTTCTTTCATAAGAACCTTCTCCTGGCAAAAACAAATACAACAAAAATAGAATTAGTATGATTGATCCAGCCGTTCACGTGTGATGCCATGACCAAGGGAAATAGGGATTCATTTTTATATAGTAGACAGATCTCATATGGCTACTGATACGCTATCTACACATTAAAATATCAAAAATAATCATGCAAAACACTAGCACTATTTATCCAAAATAATGGTCTGCAGCTTCACATAAAATTATCTCATCAGAACAGAACATGCTATTTAAACATTTAAAGCTTTACACTCCCTTAAAAGTACATTAAAGTGTTCCCAGACAGTTCGCAGCTCGTAAATCAATTAAGCTGGACGATTAGCTCGTTGTATTAGCTACATGTGTAGGAAGGAGGGTAATCCACTATTTAACAACGACTAACTTGAATTGGGACAGAATGGAGTTCGTACCAGTTTGAGTGCAGCGTGATTGCCTTACGCTGGCAATATAAATAGAGGCGAGGCAATATTGCCCGGATAACTTTATGTCTTAGCTTTTGGTTTAAGGCTGATTATTCAAGTCAGGTAACTTTTAACTGAGGAAAATATGTCAAATTGTCAGATTTAATCTTCCGATAAAAGTTATCTGACTAATAAAGAATCAGGCCTTAGTGGCTAAACGATATTGTATGATTTTTATGATTATTCAGGTTTCAGACAGCCCATTTATTAGGTTTGATATTTTATTGGGTTTTTCCGTCAGAAATTTCAGTGTGAAAAGTGCAAAGTGCTCGGTTAGTGGCAATAGCCAAATAAATAGGGAATTGGAAAAAACAGACGTGATTTTATATTATTTAGTTTGACCACCCACGCTCATGAAGATTGGAGACCCTACACATGAATTTGTGGACGATTATGTTTACCTAGGACAAACTAACTGTCCAGTTAAGGAGGTCCATTGTCGAATTCAACTCAGCTGGGCAGTTCATATACCACAGTGTCTCAAGACAAAAATGTCTTCAAGTTCTAGAGGGGCGATCGCATACCGGAAGACGTAGCGTTGTAACGTCTTACAACGCTCTGGGACGTCTCCCACGAGGTGGACTGATGAACTGGTGAAGACCGCAGGATCTTGCTGGATGCGAGAAGTACAGAACCAGTCAAAGTGGCGATGCTTAAGTGAGGCCTATATCCAGCAATGGACGTCTTTCGGATGATATAATGATGATGATGATCATATCAGCCGAAAGACGTCCACTGCTGGACATAAGCCTCCCCCAAAGGGGGGGATTTGCCATAATCATCACACTTGGCAGGCGGGTTGGCGTTCGCAGTATGGTGGTCAAATGCATACTGAACGCTGCTGCCCATTCTCTAGTAAGTCCCTTAGTCGCCTTCTACGACACCCAAGGGGAGAAATGGGATGGTACTATTCTTTTACGGCACCACACGGAACGGCTGAAATGAAAACTAAATGATCATCAGATCATTTAGTTTGAATCGATAGTTAAATTGAACATCGATCTAATTGATTGGCGTTTAAATTCAACGTATTAACGCGGCTATATTGTATTAGAATACATTGTAGCAACAATAGCTTGATCATTCAAATGTCCTTCTGAAATCGAGTTACACTTACCAAAAATCAGTTATCACACATTCATGATTACAGAAATAAAATTATTCTAACGGGAACTAGTTTTAAATTAGCAATTAAGTACCTACTAAAATAGGAACTCTGCACAAAACCAAAACTTCACGTTGCAGACGAGAAGTTAATTACCGTCTTTCATTCAGTATTTATGTAATTTTCAATAGCCTCGCCTACTTAAGAAGTAGGTTCTACGCTAAGGCCGGCTACAAGCTAAAGACCAAGCCACATCCACTGTTAACTTTACATTTTGATTGTGAAATTTGTATAACCAGTTTTAATCCACAGCTGCGCCAGTGCGAAAGTCGAAAACTACTCTACCTACGAAAAATACTCGGATGGACGAGTATGAAATTTGGCACAGTTTAAGTTTATACAAGGTGTAACTTAAATAACGCACAACCTCTTAAGGGGTTATTGTACTCAACATTATCAGTAACTTTTACTATGGGACCAAATCTTAAATCGCGAAAAAAAATCAGGTGTTCCCTACATTTTGACGAGTTATGCGAATACAATTGTAGGGAACAGCTGATTTTTTTTTCGCGATTTCAGGTTTGGTCCCATAGTAAAAGTTACTGATAATGATGAGTACAATAACCCCTTAAGAGGTTGTGCGTTATTTAAGTTACACCTTGTATAGAAAAGGAGTTCAGAAAGCTAAAATTTGAATATAATAAAACATTATTTTAAATTTAAGTTAATTATGGTCGAATTTCGACCACTGGGCTACCACTATTATTAATTAACGAAAGCTTGTGCGTGCGAACAAAATAAAAATGATGCAAAGTGATGCCTAGATGCCTTTAGACAAATTAATCTTGAAATAAGATACCGATAGATAAAATATAAAACAAAAGTGCACCACCACAAGTAGGTAGGTAAGTAATATTCATTATTCCAATATATTTTTTTAGGATTAACAATGAGAATCCTTAGGCAAATCACGTTTTTGTACCGTATTGGTAGGTGGTGTACTTTGCCCAAAAAGGCTCAAGTTGCACCTTGTTGCAACTATGTAACAGTGTACTTATAAGCATTAGCATAATCAGCCTTTAACGTTTCCACTGCTGTGTGAGGGAGTGGGCCATATTCTACCACGCGGGCCCAGTGCGGATTGGCGGATATCACATGTCATCGAATTTTTGGCTCTAGGACATGCCGGTTTCCTCACGATGTTTTCCTTCACCGTTTTGAGAGCAGTGGTGATGAAATTAATTCACATAAAGTAAAGCGCCTGCCTGGGTGTCGACCCCGCTACCTACAATTCGTAAGTTACGCCAGTGATTACCACTGGACCACTACTGCTCTGCTCCATGTGCTACTAATTAAACTAGATTAGTGTACCTATGATACAGTTTAATTAGTAGTACGTGGACTTCTGTAGTCTCCGCTGACCCCACGAGAAAAAGTGTAGTATATTTATCAATGCACATGCCGTGTATTCAGCCTATGACGTTCCCACTGCTGGAACACAGGCCGGGCACATGCCGTGTGTCTGAGTGTGTGATTTTCCATGGGCAAAAATTACAACATCCATACAAATTTTCATCGGCTATCCATAATTAGTGGATGAATATTCAAGAACCCTTTAGTGCACACTTTCGGTATAATACGAAACTTTTGTGCATAATTTGATATACCTACAACAGATATTGAGCAGCGATTAGTCGCACCTACGCAGCGCACCTAACAAGCCGGATATTGTCGGCACAACGCCCGCAGTAATTAACCTCTGTGTTTGTCTTGAACGTTGACTGCTCGCCAAGTAACCGGTTTACTTTTATACTAACCGGTTTATCCTCACACCTCATATAGCCGGTGAATGATTAATCCCGACGGGCTTGGAACTAAAGTTATCGGATCTAGAACAGACATAAAAAGCTATATATTCGCAAATACCGGAGCGGCCAGATTTTACGGGATATATTGGATGAATCTGTATGAATCTGTATGAATCTGTTGGAGATATAGACTTTTACGAGTATTTTCAACGGGTATGAAGTGACTGACATCGATTTGATTATTTAATTTTGACTTATTTGCCAGTCAAAATGCAAAAAACTTTTTTTCTCTTCACTATGAGGAAAAAGGTTTTCACAAGAATTTTAGTAGATAAGTATAGATTGTATTTATTCGCAGCAGTGATGGAAAGTATTATTTAATAAACTGTGGTAGCGTTACATATTAATATCATAATTTGGTTACGCTTATTTGAGCAATTAATTCGTCGCTATGGTTATGACCACGCGGGCATTAAATGAAATTAGTTCACGCCACGTGTCACGTAATGGGCTAATGTTGCACTAAAGTTACAAACGTGCACACCAGCGTTTAATGTACAGACGCCACATCAAGCTACCTCAAACTGTCAAATTTTTCCAATTGAAAATGAACCTTATCCTATTGTGATAAACTTGAAAATCTATCAAATAAATTTGACAGATTGGGGTAGTTTGATGTGCTGGCGTCTGTACAAGAAGGAATAATTTTTAATATTTACTGTGAATTAACTTGTATGATATTTCAGGATTTATACGAGTGTCGACGTGGTTTTTACGAGTGCTTATAAGTTACAAGTTAGTTATTTGTTTCCAGTGTCGACGACAGTATCACAAGTGTCAAGGACAGTGTCATAACTGTCACGAGTGTCGACAACAGTGTCAATTACTGTTAAGGACAGTGTCACGACAGTCACGAGTGTCGACGAGAGTGTCAACGAGCGTCAAGGACATTGTCATAACTGTCACGAGTGTCGACGACAGTGTCAACAAGTGTCAAGGACAGTGCCATGACTGACACGAGTGTCGTTGAGAGTGACACTAACTTCCCCCAAATTTACGCCTTATTCTATTCATACATAACATTAAGTAATTTATTTTCGGTTCCTATCATAAACACCGTGCCACTATTGGCTGGAAACCACTCAATGAACAAAATTAACTACCCATTTGGCAAAAACTAAGCCTGGTTCTTGCCAGTAATTATTTTTTGTTCATTGAACCATTAATTAAGAGGGAGAATTAAGCAAAATTGCATACACTCAATTTGATTTTTCATGTAATTGATAAGGCCAAGGTATAAAATAAAAATTAAGTAATAACATCATCATCATCATCATTTCAGCCGAAAGACGTCCACTGCTGGACATAGGCGTCCCCCAAGCTCCGCCACTTTGACCGGTTCTGTGCTTCCCGCATCCAGCGGACTCCTGCGGCCCTCACAAGGTCATCGATCCACCTTGTGGAAGGCCTTCCAACTTTACGTCTTCGGGTGCGCGGTCGCCACTCCAGAACTTTTCGGCTCCATCGGCCATCTGTTCTGCGAGCAATGTGCCCTGCCCACTGCCACTTAAGTCAGTAATAACTTGATATTTTAAAATTTAGCATGGAGCAGAAACACAAAATAATATAATTTTCACAAAGTCTTGTTACCTCGCATTTTCACCTATTTTCGATTTCTACTTAATATTCTAGTAACAGGATAAAAAAAATATGATTATTTATTATTTTACCTTTTATCAACACGGCGAAAAAGTTTGGGCAGCCATTTTTTTTATAACTTTAATTTTTGGTCTTATTGCGACTACAAGTTTGTAGCACTTGTTGTTTAATGAGAAGGGTAGGCAAGGAGGGGTGGTTGAAATTTGATTTTTTTTGTGGGGTTATACGCCCTCTTAACTTAACGTTTCCGAAATTCGAACAATTATTATCAAATTGTATTGTACATGTTAATAATGACATTACTTACGGCTATCGGAAATTTTTGTGAAATGATTTTTGTCATTCATGGCATAAAACGTGTTTGATCAATTGATTATTTTTGTTTTATTTGGCAAACAAATTAGTGACCCATCTGACATAAATTAAGTTGAAAGACAAACTTTCGTATTTATAATATTTTCAAGATAGTAAATAATTATGGATATTCCATAATATTGTGTCACATAACAGTTTCCAAGTACTATATTTGCAAAACAAGGCAGTAAGTTTAAGGCGTGTTACTAACGGGCTAAGTTCACAAAAGAGGCTTAAGTGTTAACAACTTGCAGCGACTTGCAGCTTAGCGAGGAATTTGTGAGCGAAACACTTCTGAGGAGGGAAACATGGCGTTTGTTTTCTTACCAAAAACGCTCGTAGGTGTAGTTTTGAGTAAACAATTCTCTTACCGACTCGTTACTAAATTTTTATCGAAGCTTGAACCTTCGATACCATTTTCGTGGCGTTAGGACCCTGTTCGTTCGTCGATAACACATTATCGACGAACGAGCAGTGGGCCAATTCTCGTAATTTTAAGAACGTTCACAGTCTGATCGCAGTCTCAATCTGTCAAAAATACCTCGAGTCTCCATACATTTTTAACAAGTTTTTGACATTTGATTGTCACCGAGATGAGACTGCGACTAAATTTTGAACGTTTTTAATTACGAGAATAGGCCTTCTGGTCTTAACGCAAAATATTCAACATAGACTCAGTTGTAAAATCAGTTTTTGTACACATTTAGAACGTTAACTGTATCGATACTTTACCTTAGACTAAAGTCAAACTTAGGTTTGTAATAAAACCTTTTGAGGTTTGCAGATGTACAATTATAACCCTAAAATTGTGTTAACTGTAATTAATTGAAGGGTATTAGATAGAAATAGATGTCATCTGGTGCTAGACAAAAGCAGAAATATCTGTAATACTGTTCAATCCTGCTCTTCAAATGATTCCTTTTATTGGCTACGATAACTAATGTTACTGGGTTTTTTTATCAGCAACTTCTAAGTAGCAGTAAAATTTGTGTCTGTATGGAAATAAGCTCGCCCTATGACATTGGACTTAAACATAACTGGCGAAATGTGAGCAATACTATAGATGTACCTCTGTCAAACCTTTCGGGAATTAGAGGTGTGATGTTATGTTATGATAAGTTACTTTACACTAGCTTTTGCTCGTCAAAAAATATCCCACGGAAATGTACGGTCCCCAAAAGAGTAAGTTCGTCGTATATAGAAAAAAGAAAGAAAATATAATAATATAATAAATCATTTATTTTCAAGTTACATAGATTCATAGTAATAGGACAAGAACACACGGTCACATTAACATTAATCAAAATTACAGAGAATTAAATTGGATAAATAAAAAAATAAACAAATAAGAATAAAATAAGCATTACAAATTAAAATTGCTCATTTCAAACTACGCTACGCGTGCTACTTGTCGCATCGAACAGTGAGTCACGATAGCACAATCGAGCCTTTCCGCGAGCGCGGCCAGCATGCTGTTGGGGCTCCCCCGCACGCGTCGCACCAGCGAGGTGCTACGCTTGCGCATTGTTGCGCAGAAACAATCTACGCGGGCTTCTGCAAACATCGTTGATGCGCTACAACAGCGGGGGAGCCCCATCATCATCAAAAGAAAGAAAGAAAAGGTATTTATTGTGACTCGCACAGGAAGATCACATACTGAAATAAACACACAATGGTACAAAAATTATCAAAAAACAAATTTCTCGGAAGCGAAAAAAATAAAATAAAACAGAAAGTCCTGCACGAGGCCAAAAGCCCCTTGCTCAGCATGATGCTGCGACATTTAAAAAGTGTCGCAGCGCTGGTATTCTGGTAGGGCCCGAGCGATGTGATGTCACGGGAAGTTACAGTATGTAATAGTATGTATAAATAATCAGTATAAAATATAGATATAATGTAATATGTTAGCGAATAAAACAAAAATACCGTCAGCGCCAAACGTGACCTCCTTATTTGTCAATGCAATATAGTTGAAGTTTAGTAAAAAATAGATGGATGTTTTCTAATAAAATAAAATAAAGTTAGAAGAAAATAAACAGTTCATATATCAAATTAAATTTTGTCCGAAAACATCTATCGGTTTCGCCCAATTCTCAACTATATCCGACGACCCTGGTTAATTATCTGTTTTGCTGACTGTAGTAACGGGATAAAAAGCTCATTTAATTTCATTAATTTTGGCGGAGTATTTTAAACAAAGTATTTCGTTTTAAATATTTTGTTTTATTTTATTTTGTTTTATGTTATTTTTCCGTTGTTTTTCCTTTTGTTTGTTAAGATAGTCATAGATAAGGTTTTTCTTTTTTCTTTCGCTACTTCTAGCTAGCCCAGCTCTATCAATGCCGTGAAACTCTGTTATTGGCTTAAGAAATATTTGTTTTTCATAACTCATGTGAATTAATTATAAGCTGTTGAGTTTCCTAATAAATAAATAAATTAATTAAACATTTCGTTTCTACATATTGGAAACTCAATCTTCCACAATGAGTTTCTGTATTGCACTTTCTGAGCTACGTGTTTAGTGTTACAGGTACTCATGGTATATTTCATCTAACTGGGAGTAAATAAGAGTAAACATTTGGTGCTTACCCTTATTTGGCTTGAAGGGTACTCCATCAAGTCAAGTGTGTTGTAAGACGATGTTGTTTCGCAACAGAAAATTCTTTCAGTGCCACTATTTAGTGATACTGTGCTTATAGTGCGGTTATGTTCGTAGATTATTACTTCATAAGCTTGGTTATTTATTAACAGTGTATTAGAAATATTAAGAACTTATGATTTATAATTTTAACCAACCATTGCTGTCAAAACGGTGAGGGAAAACATTGTGAGGAAACCGACATGTCCTAACCAAACATTCGGAGACATGTGACATCGACCAATTCGTACTAGGCTCGCGTGGTGGATTACGGCCCACTCCTTCTCACAGAGAGGAGACCGGTATCCCAGCAGTGGGAAAATTATAGGCTTGTACTATGTGTAATCTATTTGACGCGTAAAAAACTCTTCGTGTAACATAATAAGTCAAAGATTGAACCTTTTTCTTCAGTGATACCTTCCGCCAATTATCACGCAACTCCACAGTATTTTCAATAAATTTTATTGACGTTTAATTTGATGACGGCACGGTTGGCGCAGTGGTTCAGTGATTGACTGCTGCGCTGCGTGTCGCGGGTTCGATTCCCGCACGGAACAAATATTTGTATGATCTGCAAGTAGTTGTTCTGGGTCTGGCTGTTTGTGTATGTGAGTTTAAATGTTTGTAAACGCACCCACGATACAGGAGAAATTCCTAGTGTGGGGCAACGTTTTTTTAAAAAAAAAAAAAAAAAAAAAGAAAAAAAAAAAAAAAAAAAAAAAATTTGAACATTCCTAATAAACAAGACCATTAGACCATGACGGAATTGTCTAGTGTTGCGATTACTGAAATGTAATGAAATTTCACTAACACTGCCTCGCTGGTGACCGCAGACCTATAACGATGTAACTGTAGCTTTCGTCACGGGATTATTATACGTATTGCTGGGAGAGAAAAGGTGTTTACTGTATGTGGACAAGTTTTAATTAAATTATGTCATGTTGTGTACAAAGCGAAAATTGTAGTAACATTAACAGATCATCTGCTGCGAGTGACTCCAACTGAGTGCGCGCCTGTATGGAAAAATTAAAATGTTAGAATCTGTTAAGATTAGGCGCCGTTTATATTAATAAATTAATTGAAACTCTATGCTTAATAGTTGTAATTATCAAATGAATGTTTAGATAGTGTGAATGCATTGCAGTGTATTATAGAGCTTTGGAAGAAGATCTAAAATCCAAAACAATCACTGAACATTTTGCACTAGCCACTAGAGAAACAAAAATTAAAACCTTTAAACCGTTTCTCAAAGACATAAAACAGTACTAACTCTTTAATCCTCATCTAACTTTAAACAATTTCCAACTAACTCTTTAATAAATAAATACAGTAAGCGCCTAAATCCATGGTAAGGTCGCACCAGTGCCACACATCAACCTGACTTACGACCAATATAGTAAAGAAGTTTGTCGCAGATACGTTGGACGGCGGCCAGAGCTGGCGTGAAGCAGCGTATAACTCATTAAGTATTGCGGTTTTAAAATGTTTGTGTAAACCGTGGCCGTTTATTTTGGTGGTATCTGATTCAGGGATTTGCTGGTTTTAGTTTAGATATTTCGTGTGAAATGTTTAGAGTATTTTTAGATCTCGATAACCCAGTAGGCCACTCGATAAACTATATATTTGTAACACTGTGTTTAGACATTGACCATTGAACTTTTTAGCTCATACCGTAGCATTATTTTATGCTACTGCTACCACACGGTAGCAGTGCTAATTGAAAGACGCGCACGTGAAGGATGCGCAATACGATCACTAGTTGAGGTGGGTACTTTAATACAACAATGAAATGATCTCGTTGTGGGTAATAGATTAATGCTTTCGCGGTCTAAGGTCTAGTTTAGTTTAGTTCCGAGTTTGCGGATATTTTATAAGAAAGAAAGAAAGAAAAGAAAGAAAAATTGTTTATTCTGCACAAACAAAACGCACATTATAAAAATAAAATAAAAAATTAAACATAAAATGCACCCAATACAAAAGCCAAAAGCCCCGTATTCACGTAGAAAAAGTTTACAATTTTGTCCATTACTTGTTGATGTCAGGGCTAGTGACCAAAGACAATAAATAGACGTTACGATTACGAAACTGGCAAATTACGTAATCAATCAAAACAAAATAACAAATGCCGATTTCAGAATTTGCAGAGTGCATTATTGAATACTGTTGCAAACAAACATACCACAATAATAAGAACAATAAGCCGTGCCTCGTATCTGTGCAAGAACAAGTCTTTGCTCAGCAAAATGCTGTGACTTCGGAAAACCTATCGTCAACAGCGCTGGTTTTCAGCAAATACCATAAAAGTGACGCATGACGCCCCCCTGTGAGCTAATATCTCGGGTAAGTCTAATTTTCCACGCAAATATATGTGATTCCAGTTGAAGATAGTATGTATATATAAATATATCTGTATATATATGAAGTTCAATAAAAAAAAAACAATAAATACTTAAACTAAGACCTTATTACATTGATAATAAAAATGGTATGTAATAACTATTTTATAGACGGTGTGTACCATGGGAATTGCGATAGTATGGCGGCCATTTGTATTGCGGCAAATTAGCCAATTGGTACAGCTTGATAAGTGTTAATAATTATGGTTGATTTTTATTTTAGTGGGCCTAATGGATCATAGATCTTTCGATGTACAAAGGAGCAAGATCCACCGAAATATCTAAGAAGTGCAAAACCAAACCAGGGACTACCATTCCTTCAGTGATATTTGACACAGACTGGACTTAGCCAGGGAAAAACAGACAGAGGCCACTCGCACTGTTGGAAACCATATCCATTGCCCGTAGGCCATGACCCTCAAGGTAAGTACAAACAGCAGGTATTGTTACTAGATTGTTATAACACGAAAATAACTACATCAGATGCTACATATTATTCTGTTTGGAAAATTACCCTCATTACTTACATCTCTCGGTCCATTGGTCGTCAAGCGTATAAAGTTGTTTGGCACTCGAGTGTACTTGAGTTTGGCAGCCATGTCACAAGACAGGGAATGTTATTGAAAGCCAATATTATTATAATGGAATCGGTTTAATGAGGTTATCACCTCATTAAACGCCACACATAATCTGGTACGACGGTATAATATATAGGCGAAGCAATGTGCTAAGACGTAGCAAAACAGCGTATATTTTGTTGAATTTGCAAAATGTCGTCATTATAATATTCCATTTGTTTCATACTAAGTTGTAGGTGGCAGAAAATTCGTTAATTCAGTCTAGACTTTTGTGAAGTACTTTGTACAGTTTTTGTTCTAAAGCTTAGTCTGCAAAGAAGTGGATCTCTGTCAATCTGTTGAGGTTGCGTTAATTAATCCACTTTATAAGTTTTTACATGATAGGCATGAAAAATGTGCCTGGGAATGTTTGACTAAGGTCATAATAACTTATTAGTGATATAACGTTGTAAGTGAATTAAGTTGAAAGTTTATTTTATAAAATAATTATAAGCATATAAACGAAGCTGATCTAAAAGGGTCGAGTATAGTACCTACTAGCTGTGCTCCACGGTTTCACCCAGTTAAGTTCGATCCCGTAGAAATATCGGGATAAGTATTCTATATCCCAATCCAGGTCATGGTCTACCCGTGTGTTAATTTCATACAAATTCGTTCAGCCGTTTCAACAAACATACAAATAATCAAATCATTTTTCTTTATAATATTAGTTTAGAAAATTTAATGGAAAAACTACATCTGATGTATCCTGTTAAGTACAGATTTTAGTTTATCCAAGGAAGACACTGAGGGCTAAATTATTTCGAACTATATTTTTCCAGCGGCTTCCCCTGCGTGGAGGTTGAAAATCATCCCATGGAAACGTTCTATCGGGATGAAAAGTATCCTCTATATTAATCCAGGTTATAATCTATCAGTGTACCAAATTTCATCCAAATCCGTTCAACGGTTGTTGCGTGAATGAGTAAAAACATCTAAACGTACAAACTTTCACATGTATAATATTAAGTAGAATCAATGGTCTCTTAAAAGTCGAATTGTTGGCAGTTAAGTTCATCTGCGCCACTAAACCTATTTCCACTAACTGTTAATGATAACAGCGCTCATTGTGTTAAGATTTCATTGTACACTTAGTAGTCATTATGACTATTACAATGACATATAACCATCAGATTGTGTGCTTACGTGCTTACAATGTAAAGGAAAATGATAATTACCTTATCGTTAGACTTTACGCTCATTTAAGATAGCGTGTGTTTTAGGTACATTTCTGTTTGTAAGCAGTTTGAAACTTCCTAATTGCTTACCCTTTCGTGTAGATATTAATATGCATATGGATGGAAAATAACGGTAGAACAATTCACAACTTAAACTGATTTATTATTTAAGCATATGTCCATCTCTAAATAGTATAAAGTCGCTGTTTTCGACTGACTGTTTATCCGCTTATTTCTTCTAAACCACGCAGCGGATTTTGTTACAGGTTTCGAGAATTTCACCTGGAAGGTTTTTTTGCACTTATAAGGCATACTTATTTTAGTAGAGAAAAGCCAATTTCAAAGATTTGTAATGACGACGTATAATCATATTTTAGGACGCTTACATTACTAATGCTAGTTAAATCTTAAGTGTTATGTGTAAATGTGAATTGTATATCTTAAAAAGGTCTAAATAAAACTCCACGGTGGTAAAGATAACCCAAAGTAATCATTTTCGTCTTTTACAAATTCCTAATAAATCATGAGCCCTTTACGAAGCTACATAATACAAAACAATATTAATCCTTATCCAATGAAATACATTACATGCGTTGTGAATTTAAAGTTAATTTTAATTAGCCTTTACAGTTAATAATTAAAATGAATATCTTAGAAGGTATCACAGATTTAAAATTATTATTAATCGCTCGCAAAACGGGCAGCGAAACAGTCAAACGGGCGGTCGGTCAGCAAGTCCCGTTTCCGTCCACGCCGCTTGGAGGCATCCATCCGACATCCGTTACATACACTGTACATCTGTGCGAAACCGGGATAGGCCGCTAGTAAATCAATAAGTAAAAATCACATCCGACTTTTCATATCATTATTATTATCCTAAAAACAAAAAAAAAAATCTTTGATTATTCTAAAACCAAAAAAACATAAAACCTAAATTTCTGAAGGCCAATTCTCGTAATTAAAAACGTTCACAATCTAGTCACAGTCTCATCTCAGCGACAATCAAATGTCAAAAACTTGTCAAAAATGTATGGAAACTAGAGGTATATTTGACAGATTGAGACTGAGATCAGACTGTGAACGTTCTTAAAATTACGAGGATTGCCGCTCAGGGCACTCATGTTTGGATACTTAATCAAGAAAAAGTAAAACTTCTTACTCGCTGATGTGCCGATACATGCTTCTTACAACCAGATACGATCAACTATTCTCTCAGTCTATCCTACAGTAGATAATGGAATCTTTGTCTAGGGTGGTTCTGGTAAAACTGCATTTATCGAAGTCTAAAGATCACAAAAAACCGTCTTTAAAGAAATGCTCAAGAAGTATTTCTTTCCCTACCAACCAACTCTACAGTGACTTCTCGGTCTTCCATGTTCGATGCTTTTTATTCTCTAACACTTCACGTTCATAAGAAAATTTAAGACAGAAAACCTAGAAATAATACCAAAGCGCACAATCAGGATCATTCTCCAAGTAAACTCCCTTAAAGCTAGATGTTTCAAGGACTACTTATTTCCACGTATTTGCAAGAAAGCCATAAAGTGCTGCAAGACAAAAGACTCCACCCAATAGTTTAAGTCTCACAGTTTCGTATAGCAAACTCTATAAACTTTTTGGTATATAGTTGTGCCGTTAGCGGTGCATTCGTGTCTGCTCCAAGAGGGTTTACGTGTCACGTGGACGTCAGCTGATTCAGTGACAATGCGAACTAGTTCAGGCCGGGCCTCAGATCTCGAAACTTTATTTTATCTGCTAGGGTGGATGGCAAAGTAGAATTTTGAAAAAAGTGTAAAATTATTGTATTTGGAGAAGAAGTAACAAAACGTATGTAACAAATATGGATTTTGAAATATTTTTTCACAACGCTTGAAAATAGAATCACATAAATTGTGATAAGTAGGTATGATGACAATAAATACACTGCCCATACTGTATAAAATTGTATCCACTACGCGTAGCGAGTTCAATATCTGCTACGCCGTAGCTGTTGTAGCGGTGCTATGGGCTACGGCGTAGCAACCGGAGAAAGGAATCTGTAATCAAATACATACTCAAATTCTATTAAAATTATGTGTTCCAACATATAATTGCATGTACATAATCAATCCTCTAACCGATGTTAATTCTAAACGTAAAGTAACTCGACTATTTAGCTTCGTTGCGAACTATGTACCATCGCGGACATTGGCGGTAGACCACATTGAGGCGGTGATAAGTGCTCCACCGCTATTGTCCGCTTTTGTAAGTATGCTTAGATACGAAGCTTTACCGAAAAAGTAGCGGAGTAGAAGTAAACGTTTGCAGCACTTTGTACAAGCTCTACGGAAAGAAAGTAGTTACAAGTGAAATGAGAACTTGGTGAACATCCAGTATACCATTTAGTTTATGGAACTTAATGAAAATTTTGTTTAATGTTTAACTAAAAATAGCCGCCACTCTCCATGATGTGTTGAATGAATCAGTATAACTCAATAAATGGGTAAAACTATTTCCTATACAGCATGTTAGGTTAAACGAGCGACATACTTAAAGGGGGTGTGGTATTCATGAAAATATAGAACTTTTAATAAATGGAGTCGACACCAAAATATAAATAAAATTATCTGCTGTTCCCTACATTTTGTCCAGTTATGTAAACATAAATGTATAGAGCGGCTGGTTTTATATTCGCAATTTCAGTGGTGGCCCCATAGTAAAAGTTTTTAATTTTCATGAGTACTACACTCCCCTAAAGTATGGCCCTCGTTTAGCATAACCCACTGTATTCAATTAATTACAAATTAGGTACATAAATATTTTGACAATTCTAATCATTTTAAAGACAGCCACATTTTCTTTATTTCACCTTAAACTTCAAAAAAGAAAAGCAGTTTTAAGGAAAAAACCGCAATGGTTAAAGTACGTCGTAATAGTGAAAATGAACCGCAAACTCGAGCGACACCGGCTCGTGGCCACAGAACAAAGGTAGGCGAGGTTACAAGAATGCAACGTCAGCTGGTTCACTTAGTGCTGAGCTCAGTGGAACCGATGCGATTAGGAATGGGTGGCAACTTCGTGGATGTAATGCTCTTGAGAAATTGACGATCGGTTAGAGGAAACGTGAATGTGAGCACTGCTGTAATTAGATTCTATATCGATACATTGGTTCGGATATTGTGGGGTCATGTTATGTTTTTATTTTTTTGGTTGGGAAATCATCAAATAACTTCTCCCGCTCTGGGTGGAGCGGGAGGGCGTATCAGACTTTTACTGACTAAAACCCACCCGTGTTCCCTCAGTTGCCTCGGGGCCAGGGGCCGTGGTATCTCTTTCGAGCAACCCGCACCCCTGGCAGGCATCGCCCTTGCGGACTCCACCAGTTGGTGCTGACATCTCTTTGAGGCGCGCATGGAACACAACGCGCCGTCGACCCGGGCTTGGTCCTTACCGGACACCGAGCTACCCATTACTTGCCGTCCGCAAGCCGTTCGTAGAACGTATCTAGCTGGTAAATTCTGGGTGAAATACAAATCTCTGACTAATAATCCTAACATTTTAGCACTGAACGAACAAAGTTCCCTTGTAGATCAAAGATACTGGAGGCGAGAAAAGATTCCTACACTTATAACGACTCACAATACGTTTGGACATTGTTATTCATTCTACTGATTTGTTTAACTATTGGATGACTTACTAAAATATCATAGATATACTAAATCCATGACTAAAAATCATCACCTGTTCAAAATAATTTTGTGATACTACAACTACTAAAATTTTTTACTATACTAAAATTTCTTGAACGTCAATTTAAAGGATACGTTAAAAATTTACCAACTGGTCTAAATAGGGCAATAATTTCATAGAAGTAGCTTTTTTGACCCACAATCTGATATCTCGTGTCTCATATATTTAGAACTTTTAGCAATTAGTGAAGCATTGGCATACATAGGATGTATTGAACATTCCAATTTTGTCGTTTTAACAGACTCTAAAGCGCAATACACACATAGAGCGGGCGCAGGTTGGGCGAGGGTCAGGACGGGAATACGGTGGGTATAATTCCTTGTATTTAAATGAAAGACACTGAAAGCATGTGCGGGTCCGTTGCCCGTCGCGCACCACTACAAACAGCGCACGGGTAAGCGGGTTGGGAGCAGGCATAACGTCGTTCTATTCTTCGTAATACACGTATTTTCCGAAAGGCAGATGTTCGAAAAACCAAAATTATATTTATTTTTTAAAATTATCTCAATTGGCGTAAATTGAACTCAAAACATCTCAGGTACCATACAATAATCACAGTTTATATTAAAGTCCTGTTCCCTCAACACATAGTCTAGAGCCCCATGCTCATTAGACCAATGAGTCGTGATCCCGGGACTAAGCGCTCCTTAACTATTCCTGGCTCGTATTTGTTTAGGTGCTAACGAAATTCTTTCACGGCCTACTGGAATCTTATCAAATTAGAGAGAGATTTCCTGATTGGTGGCCACTAGGTTAGCTATAACATGATGATAAGTAGACGTAACCTGGAAGTTAGCAGACTGATGCATCTTTGCTTAAAACCAAGTTAATAAGTAGTGGACAAACGCGAGCATCACCAAAAAATGCTGCAATTTATTAAGAGATTTATGAGCAAACATTTTCCTTTTCGTCATAAAATAATATAAACTTTTCTTTCAAATCTTAGATAAAATAAACCTGAATGTATTATTTTTTAGATGTTGCAGAAGGTTTCAAGCTTGTTTTATTTAAAAATAATAATTAAAGCTCCCATGAAAAAAAAAATTGTGAAGATTGTTAAATAAAGGCTATAAATAAATGCTCACATGAATGCTACGTCATCCATAATATTATTTAATTTAAGGATTATCAAATAATATGACGTAGCTAATCGCAAGTATTACTTAATCTGCGTTTTTCATAGCCACACCTCTATCATTTCGTACAGGCTTGATTCAATTTGACATTTGCAAAATTACATGTGCCCTTAAAATTTCTCTCATTTCCTTAGCTGGCTTATTTAATATATTGTGTCATATTAGCTAAGGGAGATAACGTACAAATTCTTGTAATGGATAAATTTTACTATTAATACTCTGCGATACAATTTGCATTGAGCATTGAGAGCAGTGGTGGCCCAGTGGTATCGGCTCTAACTGACAAGTTGTGGGTCGTGGGTTCGAAACCGGGCGGGCGTTTTACTTAGTATAAAATAATTTCATAACCACTGCTCTTAAAACGGTGAACGAAAACATCGTGAGGAAACCGGCATGTCCTAGAACCGAAAATTTGAAGACATGTAACATCTATCAACCCGCGGTCTGCGTGGTGAATTATGGCCCACTCCCTCTCATAGAAAAGGAGGCCTGTGTTCGAGCAGTGGGAGCATTACAGGCTGATTATAATACTTTTGATTTCTATTTTTCACTCGATAAAACTCACATTTCAATACCTTACTTTCAGTCACCGTATTCTGGTGTACGCTGGCCATTAGTCAGATCATACTAAGATAGTTTTTTTAACTGTTACCGTGGCCTTCATCTTATAACAGTTTTATAACAAAAGACGATCGGTTATCAAACTTACCGATTTTATATCACAACACACAACGTCCAGTTAATAGGCGGGTATCTTTGATGACGGAAAGTACACCTCATCCCGGCGGGACGTCTGCGGGACGGTGCATTACCATTGGATATTGGAAAAGTTCCAGTAACTTTTCCTCTGGCCCGCGGGTGCTGTTGGTAACCGCTTAGATTTCACGCCACAGTTTAATGGCCAGAATGGTGAGGGACCATTGTTCAACTTTGGATTTCTTTATATTATAATAGTGACAGATTTAAATCACTGTTATACTTCAACCGTGGAATATACGTTTAACGCATAGTGCATTAAACATGCTTAGCTACCTATTTACCACATATTGTGTTCACAATGCGCTGTATTTAGCTGTATTGTGAGGCATAAAAATACTCCCACGTGCTGTAATAATTTGCAAAAGTCAGATTAATTCGTTTCGTCAGCAAAAATCTGATCAAAATCTCGTCTATTGCAGGAAAATAAAGGGCAAAACAAATGGTACGCCGCGTACTTTACTCCGCAAAAGTACATTACTACCCACACTATTCTGACCACTCTGCTGCGACATTGGACCGCGACAGACTATCATAAAGCACTCTCGGGCCCGCTTACGTCAATTAATTGGAGCAAAGCCCACTTTGTCGATGGTTTGCGCATTTGTCACAGCAAGTGTTTTGGCTTTAGTTTTCGCTGGCGCTATCATTTTTAACCGACTTCAAAAAGGAGGGGTTCTCAATTCGTCGGAACCTTTTTTTTATGTATGTTCCCCGTTTACTCGAAGACGGCTGGACCGATTAGGATTTTTTTTTTGTTTGAAAGGGTATACTTCCCAGGTGGTCTCATGATCATCATGTCAGGATCTGATGATGGGATCCTGGAGAAATAGAGATTTCAATTTGGTGAAGATCTGATGAAGAACTTTGGAGATAGGCAACGGAACTCCTCAATAAATGATAGCAAATGGACTGGGATTGCTGAAATCTCATGTGTCTATTGCTTACACTAGTTCATAACATAACATCACGCCGGCATGCTGTGAAGGGGTAAGCACATGTGAACCACTAAAAAGTGAAAAAAAAACTTTTTCCAAAAAAAAATAACCGACTTCCAAAAAACACTACAAAGTGAAAAATAACTTTAATTTCGGCAGGCGGTGATAAAAAAAAATTAATACAGCTCCAAAGACACCGACTTCCGAAATTAAAGTTATTTTTCACTTTCTAGTGTTTTTTTGGAAGTCGGTTGCTTTTTATCTACATATATTCTATATTTGAATGGCTGGGATTTTGCTGGTAGACTGCACAGTCTACCTGAAAAGTCCCAGCCGTTTAGTAAGTAGACTGCGTAGGCTGTCAGCTGCTACATAGTAGGAGATAATTGAAACCTGCGCGTAAGAGTGGACTGCTAGGTTGTAGGTAAGTCGCTGACTGTCTGAACACTTGCACTAGTGTATGCGAGGGCTCAGACAGTTTTTGGATTGGAAAAGTACCGTCAAACCCTTCATGTCCTAACTAACTCAGTAACCAATTTTCACAAATTACAATAATAACATACACTAATAATCTATTATATAAAAATGAATCCCTATTTCCCTTGGTCACGGCATCACACGTGAACGGCTGGACCAATTTTGCAAATTCTTTTTTTGTTGTATTTGTTATTTTCAGCAGAAGGTTCTTATGAATGAAAAAAAAAAAGAAAGTTGCAATTTCATTATTCATAGTTAAGACAGGACAACGTCTGGCGGGTCAGCTAGTAATACATAAAAACAATATGATAAATAGCATAATATTGCGTGATGCACACTAAGCCGAGCATTCCGTCAGGGTCGAGAATTTCACCCGTTATTAATGCAGCATAATTCCGAAGCAATGCCTATACCTATTGGAGAGCTTGCGTCAATAGGCTTAACTAAAGTAGGTTTACACGCTATTATAATAAGTATTATGTGGGAATACTACCAGGAATTTATGAAGGGGAATTATTACAATTAATGAATATCACAGTATTATTCAAGTAATCTTACTGAGGGATTATAATTGGGAAGTGGGATTTGGGGAAGCACTATAATTATGTGAAATAAGGATTTCGCCTTAAATTATAATCCGTTTTACAATTGTCTTTTGTTTCGATCAAAGCCGGTAAATCTACAAAGAGATCATTCTTCCACTTAATTAATTATTCCGTCTTTGATAACTGGAATCAAATAATAAATAGAGATTCAGATATAATTTCAAACCCCTTTATTAACAGTAGGATTATAAAGTAAAAAAGTAAAGTAAAAAAAGTTATAAAATTATAGCAGTTTAAAGGGAATGAGGATAAAGAACACTAACGCTATCAGTTACATTAGATTAATCGCCAAACATTCGCACATAATCGCTCGAATGTTACGCGTAAAACAATTTCCTATTCAAGCAGCTTTACAGAGCGTGACTTTGACGGAAAAACGTTCTATACTCTCAGCATAGAGCAGCGAAATTCAGAACAGATTAGGCACCTAAGCTGGTTCCAGTGTATTTTTCCACAGCGATTTTTAGCGCGCCACTTCGCCAAACTAGTTTTTAGTTCCGCTTTGAAGCTCTGCGGTCAGACGGTCGTAATTGTCCAATTGAATCTAGTTCGGGGTTAATTGGAGTTTTTTTAGTTGGATTGTGGTTTTGTTTTTAAATTGCAGGTGAGAAGATTATGTTGATATGGATATTTAAATGAATGTATTTCGTTTGTTCTTTTGTGAAGTTAGTTTTATGAAGTAGTCATTTAAAACTCCGTGGTTGTTATATTGAAGGTGAGAAAGTAATAAAATGGGTAGCTCTAATTACATAATATTTGAATCAAAATGATTACGTAGATACAGTGCAAGTTATGTTAGATAACATCACGCCTGTATTTCCCAAAGGGGAGGCAGATGAGTATGTACGGCCCAACACCCACGCAGTCAGATGCTACTTAAAAAAAAAAAAAATTGCTTGTTTTCTTTACTGCCTCAAAGTCTCAATTCTCTATCTCATCCTATATAACCTACCTCACACCTATTCCTCAGAAGGCTATCAAACTATTTTCGAGGCTCGGGGCTCGGAGGGCTGGAGACCAAACCACAATCCTTGTAGCCCACAAGGATTGTGGTTTGGTCTCCAAGCCTCTTGTTTCCGGGTAGGGATCTTAATTATAAAAGTAATTTGTTTCCACCCCACATTTAACACCCAAACGATATCCTCTGTCATTGTACAACTGGATACGGTACCTCAACTGGGCTTTTTAAAATTGCTGACACTCCGGAGCGTTAGGGTTGCCAACCATCATCATGTTTGTAGTTGTTCTACTGTTTATTGTATGCACTGCGTCCTAATTCTAAATATTGATCGAAACTAGATATCTTGCTATCGTGTGATATCTAATATCAAAGGAGAATTAATTAATCAATTAGATGAACTGAAATGTAACTATTGGGTACTGTTGCGTATTTGTTAGACAGGGAAGGGTATCCGTGTGGTTTACTTATGTAAATAAATATTTATCAGAATACAACAGTATCCTGTGATCGTGCTAACTCAAACAACCAAAATCAAACCTATCATGTTACTACCGACGCGTTGTCATACGATTTTAACACGATATTTTTTTCTATGTAGCTTGTAATGGGTAAGACTTTGCAGGTTAGCTGCGCAGACCGTCAACTGCAGAGAAACTGGCAGGTTATTTTAATACAATCCTACTTACATTATAAATGTGAAAGTTTGTATGTTCAGATGTTTGGATGTATGTTACTCAATCAAGTAAATACGGCTGAATGGATTTGGATAAAATTTAGCACACAGATAGTTTATAACCTGTATTAACACATATGATACTTTGTATCCCGGTAGTGCATTACCGTAGAATAATTTTCAACCTCAACGCGGGCCAAGCCGCTGGCAAAGGCTAGTGTATTAGATTTAATGTTTTTGGTTTTAATGTTGTAATGAGTTGTATGAATTTTATCCATTGGTGATTTGTTATTGGGACTTGGTGCCTTATTAAATAAATAAATAATAATAACTCAATCTGAGCTCTAGCACACAGAAAGTTTAAGAAAAGTATTGTCCGTGACAGCACGTGTCAGACGTGGTGTGCAAGCTAGGAGTTCAGTTCCGAGCAGCGTCCAATGGGTATTCGTCCTGCCCTCAGCTTGAACGTATGCACTTGGACTTGTGCATATGTAAATTGCGGTGCAAACAAAGTAACTGCATGTGATGTGCCAGCCAAGGAACGGTCAGGAAGGTACGATAGACAGAAGCTCACACAACGCAGTGGCTTACAGGCAGAGAGTTTGCAAAGACAGCGTAGCATAATGACAAATTCACTACGACGAGGTTATATATGCGACATAAGGCATATAGAGAATATGGGAGAACTAGTCATTGCAGATGTTACACTGAATAGCTTAGAGCACACTGCATAATATAACTGAACAGCTAATATAATGATGAACTCGCCCCAGATCGGGGCATATGGTGTAACCGAGACGGTTATTTCAAGCATCCGCTTATAGGAGCTTAACTTAGCTAGGAGCAGGTGAAACGGTCGAGTAATGTTAGTCCATTTGTGCTTAGACACGTACTAATTACTTGACTAAATACTGTAAGGAAGCCACAACGGTACAAGCTTAATTTGAGGATAGGTACACATTATACAAATAATATTGCATGCCGAATGGTAAAATATGGCTGACCTTTGATGTATCTTAACAACTATTGTATTCAAATTCAAATTTATTTATTTTGGGACAACGAGATCCAAAGGCTAGTTTCCAAAAAAAAGACTTAGAAAAACTATTCTTAGTACTTAAATACAATTACAAGGACAGCACTCATCATATTATACAAATTCTCCCCTGCGCTGAGACACCCCGCCCCGTCAAGATAACCAAATAAGGAGATACCTCCCTAAAAGATCACCAGACGAACGAAATGCCTCAACTCAGGGGCACGTACAACTTCAGCTATAGTTTTCAGAGGCTGTGCGATGCTTCATAAGTGACACGACTTTTTTCCGAATGACGGTATGAAAACCATCAGTATGAGCCTGCGCAAACATCCAGAGGCACTGCAGAAACGAGGAAGTCCCAAAATCATCCTGAAAATGTTATTGTCTTGGACGCGCAGAGTTTCTAGGGAGTTTTTGGTATAGCTAACCCATAGACCACCCATTAGTATTACCCATATTTAAAAACAAATACATATTATTTTTTTGTATCTACATATACGAAAGTAAAAATCTTAATTATTCAAATGAGTATTGAGCCGAGCTAAACATACTGTTTACTGTTTCTGTTGGGTTGACTGTTCTAGAGGGTCTCGGGTTCCGTCACCAATCGTTGCAAACCAAGTTAAGCGTTGATTAAATAATGCTTAGATATCGGATATCCTTGGACGTAATAAGATATCGTAATGTAATCCTACATTGAGTGGTAATGAGAAGTACAAAGATAGCGCTCCAATCGCGAATATCGAGCCTGTAAGGATGTAGAATTAGAAACTCTGGACTCAACTTCGAAATCAGGAAGTGCAGACTTTTAAATAGAAAAATTCGAGGTTCATCTGTTTAAATTAAAAAAACTAAAAAACACGCTTTAAAAACCAAACTAAAAAAGGAGAAAATAATTTAATTCAATTAAAAAGCGTGGGGTGCTTTTTGAGGTATTTTTATAATCAATTAATATCAAGCACCCCACGCTTTTTAATTGAATTAAATTATTTTCTCCTTTTTTAGTTTGGTTTTAAAAGCGTGTTTTTTAGTTTTTTAAACTATTATTTATTTTCTATTTTTTAGTTCTGCTAACTACAAAAACGAGTTTTTTCATCGGTCATCGGTCCTCGATAAGTTTACAAAGTTTCAATGAAATCTGACCATTTAAAGTGGGTCAAAATCGCGTCTAAAGGAGTCTGTTACAAACATACATACAAGTGAAGCTAATATAAAGCGTGTAAAAACGCATGTATTGTCGTTAACCATATAAATATACTTTTGATAGAAATACGTATATGCTAAATATAACAGTAGGCTATTTTTGAACTTAGACTGTAATTCGCTACTCAGAATTTCATGTAAAGTAGTCAGGCATAAAGTTACATGCTTGGTTTATGCGTTATTTTTTACAGGACTACCGAATATTTTTTAGACACCTATGAATAATACTGAAACTTCACTGCCTCACGAACTGCGTATCTACCTATTCTCTTAACTTTAGTGAACAGACCACTGCTACGTAAGCGTGCATTATTGTCAAGCTCAATATTCCTTACCATCAGGCGTGATATTAGACAAAGTAGATATAAAATTGATTCAAAATTAATCCTTTTCTAGTGCTGTTTACCGTTGAGGTAAATAAACTAACCTAAAACCTCCAGAACTACTCGTAGAAACATGAAAGAAAATCTTTTTTCGTTTAACACGCCATTATGTCTCAATAGTTTGCCGCTAAATAGAGATAGATACCTTTCCAAAACGATTTAATGTATTTACTATCTTTATCTTATTTAGAATAATTCTTTTTAGATGGAAAAGGTAAAGTAAATAAAGGAATTTATCTTAGAGCAGCGTTATATCATCTACGACTTTGATCAAAAACAAATTGCAGGAACTTACAATATTCCGTAAGTGTAACATAACATTACGCCCGTATTCCCCAGGGGGTTAAGCAGATGTGTATCTATTTGACACCCACATTTCGCCAGTTATGTGTTCAAGTCCCATGTAATACAGGACGAACCTATTGCGATCGAGAGAACTTAACAGACAGCTGTGCTGCTGGGGAGTTTGTTACGCCACTTTTTCTTCCCAGCTTAAGTACTAGGAAGTGGTGAAGGGCGAGCGTTTTGGGGGACGGTCTGAAATGAAATTTTGACGTTAAAAAAGTGCTGAAATCAGCCTAGTTTGAATAAATGACTTTTGATTTTTTTATTTTCATCAACCGGACAGAACTCCAGACTGTGGATTTTTACTGAGAGATTCAAGATGGAAATATCCAATAACACATTTTGCTGACCCGGGAATCGAACTCAGGTCCTTATGCTAAGCAGTAGAATGACCACTCCCCCAACGAGACAGTATCGCTATAAATGTAAAGAAGCGTTCTCAAGACCATAGCCAGCCATATTGAAAGGGCGAAACTACAGACTGACTCACATCACCCAATACACAACTACGTTTCAGTGCCCCAGAGGCTAAAGACCCGAAAAAGTTTTATAGGGTGCTTGGGTAGCTAGTCCAGCCAATAGCGACGCTTCCCCAGCCAGACGTAACCTGTGGCAGGAGCTGTATAAACCCCCCAATAACTTTATCGAACCATCTGAGAGCCTTCCGCCTGGGCACGCATTACCGTGGCTGACTTAGAAATCTCTAATTAGACTTCGAACTCAAGTCGGCCGGAGCAAAGACAATCTCCACAGATGAGAGTTTATGGACGGCTCAGATCTCAAGTGCGTATGCGGCACCTACCCACAGACAATGGTTCACCTTCCATCCTGCGCCGCATGCCCTGTTACTTGTGCATATGACGATATTATGACTGCATCAGCGAACGGAGTTCGTACAGCCGGATTTTGAAGCAAAAATGTTTGATTTTTTTGCGATCGATACGCTAAGATGAAGAAGTGTAAATATATACATAATGTATATATAGCATTAAAACAAATATCTGGATAACGACAAATTGACTTGGGTATTGATCATATCACACCGTTTTACGAGTAAACCGAAGCTCATATACGGCTAATATTATATTACTCTGTTTGTTGTTTTCCCCAAGTCAGAGTTTAAGATCTTTATGGGAACATTACGACGAGATTACTCTTAAGGGATAATTGACAAAGATGTTGGTATTAAAACACAATTCACACCAGAAAAAAGGGTAAAAATCTGCCAACAGCCCACACGATACCCCAAAGGCCTCCATTACATAGGTGGCACAGGTGGTAATAAAATTAAACATAATGACGTCACCAGCCCATATAAAAAGGGCGGATACTTAAACAAATGAAAACAAAGCGATAGGACCACAGACCACGCATTGAGACATAGAATCAAGAGAGAGACCCATGTGTCCTCAGTATGCTCAAAGTGCACATAACCTCAAGCATTTATGAGCGAGTTGTTCGAAAGAGATACCGCGGCCCCTGGTATACAGGCAACTGAGGGAATACGGGTGGGTTTTAGTCAGTAGAAGTCTGACATGTCCTCCTGCTCCACCCAGAGCGGGAGAAGTTATTTGATGATTTCCGACCCAAAAAAAAAAAAACTCAAGCATTTATGTAATGCTCATAAAAGTAACAAAGTACTGTAAAGATCGTCATAATAATCAAGTAGAAAACTAAGTGGTTCAATGATGATGGAAATGACACTTTTGAAAACAACCTGTAGGTACAATAAATAAATGCGATGAACAATAATATTTAGAAGCAATCATTCAAATATAAACTTCATATTTATGTTGTGCCACAGAAATGTGGTTGTCATAATTTTGTCAGACGTCAATCACCATAATATTTTTGATCAAAATGAACGTCCTTATTAGGTATTCTTATTTTTCTACGATTTGTGTGGATTTGCGATGCAGAGAGTAGGTAATATTACACTCCGTAGTACTGGCTAGTGTTTATTTCCACACTTGGGCATTATGGGAGAGCTCGTGACATTCATCGTTTTCAATCGCCAATAATGTAATTTATTCTTCAGTGAAGTCCACGACTTATTTATTTTATTTTACACCAGAAAATATATAACAAAAAGCATACGTTTAATACTACAAAACATACAATAGACGTTATTATCGCTTTGTGACTTACTTAATATTCCCGCAAAATTAGTAATCTCTTCAAAGGGTTATAGTTTATTTCAAAAGCATAAAATTTATCACTTCATTATTAAAACATAATTACACAACTTTATTTTCAAAATGAATAAAATGTGGTCCTACTAACCAACTACAAAACAGAACACCTGCTTAGAACTAAATAAATTAGTCGATTCTTCACGTGACCAGAAGGCTGGCCTATTCTTTGGCCAAAGAATCAGTATCGCCATACAACGTGGCAATGCTGCCAGCCTTTTGGGCACTTTTCCCATTGACAGCAATGCGGACGAATTTTTTGATGCTGTGTGATTATTTTCTCTCTGTTTTTGTTATATACATGTACACAATACTAATATTAGAAATAAATATTTGATATGATTTGACTACTCACCGATTTGTCCCAAATTAATAATTCTTCAGAGATTCAGTCACATTCTCAGCGTCATGATTAGAATATTTGATTGCAGTGCATACATGGATTCCATACGCCTGCCTGGATTAGTAATTAGTTGGCTCAAGCGCCATACAATTATACAAATTAATTGCAAACAAATCGGACTAATTAACGGGTTAATTGGATCAGAGCGTATTACAATTAAATATGTAGCTAGCTGTAAATAATTGTTGCTGTAATATTGGATCGCAAGCAGTGAGAAATGAATGGCGTTAAAGATGCAGATGCAGAAGGTTAACGCTATGCGCGGTCACAAGCTGCCTCACATTACTTAGTGCGCATAAATGCAAACTGTTAAATATAAGAAAAGGTTTTGAGAACATAAGATAAATAAATATAGGCAAAACTAATGATCCTATTGTTACGAGCTTCGGGTTGGTGACAATTAAAAACTGCCAATAAAAATTACCAAAATCGACACTTTGATTAAACACACAAATTACAAGACACAATTTCACTATTGATCACTTTAAATTGCACTCGCAAGATCGCTTCAGATGTTTTCGCATGTATCGCTTGACCAATACTACTCCGATCCCGATCCGCTCCCGCCTTTTATAGGGCCATAGAACATTCGGGAATCGAACCATCTAGAATCTTCGAGTACATACCGGCCCCGACTGAACGGATGTTGATAATTCTAGAAGATTCTGATATCGAAATTGCTAGATACATCTTGACTCAATTAATTCTGCTACTCGATACTAGATGGCGCTAGTGGTAACGAATTACTTTAGTTTTAGCGCGTAACACTATGATAGCTGACTTAAAGGTATCAAGTTGAAACCTTCAAGTGTCAAGTAATTAAAACAATTACTTTCCATTGTTAGCAGATTCAATGAGTCTGCCTAACAGCCGAAGGGTTTTTTTGTTGGGTGGGAAGTCGTCAAATAACTTCTCCCGCTCTGGGTGGAGCAGGAGGGCGTGTCAGACTTTTACTAATTCAAACCCACCCGTGTTCCCCCAGGGGCCGCTGTATCTCTTTCTAACAAGCACCCCTGGCAGGCATCGGCCCTGGCGGACCCCACTAGTTACACGGGTATTTACGCTGTAACAGCAAATCAGCAAACTGAGAACAAAATTAGTTATTCGACAATCCAAATAAATTTGACTGCTACTATATCAGCCATCCTATCGCCAACATAGAGCATCCCCTGTAAACCTCTATTAAAGTATATTTATTTATTATTTATAAGGTCGATTCATCTGGTTAAGCTACGCTTGCCGAGGTTGGTCTGAGGATGGGTGGCCATCTCTGCATACCGAGACTTCTTCGTGCCTCGGAAAGCACGTTAAGCCGTTGATCCCGGTTGTCATTCGTGGATCTTTGACAATCATTACGGGTTATCAGAAGCCCGAAATCCTGACAACCTGTCTTACCAAGGGGTATCGTGTTACCCAGTAACTGGGTTGTGGAAGTCAGATAGGCAGTCGCTCCATGTAAAATGCTCGTGTTCAGTTGCATCTGGTTAGACTGGAAGCTGACCCCAACATAGTTGGGAAAAGGCTGGGCAAATTGACTGTGGTTTCATCGTGGAACTTCTCAATTTTCTTTAATCCGTGATATTACTCCACACACACGGTACACACAAATCTAGCATTCAGCACTTGAATGGTATTAACTGCTGATTGGAATTGGATTATCGCCTGCACTGAAGCTGCCTCACATTAAAAAAATATTCCTACCAATGAAATGGGTAGTTAATTATAGCGTTAAGCCCGGGTCGACGGCACGTTGTGTTCCACGCGCGCCTCAAAGAGATGTCAGCATCAACTGGTGGTGTCCGCAAGAGCTGATGCCTGCCAGGGGTGCGGGTTGTTCGAAAGAGATACCGTGGCCCCTGGCACACAGGTAACTGAAGGAACACGGGTAGGTTTTAGTTTTCTTTCTTTCTTTCTTTCTATATTCGATGAATTCCGACCCTCAAAAAAAAATGGTAGTGTTATTCAAACGTGGAAACAAATAAGCAGTAAAGAGAACAATTATAATGGATAGACTAGGGTAAAAATTGCTGGATGGGTAAAGTCTACCATGGTAAATTAATGTCCGTTTATCACCGTATACTGAAATCACAATGAAATGGCTATAATTCGGCAAATTGGCTGTAGGTTTGCCTCCTTACATATAAACGTTGCTTAAAGTTAAGTAATGATTAGCAACTGTTTAACCATACATTTTTGACGTTTATCTTTATATCTCTTAACTATGAGCAGTGTTTATAAATAAGAGGGTTAATAAACAATTAATTTTCTTGTCTGGCAAGTGCTGCCTGCCTGGCCAGTGGTCAGTATTTAAATTTTGAATGGAATGTAAGTAAAATCTAAAAAATCGATTAAAAAACTAATCAGTAAATCTAAACATATAAAAATGGATTGCTGTTCGTTAGTCTCGCTAAAACTCGAGAACGGCTGGACGGATTTGCCTAATTTTGGTTTTGAAATATTTGTGGCAGTCCAGGGAAGGTTTAAACGGTGAAAAAATATAAAGAAAATCTATATTTATAGGCATATATGACGTTTGTCTCACAAAAAGTTCATTAATCTTTTATCGGCGGAACGAAGTTTGCCGGTTCAGCTAGTAATAGATATTTAGTTATTGTTTCAGGTTTTCTTTAAAATGCGTTTACATAATATTTAGTGCAGCTAACTATTGACACTAGGTAAACTAAATTAAATAACTTACTAACTAATGAAACAAAAAATGACGATACGAGACAATTCTTCGGCCAATGTACGAGCCAGCCTTCTGAAGTGTCAGCCAGTCAGCAGGAGGAGAAGACGCACTTGGACCCGAGCATCATATTGTGGATTTTTTTTGTGAATCTACATTTTATTGGCTTGACCCATCTTTGTTTTATTATTATTACTATATAGGCCTGCTTTTGGTGTTGATCACACCTGATAGAAAGCGATTGATGATTTCTTTTATGGATTGAGCGTGACCAGAAGATGCCAATCAATCAACAATCGTTTATGCCAAATTCTATAAAGCCTGCCATGAGATATGACTATTAGAATCGCTGACCGTAAAAACATGCTACTGTTGATTAAAACATAAATCAATATATAAATGTTAAACTAAGTCAATCAGCTAAACCTCAAAAAAAAGTACGCTTATTAAAAATAAAGCCCCGTTTCACGAACAGTGTTGAGCTAAACGATAACTCATATATTCACAGAGGGTGATATATTGCTGAGCTATGAATTATGTTACCTAATGTAGGAATATCTGCTCACCTGGCGGAGCTCTTGGGGTTTACTATTTGAAGGAATTTTACGTGAATGTGATATCTCTGGTTCTTGTGCTCAGAAATATGAATGCTGTGTTTAATTTAGGTATTGAAGTCGTATCGTCGTGTGTACCTACATATTTTATTTGTATGGAAGTCATAACTTCGTTAATTGTTCCTTTTATTTATAAGTTTGTAGACTCAAGCTAAGCGCGCAATGCAACAAAGCGTGGATTGACTTTGACTTTCGTACAAAAGTCGTGTAAGAGTCTGTCGTGTAGATTTTGGAATGTGGTGCAGCCCGCCTGAATGTGCGTCTATCTTTACTAACTAAACACTAAACAACTTTTTTTAAACTGAAGCATAAATTAAAACTTATTTATTTATTTACATTGCATTTTTCTCTACTATTAATTACGCACTAGAATATTCTTTACTTGAATCTTTCAAGTAATTAATTCATTTTCAGTCCTAATTTATTTTTGCCTGAAAAGATATGAGCAAATTTAGATTTTCGCGGAAACTTGTAAGTACCAAAATTGACCTCAACTTTAACTTTTTTTATTTTTCAGAATTTTCCCTTTACTTATGCTATAAGACCTTGCTTTTAACCAAAATTGTCAATTCTAGTTTATTATTAACACGATTTTATTAGCTTCACCTGTATGTTTGTTTGTTTATAACCGACTCCTTTGGACTTGATTTTGACCCACTTCAAACGGTCAGATTTCATTTAAACTTTTTAGACTCTGGAGGTTCTTGCGAATAAACCGGAAAGAATGTTGATGCTAAAAAATGCTTTTAATACTGGTATAGTGTTCACACGAGCGCTTTTTTCGTGAATGTGTGTGTGTAAACGCTGGAGCTAGCTAGGTACTCTTTCTTTGCCTCTACAATTTCTGCTCGGCTCATTAGAAAATAACAAGGAAAATCGCTTTAGCTACCCAATATACTACCTTCTAGAATTTTAATAAGCTCTTGTTCTAGACCCAAACTTTAATCAAAGTCTTAACTTTAAACATACAACATCCTATACTAATTTTGTTCTCAGGCAAATTGGGTTTGTTTTTCCCCAAAATTAATAGGCAGCGGACGTGACAGGCAAGCGACATGCTCGCTCAAATTGAACATGTTCCCTTCGTAATGACTGACACGGAGCCTTCATACGAATCTGCAGGATAAGTAGGCAAGGGTACAATGTGTTCTGAGGAATGTAAGGCTGCTGAAGAAGTTTCATTTGTGATTGTTTGCTTATTTTAGACGGTATAAAAAGGTAGCTTGTTTTTTTTTTTTTTTGGGATGGAAATTATCAAATAACTTCTCCCGCTTTGGGTGGAGCTCCTAGGAGGGTGTGTCAAAATTTAATGACTAAAACCCATCCGTATTTCCTCAGTTGCTTGTGTGCCAGGGGCCACGGTATCTCTTTCGAACAACCTGCACCCCTGGCAGGCATCGGCCCTTGCGGACCCCACCAGTCGATGCTGACATCTCTTTGAGGCGCGCGTGGTCAGCTGGTATTGATTTTGTTTATCTGAGTGTAAGATCACGAAAATGCATTATTTGAAAGCGATTCACTGATATATATTGTATGATTTTGTCAAACTGACTGTAGCATAGGTAAACATAGCATAATCAGCCTATAATGTTCCCACAGCTGGGACACAGGCCTCCTCTCTATGAGACCACGCGGGCCCAGTGCGTCTTGGTAGATGCCACATGTCCTCGAATGTTTCGTTCTAGGACATGCCGGTCTCCTCACGATGTTTTTCTTCACCGTGATGAAATTACATATACAAATTAAAGCGCCTGCCTGGGTTTGAACCCGTGACCTACAACTCGAAAGTCGGGGCCAATACCAGATAAGTTTAAGATATCACAAATATTTTCGTTTCTTTGCCAATACCAAAGCGTAGTTGTATAACTAAGCATACAGGGACGCTTTTATCCCTCAGAAACGTTTACATATAAAATTACCTTGAATTTTTCATAGTTCCAGTAAGTCAGGTGTTTCGAAGGTTACGATTGGTAAAGACATTTACAGAGTATTCTGGTTAAGTAGGCTCTGGAAAAGTGAGAAACTTCTACTACTGATAATTACCATGAGTTCCCAACACTTTTGCATTGAAATACCTCTGTTACTAGGGATAATTAAGTAGAACATTGTTACTGAGAATGCATTTGTTTGATTTTTTCCTTGACAATTGGGACAGTTTAATTGCCTGTATGAGTAAGACAACTGATATAATTTATAATAAAAAAAGAACATTTTCAACTCTATTCATGAAAAATATATCTATCTTAGCGGGGTTCTCTGTAAATAAGGCAACTGTCATTTTAAACCTGAATATTTAGGAAACTGATTAAACGAAAAGCCTTTTTTAGTGGTAAATAATTCTAAGACCCTCGAGATTCCATTTATCCAGGTCAATGAACTCGATTATCTATGTCATTACCTACTACAAAATATGTCCATTTATTGCTTTTCAAAAGTTATATTTATCTACTAGAATAAAATAAGAGGGCTACCTTTTTCTTACCTTTCGAGTTAATACCTACCCGAAAGAAAAAGAAAAGGGTATCTTAAAGTTCGCCGGTAATAGATCCCTTACAATAGGGGCCGAGTTGTAACTATTTATAAGACAAACGGTAGAAGGACAATACCAAACATTTGACAATTTCCGTAAACAAATGAAAAAGTTGAAAATGGATTTTCCACGTCATACTCGTAAAACGACAACGTATATTTGACTGCGACGGTTTGATAATATCAAGCACAGTGAAATTTTTAGTTACTAGGAATTGTTGTCAAAAGTGATAAAGCCACTGCGAGGACGAATATAAGTACTAAAATACACTTTCATTACACTTTCCCCCCGACCGACCCTTGCTCGTTGAAGTGCCAGCCCGCGCCGCAACTGAGCCAGTAGCTTTAAATTCCCCGACTAATAATAATAATGCCAATAATTTTATCCAGCCTATCCCCACTAGCTGTCCCCCTAACAGTGATGCCCTGAGCCGAGGTTCGTACCCCACAGGGGGTGCCCTCAGCGTGCAGTCGCTTAATATGTAAGTTTTTAGTTTTTAAGCCCTGGCTGGAGGCGTTAAGTTAACTCTTAATGGCAGCCCCAGGAAAGCCTGGTTAAGCAGTCATGGCCTCTCTAGATCAACTGCGAGATGCCCGACTGAAAAAAAAACATTACACTTTCGTGAACCAAGAAATTGTACCAAAAGTCTTCACTTTATCGCTAAGACCAAAGCTGATGACAACAAAACTTTTAATAGTTATGTTTGTACTAACATGGGTAGGGTCAGACTATCTACTTATGAAGGTTGTTCTGATAAGTTGGATAGCTTAATGATTAGCAAAACAAGTTGAACTGACCCCTCTGGCCCCAACTTATTATTTTAATCAAACATAATATTTTGTGGGTTAAACATTAAATTGAATTATTAATTGTTAGAAACAAAATATTGTTTGTTTCTAACATATTGCAAAGTTGGATGTTACGTGAAACGGGGTCGGGAAGGATGGAGATACTGTGAAATTGAAGTCTGGTTTATATTTAATAACCTATTTTTTGTGTTTGATGGTGTTTATCTTGGGTATTTAAAGTAGCATAATTATTGTAACTTAAAGAAAGGAAGATAATCTACTCACGTCATGCATTAAACCTAGCTACCTTCATACCTAGTTACACTTGACATAGTGTCATAACTTCATTGATTTAGCTTGGAAGAAGTGTATTATTTTAATACCGAATTACAATATCCACGGTGGCAGCACTTAACTGATTATTATGAATTGTAACATTCTTTTTAGGTATGTTTTAATTATGACAACACAAGCAATTAAATGTATTATTGTGCGTTGGTTACACTTAGAAATAATGGCTAGATGTCGTTATTTCTTGATGGGGACAAAAATTTCATTTTAAATGCTGGTGTATAGTATTTTTCTTTATAAACGGTACATTAAAAATGTTTTATGCTAAATTTATTAAAATTATTTGCCTGGATAATAAACATAATACTATTTCTACATATCTATAACCACATACCTCATCCACAAATCTCTAACTAAAGAAAACAAATACAATTCTCAAAGCTCGAACAACAAAACTGAGATTAGAAGCACTTGAATTACAAAGAGAACTGAGAGTACTGCACATTAATGATTCCACCGCCAGCAGTTGGCATACATACTGCTATTAATTTGATTAAGAATGTAAACCAAATCTATTCCGAATAAACACTTCAGGATAAACCTTAAAGATATTAGAAGAGTTTTTTGTTGTGAGTGAAGCAATGGAAAAGGTTTGAGAAACAAAAGAAATGTCTGTAGATCTTTGATAGTCGTTACCAGCAGTCAGAATCCCAAAAGTCCGACAATTAGTATAACCAAGAGGGATTGTGTTACCCAATAACTGGGTTCTGGAGGTCAAAATGCTTTGGTTATAAAAATACCTCAAAAAGCACCCCAATACTTTTAGAAAATAATTTTTCCTTTTTTAGTTTGGTTTTTAAAGCGTGTTTTTTAAATTATGATTTATTTTCTATTTTTTAGTCCTGCTAACTACAAAAACGTGTTTTATTTTTCCTTTTTTTTTCATTTTTCTCATTTTTTTTTTAAATTATTGAATGGTTATCGGTCCTCGATAAGTTTACAAAGTTTCAATAAAATTTGACCGTTTAAAGTAGGTCAAAATAGCGTCCAAAGGAGTCGGTTACAAACAAACAAACATACAACTGAAGCTAATATAAAGCGTGTAAAAAGGCAGTCGCTTCAAGTAAAATACTAATATCCAGCTGCATCTGGTTAGACTGAAAGCCAACCTCAACATAGTTGAGACAAAGATATGCAGATGATGATGAGATACAAAAGAAATGCACGTGAATTTCAGAACACCCAATTTCAGAAACCTGCATGGGCACTTATGAAACTTCAGAAGCTAGGTGCACGGTTCCAATTTGTCGTTTCCTATGGAGAAGAGCCGGCAAGAAAATCCACGGTTACTCTTTAAAAAATAATTGACTATTACAATGTTTTAAAATTACAGTGATAATAGATAAGGAAGGACAGTGCAGGCCTGTCAATAAGTACCAGGTACTTAGAGGATTGAAGATAAAGCAGAAAATCGTCAACAAATCTACAGTCTGTAAGGCTTGCAACGTTCCCTCATTCACAATATGTAAAAGAATCTACATAAATAAAATTAACCTATTTAAACCAAGTGACATGATTTCCATGACAATCACTAATAAATAGTCGATATTAGAATTGATATACGAGTATAATGTCAAATAATCAAGCGAATATGTCAGATATTGTAAAAAATAAAATTATAAAAATTTACATTGTAATTTGGGAGTAGTTAACAGACTTTCACATAGTTATGCTGTTAATGAGGTACGAGGAAAGCCACATGTGCAGAAGAAATTAATGCCAAACTTCCCTGTCTTCAATGTAGTCTTTTATCGTTTATTAGGCTTTTTTGATAAGGCCACGTTTGATGTCAGTTTTAAACTTTCCTCGCTAAGTTCTGAAACCGACTTTGCATCAAGTGTCTTTTCCTGAACATAGTGAATAAGAAAGAGGTTATTGGCCGATTTCTAAATTTTAAATTTACTTAGCAGTATAAGTTAAAAATACATTACTTATTACTTAATAGGATAGAGTCCCGCAAAATCGGCCTACACGTTTCGGATATTGTTTTTATATGTATAAGTTCCGTATTTAACGTAAACGTAAGTTATTCCAATTCAAATTCCTTTCTTCCTATCCCAGAATCATCTGCGGTGGCTGTCGTATTTCAGTGTCTCATTTACAATATGAACTATTATTGGATACCACATTTCGACTCGACAGACGAAGAATGTCTCTCGATGAAAATTAGCAACAAATCTTACATACATTCACAATCGGATCAGAAGTAAATTATTTACAACTGTATCTTCTTGTATAATTGGATTAATTTACTGGCAGAAAAGCTGTGATTGAGTAGAGCATTGATGCTGCAAAATACAGCGATACTGCGAATAGATTGTCAATACGTGGGTAGTACCTATGTAAGATACAAAGGTGAGTCACCAAACGCGATGAAATTTTAATGGTTTAAGGACGTGATGCCCTTACTCTAGTTAAGATTGAATTAGAAAGTAAAGTTACAATACTAACGACTTAATAAATTATAATTTAAGGCCATATACGTCTACCAGAGGTGCGGGTTGTCTGAAAGAGATACCGCGGCCCCTGGCACACAGGCAACTGAGGGAATACGGGTGGGTTTTAGTCAGTAAAAGTCTGATACGCCCTCCTGCTCCACCCAGAGCGGGAGAACTTATTTGATGACTTCCCACCCAAAAAAAACGTATATACGTTAATTATAAACTTAGAAAAAAAACCATAGAGATATCACGCTGATGTTTCCTACTGCAGTCCATAAGCAAGCAGCCATTTACTTACATAAGAACGAATTATTCTATATAGGTAATCTAAAAAATCAGCGTCAAAAGAATCTCGTACATCACACTGAGATAAACAAACAAATATATTTGTGTAAGGCTTGTGCAATCTCGTAAATACGTTTAAAGCGCGCCAGCGCTTTCTACCGGCCACAAAGTGAATTATTGAAGTGCTTGCAACGGATAGTTGTTTTGAGTGATTTAATTTAGTAGTCGTCGCTTCAATTCAGTCGGGGCAGACGTAAAATACACTGGACGACGCCGCAAGGGTTAGAACTGCGAAATTGGGGATATGGTATGCAATACTATGGAGATATGCCGATGGCTTGTTTTGAAGAAGGCGTAAGTTTATGTATATAGATGGCATGTTTCCTCGACTTCTTTCTGCTAAGTATATTAACATGTCATGACATGTATATGAAGCTTTTTTAATGGGGACATTAATCGTACTTTAATTTTAATATTTCTACACCGGAAACGGTAGTTTACGTGAAGCTTTTATAATATAAAGCTCATAATGTACCATATACTCAGAAATAAATATACTACTACTACTAACATAAGCCCCCTTACCGCGGCCCCTGGCATACAGGCTACTGAGGGAACACGGGTGGGTTTTAGTCAGTAAAAGTCTGACACGCCCTCCTGCTCCACCCAGAGCGGGAGAGGTTATTTGATGATTTCCAAATAAAATAAAAAAATGTAATATGTCTGCCACTATATATCTGTTTCTAAGGTGGAAACCTATTACACAAATATGTCATAATTTTTATATTAATGACCCCATAATAGCTCCACCGACACAGCTTTATATGTATGCATTACTCACTTTACGTAACGGCGTAGCATTTTCGTAGCTATTTCGTAGCACGCGGGTAGCATTTTCGTAGCATTAATCGACTTACGTCTACGAACTATTATTATTACTTATTTATGAGCCAGGCTGATTGCGATAATATCATCTATTCCCACCAAAACCTTCGAAAAAATTACTAGCATGACGTTAATATAACTGAATACGTAAGTACAGACGTAGTATCCGAGCTCAAGTTAGGAGGTTCCTGTGAGGTGTAATGTTCTACACATTACGAACCCGCGTCAGGTTCTAATGGAACACTGACTGTTGGAATGTTCTGGAACGTTACCGAATATACTCGGAATGAAACTTGGAAAAGATTTGCTTGGGAAGTAAAGCGTGTGGAGTGTGGCTACGTGTTTTAATTTTTGCTAATTTGCTCGCTCTGTGCTCTTTTTGTAGGAAGATATTTAATTTCTACTTTATTGCGTTAAATAGCAATACATGTACGGCTCGCTTGCATCACAAATCGTATATTAACTTTGCTTAAAGTTTAGTCATGATTAGCAACTGTTTACTCATATATTTTTGACGTTTAAACGTCTCTTAACTTTTAACAGCGTTTATAAATAATATGGTTAGTGTTAAACGTATTAAAATAATATCATTGTTTTTGTCAATCATTTGTAAATGAAAGAGACGGAATATTTGTTTTTAATTGTGTTTAGCGCATTAAGTCATTTGTGGTACAAGCGGGTCATAACTTTTAAACGATTTTTATTCAGCCGTTATTGATCCCACACAAAGTTGTAGCTACCACTACCAGCCTCATATTTTCTCCCTCTAGCCCTACCATCCATCAGTGCAAAAACAAAAAAGCGTTCAATAAGTAAAGATTTATGGTAATCTGTGGCTCTAGTGTGAGTTTTATTTAACCATCTCAATCAAACGCTTCGAGCGCGTTCGGCGCTCCCATTGGGCCGTCACCAATTCAGGGCCAATCGGAGCGCCAAGCGCGCTCGATGCGTTTAATCGAGATGGTAAAATGACACTCACAATAAGGCTTCTGCATAAAGCCGTGCACACAAGGGCGCACGTGGCGCCACTCGTTAATCAGCGGTAAGCGGGCGAAGACTGTAAGCGCGCAATAACGCTTCCTTTATAATTGTTACTTTTAGATTGTTCTATTTGCTTAATTTCTAATCACTACGAGTTATATGTTGCATTAGCTTTGATTTAATCCAAGATGAAAGCATCTTTAAATCACTAGTCTTAAAAGGCAACGGTGTAGATGAATAATAGTTATGTTAGAAATAGAAATAGAAATAATATTTATTTGCATAAAACATGGTATATAAAGTTGGTTTAAGTACATTATAGAGCATACATGTTTAGCTTAAATAATAGCATGCAAATATTGTTGGTTACATTTAAAAATGTTTCCCGTCAGTAAATTCTTTAATGCTGTAAAAGTTATTCGTTTTTAACCATTCATATAGTTTTTTTTTGAACAATCTAAGATCTAAAGTTTTTAAGTCATTTGGAATTTTATTGTACACCCGAACACACATGGCTAAACAGCTTTTATTGTATTTAGCCAGTCTCGGTAAGTCACTTAATATAAGCCTGTGAGGATCTCGCCGGTTTCGAGGATATACATCCTCTGCCTTTTTATATATGTTAACAATTCGAATGAGTCAGACGACACCTAGGTGCCAGTAGTACCTATTAGCTACTTAGAAGATAACTGCTACTGTCATCATAATATACCCGGATTATTCTTAATCCCGGTACGTTGCAACATTGATATTAGTGACCCATATTGTCCACGCCACACCGGACCGTTCTCGCTAATTATTGGGTTATGCTAATCTCTAAGACCAGACTATGATGCAGGCGGTAACCCCGTGGGACAGGTTAACGATCGGCAATTATCATAATATTCTGAATTACATTAAATAACGTAACGTTGACGTAGTCGTAACGTGACGTAAAGTTGGAAGGCCTCCCACAAGGTGGACCGATGACCTTGTGAGGGCCGCAAGAGTCCGCTGGATGCGGGAAGCACAGAACCGGTCGAAGTGGCGGAGCTTGGGGGAGGCCTATGTCCAGCAGTGGACGTCTTTCGGCTGAAATGATGATGATGACATTAAATAACTATTAAGTAAGTTACTGATAAATTGAAGAGAACTAGATTATTAGAAAAAGGAAAGGCAAGTACAAATGACAAGGCGTGGGTTTCCGAAATTCTTCCGATTTCATGTCTCGCTTTTTAGATTTCATGCTAAACTCAAAATTCAAACTCAAAGCATTTATTTCAAATAAACCAATTACAGGCACTTTGAATTGTCAAGGTCGGTGAGATGAAAGATGAAGCTAGTTGCCCATTCCAAAGCGTAGGTACCTATGGAGAAGAACGGGCAAGAAACTCCATGGACACTCTTTTAAAATCATGATTTTGTTACAAACAGTTGGTTACATCATTAAATTAAATTATCAATGTGAGAACGATGTAAAAAGACGTGCACATTATAAGCGTCCGTAATTAAAACAAAACAAAAGTAAAATAACAATTTAGAAATTAAAATAAGCCGTGGGAGCTAAGAGATGACCTAAATGTGGAAATGTCCAATTTCTTCGTAGGTTTAATTGATAGAGCGATTTATTATTTCACATAATGGTAAAACTAGGACTTTATTATATGTATATATGTTTAATACTAATGTATTACAAAAATAAACCTCCTGGAATAAATTCTTTGAACATAGTTTAGAAAAACATCGCGGTCACACAGACAGCGAGAAAAGTGACTTTAATTTATAATATGTATATACAGGAAAAGTTTTTATTAAGTGCGCAAATTGTAACCATGAATTCAGCATATCATTCTAGAGCCCTCAGCGCGTACAGTTTGCGCACTTAATAAAAACTTTTCCTGTATAAATAAATGATAGCGAGGATAATGGACTTGATCTACAACAACTAAACACCAAAAGTTTGGAAAAATATCTATTCTTTGTTAGAAGAGTTTGTGGTCCTATCGTGGAAGGGCTTCAGACTATTATTAATTTGACTGCTTACAACAAAACTTTGCTTTTGCTTAAACAAAAAACTATAGTAGGACATACATACCTTTATCAGTGTACATGAAGAAGTTCCCCTAGGACAAGAGTGAAAAAACAGTCAACAGCTAGTTTTCATTTAAACCTGTAGATACAAAAGCCCATTTTCAACAAACAGAAGGCAAACATCCAACACACGAGCATCTTCACGCCACCTAATCTGAGACCGAGAGGTCTGATGCAGAGCCAAGCTCCACTACAATTGACCTTGTTGCGTAACCATAAGTGGTTGTAGTAGACGGTTGGCTTATTTGTAAGGTGGATTCAAATTGGAAGAGAAGAAAATTTTGAGAAAAAAATCTAGGAATAGAAAGTGATAGTACCTACTTACTTTGGTAAAATAATATTACCATCGTTGTTGTTAGGGATTGTCGTGCAGTTTACAAGAGATCCTGGTTAAGCAATGGTATGTGTAGATTGACTGACGAAATGTTGGATTAAAAATAGTCTATTCACTAAAACTTTACTTAAAATTATAAACATACAGATAAAGGTCATTTTAGCTGAACAGTTACTGTTTGTTATGCATTCACCACAAAATGAGATGTTATCAAACTACTCGCAACGATTCATATAAGAGACAATGCATTTCCCGTAGATAACTAAATAACAAATAAACTACAAAAACCTACATCGTAACAAAACATAATTCCGTTGAGTCCTCTCATTTATCCCAACACGCCGCTGGCAAATAAATATGCATTTTTAATGCCATTCAGCGCTATTTCAGTACTAATTATCTAATTACCAGTATTCACGGCAACATTTAGTGCACGTTCATTATGAATTAGTGGCACGTGTATCTTTGCATTTAACTTATCATAATATTGTGTGATTAAGAAATGTGTAGGGTCTTGGTGCTGCTACATGCATAAGAATGTTCTCCAATAGCCCGTTTGCCTTTTTGTAACCGCACAATTTTATATGCTATGCAATCACAGCGCACTCGTGGGACTCATATCTTCAATACATAATATCCTGTGGTAAACGCATTAAAAACCCGTAACGCACGTGGCTGGTTTTTAAAGCTAGTTTCCTAAGCTAGTGAGTTACGCGCACGCGTTACTTAGTGCGCACTACGTCACTACAATGCTTACTTGCATCGGTACACAGTGACCCTGGTGTGAGTTTCTTTTAACCATCTTGTTTGAACGCATCCAGCGCGTTCGGCGCTCCGATTAGTCCTTCACCAATCTACGGCCAATCCTAGTGAAGATTAACGCATCGACTGCGTTAATAGAAACTCACTCTAGGCCCTCAGCTCTAGCTTCTGCCAAGTAAGGATATTACTTTTTGTATCCTAGCTTATAATGCTTGTGTGTCTTAGGCACACCTAAAACGATAAATTTGCTTATATGATGCAAAGGGATTGGTGATAATTTGTATATTGATATTAGCTTACAGTATGATGCTGCCCATTCTTCTGTCCTTAATGTTTTATGAAAAGACAAAGAAAGAAAGTGTACTACTTTAGAACAGCCACAGTACCTACATTGTAGCCACAGTATCGACAAGCAAATAACACGCTATAAATAAAAACCATGTGAACAACAGCCATTGTTCGAACAACAGAGTAATTACCTACGTTGTAGCAGCTAACTCTTCTGTGTCGAGGTTTCTTTGGGAAGAGCAGTGATCGCCATTCCCTGTGGTCTGGATGCCTGTCTGACAGGATTACTGAGCGGTTTGTGGGCTCTGGCCTGAAGGCGCGAGTTTTGCCAAACAACTGGCACTCTCTTGTAGATTACATAGAGATCTAAGCCATGCGCGGAAAGTAAGATAAGTAGGTTAATTGTTTTCAGAAATACTTATGCTCAAAGTCTAAATGACTCACTGAAATATGTAGTACTGCGTTGATCAGAAAACTTTCATACTAAGAAATGAAAACTGCTATATTTTCAGTAAAATTAAGTACTCAGCTTTATGAAAATATTGCAGTCTCAAGTACGAAAGTGTTATATTTTCTTGCCATGCCATTTATATGAGTTAGTTTATTGTATTGTTAAGTCTTGTATTTTATATTTATATGTTTTTGTAGTTACTAAGTATTCTATGTTTGTGGTTTGGTTTTATGTGATTCAATAAAGTGCTTAATAAGTAGGTAAATAAATTAATAGCAGACAAAATTATGCAAATATCCAAAAAAATATTTATGCTTATGTATTGTCTATCCACAGGATTTTATCGATTACTAACAGGTTTCATTTCATGTAGAATAATGATATCTAGTAGATCAAAGTACATCCACTAATCTCTTCTATCATGTACCACACCCACCAGTATTAAACTACAGGATACATCGACTGCAAACAACTTGTATTAGTTTCAATGCAATCTGAGTGTTCGATGCAATGCCGTTAAGTGCTGTTTGTAGCAGAACTCTCAAAGAGCTGGACTCCGGTTACCAAGTATTTTGTAACTTAGAGGGACACGAGTTTGATTGTAATTGTTGGACTGAAAGCAGTGGACCTGGAGAGAATCTGGGACAGAAGATCTACTTGGGGTTTGATAAGTCACTATGTTACATTTAAATATTAACGGCATTATTCATAAAAAGTTATCGAACACCTAAACAGACAGACAGACTTTAGCAACTGTTTAGATGTTCGATAACTTTTTATTAATTAAATTTCCCCCTAAATGTGAAATATTTAAAAGAAACATTTTATACTTTTAATACTACTGTGCACTAGGGCGGTCGGGTTTAGTGATATTCGTGAACTGCACGCTTTACATTGCAATTGGTGCAACTTAATTAGTATTATATTCTATGGCTTTGAAAGAGGCAGTGTGTCTCTACCATGAATTGATGTAACCAATTTTTTATAACGATATTATGAATTAAAAAACCGGACAGGTGCGAGTCGGACTTCACGTGACCAGAGGGCTGGGTCATTCTGCGGTCAAAGAAATAGCATTGCCATTCAACGTGGCAAAGCTGTCAGTTTTCTGGGCACGTTTCCTGATGACAGCGATGCGGAAGAAAACTTCAACGCTTAAGTAGCCTTTTGTTTTTATTTGTTTAGTTTGTTAGTTTTAATTATTTATTCAAATTAAAAAGAAAACTATTACAACAACATTTTGATAAAATACAATCTTTATTATTCTATTGCAAGTAATCTTATATACTTACAGTAATCACTTCAGTGTGTTTTAAAGTTGTCATGAAATCAAAATGTAATTTCAACATTAGTTGCTTCTGTTACTAAAATAGTGTAAAAACTTTTCTATCGTTCGATATTTTTTGAGCCTCCAACAGCGCCACTAGTTATCGTGAGAAGAGAAGGGCAATGCTTTTACATGACAAATAACGACCGTACTTATTGGTAAAAAAGTAATAATTCAAATTCCTACATTAATGCCAACTCCTAGCATAAAACAGATCCGTATGTTTCCAAAGTTTGCTAAATATTAATGTAACCGATTCGGTCCCCGTTTGCGATGTTCGATGGATGGAACATTTGCATATCGGCAAATATGCAGATAACTCCGGGGAATGGCAAATTCCTTCGAAGCTAATTAGCAGCTTTGGTCAACACACAAGGGAACAAAAATAAAAATCCTTTTTACGAGTCTTTCCTGAACTGCACAATGAATAGTAGAATTTCTTTTAGTAGGCACTTTTTATGCCAATATTTATAATGGATACGAAAAAAGCCACAGAGGCGGCGCACAGTGGGCTGAAACGGGCCGGTAAAGGACTTTGCATTTAAAAAAAAAAAGTTTCTTTTTCTGAAATTTTAAATATTGTGTTGGATTTATCTATCGATTATAAGTAATTATTTCTATGAGGGTCGTTCAGATAACTTAGTATTTTCGGAGTTATAAATATCCAAAGTAATTTTTGTATGAAGCAAAAGAAAAAAATGTGAAAATCTCGAAATTCTCAAATTTTCTCAAAGAATTGACTCTACGTATGCATAGTACGTATATTTGTCCTATTTTAGCGCCTATTCTCGGGTTGCGATTTTTTGCGATTTGGTCGCAAGTTCAAATTTTGGTCTCTATTCCACACCACCATAGAGGTTAAGAACTAGGCGCGTTTTTTTTTTATGTAGTGGTCTCCCCTTTAGGCCTAATCCACTAAGGACTAATAAAACAAATAAATAAATAAGTAAAAATCACAATTACTACTGGCCACTGCACTGTTTTAATTTAATCACTGTCAAGGGTATCCACATTAACGAATGCAAAATTTTCGTATTCGTCATCATCAAATGTTTCCGCTTGTACAATTATTAATAAACTTTGTGCTTCTACTGACAAAGTTTTATGTTTTCTGCGAAGTTCGTGACGTTTCGCTGAGATGAGTGGATCAGAGCTGGTCAATAAATTATTTAAAATGTCTTCATTTGTAGTTTTTCTACTGCATTTCCTGGAATGGTGTTGGCGGTACCTACGAAAGTCTTTATTTCTAGCTTCAGCAGCTTCTTCAGATAGTTGTCCAATTGGTATTAGACCAAAACTTTCAATAATTGCTGCACCATGCATAAGAACTTTATGAACACTTGAAGGCATATAATACCAGCTATATAATTCCAAATACAGTTGCATGGTCACTTGAGCATATTCGTGAAATTTCGCTGTGTCAATGTGGTAATCTGATGAAATTGCCTCTAAAATGATTGCAAATCGCCTTATTAATTCTTCACTAACACCAGTTATCTCAGCAGTCATGTTTGGATTCGCAAAAAATCTTCTAGCAGTATTTCCGTCATTCGTGGAGCCGTGCCCTTGTTTAACAACATCAATCAGAAGTCCCATTCTATTTTTAAAAGCGTCTTGTATGTCTTTCTTTCTTCTTTCCATGATGCACTTGTTGTCTCCCTTTACTGTCCATGTCTGTATCGTTAATCTGTAGGCTATATGCAGAATGCATTCCATCATTCGTATCCAGGTATGCAATGATGACAATCCGTATTTACAGAGATCTGGATCAGTCGGTTTTGATACAATTAAGGGCAAATTATTCATCTCTGTTGGAGTGGCTTTACAAATGTCGCATCTCTGAGATGAAGTATCACACTACACAAACTGTCATTATTTTTAATACTGCCACTGTTTTTTAAAATAACGAAAAGATCAAGGTTTGTCACTAAATTTTCAAACATTTTCACAAATACAAAATAACAAATAAGTAAGTAATGAATGTGTGGGGTAGTGCGTCTATTATGGTGGGTAATAGCACACTGAAGTACGTTTGAATGCAACCGAACATTCCGTAGATACCCTATCGTTGCACCAATCACGTTACGACACGTCATAACTTGTTGTTGCGCTCGCGCACTCTTATCCCTTGATTCCCGGAAATAAGTCTCAAAACAAATTACGTCTTACCTATCTATGGTGGTGGAAAATGTCGAACATTGTTTTTTTTTTAAAGAACTAAGTAGGTATTGAGGTTTTCAGGCCGTTTAGTATACCTACATTATTTTCAATTTCAATTTAATTGGAATAAATTGCTTAACTAAAATAACATGACTCTTTATACAAATTTGATATGGCTATATCTCCGAAAGTACTCGTTAAATTAAAAAAAGTCAAAGAATAAAAACGTTTTAAATTTATGCCTAGATACCAAAAAAATACATTTGATCTCTTAAGACCCAACCTTGTAATCCCAGCCCACTGTGCGGCGTGTGGAATTCTGCATCATGAAATGACCATAAGTCACGTTCGTGATTTGTTGACTCGGTTCTGTCTCGATTGTCTGCATTGTCTTTTGCATCACGAATTATATACAGGGTATATCATAAGCCCTATTGCTATCCTTAAGCACTAAAGATAACAGCTGGTATAGAATCACTATACATAGTTTTAGCTCAAAATAAAATACTCTAAGAATTGATACCAAATTTTCGGTTTCATATGTTTCTTCAATTCAAATCATTACAAACGTGTCACGGCCAATATCACGATAAATCCCTTGCGAATGATGTGTTTATTCCGAATTGAAAAGTTCGGTTTCTGATATCAATATATTAAAAAGTCTCATAACTTCCGAACATGTAGAGATAGGATTAAAAAAAACCTTCCAATATCGTTTGATATCATCCAAAGAAGCCGTGCCCTTGGTATGTTATATACCCTTTCCGTTACACGTTTTATATTTAAGTAGGTACTTACTATCCTTTAAGCATAAATTAATGGGTCACTTTGTGCGGTAATTCTTCGTCCTTCGTCCACATGATATTCAATTCGTCTGAAAGGCTTTCAGAGACAGAATAATTCTACATAGCACTACAATATACTCCGTTATCATTTCCCGTAAAGCAACGAATTAATAAACAACAAATTATTTAATATTATCTATGAAGACGGCTCGATTTTAACAACCCGTCCATCCTGGGTGTTCGAATTACTCATTTTAATCGCAGCCGTCAGTCAAGACTGAAGACAGTAAATTTGGCGGGAACGTCAATTAGGCCTGATAGTAGTCGTTAACCGATCGACCATTACACGGTTTCTATTTGGAGGGGCAAACATTTTTTCGACGGTTTAGTTTGGTAGAACTTGAGGAGATACAGTGATGATAAATATATAGCTATTTACTGCATTTAAAAATGCGCTAAAAGGAACTTAATTACGCTATTTTTGGCGATTGTGATTAATTTGCTTGTGTTGTCAAAACCGAGTCATTTTCAACCGATGTGTTGTCAATATTATAAAAACATCTCTATGTCTCTTATGCCTAAAACGTTTGAACATAGCAATGCATTTGCCCATTGCACAACCTAAAAGAAAAAAAGTGGCACTCCGGGAGTGCCGACAGAAGTAAAAACTTGAACAATTACGTGTGTATTTTTTGAATCGTCAGGAATACACAATATATTATTATGTACATACTTATAAACAGAGGTGTCGGCAACGGTAACGGTAAAATTGTCGCGAGTTCAATTGTTTTTTCCCACCTCAAAAAATGCCCCACGTGCCTAAAGTTTTCACTTCAAGAACACTATACTCCTGGAAAGATCACAAAACCCCCTTAATTACTACTTACGCATAGGTACCCAATCTCATTTCAATATGAGATGAAACCTATCTTGCACGCAGATGATCACAGTGACCGAGTTAGCCAAACCTTGGGACACGACAGACAATTCCATTTGAGATCTTTCTCATAACCGAGTTAAAATCAAGATTTGATTTGGAAAGTCTCACAGAACAAAATGTTCTAAGACTTTCATGGTACTGATGACTGCTCAATGTACTCGTACTATGGATGCAGTATTTATACGCGCTATTGTGAACTTTAAGAAGTGGTTTTCAATGCTTTTGGATCCATGAACCAAAATTTTAACATATTGGGCTTCAGCGTTACAAAGTAAATAAACGTGTATAACAAGGGTTGTCTTTTTAACTTGTAATGAAAACAATGAACTAAACTGAAAATGAATTATTTGTAAAAGTCAAAATAAAAAAATATGCGATCAAATGTCTTTTTATGTGTGTTACGTAGTCTCCTCGAAGATTGTGTTTTAATCTGGCCAGTGATAATAGATATTGAATTCACTACAAGGTATCCCATTATACAAGATACATAGCAAGCTAATATTGCTAGGATTGGTATCAATATTGAGAGTAACATGTACGCTGAGGGCAATATATCGGAAATGTGCAGTACTCTGCGTCAAATTGTTCGTGCGCTACCAACTATGAATAGAACCACGATGTTGGCACATAAAATTGTAGATGCAGAGATCATAATGATCTATGAAAGAAAGTATTAAAAGTTTGAAGAGATAACATTATTCTGTTATAGGAATTTGTTAAACGAAAGTCAGTTAAATCTTTGATATTTCCTTGAACGTTAGGGACAATTAATGCACATTGCAGTAATCGAAAACATGGTCTTTCGGTAAGTGATGATTCAACGCTAAGAAATTATGATCGGTGTTTTGGATAAAACGACCTTAGAAAAATGAACTATACTTATGAAACATAAATAGTAAATCAAATTGTATTTTTCATGATATTATTAACACGATAAAATAAGAAAAAAAAAACATTTGAAATATCAAAAGAATAATAAAAACACCCAATAGCCCATGGACACAGCGGTAAATAAGATCGAAACTCGTGTGAAGGGTGTGAGAGGCCAGCACCAGTAATTAACTGCAGGCGGTGCCTCGACACAACACTATTAAAAAGTTCTTCTGACGATGCCGTCGGTCTCCGAAACCGAGTTACGGCTGCTCCACAATAGTATTTGTGTTGCAATTTCAGTTATAAATGGGCTTGTGACCTGGAAAAGGATACAATATGAATAATGAATTGTTGCCAGTTTGCCAATTCAGGATACATGGACTAAACGACTGTACTAACCAAAATTGCATACTGATCTAAGATGAGGCACAATTGGCTAATTCATCTCCATACACCACTAAGCATTTACATTTTCGTCATATTATCATCTCATGTTAACAGCTTAGATTAGTTGGCAGAAATAAGTTGCAAATACTAGTTGATTACAAAACTTGTCAAAAAGGTTACCAATTAATCCATTATGTCATAAATAACATTAGCATTTATATGATACATGTCATAGACACGACATGTATTTTACAAGTCTTTGACAAGACTTCAACTCGCTCATGGGTGTAAACGCAGCGTAATTGGGCGTTTTAGACTGGCTCGCAGCGGCATGACATCGGCTCATGTCATGATTTAATAACGTCAAAACGAGAGTAAAGTGATAAGAGAAGTATATAACTGTCGCGGGTTTCAAGTATGTGGTCAAAAGTGTCCCATGTGCTGAACTGTGGCTTCTTAGAATGCAGTTTGAGTAATTGCCAGGCTGGAGACTTCACCTTAATTAAAGAAGTCAAATATGTTGTCAGTTTTGACGCTATTTTCCTTGTAAAAATACTTTGAAAAACGTACTCGACTCAACTTTCCTAGTCTTAAACTACAAAGCTTGAGCGAAAACTACGTCAAGCTCACGCCACGTAAACCCAACACAACTTTTCATTTTAAAGAAATCTTTTCTCCACGGTATACTCTACAATGGATTCACAGTTCCAACAATTTGCAACTCACTTAAGGTAGAATGCCGCATTGAGCGTTCGAAGAAAACGCCGTAAGTGTTCAGCTCAAGCTCAAGTGATTCCCTTGCGTGCAGTTTGGCAAGCCGCCAAGTCCAATGCTATGCCACTTCAATGCTCAGCCTTTGCAAACTTTTTGCAGAATGACACACTTAAATAAAACAGTGATTTAAATAAAAATTGTCGTGTTTTAATTGAAGCGCATGATGAGGTTCTGTAAAGAAGTATCTCATGCAGTCGGCGGACAATTCCATCGGTATTGTTTGGCAGAATGCCACGACATCGCCACTTTCACGACATCCACTTATGGTGGAGGAGAACGGGCGCCAGTTTTGCGTGTAGTGCTTATGTTAAGCAAGATAGCCAATTTTGAATAAATGGAGTTCGGGATAAGCTATAATATAGACGATTATTACGTAGCCTTGTGGTGGTTCCACTGCAAGGTATAACCTTTAAGTATCCATATGAAAAAGGTTTGAGCAGTGATCGCCACACTCGCTCATTTTTTTTAACGGTGTAACAATAAAAAATGTTGTGTTGTATCTAGTTCAGTTTCCAACAATCAATTGACTAATGTAATGCTCTGACATTGAAAACGGAATGTTGGTGAAAGTCTTAAAGGCCAGGGCTCGGAGTGGACATAAATTGGGATGTCGCGGTGGGTCTTGGTGGCGAGGACGGAAGGGCTGGGACGTCTGGGATGGTGACTCTTGAGCGTGCTGGTAAGCTTGCTACTCTCCTGGAGGAGGGTTGTAGCGTTTCGGGAATGGTACCCGACAACTGTTGTCGGGACGTTGTAAATATGCTAGTTGTGCGGTAAACTCTGCTTTCGCAATGCAAGAATTTGCGTGACGTCAGTGTGATGCGTAGTACGCCTGTGGCAATGGAGATGCCGCCACAAAATAGGTAAAAAACGCTCTAAAGCTTCAAAACTCTACTTGAAGTCCACCAACTTCCCGAACCAATCTCCCGACCCTGAAGTCTAAACGTCGCTCAATCAAGTCAATGAGTTTTTGTAATGCCTCTTGCCATGCTGGTTACTTGTTAACCGATACTCGAGTAATTTGTGTTTAGAAGCGAACTCGGATACTTTTTACAAGGAAATTGAGGAAGCTGAAAAGTGTGAACGGTTTCTTAGGCGAGGTCTCCAACTAATGGAGTATTTTAAGGAATGCTCTTGTAAATTATTTTATGTAAGCTGTTTTTTATGGCACCTGAGTGAACTTAAATGATTTTATGAGTTGAGATTTTTTGTTCTGTCAGTCAATTATTGCATGTTTTCTTTTTATTTTTAAAGTTGGATTTGTTAAGAGCTCACACTTTCTGAAAAGTAAACTGCATTGTCATAAAAGTAGAACTTAGTATAATATTAGAGAAACTTCTCTGGAACGAATTCAAATTATTTTATTTTCTTGGAATGTCAGTACCACTTCATAACACAGACAGAAATGTATTTTTTTTTTCAAAAATTCTATTAAAAATGTATGTTTAAAGCCTGTCAAATAAAGTTCAAAAACGCTCTTTCGAATAAATATCTGTTTTCAAATGAACTAATCTTAACTTTCTTGACAATTGGAGGAATACCAATTGGAACTGATCGAGCAAATTGACGAAAAAATTGAAAATTTAGTATTGTTAAGTCGCACACTCCAGTTTTAGTAATTTAGATAGTTTGAAAGATGTAAGTTCAAAAGTCTGGGATTTGAAGACTTTTTGAGACAATCTTAAAGATTTCAGTCAATTTGATACTAGGCCAAATTATTTTGGATCTATGAATTTGATGAAGTTAGCAAAGAAATGGTCTAATAACATAGAATTAGATGAGGCTTTTACCAAAGTATAAAACGAGGCTCAGAAGCTCTAATCGACTTTTATGGCTGATCGTACCTACCTTCTGCATTAAGTAGGTGTAGCGTATGTAAAACGCAGTTGCATCAAAAAGTATTTTCTCTAAACAATGCATGCAATTGAAATAAACTCCTCTTTTACCACATAAACAAGGTCAAAATCGTTACACCTCATTAAGTGACAAACTATACTAGGGAACTAATTAATTTTCACCCAGACTTGCTTGGTTGCTACTTTAGATAAATTAAAAGTAAGCAGTGTTTCAATTTATTCTAATCAATGGTATCAAACAATTTTCTTTACGGGAAATTCTAAATAGACTTAAAAAAACGTTTACGTACGAGTTACCAATAAGAACACGTACAACGAATTTGAATGCAAATCCGCGAGTGTGGCGCACCCTGCACCCCTGGCAGGCATTGGCCCTAGCGGACCCCTTCAGTTGGTGCTGACATCTCTTTGAGGCGCACATGGAACACAACGTGCCGTCGACCCGGACTTGGTCCTTACCGGACGGTCTCCTGCCGCGACTAGAGCCGTGAGGGCGCATAGATTACCTCTACCACACGTGCGCCACCTCCCTCTTTGCGAGCAATACTGCTTCGCAGAAGGAGGTGACGACTTCCCATGCACTCTTGCTCCGTACCATGGCCTGGACCAGAGCCGGACGCGAGATATTGCCCCCGACGAACGCCTACACGAAGACACGACGCACTGTGGAACGACGCCATACAATAGGTTGGACATGCGGGTCTTTTGTTTGTAACTTAAAAACTAGACTCAGTATGCAAATTAAATTTTGTAAAATCACATGTTTTATTGAATATATTGTATAATAAACATACCAACAAAAAAAAGTTTCACACTTTAAAAAATTGTATCATGTAAATTTATTTCCGAGTCTGTTACATCGCTCACAAAAGTTATACCTAGGAGCATTTTGTTCACCACAGATAAGGTCATTAGTATCTAATTATAGTGTGATAGGCATTCTATTGTGTCGTAAATGACTCGTAGCAGAGGATCTGATGAGAGTGTAATGCCTGTATTAAATCTATGCAGGCAAAATAAATGGATATCCATACTTTTAGAAAATGTTATTTAGCTAACAACTTATTCCAAATACATCGATCCGAATGAATAGTTCAGTTAAACTGGATTGTTTGACTACAAACAATATCATGGTCAAGACTGTTCTACATCATCTTCGGAATTAATAGAATTAAAAAAACAAAAAAAAATCTTTAAAAGTTTCAATAACTTTAAAAAAACGCTGGAATTAAGTCAATTTCATTTATTCTAATTTTAATTTATTTATTTATAATCTTCTACTTTTTACAGACGAGAATTGCAAAACTTTGTGTGATTGTCTCACCACCATCCATTCTCGAGGGTCGTTCTATTTTCACACATGTCCCGGACATGTATGGGTAGTTGTTGTCCCGTATAGCAGGTAATAATTCAGCGCTGTATCTGAGTAGATTGATTCTCGCTGCAGGGCGAGTGATAGCTGTCTTCGCTTAACGCTTCACAAATACTTTAGCGAGAGTAAGGTGTGGTATAATATAGTGGCTTATAGCGGCAAAGAGAGATTCCTGCTTTAGAATCAGCAGGCATTGTATAAAGGCATATTTCTCACGGAATCACGAGTTTCCAAATCTTCAACTTACACAAATATTGAATAAAATCTAAAGCTACCATACCAACATCCAACTTAGTCGCTTGATTTCTATGAACAAGAAATCGCTACCGGATGTGGAGTGCTTTTTCATCAGAGCTGCACTGTGCGAGACTAGGCAAATGAAGCTATCCAATTAGCGGGTATTGCATAAATCCCGCGCTACGCATCCTCGCACCTCCTTGGAAAAAAATCAAATGCTATAGCTTGCATCTTGTCCCATGGTAAAACTGGAATCAATCTATCCAGCGCGAGCGCAGCGCATCTAAATCGATTACGTCGGCAACTGTTTGTCCGGTAATGGAGCCATTCTCGACGACACGACGACGTCGCTCAGTAATTCGTCTTTGTCTTGCGTTCGATTTTATTTTAAAACAAAACAATGCAATAGCTTGTTGTGACTTTTTTTGATATGTCAACGCGTTTGGTTTTGGATATATCAACTGATGCTCTTACGGTTACGAATGTTTTTCTATTGGCATTTTGCACTTAATCGAAGACTTATTTTGTGAAGGAAAAAACATTGTGAGGAATCTAGTTCAGGCTAAACATTTTAACTAAATCACGCAGTTTAAGTCGTGGAACGTACAATTGCAGTTTTCAAGACCATTTTTACGCTGTAAAACCATTTAAAATGGTTTAACAGCGTAAAAATGGTATAAAGGGAAAATGGACCATTTTCCCTTTATATTTGTGAGATTTCAGCTTAGAATGTTTTGAGGCGCCATGACAGTTTTTTTATTATTATTTTTTATTACTAAATGGGCCTGCTCTTGACCTCGATCACACCTGATGGGAAGCAATTGATGAGGTCAGTTGTTGTACAGTTTGTTGTAATTAATTTCTTGTTGTTTAGAACGGTTCGTTTCCTTGTGTCGTTAATTTGTCGAGTGTGTAATGTGTAAGTGTTAGTACTGAAACAGTAGGAAATAATTAATTTGAATATTCTGGCGGGTTTTAAGTATGAGATTCTTCTTGCTGAATGAACAGCTATATTTATTTGGGGATCACCACCAAAATCTGCTCGACCAGTACATTTCCCTAACTCCATCATAAACCGAGCGCTCAATAAATAGCTGCCGAAACTTGTGCGATGATTTATATCATCTCTCGCTGAGTTACAGCATCGCATCGCGCTCAACTTTCTTCGTCTCGCTGGCAAATTTGTTTCTTCACTAACGAGTTCAGTATCTTACTTTCTTTTAGTCAACTAGGTTACGGAAATAGGCGCGTGATACCCGGGGGGGGGCAGAATGAGCTGTAATTAGTGCCAAGGTAGTATGGTATTGTGACTTGAAACTGAGTCAGGCGGCACAAAGACATTGGCTACTACAGCAATGACGTAAGCTACGACTACACTGAAAACGACACTGTAATTAAACACTACTTATAATGTACAAATATAATTTCATAAAATTTAATGAAACATGAAATAAAATAAATGCTATAAATGAGTTTTATTTAAGTACCTAATATAAATATTTCAAAACAAAATAAAGTTGTATAATGAAGTACAAGTAAGTAAATGTGTTCCGTGTGGTGCCGGACGTGAAAGAATAACACCATCCCTTTTCTTCCCGTGGGTATCGTAGAAGGGGACTAAGGGACTTACTAGACAATGGGCAGCAGCGTTCTCTATGCATTTTACCACCATACTGCGATCACCAACCCGCCTGCCAAGCATTTCAATGTCTGCTGTCTCCACCAATCAAGCTTTTCTGGTGACTTGTGAAGCTTCTGAGAATAATTGAAACTCAATTATAATTGGTTACTGATCTAATGGAACATAGAGATCGTATTTATAAAATGCACGCTGTGTCGCGTTAAACAACGTTTTGGTAGTTCAAAATATTCGAATCGCAGCTCAAACAAAAAGAGCAAACGATGCACTCATCGTGAAGTTATTTTGTGAGTGTCGGTGTCCAGCTATGCGAATAGTTGACCTCCTTTTTGAATTCGAATTGAATTGTTTTTTTTTGGACTGTCAGGATTGAAGTATGGCAATTTATTTTCCTTTGTTCTTTTTTCTGGCGCGCTGGCACGTAACACTTGTAATTCATTTTGTAATTTTAACATTTACTTTAAAAAAATACAAAACGAAAGTGGCATAAACCAAATTGTGATGGAAAAATCGAAATATAAAACATTTTGTTTTACCTGAAAAAGGAAAAATTTAACTCTGTGTAACTCAGATTCTATTCATAAATAATTCTTTTGGGCCTTTCATGAAAATGCCATGCTTTTAGAGTGCTTCTAGTGGTTTGACTAAAAGAGAGCTAGTGTGCTGTTAAAAAAAGTTCCTCCATTTCTTTTTCAGATATCAATATATAAGTCACTGGACGTTCCTTCAGGTGGTATATAGATAATTTTATTGATGCTCAATTTTTTCAAGAACTTCTATTCTTGCAAAAGAGTACTATTTCTATTACCCTGATAATGCTCCAGAGACATAGTAACGCTAGTACACTATGTATAGCTTATCAGTAGTATTGCAAGGTCGCTCGTCGTCCGACGGCTCAAACACACTTGTGGGCTCGTATCGGCAGACCTGGTAATCCTAAAATTACTCGAATGTCTTCCACTATTAGGCTAAGAATATACAGGATCTGAGGCGTAAGAGATAAGCGGGTCATAATCATAATCAGCCTTACGTTCCCACTGCTGGGACACAGGCCTCCTCTCTGTGAGAGGGAGTGGGCCGTAATCCACCACGCGGGCCCAGTGTGGGTTAGTAGATGTCACATATCTTCGAATTTTTGGATCTAGGACCGGCCGGTTTCCTCACGATGTTTTCCTTCACCGTTTTGAGGGCAGTGGTGATGAAATAATTTACACAAAGTAAGGCGCCTGTCCGTGTATGTCCGCGCCTATGTTCCGTGTGATGCCGGACGTAAAATAATAGCATCATCCCATTTCTTCCCGTGGTGGGTGTCGTAGAAGGCGACTAAGGGGCTTACTAGAGAATAAGCAGCAGCGTTCTCTATGCATTTTACCACCATACTGCGATCGCCAACCCGCCTGCCAAGCGTGGCGATTATGGCAAAACCCCCCTTTTGGGGGAGGCCTATGTCCAGCAGTGGACGTCTTTCGGCTGAGATGATGATGATGATGATGAAGGCGCCTGTCTGGGTTCGATCCTACGACCTACATCTCGTAAGTCGCGTCAGTTACCACTGGGCCACCACTGCTCGTATGGTAAGCAGGTGTTTAGGTTTAATCGTTTACTGCCTTGTGATTGGTTCAAACCATGAGTTATGTTTCAGAATAAGTACTTTATTAGTGCATTAGCTGTGCCCCGCAGTTTCACCTACCCGCGCTGTTACTTCGTTTTCGCATTGCGGTTTTTCCAACCTTTTTCCTTTTTGCTCGGCTCCTAAGGACCAAAGCGTGCAAACATGTTAAATAGCTATACCCTTCCTTAATGTAAAAACAAGTTTTCAAATTCGGCTGGTCGTTCCAGAGATTAGCGCTTTCAAACAGAAAAACAAAAAACATCATCATTATCTGCCTAGCCTTTTCCCAACTATGTTGGGGTCTACTTCCAGTCTACCTGGTTGCAGCTGACTACCAGTATTTTACATGGAGCGACTGCCTATCTAACCTTCACAACCCAGTTACTGGGTAATACGATAACTCTTAGTAAGACTGGTTGTCAGACTTATTATTAGGATGTACATTAAATTAGAACAGTTTTGCTTAGCAATCCATTAGAAATTACTCCTTTGTGAGTCTGCGCGTCAAGCCATCAAATAAAAGTAGAAATAATTAACAGCACATCAGTGGCAAACCTGGTTGGAACATTAGGTTTGCTACTGCTGCTAAGAACAATGGTAAATTATATAGCACAACAACAACTTCCAATAGACTCGGAAGCCGCAAGAAGTTATCTGTGGTAGTCATTCATAAATTAAGCCGCGTCATAAAGGTGGCTGGTCAAAGCGCGGGCAATCCTCTTGCAGTGGATTACAGGACCGCCCGAGGACATACGATTTGAGCGAAGCAGTTCTCGGTGCTGGCGTCAAATATTTGCATATTACTTCATTGCTGTGTTGATTACTTGTGGTTAACGTTGAATTCACAACTGCAACACTGATAGTTGTCCGGGGATACCGCACGATCTCAGGTGAGGCGGCGGGCCTCCTTGCCGGATTACCGCCATGGGATCTGGAGGCAAAGGTCCTCGCGCATATCTGGGAGTGGCGCGAGGAGGCCAAACGCCGGGGCGTTACTCCGCTGCCGCGAGAAATCGAGGTGCAGCGGACAGAGCTCCGGCGGGATCTCATGGCGACATGGAGAGTGCGATTGTTGCAACCCAGTGCTGGGCACGCCACGATAGCGGCGGTAAGTCCCCTCTTTGAGGAGTGGCTTGAGAGGCGGCATGGCGTCCTCACCTTCCGCCTGACGCAGGTCCTCACCGGACACGGTTGTTTCGGGAGGTTCCTGTTTCGTATAAGGCGGGAGGAAACGCCCGGGTGTTTCCATTGCGAAGATCACCCTGAGGACACGGTGGAGCATACGGTGGCGGTCTGCCCAGCTTGGGCGGAGCACCGCCGTGTCCTCGTGGAGGCGATCGGCGGCGGCGATCTCTCGCGTCCGGCCCTGGTGCAGGCCATGGTACGGAGCGAGAGTGAATGGTTAGCCGTCACCTCCTTCTGCGAAGCAGTAATGCTCGCGTAGAGGGAGGCGGCGCACGTGAGGGAGAGGCAGTATATGCGCCCTCACGGCCGTAGTCGCCGCGGGAGAAGCCCTGGGCGTCGGGAATCCCAGGCTGATTCCCGGCCACCGTAGGCGCGGGCTTGCGGACGGCGAGTAATGGGTAGCTCGCTGTCCGGTAAGGACCAAGCCCGGGTCGACGGCGCGTTGTGTTCCACGCGCGCCTCAAAGAGATGTCAGCACCAAAGGGTGGGGTCCGCAAGGGCCGATGCCTGCCAGGGGTGCGGGTTGTTCGAAAGAGATACCGTCGCCCCTGGCACACAGGCAACTGAGGGAACACGGGTGGGTTTTAGTCAGTAAAAGTCTGACACGCCCTCCTGCTCCACCCAGAGCGGGAGAAGTTATTTGATGATTTCCCATCCTCAAAAAAAAAAAAAAACACTGATAGTTGTATAAAATAGCAACTTGACGTGGAGTGTCAATTTTCTAAACATTCTATTTTTTCTAAAAGTACATACAACAGAGATCAGTCGGTATGTAATTAGTACCAGCTTTGATCTTTATCTAGCTGGTATATTATTACATACTGATCTTTCTTACCTACTTAATCTCACCAATAAGAAGAGATTAGGTAGGTACTTCAGGTTTCACTGTCAAATTATAGTACAAATGTGAAAGAAGTTAATAATAAATCAATAAGCTGATGAGCTTGTCGTATTTTGGTTGTGGTTTTTAGTTAGACAGGTTGCAGAAAAAATTGATGGCAGATTAAATATTAACAAGATGGTACTTATTGACAGACCTGCACTGTCCTCCCATACCTACTATCACTGTTTTCAAATTGTTTTTAAAAGCAAATTATTTTTAAAAGAGTAACCGTGGAGTTTCTTGCCGGCTCTTCTACATTGGAAACGACAAATTGGAACCGTGCACCTAGCTTCTGACGTTTCATAAGTACCCATGCAGGTTTAGGTGAAATAAAATATTTTGATTTTGATTTTGAAAAAAATACATACCCACATAACTTTTTTCAGAACTTCAAACTCAATTTGTAAAACCAAAACACAGCAACCAACACACAAGATGGCCACTTTGTTTGCACACAATACGACATGAAAACTGTCCCATAACAGCTTTAGACAATACTCGCGACACAAAAATTGTATGCGATAATAAAGTTGAAGAAAGCGGAGAACTAAACAAACTCTAAAGTTTTACTTCAAATGGTTGGGCGGTGACATCGAATAAGGACAACAGAAGGTTCACGGAGTTACTACGGCCGTACCGTAGCGACTTAAATAAAGAATATCTTTAAAAAACGTCTAAACAGACTTATTTTTTTTTTAATTGCCTTTTTGCCCTGTTCTTGACCTCGACCTCGCTTGATGCAGTATAAACCATTTCATTTGTGGATTTATTGGCCAGCTTATGGTTTTTGTTTACACTCCGAATTAGGTACCGAACTAATTATTAATAAAAAATTAAATAAAAACTTAAAAAAAAAAAAACAGCGGTTCCCTACATTTTGACGAGTCATGCGAACATAAATGTAGGGAACAGATGTTTTTTTTCGCGATTGCATCTTTGGTCCCTTAATAAAAGTTGTTCATAATGATGAGTACAATCTCCCATTTCGGTTTGTCGCATGTTTTCAATTTCAAGCTGTATAATTTATCCTAATGTGGGTATTAACCCAGTGTTGGACGTACCGCGTGTCCAGCCTGTCCGCAATAACAGCCAGGATACTGTTGGTGCTGGCGCGCAACCTGCCGAGCGCCGCGGCGCATCGCTTTCGGAGCACGGCGTGGAAGCCGTCAACGTGTGCGTCCGTGAACATGCCCGACGCACTGCACCAGCGCGGCAGCCCCAACAACGCCCTAAAAGCATTGTTATATTGGACGTATAGGACGCTGAATGATTTTTGCGTATATTAAGCCCACAAGCAGCACGTGTATAATGATGTACAATGCGCTCTGAACAATGTAATTTTAACTTGAGCATTACAAAGTTTAAACTTGTGTGCTATCATGTTCGCTCTGATAGACAGCGCCCTACGCTCCCTGTCCAAATCCTCACGTCACGTAGGAGATCGGTAACTAATTATAATTTTTCCAGCCAGGCTAATGTCGACGCTTTACGTTAATTAATAAACACCACTTTTGAATACCTGCAGTATCTGAAACCGGTGCAAAGGTACTAGCAACATTATTGTTAGCAGCAATACAATAGCATTACACAGAGATGTCAGCACCAACTGGTGGGGTCCGCAAGGGCCCGCAAGGGAAATATCTGTTAGATGAGTTAATTGTTGTTGCTGTGTGTAATACACTGTATTATGTGTTTTGTATTTGTTGTTTTGTTGCGACTTATTTGGAGATAATGAAACTAGCCAATCGTATCAATGAACGCTAATTCCAATTAACGTTCGTAGCAATACTTTTTATAAACCATTTGATATACCAAATGGTTTACTAAAAAATGTTAACAATTTATTATTTATTAACAAATTTATTAACATTATGTGAGTACTAATATCACCGAAGTAATCGAACATACTGAGTTATTTTGTAGGGCATATGGGAAATATAAGCAAAAAAGTATTTTTTATTTTCAAAACGACTTTTTTGTTTGGTAAAAAAAAGTGTGCTAAATAACATCATTAGGTGCGCGTTATCAAATGACATCAAAACGGAAAGAAATTAAACCAAAAAAGTAGTTTCCATTTACAAAAGTTCACAGACGCTTCTGTTAAGACGACTAAAACTGAGATACTCTCCCACACATAAGTTTTATAATGTCTTTATGCAGGAGATACATTGGTTCCACCAATTCAGTAGGAGCAACAAAAATAATTTACCCTCGTGCACCTACTTAAAGGACAAAAAAGTAGTCTCACAAGAAAACACATGAAAATATGATGCAAATATTGTGCTACACAATATGCAGTCGATATGAATAACTAATTATAAACAATATGATAGGACTTAGTAAATAGAAACACATACGGGCAATCTTTGGACCAAGAAATATGAACACCTGGCTTATCAGTAAGCATTAAACTGTATTTGTGCAACTATATTATTCGGATACTTGAAAACACAATGTTCTTTGAGCAAAAAGCAAAAGTCAAGAATAAAATAATTTTAACACTTTCGAAATTGTTTTCTCAACAATATCCAATACAAGAAAACGTAGCAAAACTATGATGGACGATCAGTCATAGGTGCAACTATCGATCACGGCTTACAGCAGCGTAAGACGGAGCACTGTGACACGATGGCATTGCAGCAAATCTAATTCTTGATACGTTTGTATGAGTTTACAAGATATAATAGAAATGGTTTTATAGCGTAAAAATATACTACAGCTTTTACAACATGTTTAAACTATGTACTTTCAAAACAGTTTTTGGCATATTTTTTCGACAATCTTACTTATTTAAAGCAGGCAGTTGAATCGATATTCTCCTTTGCTACGAAAGCGTATCTCGCGTAGCGTTTACTGCTACGGCGTAGCACTCGTGTAGTTCTTTATTCTAATGTTGCTTGTATGTGTACGATGCATATTACATTGGCATACTCAGGCACTGTACAGGTTATTATATTGTACGTTTAGTAAACTACTACGTGAATAAGAGTATAACCCGCCAAATTCTTGCTGAAAAAATCATCATAATTGGACCTAAAAGTATGTAATATAAGAAAGTAATATTGTTTTTTTAAGGTAATAAAGTAGTAGAAGATCGATAGTAACTCTGCAAATCTAAGGTTTTTGTGGATGGGTGTAATCGACGGTAAAGCAATCACGAGGTCGTCTATAATTAAACTTGTTATGTCTTTACCACTTTTGAAAAAAACACTGTCAGCAATTTGAGAATTCACTAACATATTCTAGTTTTACACTATCAGTAGTAAAGCTAAAACAGACATTACGACGGCGACGACATTTGTTGCTTAGATTTTATTGTATGCGGATACCACAGATAACTTGCCACAGACAAAAAAAGTACTTTGAGAAATGAGACCATTATTTGCTCAGTGTTTTATATTATCAACTAGAGTTTCATAATTATTCAGAATAAAATGAATACCGTGAAATTTATTATAAAATGCGGCACGGTTGACGCAGTGGTTAAGCGATTGGCTGCTGCGCTGCGTAAATATTTGTATGACATAAAAGTAGTTGTTCTGGGTCTGGCTGTTTGCCTATGTGAGTTTAAATATTTGTAAACACAACCACAATACAGCAAAAATTCCCAGTGTGGGGCAAAGTAAAAAAAAAAAATTGCATTGAATTTGGCCCCTAGTTAAATATAATCGTCTGTTTAATCTAAATTTGTCAAAATAAAGCCATGCAAAATAGACACATCATTTCATTATACGACACGTAATATGTCCAACATTTTTTTTAACATTATATTATAATGTAATTGTTTAGTCCTTGAGACAAACGAAGTATTTGCTCTGAATCTTGAATTAGATTTCATTTAATTTTGTAGAATATTGAGGCTGTTGGAACGCTTGTGGTTTAGACTAGACTTGTACCACAAACCATCTCTCATGGTGTTTACAGAGTACATACAATTTAAATGATCAGCTTACAGTGGATCGTTGCTACATGAGAGCTTGATTGGTACAGACGTCAGCACATCAAGCTCCCCAAACAGTAAAATTTTTCCAATTGAACATCAACGTTAGGCTTATGTAATAAACTTGTATCAAAGAAGTTTGTCATATTGGGGTAGCTTGATGTGCTGGCGTCTGTACAATCATCCTTCTTAATATTATTGTATTTTTGGATGTTTGTTATATCAACCACGCAAAAATGGCTGAATGGATTTGAATGAAATTTGGCACACAGATAGATTATAGCCTGGATTAACATATAGGCTTATTCACTTTTTATTTCGTACGTTCCCTTGGGATAATTTTCGACTAGCAAAAGCTAGTTATTTATATTTGCGCTGTCTAAGAAGATTGCAATGTAGATACATAAGATTCAGAACATAGACAATCAATGTTAAGCTGAAGGGAAAGTTTAAGTTAAAATGCTAAATGGAAGTGGAATAAAATTATATTTCAATCAAAGCGCTTTCACGAAAACGCTAAGAAAGCAACATAGAACGAAAATTTATTTATTTATTTAAATGTCGTACATAACACCTTAACAGCTATGCGCCAATGTGATGTTACTACTATGAACAAATGTTTCAAAAGTCTTCTTACTTACGTTAATGAACAAAATTGACAAGATATTAACGTGAAAACAACACAACAACAACACAGACTTTAACAAGACAGACTTTAACTCAGGTGTTTAACTCAAACAAAATCAACATAATCAATAGTCATTTATTCAGCTTACTTCGATCCACTCTTTGTCTCTTTCGCACACGATACATTCCTTTCACCTCATTTGATTGCCTAATCAGCGAGAAAGCACGATATGACACAATTATGTACCTATACAGACTAACCAGCACTTGACCAGTGTAAAATAACCGCTTGATACGTCAAATATAACCGATAAACAAAAATATTAAAGTTTTATTTTTTACTCTGTGGTACAAGTTTGGCTATAATTAAGTACTACGTGTAATGATTTGTCGCAGAATTTCTGAATTTCGACCAAATTGTGCATAAAATTTAAGTTCCATAATATAGCTTTAATGCTTTCGCATATTTCTGAATAACGTCAGCGTTCACGAATAACAAGAATAAGTATAGTAAAAAATAAAAAAAAATACTAGTAGAATTTTATTCTTCACAGATTTTGAATTTACTGAAAATGCATGTTTTAGAATTTAAAAAAAAAACAAGCGAAATATTTCCAGATTAAATTTGCGAATTGATTTTAAAGTACCTGCTATGCCACATTTGTTTATCAACTACTCACACACAGTGCTACCAGTAATATTTACTAGCTTAGACTTTTAAGGTTCAAAAACTACGAAAAACTGAACAATTCTTTCACCACGAAATTGTATTAAACTTATATAATAATAATTTATTTATTTCAGACAACATGATCCATTTTTTTAGTAAAATAGTGCTTAAAACTATGTTAGTTCACACATAAACGCATACAATTTTGAAAAAAGGGACAGTCATACCTATCCGCAATCACACTCAATATGCTGTTGCTACTCCGACGCACTCTTTGCAGCAAAGATGCCGCCTTTTTGCGTAGAATTGCCGCGAAACTATCTGTGCGTGCCTCCATGAACATGGCGGACGCATTGCAAAACGGAGGGAGTCTCAGCAGCACCCTGAATGCGTTATTGTATTGGACCCGCAGAGCATTGACAGCCCTTTGCGTATATGCTGTCCACAGGCTGCTAGAGTAAAGCGACTGACAATAAGATTTAAACAACGAAATCTTTACCTCTCTAGTGCAGCGGGCAAACCTGCGGGCCAACATATTAGCTCTGACCGTCAACGCTCTGCGTTCCCTATCCATATCACATTCGTCGGTCAAATTATCGGTGACTATATGCCCCAGATATTTGAATACACTGACTCTTCGAAGTTCAGTCTTACAAAGCATGACAGGTGGAACTACATCCGATCTCCTGCATCTAGGAGCAAAAACCAAGAACTCGCTCTTTTTCACGTTATACTGCAAGCCTTGGCTGGCAGCATACGTCTCACAGATTTGCAGCAGTTCTCTGAGAGCCCTGATAGATGGAGCCAGCAGAACCATGTCATCAGCATAGCTGATGTTATTTATACAAACTCCATCAACATGGCATCCGACAGGCCTCCTGCTGAGTCCATCTATCAAACTATTTATGTACAGGTTGAAAAGAAGTGGGGAGGATATACCCCCCTGTCTCACCCCGCAGCTCAAAGTGTATGGGTCTGAAATATGAGTATTATTTTTCCAAACTCTATCCAGTCCTGTTGCATACAAATTCAACCAATTACCTTTCTTCACGAAACTTTATCATAGATGGGTCCACATTCTAGGACGCGGTAAAACTTTGCCCGCGATTTATTTACTGTACATTACGCGCTGCTCTTGGCGTGTTTACGGCGAGATTTGGCGTTCACCCGTATAAACGTCAATGGAACCAATAAATAAATAGTATTTTATATGCGACTATAGTTTTTTGTTAAGACTCGGCTGTGCCAAGCACTGCTATTTGGAATTGGGTCTAGTGTATAGTGTATGTGAGAAGCATAAGCGGGAGCGGGCGATGATAAAATCATTGATATGATTACGATGTTAACTTTTTTATATTAAAAAAATTGGTTGTTGTTTAGTTATTATGATATTGAGGCTTTTGAAAGTTTATCTGGTCATCATGATCACACTTTACAAAATTGTTGACTGACGCAGATAGAAAAACTATTCATAGCCTTGCTTTCAGTTGGGAATAGGTACAGTTAAAACGTTAGACGTATAGACGTGGTATTATTCATAGTCACTGTTAATTTTAACATAACTTTTGAATAATAAAATCAAAATAGCCGTCAGATTCAAGCAACTGTATTATTTAAACGAACCAAAAGCGATATCACAAGCATAATAATCGCTGTTTCTCATACCTCACGCCAACAATTTCGTTTCGGTACACGCCTCTCACCATAACACACGTCTTTTTCTCGTACATTCGCTGCACTGCCAAACTCCATACAGTGTTCATATCGCCAGTATTTTGTGCCAGAAAGAATGGAATGTGGCCGGCCTGGAAGTCTTACAGGCTGGCAGCAAGGAGGCACACCCAGGACTTCATGGGCTATTTAAAATTATTCACTGTTATGTATTGCATTTCATGTGTGAATTAATTTCGCGGAAATAAGGAAGTTTCTAAAATTTAAAACATGAACTGATGGACTTTCTCTAAGTTATAAAATATTGTTCAATAATTTATTGTACATACTGTGTTAGTGTATGCGACACTATGCGGCAGAAAGAAAAATCGGCCAATTGTCAGTTTGACTCACCCACGAAAGGATAATACAAAAATTACAACTTAGCACCGGAAAAAAAAATCAGTTTTGTACAAAAGAACTGCATTTCTAAACAAATTGGGTTCGTAATTTAAAAAACGGGCTTGCTGGTTCAAACCTGATCTAAATAAAACCTTGTTTTTTATTTAGGGGGATCAGTTTTATTGCTTCGCTATCGAATTAATGACTTGAATTTCTATAGTAGTTGATAGCTAGATAAAATAAAATTGTTTTTTTTCGTATTTTGATATCGCTCAGAAGAAATCTTTTTTATTTTATTTATCATTTTATCTTGCGTTTCTTCTAACTAGTTCTACACGCGGACGCCTAGATTTGAGTTTGAAATTAACCAAAATAAACCTCTACCTAGATATTATATTGGTACTTATCATATAATATTGTTGTACGTGTATGTGTGTAATGTATTGTAAATAGTGGGATATATTCCAGGGTTGACACACACAACACTTGTGTTTCCGAGTGATGCGGTCGCAGCAGCTGCTTGTGTTGGGTTCTCGTTCTGTGTCGCGGTACACCCCACAATTGTATCGTGTAACCCGGTGTAGAGCATTTGTATTGAGGTTATTTTGTTGAAGGTATTCAACGTGTTTGAAATTGAATGATTCATTTATTTCAAAGAGAACATAAAAAATATCTAGAAAGTCGTCGTGAAATGAATTATTTCGAAAGCAAAACCTATTAGTACGGCTCCTATTTTTGCAAGCTCCGAACTATCTTACAAACGTATACAACACCGTATTAGGTAGAATAGGAATGCCCGAATTTTTGCTTTGAATCGATCTTTTGGATCGAGTCACAATCTTAATCGTATTGTATAGAATCGATCTTACTCGATCTCGGAAAATCGCATCGTAATTTTATAAAAATAATGAAAAGCACAGTAGGTATGCATTCAAAATTATTTATTTTATTGTGATATCGTCTGAGATTTTTTTTTTAAATTGGGAGTATTTTCTTTCATTTTAGTAATCTGTTTACACAATTTACATTGTCCACCCGTGTCACATTTAATAAAAAAATGTCCTTAAAACAATAGGTCATGATCACAGATAGAACTCTTCCTATTGCAGTAATACAAAGAATTAAAGAAAACAAAACAGGCAATGTTAACATACCCGACGCTAAAATAAATAAAATATTATCACGGTATCACCTGCCTTCATATTTCATACAATACCACTTTTGATTAATATAACTCGAAACAGTCGAAACTAATCTCATTCAATGTTTATGTAGGTTATCTTACTTTGTGTAGTTCGTACGGTACGTTTAGGTTTTAGTTGATACGATTTTTTCATACGATCTTACAAGCGCATACGATTCGATCTGGGCGAAGATCGCATCCTGTTGAATCGATTTAAAAAATCGGTAGAACGTATGGCCGTGAATCGATCTTCTGGAAGATCGATTCAGATTGGGCATCCCTAAGGTAGAACCATTTTATTGTAGTAACACACAAATCACACACAAATAACTGTTCAATTTTATTTACGGTCGGTCTTCAGTCTGAGGAGAGATGTCTGTTTTATACAATCGGAAGCGAAACACCTCGTTAAAGAGCATCCCGTAATTTTAAGTTAGAAGAAATGCAGAAATATGCGATTTATTACTACGTATGTACGATTATTAAAGTAAAACGAGTTTTGTAAATGACTTGCAGTTTTATTATAATAGAGTAATAGACATATCGTAGGTACACAATCAGTACAGAGCGCAGTGATATAGATAGGAAGAAAAGACTATAGACTTTTTACTATAGAGGAAAAGAATCAGTGTTGCCAAAGCATTATATTGACTTATACTAACAACGTATGTACTCGTAATATCATTTTTGCAGATCGGTAGCGCATTTGTTTTTTCAATTATTTCTGTATCTTTAGGTGTTAGGCGCTGATATTAAAACTAAGTTACTTTCCAAACCAACTGGTATAAGCAGGTTTGCTTCTTGTATTTTTTTTGTATTCATTTCAACAATGAAAACCAAATATCTTGCAAGAAGCAGCCTTGAAATCGTAAGGTTAGGAGAGTATTGAGATTTCCCAGGAATTGAGGAACAGTTTCCACTACCCAAATTGAGGGTTCCAGAGGTTGCATTTATGTCAAAAAAATGCAAAAAATCATGTGTGCAAAAAAAAAATTAAGCCTTCTGTCTCTTTCTGTCTATTTTGTGCATTCATGTTCTCAGTTCATTTACTTAGACGGCATCCATCTTGTCGGTTGTCTTTAATTAATTGTGTAGTTCTTGGCTACCGAAGCTTTAGAAAAATTCAAGCGTTTTTTTAACTTCCCATAAAATGTTCGCCCCTGAATAACTAGCAATTAATTACTTTTGCAAATAAAAATAAAATGAGTAAATAAATTAAAGGGGCTCACCATTGTTGAAAGAAGTTCTTATTTTCATTGTAGATCGTTTTAAAGGTTCCGTACCCAAAGGGGTGCCAACCAAAAATTATTATAAGGTCTCCGCTGTCAGTTCCGTCCGTCTGTCAACGGGCTGTATCTCATAAACCATATTAGGTAGACAGTTGAAATTGTCACAAAGCGTGTATTTCTATTGCCGCTATAACAAATAATAATAAAAATAAAGTAAAGTTAAAAAGTAGAGGGGTTCCAAATACAAGAAATGTGTTTGTTTTTATTATGTAGTGTTAAATATTCTACGGTGGTACGGAACCCTTCGTATGCGTGTTCGACTTGCACTTGACTGGTAAAAAACTGGTGGAGCATACGGTGGCGGTCTACCCGGCTTGGGCGGAGCACCGCCGTGTTCTCGTGGAGGCGATCGTCGGCGGCGATCTCTCGCGTCCGGCCCTGGTTCAGGCCATGGTACGGAGCGAGAGTGAATGGTTAGCCATCACCTCCTTCTGCGAAGCAGTAATGCTCGCGAAGAGGGAGGCGGCGCACGTGAGGGAGAGGCAGTATATGCGCCCTCACGGCCGTAGTCGCCGCGGGAGACGCCCTGGGCGTCGGGAATCCCAGGCTGATTCCCGGCCACCGTAGGCGCGGGCTTGCGGACGGCGAGTAATGGGTAGCTCGCTGTCCGGTAAGGACCAAGCCCGGGTTGACGGCGCGTTGTGTTCCATGCGTGCGTCAAAGAGATGTCAGCACCAACGGGTGGGGCCAGGAAGAGCCAATGCCTACCAGGGGTGCGGGTTGTTCGAAAGAGATACTGTGGCCCCTAGCACACAGGCAACTGAGGGAAGACGGGTGGGTTTTACTCAGTAAAAGCCTGATACGCCCTCCTGCTCCACCCAGAGCGGGTGTAGTTATTTGATGATTTCACAACCTCAAAAAAAAAACTCCTTCAAAATCTTCTCTACCTCTTCTTAGTTACACTGGATAAAAATATTAATTAACGTCGGGAACAAACCGAGCGATTCCGAGTGTACTCTGCATAATAAAGTTAATCTCTTGCAAATAATAAAAATCGTTCAAAGAACCTCAAGTCTGTAAATAGGATAAAGTCCATTGCAAGATCTCTACGTTTAAATCTTCACTTTAGTGAAGGCAAAGCGACTAAAATCGTTTTGCCAGTATTTTTTATTTACTTTACTAAATAACGTCTCGCCAGTGGCTTTGTGCAAAAGTAATTTCTGGTAAGTGGAAAAAATGTGGACAACGCTTTCGAATTGATCAAAAGTCATGAAAATTATTTGACGATGGATTTTCCTCTTCACTTTAAGATATATAATTTGGAATATTTTAGTAAACGTTAAATTTATTGTTATCATTCTCTGATTTTCTTATTAAATAACGAGATTATTATAGATTTGTTAGCGGCGTCTGTGATGTCATTTTCATTACATTTCCTTGTTTTATTGTTTTCTTATTTCAATTCAGCGAGCTATTTTAAGTCAAGATAATCCGCCTAGATCTGTTCAACTTCACTCCGCTTTGTGCTTGTTAATTGACTTCCTTTAGCTATGTCTCTAGACTTTCGATTTTAGATCTGGCTTTCAGCTTCTCTTATGTTTGGACAAGTTCCACTATCTGTGTTTTTTTGCTTGTGATTATCAGCCTTGAATTGTAAGTCCACAATAAGTGCTTAAATGCATCACGAACATTTACATTCATTTGTCATGCATTTATCTTTTACCCTCGTGTTACCGTTAAATAGTCGTAAAAATAATTTAGAACCTCAAATTACACATCATTTAATTTAGCAATCTTTCCCTTCGCTCCAAAGACTTCAACGGAAGATAATGGATGTTGATTTACATAATTATATTTGTATCACTTCATTCTTGCCACCACTTTCAATTCAATTAATTAAATAATGGACATTATTAGACAGAATTTATGGGAAGTTTCGTTTTTATTAACCACTTTATTTGTTTTTTTTTTAATAAATCGGGCAGTTCCTTCAGAATCTGTATAGGATACATAGGCGTTGAGTAGAATGTTAAATGGGGCTGTTGAAATGTAGATAAACATTTTTATAATTGTAAACTTAAATATTTCGATAAAGAAAGAAGAAAGAAAGAAAATACATTTATTTATCACAGACTAAAAAGGCACACAATATACAGTAAAATAATAAAATTTTACAAACCAACAAGTGCGTCAAAGTGTGCCTCACGGCTGCGCTAAAAAGTCCCAGTTCAGCATAAATGCCAGACAACTAGTGCCTGACGCTGGCTTTCAACTGGATAATAACTGTATAATATTTTATTGCTATGGAAAAGCAATAGTTTTATAACAATCAAACTTAAATATGAATTTTCTTTGCTGGTATTTTGGAAAACTACTATGTTACTAAGAAAAATGACAACATACCTACACCCCCATTGCTATATTCAATTGGCACTTAGCAGTTAGCCTAATCATTTCGTACATGTATGACGCATGTGACGTCATGGCCACCAATATGACGTCATAAGTCACGCAGCGGTCATTTTAATTCGCTCATAAAGCATACATTGTAGATGGTGCAGCGCGCCGTTCAAATCGAATCATTGGCTCGCGTCTATTGGATCCAGAAAAATGAATTCTATTTAGTGAAACATTATCTTTGGTTAGAGAAGGAAATTGTTTTTATTATATGATTATACACCAAACACATACACAGCATTAATCCAAAAAATCTTATTTTAATTTCACCTGCTGTCAAATTCTGCACTGTAACCAAGGTAGTAGCGAGGAAATTTTCCTGAATGTCTTTAATACGAGGATGCATTTCCCCACTTAAATAAACTGAGTGCAAAGTAACATTTTGCACTTGGTTCTTCCATAATTCCGAGGCAGCCCGTGGTTGGGTTAAAATTTGGAATCGAACGTTGCCAAAGATCAGACAATTTGATTGCACTAAATGAACTCTTGTTGAATATTACAATTTTAGGCTAATAAACTTGAACTTTAATTTCAGTTGTTCTCGTAAAAACTCACTTGGCAAACGTTGCGGAGTAGTTAAAATGACAACAGTGAGAATATCTTTATGAGAGAATTAAGTCAGGGGAAAAAGGTGCTTCAACTTAAATCAAGGCTACTTGGAACGATGACAATGATATCTAGCTTTTGTTAGCGGCTTCACTCGCATGTATGTTAGAAAATATCCCACTGAAACTCACACCGGGACTTCAAGTGCCTTAAGTGTTAATTTAGGTTATAAACTGTCTGTGTGATTAGGGGGTTTGGAAAATACTCTGAACAGCTGAGGATGCAATATATACATAATTATTTTTCTATCTATTTCCATGAACAGAACTTGCCTTTCTAGCCTTACCTACTTCTATAATTATGAGAATATTCTGGTATTTGTGCGAATATGTGTTGTTCATATTATTCAAAACTCGTGGATATCGGAACAGAAAGACTTTTCGTACTGATTAATTTGAATAGAAATTAGATCGGGCTCCGGTCCTTAAACAAACATTTTGGTTTTATTTAATTGAATTCAAAAATCTCTTGGCTGTACTGTCCCGGACCTTTTTCAGGATTGAACAAATAAGCCGAGATTCCTATGGAAGCTTTTTGAGCCATTTCCATTTCATTCGTTTTGGGATAATTATGGGGAAGAATAAACGAGGTTCTATCAATGGGTTGGTTTATTTGGAGAGGTAAAATCTTGTTTTAATTTTTTGCCGGTCTGGTTACTAATTGGTGGACCCTTACAGTATAATTTAATGAGATGTTTTTTGTTGTAAATTTATGTTTCGTTTTCTATGATACAGAGTAGTGACAAGTAAATATTCAAATTAAACAGGTAGTTTATAATATTAATTAATTAATATACATAGGGCACTCTGTCTTTTTAGAGAAATTAAGTGAAATAAGTACTTCAAACATAATATAGAATGGGTATAGAACAATAACTTCACATATATACCTACTTGTACAGGGTTTCATGACAAAGGAAAACATACACGACACATTTTTCTAAGGTTAAAACGTTGGCGTGAAAACCTAGCTTAGTATAAATGATGGAGTTTTCTAGTGCTGGTAATGGGAATGTCCGATTCTATGAATAAACTTCACACGGCGAGGTTTGCAGTCTGAAGATTTTAGCATGTAATAGATACGTTTTTGAAGAATTAGGCATGTTAAAAGACAAGTCTGGGGCAGTTGTAGTGACCGCGACTTACAGATGTGACAGTGAAATTGAAGAAGTTGATCATACGACATTTATAGGCATAGTGATTGACAAAAATAGTAATTGGAAAAAATATTTGTAATAGGCTAAACAGCTTTGCATTTGCACTAACAAATCTCAGGAAAACTGTTGGACGCAATGTCGGCCTGTTGGCTTATCATGGATATGTCTCATCTGTGCTAATGATACAGCTTAATCATATGGGTTGAGCTCCGGCGGGATCTCATGGCGACATGGAGAGTGCAATTGTCGCAACCCAGTGCAGGGCACGCCACGATAGCGGCAGTAAGTCCCCTCTTTGAGGAGTGGCTTGAGAGGCGGCACGGCGTCCTCACTTTCCGCCTGATGCAGGTCCTCACCGGACACGGTTGTTACGGGAGGTCCTTGTTTCGGATAAAGAGGGAGGAAACGCCCGGGTATTTCCACTGCGAAGATTGCCCTGAGGACACGGTGGAGCATACGGTGGAGGTCTGCCCGGCTTGGGCGGAGTACCGCCGTGTCCTTGTGGAGGCGATCGGCGGCGGCAATCTCTCGCATCCGGCCCTGGTCCAGGGCATGGTACGGAGCGAGAGTGCATGGGTAGCCGTCATCTCCTTCAGCGAAGCAGTAATGCTCGCGAAGAGGAAGGCAGCGCACGTGAGGGAGAGGGAGACGCCTTGGACGTCGGGAATCCAAGGCTGATTCCCGGCCACCGTAGGCGCGGGCTTGCGGACGGCGAGTCATGGATAGCTTGCTGTCCGGTAAGGACCAAGCCCGAGTCGACGGCGCGTCGTGTTCCACGCGCGCCTTAAAGAGATGTCAGCACCAACTGGTGGGGTCCGCAAGGGCAATGCAATGCCTGCCAGGGGTGCGGGTTGTTCGAAAGAGATACCGCGGCCTCTGGCACACAGGCAACTGAGGGAATACGGGTGGGTTTTAGTCAGTAAAAGTCTGACACACCCTCCTGCTCCACCCAGAGCGGGAGAAGTTATTTGATGATTTCCCACGCAAAAAATAAAAAATGATATGGGGTAATTCCACTGACAGCAATAAGGCATTTATTGTGCAAAAAAAGTATTTCCGAGCTGTGTTTGGTACAGACCCATTAGAATCGTGCAAACCTATTTAAAAAAAAACTATAAATTATTAGCATTAGCATGCTTATATATACTGGAAATGGGAGTATTTGTAAAAAAAACATCCTGATATATTCAGTAAAGCCGACAGAGACAATGTTTATAAGGCGGGCAAAATATCAAGGGATCTAACAAAATTGACCATGCCATGATATAGAATAGCGTACTGCCATAAAAACACTAGTCGAATGGCCATAAAGATATTTAATAATATACCGAAGGTTATTAGCGAATTGCGGACCAGCTTATTTCAAAAACATCTCAGAGCATGGCTGATCGAAAATTGTTTTTATACGATTAAGGAATTATCAATTCTAGTACAAAAGGAAAAAATGCATGACATGAAAATTGAATCTGACATTTTTATTTTAAGCTATTGACATTAATTGTAATATAATTTCTTTGGATGACATGTGTGAGTTGATTGGTATCTGGACAATTTGTAATTTAATTAATTTCTTTGACATTTTTAATTTGTTATGTAAACAATAATAATGCTTGTTTTAGTACTTTTTTATATGGCTATTTAATTATTTTGTTTAAATTGATTAAATTAGAATTATAATAATTATTATTGTCAATAAATTTGCATGCCGAATTTAGTAGGCGGAATATGAAGAACTACTGTGTACCTATATGTTATAAAATCTGAAAATACCATATTTCAGGCAAATAAAATATAAAATTCCTAAATTATTTTACAAACCAAAAACACAATTAATATTATGAATGCAAATAGGAGTTCCCTCACAGATTAAATGGAACATGCACCCTTCTCAGCAGTCAACCTTACTGAACACTAACTTCGGCAAATGTCACCATCATCTCATTTCAATATTAGGATTGAATCGATTTAAATTTATGAAATGTAAACGATTTTGTGATTCGATTTCTCGGTTCAGTTAGTTTGATTTTTTTTTGCCCATAATTATGTTTTGACCATCAGTAATATTGATGACTCTATGTATGTACAATAGCTTTAGAATATAATAATAATAAAAAAAAAACTTCAGAGATGTTAATTCTGCACTATGTTTATTAAGCACTGGTCTAATATGATAATAATATGAACAAACGCACCTTTACTAAAATTTACCACAGATGCTAGTAGGTAACAAAAACGTGCTTTGTTCTCTTGGGAGCATCACCTATATACGAATTTCTGCCACAATAATCTTCAGGTTTAAAAAGAATAGCACATAGTCTCGACGAAATACTCAGCGACCATTTTTGGCAAATACATGTTTTCTGCAATCTACAGAGAAATATTTATTTATTATGCGTAGAATCAGTCGCTTGTTTACAAAAAAGTTTTTTTTACGATTGTTCTCTTGTAAAATAACAGAATTTGAATCCATTCGCTGAATTTAAATTATGATGTCTGTTATTGAAATTCGCGTGAAATTCTTTTATTTTTTCTTCAGAACGCGTTCGCGAAGTTTAAACGTACAACATTTTTATTTAAATATGTCTTACTATTATAGTCTGTTCCCCTAATATACTTTTCCATGCATTCCATTCTAGTCAACATAACCTTTGTAAATCAGAAATGCGAAAATAATTTCTAATCACGCTCGGCCATTCGAATAGCAAATGATTTCAGTACCTAGGTATCGAATTATAGCCTATCACTTGAATCTATCGTGCTGTCATTGATAATAATTACATTGAATTGATCCGCGCCGGCTCCGTATTGCGGCCCGGCATTGATGTCGGCAGTCTGAGAAAGACATTTGAAAATTAAAAAGTCTGGTCTTTGGTTGTCGTTATTTTGTTTTTTTTTTTTGTGGCTTCGTTCGTGCAGATGTCGGAAATCCTATGAATCCAGGTTATCAACTTTCTGTGTGCCAAATTTCATAGAAATCCTTTCGGCCGTTTTTGCGAGATTGAGAGACAAACATCTAAACAAATAAACTTTGACATTTATAATATTAGTAGAATTATAATAATTATTATAATGGTAAGTTGCTTTTAAAAGTAACATCTTTATTCTTGTTCATCAAATTAGGTTCCTAAAAACTAAATAAAAAATTGACAAAAACCTACCGGTTATACTTTTCCCCATGTTCCCTACAGCTGGGACTGCCGAATCAGGTCTCTCTCTCTACGTGAGAGAGTAAACCGTAAGCCCAACAAGCGGCCCCAGTTCAGGTTGGTAGCATTTTCCAAAGCTGATTGCAACACTATCTCTCCACTTTGTCATAATTGCTTACGTATTTATTATTTAAATTACATTATAGTTATATATATTTTAGTGATATTTATTTTAGAAGTACGTATGTAGGTATGTATGCATGTATATTCTCATATTATTATGTGTGTATATTTAAATTAGAGTTTATTTTGTAATTTTATGTTTTCCCTTCTACTGTTGAAAACATCCCTGTCTACATCTCTGTTACCTTCTCTCCTATCGCAGGTGTGCTGGAAGAGATTTCTGTAGAAATAAGCATTAATTATGTACGTATTTTTCTGTTCCTTTCTTCTTGTCTGTTTATATGTGTGTGCATATATGGTTAAATAAATAAACAATCAAAAGTTCCGCTCACTTTGCTCCCCGTTTCCCATCCTTACTGTTTAATAACTCCGGCTACGTTTTGACGCGGCATGGGGATGCAGCAGCTACAGCGCTGCAATCCAATCCATCTGCCACTTATTACGTCGATTGAAGCGCGCTCAGAGGTAAAAACACTTCAGTGGCTACAATATTGAATCATGCGTCCATAAATATGACGGGAATTGTTTTTTATTTTTATAAGTTTTACTATTGAAGATTAAACATTAATTAAACCTATGATATTAATCGTCGCGTTAAGTAATTGTGTTTGTTAAACTAACTTTCAAAAACTAAGAATGAAGTACAAAATCTTTTTTTTTTGTGTAATAGGTAGCTACAGCTATGTAGTTATTTACCAAAAGCGAGTCAATTTGATAATTACCATTCAAAACAATTTACCCTTTTAAATTTAGAAAGTAGTATTATGATACTGTGGTGGTACTGTGTTTGTGTGGTATTATTTAGAAATTGTCTTGTTGCAGTTAAATTAATGTGGACATGTTTACATCATGTAAAACGCACAGACGTAAAATAAAATTACATCATATAAAATCTTTAATGAATTGTTTTGATAAATAAAACGGAGTTGAATCCTTGTGAAATGTAGCAATTTGCCATACGACAACATAAAGAACAGGTCCCGTTTTTTTTAGGGGAGGCCTATGTCCAGCTGTGGACGTCTATCGACTGATGATGATGATGATGATAAAAGACAAAATATTGTACTTCATTAACATAAAATCCGTCCGCTTTTCAGCATTTTATGTTATAGAAGAAAATCCCTTCTAAGCAACGCTGGAGAAATTACCTTATTTTCACATCTTAGCTTATAAAAAAAAATATTACATTACCATTAAAACTCTAATGAACGCCTATAAATTTATAATTACAATACAAATCTCGACCATGAGAAGTTAACGATCGTTATAAAATACTCGCCTAAATAGCTTTTAACAATAACCTTATTTAAGTAAGTTAATAACAACTTGTGAGCAGGATGAGTTCGTTTTCATTAAGTTAAGAAACTCTTTAACCTGTCTTCCGCTACTAAAGAGACTAGATATGAACGTTTAAAGTACGTAGTAGACGGCGCGGCGCATTTACTGTGAAAATATTTTTTTATTATGCGTGGGAAATTATCGAATAACTTCTCCCGCTCTGGATGGAGCAGGAGGGCGTGTCAGACTTTTACTGACTAAAACCCATGCCTGCCAGGGGTGCGAGTTGTTCGAAAGAGATACCGCGGCCCCTGGCACACAGGCAACTGAGGGAACACGGGTGGGTTTTAGTCAGTAAAAGTCTGACACGCCCTCCCGCTCCACCCAGAGCGGGAGAAGTTATTTGATGATTTCACACCCAAAAAAAAAAAACCCGCGGGCAATGGCCGCTACAAGCTCGTTTCAAAAATTCTCAGTCACAAAAAAAGGAAGCCAATATACATGAAGCTTTTAAAATTTTCAACCGATTCGATGCATGTGATTGTAAATTGGAGTTAAAACGATAATAACACGGGCGTCCGGTTAACAATTATCCGGTATGCGCGTGCCTAACCATTGCAGTAAGGGCTACCACTTCCGGGTTGGTTGCACTGTCTATATATTTTGACGATGCTCATCATCATCTACTGGACCTGTTTTGCTGGAGGTTGGTTTTAGTTTAAACACGAAAATCAATATTTACGAAAAGAATGCGGGATGTGTGGATGGATGCGGGTAGTACAGGTCTGGATGTCGCAGCTCTTGGGGGCTTATTTCCAGTGCAGTGATTTTTTATTGCAGTATGGCATTGCTAGAGCAACTCCGATATATTCTTAAATAAGAACCTTTGTAAGACTTTTGGGCTTCTCGTTACCCGGAGAGACTCGAAATACGTATCATAACCAAGACTTTACGGCTCAAGGTTTGGGTCAGCATCATCATTTCAGCCGAAAGACGTCCACTGCTGGATATAGGCCTTCCCCAAAGGTTTGGGTACTCTGAGACAAAGAGTGTCACTTATTCACGATGTGTCAAGAATAGACCCATCCATGGGTTTATCGCATCAGGGGTAATTTAACCTCACAGATCTTTTGATTAGATTACCTTTTTTAGCCGGTCAAACTCTGCAACAAAAATAAAGAATTTCGACATTGCCTTTATTATGTATGACACCTAAACTTTCGTTTATTTACCGAACCCAAAAGATAGACAACACGTTTGCCAACCCTAGCCCTATCGGGGCTTTTATCAATTTTTAGTTACCAACCGTTTTAAATATGATATACGATTCAATTGTAGTTTAGTTTCGAATATCTGCGAATTGATTGCCGTTTTGTTTATTTTGGAAAAATACTATTTAAAGGTACGATGTAAAGGTAGGATTTTATGATAGGTACTGAACGAGTGAGTGATGTCAGGGTGATTGCCGTGTGATTTGAAAACATGTTTTATGTTAGGTGGATAATTAAAATGGCAGCCATTTTTTTATATGGTTTTAGTGTTCTAAAACCATATAAAAAAATGGCTGCCATTTTAATTACTGCTGAAAAGCTGTTGCTTTTCATTAGTTTTAAAAAACCTGACCAGTACCTACGAAATGTTACGATTAGTACGTAAAACTATTTTTTCTCGACCCGAAACCCAGATTTCAGAGTTTAAATGGGACGTTAACAGGAAATGCAAAAGGTTTAGAAAAAAAATACGCAAATAAAGTTTCGAACCAAAAAAATTTTTCATAACCCTTCGGGATCTGAGGCGTAAAATTATGTATTACATGTATTTATTACTCATCCTTGGCAGCAAGTAATTTGCAACATTAAATTTTATTTATTTACATTTACGTTAATGTACACTTGGCAGACTAAGGAGAAAGTATATAGCCCTACCCCCATTGTTATAAATTATTAAGGTCGTATATTTAAAGAGCTATTTTCCTCAAAATATCAAACAACAATTTAGGGGCAAACAAGCCTCATATTTTGAGTAAAGAGATTGTGTTTTAATTGTGATTTATGATATTATGCTCATTGTGGAGGATGAAATTGTAAACACTAGCGGCCATGCACGTACTGAGATATTTTGACGTACCTAAGTCCTATCGATTTTCTGATTGTTTTAAGAGGTGGGCCAAGAATAACCCAACAATTTATAAGTATTATTAAAAATAAATCCCCGTAACCTGGATTACCAGTCAGCCCAATCTTCGACCCCAACCCTAAGGTCACGCAGGTCGTCACCTAAGGGTTGGAAATGACTCGTTCCTAGTTGAAATAAGAACCCCTGTCAATCGTATGTTATAGGTTTTCATACAGACGGACAGGTAGCTTCAGCTCTTCCACTATTATGGGGTGCCCGATAGGGTCCATAATGATCTCATTATATATTAAGTTACCACTGTACACATGTGGTACATCTTGTGAAATTCAATGAATGATTGAGTATAATATTGAAAGTGTTAAACTTCGAGTTGATTTTTAGTTACTTAGTGCTTAGATACAAAATTGAAATGTCTTTTATGCTTGTACCTACCTAGCAACATAAAAGACTATTATTTCCAATCGGTACAGGAAAATGGTCAAAAACAAGCCAATAATAATAATAAGACAATTATAAAATACTAGAGGTATAAGGTAATAAACAAGACTCAAAAATTAATTCGAATGGTCACAATAAAGAGGTTTCCCACGAAAATCTATTAAAACCATTCGTAGGATTAGAAGGAAACCCTTCTACAAAACAAAAGAAAGTGAATAAATTGAGATCGATTCAATTTCTTTTCTGCCCAGTTCACTAATAAAGAAGACACAAAAATAAATTCGAATGGTCATAATAAAGAGGGTTCCGACGAAAGTCTATTAAAACCATTCGTAGGAATAGTAGGAAATCCTTCTACAAAACAAAAGAAAGTGAATTAATTGAGTTCGATTCACTTTCTTTTGTGCTCAGTTCACGAAATTAATTTGCAAGTTGTAAAGCGATTGCAAGCGATTCATCAAAAAGATATCATCTTGTTTTGATTGTAAGTAAACGCGGAGATATTATACAAATTAGGACATCTTTCGGAGTCTTTGGAGCAATTGACTTTTAATTAGTTGTTTATCATTTTGGAGGATCGTAATTATGCTTTGTTTGTTGTTCGGGGGAGTTGCTTTTCTGTATGCTTTACTTCGTTTATCCAAAGAAACCTATGCATTAATTTTCACGAATTAAAGTAAACATTCATTTTCTTCGGTGTCTAAATATTAGCAAACATGGAAATTATCCTATTTATATAAATAGACCTTCAAAAGGATTATTGAAATAAGTATGAACATTTACTAAAGTTAATTTGACAACACCCACACAATAATTTTCCATTGAATATTTTAGATATCGATAATTTTAAGTAGTTCTTTAAATATTAACGTTTATAATTATATTTTCCTACAAAAAGTGAACCGCGTACAATAATCTTTAGCTGAAAAGGGATCTTGGAAGCAATAATTCAGGTATAAAAAAACCGTGGTAATCTTTTATTAGATTAAAAGAATTTCATTAATTAGTTCCCTCCCAAAATGAAAGAGAATTTATGATCATATTCTTTTACAAAATTGCTTCCTGGTATTAAGATAGTCGATGTTATTTTTTTCACAAGATACTTAGGCTTTAATCGCGGTTAGTAACATTATTTTAATTGTTTTTGATCGGTTCTTTGGATATATCTATAAAATATTTGATAATTATAATTGTTGGTTTAACCACTTTTTAGGGTTCCGTTCCTCAAAAGGTAAAAAACGGAACTCTTATAAGATCACTATCTTGTCCGTCTGTCTGTCCGTGTGTAACCACCGATTTTCTCAGGAACGAGTGGACCTGGAAAGTTGAAATTTATACCAGATACTGAAGTCTACAGTCCCTATTAGGTGTAGAAAAATCAAGGTCCTGAGTCAACACGATAAAAAGATACTGGCAAAAGTCGATTTTTGCGAAAACTTGTCAATACCAAAATTTACCTTAATTTTCAACTTTTTTATTTTTCGGAATGTTTCCTTTATTTTTGCTGTAAGACCTTGTTTTTTGCCAAATTTCGTGATTCTAGGTCAACGGGAACTACCATATAGGTTTTCTTCCGGTTGACCTCCAAAAAATTCCTCTGATAATTCCAAAACATAAAAAAGTTGAAAATTAAGGTAAATTTTGGTACTTACAAGTTTTCGCGAAAATCTAAATTTGCCCATATCTTTTTTATTAGGTATAGATAGTGGTACGGAATCCTTCGTGCGCGAGTCCGACTCGACTCGACCGACGATGTTGTTCATAGCTCTAAGTGATTAGAACTAAACACTTTTGAAGAATTATCAATCGTGAGGTTAGGTGTATATTGTCGCGTTGCAACTATCTGTCGTACATATGTCGAGCTTAATCCAACCGATAATTTGCTAAATATCTTTTGAATAATACTATTAAATGGCTATATCGTATAAAATAAAGAAAGCAATGCTATCACATTGCCGCGATGTCACACGTCAGACTTACTAGTGTGTCAGGTCACGTGTGTAGTGTCGCGTCGCAACTATCTGCCGCTCAACTATCCCTTCAAAATGGTTGAGCTGAATGGTGCTGATCCATATGTCATGTTCGTGAACTGGGACTGGTCATCTCTTAGCTCCCACGGCTTATTTTAGTTTCTAAATTATTATTTTATTTTTGTTTTGTTTTAATTACGGACGCTTATAATGTGCACGTCTTTTTACATCGTTCTCGCATTGATAATTTCAACATAATGATGTAACCAACTGTTTGTAACAAAATCATGATTTTAAAAGAGTGTCCATGGAGTTTCTTGCCCGTTCTTCTCCATAGGTACCTACGCTTTGGAATGGGCAACTAGCTTCATCTTTCTATCTCACCGACCTTGACAATTCAAAAGTGCCTGTAATTGGTTTATTTGAAATAAATGCTTTGAGTTTGAGTATCGCGCTCAACTTTGTCTACCGACACACCTATGCGTGCCTGTTAGTTTTACACCAGCCTTGTTTATATTTGAGTACGTGATTTCAATCCTGCTTTTTTTTTCGATTCCAATCGGCTGTCATAACAATGATCAAAATGAGAAAATACATTACAGTGACGCTGTACTTAGTTTACTTTTCAAAATTGACAAGATAAGAAGATCGGTTCTTTGTTAGGTTAATTAAAGTATCAATAGTAATTATTCCGTATTAGAAAATGAACGTAGTTACACTTTTTCAAAAACAAACAAATAGGTACCCAGTTACCCACCTAATTTTACCGAGGGATAAAACTTACTAGTGTAAGTATACCTACAAATGAAAAAACTCCAATTAATGCCAATTACAATTAACATAGAAAGGTCACAATAATATACGTCGGAGGTTTACATCTAGGTACTTTAGTTACAGCTAAAATTAACTCAACACGAATATACACAAATGTGACATACGCATAATTTCAATAATTATTATTAGAACACACAAGCCACGAATCGTCACTAATTTCAGCATCGATAATAACATATTACTAATACGTGTAACCATAAGGTTGAAACTGAAGTGAGAAGCTGCTTGTATAATTTCTAGGGATGGGCCGAAATTCGGTTCACATTCGGTTCAAACGAATTTCAGCAGCTTGAACCGAACTTCGGTATTCGGCCGAAATTCGGTTCAGATGCCGAACATTCAGCACAAGAAAAATAATACCTACTTGCACTATTTTGACTGAAATTTAATAGAATTAGAGCATAGCATAACTGTAAAATAAAATTATGTCTTTTACTCACCCATGGTCATTTATTTTAGTTAGGAACATTGTAAATGTAAACCTTAAATTAAATCAGTTCTTATTATTATTCTTGAAAATCTCTGCCTAATTAATTAGACATACTATTACAAAAATGAAATAAGCTTAGTATTCTTCTAACAAACATCTGAATACAATTCGTAAATAAAAAACTCGTTTTTGGTTCACTAACTAAACATTAATTTACATCAAGTAGTTTTTATTACAATTAAGGGGTATTGAGCCTAAGTTCGGCCGAACTTAGGCCGAACATTTCATTTTAACCGAATGTTTGGCCGAAGTTCGGTTTCGGTTCAAACCACATTCGGCCCATCTCTGATAATTTCATTAACTATCTATCGATGCTAGGTAATGTTTTAATACCAACTAGTTGGAGTAGTGATCATAATAATATGATATGAGGCACGCTTCCCGTCTGCCAGAGATACGTACAGTTTAACCTCCGTAATCGTGCCTCGGATCCTAATGAACGTAACACATGGAATACAAGGAAGGAGTTTGTGTGCGGGGTCTGTTAAGTTTACAGGTTTGACAATGTTCTGTTTAAAATTATGAATGAATTTTGATGGGTCAAATTGCGAAGATTTAAAGAACACTATGTTTCTGCACTGACATTTATTAACTTAGAAAACTCAAAACACCGACATCCGAAATTAAAGTTATTTTTCATTTTGTACCTAGTGTTTTTTTCGGAAGTCGGTTGTTTTTTTTTTTGGAAAATGTGTTTATTTTTCATTTTCTGGTTATGGTACCTAAGCCAGACCAATTCGTATACCACTACTCGCCATGTAAACAACAGTGATAGGAAGCAGCAGAATGTCATCAAGATACATATATAAGTGGATTAAAAACGTATTATCGAGGCTAAAGCAAAAACTACTGAAGCAAAGTTATTAAAATTTAAATTATTCAATTATAAAATAATTTAAAAAAAATACTGGATGGGGGTATGCTTCAGGGGTATCCCTGAAGCATACCCCATCCAGTATTTTTTTTAAATCATATACAGACGAATTGAGAATCTCCTTCATTTTGAAGTCGGTAAAAAAGTGCAGCCACACCGAAGTTACATTTTGTGTAGCAACGGTTACAAGTTTAAGTCTGGTTTGTGTGGGCAAAAACGGATACAAACTTACTAAAAGTTAGAGAAATTTTCCTACTTATTTCAAAATATTGCTCTACAACAAGTAACTTAGGTATGAATGCACCAAACTTTGATAGTAAACTGAAAAACGTCTTCTATCTTATCTGAAAAAATATAATCGGCCCTTTTTGTCAATCTTGTACCCTTTTATACTATCAACAGGCATTTTCCAACAAAAGTCGTAAAATAAGCTGTATAAACAAAAAGTGTGTCGCAAATAGTGAGCTCTAAAACGCAAATGACGTTAAAAGCGAGTACGGTCCGATGTTACATTCACCCTGTAGGTATCATCGACTATGTGGCATTGTAGGAATATGAGGTTTTTATAACATCTGGACACAATGATTACGGTAAACATACCCTCCGTAATGGTGGATCATGTACTACAGACAGAATAGATGAAAGGAAATGAAATTACAAAATATGAACCGCAATTTTAAATTCACTGAAATTATTTAAGCAAATTGACTATCAACTTGTTCTTATTTATTAAAATAACAATTGTCATTTTAAGACAAATTGACGTATGGTGAAAATGTGACTAACAATTAATGTCCGTGACAGTCCATTAATTCAATTCCATGCACTCGTGAAGTACCATGTCGATGGTGATCGTATTAATTTATAAGACTTCAATGCTTGTTGAGTGGTTTAATTAAAATTGGTATGTTGGGTTCGATAGAATCTGAGCCCAGACAGCGATTGGAATAAAAATGTAATCGATTCAAAAGCCAACCTTTCTTATCCATTTAATACGTTTTTTATCATTAAGTGCCATTACATTGAATTCCTTCTTTTAAAAGTCTGTAAATTTGAAGAATGAATAAAATTAAGCTGTAAGCGATGTATTCTGTCAATTTAATTTAATTCATTAAAATTGAGTGTGAGTGAAGGAGTGTGCTTTTAATTCTTCAACTGTACATTCAAACTGCGAAAACATCACCTTTAACTGAAGTAAGACTGTTATTACTAATCAGGTTATTATTTGTACGTTTCGGGGTCGTAACTGCCTAAATAAACAGCAACATTACTGGGCACTTAGGAATGCTCTCTGTTGCTGAATACCTGTCACTTGCCCTGGTTAGGAATGGCTCATTAAGGTCTGATGAGGGATGATGGAAAAAGGTAATTAGCTTGCTATTTGTATATGTGTGGACGACGGACGTATTACTTAGTAGTTATTGTACAGTGATCTGTTGTGTATCTACGTATATATATATGTTGATAACAGAGTTGATTTAGCAGTTCAGCCTTTACTACGTTTGTTTTCGGTTTCGGCAATATTACTTTTAGCCGCAAGTGGCTTTTTTCAGTTGATGATATTTAGGATTCAGTAGTTCAAGACCCAAGGACTTTTTCACTATTGAATCTTGTTGCAGAAAAAGTATTTAGAGGGTCCTTATCCGCCATTGTACCTCGTACCCAACAATGTAAAAAAAACATTTTGTCAATTATGTTACAAAAAACCTAAATCTTTTAGTCTTAGCACTCATAATTCCTCTGCCAATTTTATTCAATGTGAAAAATACTATGTAATTATCCACATTACGCACAAAGCCTACCTTCAACAATTACTATGTTATTTCCAATTTTTGGAACAAAGTGCTCAAACTGCCTAAAAAAACAAAAAAACAGCTTAGTATGAACAGATTTCCGAACGATAAAACACAAAATAAACGTGGTTTAGTGTTCCGGCAGAAATAACACTATCCTTCAGACATCATTCATTTTTAACCGACTTCAAAAAGAAGGAGGTTATCAATTCGTCGGAACCTTTTTTTTTTATTTTTTTTTTATGTATGTTCCCCGATTACTCGAAGATGGCTGGACCGATTTGGATTTTGTTTTTTTTGTTTGATAGGGTATACTTCCCAGGTGGTCCCATGATCATCAAGTCAGGATGTGATGATGGGATCCTGGAAAAATAGAGAGAACTCTTCAAATTTTATAGGCACACGAAGCGATTTAGCTATTTTTTGGAAGAGTACTTTCTCGTAGTGGTCTCATTTCAATTTGATGAAGATCTGATGAAGAACTTTGGAGATAGGCAACGGAACTCCTCAATAAATGATAGCAAATGGACTGGGATTGCTGAAATCTCATGTCTGTCTATTGCTTACACCACTTCATAACATAACATCACGCCGGTATGCTGTGAAGGGGTAAGCACATGTGAACCACTAAAAAGTGAAAAAAAAAACTTTTTCCAAAAAAAAAACAACCGACTTCCAAAAAAACACTACAAAGTGAAAAATAACTTTAATTTCGGAAGGCGGTGACAAAAAATTCAAATACAGCTCCAAAGACACCGACTTCCGAAATTAAAGTAATTTTTCACTTTGTAGTGTTTTTTTGGAAGTCGGTTGTTTTTTTTTTGGAAAAAGTTTTTTCATTATCTAGAAGAGATCCTTAAAGTGGATCTTGTCGACATTGTTTCCATTCAATCTTCGGGAGTGTATTACTCCACTGTTCGACAATGTACATCAAAAATTAAACATAGTATAGTTTTGTCTCATTATTAATATTGTCTTTACGGAAACAGAATACTAAAATAAAAAGCCATTTCATCATCAGTTTGACGTGTAAAAGTGTTTGTACAAACCTACTTACAGAAATAAAATCATTTATCATTAAAAAGTTATGAGCCAACAAAGATTAGTTTTTCTTGCTAATTTGACCTAACTTTGGGCGTGTTTAAGTAATAAGAGAAGTGTGAAATCTCCAAATTCAAGTCAGTACCGACAAAGATTAAATAACCAAAAGTTCAATAAACTTTATTGGTCATTGATTTATGTAGTGGTTTTTTCATAAAACCCGATCTTCCGAAGAACTTTTCTTAATTTTTTAAGCGCCTGTTTTACTATAACTGATCCTGCATCTCACTCAATAATGTTGTGCGTGTAGACTAGCGTGTAACTGCTAATCACGGGTACTACCTCCATCGGATATGAAGCTTGGCGAAACAGCTTGCTTTTTTTACCAGGCCCACCAGTGAGTTTGAGCCCACGACTAGATTCCCCTTAAGTTGAAATACTACGAAAATAGGTGACATAATAGCTTAAGCCAATTGACATAGTAATATAACGAAATCACTTTAAACATTTGTCTGTTCTGTGCCATAACTGTGCCCATGTAATACAATACCAGTCACTAAGTGCGATGTTCGTACTAATACCGACTCGAAATTGTGTTTATTTACGAATGTAGGACGTTTCCGTTTCCATATTTAGGACAAGAAAATAAGCGAGGACTGTCCACTACGGTTTTAACGATAATGTCTTTTGTTTTTATGATGTTAAGTGCGAAAATGTAGGCAGCCTACTTTACGATAAATGGTATTTTCCGTCAATGAAAAAATACATTTATCATTTTAGAGGTGTCGTATAGACAAATACAAGGTGTAACTTAAATAACGCACAACCTCTTAAGGGGTTATATTGTACTCATAATTTTCAACAACTTTTACTATGGGACCAAACTTGAAATCTCGAAAAAAAATCAGTTGCTCCCTACACTTGTATAACTTGTATTCGCATAACTCGTCAAAATGTAGGGAACAGCAGATTTTTTTTTTCGCGATTTCAGGTTTGGTCCCATAGTAAAAGTTTTTGATAATGATGAGTACAATAACCCCTTAAGAGGTTGTGCGTTATTTAAGTTACACCTTGTATATAGCATTCATCTGTCTATTGCATCCATTGGACCCATAAAACTATTTGCTTCTATAATAACTATCCTTTCTTCATCCCACTACTTAAGGTTCAATTTAATTTAATTTCAAACATAACCTTTTTAAGTCCCACATTTTTTACTTAGATAAATCCAACATTCCTTTTTCATTACTGATTCTGTCGCCGATTCTAACAAAGGACTATAGATGACCCATCAATGAACGATCTAATAGTTGCATAAACAATCAATACACTACACAAACGTGTCCTGACTACAATGCGCTTATACTGCAATGCGCTTGCATTGCGTGGTTTCTCCACAGTGCTCTGTGACAATAGAGACTATAATCGTGATTGTAATGGAACGACAATAGTATGACAGTATACATGGTGACCTCCCGCAATAACCACGTGATGTATAAATTTAGCGACGGTTTAACCATTGGGTACTGTTGAATCCAAACTTATTTTATGTCTGCCACTTTGGGTTTGTCGATTGCGCTTAAATTATACGAATTCGAATAAACTATTAAACCATGTTAAGCGCGACTAAATTTCGAATTGTTTACCTTTTTACAAAAACTGTCAGACGTCAGTTTTATTTCAAAGATAAAAATATCTGACTTTGTTAAACTATAATTTTAATTAAAAATATGTTTTCCACAAAAATAATTTAAGAACTCTAGCTTGAGGCTACATTTCTAATATGGTTCGTGTTTCAATAAAAAGCTCACTCTAAATTATTGTACAAAAAGTAATTATACTTAGTCACGGATGTCGCTACTACAGCACACTTAGCACGAGAACAGTAGACATGCGTTTTCTCGACAGTAGAGGAAACTAAAGTGACGTTTCCGTGTAGACAACAGAAAGTTTTCCACTGTGTTTAGCATGGCGATTACAAAATCAAATGTGAAGAGAAGTGGCTTCACTAGCAACACGTATAATGTTTGGTAGATTTAAATTAAATTGTAACCTAACATTTTTCAGGTTATAGTCCATGACGATTTTCAGTAATTTGCACAAAATAAAGTCCCTATCTGGGTTCGAACCGAAGAACTACAACTTGTAAGTCGTAAATCTGGAGAAGATTATAAGGTTATTAATATTCTGATTTAAAAATATTAGAAACTTAGAGAAACAGTTAGAAATAGTATTGCACGTGACACGTGGAGGCTATTTAAATGCATGTTACGTTAAATAAATAATAGTGTAAAAATCAAAAAAACACGCTTTAAAAACCAAACTAAAAAAGTAGAAAATAATTTAATTCAATTAAAAAGCGTGGGGTGCTTGACATTAAAAATAATAAAAATACCATAAAAAGCACCCCACGCTTTTTAATTTAATTAAATTATTTTCTACTTTTTTAGTTTGGTTTTTAATGCGTGTTTTTTAGTTTTTTAAACTATTATTTATTTTCTATTTTTTACTTCTGCTAACTACAAAAGCGTGATTTTTTCAGTTTTTTTTTTGTTTTTTTTCCTGTATTTTTTTCTATTTTCCTCTATTTTTTTTTTAATTATTGAATTGTCATCGGTCCTCGATAAGTTTACAAAGTTTAAATGAAATCTGAGCGTTTAAAGTGGGTCAAAATCGCGCCCTAAGGAGTCGGTTACAAACATACAAACAAACATACAAGTGAAGCTAATATAAAGCGTGTAAAAACTACTGTTTTTACGAGTGGCAATATTTAATATTTCCGCGGGCACGCACTGGTCAGTTAACCTCGAATCCAATATGGATACTGTTACCATTGCAAGAGATTTTATTATTTTAAAATAAGTCGTACCGAGAACAAAAGAAGCCCGCCATTGATCAAAATAAACGGCACAATACAAACAACTTTTCATACATCGCATCGATAATACATAACCGGAAAACTATCATGCAGTTTGTCTCACTGTAAAATATAGCCTTGCCCACTAATATATTGCTTGGTACTGTCATACGAGCCTCGTGGAATATGAATAACAAATGTATTGGATTGTTCGGCTAACGAAACAATGCGTGTTTCTCGCATTCGTTTAAATAATGCGCACTGTAAATATATGGGCTGAGCATTGATTGAATGGCGCGAGTATTAAATGGTGTGAAATGTTACAATCCAGTTGGTTGACGGACATCGAACAGTCAGCCACAAAGCTTGATGTAGCGTTGAAGAGGTTCTGTTTTTTATTTTGTGCAAATTATATAACACATATAAACTGGTGAAGCTTGATTTCACTGTTGGCAAAAGCAACAGCATGCTTTGCATATTTAGTCCTGAGCGTCTTGTACTTGTCCATTAAAATATTCAATTAACTTGACAATTTTATATTATACATTTTATTTATATTTATAATTCTGACATTTTTATAAGTTTTTGACAATTTTTATTATAATTTTTCGAGTTGGTGAATATTTTAAATTTAGTTAATCTAAAATTTATTTTTATTTGTTCTATATTTTAAAAATAGTTTAAGATTTAAGTGTTTGAAACTATGGACTAATTTTATGTCTGAAATAAATAAATAAATTTAAATTTAAAATTTAATTTACTGGAATATTTTAGTGACCCTGTCTGAAAGTTTATTAAAATATAATACAATAAGTGCCCTTACAATCAAAGGATTATTGACGTCAAAATTGAGCAATTGAGTAGAATATTTTGCAAAAGACGAACTATGATAACTTGAATGATAAATTTTGTTCCTTTATCAGGCTAATTTTGTGACTTTATCAGTCTTTATCTTTTGAAAAGCACTTTAGAAGGGCCTTGAATGTTTGATTCCACATAAATATATCTAAATTAAGATTTTCATTTACTCTTCCTTTAATTAATATTGCTATAAATTACTTATTATGTTATGTTCTTACGTTGCCGACTGTACATTAGTAAACCAATATCCTTCACTTCTGAACGTGTTTAATTATTTTCAGAAACTGTTGAATAATTCGAAATGAAAACCGAAGTTCACAATCTTCTTCATCCAACTGAACTGACGCGTTTAATTACATTACAGCATTTACGTAAGAATTTTTGCAGAATTCCAAGAATCTTTAATTTTGGCCACTTAAACTGGATTATTATTATCAGCAACATGAGCGAGTATAACTAGCATATAGCATACTATATGCTAGTTATAAAAATCCGTTCGTTTTTTTCGGTAATAAAAGAGGTAAATTGAAAAGCGACAAGCGTAGGTACCTCACCCGCATGAAATATTTAGCTTGTACGAATGGCCGACAGGGGATAAAAAATTGTCTGGTCATGTCCAAGCTGCATTGTTACTGCATATGGTTTTTCATTTTTGGTTTTGTGGTGTTATAAAAAAACATAGATTATTTTCTGTGTATATTTTAGAGAGAACAATGTGTTTAAATATCGGATTCGTTATCGAGTGTGTACATGGGTACATACCATGACATGTTTCGATGTCAGAGGAAATAGCATTTAGTGCTACAATCTATGAAAATACTAGTAATATTTCACCAACGTCGTCAGTTGATAATAACATTACGACAGACACACATACATGCACTTCACAAGATACATACTGCAAGGTAAGGAGTACATTTGCTCACTCACTCTGCGACTGGGTACATCAGTAACCCAGTTTCAGGAGTTTCAGCGAAGTTAGTCTTAAACTTGTTCGGGACAAGCTGATACACTCTCTGTTTTTATTTCAACTAGTGCTTCAGACTAGAGAAGGTATCTGCTGTTTAAGCTACGAGTTGTGCAGTTTAACTTAGTTTAGTTTAGTAGTTCTTAGTTTCATAGATTGTAACCTTGGTACGAGCCCAGAGGGTTTTTGTGCAAACATATGCAGGGCGAAACGTTGATAGCTAAGTAAGTGCGCCATGATGAGAGAACCATCATCATCATCATTTCAGCCGAAAGAAGTCCACTGCTGGACATAGGTCTTCCCCAAAAGGGGGGTTTTGCCATAATCGCCGCGCTTGGTAGGCGGGTTGGCGATCGCAGTATGGTTGTAAAATGCATAGAGAACGCTGCTGCCCATTCTCTAGTAAGTCCCTTAGTCACCTTCTACGACACCCGCGGGAAGAAATGGGATGGTGCTATTCTTTTACGTCCGGCACCACACGGTACATGATGAGAGAACGAGAGGATGAGAGAACACCGGAATATATTTGAGAAGTTTCAGATAGCAGCCTCGTGGTCAGAAGTCCACTTTCAGATTTCGAAAATGAACCAAAACTGGCCAATCTACAAGTCTTAGCAAACTCTAAGTGGGTAGTGAACCAGTCTAATTTACTAATTAGTTACGGCGAATTTATGATAATGGCCAACAAAAAGTTATGAATAACGCCAACCTTAGCTGCAAACATTGGGGGTTGTAATTTGCGAAGGAAGAGGTAAGGTTGGGCTAATAATTTTGCATTTCGAATGCTTTTTTTCCACATTGAAAGTGCGGTCTTTACATGTTTTATTCAAATGTTTGTAAACTTTTTCTTCTGTTTTGATTCTGTAGGGCAATGAATATTTATGAGATTGATGGAGGGGTGCCCTTGAAGGACAAATACTGAATTTACTAGTGATGTCCTTCACAAGGATCGGTAAGATTTAAGATCGGTAAGTAGATGTTCTAGTTTGCAACCAGGAATAAGTTTATGAACATAAGTATTGTGGACAAAGCAAACGAAGTAGGTGTTGCTATTCCTGCCTAAATTTATGAGATACACTTGTTTGTGTTTATGTGTCAACTACTTTAATAGTAAATGATAAATGATTTATTTCTGTAAGTAGGTTTGTACAAACACTTTTACACGTCAATCATATTTTTTTTAAACTAGATGAGGTCGGCGTTTCCTATCTGACTACTCTGAGAAGAAAGGCCGAAACAAACTCAGAGGTCACAGTCTCTTTTAAAGTCCAGACATAATCTTGGTCAGATCATGTGAAGACCATGTGGATTGGTGTCTGAAATGGTCTTTTGAGGAAAGAACCACACAGATTGAGTGGACCTGTCCAATCAGTGCACGCATTTATCATAATCATGCAGCTCAACTCAGAACTTGAGGAGCTCAAAGTAGGCCCAAAATATACAATACCTATGTAACAAAAACCCTGTTGTTCCTTTTACCCACGTTTTCAGAATCGGTATACATACTTATTTACTATTATTATACGTATAGAATCAAGTTCTTCTAACTTAACAGATAGCTGTGCTGCTGGGGAGTTGGTTGCGTCACTTCTTCTTCCCAGCGAAAGCACTAGGAAGTGGTGAAGGGCGGGCGTTTTGGGGGGACAGTCTTATGTAATTTTGACGTTCAAAAAGAGCTGAGTCTCAGCCTAGTTTGAACAAATGACTTTTGATTTCGATTACGTATGCAGCTGTCATTTATAAAAACTGTTCAACAAAAATAATTAAAAATAAATATTTAATTATGAATATTTGTAATATTTAACTTATTTCTTACTTCTCTCTGCAATTTTGCATGAAGCGATGACCCGATACCAGAAATAGATATAACGTTCCCGCCGCTCTTTTTGATCGTTATTTAACAGCTCTGTTATATAAAACAATTGAACGATGTTTAGTGATTTGAACACGAATATTGACTGCTTAGCTCCATAAAAGTATATCGTGATGATCATCATTTAAAGGGTTCAATCCATAACTATCTGCAATATGTTGGTCGCCTTTTTACAATTTACGTTAAACCATAGAAATCTACGCAAAAATTGTAATATTGCTCATCTTCATAGCAAATTGAAAATACATTTAGATAGATAGCTAAACAGACAACAATCTAAGTGATATTTTTTCGCCGTTAGACCTTCAAAAATTACTTCAAACAAAACCCTGTCCAGTGTTGACTTCGAAATTATTTTATTACAAGTTGAAGAAGAAAATATATAATATTTACCTTTACCCTTCGTGTTTTATTATTTGGCTACGATTTTTTTATCGCAATTCTCAACTTTTAAATCATCAACATTGAAAACCCATTTATCAACCATACCCGTGTAACAATGGACTAAGAACCAAAGGGCCGCGGGCACGGTGATTGCGCCCTGCTACGTCACAAAATCCGGAAACCCGCGGACTTTTGGTTCAATTACATTGTATACCGTAAAGATTGAACCTTAGCCCTGTGTCGGTTTCGAACAGATTGAAAAATATGTTCATTAAATTGCTTTGTCGGTAAATCGTAACTAGAAATGAATCGCAGGATTTTTTTATTTATTTATTATTATTTATTTATTTAACCATTTATGTACGCACATATATAAACAGACAAGAAGATTAGAACAGAAAAATAGGTACAAAGGTGATGCTTATTTCTAAAGAAATCTCTTCCAACATACCTGCGATAGGAGAGAAGATAAAGAGATGTAGACAGCGTGTGTAAGGGTAAAAGGGAAAATAAACTACATTCATAATCAAAAACAATAATTCACTAAATTAATTAAACAAATAATAATAGTATTAGGGTGACCAGGTGGATGCATCAAGCTGTTAGTACGGTCGACGCTCTGGCGTTACCCGAATCAAAACCAAATCGAACAACACAATATGTTAAAAAAAAAAACGTTTTTTCTAGAAAGCTTATTCCAAACCCCGTTTCAACACAATACTACGCCATGCGTTTTATTTGGAGTCAACCTCCGTGATACGCAGTTGATTGATGATGTTTGGAGAGCACTCGCTTGAGTTGGCTAATGTTTCAGCAAACACCATGCGATAGTTTTTACATCAGAATATTTATAGAAACCTGAACTTTATTCACTAATACGAAATTTCGAGCGTAAGCGTGTTGCGTTTAAAAAAAAATAGACACATGTATTTTTGACATTAATTATTCACACAATTTTAGAATGGTTAAATAATTATAATTTAAAAAAACAAAATTAAATTCGACGAAAGTCAAGCATTACTAGTCTTCTTTAAACACAAAAAAAAATCTAAAGCTGGTACCACAAAACTAAAATACAGATCCTGTGTAATTAGGCTGGCTGATGATATTATACTTTACATTATTAATATTTGCATGACATTGTTTAAGCCAAAGGACATTTAAAAAACACAGATGTGATATTATTATGGCAATGCTGCCAGTCTTCTGGGCACGTTTCCTGATGACAGCGATGCGGAGGAATACTTCGACGCCTAAGTGTCCTTTTGTTTTTTTGTATTTATTTTGTATATCGTAGTTTTAATTATCCAGATTAAATACAATTACTTAGGTTATAATATCTCACCTTCACCAACAATGTATTTCTTACATATTATTATTATAATTAATTATTCCGACGACACCAAGGTCAAAAAATATGTGAAAAAAGAGTATATTATTTTGCTTCTGCTTTTCTGATATTATACACTTCCCGATTTGGACGTTCCATTGCATCCAGAACCATCCGGTAACCATAGTAACCTCTGGTGAGGTCCGCAAGGGCCGATGCCTGCCAGGGGTGCGAGTTATTGGAAAAAGATACCGTGGCCCCTGGCACACAGGCAACTGAAGGAATTTCCCATCCTCAAAAAAATAAACCATAGTAACCTGCACAAAGTATGGGAAAAATAAATAAAGAACGAGTTATTTTCGGTTATGCGTATTTTAACGATAAGAAAAATGTATGTTTTGTTTATAAAAAAAAATGTGTGATACGTCTACGGGTTTTTTTTTTTGAGGGTGGGAAATCATCTAATAATTTCTCCCGCTCTGGGTGGACCAGAAGGGCGTGTCAGAATTTTACTGACTAAAACCCACCCGTGTTCCTTCAGTTGCCTGTGTTCCAGGGGCTACGGTATCTCTTTCGAACAATCCGCACCCCTTAGGTTAGGTTTTTGTGGACACGTGTGTGTAATTCTAAGATCGAACACCACCATGTTTCAAAAATATTCACGTCGTTTAAAGGAGTGTTATTTCTTTGACAATGCATCTGACTAATGTCAGATGCATTGTCATTTGTCCACTAATGTGGCGGAAAAGTGTGGGGTGCAAAAGGGCAGCAATTTATTTTATAAAATCGAAAATTTAATCGATTTGAGGCAAAGCATGAAAAATCGGTTTACAAAAAATCGAGATTCAAATTAATGTTTGAATTAACATTTTATTTTCCGTTTTCAACTGTGTTTTTGATTATTATTAATAAGTATAGGTTTATTTATAGTTATGTTAATGTGGAGATGTTTCGATTTAGATATTTTGTCGTAACAGTGAGGGATTTACGCACTTAAGCAGCTCAATGATACTCTATACTGAAGTAAGAAAGGTTGATTGAAAAATATGGTTCTATAGCTGAGTTGTTATCTTATAAAAAGAATTGATTTTGATTTTAGTTTGTTGGGTTCGAGAAAAGACCTATAAGTGTCTTATAGATTTTCCGGTCTAAAGCAAAGATTTTCTGACCGTGTTTATTGAGGTATTGAATTCACTTAAGAGCTCGAAATGGCAAACTTCGAGTTTGGTACCCGTTGGTCAGTTAGAGCCAAGATTAGAAACAGTTAGCGACCTAAAATGGACATCCGGGTCCATGCATAGACTTCAAAAGCATGAGTAAATGTTTAAATAATTAAAATGTTAAGCTAGTTATTTAACCATGAACACGGTAACTAAATAACACCAAAAACAACCTTCACTACTTTCTAGGCAAGAGTTTTAGAAATGGTATTTTTCGAGAGAGATCGGCAAAGATATCATTATTTTGTCCTTACTCAGTAAAATTGTACATCACTGTACAATTTCAACGATAGCAAAGTCACTAGGCGGAAATTAAGAATGTCTAGCTACTAAAAGTATAAAGGTATTCGTATTTTCATAAGAATCATTATAAACCGATATCGAATAAGGAAATTGTGTAGCTTATTTGTAATATCTCCGTCCAAGTCAATTTATTATTCAATCGATTAAACGCTGATGCTATTATTTTTATGTTATCCATTACAAAATATATCAATTAAAGCACACGTTTATAATTAAATACAGATTAGAACTGAACAAGGGTAAATTAAAAATTGTCTAGTTATGTTCAACAAATACCTACGTGCAATTTCATGAATGCACGATATATCATGAATGCACGATTCATGCCATTGCATAAGAAACATAAAATTTGAACTAGTATGGAAATATATACCATCTATTTCCTATCTAGCTTCTTAATAAAACCCAGCACTAAATTTTGCTTAGTCAGCGCCTACCAGAATTGGCGCCATCTAATCTCTCCATTCATCTTTCCCGCCACAAACGCTCTTCAGTTAGAAGACACATGTCATGGTGACGTCACACGATCACAGTTGCTCGAGTAACGTAACGAAGGAATATCTCTCGACCATATGAACGCAAAGAATTCACAGAATTTATTAAGATTTATTATTTTATATTGTTATTGAATCAGACATAAAATACTATTAAAAGAAAAAGTACCGTTTACTGTGGCATCTTTACTTTCCATGAGCAACTTTACCAATAAGAACTGTATTAAAATATCTCTCGATTACTAAATATTTGTTACAAATAGTAGATTATTCTACTTCTGTATCGCTTCGATATTAAATGGCGGCAACAGATTTTTTGCTATCAAGAGAAATGTAATTATAGTACGCATGGGTAAACTGGCTATGGAAAGTAAAGATGCCACAGTTGAGCGTACCAGTCTTTACACGTGACAATAATAATTATAAAGTTGGTGTTAAGAAGACTTCGCTTCACCAATATGTTTAATTATGTAGGAAGGATCTTATCTTGTGACTCATTTCCAATATCTATATTCTTCTCACACTAAGAATCTGCGTTCTTCTAACAATCTTCTTTTACTCTGTCCTTCTCACACTTCCGACTTTGTTCATTCTTCCTTTCATATTCAGTCCATTCTTCTTTGGAATGCGCTTCCTCTCGATATAAGGACGGCTACCAGTCGGTATGCATTTAAGCGGAAATTGCAGAGTTATTTTCATATCGAATAGCGTAGAGTCATCTAAATTCCTCTTTCCCTTGAGAATGTATATAGTATATATATATGTTACGGCTAATAGCCGAAGTGCGGCTACACCTAGTTTTAGCCGGCTACAACTAAGTGCAGCTGGACTAGCGCTCGCCGGCCGCTGCCGCGGCATCGCTCGCTGCGCTCGCTCGGCTCGCGCGCGTTTGGTCGCAATTCTAACCTAACCTAACCTAATCGGTCGGTAAGCAGTATGGTGCAGTTCACAAGTGACATAAGTAGGATACATCTAAGTTTAACCGGCTACACCTAGTTATAGCAGGCTAAAACTAGGTGTAGCCGCACTTCGGCTATTAGCCGTAACATATATATATAATAGGTAAATATATATTATAGTAGATAATGTATGTGTATTATAAGTATATAAACTATTTAGGTACCAATCTTATGTATTATTCATTATGATACAATTTGTATAGCTAGTTTTTTTTTCAATCATTGTTCCTCTCAACCTAAGCACCTGCCATCTAATCTCTTCACCACCCTTGGTTGACTGGTAGAGAATGCCTAAGGCATTAAGTCCGCCTTTGTACCTTTTTGTGTGCGAGAAGTTTAAATAAATAAATAATAAATAAACATAAAATTATTTAAAGAATAGGTTTCCTATCATTAAACGACTTCAAAAAGGAGGAGGTTCTCGATTCGTCTGAAGCTTTTTTTTTAATTCTTTTTTTTTGTATGTTCCCCGATTACTCGAAGATGGCTGGACCGATTTGTTTTTTTTTAAAGGGTTATACTTCCCAGGTGGTCCCATGATAATCAAGTCAAGATCTGATGACGGGATCCTGGAGAAATACAGAGAACTCTTTAAATTTTTTAGGCACACTTGAAGCAATTTGGGTAGTTTTTGCAAGAGTATTTTTTCGGAGTGGTCCCATTTCAATTTGATGAAGATCTGATGAAGAACTTCGGAGATAGGCAACGGAACTCTTCAATAAATGATAGCAAGAGACTGGGATAGCTGAAATCTCATGTCTGTCTATTGTTTACACCAGTTCATAACATAACATCACGCCGGTACGCTGTGAAGGAATAAGCACATGTGAACCACTAAAAAGTGATAACTAAAATCTTAAAAAAATAACAACCGACTTCCGGAAAAATACTACAAAGTGAAAAATAACTTTAATTTCGGAAGTCAGTGACTTTGGATATGTATTTTAATATTTTGTCACCGCCTTCCGAAATTAAAGTTATTTTTCACTTTGTAGTGTTTTTCCGGAAGTCAGTTGTTTTTGTTTTGTTTTTGAAAAAGGTTTCTATTTTTTATAAATTATCATATCCAAAAACCAACCGTTTCAGCCAGAACCTTTACATAAACAAGGCAACAATTAAGGGAACAGGACACATCCCTAGGGAACACCCAAAACCTTTTGTTCCATTCCACAGAACCACGGGCCTTTGAAGGAATGCAACCAGTCAAAGGCACATCAAACGTAACGTTAAGTCAAAAGGAAATACAGTATAATTCAAACCAGAAACACCACTTTCTGTAAAGCAAAGAAAGACTCGCGCATGCGTGGCTTGGAACCCTCAGCCTCCGTTCAACCGTTCAGAACAGTTGTCTCACGATCGCCGCACTGAATCAACCCGAGCAAATAGAAACCGTCACGTCGGCGCTCTCGCGTTCCATTTACAAAAACTTTTTTGAAAATGCGACGTTCTAGAATTTGGAACGTTTTTTGAACTTCTTGTTTCTTTTTCCGTTGATGTATTTGGTGAAAATGAATTTGTTGAAAAACTTTGTAATCAAGTGGTCACAGTTGTTTGTACTCGGAGTTTCAGTGTTGTTTCGATGTACGGATTCTATCGGTAAGTTGTAGAAAATAATCGAAGTATACAAACAAAAATATTTATTTATTAAAGTATCACTAACTACCAGGTTAATATATTTTACGCGTGTATTTATTAAAAATACCTTATTCGACGTCAGTATATTTTCCACCAGTCGACGCTAATTAATTGCGAAACATAATTTAAAGTTACTTACTTAATTTGTCAGCAGTTTCTTCGTCTTTTGTGGTAAATAAATATATAGCTAACCGTTACTTAGTAAAGTAGCGGGACTGATGCAAAATTAGCCAACCAAGATTCAATTTTAAGTTTAGTGTTGTAAGGTGAAATTTTATTTCATTGAATAAATAACTGGGCGCCTTGTTATTTATTTTTGGTGATTAGTCTTAGCAACAACAATAAATTGAAGTTTGATAATTGCCTTCCCTATAATTAATAGTCACTAACTTTTGGTCAATAACACACTAAAAGCTTAGTTCTTATTTTGGTAGTTATTATAATGTATCGGTGTCTATTCGATTACGATGTAAATTCTACTATAGAATAGGAAGGTACCTATGGAGTACGCGTTGTAGTAATTAACCCCGTACATTGATTTTTCGTGAAGGTTTTTAAGTTAAAGGTAGATAGTGAAACACGTTCCACTAAGATGCACTAAGTAGTTAAGTTTATTTAAGTTAAGGGTAAGTAACAATAGTACAATGGAAGGCGATTATTTTTCTTAGTTATTAATAATTACACAGTTCTAAGTACACTATATTTAAATTCGTTAGTCAAGTTATTTTATTCTGCTAAATTATGACGCGCAACGTTGGCTTAAAGTAGGTGACTGAGTAAGCAGAAAAATGTACGGCGATGAGACCGTGCACATAGGTACATTTATCACAGCACGAATTCTTTGATATCGGATATGTAGTTAGCCCAGAGCCGGTCCTACACACACATTATGCTAACTTCATAGGCATGAATGGAATAGATGCCATGAAAGAAAGTTGTTCGTTACGCTTCGCTGTAAGGAACAAAAATAGCCTGGGACTATGTCCGTAAAAATACCTACTTACTATTCGATTAGCGCATGTCGTAAAAGTCGGGCAATAGAAAAGGTTCAAGAAAAGTGTTATGCTTGAAAGTAGGCACCTATGATAGATGAAGAAAAACAGCTGGTAGCAAATACTAGGTAGGTAGTAATTCGTCTAAAGTGTGTTGGTGTTAATAATAGTTACGGCCTGTTGAGACATTTCAGGTGTATCTTCTGGGATGATAACGCGCGTCTGGTTTTCGAGACCTCTGGTATACAAGGCATTCGTCTGCACGATTGACACCCAATTACATTTAAATAAAAAACATTACCTTGATATTGGGCTCCGCTACAGTAGGGTAGAAAACCAACTAGCCCTAAGTCAACAGATAGAAAGCGGTATTAAAACTAATTAAACTTTGAAGCATGAGAACCTGAAACTGTAGTCACAGGTAGAATGTACCTTTCTGTAAAGTACTTTAATGGCAGGTGCTAATTACTCCCTTTGGGCTTATACATCAATAGACAATAGACGGACGCACTATTATGCCTAACGGTTGGTCTCTGAGGTTGCGAACTTTTCGCATGCGACCCCCGGGTGTTCAGTAAAGGACCTTTTGGGAAAATCGCAGATGTCGTATTCACGTATTATTATGGACCTCACAAGGGTGTCATGGAATATTAACCAGACACGCATTGAGGTGCTGAGAGGCTGACCTTGAGTTCTTGATTAACCAGGAGCTTATTTAGTAAAACTGTCAGGTGGTGGGCACTATCTGACAATCCGACAATTATGTAAGTTTCTTTCATCTATATAGTTCCTAAACACTTTCTTCATAGCTTTGATAAACTACACGAGTGATTTATGGGCCAATTTTGTAATTTTCCGACAAATATGTCGCATTTTTCGATAAATTTACATGGCTCTAACGCATCGACTGCGTTCGGCACAAGGACCAATCGGTGCGCCAAACGCGCTCGATGCGTTAGATCTAGATGGTTAAAAGATACCCACACCAAGGCCACTGGTCATCACGTTAGGTATGTAAAGCACGAAAAAGTTTCAATGTTTTTTAATTAAAGATTTTCTATGATAAAGTTTAAATAAAACCATTGAATAATCCAACCTGATTAACTTTAAGTACCGAATATCTTTTCATGAATCTCATATTTTACTCAGGTTATAACTTAAAAGTTTAGCCGCAATTGAAATTCAGCTCACATCGTTATAATTTTTAATACAAATAAGGTATTTTCAACAAAATACGTTAAAGGTCATCTAAGTAATTATGATAAGTATCTAAAGTTGCCGAACTTGGGAGTTACAAAGCGATAAACTGGATCGGCCTATTATCATCCATTAGTAGATTGGGATCAGTGACGTCATTATTAAACTTAAACTACTTTTAGTTATGAGGCTGGTGGCCATAGATAGGGCACTTTGCATCTTGGTGAGTTAGGAAACTTATGGTATATGGGTTTTGGCGTGGCAATTAGTAAATATTATCTTACAGACAGAGGTGATTGAAATACTGACGGATAAGAATATCAAACTGATAGACATTCGGCATTGACACTGTGTTCTAATAAAATATTTGCTGCAATCGCTAATCGCTTGTATTTGTTAATATTGCTTTTTACAGCTATACAGGTATGTCCAACTAGCCCTTACCGAAACCCACAACAGACGCCGAATGACTAATAGATCTAGTAAGCATAAAGGCTTCTTCAAACAGGCACGACGCGACATTTGTAGAACAATTTCCATGAAGTATTCATAGAAATTGTTCTACTGGTGTCGCGCCGGTCTGTACGAGTCTTAGAGTGAATGGATTGAAACAGATAAAATATCGAAAAGTAAATGGAAAAGACTTTAGATAGGTTTTTCTTTGGAATAATATTCACTATGGCAAATAAAAAATAAAATAAATAAATAAATCATTTAATTCAGGTAACAAAGACCCATAACATAAATACCTTATAGACTAACATACATAATTATGAAAATCCACACAATAGTAGCACTTCACTTTGCACTAGCTTTCCTTTGTGCTCACCTATGGAACATGTCCGCGGAAGCGACGGAACACCACGTCCTGCATATAAAACATGAACTTGCAACATTAATATAAAATCATTAACAAAATCCTCCTCCATTATAAAATTGACGACTATGACTATACTATTATTACTAACTAAATCCATGCCCAAAACAATACGATTGAAATGTTAATTCTTGATAGCTTATCAATCATGATTGATTCGCATTAAAATTAATTCGTTCACATTAAATACCATAATAAAATTATATTTTTGTTCGAAAGGAGTTTATTCCGAAATGGTCCTATTCTAATTTCATATAGATCTGATGATGCGTTTCAGAGACAGACAACGGAACTCTTCAAAAAATTACAGCAAATCAATCGCGATTGCTGCTATCGCATAAATATGCATTGTTTTGGCCAAGGGTGATGAAATTTTGAATTGTCGAGAGTGTAAAAAAAAAACTTAAAAAAAAAACAATAGACTTCCGGAAAAACACTAAAAAGTGAATAATAACTTTAATTTCGGAAGCCGGTGACTTTGGATATGTATTTAAATTTTTTGCCACCGCCTTCCGAAATTAAAGTTATTTTTAACTAGTGATTTCCGGAAGTCTATTGTTTTTTTTTTAGTTTTTTACTAGAATGATGTTATGTCACGATGACTCTGTTATCGATAATATTTATGTTGCGAAATGTTTGAAATTGAGATCGCTTATCGTTGATAAAGAAGGTTACAAATGGCTAGTGACCCATTTGGCGCTAATTGAACGCTGTTTCTTTTTTAACCGACTTCAAAAAGGAGGAGGTTATCAATTCGTCGGAACCTTTTTTTTTTTTTTATGTATGTTCCCCGATTACTCGAAGATGGCTGGACGGATTTGGATTTTGTTTTTTTTGTTTGAAAGGGTATACTTCCCAGGTGGTCCCATGATCATCAAATCAGGATCTGATGATGGGATCCTGGAGAAATAGAGAGAACTCTTCAAATTTTATAGGCACACAAAGCGATTTAGGTATTTTTTGGAAGAGTACTTTCTCGTAGTGGTCTCATTTCAATTTGGTGAAGATCTGATGAAGAACTTTGGAGATAGGCAACGGAACTCCTCAATAAATGATAGCAAATGGACTGGGATTGCTGAAATCTCATCTCTGTCTATTGCTTACACCAGTTCATAACATAACATCACGCCGGTATGCTGTGAAGGGGTAAGCACATGTGAACCACTAAAAAGTGAAAAATAAAAACTTTTTCCAAAAAAAAAACAACCGACTTCCAAAAAAACACTACAAAGTGAAAAATAACTTTAATTTCGGAAGGCGGTGACAAAAAAATTAAATACAGCTCCAAAGACACCGACTTCCGAAATTAAAGTTATTTTTCACTTTGTAGTGTTTTTTTGGAAGTCGGTTGTTTTTTTTTTGGAAAAAGTTTTTTTTTCTTATTTCTATTCTGTTTTTTTTTTATGTTAGCTTGGAGCAGTAGTTCAATAGATCAGAAACTTAAAAGAATCACGGAGTGTGATGTTTTCTAAGTACAGATTTGAATCTAAGTCAACTTCTATTCCCGACCGTACCAAACCACTGCACGTTCTATTTCTATCAGCACCTATTAGCTCTCAACCACAAAGTTTGTAACACTCTAATAAATTATAATTTCCGTGTTAAGTTTAGGGTCTCAACAGACATTTAAGTTAATATCGGTTCAATATTGCGGCGAAGTTCAGCGGTACAGTTAATAAATTGTTAGTATGTTTCTCCCGGGAACCGCACTGCCGTCCACAAGCAATAATGCCGTTAACTCGCATATGGTTGATTTTAGTTTTTTGATACCACCATAATCAGAATAAAATTCTCTATCTTTCTGTCTAAGCAGTATTTTTTCTACTATTTATGGATGCCGAGATAAAAAAAACGCCGTTGACTTGCCTTGTTTGTTAAATATTATGTTTACTACGCTAAAACGCAGAGCTAAGCAACATTACTAAACTAAAAAGTGACTAAGGACTTATAATTAACATTTTTACCATCCGTTGCATAACTAAATAGCATGCAATTCAAATTTTTCTGCGCTTTTTTGTCCATAACTCGAAATATGATTTTGTTGGATAACGGCATTATAGCTTGTGGACGGCAGCGCACGGAACCATTCCGTACCGCACGACTAAGTGTGGCAAAGATCCGAGGTGTTCTTGCCGGTACAAGTTCTGGTTACGTATAACATTCCTTTGGTACTATAACTTCGTGTTCTAGTTTCTTGGGAATGTTTAACGTATGTGCATTAATTTTTGTAGAATATTTTCTTTGAATATCTTTCGTTTGCCACCAAATATTCAACTACATTTATAATCTGTCTATTGCACGTTAGGTTTCGCCACTGGTTTATGCTTAGTCTATTTATGTATAAATAAGCGTTGTTGCAGTCAAATGTTTATGAAAAGATAAAGAAAAATTAAGAAAGTTATTTAATTAACATTCATGATGGATGATGTAGCTAATCTATTATGATGCAAAATTGGTTTCTGAACTTGTAGAATTAGTCTAGAACAAATGTGCCTGACTCTGGACTCCTGTTTAGAATTCCATCAACTAGTTGAATCTTATCCATTTATTCTATTACGCAACAAACTTTACCGATTCCTCACACATAACACTAAACAAAATCAAGCGTGTTTAATACAGCGAATCAAATTAAATCAGGGAAAAATCATCTCTAGTGTCTTTTGAAAGTCTCCATCGGTGTGGATGTCTGGAATAATTGGGTTCCATTGAAAGCGGGTTGGTTCTCGAGTATTGAAGGAATTAGGCATTCATTTGTTTAGGAGTACCGTCCGAATGAACAATTGATGTGGTTACTGGGAGCGCAGCCATATTGGATTCTCCCGTTGTATTGGATTAGGCGTAAGTACCCGTGTCGTCATCAGGACCTCCTGCTATTTGATTGGTGGTAAGAAGGGATTTGTGTTTAGATATTTGGTATGCCTGTTGGCATGAAACGGGAATTGTTGGAGATCTGTATATTTTTGATGGATCAATAAAATGTTATTTGAGCAGCGCACCAAATAATTTTGAGTAAGCACGCTGAATTTGTGAAGGTTACAAAAAAGTTTATTGATTTTTTTATTTTATGTAAAAACGGTTATTGATTTTTTTCACGAAACATGTAAGCCATAAAACAAACATTATTAGCAGCAGCATTTATTTGGATGAGTAGTTTCCAAGAACCGCTTAAAAGAAAACCTCTTTATGAAGAGTACCTACTTTAATTTTAATATTAATTAGTTTTAGGTACCTGCTATTTTATTTGTGTTTTTCATTTATAATCTTAGAAGACGTCATATGATGTTTATTTATTACTTTTTGTATTTAATCATTTAAAATACGGCGAAAATACAATAAAATAAAAATTCTTAATTGATACAGGCATTAGAATTAAAGCACGTTCAATCAAGCAAGTTCGATCAATCAAGTAAGTCAACAGTAAACTGATGGGTTTTTTCAAGAAAGCATATACCTATTACCCTTTTGAATAGGGTTTGTGGGCACATAATACTTAACTAAAAACAACGCTATAAAATTTTGTAATACAATTGTATAATAATCATGTAGGCATGATTTACAAATATTTACGTACACACTTGTCTTAAATGCACTTAACACTTTTTTTTATTAGCTTGGCAAACACACTGGTGGGCTGCCTGATGTACCTGAGTTACCACCTTGTCAACCTCCAACAAAGGTGAAAAGTTATATGCGCCCATAGCATCCGTAGGACTAGACGAAAACACAGCAATGCTGCATAACGCCCAGAAAGTAGTACCATCAACAAGCTATTGATAGTGGAAGTCCGGACGAGATTACAAAGATCTTTATTACTATCTACTAATAAAGCAGTTCAATCAACACAGGGTTTTAGCCAAAAGCAGATTATATCATTATAGTCGGGACGAGATTACAGTATAATTCCGGCAAATTTTTGGTTTATTATCACGAAATCAAAACACTTATACCTTGGTCTGATCTAGTCTGTGTGAATGTAACATAGAATTTAACGTTTGAGAGCAGATTAACGGATGTAAACGTTTTTAAAGATTAAATTAGACGGACTTGTATAAACCGGATGTAAGTCAACGAACTGCAAATTAGGTAAGTCTATACACAGAATCGTAGGGTGTGTCTAGATCTGGTGAATGCGCGGCGAATGCGCCGCTCGCGAGCCGCTTGCGAACTGCTCGCGAGCGACGCGCCGCCGGCGCAGGGGTTGCGTACGAACATGAAATGCACGCTAACTTGCGGTTATGTCAGTGAATTTTAGGTTGCTAACAAACGTAGTTTGTTTATTAAATTTTGGTATTACCATATCTCACTCTTAAATCATTAAAATTTAAAGGCCTTTGCGGATTTTTCGATTCGAAGTTAATTTTCGGTAGCAGTTTGGATTCCGGCAACGCTCGCCCTTTGTGCATGAGTATTTACAGCTGTAGGAACTACACATCACAGCCTACCTTTCAGAGAACACAGGTTTGATGTTATAGGCATAAGATACGTACAATTAAATTCTACAACAACTTACCTGGCAGTGGCAGGGTAGTGATAATTTGACGTAGTTATGCAGAAAGGACACAATCCACACTCTGGCCAAAATTGAGTTAAGTATGCCATCGTACTCCTGAGGGTCGAATCTATCATGTAGTGAAATCCCTATTTTTCTAATGTACACGGAAACTAGTTTTTCTCACTACCCCGACTAAACCCACAGCATGAAGAGCACATAAAATGCCAAACTTCAAACGGCCCTAACTCAAAAGTGACTTGGTTGGATTGAGTCCTTTCTGCTTAACTACGTTCAATTATGATAGTTAACAGCGCTCAGTAATCTTAAACATATTACTAATTCTCACTCATGATTAGTTTACCAAGAGCTTGTATTTCGAAGCTATTCTCTATACATTTTGTATAAGGTTCCTTATGTAAAATTTAATTGATGTTTGTTTTGGCTAGGTTCCCAGTTAACTTAAGATTGCGTTGGTCACAAACGATACTGCCGAGCAATAGGTCTTAGGTTCTATTTTCAGGTCAGGCCACGTGTTTTTTAGGTTTTTCTATTAGTAATTTGTCAGTAGCTGCCCAGGGTATAGATTTGTGTCGGCTTGATGGCAATAGGGTATTAGGGATATACGGGTATACTATATAAACCTCTGTCTATCTCTTCAGAGAAACAGGCGTTATGTAATGTACTAATAAATATGTAAAAAAATATAATGGTGTTATCAGAAGGGAAATTTCCCAACAAAAAATTATCTGTCGATGTAATTTCGTGATTACATAGGTAGTATATTAATGTATGTAACCATACTTTAGGGCGCAATAGTACCAAGTGCAACAATAAAATACGTGTTCACCATGCAAGCAACATTGTTCGCACGTATGTGTAATTGCTGGATGTTGCAGCAAACTCACCTATACGTTTTCTTTCATTTTCAACTCTGAAGAAGTTTGAAAAACCGTGTAGAATATTTTACATAGTCATGAACATATGATGATTAAAACTAGTCTTAATCACAAAGATTCCAAAAAAATATATTAGTATTGTAACAATATATGTAACAACAAACTAAATATTTTGAGATTAAAGGATCTGTTAACAAAGAAAATTACAACTTTAGTGGATACCAGGATCACATAACACCGTAGATAATGACATCGATAACTGCCGATAGGATGATATACCACTTCAGAGCGATGGAGACCGATACCACAGCGGGTGTTTATATACCGCGGTGATGACAACGCGCGAAAATGGAAGATGTGTGTTGTTGATAGGATTTGTTTGAAAAATACAAGGAAGTGGACTCTATGACCGCCACAACAGTTTATAATTTTCATCTTTGTAATTTTGTAAACTCGGCATAAAATACCGCTTTGAAATCGAAAAAAGGTAAGAGACCACAGGCCGCGGTACTTATCTGAGTCCGGTAGGCGTGCTTTGGTCGTCTGACAGAGGGATCCCACCCGGGGATTTTGAGGCCCCGTGGTTCCAGAGTGTGGGGCCGATTCTCTTTTATGGTACTTATTAATTGAAGTATATCCGTTTGAGCAATAATTTTTAGAACACCGCAAAAAATAATCTGTTAACGGAGTTCTCACCTCTTACGATCAACGGAGAAATAGTCAAAAGGTCTTCTCACGAAAAATATTTCGGACTGTGGGTAGATGACAAACTTACTTGGAAGTTGCACATCGATCATATCAAAACATAATGAATGTCACTATTAGGAGACACACATATTATTATCATTATGCGAATGCATCATACTTGGTGAGAGTAATTATCATTATGCATGTCTCGTGCTACATCGACAACTTTTTGTAGGTCCAGTCGCCGTTGGATATATTGTAGCAGAAAAGGTGACCAAATACTTCAGAACAATTTAAAATGTCAATAAGTTCCATACACTACAAGTTACCATTAATATCTAAACATTAATTACTTCATTAATATGTGAACAGATGCATCTTAATCATAAAAAAATGTACGGTTTCAATATTTGTGCAATGTGAGCACCATTGGGCACGCCATGATTGCGGCGGTAAGACCCCTCTTTGAGGAGTGGATTGAGAGGAGCCACGGCGGCGTCACCTTCTGCCTGACGCAGGTCCTTATCGGACATGGTTGTTTCGGGAGGTTCCTGTTTCCGATAAGGCGGGAGGAAACGCCCGGTTGTTTCCATTGCAAAGATCGCCCCAAGGACAAGCAGCATACGGAGCATACGGTGGAGGTCTGCCCGGCTTGGGCGGAGCACCGCAGTATCCTTGTGAAGGCGATCGGTAGCGGCGATCTCTCGCATCTGGCCCTGGTCCAGGCCATGATACAGAGCGAGATTGCATGGGTAGCCGTCACCTCCTTCTGCGAAGCAGTAATGCTCGCAGAGAGGGAGCCGGCGCATGTGAGAGGGAGGCAGTATATGCGCTCTCACGGCCATAGTCACCGCAGGAAACGCCCTGGGCGTCGGGGAATCCCAGGCTGATTCCCGGCCACCGTAGGCGCTGGCTTGCAGATGGCGAGTAATGGGTAGCTCGCTGTCCGGTAAGGACCAAGCCCGGATTGACGGCGCGTTGTGTTCCACCCGCGCCTCAAAGAGATGTCAGCACCAGCTGGTGGGGTCCGCAAGGGCCGGTGCCTGCCAAGGGTGCGGGTTGTTTTAAATAGCTACCGTGGCCCCTGGCACACAGGCAACTGAAGGAACACGGGTGGGTTTTAGTCAGTAAAAGTCTGACATGCCCTCTCGCTCCAGCTAGAGCGGGAGAAGTTATTTGATGATTTTTCACCCTCAAAAATAAAATAAAGAATGTGAGCACCATATATCGAACACATTTATTTAAATGTATCTATTATTGTTATTATTATTTGGTAGTTTTATTCCAAGTACATCGTCTTCACAATTATAGTTCTAATCAATGTATATATCTACGCAGAAAATTGTAAAAAAATCATAAAGAGTGGGTGTTTTATGGAGTCTTTTGCAGTTGCATTCGGTTTAAAAATCATTGCGTTCCACTCATTATGAGCAACGTTCGCCTTATGCTCATCTCGTCTTACCTACTTATCTCCACAACTAAACAAAATGCAAGACGTTCACTGAGTCGCGTTACCTTGATATGATTAACGGCAGGTAATCTTGACATGTTTGCGCATTGCTCAATGGGCCGCACTCGCTTACCGACTCGATTACACTTCGAATTTATGACGTGTTACTAACTGGGGATGTATTGAACAATGACGAACAATAGCTGGGATAGCGAAATGCATAGAGATGATTCTTGATAAAATTATTGATGCATATTCTGAATGCTTTGCGAAATAGTCTTACGTTTGACCAAAGGCTTTCATGTCAATTAACAATTAAATCCTACTAATATTATAAATATTAAAGTTTGTATATTTAGATGTTTGGATCATTGTTACTGAATCACGCTAAAACGGTTGAACGGATTTGTTAGAAATTTAGCACATAGATAGATTATAACCTGGATTAACACACAGGATATTTTTATCTCGGTTGTAAGTTCCCGTGGGATAATTTTGTGACATCTACCAACCCGCACTGGGCCCGCACGGTGGATTATGCGCCACTTCCTCTCACTGAGAGGGGACCTATTTCCCAGCAGTGGGAACACTATAGGCTGATTATGCCAACAATATTATTTTAATAATAATGAATTTTTCGATAATAATAATAATTATTATCGAAACTTTCACGTTAATTAATGCAATATGTATTATGAATGTTTTTACAAAGCTTTAGTACATTTCCTTCCAATACATTCTGAAAAATAAAACATACAGTTTATATTATGAACATATATATACGAAACAGCGGAATCCGTATTATTACATAATTTACATATTAAACGAAAAACCACGTTTATATTGTTGATAACTCTCTGTTATGAGTATTAAATTTATTATGTGGTGACTCGCAAAAGCAATTATATCAATCGTCGCGTGATAATTAAATCACATAAATAGCACGTGGAAATAGTGTTGAAACTTTAAATACCATATTGTTGTATTGAGTTTAATTTCACAAATTATTGGATAGGTTTATTAATATTTTCATTCCTGCTATTGTATATTTCGCGGTTTTATATTGAGAACCAATTGAGCGAGTGACGGGTTTTATGCAGATTTCATATTGTGGGAAGAGTTTTCGCACGGATCAATCCCATTAAACGATATGCTGCACTTAATTGGGATCATCCTATAGATGCGTATGTGCAGTGACACACACCAAAACCTTAACAGAGAGCTCGCTTTGTCATTAATATAACTTGAGTCTTAGCAATGTCTGTCAAATGTATTCGTAAGAAATTGTACAGTCTTTACACCTGTAAAGACTGTACTTTATACCCCAAAGTTAGTCGACCGAGCTTGAATTCGTTATACCAAACATACAAGGTTGCCTCAGAAGGGCCTTCATCCATCAATGCCATTTGAAGTCTATCATACGATTCGTCCGGTTTCTGGCAATACTGGAAATCGTAAAAAATCATAGCGCGAAAATGTTCCCGGCGCAGATCCATTTTTTTATGAGACACGATAATTCAAATTAGCTCGCAAACACTGTGGAGGGAAATTTTGAAATTGGAACGTACCTATTTTTACTTACAAATAATCATATTTTCAAAATAGTTTATAACTGGCCAGTCTCTCATACATAAAAACTTTTTTTTGCAATACTTTCTGAATGGCCTGATAAATAACAATCACATCACTAAACAGTTGGGAATCTCGCAACCTCAGCCACGTGTTTCCATTCCCACATTACCCTAAGTCTTGCACCTAACACATCACATTTGTCTCAAAACTAACACTCAACCTTGCCCTAAGTAAACTCAAACAAAGTCCTATAAAAACGGACACAGATTACTATTTTTAGCGACAAACCTCATCTCACTCTTTATTTAAACCCATGAGCTTGTGAAAGAAAATTCAATTATGATAGAATATTTGCAAAAATTATAAATTTACTAGTGTGAGCCGACAATATCTGAGGTCACAAATCAAAGTAACACGCTATGAGGTAACCCATAATAAGAAATTAAATAAACGGTTTAACCGCTCACGTACCCATATGAAACTTTATTACCGCTTTTTTATATCGAATAGGAAACTTTATTCAGGGCAACAGGGACATATTGTCACACACACACATATTTTTTTTATGTTATTCCTGAAATCGGAGTGTCTCAAGATAAAATAAAATAGTAAATGTTCAATGAAATAGTGTTACTAAATAAAAGAAACTAACATAACTAAGGCCGGGAAAGAGTAGATATTATAAATACTTAATTAAATAATTTGTATCGATTACTTAATCGTCTTTCAATTGAGTACATATCGAATAAATCAAAATTATAATTGATGGGCAGCTGTCTTTAACTTTCAAACTTTTTTAATTTGATCAATTATAATTATTTTTTATTACTTTCCATGAAGCTGTCAATATCTTTATAAATGCACATGTATGGGTTTTTAGAAACAGAAATGAATATTACCATGGTGACGTGATCTGGTATCGTATATCATAAAATATAATGAAAGCTTTTAAAAAATATGACAAACAAGACTAGAAATCTAAGATTAGATTATTTCGTCATATACGTCTGTCTGCTAAAACACAGCGCACAAAAACTTGTAATTTAGTCTCATCCCTACTCCCTAATAATCTCTTCTTCCCAACTAATATTATAAATGTGAAATTAACTCTGTCTGTCTGTCTCTTACGCTTTGACGCCTAAACCGCTAAACCGATCGTCATGAAATTTGACAGAGATATAGAATAAGACATAGGCTACTTTATTACGCGATAACTGACATCCACACGGGCGGGGCAGCGGGCAGAAGCTTGTAGACTAATAAAATGAAGCACAAACTAAGCATAGAACGTTCTGTCTCTACATAGTGCTAGTTCCACAATCCCAATAAAAAGGACTAGGCAGGCCTATTGTGTGACAATCCAGTATTAATAATAGGGCCCCTATGTAGGCTCTGCGAGCCACAATGCCCCGATTATTGCTAATAATAAGATTTACTTGCGAGTAAATCATATTATTAGCAATAATCTTACATTTAGGTACAGTCAGCGTCAAAAATATCGGGACGAACTAACAGACTGTTCAAAATGATCTCAACAACTAAGAAAATTAAACTTTATCTCAATTGGATAAAGTTCTGGTCAGATTGACAGTTGTCGTGTACTGTCTTCATTCTGAAACTTTCCTTGTGTCATAGAGTTAATATTTAATTTTCATAGTTGTTTAGATCATTTTGAACAGTCTGTTCGTCCCGATATTATTGACGCTGACTGTACTTAACATGGCTTTGTGAAGGTCCTTCTTTACATAATAAATGGATTTCCAGGAGAGGTGGACCTCGTGAACTGCGTAAATTTGGAAATCTGCTAAAAAATTTATATTTCGAATTTATTTGAACCGCAGCGAGCACGGGTTTTGTGAACTTTGAGTTGATTGACGGGTGGCTTCATCTCGTTTCCTTTGAAGTAGTAAATCGAGTGCCAGACTTTATGATTAATTGTTCTGCGTCTGTTATTCTGCCTCATACGCTGCCTTTGAGAGCTTACAAAGATGATCGACTTAACAGTACGATTTTTATAACTACTTTTTGTATGAATGATGTATTTGCAGTGGGCAAAGTCCACAGGGTGTGTAGAATCAGCTCTCGGATTCTGTGTTGACTTATCATTCCGCGCAAAGCTAACACAGCCCACTTTTGATCCAATTTAGGAGAGATACGAAAAACATTTACTGTGTGATAAACTGATAACAGACGGGTTTCGGACGATCCTGTAGAAACCGTAGCATATCTATCCTATCCTCGTGAGAAATGAACTGTTACCATCACCATTTTTGAATAACAATTCCGTTCACCCATAATTCCGACATTTACCCCCTAGCCTTTTACAAATTACTTTCACCTGAACGGATCTTAACAATAACACGTTGAAACGAAATACGTGTGTTATCGAAATAACAATAGCGAGAGAACGTTAAAGATCCTTTCTCGCTCACAATGAGGATAAAATTGAGAAAATGTATTATTTTATACTAGCTTTTTGCCAGCAGTTTCGCCCGCGCGGAGGTCGGAAATAATCCCACGAGAACACTTCGAAGACATAAAGCGTTTTCTAGCTGACATAAATATGTTAAGTGTGCTCCTACTGAGTTATCACAACCTAGTACTTCGAAGGCATTAAGCGTTTTCTAGCTGACACAATTATGTTAAGAGTGCTCCTACCGGTTTATGCCAACCTGGTACTTCGAAGGCATAAGGCGTTTTCTAGCTGACGCATCTATGTTAGTTCGGCTCCTACCGGTTTATGCCAACCTGGTACTTCAAAGGCATAAAGCGTTTTCAAGCTGACACATCTATGTTAGTTCAGCTCCTACCGGTTTGTGCCAACCTGGTACTTCGAAGGCATAAAGCGTTTTCTAGCTGACACAACTATGTTAAGTGAGCTCATACCAACTTATGACAACCTGATACTTCGTTCAGGATACCAATTTACAAAAGATCTACTTATTTAAGTAAACATTTCTTATTTTTTTCTATATTTTAAACTATTATCCCGCGAGAACGTACTGCCGAGATAAAAAGTATCCTATGTGTTAATCTTGGTTATAATCTATCTGTATGCCAAATTTCATCCAAATCCGTTTTGCCGTTTTTGCGTGAAAGAGTAACAAACATCCATACATCCATACAATATAGTAAGGGTTATTCGGAAATACGAATGATTAAATACGATCTTTGCAAGTCGTTCGGTATAAGGAGTGACGTTGCGTAGTACTCTGCGACACATTTGGAAAGGACAAGGGAGAAAAATATCTTTCAATATGGGGTTATTCAATAAGATATATAAACTATTGTTACTCATGTGACACAGTATATTTTATGACACTATAATTGTGACGAGTCAGTGTGTCACGTCTGGACGATTAATTTTTTGATTTATCAAAGTTTTTTGTCGCTAACTACTGAAAAATAAACAATATTGTGTTCAAAGGAAAGCAGAAATTAGTAAAGTTCGTAGCTTAATGAAATCATCACTAGCTATTTACCTATGCATTTTTAAGAGTTGATCCTTTCCTCAAAAGGCTGTAACTGTGTCAAAAGCTGAAACATTATAATGATGAATTGATGAAGTGTCTACACATAGTATGTTCAAAAAAATCCGTCACTATTAAAATTGAAAGTGTCGAGTCACACATAACTCTATTACCATATTTCAAAGTTATTTATATGACACACACTTGCAACCCTACACATTTCCTTACATCATTTACTCACCTCCATCTGTCTAATTTAAGCAGAACTATGGTATCCTGAGATATTGGCATGTCCCACATACCGCTAATTGAAGTCGAAATTACGCCAAGAATTAATGACAGGCCGCACACGAGGCGAACAACAATCCGTTTAACTTATCATTGTGGTGCGCCAACCAACTTTCGTGTGAAGCTGGCATGCAAGGTAGAAGCGGACAGCGAATTGGTTCAATTCCATTCATCATCATCTTAGAGCCGGGTGTCAGTCTAACTGGATGTAGCTGATTACCAGTTTTCTGCTTATCTAAAAGAAAGAAAGTAATAAAAACATAACCTCCATTAACCAATTACTTAGTACTATGATACCGGTATTCAATGTTGCATATAAAAAAATTGTCCTATTTTCTAACAGGCTACTCGTATCACGAATAGAATTAATTAAAAGCGTTTATGAGAATGTGGTTATTAGCAATCACTACAATCAGCCAGGCTCATCGGCGTAATGTCGCTTGCCTGTCGGCCCTCTACAGATTGTACTTCGGGGAGTGTGCGCAGGAGCTCCACGAACTGTTTCCACCATCGCCCTTTTACTACCGGGCTACCAGACGCACTGCAGGGTAGCGAAAGAAGAAAGAAAAGAAAGAAAGAAAAATTGTTTATTCTGCACAAACAAAACGCACATTATAAAAATAAAATAAAAAATTAAACATAAAATGCACCCAATACAAAAGCCAAAAGCCCCGTATTCACGTATAAAAAGTTTACAATTTTGTCCATTACTTGTGTTGATGTCAGGGCTAGTGACCAAAGACAATAAATAGACGTTACGAAACTGGCAAATTACGTAATCAATCAAAACAAAATAACAAATGCCGATTTCAGAATTTGCAGAGTGCATTATTGAATACTGTTGCAAACAAACATACCACAATAATAAGAACAATAAGCCGTGCGTCGTATCTGTGCAAGAACAGGTCTTTGCTCAGCAAAATGCTGTGACTTCGGAAAACCTATCGTCAACAGCGCTGGTTTTCAGCAAATACCATAAAAGTGACGCATGACGTCCCCCCTGTGAGCTAATATCTCGGGTAAGTCTAATTTTCCACGCAAATAATATGTGATTCCAGTTGAAGATAGTATGTATATATAAATATATCTGTATATAAATGAAGTTCAATAAAAAAAACAATAAATACTTAAACTAAAACCTTATTACATTGATAATAAAAATGGTATGTAATTACTATTATAAAGACAGTGTGTACCATGGGAATTGCGATAGTATGGCGGCCATTTGTATTGCGGCAAATTAGCCAATTGGTACAGCTTGATAAGTGTTAATAATTATGGTTGATTTTTATTTTAGTGGGCCTAATGGATCATAGATCTTTCGATGTACAAAGGAGCAAGATCCACCGAAATATCTAAGGAGTGGGTACCATCCGCACTTGGTTGATATACCGACCAGTCTTACTCAGCGTTTCTACTCCACATTTATTATGCGCACAGCCAAAGTGTGGAGGTCTATGCCTGCTTCTGTGTTCCCTTCCACATTTAACCCGTCTACCTTCAAAAACAGAACGAACAGGCATTTTCTGGGCACGCTCAATCCATCATTGACCTCATCAATCGTTTTTAATTAGGCGTGATTGAGGTCAAGAGCAGGCTCAGTTAGTAGTCAAAAAACAAAAAAAAACTTTAATTCACCTGTAATCGTTTTTTAATCAATTATCTTAAGATAAATCTCTAAATCTATCACTAAAGATATCGCCCCAATATCAATTACTTTTACTTTTCAAATGTTTGTCGCCAATCTCTTTTATCACACGCGCGACTCGACGGACGGTTGTGTCCCAGACGGATTGCGATCATTCTACGAGTACATTGTAACTTTAACATATACTGCTGCATTATACATAGTTACCAGTTGTCTGCCACTTTACGAATTCAAGCTTTGTTACTGCTTAATGTCTTCCGGGATTGGTTTCTTACGATTTTTTAGTCTGCCAAGTACCCAGTGCCAGTCCCGGTTTTAATTCCATTTTCTAACTAAACATTCTCAATCGCAGTCTGAAAATGGTTGCTTGTTGTATTCTTGATCAACCAGAAAAATATTAAGCTTCAGAAACTGCATTATATTGATTGTAGTCGTCCGATATAAAGAAAATTGTTTTCAATTTTAAGAGGGCGTTTATACCATAATTGCCTATCTCCAATTTGATTTTTCCTGAAATTGATAAGATATAGATAGGTATAAAATAAAAATATTACGAGTAACTACATGATATTTTCAAACTTTTCGTGGAACAGAAACACGAAATATTAAAATTTTCTCGATAAAAAAACATCACGAAGTTGCCTCCAATTTTTACGTATTTTCAATTTGTACATAACATGCTAACAACTAATGAGATAAAAATGTAACGATTTGATGAATGTAAACGAAAGACCTTGAGATACAGTTTTCATATTATATCGATATTGAACCATCATATTATATCGACATTGAAATAGATAAATATAGTAAATATACAAACTCGGCCTACATAACTTCTATAATTGTAAATAGGTAGCTGCAGCGATACAGCCTAACAAATGCGAAGGGGCAACAACGCCGCGCCGGTGTCTTGTAGTTACTAAAATATGGCAGCAATCTATTTGAGGATAGTGTCCTTGGTTACGTTACCCAAAATGTATGAGAATCACCTCTTACAAGCCTTGTTTTATGAAGTCTGTGTTACTATGAATCACCTATGGCAAGGTTAACGAAGAACCTGTATTTTGTAGTGTTAGAACGTTGTAGTACGTTGATTAAAGACGCACATCTAATAAGGTATTATTAATTGAAAGGCCGATGTACTTTGATTATAATCTAAACGTACTAATAATATAATAATAATTTAAGAATAAATTATTTATTGATGTTTTTTTTTCATATTTTTTGATACTTTTTATTTTGTTTTTACTTCTTTTAGAACTGTATTTTGTAGCACATATATTTGTCTATTCCTATGTTGACATTAGCATCTAGGCCAAATAAAATGTGAGAGGGCGCTGACTCCTGACATATAGGTGCACCTAGTTCAGGAGACAGAGGCTTCAAACAAGTTTCCGTAACCTATATGTCAATAAAGATAAATTTAATTATACATTAAACTACCTTTTATTGTCTATTGTTGGGACCGTGTTTTATTCTTAACTATGTAATGGATTTTCAAGTGGTTCTCACCATCATTTAGAAAATGTATTCCGGAAGATTTGGGTAAAACAAATTATGATAGAACTCTGGTGGCCCAGCGTTAACAGCCGCAACTTACGAGATGTAGGCCGTAGGTTTGAACCCAGGCAGGCCCTTTCATCATCATCATCATAATTTCAGCCGAAAAACGTCCACTGCTTTTTTTTTTTTTTTGGGTGGGAAATCATCAAATAACTTCTCCCGCTCTGGGTGGAGCGGGAGGGCGTGTCAGACTTTTACTGACTAAAACCCACCCGTGTTCCCTCAGTTGCCTGTGTGCCAGGGGCTGCGGTATCTCTTTCGAACAACCCGCACCCCTGGCAGGCATCGGTCCTTGCGAACCCCACCTATTGGTGCTGACATCTCTTTGAGGCGCGCGTGGAACACAACGCGCCGTCGACCCGGGCTTGGTTCTTACCGGACAGCGAGCTACCCATTACTCGCCGTCCGCAAGCCCGCGCCTACGGTGGCCGGGAATCAGCCTGGGATTCCCGACGCCCAGGGCTTCTCTCGCGGCGACTACGGCCGTGAGGGCGCATATACTGCCTCTCCCTCACGTGCGCCGCCTCCCTCTTTGCGAGCATTACTGCTTCGCAGAAGGAGGTGACGGCTAACCATTCACTCTCGCTCCGTACCATGGCCTGCACCAGGGCCGGATGCGAGAGATCGCCGCCGCCGATCGCCTCCACGAGGACACGGCGGTGCTCCGCCCAAGCCGGGCAGACCGCCACCGTATGCTCCACCGTGTCCTCAGGGCGATCTTCGCAATGGAAGCACCCGGGCGTTTCCTCCCGCCTTATACGAAACAGGAACCTCCCGAAACAACCGTGTCCGGTGAGGACCTGCGTCAGGCGGAAGGTGAGGACGCCATGCCGCCTCTCAAGCCACTCCTCAAAGAGGGGACTTACCGCCGCTATCGTGGCGTGCCCAAACGTCCACTGCTGGACTGGTTATGTGCTTCCCGTATCCAGCAGAATCCTGCGGCCTTCAAAATATCATCGGTCAACCTTATGGGAGGGCTTCCAACTTTACGTCTTCAGCAGGCCCTTTACTTTGTGTAAATTATTTTCACCATCATTGCTCCTAAAACGATGAAGGAAAACAACGTGAGAAAACCAACATGTCCTAGAAACAGTAATTCGAAGACATGTGACATCTACCAAACCGCACTGGGCCCGCGGGATGAATTACGGCCCTCTCCTTCTCACAGAGTGGGGGCCTGTATCCCAGCAGTGGGAACATTATAGGCTGATTATGCTAAATTATAATAATTAAATCTCGATATTTTGTCAATTTGTAAAATGCAAGGGCGGGTTGCTACTCTAAAGATCAATAAATATTGCATCGAATACGGATTATCTATTATCTATATAAATAAAAAGAAAAGTCCTGACTGACTCATCAACGCCCAGCCCAAACCCTTGGACCTAGAAAACTGAAATTTTGCACAGAGGTTCCCTTTATAATGTAGACAAGGAATAAGGAATGATTTTTAGAAATTCAACCCCTAAGAGAGTTACATAGGGGATGAAAGTTCCACGCGGGCGAAGCCGCTGGAAAAAGCTAGTTATGAGATCAAACCTAAAAGGTATATAGATATTTGCCTCTTTCCGCACTTCTGACGAATAATGTTGTTCTGTCATGGCAACAACTCTCATCGCTAGTTTGTTGTGCCTTAGCCCGTGTGAGAGCGATTGCCCGTCAGTGTCGGCCGGCCTGACAGACGGTCGCGTTGTCAGACAGATCGCTGCCATCACTTCCTGGTACACCGCCTACGTGGTTTCGTTCAAAGCAATTTATCCTTAAGCTAATTAGCCTTAGAGACTTAAATATCTCTCGAAATTAGTCGTTTTATTTTATTTTGTCTTATGAAGAATCTATAAACGACACTAACAGCCAAATTCTCAGAATTATTTCACATTATTTGATTTGCGTTTTTGTTATCTTATTCCGTCTCATATTCCGTCTACAGGATCTAATGTGGATACTTAGACAACACATGTCGTTCATAAATAACGTGCGTTACAGCCACATATGAGCAAACTACGCTAAGCGCAGCCAACCTCGGCTTTCCTTATAGCAGTATTTCATAAAAAATGTAAAAGATGTAACGGCACGGCGATTTTTCCGCTTAAAGCCGGCATTTGTCACGCGTCACCAACGTACGCAGTCACCGCCAAATAAACACAACTATAATTTATAAAAGAGCGGCTAGTCCGGGCCAGAATAAGAGAAAAATGAAAAAGTAAGGATGTAATCAAATGAACATGGTTTAGTGGTTTGGGGTTAGGGAGTCTCTTTACAGCAACGGATTTGGGAAATTCATGGAAAAATTGTTTTTATTGTTTTCTTTTTAAGTTCTGTGTGTACTTTTATTGCAAGAACAAATGGCCAATTGTTCTTGGGCCATCATTAAGTACGGTTTCCTAAAAAACGAGTTTTAAAAATAGATGTCCAGGATAGGTAAGTAGAATAAGTACTGAATATTTGAATAATTATAATAAATTCTGGGTGGAAAATTCAGATTTAGTAGATCGTCTTGATATAAAACGTCGTATTAATCATCATCATCATTTCAGCCCAAAGACGTCCACTACTGGACATAGGCCTCACCCAAGCACCAGCGGATTCCTGCGGCCTTCACCAGGTCATCGGTCCACCTTGTGGGAGGTCTTCCAACGCTACGTCTTCCAGAACCTTTCGACCTCATCGGGCATCTTTTCTGCGAGCATTGTGCCCTGCCCATTGACACCTATGGCACTGAAACGTGGTGCTTCTAGTTTCTTTACGCGATCGAATCAGAAATAAAGAGATCCCTAGGAGAACCATGGTAACCGATACAACCTGAAAAATTGCCAAACCTATTTATAGAGCAAAAAAATTGTTTCAGGATCTATTTAAAAAGTATTTTTATCTCAGTCTATCTTGTGTACACTCACTGATAATCTATCTAACGCGTTACTTTTTCTCATAAAATGCGATTTTTATCAAATGGACGGGGTTCACCCTTTCTCTGTCGCCACATTACCAGCCATTCGACGTTCGCCCAAACAGCGGGCCAAAGGGCACTAGATTTGATGGATTTGATGAGTTGCCCCTAAAACACTGCTTTTACTTCGGAATGTCCTAGTTTTATGAGGCGGTTTGCTCTGTTATTGCATCTTAATGGCCTTCTGAATTTAAAAGTTCCAGCTTAAGGTCTCGTTTGACAAACGATTGTGTAGAACGATCATTGGTCTGTAGGATAAAAAAATCGGTAACCGCTAGATATATTTATGGCCCATTGAGGATTTTATTTGAGCCAAATTATCATAAAAGCTTTGAAATAAAATGTTACATTGGTGGCAAGTTCGATACATTTTTTTTTACTAGACGTAGCTTCCAATTTCTTGGAAGTACTTCATCAAAATCTCAACACCACATGGGTTAGTGAGGGTGACATGACAAGAGCAGATCATAAAACGGATATGGACCACATTGACCCAATTACTCTATGCACCCCGGATCACTCATCACAAAGTGGCCTATTACTGTAGATTGTGCTAGGATATTCACTGTAATGCGAACAATTAATGGAGTAAATGGAATCCGGCCGGCTGAGCTGAGAGAGAATGTACCAAATTTCTCTAATAGAGTTAAGAGGTCTGTCAAAGATAAATCTTTTGATGATTTAACTCAAAACAAGACACCCTTTGTGTGAGCAAACGAGTAGAAAAGTAAAATCCATCAAAAAAATTTAAATACCAAAATTAATTTCAGTATTACCAATTTTTCTGTGAGACGCTTTGTTATCAGTGAACCGTGAACTAATAATATTTAATATCAGGACATTTCGATTTTATGAAAAACCTTTGGGAAAAGCGGAAATATCGGAGCGGCCATCAAAAATCGGCAATTAAATTTTGGCTCTGACTTCATCCGTTGAGCTGACTCCTCTTACACTTAATGTATTTTTTTATATAAAAAGGACTTTTTACTTAAATGTTGGATTATCACACCTTGGATTTTCCTATTGTGTTTTCAAGCAAATGGTCCAGAACAATATAGAACCGCATTTTGTGGCTATCTTTTAAAACTTAATCGCTTGTCTCAGGGGTCGGGCCGCGACATTCATCGTTTTCCGATATTCCGATTCGGTACACCTAGGCCGTCTTCGGATATCCTCGTATCGAGTTTGTGAAACTTCGCTGATGTACACCGTATTTCGGAAACTTCGAAATCTTACGAATATTTTGAATTAGTTTTCTCGCAAAATTAATTAAAAATATTTCAGACTTATTAAACTAAATTAAGTTCGGTGAATGATTTTGTACAAGTGGGGAGTATCGGTAAGCTTTATGTTATTGTAACATTTTACGTTTAAGTCATCGAGAAGTATTATTAATTTATAACAAACATTTACTTTGAAGTATTATTATACCAGGGGCGATTTTCTAGAGTGATTAAGAGTTATTATTCTCTCAGAGTAGGTATTTATGGAAGCAATTTCAAGGTTAGCAACAACTACAAATTATGATACATTCAAAGTTTATGGTACTTAAAATTCGGAAGCTTTATGATGGACCCATAAATTTAATGTAGTTTACGCTTAGCAACACTTGACATGCCTTGACCGCCTCCCTCACACTTCACAAATTATGAAATCTTTCGAAATGACTGTCACTGCCTATTTCGGAATAAATGGCAAAAAGTAAATAATTATTACCACACCCAGAGCTTCAAGGTACATTAAACACGCCAATGGTACATAAGACTCACTCCATTCTACTTTAAAGTTTCATCACATCTGAGCGAAAACCCTTACTACTTAAGACTCAATCATTTATTATCTAAGCCTAGTTTCAAAGAGCTTTGTTATAAATTCGAAAGTTTCCGAACAATTCCAAATATGGCGGCTGATGATCAAGCATCTCACACAATTAAGCTGACAATAGCGTCCCTTGATTAAAAGGAGATAGATTGAAATGGCTCGGAGACGTTTGATTTCCAGATTATGTTGATGAGTGTCGTTTGTTTGTTTGTCTACATAATTGCTGAACGCTTATTGTCCGGAGTGACCAAGCGAACAATAATGGATTGACATTGGATCATCTTTTATTCATCCTGCAATTGAAACTCTTTCGTTGAATTTTTGCTTCGTAACGAGTTTGTTTGATTTAAGGCTTGTTAAAAGTTTTGGTGAGAGTCTCGCTGTATATTTTATTTTAATTCTTTTTGGGAGCTGTTATTGGGAGGTACTAGAAGCTTTTATGTTTTTGGTAAGAACCTTGATATTTAGGTCAATGTTATAACAGAACGATTTATTATAAGTGTTCAAAATTAATGACTCTACGATACAGCACACATATTATGGTAACTTGGGGTAGCTAAGCTAAATATTTGTTATGTTATATTGTTTGCAGTCTCGGAAAGCATAATATTTAAGTTTAAATGCTTTCAAACTCTTCAATAACGTCTTTATCTGTAAGGATTTCCATACACAAGGCAAGGCAAGAGTAAGGCATTATAACATCGCAGCGCCCACAGCAATGATGTATGTTCGTACTCAATGCACGTCTCCCCAGTAGCTCATGTGTAGGGACGCTCCCTATATTCTTCTCACAGGATATTACACACGTTCGATTACCAACCGGTCCAAGACATGCTCCTTTATTTTGAACACGTGTGAGTTAGCACGATGGCATTTACCTAGGATAAAATAAAATGTTTGGAAAAACACACATTTGCGACATTTTATTTTATTTTATTGATACCTATTTAGTAAAATGGGAATTTGACATTTACAACTAAATGCTACAGCGCGACGGAATCGTGGGTCTTAAATAATTTAATTTTCCATGTCGTGGGTGTTTGTGCAGACGTTAATCTCGTATTATACGTAAGCACTTACTGTTGAGAACAATTTTGTAGGCTAAAATTAAGTATAGTATTATGTACACGATACTGCCTCTAAATTATTTATCTCTTGACGGAAAATGTTAAAACACGAAAGTATTGTAAGAATATTTGGATTTATTCCTACTAAAAAATGGTCCCAGCAATAACACAGTTTGGTTTTATTCTTCTCTCTAATAAAACACTCGCCTATCGAACCACCAAGATGGTGGAAGGTATCTTATAATGGTTAAAGTTAATATAACTACTACCCAAAATCAAAAATTAAGCCTAAACAAAAAACCGATGAGTAAAAATAATTAGTTAACAAGTTTATGCTGAATGAATTTGGTACACTTGGAACTTGTTTCAACATGTTCATGAATACATATTAAAAATTAGTCATTACAAATTTTTTTTTAAAGGGGAAATCCTACAAATATTATAAATGTGAAAGTTTGTATTTTTAGATATTTGTTTCTCAATCACACATATACGGTTGAATGGATTTGGATTAACACTATACGATACTTTTATCCCGGTGGTACGTTCCCGTGGGTTTATTAAGACCTCAACGCGGGCGAAGCTGCTGACAAAAGCATATTAAATAATACAATTAATTCACGCAATAAAATTGCATAACAGGCAGTTACGTGTGGGCAGCTATAATATCAGAATTAGTCGGCAAGAAGTCTAACTTGGAAGTAGCTATCGCTGAGGTCGCGCGAAGTTCTAACTTTTCCTAACCCATTTGGTTGGGGTTCCCTGGGTTAGTTACTGCAAACAATTCAAATAGCGCAGTCAGTTGGTCAAATCCCAAAATCGAATCTAACCCATTTGATTGACTAGACAAGTGGAACTCAAAATCAAAGTCAAACTCAAAGAATTTATTTCAAATAAACCAATTACAGGCACTTTTGAATTATCAAGGTCGGTGAGTTAGAAATATAACGCTAGTTGCCCATTCCAAAGCGGAGTAGGTACCTATGGAGAAGAACGGCAACAAACTCCATGGACACTCTTTTAAAAATCATGATATTGTTACAAAAAGTTGGTTACATCATTATGTTGAAATGATCAATGTGAGAACGATGTAAAAAGACGTGCATATTAAAAGCGTCCGTAGTTAAAACAAAAATCAAATAACACATGGACGTTATTAAGTTAATACTAGAAATTCTAATATAAATCGTAATTTCTCACTATACCTACAGGCCATTTGCCACCGCCACCGTCAACTAAAAACTAAAAACTACTCGAAGCGAACGTGACGTATCGGTGTCGGCGATCGTTTGTTTACCGCGACTGAATTCGACGGTTTAGTATGTTATGTTGATAGACAAAACAAATGCCGGCCGAAACGCGACGGTACGACGGCAGTATGTGGACAAGATCAAAAGTGATTTGTATTGCCGCACATTAACCAATCACGATCTCGGACAGAATTCTAACGGTTGCACCAAACTACTCGTAAATGTTGGGGTCTGGAACTCTGGCGCTTGGGTGACGGCCGCACGGTGGACACACGCCCATAGTATAATATGTGTCGCTACTTCGGCGCCATCATCTCGTTCCCTGTGACATCCTGTTGCCGATGGCGCATGGCGGTGGAAAAAAATGGCCACAAGTGGTAAAGGGATTACGATTTATTACCTTGTCCTAAAAAAAATACACATCCATGTTGAGAAAACCGATACACGTCCACCCCATTATAAAACCATCCTTTTCGGTTTTCAGCAAAATGATACACCTAATATTCAGCAAAATGTAATCAAGAAACAAACATAATCAAAGGCAGCTGTTTCAGCATATTCAGCGCTGAATTTTTATACTTTTATCGTGCGATCGACTCGATACCGGATTACGTTGTCATTATTGTCATTCTGGGTAATACGGCGGGGAAAAAAAGCGGAAATATGTTTATTTTCGTTAAGAATATTCTAGACTAAACTGATAAAAAAAACAAGATACTTTTGTTCAGTTTTGAAAAAAATAATTATGTGAATAAAGTGAACGTGTTCTTATAGGACGCAGAGGGCTAAGTTATCCTTAATTAATTAGCTGACTTTTAGGTGCGGGATCGATTTACACGCAAAATAAACAGAAGGGCCTACAGATTAATAATTCGGTTCGAGTTTTGTACTTACGTCATCAAAGTCAAAGTCCAATTATTTTATTTAAAATAAAAGACACTTTTGAAAACCCAAAATTTACAAATAAAATAGAATTGATTCTACTTGCCACTTCCCAAGGGTAGTTTTGTGTAGAGTTTAGTTCTCACCGTTAGTCTTTTAAAATATTTTGCAATGTTTTGTGTTAATTAATTACCTGTTTATCATTATATTATGTGAGAATGTATTTGTAAATAGAAACACTGTAGCTGTGAGACACATCATTTAATACATTTTCAGACTTTTTAAGCTCTAGTCATGAATAATGCAAGAAGATAAAGTATAAATACCCGACACTATTAACAAGTGATAATCCCAATCCGATGCATAGTAAATCCTGATGAAATCCAACTAGAATGAAATTTCTCACATAGAAACCTTTAACTTAGCCATTGCTTGGTTCGGATTTAAATATTTCCTATGTCAGTTCATTATCCCAAGTAAAGTTGTTAGGAGAACTAATAAACGTAGCCTTATATTTCGACGATAGCCTGTCTCCGAGATTATTAAATAAAAATAGATTTATAATTATTTTAAAGATAAATTACACAAAGGGATTTACTAGCGATACTTCGTTTTAAGGAAGCTTAGAAACCAGAAAACGACAGATTATGAGATCGGAACGTTTGAGTATAATAAGACGTTGTTGAAGGAAATTGAGGATTTGAGCAGCAAGAGGGCTGTTAACATTGACGATGGTACAGATTTGCGTTATAGAGTGAGTACTGTATATCAGCGTAATTGATTCATCATTGTATTGAAATTATATGGTAATGTATGTATAGTCGTAAATTGACGTAAGTTTCAAGATGTAAAGGGTAGTTTTCGAAGACAGAAATTGCGAAACAAATAGTCATGCTTCGTGTGCAGGGCAATGGGTTCTCCTTTTTCTACAGACCTCTGCCAACATGGGCAAATCATTTTGGAAGTGTGCTCTTGTTATTTTGTTTTTTACCATCTTTTTATAACATGTTTAAAAAATATATTTATTATTCTTCTTCTTCTTCAAGTTTGTCCCTCCACCTTCACCGTTATAGTTCATCTCTATACTCCATAGGTTTAGGTAGTTAAATAAAGGTAAACAAAAAAAAAAACACGTGACTCATAGGTTGCGAAACCTTTTAATTCAAATGTTAAAAAAAACATCAGTCATAAAATAATAGGCTCTATTCTGAATCTGAATCAGAATCTGATGAACTATCTGGCACATTAATAATAAATCGTTTCGTTGTATCATCAATTATTTTGGTAGCTATAGTTATCACAATTTAACAAAATAGAAACGCACTCGCAAAATCGCAAATGTCGGTTGTTGAGAGCGCTGTCAAAGGCGTTTGGTTAATCAACTAAACGTAATACCTGCCACTTTAGGTGCCATACTACATTACAGTTGTACTTTTTAATTTAGCGATTCGTTGTATTTTCTAAAAGGTTTAAAGAACCTGTCTTTTTGTGCTCTTCACAATAGGCAGTTTACAAAATATTATATTATTATAATAAATCTAACTAAAAAATGTGCTCAAGTAGTTACATCTGGGAAGAGAAGTTTAAGAATAAATGATAAAGTTTAATATACATTAATAAAAGAGCTACCTATCGTATTAATCGAAAATAAATTTGATTGTGCTACACCGTATTTTTAAACAAGAAAGTGTCAACTGTAAAAAAAACCCTTTTTACGATTTGTTTACCTTTATTTAACTACCTAAACCTATGGAGTATAGTTACATAGCTGATGTCCTTACATACCAGTTCAGTTTATCTGACGACAATTTTTTTTTATCCCAACCCCAAAACGATTTATGGCACCCCTCGATATTATCGAAACGGCTTTGTGGGAGATTGCAGGAAAGTACACTGTATAGGATAAGGGCTATTGGTGTGATATTGAGCAACTCATGAAAGGCTCTTGAAACAGTTTTATGGATATGACGTGCGGAAAGCCAAGCCAATTACACTAATATTAGAAATGTGAAAGTTACTCAATCACGCAAAACCGGCAAAATGGATTTGGGTGATATTTGACACACAGATTTTAACCTGGATTAACACATAGGGTACTTTTTATCCCGGCTGTACGTTCATGTTCGCACATGAACGTACAGAGCCTCGTATTCACGACCTGCACGCGGGCAAAGCCGCTGGCAAGAGCTAGTCCTACTAATATTATAAATGTGAAAGATTGGATGTTTGTTACTCAATCACGCAAAAATGGCCGAACGGATTTGGATGACATTTGGAACACAGATATTTCTAACCTAGCCGCTGACAAAATTTAATATTTTACTATCAGTTAATTTAATACAAACAATGATCCTCCAGGCTTAGCACGAGCACAGATTTGTCGACGGAAGAATAGACATGACCTAAATGATGTAGAATAGGAGAAGATAGCTATTCTATTTATTATAACAGTTATGCGTTCTAAACGAATCATGATTTTGTAGACAATCCTATATACTTTGTGGCCGTCGAGTAGAAAGTTTGTTGTCGAAAGTTGGTTGTTACAGTTTGGGAAGAAATATGCTTCTGAAATAGTCTACATTTATAAGAAAATAGACAAAGATCATTAGAACCGAAAGACAAAATGACAGAGAGTAGAAGCATATCTACGGTGCGATGTCAAAAATGGAGAAAATGGAGAAGGGAGAAAAAAATCACTTTGTATTGAAAAACCACTGTCTATTCTTAGTAGAAATAGAAAGCGTCATGCTGAGCCTGCTATTGTAATGATAACTACACACTATTTAATAATGACCAAACGTCGCATGCAACTGTATACATCTTATAATATGAACTATTAGCAACCTCTCTTTGGACTTCATATTATGAAGCCGATCTTATCTTTGCACTATGTACTGATGACCACTGTCCTCGAACATGTTGTGTTGGCAAGAAGTATAGAGAAATGTAATGTTCAAAAGATTGGCTAGTCAGCAAGGTTATGTAAATAAACGTCAAACACTTATGTATCGTCATTACTGAAGGTCATTTTAATGCACTCTTAGAGAAACACTTACTTATTTCTTTGAAAGATACGAGCTGTATCGAGAGCCAAGTATTTCTCAAATGAAACATTAAACTAGTCAACGTTTCTGCACCATTACACGTATATTTCCTGGTTTTAGTTGACTTTTTCATTTAAATATCTACTTTGATCTTCAGTTTCTATATAGGTACGATAACCAATCGTTTGACTTACTTAATCGAAAGTAGGTAGGTAAGTAAATCTAGAGTAGGTCAATGGGTGAAAGGTATGTTCAAACGTTTGTGCAGACCATTGTTTTATACTATATTTTGTACAGAAAAGAGTTTTATTTCGTTGGGGTGTAATGTTTTGAATTATTTTTGTACATACTTTTGGAAGGTTTGAATGAAAATTATTGTAAATGCCTCTGCGCTGTTATGGGGCATAATGCAAACAAAAAGTCTTGAAAGAGACCGGGAAACAATAAGTAAGATTTAAACATCAACACCAATTACCGTAATCGTGAAATGTCTACATTTTGCGTCCAACCACATTACGCATGGGGTGCTTGGACAGGAAACCTCCCCGTGTGCATTGCGTGAGCATTTCCGATGTTTGGCCCCCAGACTGGAGCGGGCCAGGGCTGCCTTGAAGCGGCTCCTGCCCAATCTAGGGGGGCCAAACGCCTCCTGCCGGAGGCTCTACGCGGGGGTCGTGCGGTCCATGGCCCTATACGGGGCGCCGGTGTGGGCGCCTACATTGAGGCGCCAACCAGCCCGAAGGCTGAAGGCGTCCCATAGGGTCATGGCGATCAGGATGATCCGGGGATACCGCACGATCTCAGGTGAGGCGGCGTGCCTCCTTGCCGGATTACCGCCATGGGATCTGGAGGCAAAGGTCCTCGCGCACATCTGGGAGTGGCGCGAGGAGGCCAAACGCCGGGGCGTTACTCCGTTGCCGCGAGAAATCGAGGTGCAGCGGACAGAGCTCCGGCGGGATCTCATTGCGACATGGAGAGTGCGATTGTCGCAACCCAGTGCTGGGCACGCCACGATAGCGGCGGTAAGTCCCCTCTTTGAGGAGTGGCTTGAGAGGCGGCATGGCGTCCTCACCTTCCGCCTGACGCAGGTCCTCACCGGACACGGTTGTTTCGGGAGGTTCCTGTTTCGTATAAGGCGGGAGGAAACGCCCGGGTGTTTCCATTGCGAAGATCGCCCTGAGGACACGGTGGAGCATACGGTGGCGGTCTGCCCGGCTTGGGCGGAGCACCGCCGTGTCCTCGTGGAGGCGATCGGCGGCGGCGATCTCTCGCGTCCGGCCCTGGTTCAGGCCATGGTACGGAGCGAGAGTGAATGGTTAGCTGTCACCTCCTTCTGCGAAGCAGTAATGCTCGCAAAGAGGGAGGCGGCGCACGTGAGGGAGAGGCAGTATATGCGCCCTCACGGCCGTAGTCGCCGCGGGAGACGCCCTGGGCGTCGGGAATCCCAGGCTGATTCCCGGCCACTGTAGGCGCGGGCTTGCAGACGGCGAGTAATGGGTAGCTCGCTGTCCGGTAAGGACCAAGCCCGGGTCGACGGCGCGTTGTGTTCCACCCGCGCCTCAAAGAGATGTCAGCACCAAATGGGGGGGTCCGCAAGGGCCGATGCCTGCCAGGGGTGTGGGTTGTTCGAAAGAGATACCGTCGCCCCTGGCACACAGGCAACTGAGGGAACACGGGTGGGTTTTAGTCAGTAAAAGTCTGACACGCCCTCCTGCTCCACCCAGAGCGGGAGAAGTTATTTGATGATTTCCCATCCTCAAAAAAAAAAAAAACCACATTACGCATGACATGACTCATAACCATATTTAGATACGAGGTACTGTCCTCTTTGCTTCCCTTATTTTCTTTAAACGATTCTAATTGAAGTTGTTATGATTATAAGGCTGCAAACAATTCTCAATATACACAGTTGAAAATCATAACACGTAAGTCTGACATTATTTCTCCAAAGGCAACTATTGCAAGGGTACTCGAATCCTTTTCGATATACCCGATTCTATGGTCCCGTTACATGTCTGTAACAGGCAATTTAGAGATTGCTTACTTTGATAACCACAATACCGAATGAGGCTAACTGGCTATTTCAATTTCTAAGAGCCGAGCCATCTAATAATTCTGTATTAAGGACGCTGGGTTGCTGTCAAATTGTATTATTGTAGTTGACTTTTTTTAATATTAAAGGTAGGGATAGCGTAAAGCAATTTTCAAACAAATTCCTTTGACTCATAGCGGGCGTCACCTTTTGTTACTGTCATTTTCATTCAAAATTTTGACGCAATGGTGTAGGTAGACAAAAGGATATAAACGTACACATAAAAATTAATCTGAAGGTGCTTTACATATTTATTTTTTGACATACATTATTTTTACATGTAGGTACAAGTTCTTGGTCAAGACAAAGCAAATAGGTACAAAAAGTGGGCGTATCCTTCAGTGTATTAGCAAGTCTTTTTGTACAAAATTATGGCAGAAACTTGCTGCTTAAGGTTACGTCCGTACCTGGTCCGCACTAATAGGTAGCTTGCTTATTGCCTAGTGCCTAGTGACTGACATCTGAGGGGCACTTCTAGTAATTTTAAGAACGTTCACAGTCTGATCTCAGTCTCAATCTGTCAAAAATACCTCTAATTTCCATACATTTTTGACACTTGATTGTCGCTGAGATGAGCCTGCGACTAGATTGTGAACGTTTTTAATTACGAGAATTGGCCTTCTGGTTACTTGTTTAGGATACACGGTGGCCGCACTGGTAGATAGTTGGGGTATTGAGTCGCCAGGCCAACAAACACACGACAGTGGATTCCTAAATCCAATGTCGTGTGTTTGTTGGCACGATGTCACTTACAAAATATTTTACTCATAGATAATTAATTTGAAAATATACTATTTTATGGCTACGTTGCGTTCATGATATAAATATCAATCCATGAGAAATTTTAATGTTCTGTATAAAAAATTCTAATATAAGTTTTATAAATATGTGCTTATGCATCTCTTTTAAAAACGGGTGCAATTGGTATTCAATCCATTTTTGTATGAAAAGTGAATCGCGCCTTGTGACAAAAAACAAACACGTTGGTTTACTTCGATATACGCTACGTGAAACGCACCAAGCGCGCAGAGCAACCGGTTGCGAAGATTCTAGGATCTTTGATTCATTTCGCTACTCACCGGGTGACTCGCTAAGATCTAGGCGCAAGCAAGCCGCCTGTCAGAGCAGACGTAGCCATTTTTCTGAAAAAAGTTAAATAAATCAACAACAAAACAACAGCATTTTGTTTTAAATTTGATGTTAGCAAGATTAATTCGTGGAATTATTTTACTTTTTTTGGAAATATAAAATGCCAGTTTCAATTGGATATAAAATGAAATGTACTGGATATGCTTTTGAACCTTGAAAGCATATCCAGTACATTAATAACAAAATAACATTGAATGTTTATTTAGGACAATGGCCGACTCGACTGTGTGAGGGATAGATTTGAGTAAAAAAATTGTCTATTTATTATATCAGGCCTTTTTACTAAGGATTCAAAGTATTGGATTAAATAAACTAACTTTAGCTCCCAAAATGCAAGCTTTAGCTTCTCACGAAAAAAAATAACTAATATACAAAGCACACAGTTTTGTTGAGTTGCTATAAATTGACGAAAATCTGAAATTTATAGATTTTTATAGGTATCTACCTAATAAATAAATAGCAACAACAAAAAATATCACAAAATGCGAGTACGTGAGCATTTCTACGTATCACGTTAATATTGCCAAGAAAAATAGCGCGCTAGTTATGCAATAACCACATTAACCGTTCATGGTGGTTTATTGGATATCAAAGCACTTTAAACTACCAGGCGGAATGGAAATAGTGCAGCAAGCCGTCATCGCCAGTAAACGTGTATTATACCGGAAAAATATTATTTTATAAGTTTATTAGTAACATTTAAACAGTGTTTGTTTAATTGGTCAACAATATGCCGCCCGTGTTGACTTAGTCTATAATGTAATTGTTCTCATTTTTACCCGACGAAAATACGGAGGAGGTTCTCAAGTCGACACGTATATATTTTTTTATGTATACCCACGCATAACTTTTTACAGTGTAGTCCGATTTTGATAATTCTTTTTTTATTGGAAAGGGTATAGGTACCCCGAAGTTGGTCCCATAAAAATTTGTAAAAAAAATCTAACCCTAAGGGTAGGAAAACAGGGGATGATTGATTGTTCACTCACAGATTTTATGCTGAGTTGTGTATGAAAAAAGTAATAAAAAAAAATATATACAGTCGAACATAGAACCTCCTCCTTTTTTAAGTCGGTTAATTAAGCATGTAGTAATTAGTAGATTAGAGCAAAAAAAAAAATATAAATAAAAACTTTTTAACAAAAAAATTAAACCGCCGAAAAAACTGAAAAGCAAAAAATAATAAACCTTTTTTGTTTAACCTTAACTAAGTTGGGAAGTCAGTGACTTTGAATATGTATTTTAATTGTATGTCACCGCCTTCCGAACTTAGTTATTACGGCTAAACAAAAAAGGTTTATTATTCTTTTCAGTTTTTTCGGCGGTTTAATTTTTTTGTTAAAAATTTTTTGATTATTAAAAATATTTGTGATCTTCAGTTGCTTTTTTTCACTGGCCTTTTTACTGTAGAATACAACACATAGGTCAGCTTGTCCCAATCTCGCTTGAATTTTCATAAGTAGTACGACACTTAAATGACTATGATTGCATTTGAGTACAAATATAAATGATTGTAATGGCAATAAATTTCTTTGTCATTTAAATTACCTACAACTTGCACTTCACTACTTCTTCTCTTTTTCCTCTACACTACGTTTAAGAACGCAGTTACGATAAGCACATTTGCAACGAGCCTATGTGCTACGTGCTGGACAATGCGCCTACGCGCTGCCTTCTAAAGGTGAATCAAAGATTTCTTGGAAAAGAGTTGTTAACAACTTACAGTTACAAGCTACCCTTAATATGTTACATTTTTTAAAATAATATTACTAAGAAATGGTTTACGCTTGGCAAAATGATTTTTTTATCTGGTACTATTTTATATATATTTTTTTCTGGCTCAACTAATTATTATTATTTTGAGGTAAGCTACAGGCGAATACAAACATATTGCAATATTTCTCATCCCCCGTCGTTGCAGTTTCATAATTTATAGCACAAAAACTGACCAGACTTATAAGGGGGTCTATGCCAAATTTAAAGAAAATCTATTTGGTTGCATTTGCGTGATGCATGAACATACATTTAGAAAAACAGATAAACGGCAATTACTTACTTAAAAAATGGATATATTATATGAAGTTTTATTACACCATGGTTTTATTATAATATTTTTAACGTATACATATGCTCACATTATGTACTATTTCGATTGGATCCCAGGGATAAGTTAAAGTGGGTTCCGACATTACATAAAAATAAAAGTTTTATTTCGAAATCACCGTTTCATATTTCTTAAACCAGTTTCATGAAACAACTTGGATTGTTTGTGGTAAGATCTTTTCGCCATTTCTATAAATAAATAAATACTGAGGTGGAGGTGTATTTTAAATCTCTGCAGCCATTTGATGTTTATTTCATAACTACTGACAATAAACAGTACATCTTCAGATGTTAGAAATATCTGCCAGGGGTGCGGGTTGTTCGAAAGAGATACCGCGGCCCCTGGCACACAGGCAACTGAGGGAACACGGGTGGGTTTTAGTCAGTAAAAGTCTGACACGCCCTCCCGCTCCACCCAGAGCGGTAGAAGTTATTTGATGATTTCCCACCCAATTAAAAGAAAAAAAGATGTTATAAATGTTAACTACAATGCGGCACTTGAACGTACATTATGTCAAAGGTTTGTGCGTCGCATCAATAAACCAACTAAATACATGACCGAACATATCTATGTCCGGTGCAATAAACTCTCCGTATAGCATAGACTACACTGCGCATTATGGACTGTGCATTGGATAGTCCAACCGACCTTTAGTCAATTCTTGAACAGATTTTAAAGAACATATATGTTTTGTAACAAATAATAATCACAAGTAAGAATACCGTTTTGAACATAGATCAGGGCATGGTGTGTCTTGTTTTTTTCTTCTGTGGGGTGCTCGATAGACACGTGCGTTGTTCGATCTTGAAAACTAAAATAGAAAAGGTGACTCTGTTGGATTTGATGAAAAATATCAAGAAAAACGATCGCATTTTAAGTAGCAAAAAACTAAACCAAGCCTCAACAATATAATAAAAATGGTGTTACAAAAAATATTTGGTAATTTTTGTTTGTAATCAAAATAATCTTAATTTTAAGTTATGAGCTTTCGAGTAGGCCACCTTGTGTTTTAAATATTCTCTTCTAACTTCTAAATAAGTTTTCTTGAATAGATTGCTACCTCTTCAAAAAGCCCAAAAAGTTTCCTCGTGTAAAGCCCCAAATAAATTCACCATTCAACGCACAATCCGCATCCACAGTACACAAATCAAGCCAATACAGGCAGCAACGTAACCTCACTCATAATTTAGTACGCTGGTATTTGACGGATGGCATAAATTATACCTTTTTTCGACTTTATGACAGCCATATTTTTGTATATATATAATTTAGGAGGACCTCTCAAATCTCTTTCTACGTAACCCGCTGGATTGTGGGTCTTACGTGAATTTGTATGTATCGGCAAATATTTTTGCACGAAAAGGTTTAGGTACTTTTTATTGATATAGATTAAAATATTAATCCCCATTCACACACATTTTATTTTGCACGAGGTGAACATAGTATTGAAGCAACAAATAACTTGCATCGTCTAAACCCTTTAAACGGTGCAATTTTTATTGTTGCTTCAATTTATGGTAAACCACACAGAATTATATGGTATCGTGTAATTCAGATTTTAGAGTTTCGAGTTCTTTTTTCCACTGCAAACGCCGTTAATTTGATTTTAAATCTAACGAAACATAAAAGGAGAAGGTTTTCAAGTCGACTCGTATGTATATATTTTTTATATATATATTACTACGCATAACTTTTTACAGAGTAGTCTGATTTTGATCATTCTTTTTTATTAAATAGGATATACTTCGAAGCTCCATTTAAAATTAAAAACCAAATCAATCCACCCCTAAGTGTAAAAAGTAAGGGTTGATTGATTTACCACATACTGAATTTTCATTTCATTTATTTTTTGAAGCGTTTGTGTTGAAATTTTGAACACAGATGTCGTCGGATGTAGTTCTTAAGGCGCATCAACAAAATAGAGACACAACGCACCGTCGACCCGGGCTTGGCCCTTACCGGACAGTGAGCTACCCATTACTCGCCATCCGCAAGCCCGCGCTTTCGGTGGCCGGGAATTAGCCTGGGATTCCCGACACCCAGAGCGTCTCCTGCGGCGACTAGGGTCATGGGAGCGCATATACTGCCTCTCCCCATGTGCGTTGCCTTCCTCTTCGCGAGCATTACTGCTTCGCAAAAGGAGGTGACGGCTACCCATGCACTCACTCTCTAAACCCAATTTTTTGCGCATTTTTCATATTTCATATTGCCCGATCACCCGATCCCCACATAACCGTCCACACCAAGCTCAACCAAACGACTCAGGCACAGCGCTCGGATCGGCCATCCCACGAGGCGCGCGCTTTACCGCGTATGATAGCATCGCGTGAGGAACGTCCAAATCTTTGTATCGCGCTTCTGCCGCGCCGAACCGGAGTGCACTTAGATCGTCCGGTGTGGACCCAGCTAATTACATCATAGTAATAGTAATTTATTTCCAAACTCCAGTACCTACACGTTACATCAATGAGGTCTCGATCCCTGAATTAGGTCATCCTGTATGACAGAGGACTAGGTTTCTACTCGTACAGTTACACGGATCAGCATGATAATACTCAGACTATTTACAATGGACACTTATTTTATATAATACTTTAAAGAGAAAGAAACTTCAAATAAAATAAAACATTCATAAACTACTTAGACTATGAACGTTCGTCCATTTCAGATTAGAATAAGAGTAGCAAGTGTGTGGAGATGTGTGATGGGTGTGTGAATGATCTTAAAAAAGGATTCCTGCTCCAATTGCTTACAATAACTAGATGTTCTACCATAAAGACATTAGTACAACAGTCTGTTGGTACTATAAGCGACGCGATGGTTAGCTCACAGCCTCTTATTTGTTTGCCAAAGGAACTAGATTCAAGTCAAGTGTGTGAATATTCCTTGGTGCATAGTATCTTAAAATTAAACTACATTAAACTCGATTGTACTGGATTCTGTAAAGGTATTTACTTTAAATTGCTTTCTGTAATTAGATATCAGTTAAGTGCTACTGTTATTAAACGAACGAGAAGAAACTGGTTTCATTTTGTTTGAAACAGCGTGCTATACAGCTTATTTTTTTATTTTTTTTTATTATTATTACAGAAAGCTTACAGACTAATAACAAACTAAAAATCATTTGTAGGCAAGAAAATTTGCTAAATTACAAGCTTCCACATATATAAATATAAATTATGAAAAGCTTGGTTTTACTTTTAGGTACAAATGAAAACAACAATAAGTTAGACGATGTAGGTATGTGTATAGTCAGTCTGTCTATGTGTAATCCAATTTTACGATAACCGACGTCAAAAGTGTTCCTTTAATAACGTAAAAACATGCATAAATCCTTAATGTAGGTACTTTTAGATTGTACTTTTCTTACATGCATAACAAATGTAAGCAGTCACATTAATATTTCGTCTTCAAAACATTTTTGGAGGTCCAAGATTTTTTTAAATCTATTTACTAAATAAGTTTATTTTAAACATATCTGTTGAATTTCAAGCTTCTCAAAAAGTGTCTAAGTCTGAGCGCTCCTTGCGGCTCCACATCGCTGCCAATGCAGTGAAGGTGTTGACTGCCTCGGCCACCATGGCTTATTCTGCAGTAAGAGCGCAGGCCTGATGGTACGGCACGTAGTCATCAATGACATCATCCGTCGTACTCTTGGCACTGCCGGGGTACCAGCTATTTTAGAACGCAATGTCTTGGTATGCGACGATAGACCAAATTTCCCCTTCGCTCCTTTATATTATACACCGTGACATTTTAGTCGTCTTACAACGTCAGCCCACTTCATGTATCCAATGACTACTAATCATAAAAATTAGAAAAAATATAAAAATATTTTAGAACATATGCATAATTAAAAAAAAATATCATTCACTAAGACGCATGACGTAGTTTGAAACACCTGTTATGGAGGTGGAATTAAAGATGGATTGTAATGGTAGGTAGATAGATATCTTCTACCATTTGATACGTAAACATTGTTAACAGGGAGGGTGTTTCATAATTCTAAAGCATTATTTATTTTTCTGTGTACCTATTATCTTAAGGTGAATGCACAGTGGTAGAGTGCGAAATTCAAATTTTGTTACGTTTTTTGCAATTTTCAGGTGAGTGTCAGCTTATTACTTGATCAAAATATGATTTGCGACTATAACATGTACGTATTTACAGATTTATAATCATTAGAATCAATAATACATCTTTCTAAGTTAGATTTGTTCCATAAGAACAAATTTCTAATGGAAAAGTGCTTGTGGAAGAAATCTAACTTATAAGAGATATATTAGACATTCTAATGACTATAATTCTGTAAACACGTACCTATTATATTCGCAAATCACATTTTGATCAGGATACAACCTGATACTGACCTGATAATTGCAAATACGTAAGAAAATTTGAATTTCGCGGTCTACCACTGCGCATTCACCTTAATTAATGGTAACAATGTTTTAATCGCACCTAGAAGTATTTTATGATGGATATATTGAGTGGACCATCTTTGTAAGACGACTAAAATGTCACGGTGTATACTTGTACATATGTATTATTATAACACTTACCTTTTATAGTATGTACTTAAATAAAATCTTATTTGTATTTTAACAAAGCAGCTGGTAACTGTTGGATTTCAAGGTTGAATGTATATTTGAAGAAGTTGCTCATGAAGAGATACTTTTACAAAATAAAATTAAATCTATAACATTTTTCCAAAAGATAATTGGAAAAAAGTTCTATGAATAAAAACTAAATAAATTATTTATTGTAAATAAGCAATTTTCTTGGAACACATCGCGTTCTATAATTTATTTTCTTCTTACAATCTTACAATTTCTAACATTTAATATTTTTCAGTCTCGTCCAGCTGTTACCATCCGATGAATCAAATATGATTGATTCGGTTCAACGTTTTATTTTAATCAATTATTATGGAGTTGAGATTATTCAAACTTAAAAAAAAAAACATTCAGACCTAAGGAAAAAAACAAGTTTAAACAGTTTATTTTCTGGGATTTTCTGGACATACTCGTCCTATCATAGACCTTATCAATCAGTTTCCATCAGGCGTGATCGAAGTCAAAAGCATTCCCATTCAGTAATAATAAAAAATGATCAGTTAAATATTACATTTATTTGATCTTATCCTAGGGAATTTTTCACGCGTTTTTTTTAACCAAAATCATTTTTATACTAATCCAACATGCGCCATAAAACGTCTACAGGTAAAGAAATCAATCGACCCACCTTAGTACATTAATACTGCAAACATAATTGTCAACACATTGAACATCGTATGAGGCTTCCGGAACAAAATTCGTCAGCAAAACAAGCTAATACGAATTAGCTTATTAATCAATTTCTAACGTATTACACCTTATTGTGCCTGTTGAAAGAGGTAATATTATTCGCCAATCAATTTCCCTTTTTGTTTGGAGAAAAATAAAACTTCCTGTATGTGGTGGATATAATAAGCGATGACGTACTTAATGGTTTGACAGATATTAGTAAATAAACGAAGGATGGAAAGTGATAAACAAATGTTTGTGTGTTGGATATTTATTTGTGGAATGTGCATGTGCCATTATATTGTTCACCTAATATAACCATGATACAGCTAAGATATGGTTTCTGAAAGAACATTTATGCTATTCCAGATCGTTTATGTGCTCATAGGAAAAACGCAACCCACTTATCCGATTTATTCAATTATTTTTGACGTTTTAATTATACCTATTCTTTGGCACAAGGAGACCCGGGACGCAACTATAATGAATAATATAACCCTAACTTTACCATTTGCCTTATCCGTCATCCGGATTACTTAAAACTAAATCAATTACATCTTAAACAGTTTCACCCTATTCTGTCATTTCACAGCGCAATTTCCATAACCCAGGTAAACGTCCCAGAAACTAATTTTGACTTGATTCACCCAAGTTATTTCAAATTGTAACTAAGTAATTTCCATTTACGAGTCGTGCCCCTAATTAAAACGGACAGCCTTTAGGGATACGGTTGCGAAAACTACGGAGTATGGAGCAGGAGACCTGGAGGGTTACCTTCGAATCAATTCTAATAATCAGGCCTTGTTAGAAATTTCCTAATTGTAAGGGACGTTGGAAATTAATGCTGTTGTGGGATTTAAATGGCAGTTCTTTGTTTGAGGTTTTTCTGTTCAGAATTTATTCCTGTGCTTTGCGGTAAATAATTAAGTGCTTCGTTTATTTATTAGTTCATTGTTCTCTGAAACTTGTGATTTATCTATTAGTTCCAAATCTCAACTGAAACTTGATAATTAGAGCTAAGCAAAAATGGATTTATACCAAGATATTCAATGCTTCGTAAATAATAGGGTCCTGCCGTTTTGACAAAATTTCATTATCCAAACAAATTTTAGCAACCTTTTTTATACAAATGCAATATTTGGTATGATTTTAGTATGTAGGTACATTTTCATTTGGTAAAATTTTTACTCGGCATAATATTAGCAAGAATAATGTCATTATGGCATTTTTTTAAATCAAATGATTGATTTCAACCAACAATCATCAACAATTATATTAGGTGAACAATACAATGGTACATGCACATTCCAAAAATTAATATCCAATACACAAAGATTTGTTTATATCGGAAATCGACACTTCCCAGCACTTTCCATCCTTCGTTTATTTACAAATAGCTGTCAAACCATTACGTCATCGCTTATAATATCCACCACATACAGGAAGTTTTCTTTATCTCCAAACAAAAAGAGAAATTGATTGGCGAATAATATTACCTCTTTCAACAGGCACAATAAGGTGTAATACGTTGGAAATTGATTGATAAGCTTATTCGTATTCGCTTGTTTTGCTACCGGATTTTGTTTCGGAAGCCTCTTACGATGTTCAATGTGTAGACAATTATGTTTGCAGTATTAATGTAATAAAGTAGGTCGATTGATTTCTTTACCTGTAGACGTTTCATGGCGCATGTTGGATTAGTATAAAAAATCTTTTGGGTAAAAACCGGCATGAAAAACTCCCTAGGATAAGATCAAATAAGTACATAAGCAATTATGACAACGTGGAGAGATAGTGTTCTTTCACTCTTCTTTTGAATACTGCTACAGTTTGGCAGTCCCTAATGTCAGGCGAAACTGAATTCCACAACCGGACCGCGTGCACAGTGAAGGAGTAGGAGTAGAAGTCGGTTGAGCGCGGAGGGGACTTGAAGAGATATCTAAGATGCGACCTGCAAGGCGCATCAAAAGGACGGGGGTAGGAGTAGCGATCCCGCAGATAGGAAGGGGTTTTAGGGTTGTGAAGAATGTTAAATAGCAAACACAATATCCGAGAGTTTCTGCGTAATCGAATAGGGAGCCACTTGAGGATCTTGCGAAAGTTAGAAACGTGATCGTATTTTTTAAGGTTAAAACAAAACGAATGCAGATATTTTGCAAACGCTCAAGTTTATTTAAAAGCTCTTCGATGGCATCCAAATAACAGGCATCAGCGTAGTCAATGGTGGGCTGTATGAGAGTTTGAGCAAGGAAGATTTTGGTGTTCAAGGGCAGGAAGCTCTGGTGGCATTTTAATGAATGGAACGTGTAGTGTACTTTGCGACTGACTTGAGCAACATGGGCAGTCCACGATAAGTATGAGTCCATGATCACCCCCAGATTTTTAACCGTTTTTCCGTATTCTATCTGAACTCCATTCAAACAGAGTGGAGACAGCGACGTAACATCAAGCCGCATATACCTGCTACCGATAATTATGGCCTGGGATTTCTTAGGGTTGATCAGCAGTCCAAAAGACCGCGACCACTCGTTAATCAAATCCAGGTCTCTGTTCATAGCAGATACGGCGGCATCCACATCTTGCATTGAAAAATGACTATATGCTATCAGAATGTTTAGTTAGTGTAATATTGTAATGTAATACAACAAACAGACAGTAGGACTATTTGTAAAGGTTTACGTAAGAAGACCGAAAACAAAGAACTTCTTTCGTCACTCACTTGAAATGTAAACCCGGCTCGGAATACTTCGAAGAATTACAGCAGTGTGCTAAGAATTGTAATGCGAGAAAAAGTGTCAAACGGCAGAAATACAAAAATAAATGACAGCGCGATTGAATCTATACCCATTGATCAAAATAAATGACTTGCGCTTTGTCGCTAAAAGATTTTGAATCGAATCAACTCGGGCCCAACTCTGGCTGTGCCATCATATGGCATCAGCACCAAACGTGTGGTCCGATTTCAATTATTAGAAAGCTGGTTTTGTAATAACATCATCTATGCTCATCAGTTTTCTACAATGATTGTGTTATTTTGTTTCAGATTTGCCACGGTTCGTGGGACCAGGGTCTAACGTCACCGTGGCAGTCGGCAGAGATGCAGCGCTTACCTGTAGAGTAGATAATTTACAGACATTCAAGGTTAGTCAATCTTGAAAGTGTTGTGCTTCTCCTCATGAGGGTTGGCAGAAACTACAAAACACCACGTGCTACGATCCCTACATACTCTTTTTACTATATTAATGTGGCAAATAGGTAACCGTTCCTTGAAGAAAACGTGGGATAACGTTGTATTCCCGATAGCGAAAAAATAAGTGGACGGACGCCGCAGGCAGAACATTATTTTTTTACACGCTTTATATTAGCTTCACTTATATGTTTGTTTGTATGTAACCGACTCCTTAGAGCGCGATTTTGACACACTTAAAACGGTCAAATTTCATTGAAACTTTGTAAACTTATCGAAGACCGATGACAATTCAATAATTTAAAAAAAGAATGAGAAAAATAAAAAAAAAATCACGTTTTTGTAGTTAGCAGAACTAAAAAATAGAAAACAAAAATAGTTTAAAAAACACGCTTTAAAAACCAAACTAAAAAAAGGAGAAAATAATTTAATTCAATTAAAAAGCGTGGGGTGCTTGACATTAATTGATTATAAAAATACCTCAAAAAGCACCCCACGCTTTTTAATTGAATTAAATTATATTCTCCTTTTTAGTTTGGTTTTTAAAGCGTGTTTTTTAGTTTTAAACTATTATTTTTTCATATAAATTATCTTTAAATAGCCTGAAATAAAACTATAGTTTACCCGATACCCTTACAAATAACTGTACACATTTTTAGATTAGTTTCTCGCTCGCTTAACCCCCTATCACTCTCCGTCTGGTCTCGCAGAAAGGCCCCGGTGCCCAACGAGGCTTAGAAAAATGTTTCGCGTTCCACCCGGTAGGACCCGCTATTAAATGTAGGAAGCAATTTTTTTTTTTTTTTTATAATAATACTTTTTATTCATAAGTTCACATATAAATTACATATAAGTGACATCAGTACAGAGTTAGATATTAAAATTATTAAGCAAATATTAAACTATGCCTAAAATAAATCTAGTGTAGGTATAACTTATATAATATATTGGATAAAGGCCTAATGAAAAACAATAGCGACCTGCCTGATGTAGGTTTATTCAAACCTGTGTTTCAGGTAACAACGCTGAGTGTTTTATTGGACTATTAAATTAATGTACATAGAGCTAGCATTGATACATAATAATTATATTATTAAATAAAATTGCCTTAACATTAATAAACTTATTGCATGATTTCTAGCAATTTTTCAGTGTCTGAGTAATTTAATGTCGCTAAGTATTCCCTTAACATTTCACTACATTTTTTACAATTTACACTATATATACTTAGAGACTTATTGATTTTATTATATAAGAACGGACCTAAAAAAACATAAAATTTATTTATAAAAGTATGTCTAGTTTGAGGCTTTATGCAAACTAAGTCTTTTCTTCTCTTATGTATAGGTATGGGGGTATAAGGGAGATTGCTATGCTGGTGTAATACTATCTTTAATATAAATAGTTGACGCACAGTTAAAACCTTACATGCCGTATAAAGCTCGTATGTGGGAAATCTAAATGGGCGAAAGGTGGCTACCTTAAGGATAGCTCTCTGCGCACGTTCTAATGGTAGTAGGATTGTTTTTGCAGCCCCTCCCCATGAAGTTATGCAATATGTAAGAATGGATTGACACAAAGCTAAATAGACCTGTTTAATTAATTTGTAGTCCGTTATATATCGTAAATTCTTAAAAATGTATATTAATTTACGCATTCGAGTGCATAATAAATCAATGTGTTTACGGAAGTTCAGATTTGTGTCAATCGTCACACCAAGATATTTCATATGATCGGCTTTTGCTAAAGTAGGACAATTACATGCATTGTCAGCGTACTTGCCGCACTTATGCGCATAAATGTTTATGTTAGTAGTTGGCAGGTTAGTATTTCTCATAGTGAATAAAATGTGTTTAGTTTTTCCTGCATTTAGTGTTAGGAGATTTTCATGTAGCCAATTAGACACTATATTAAAACCGTTCCACTATATTAAAATTGTTGGGCCCATGTGGCTTTGAAAATGGAATTTAGCTCTTCAAGGTTTTCTTGTGTATTTCTGTGTTGAACTGTGAGTTGGAGTGAAGTGAGTGTTAAGTGTGAAGTAATTAAATGATTATTTGACACTCACACTCACACACACTCTCGAAACTAAACGCGTGAGCCGTTTTGATGATTATTACGTCAATCGATTTGTCTTTATCTTACGAGTGTCACTAAAGACATAGCAGTAATCAAAAACCAATGTGGCGACAACATATTGTTATGCCATGCAAACGGAGCCATCTTCTTAAAATTAACAATAAGGAACTTTATTGCTTCCGACTTCATGAGTTTACTTAGAGTATAAAGTTTAATAATTAACCTCTTAATTTTGCAGTAATATTGTCCCAACGAACTCTTTTTAATTTTTGTTCTCAGGGTTCCTTTTGTTATGGACGCGTTTTATTTGAATGGAAACAGGGTTACCACCGACCGACAAGCGACAGCAAACGAGCGTTTAGTAAAATATATTATTGATTCACACAGTTATTGATACTCAATCTCCATACGGACGCAGATTTTCTTTCAATATCAATATTAATACCGCCTCAGTACTCGTAACGATATCGTACCAGAGCTGTGGCATAAAATATTATGTACAGCAGTAAAGCCTACACTCTAATCTTTTCATAAATCTCATGTCTAGGTGGCGTGGCTCCGAGTAGACACACAGACAATCCTGACGATTGCCGGCCACGTCATCACGAAAAATCACCGCGTCAGCGTCAACCACGGAGACGGAGCGTGGACACTGACGGTCAAGGAGATAGGCCCTTCTGACGGCGGCAGATACATGTGTCAGGTCAACACAGAGCCGATGATGAGCCAGACTCATCTGCTACAGATTGTAGGTAAGAAAATCATGAAAGTGTGATACAATTTTTCTTTAATTTTGTAATAGTTACAATCCAAGCGGGTTTTTTATTTGACCTTGTGGCGGCATTTATATCGCCGCATGTGAAAAACGCAGCATACTGACGTCACACAAAATCCTGCATCGCACAACTAGCATATATAAAGTAATTGTCTCCTAAAGTTTTGATAGATATTTTTAGGGTGTTAAGAATATAGAATTATCAAAACCGTACTTATAATGAAATGGGTCTTTATCTCAAAGTTACAATTTAAATTTCACGAGAGAAACCAAGAACAACGCTTTTTAATTTATCGTCAATGTAAGGTATTTATGCTTATGACTGTGCAAACAGTAGGTACGTTACTTCAATATTTAAGAAATTCTACATTAAATACAGTTGCTTGTATCGTTTGGCATGATAAGTACTCAATTAATTATTGCCCACTTTGCCCATCACGCAAATACTTCATGTGGATGTGGATTAACTAAGGTCCACACGTATAAATCAGATGCCTCAAAAACAGTCTTTGCAGACCATTAAAATATTTAGGAGGTACTTCTAGCCAACATATCAATTTAGTAATAAATACCTACTCGCTGACTGCTCAATTTTATAGAAGAGCTAAGCAGTCTTTGAATGATGATACAGTTGATGATGATGATGATGAAGTGACTCCCTTTTCGGCACGTAGACTCCTGATGATACAGTTATTATTAGAATCAGTTAACGATTACATTATCCTCAATACAATATTAAATTTGGACAATTAGGAAAAACTCAATCTGAAGATAGATATTTTCAATGTAGGAATATGTTCAGGAAAACAAGACGGGACTGCGACTTTGGCAGAATTTGCTCGTTTATGAAATCATGTAAGCATATGTAAGAATGTTGGACTAAGTACAAATACAGTGACAATTTAAATACAAAAATAGAAACATCATAATTTTGATTCAATATCCCTGTGATGGTTTTTTGGAAAGCTAGATTGTGGAAAAGGCTGCGATACAAATCAATCTTTAACTAAGATATAAGTACCTCTGTACATTATTCTTGGTTAAATCCAACAGTTCCACCAGACATCGATGATGAAGCCAGCAGTGGTGATCTTTTGGTCAAAGAAGGTGATAACGCGGCACTGAGGTGTACCGCCTCGGGAACACCACCACCCATCATAACCTGGAGGAGAGAAGACTCCAGGCACTTCAAGATTGATAACCAGACATTAGGTAAGTCTTAATGAAGGTCATAATGTTTCCTAAAACTCACATGCCAAATACTTTATTTGACATAAACCTACATGGGTGCATAGGAATCGTCAGATGCTTGGTGCATGGTCCCAAGTGGTCGTCTCCTATGGAGATGAGCCGGCAAGTAACTCTATGGTTACTCCCTTAAAAATAATTGGCGTTTGCAAAGTTTTCGAATAACACTGTTAATAGGTGAGTACAGTATAGGCCTGTCAAAAATTCTAAAGTGACTCGATGTATTTCTTCTACCAACTGATACCTTAAATTCACGTATAAAAAGCTTGATTCTACTTAAAATTTGAAATGTGGACCACCATTTTTAGTTTTCTGACTATCCTTCCGCCGGAGTTTCGTTCTTCAATTACCACATCGTTACGCTCCCGTTGCGTCGTCAGGAGCAACTGTTGACCGTAAAAATAATTGGAAAACGGCAATTTCGAAGAAAAGAGCCCGACAATGTTGCTTATTTTAGAAAACACGGTCCAATTCTCTACGAACAACATCGCATGCATAAACAGGGCAGTAAAAGTAAATTTCGCAGATCTCGTTAATTTCGTTGGCACAAAAAGTACTAACAATTATTTTATTTAAATTTAAAGTTTGAAAAAACCTTTATCTGTTGTTCACACTACCGCACAGAGAACCGCAAACATTATAAAGCGACAGTGCGCAAAAAGTGTCACAGTGTGCACACAGCCAGCAGCCAGTCATCGCCAAAACTAACTCTGTAACACAAAGGCAAACTTTGGCGCCCGCGGGTATAAATTGAATGAAGGCTCTCTTATTTGCATTGTGTGCTCGAACAAAGTTGTTATAAAATTGTGCAGAGTATCGCCGTGCCTTTGACAACGCCGACTTTATGAAGTTCTAAATAAATTCTTAACTCATTATTGTCTCAAGTTAAATTTGCTTCTGTCTCCAGTAAGTAGCCAGTTACTTTACTGTAGAAAACATTAAGTATTTAAATTTGCAAAGCCCGTAAACAATCTTACGGCGAATTCCCGTAATTAAAAACGTTCAAAATCTAGTCGCAGTCTCATCTCGGCGACAAGCAAATGTCAAGAACTTGTAAAAAATGTATGGAAACTCGAGGTATATTGGACAGATTGAGACTGAGAACGTTCTTAAAATTATGAGAATTGCCCCCCTGTATTCAAATAGTCAGTTTCCTTTGAATCCAAAATACACAATGCGAAAAAGGGGCTGTTCATATTCGACATGAGGACAAAATAACGCACCAAGCGAGCAGGAAATTGATCAAACACAGCTCTTATTAATACGCATACCCTCACAAGGAAATAACTTTCCCAAATAAGTCAGACAGTGGTTCTTATCAGCAGATCAGAGATGAAATCTTGGGGGAAGGAGGACAAAGTATCAACAAACTTACCGCGGCTTAGTAGCGTGGACCTCGTTAGAACACGACACACAAAAAGTAAAAGCTCAGTTTAAGGAAGCATTTCGAAAGACAGAAGATTCCTCCATTATTTACAAATCATTAGACTTTTTTCTTTGACAAGTAAATTGATGAAATCAAAGTCTTTACACAATCTAAAGTAATGCGAACAATCTTTGTAAATAAAACTGATTGTGGAGTCTCTTAGCTTGAATTCGGAAAGTACTTGTAGATAAAAAACCGTTAAGTTACTATAGCAAAAATATTTTGAATGAAATCGGGTTTTATGTAAGTTAAAAACTAGTCGAAGATTTTGATCGGGCTATTTTACTTTATTTTATATCCGAAGAGGTCCCACTTTGAACATATATAGGTAGAAACAAAATTCTATTCTAAAACTTATAATTTTCTACGTTTACTAAAATGCATGATAGTTTTAAATTTTCATTATTATCTTTTCGTGATTTGTATCACATTTTTGAATGCTAAGAAAAGTAGTTATGATCTTGCATTACTTTCTATCATCTGAATACTTCAGAATCATTATTAATGATTTTTTAAAAATGTCAGTCGCCTCAATTATTAAAACAATATTTTTTCCACAGTGTCAAAATGGAGCGGCCCCTGGCTGAACCTGACTGGCGTGGAGCCAGTACTGTCAGGCGCCTACCTGTGTATAGCCACCAATGGCGTCCCTCCTTCAGTCAGCAAGAGAATCCAGGTTAATGTGATATGTGAGTGGACAGTTCAGTTAATTACGTAAATTTATAAGACGCACAATAAAAGAATAACCTGGTACTGTTAGTCTGGAGGTTGTAAGATGACGCTCTATGTCATATGACGGATCGGTTTAAGCCATGACGGTTTGTTTATTTGGTAGTAAAAAACCAACACTAGTAGTTAAGTAAAATTGTTACTAACGCTATGGACTCCGGTCTGAAACCAAAGTTTTCTATTGTATTCTATAATTATAAAAGTAGTATGCTCAAAGAGAATTCATGACCATTACATCACTAGCCAGACTAAATACCAACTTGTTTTATATGAAAGCTAAAGGTAAAATTATAACTAATTCGTAAAAGCCTTGAGGAAGCCTAAAACGTAACTTGAGATTACTAAGCACTTCAATTATTCTATGAAATCAGGTTTCGTTCTACGGACAGAAAGGATGAAACAACCTTATAAAATAAGAGAAAAAATATTTGTTACGTGAAACCTCAATCAAGTAAGTGCTCGTTTTCCATTTAAGTTGTTCGTGTGTTACAACTTTCTTGGTTATTATCTCAAATATTCGCGCGTTCACGGTTTGCGGTTTTACAAACTTTTAGAGATACTTATCCCTTGAAGTTGGTTTGAAGAAGAAATTAAAATAATTACAATCCTAGATAGCCATTCTTGGAAAATGCTGGCTACTTCACAGCCATTTGGGCTCACGAGTTAAAAGTTTATTTTTTTGGAAGAGATGCTCTCCCTTTTTTCTGATATTTCAAACATTGTGTTATTTTTTAGTCAAGTTTCTATGTCTTCAATAGCTGTTAAATATTCTTTCTTTTTTGGTAGTATTTATTTTTCATCTCTCAAATACGTTGCCAACTATAGTTTTTTATAATTTAGAAGCACTTTTTCAATATTGAAAATGTACTATGTGTGTACTATGCATCCATTTAATATGTCATTATGAAGTTGGTTGACTTGAAAGAGCATTGCATTTATGGTATGTCATGCTCATTTAAATGTCTCACTAATGGTGGCGCGTGGGTTCTCTACAAAATGGTTGAGCTGGATGGTGCTGGTCCACGCGTTCGTGAACGGTAACCGTTGGTTGAAACTGGTCGTCTCTTTACTGTCGCGACTTATTTTTAAATGTTTCTACGTTTAATTTTAATTACAATTTTCTATTTACCGAAGTCTCGAAATCATTAATTTAGGGCCGAATGCTTGGAAACCTGCTACTATTTACTAAACCTTATAATTTTTGAGACGCGGCAGTAAAGAAAGGTAAATGGTCGACAATTCTCTCCACATGTATATTATTTCAAAATACACATTTATATATTCTGTAATTCCTACAGTTTCCCCGTCAGTCTGGGCCGGCCGGGTTGCGATACGGGCACCATCTGGTAGCTCGGTTACTCTTCAATGCACTGCTGAAGCGTACCCTGTACCTCAGGTCCACTGGACTCTTAATGGAGAACAGAGGCTGGTTAATGGTAAGTAAATGAATATTAAAGTGAGGTTTGCTTTATTTATAGGGAGTTGTAGAAAGAGTATATCGTATGAAAAACATGATGATTAAAAGAATGAATTGCAAATAATAAAATTTTGACATTGATATTGATAACGACTAAGAAGATTCAAAGACACAATCGACGAAAAAGTACTGGTCAAATAAGATTGGGAAGAGTTCCCCGTAAGGACGTCGGAAATTGTCCCATGGGAACGATCTACCGGGATAGAAAGTATCCTTTGTGTTGTTACTCTAGGATGTAAACTATTTGAGTGCCAAATCTCATGCCAATCCAAATCCATTCAGCCATTTTTGCGTGACTCAGTGGCAAAAATCCAAACATCTAAACATACACACTTTCACATTTATAATATTATAAATAGAGTAGCAAGTAGGATTACAAATAAAAAATAAAAAATTATACTCTTCTCAAAACTAACAAACAATTTTTAGCACACCGATACTGAAATTCGTTAATGCAACCGATACCTTTCATCAATCTACAAAAATCCGTTCTAAAATGGATAGACCGACACTTTTTAAGTCCTCCAACTTCCACCACCCATCAGAATGATGCCGCAATTTTGCCTCAATGTTTCTCAACTTTTCTATTATATGAAGTTATTTTACCGTTGGCAACTTCGCCTGCTTCAAAAGTGCTGTCTCATTCTTTTCGCAAAAAAACTAATATAGTTGCTTAATTATCTCAGTATTCTTGAATGTCCAGGTTGGATTTTAAAATAGTTACGATTCTGAATATTTTTTAACAGTCGACGTTTTCAAACAAATCAACTGAACGTTCAGACCAAAGATACAAGCAGAATCTTTGATAAACCGAGCGAGAATCGACAGTAGAATCGCATAATTATAGGTAATGATAAAGATAAAAAAACTGACGAAATACGTACCAATTTTCGCAAAAGAACAGTCTTTCCATAGCAACAATAGAAATATGGATATATGTATTAAAAGAATGCTAAAGCAATCACGAGATACTCAAATAATTAAGGTGTAGTTGATCAAATTAAAAATATTGCCACCATAAATGGCTTAGTCTACTGTTTGCGAATAGGTCAGAAAACTATTTAATAGAAATATTAGCAGAATCGAGTTTAAAATTAAAAAAAATTAGGCCAATTAGCTATTTTTTTTAAATTTATATAAAAAATGGTATATTCAACGGCTCAGCGCTACCATGTACAAACAAATAAACATATTTATCAAATAAATGTCACTTGAATATTTTTTTTTTTTAACTTTGCCCCACACTAAGAATTTCTCCTGTATTGTGGGTGCGTTTACAAACATTTAAACTCACATACACAAACAGCCAGACCCGGAACAACTACTTGTAGGTCATACAAATAGTTTGTTCCATGCGGGAATCGAACTCGCCACAGCAGTCAATTGCTTAACACTGCGCCAGCCGTGCCTATAAATGAATGAAAAATTATAATGTATTTAAAATAATATTAACATTCACAACTATGATCAGAAGATCACCAGAAAGTTTAGCGCAATAAAATACCAATATACTCGATAAAATTAATGGAGCCGCAGTATAATGTAGGTACTTATTCCTTTTACGTGAATTGGTTGTCTGAAAAATTCAGAGACAGAAAAATATTCAGTAATATTCGCTAACTGACTGCCTCGTTGGTCCAGTGGTCCTGAGTTCGATTATTACGATGAGCAAAGTGTTACTGGGTTTTTTCATCAGTAATTTCTCAGTTACAGCCCGGAGTCTGGATTTGTGCGCGGTAGATGGCAATAGGCTCACCCCTATTACATGGGACTTAAACGTAACTGGCGAAACGTGGGTGTACTGAATACAGTTCTGCCTAACTCTTCGGGATTACAAGTATATAGTTATGTATGTAAATTTTAATATTCATTTAAATTTGCAATAGTCTCGAAATATCAACATGAAAGTATCATAAAATAAAACCAAAAATAACCTCGAGAAGGTCGCACGACAGATGAGGGAAACAAATTTACTTTTTTTACCCAAGAACTTCACGTCACTTCTTCAAAATTTAAAATAAACTTTTAATTTTTAATTTAAAACCATAAATTTACCAATTCGTTTAATACCCAACTAGATTCAGAAATAGTTATCCATTTAAATAGTTCCTTGAAATATGAGACGAGAGGTTGCCGTCAAAGAAGGAAGTATTTAATTATGTTTTTATATTTACTCAACGCGTAGCGGACTGCTACGAAATATGGCGTAGCAACAGCGACTACGCCGTAGCAACAGAGGTTACGCCGTAGCAACACTGTAGCATTAGCGAACTCCTTACATTCACAATACTTTGTCAAACTATTCCATTAAAAAAACATTATTTTTAATGAATGTTTGCAGGAGGAACGTTTAAAGAAAATATCGTTGATGGTTTATAATATCTAAGGTTCAAGGATCAACTACCAATGCTTGTGTCAAGGCTTTCCAGAAATGATACAATACTTCTTTTATGCAGTTTTCTTATCACAGCTAATAAACCTTATTATAAGCAGGTTTGTAATCTCAAGGTATTATGAGTAAGAGAAAAACTTGTTCCATTTTACTCTTTGTTAAATAGAATGAAGTTTCACAAATTTGTTTAACATATTAATGAAACTACCATCTCTCTTCGACTTTAAGTTTTAAAAACATTTCCCAACATGGAATCTGTAGTATCAAATTATTAAGAAAGCCACTTAATTTCTTAAATGACACCAGCGGCTAACATCACTACTCTTATTCAATAATCAACTTTTCTCCACACAGTTAACGTTGCAATAAGCGTCTCTCTCATCAGGTTTAGTCGACTACTACTTTTTACTCGCAAACTTTAGTACAAATTCCATTAACAGAACTAAAATTAAAATAACTTCACTAATATGCAAGGAAATATAAATGATCTAACTAATAGAACTGCTTTGCTCGGGATTTGCAAAGTCTCATTAGTTACTATGAGTACCATCTGCCATTAACACTATCGACAAGGCCGCCTTGATTCAATGTTGAATAGTTATTTTTATTTCCTTTGTTTTTAACGTAATTTTCATTACTCTGGGACAAAATGTTTGTGGAAAATGACTTTATTTCTATTCTGGGAATGAGAAAATGAAAGCGTAGTGGACAAAGCGCAGCAAAGCGTGTTTGGAAAATAAAAACCGAAAAGGTGCGAGTTGGACTCGCACACGAAGGATTCCGTACCTACCACCGTACAATTTTTTTTGGGACTCCACTGACTGTGTCATTAAGTCCGTATATTATAGCTACCTAAATTGTCTTTACGACTTTCAAAAGACACGTTATCATTTACACCACAACAAACATAGGAATACGCTCAAATAAACCGGTGACTAATTAAATACATATATGAAACGTTGCGAGAACTCGTCTTTGAACATTGCAAATAGGTACTTCCTACATCAATATTTTAGACAAAATTACGAGTATAAGAGAGCAATAAAAGATTTGCCAATCGACAGGTCTGACCCAGGATATATATGCCAGACAAAAATAAAACACATTAACTTTGTGTAAAAATACAAACAAAATACAAACTAACTTTGTGCAAAGACCCAGTTAAAAATATTAAGAACTTTATAATCACAAAAAAGTAATTATTTTGTAATGTAGCTACAAATTTACGGAATGCAATAATGTAACACAATCTTAATTTATAATAAATGTTTGCAGCCAAAACAATTAAATAGATAAAATTGTAAAGTCGATTGAAGAAACCTATTACTTAATGTCAATATCTAATACCTAAATATTACTCTAATCATAGCAAATCCAGTATCTAGGCTGTTCAGATATACCTGGTCATATCCAAGAGAGATATTCGTGATATCCGTGTAGATTTACCGTAATCTCTAATTTAGTGGTATCGTCACGAACCGATGTTACTATCACTAATTTCAATATTCAGATACCTAGTAATTTGCTCAGAGAGCCTACACAAACAGAACGAAATTTATGGACTATAAAAAAGATTATTTAACCGTTTAGTCTTTAGTTTCTTTTATTTGTGACTATGTTCACATTTAGTATGACCTAAATGGCACAGAAGGGTATACTTTATGTATAATTTATAAGATCATAGTATAGTTTATAGTTCTATTTTTAAAAGAGTTGGTAAACATGGTTTGTGGTCTAACATGGAAACAGTAGTTGTGTAGTTACTGCGTGTTTAGCTAAATTTTATCTTAAATTAAGTAGGTAACTTAAAATCTACGTGGCCCGAAAAATGAAAACAAGATAAGATAAGAAACCCGGGAAGATATTGCTATAACCACTTTTCCGTGTTAAGTGATGATGGTGCCAGCATGTTGCTTTTAGCAACAACAAAAAAAGCTTCCATTCCACATTTTTACTAAGCGCGTCAATGGTAATGATTTCTACATGTCTTTTATCACTAGTTATGTAAAAAGCAATTAATTAAAGCGCAGTGCCAGACCAAATACTTCGTAATAAAATCGCGTGTGTATTTTCAACGCGCTGGGATGCACTCTGTTCCATTTTCAACTCTCGGCGCTTTACAGTGCGTTGAAGATCCATTGCACGAAAAAATCCCGCCATGATTTTATTACGCCCGTATGGATATCGACTTTGTTGCCAATCGCACCCAACACACGACCTTGCGCGTGATCTGCACGCACAGGCGTCGTGATCAACGCGTCATCATCGGCACGGCGCGCTAACATTGATCCAGCTCGAAGGACCAATGTTAGCGCGGGGAGCAATAAAAGAGTGGACTGTATTTAGATAGGCAATGGTTTAATGTCGTGCTTATTACAAATGGCAAACTTTTCCAGACAAACAAATAAGAAGTGCTCGTTGGGCCGAGCAATTATGCCACCGCGCCGCGCCTCGGCGTGCCAATGATGACACGTTGATCACGACGCCTGCGCGTGGAGATCGCGCGCAAGGTCGTGTGTTGGGTTCAATTCCCAACAGACTTACTCCTACTTTTTACTTCAAGTGAAAAAGATAAAACTTTGTGTTACCGCGGACAGGTTGAACTGTATAAATAAACACCAAGTCGTGGAGACTTCGCTGGCCGCTATAAATTCTTGTTTCTGTCATGAATGTCCAGTTTCATATTTTTGCTGCAGCTTACTCAGCGAAGTTGCTTTTAGTTTGTATAAATCTGCGAGTTTGTTTGTGTCGCAGTCATATTTGAGTTTAGTGTGATGTTGGTTTATTTAAGCGGTGGTTTTTTGTTTAGGGTTGGCAAATAGATTCAGTTTTTAGTTGATTTTATTTATATTTTTTATCTGCAACCGCATGTTGTTTTGACGGTTTTTTGGAACGAAGTTCTTTAACGTGTTATGCAGTAGGAGTAAACTTGTAGAAATCGTCACGTAAGTAAAAAGCGTTACATGCTGCATTAATATTTAAAAACCATAAATTCAAAAAGTGAAATTTTCAAACAAAATAAATTCAGTAAAAGTAAATTACTCTGTTGAGACATTGTAACTTCGTGCCTTGTCGTTTAGGTGTACCGATTTAACACTTTAGGCAAATAAGTAGAATACGTAACAGCATCTTAATAGATAATAGAAAATAGAACGTCGCTTTTCAATGTTCAGGGATTTCAGTTCATTGAATGTTTGACTTAGCGCTCCAATTCTACAGAATGTCAAAGCTCTAAATTAAAAGTTTTCTTTTTGACCTAATTACTGGACCGATTTAGTAATTTTTTTGTGAATCTTCAACAAGGGCCATAACAATTATGTGGTTTCATTTATTGCATAATGTGGTTTCCATACGGTATAATAGAAAGAGACAGAGAGAGATAGTTTTCATGGTTTTCGAGGATGCTGAAACCGAAATGGTGGTTGTTATATGACAACTTTTTAACACATGCTACTTTCTATGCTGGATCGCAGGCGAAGCCGCAGGCTACAGATAAATAATAAATGTATTATGTGAAATCAAATAAATTTAGTACCTACTACTAAACGCAATGGCAAGATGACTTCATCTAACCCAAATGTTTTCGTCCCATTTTTAAATCATTCAACGCCCCCAATAAGGGTATCTACAGACTTTTATTAGCGACCATTAGATGTTTATTGGCGCTGTATACGGGTAGGTCTTAAGAAGATTAACAGGCGACCCTGCTCTATCTGGGCGATGGGATAAATTATATTATGAATGTGTGCCTCGGAAACCACGTTAAACAGTTGGTTCCAGCTAGATCTTTAACAGTCGTTACGGGTCGAAGTCTGAAAGTTGAAGTCTTAAGTCGTCACATTGGTAAGTGTGACAATCAATCTTGCCAAGGGGCAACATCTTACCCGTAACAAGGTTGTGCAGGTCAGATCGGCAGGCTTAAGGCCATGCTGCATCCGGTTAGACTGGAAGCTAACCGTTGGACCGAATGCAGCATGGTGAATAGTTGGGAAGAGGCTAGGCAGATTTATTGATGGACAACAAAGTACGAGTTTAATTGGTATGTCTCGTGGGTTTAGATCGTTTCTTTGAAGGATAAAATCAGGAATGAAATTATCTGGAAAAGAACCGGAGTCACTTACATAGCTTGTAGAGTGAGCAAGCTGAAGTGGCAGTGGGCTGGCCATGTTTGTCGAAGGACCAATGGACGGTGGAGCAGACGAGTCCTGGAGTGGAGACTGCGTATCAGCAAACGTAGTGTGGGACGCCCCCCAGCTAGGTTGGCCCGATGACTTTAAAAGGTGGCTGGAGCAGACTGGATGTGGAAGGCGGAAGATAGAGTGCTGTGGCGCAGCATGGGAGAGGCCTATGTCCAACAGTGGACCGCGATAGGCTAGTTGATTGTGGGTTTAGATGTGTGGGTAGAAAAGGTTAGGTTATGTGTGAAAGATTTTCGGTACGTATGGGTACGTTTTTTACTGTCATCTTCACCAGTTTCCTATGTTGCTAGCTTTCCACAATTCTTTCATGCATGCATCGTATCTAAATAACTTCTAACTGAATTTAATAAACACTCGATTTAAAATCCATTGTTTATTTTTAACCATACTTTATTTGATATATAGGTTTTTTATAATGTTTCTATGTAAAAATTATTATTTTGACTAACTTATCTTATCTACTGCGACCCCAAGCCACCGTCTTATAATGTCCTCAACTTCCGTCCAAAAACGCGATCCAATTTCATCTGCTTACATTTATTACAACTAAAAAACTGCCTTTTTCGGGCATTTTTTGAACCTCTAGTCAGGGAAGTTTTGGATTAGAAGCTCTCAGTCCGTTGATTGGGGACCTTAAAGTGACAGGTATTATAATTGGCTGCTTGATTATTTCTTTTACAGGATTTTTTATACCGTTACTTTTTCATTTGTATTGCCTCGTTTTATTGCCGTTGTAGACGCTACTTTTTTATTTTATAGAATGAGAAGCTACAATGACAGGTTAATTTAATATTGGACTCAAATTAAATACATTCTGAAGCAGTTTGGCATTAAGTTACGAACGCAAACAATCTTCTCAGAAAAACAAGTAAAAAATCCAAAACTTTAATTATATATATTAACACCCTTTGTTTTAGCCCCGCTTAGACGACGAAAATTGTGTCTAAAGTATGATTAACAAGACTAGACTCACTGTTGTTTACCATAAACGAATCCTAACAGGACAATGTAAATTAGTTCTGTAAGTAATAAATCATGTGCTTTGCAAACTTATATTTGATATTCGCTTGTGATTTAGGAGTTTTTCGCGTTTTTAGTATCAAATTGATCGTCCAACTTAAATTAGTTTTTCCATAAATTTTTGTAAATGCTCGGTTAAGTTATCATCATAATTCCAAATTAACCACTGCTAAAGTAAGCTTTTCTGAAGGCTACAATCCTAACGCGAGATCATTGCGCTTGGCAGAGGGATTTGTAAGACTTTCGTAATGCCTGGTTACACAATATTTAAAACAATAAAGGCAGTTGTATTTTTTACACGAAATGGTTCGATTTTACATACTAGGGCTTCTGACCTCAAACTAAGTAAAAAAAAAGACAGCTACGAGTATGTATGTGAACTCGAGTTCGTCTGTTTTTCACCTTAACTTTGTGTAAAAGACCTTTGAACAATTATGTAGTTCTGCGAAGAAACTTAATTAAAGTTGGCGAATTTGTTATGTGTATTGGTGATCACGGCCTTATAACAGAGCAGTCATGTGCAACAAACAATTTTCATATTAATCAAATGTTTTGATAGTTGTAGCTTGGGCTGTGGGCTTGGTTGTTTTGAGATTAGATTGAGATAAATGAGTCTCGATGGATGAGCACATTAGATATCGCAATACTAGTCTGACTGGATGCTTGCAGACACACGAAACGCTTAGAATGATTTTTTTTACAAGAAAACCTTTTTTTGCTTGGAGTACTGGTGGAAAGATCAATATTTTTGACCGACCAAAAACAAGTAAGATTTCAAACGCTATTAACTACGATGGTTTTAGTGCTAGAATAATGTTTGACCATTTAAAAGATAGGTTATATTTATAAAAAAAAATTAAGGGTTGACAAAGCACTACTAGGGCATGGAGACAAACAACAAAAATATTGGCCAAAATATTTTTTCAAGTAGACAATAGCAAAATAACTCCATATATCGTGTCATATCGACCGTAAATATGCTCAGAAATGAAAAAAAAACCCTATTGATGAAAGCTCGCAAAACAAAACAATGAATCTAAAAAATCTAGTACCAAGCAAATACAATATACCTGCAGCAGTGCCTGAAACCCTAAGATAATTTGTTGCAAATAGTAAAATAGTTTAAGATGTCGTCTAATATTGGCTGTGTATCTGCTCAAAACTGAAAAAAAATATAACCGGTGAAAGCTTATTTCACATGAAATTCAAAGAGCCTCCTAAATCTAGTATCGAGTGACTACAACGGCTACAGCTATATCGGGAACCATAGTCACTTTTGTTACCAAACCGTAATTAAAAACATTTTGTATAACGTTTTCACGAAAACAAACGGTGCAGACTCGAATTGCGCCGGCTTAATTTTTTTCAGGATAGCATCTCGCTGGTCAACTTATTAGAAGATCGGCTGCTTAAATGCCATAATATTCTGTGGTGTATTACTTGATAAATTAAGTACCATCAACTCAAGTTATCTTTTGATTTTGAGGCCGATACGTTCACTCCTGTTCAATTTAGGATTTTGGTCAGGTTATGCCAATACAAGCTAATTTCATCAACTTTATTAAAAGATGTTTATCGGCGAACGAACTTTAAGCCATTGCTGGTTATTACGATTCTTGCATGAACATTGAAACTTGTTCACAAGAAACATAATTTGTTTGTTTTAACGCGTTTATCTCTGAAACTACCAGTCGGATTTGAAAATCAATTTTTGCAATTGATAGCCTTGAGAAACTTTATAAGTATTTTACACCGAGATGCGACCCTTAAGAAAACTCATTTAAAACGTTAAGTGAAAACCGAGTAATAGCGCGGGTGGTGGTTAATTTCACGCGGACAAAGTTGCGGGCAGAATCTAGTGGTATATAATAGGTCTTTACCTATGAAATTGCCGTTTTGTATGAAAAAATTTAAACGAATTTTTTTCATGTATTTTTTATTTGTATTAATCGAAGTAATCACCCATGCAATCAATGCATCTTTGCCATCGCAGTGGCAGTTTATTGATGCCCTTCTTAAAATAAATCAGCTGGACGGGAGGCAACAAATTCTTCAAAGGCATTTTGTACTGCCTCTCGGGGAATTGAATTTTTTTCCCGCCAAGAAGTTATCCAAATTCTGGAAAAAGTAGTAGTCTGTAGGCGCAAGGTCTGGTGAGTAGGGCGGATGACGGAGAGCTTCCAACCCCAGTTCTTGCAACTTGGAGACCGTCTGCTGTGCAGTATGAGGTCGCGCGTTGTCGTGCAGGAGCAGCGGAGACGAGCGATTGACCAATGCTGGTTGGAGATGTGCCAGCTTCTCCATCATTGTGTTCAGTTCTTCACAGTACACATCTGCAGTAATGCTCACCCCGTTTGGTAAGAAGCTGTGATGAATCACACCGGCGCTAGACCACCAAACAGTGACCATCACTTTTCTAGGGGTAAGTTTTCGTTTAGGGCATTGTTTAGGTGCTGAACCAGGATCCAACCAACTTGCTGAGCGCTTGCGGTTATCAAACAGAATCCATTTTTCATCGCAGGTAACAATGCGGTTCAAAATTCCTTCATTTGTGTGTCTGTTGAGCAGTGCAAGGCACGTCTCGACGCGTACTTCGCGCTGACGATCATTGAGTTCGTGGGGCACCCATTTGTCAAGCTTTTTTACCTTGCCAATTTGACGCAAATGGACCAATATTGTTTTGACGCTAACGTCGAAAGCTGCTGCTAATTCAGCCGTAGATTGTGTATCATCAGCTTCCACAATCGCCTTTAATTCGTCATTGTCGACCAAAGTCTTCGGACGACCGCGAGGTTCATTTTTCAGGTCGAAATTTCCAGAACGGAAGCGAGCAAACCAATAACAGGTGGTGCGTTGGTTTGTAGTGTTAGCTCCGTAAACGTCGTTGATGTTGCGTGCCGCTTGTGCCGCGTTGCTGCCACGACGGTACTCATATTCCATAATTACTCGAATTTTTAACGTATCCATGATGACGAAAAAGATTGAAATGCGATGAAAATGTAACACTAATCAATAAAAAAATGACTACTTTTGGAAAAAAAAATCCATGTTTTTAAAATAAAATTAATTTGAAATTAGAATTCTTACCCAAACAAAAATTATTTTGATTTGAAATGGCCAGTACTGCAAAACGGCAATTTCATAGGTAAAGACCTAATAATAACAGAATTACATAAACCATTAAAAAAATATGTCCACTAATTTTTATCCGACTGTGGCGAAACTTAAAAATGAGGCTAATGTTTCTTCAGTTAGTAAAGAGGACTAGCTCTGAAGGAGCACTGGCTCATAAATAAATCAATACTTACCTTTATTTCATTGTTCTTTGTCGAAACAAAGCTCCAGCTAGTTGCACTGAGTCTGGCTGTGGCTTACAAATCCGAATTCACTGAATAAGAAAGGATTTGGTTGATTTTTCATTACGAAGATTATAGTATAGGCTGCTTGTTAACGAAATATTTTACAATTCGGCTTTTAATGGGTCACCGAACAATGTTTTTGTGTTTTTTCTATTTTAAAATATATCTTCTTAATCGATTTATTTACACAAAGCAGTAAACTTAGGATAAATTGAAGCTCAAGATTGGACTTCGTTAGTTTTCACATACAAGTCATCTTATGTTCTTTATGTTATTCGCAAGTTGCTGTTTTATATTATAAGGTCAACTTATCTTACTCTTCCAAAAATTTGCTTGAGCTTCAATTTCTCCTGAGCAATAATGACAGTATAATTTGCACCTATACTAAGTTTGCAACAAACGTTTTGACTTTGTATGTTGGTAGGTACTGTGGGACCTGAAGGAGAGAACGGGGGCTAATAAATGAAATGCTTGTATGCGTGTAATAATGAATCATATCGATTATTCCACGCTTAGGTCTTTACAGCTCTGCGTCTGTCAATCATCTATCTTCTTCCGAAACAAAAATCTAAGCTAAAATATTTGAAGGTTCATTCTAGATATCCTTGACAGGTTGAACTCAACCACTTCTTTATAGGTTTATTATCTCCTCAGTTCGTCGGTATTTAACTAATTAAATGCATCATCATTTGCCTAGGCAAATGATGATGCATTTGACTCCAACATAGTTGAGTAAGGGCTAGCCCTTACTCAACTATGTTGGAGTCGGCAATTAATCTAACTGGATGCAAATGAATACCAATATTTTACATGGAGCGACTGCCTGTCATACTTCCAAAAAACAGTTACTGCGTAATATTATACCCTTTCACGTTACCCATCCACGGACCAACCGGAGCAAGCGTACCTTAACCTGATCGATAGACACATAAGCCACTCTAACAAATTAAATGCTGATAATAACAAAGTAATTGTATTTGAAAATTTTAGACATTAATAAAAGCGCCCGCCGTCGTGAACATTCAAGATTACTTTAATGTCATCGTAACCTGCTCAATTGTTCGGATGCTCAGTCGGAAAAGTACGTCTGTTGTATGTTTGCAGGTCTAAGTTTTGGTGATTGTAGTAGCCGGATCTCTTCCGAGAATTATTTGCCCCCTTGTCTCACGGTGGCCTTGACCACTACCATAGCCAAAGAGATATGCGGGCCGAAGTGCACTAGGGGCCATTTGTTTTGGGTGCTTGTCATTTTGGAGGGGGGGAGGAGATTTTCCATAATCGCCACGCTTGGCAGGCGTGTATCCGTGCGATGGTATGGTTGTTAAAATGTAAAGAGAACGCTACTTATCATTCTAAGTAGTGTCGTAAAAGGCGACCAAGGAAGTCCCTGGTCGCCTTTTACGACACCCACGAGAAGAAATGGGGTGGTGCTATGCTTTTAATACATAACGTATTTTTTTCATTCCTTAGGCACAAAATATAGGCCAAGCATAGCGTCCAGAGGATACCGTCACACTTTGAGTCTGATGTTGGCGGAGATGACCAGGGAAGACGCAGGAGCATACCAGTGTCATGTGGAGAATGCACAGGGAAGGGCACAAGCTGAGTTGTTCTTACATTGTAAGTCATAATTTTGTTTGCTTTACCAAAGCCCGATACCAGACGCTTCTGAATGATAAAGAAATGAATTGAAGGAAGCACATTAATGTTTACTATTTTTACGAGATAAAAATGAACTTTCACTTTTCGGACACTTGGGTGAAGCGTCTGATATCAATTTAATGATCTATCAACAGCGCGCAAGAGTTTTTTTCATGTAGCTCGTAATGATAGGATATGAGAAGGACTTCTTCTAGCTAATTGAAAACAGCACGTCGACACGTCGATGGTCACTTTAACATTGAGCTGTCCCAGCTTAGTACCTACGGTGTTTCAATAGGATAAGAAGCACGTTTATACTGGATTTTTACCACTGACGTGTGGACGACAGTACCTTGTGATGAATCGATAAGAAAGAAGAATGTGCTACGTTGCCATTATTTCTTCAATTTCAGTCTCACTGTATTTGTATCTAAAATCTATTGACAAATAGACCTTTCTTTTAATATATTTCCTATGACACTATAACTTTATTTTCCTATACCTAAAATGTTTGGTTGGTTTAAAAAAAAAAAACAAATAATGTTAATTATTTTAACAGCTTTTTATTAGAAAGCCTAGATAACCTACTACATCTTCTTAATTGATTTAAGTCCAATTTTATGAGCACTGAACAGTGCAGACAGTGGTATAGACGTAACGTACTAACGGGCTGTTTGTATACTTCACTTAGTTTGAATTTGTGCATCGTAAGCGGTTTTTTTTTGGGTGGGAAATCATCAAATAACTTCTCCCGCTCTGGGTGGAGCGGGAGTGCGTGTCAGACTTTTACTGACTAAAACCCACTCGTGTTCCTTCAGTTGCCTATGTACAAGGGGCCGCCGTATCTCTTTCGAACAACCCGTACCCCTGGCAGATCGTCAGAAGGTTGAAATAATATAAATAAAACATTTTTTTTGTTAACGGATATTTCCGGAATTCATTAAATGAATTCATCATGAGAACAACCCGCACCCCTGGCAGGCATCGGCCCTTGCGGACCCCATCAGTAGGCGGTTAGATTTATTTATTTATTTATCGGCTTTAAAGATTAAAATTAAAGTTGCTTCTGTATCTTCGTATTTAAGACTGTCTTTATTTTGATTAAGTTAAGCTATTTTATTATTCAGCAGAATTTTAATACTTACTAAATACATAATTATTAAAAGCGTCACAACTTATGTCAAGCAACATTTTCTATAGTCATCATCATCATGATCATCATTTCAGCCGAAATACGTTCACTGCTAGACATAGGCCTACCCCAAGCTCCGCCACTTCGACCGGTTTTCCTATAGTAACATAATGTAAAGTTTATTGAACAGTTTCTAGAGCTTAGTACATAAAGCCATGCCAAACTTAGCATATAGCTTCTACCTTGATTTTGTGAGTTTGTTGTTATGATTTCCAACTTTTGTATCATCTTCTGATTTCACCAGACATAGCTGTACTAAAATTAGTTCAAATCTAATATGATCATTTTTTCTGTTTTGTTTAGTATTAACAACAACAACAACAACTACTACTACAACAACAACTACAACAACAACAACGACGACAACATTGCCACCGCTTACTACAACACAGTTACCATGTGAGTCCATTTGTTATAATAATTGTTAGTGATCAGTGATGATAAATATTATGTTTGTGTCTTCTAAAGTTTCGATGCCGGCGCATACCTAGATCACATGCACAAGTTGTACGACTTCAGTCTTCATTTACCTACTTTAGCCTCAGCCTTTATTTACTTATTAAAATAAATAAATCAAGGAACTGGATATTGAATTCAACGATAGGAATCTGAACATTTTAACGAATGAAATGGAAATCGAAGTCAAACTGTAACAGTTAATTTATTTAGAATATTGTTCTGCGAATCGTTTAGAACTCACACATTTAGAAGTATTGATAAGCGATAGGACTGATGCCAAAAATAACTTCATTTATTGAAGTGTAGCGGATGGTCATAGATATGATTAGAATTCTTCGGAAATGAAATACTACAAGTGTTTTGTGCAAATACTGTGTATTTAGGTTTCCAAATTAATATAGATTTCGTAAGTTACTGTTTACGTAAATAAATTATAAGCTGCTGCTGCTGCTGTAGTTGTTAGCTGCTGTTATTTTACTGCAATTTTATTGTTATGTTTGTTGTTCTCTTTCTTTTTATATATGTTTGTTGCTGCTGTGTTGTGTCTGTGTCGAATAAATGTTTTCTATTCTATTCTATTCTATTCTATATTTGTTGTATCTATTATATTATATCTTCTAGATGACACAGAGATATATCTGGAGCAGTTACATCGCGGGGTGCTAGTGGATCCCAGTCTCAACAACCCATACGTTGTTCTAAGCCAACACCAAATGCAGAACCTTGGTAAATATTTCCACCATCCACCATCTACATCGTAATCATCATCATGGATTTAGTTCTTAATACTTGTAGAAACAGTAAAAAAAGGTATAAACATGTAAAGTTTTACTATACAAAGTAATTCTAAGAAACTGTTAAGTTCTTTTCTTTTACAATCCACTTTCTTTATATGATAATACTTAACCACCACTAAAAAGTAAATTTTATCGCAAGATAAAACGATTTGTTTTAGACGTAAATCAGTTCCATAGTCATTTTATATGACTTGCACCAGTTTGAATTCAAGTGGTTTCTAAATCATAGTGTCCTAGTAAGTATCTTATTTCTTGCTTTATTTCTCCATTTGGTGACCGGTAAATTGTAGCTGTAATCCTTTGGGTATAACCAGCGTTTGCGCACATGCTCATATTTTTTCTCATTCACGATACTGTGCTGATGTAGCACTGAGATTTGTTGACACGTGTGCACCAGAATTTACCGAGTCATATATCAGTAGCAAAATCCCTAAATGAAATGCATAAAAAAAAGTATCAATATCACTAGCAAAATCCCTAAAAAAAAGACTGTAGGTACGCAACTGCCTCTCGAAAAACTTGTGCCTGAACCAATATAAGTGTGAGCTTGTGCGGCGGGCGTTGGACTTATTAAGCAGATACTGACACCTTCCGTCTCCCCAGAAATGGTGACGACGATATGACCGCCGGCGGGGGCGCATGGCCCCTGGAGCGAGGGCTGGCCGCCGCCACACGACGCCGCGGGCGTCAGCGCGCCCGCGTGCTTGCTCATCGCGCTTGTGCTAGTGCTGCTAGCGTGACACTCAACAAAATAGTGATAAACTAAACAAAGGTGGTTAAAACAACGTTAAAAAGATAGGTACGACGGAAGGCTGGGTTCATACAACGAGTGATAACATGCACACGTACGCATTAAAGACGCGTACGGTGATCTCAAACAAATTACAGTTGCGAGTGCTAACACTCATAATGCGTTCAGTTTCATTTGTAGTGTGAAACTGACCTTTTTTTACCTATTATTCTGTGAGGTGTGGACACAGGTTTGACTCGAGGAATGTTGACTTGTAAATTGTAATTATAATCTAATTAGACAACGACTGCTGATCACGATTTTGTATTGTTTAATGTATGTATAAATAGATAGGGATTTAATTAATATAAAACATTTAGCTAATTGAGACAAAGGCATAAGGAAACGCAGAAAGAAAATGCAAAAGGTTCGTTAACTTTACCATAAAAGGGAAATTATTCGTCGAAAACAGTCGTTAGTGAACATTCCATACTATCGCATTCCTCTGTTTTGTCCCTGGTTATTCTAGTTAAGAAGAAGAAGATTGAAATGTGTTTAAAATATTTTATTGATTTTGGAAAAAAAATGTAACTACGCCAGAAAACAAAACATAGGGACAAAGCCTTGGTGGCAGTTATACATTAGATCGTTTAAAAAATATTTGGATAATACCCTGGTTAATGAGTATCAATAACCAGGTTTACTCGTCCAAATATTAAAAAAAAAACATAAAAACATTATAAAAGAATATTATGGAATGGAATGAACGCCAACGATCACGTGACCACATTACTCCTTAAGTATCTGCTGCATACAGAAAATCTATGTATCTTCACTAAGATCGCATTTGAATCTGAAGTGTGAAGTTTCTCCCGCGGGCTAGCTAACTGTTCTAGTTGGGTGGTTGAGTGCCGATATTTTGTCAGACGCCAGTTTGCTGGTTGTTTTTTTTGCTGTCTCAATTAAGTCAGAATGATCTCTGGGCTGTTGGACTGGTTTAGTCACTAACGTTGTGAATATTGGATATACACACTCTATGTGTATAAGTGCATGAATATTTGAATTTAAAATAAAAATGTTTTGTTAAATTTTGTCATGTGTGATTGTGTGTAACTCACTAAATTGTTGTCCGAATATATTTTGTTACGATTTATTTCTCCCAGTAGTCATTTTATTTGTTTCCTTTGGAAGACTTACAACCAAAACAGATAAAGAAATTGAAAATGTGACTGACAGCTAATTACAAGTCTTCACATATAATTAACAGAATAATAATGGAAAAAATCTGTGAACACATAGTACTGGCAACAAAAGCAAAAAACGACCAAAGCCAACAACTATACAAATTAGTATTATACACTTATATGTACGTTGTTGTATAACAATAAAGGTGGTAATACTAGTTTACTCAGGCTAACATAACTTGAGCAATATCTAGCATCAGGTGAAGAACTTAAGGCTCAACCACTTTCTGGCCATGGATGCAACGTTGTAGAAGGATCGAAGTAATGCTGTTCACACACAAGCACACACAGCACACAAGCTTGTTTGTGCAAGCGTACAAATGATATTTCATACAGAGGTTTAGGTAATTTTCTGAGTGATGGTACTCTTTGATGGTAGTATAAGTACTTTACAAATCTGTTTTGATGTTCTCTATGCGATCAATGTATTTGTGGTAACACGGATTCCATATTTCAGACGCGTACTCCAAGTGGCTTCTGACAAAAGTATAGCATAGATTTTTTAAGTTTTTGGCTTGAGTGAAGAACTTGATTCGTGATGGACCCTCAGATCACGGATGGACTTAGATGTAGGGTAGTACTTTATCACCTAAGGTGTTAGATGTGGTTATGTTAGAGCTCTTTCGAGAATAGGTTATAACCGAACATTTAATAGGATTCAGATCCAGTTTATTTACATACATTATTCCTCCAAACGGCGTAGATCATCCCGAAGTACTATCACGTCCATCTGCAATGATATTGTGGTATACATTTCATATCATCTGCCAAACACAACAGTTTGGATGAGGTCAGACAAGAGGCGATTTCCTTGACATAAATTATGGTAGCTGGCAAATACAGATCCCAATAAAAAATAATGGATGGAAGTATACAACTGGAAAGATACGAAGACTATCTGAAATAGCTACTTATTGTGAAGCAGGGGATGAAAATGCCATCGAGTTTATATTTATGGTTCAAAAGGATCTGCTAAGAAGGCTACAATTCTAAAGCGATTGATGTTGCATAAGATGTCGGAAACAGATGATGTTCGAGATCATTTGAATAGTTTTTTCAACGCTATTGACAAACTAGTCGAACCAGCTGTTGAAAGACAGCGAATTATCGTTGATATGTTTACTGATTTCTGTTTTCAAATTTTCCAGGTAAATAGTATTATAACATAATAATGCTGTTATTACATTGCATTGCTTCAAATCTGTTACTGAGTCAAGATACGAGTTCCCGAAGCCAGGGGCTTTGAAGATACAAATATTAGAAGAGCACGAATCCAGATAGATAACTAGATCTCTGAATAAAGGTACACATTTAATGTGAAAAAACGATTAAAGAAACAGAACAAAATCGTGAAAGTTGGAAACGGAACCATCTTAATTACCTACCAGCGGAGAAGGAATTCATGTAAATGCTTTATATGTCACGAGTAAGGACATAAGTGATCAGAATTTCCGAATAAAAAGAAGGTATAAAAAGATGTGGTCATCGTGTGGATGTAGATGTAGCACTAATTACTTTCAATGTTTCAGATTTAGAAATTTGTAATGCTGTAAATGCAGAAAAAGATGACTGATTGATTTTTAACAGTGGGTACATGTCTCGCCTTTGTATGCGAGTATGTTCGGGGCACTTTAACGGTTACTAGCGGATAACTAAATTTAGCTACCCATGTGAGTACAAATATAAAAAGTAAAAACGGTAACAACTGTGTGTGCATGTGGCAAACACGCAAAGACCGCGATTGACTTACTTAATACACTTTATGTCCCAAACCTGAGTATTTAGCCAAATTAACCAACGACAGCTGTGATGTCACATTTTAACAGTATGTAGCTAATGTCAAAAAAACAACCGACTTCCAAAAAAACACTACAAAGTGTGAACTTTACTGTATATTGTAGGATGTAATAAATGATTGCGTATTAAGTATCAACTTTCTCAGACTGATGTGACAAGAGGAATGAAGGTGATTAACAAGACCAAAGTTTCTAAAACCTGCATTCTACAGTTACTCTCCAGATTGCCAGCGAAATGCAACATAATGGCCAAAGATAGTAAACCAGCCGAGCCCTAGCAGCACCCACGGGGATAAACTGTTACCGACGGCTTGGGGAGAGGCCTCCTCTTATGAAGAGTCTGGCCATGGGACTTAGCAGGGCACTGCTACAGCCCTTCGACAGTGACTTCCCGCTACTGGTTGCGGATACACCCACCACGTAAGTGTTAACACAATTACAATTCAACGAATACTGTGGCTGATGTAATGTGACATTTTTGCTGGCATTATTCTGCATATTGCAATAGCTTAACACAACTTGTATGCCTACAAAGATTAATTTGTCATTAAGCTCAGTGAAATGTAAGTTAGATATATATGTATATAAGCAGTCAAAATCGAAACAAGATACGACTAAGAGAAGAAAAAGTAGATTATTCAAATCTCCTTCTCTTTGTATGGGTGATGTTTTAACATTCGTGTTGATCCTGATTGAATCTTCAGTAGTGTTACTCACGTCCTCAAATGTGTAGGAGTAATGTTCCTTTGGACGATCCATCATATGGCCCATCGTGAAAGATTGAAAGATGCTCACAGCTATTTTGAGAACTTTAGGTGTTGAGCATTTTTGGTTATCATTTCTGTCCGTTGTGAATTTTATTTATTTTCTTTTCGTTATTTAGGCAACCAACAGCGATAAATATAGTATGTTACAGAGTATTTGTGTATTATACAGTGTTGTATGGCTAATAATAGGTTTCCCTGTATAACTAGGATACGTACAAAACATGCGAACGGATTACAGACTAAGAAACATTTAAATACAAAAGGTTTAATTTTAGAGTTTTAATTTTAAAGCGAAAACGAAAAAAGAATATGATTGGAAAAATAAAAACAAAGTTTGAATATTAAAAGACTTGACATTTGACATCTTTTATGGTTTTTGTTATTTGTTTTTTGAATGTCAATTTGTTACAGTTAAATAAAACCACTTGAGCGAAATCTGTGTTATAAATTCGAGCAACACGTGTTAATATTTGTGAAAACATGACTTTTATGTGTGAAATCATGGTTCTAATAATGATATTCTTTTCTTATTAGCAGTATCTATAGCACACATTTTTCCCTTTTTCAGCCCAACGACCCTGCTTCTCTGCATGAGCATCAACAGTCGTCCGAGGCGAGCCCACCACTGTGCCCGTCACGTCTAGGCGGAGCGAGCACACCATGCGCTCAGACCTAGATGGGGACTTCCGGAGGTGTAAAAATGTGAAGATGAAAATGGGGAGGACTTCAAATGAGACAGAAGGACAACATCGCCCAAAAATGTTCTGCAATATCAAAACCTAATTATATAATAATTAGGACGCACATGATTGTAAGGGCGCATACGAATATTTGAGTGATTTGGCTGGCCAAAAGTAAATTTCTTAAAATTCAAAGCAGGTAAAAAAAAGGATACTCGGGTAGCTAATAGTTCTAAGAAACTTTAACAGTACTTCATCTCATAGATTGGCTCAAATCTCATAGAACAACCCAAAAACACTTTGTATTGGGTTGTTCTATGAGATTTGAGTCAATCTATGAGATGAAGTACTGTTAAACTCTTGTCGAGCAGAGTTGGTTAATATTGTTATAACGGTCTTAAAAAAATAATCTCAAATAAAAGTCATTGTATAACCATACAATGACTTTTATTTGAGATTATTTTTTTGTCAAGTGTTGGGTCTTCCATAATACTCATGTTGATCCTGGAGTCACAAATGAGTGAAAAACTCAATGACAAACGTTTAATATTGTGAAGACGATAAATAAAAAGAAAAGTTGATAGCATCTTTGCGGTTTATTTACAGCTTAAGAAATATTCCCTCTATTTAATTTATTTATCAAAATCAGCCTATAATGTTCCCACTGCTGGTACACAGACCCCGAGACCACGCTGCCCAGTGAGGGTTGGTTGATTAATTTATTTAGGTTAATCTTAAGTCTCGTAATTGAGAAAGAGTTAGATTAATAATATTATGTAATGAACTTCTATCTACAAAATTATAAAGGGTGGAAAAATAATATTTATGGTTTGTGACTATGTACTCTCTTATTGTATTTTTTTTATGTTTAATTCTCGTTTCAAAGCCATGTAAATAAAATTTGAAATTCTTCACGACGTCCAATGACTAACAACTTATAACATGTCTCGTTCCAGGGTTTCACAAAGGAGTTTACATCAGCGTGCGGTTATACAGCGTGATGCCGCAGCTGCTGCCGGTTCCGTTGCGACTGGAACGTTATCCTGTACGCGCTCACGTTCTTTCCAAGGTTGCCTGGAAGAGATTGCAGAAAGCGATAAGGCCACCCATTGTATGTTTATGTTTTATTTTTGTTATGTATTTTCTGGTGTACAATAAAGCATTTATAAATAAATAAATTATAGAACGTAGCCTAATGTTGTCGTTGATTTTCAGATATCTGAAAGTTGTACAGATATCTATGGGCTAGTCTAATGAGATACAAATCATGTACTCCGGGCTCAAAAGAAACTCTGATGGAAGAGATCCGATTGTAATTAATCATTTATTTACGTACTAGCTTTTGCTAGCGGCTTCGTCCGCGTGTAGTTCGAAAATTATCCCGCGGCAACGGACTACCGGGATAAAAAGTACCTACCCTTTATGTTAATCCAGGTTAAAAACTATATGTGTGCCAAATTTCATCCAAATCCATTCACCCATTTCTGCGTGATCTAAACATACAAACTTTCACATTCATAATATTAGTATGATAAACAAAATAAATATCAAGAATATTAAATGATGATGACGTTTCATTTTCTTATTAAGCCAGAATATTATTTGATGAAGGTATAAGTAGAGGAATTATGTATACAGGATGTGCTAGCATAAAAATAGTAGTACTGTTTTCTGTTCGTACTACTTAACCTACTTTTCTATCAGCCGAGTAATAAGATGTATATCAATGCCATAAGTACAACCACAACAAAGGTAGTACAGACGCCAGCACATCAAGCTACCCCAAACTGTCAATTTTTTCCAATTGAACATGAACCTTATGCTTATGTCGTAAAGTTGAAAATCTATCAAAGAAATTTGACAATTTGGGGTAGCTTGATGTGCTGGCGTCTGTGCATTGTTTAGTTTTCACGTGATAGCAAAAAATAAAAAGTCGATATAAACATCTGGGAACGATTCTAATGCCGAAAATATGTATTTTTTTAAATTGTCTGTTTGTCTGAATGTATGTTCCAGCATCACGCGAAAACTACTGAATAGATTTTGTTCAAATTTTGCATAGATATTCACTACATGTCTGCGCAGACCGTAGGGTATAAATTATCACTCTTTTTGCCATGAGGGATGAGCAATATTGCAATTTATTTTTATTCTTCTATAGTTTACCGCATATTATAAAAAGACGGGCCAAAAGATTAGAAAATTGCAGAGAGTTACAGATTTTACCTTTTGAGTACTAACTATCATCACGATTTTCATTATGCACCTAAGCAGCATTTATTTATTTATTTATTTATAATAATAAGCACACCAACAGCACTGTCACTTACATTTCAAATAAAACTTACATCTAACATTGATGGACATCACAACATAATAAAGGTTATATGGGGCAATAAGGTAAGGTAACTCAACCGTTGTTACTACATGAAAACGGCCATATGAGACTGTTCTTATTTGCATTCACAAATTAAAAAGAAAAAGTGTTAGTCAGCAAGAACATGGGAAACTTACACAAAAAAAAAATATCAGTCGATCCTGTTTCTTATAGGGATCAAAAAACTATGGGACTACAGAAGTTTGAGTAGGTATCACAAAAGTCGGATATTGCAAAGAATCTTGCCATACATTTACGTAGGAAATGAGACTAGATGAGAGCGAACACAAATACCAGTGTATGACAACAGTCGAATTATTCAATTACTTCATTGGGCTAATTACGGAATAAAACACACAGTTACAAGACGTATGATTAACATCCCGCTGTACCTTTCAAGTGCTTAGCAGTCAATCATGACAGAGTAAAATAACTGCTATTTAGCTAACTCTCGACAAAGTAAAATAACTAAGCGGTTGGACGATTCCTTTGCGAAACTGTAGTTGTTAGTTCGATTCCCAAGTATTGGTATTTTTTTAGAAGTAGCGAAAGGTTCCCTATGAATATCGAGTAGTGAGTCAGAATAGTATTCTAAGAGACCAATTATCGTGAGGAAACCAGCATGTTGTAGAACCAAAACTTCGAAGACATGTGACATCTATCATCCCGCACTAGGCCCGCGTGATGGTTCACGACCCACTCCCTCTCACAGAGATGAGGCCTATGTCCTAGCAGTCGAACCATTAAAGGCTGATGTTGATATTAACAAGTATAAAGTTAACACACATTTTGTAAAAAGTCAAAAAACTTTCAGAGCAAAATTGCAATCACGGTCGTGTCTTCCGGAATCGCTTCGGGCACGCCAGGACAAGACATTCGCAGCAACAAAGACATGATGGGTGGTGTCACAGTTCTGTTTAGAGGCGGTTTCCGGCAAACACCAAATGGGGTGAGGCGAGGAACTAAAACTGACGAGGTGAATGCTACGTTGGATAGGTCGATTATATGGTAGCAAGTTTATAGACTGCGCTTGACCATCAGTATGTGAGTTCTGTTTAAAGTTAGTGAATACACCAGCAAAGGAGAGTGGTTATAGATGAACCTACCAGAGGCTGTTGGCAGAGTAGTTCCCAATTTAGAAGATCAGATTAATTTCGTGTACGGGGGAACATCAATCCAAAACCGTACCAAGAAAATTCTTGGGTGTGTGAACGGGGCATTTTAACGCCCAAAAATTATCAAGCTGCTGCGAACAACCCGAGTATTCTATAGCAAATTGGCCATATTAAGACCATTGAGCGGGTGTCAACCTGAGGCACACTGCTTCCCACACGGACAACTATCCTGTAACCAAAACTACAAACGCAGTACACAGGAAAGTTTTATAAATTGTGGCTGTCATGTTAGTAAATTGTGGTGACTTACGACTTCTACGCAAACAAAGTCGCGGGCAGAACCTAGTAATAAATATATTTGATGAGCGATTTTACCTAGCGGGACTCACTAAGTTGCAAACCTCGGACATGCCTGAAAAAGTAACCCATAATAACTAACTAGAGCAACTAAAACATACCAGTGCTACCATCTAGCGGCTGAAGTATCAATGTTACGTGAATCACCAACCGACAAAAAGCGCTATCTACCGTCACTACTTTGAGCTAAGGAGACATCCAAGTTATCAAAATAGGAAAATTTGGTAGAGCAAAAGGAACCCTGTTTGATTTGACAAGTCTCGGGACAAGCTACATACTACCCTTAAATGTTGTGTTGAGATCCGCTAATAATGTTAAAGTATCTTCTTATGTTTCTGTAAGAATGTGCTTGTCTAGACGTTGATTGTTTTAGTAAGAAACATGGAACTGTATAAGTATTAGTTTGTAGAGGTAGCAAAAAACAAGGATGTGTCTAATAATAGTTTAAAAAACTAAAAAACACGCTTTAAAAACCAAACTAAAACAGGAGAAAATAACTTAATTCAATTAAAAAGCGTGGGGTGCTTGACATTAAGTGATTATACAAATACCTCAAAAAGGACCCCACGCTTTTTAATGGAATTAAATTATTTTCTCCTTTTTAGTTTGGTTTTTAAAGCGTGTTTTTAGTTTTTTTTAAATATTATTTATTTTCTATTTTTTTAGTTCTGCTAACTACAAAAACGTGTTTTTTTTCTCATTTCAAGTCAGTCTCAGTTCAAAGAAATGCTGCATTATCAATTATATTGGTAATTATGATCGTAGCAGGTGGCGCTCTGTAGTTTATACCTACACGCATGGGATAAAGGCGTGAGTTTATGTATGTATGTATCAATTATATTCAACTAGCTTCCACCCACGGCTTCACCCACGTAAAAGTCGCAAAAAATCCCGCGGTAACGTACTACCGAGATAAAAAGTATCGTATGTGTTAATTTATGTTATAATCTATCTGTATGCCAAATTTCATTCAAACCCATTTAGTAGTTTTTGCGTGAAAGAGTAACAAACATCCATACATACAAACTTTCGCGTTTATAATATTAGTAAGGCAGTAAGGATTGACTCCTTGTGGACAATCTCGTACAAACAATAGATTCTTATGCTAGTATCAGAGCAACAGTTAGCAAAACAAAGGACAATGTTTAGCGTGGCGTTTGGTGAGCATCGACGTAAGTATTCCATTTGAAGAGGTTCAATTCCAGTCGGATGCGCCCGCACCTGAGGCCATCATATAAGCGGGGATAAACGTGAGGGTGATGCCTATACATTAATCAGTTAGTGTGGGTTTGGTGCGGATAATAAGTAGTAATTGTAAATGGCCTTCAGCTTCATATTGTTTAATAACATTGTTTATGTTAGCTGTAAGTTTACCAAATAAAATAAAATAAAATAAATAAAATAAGGCGGCAATGGAGAGGAATTAAAGTAGGTAACAGTAGCAACATATGCTCGCGAAGAGGGAGGCGGCGCACGTGAGGGAGATGCATTAAATGCGCTCTCACGGCCGTAGTCGCCGCGGGAGACGCCCTGGGCGTCGGGAATCCCAGTCTGATTCTCGGCCACCGTAGGCGCGGGCTTGCGGACGGCGAGTAATGGGTAACTCGCTGTCCGGTAAGGACCAAGCCCGGGTCGACGGCGCGTTGTATTGCACGCGCGCCTCAAAGAGATGTCAGCACCTACTGGTGGGGTCTGCAAGGGCTGATGCCTGCCAGGGTTGCGGGTTATTCGAAAGAGATACCGCGGCCCCTGGCACACAGGCATACTAAGGGAACACGGGTGGGTTTTAGTCACTAAAAGTCTGACACGCCTTCCTGCTCCACCCAGAGCGGGAGAAGTTAATTGATGATTTGCCACCCAAAAAAAAAAAAAACAGTTGCAGCATTTTCCAAGGAATAGTAGGGCGTTTCTGTAACGCACGGATTGACGTTAAAGTTTTTATATTGCACGTGGTGTTTCTCAAGGTTTACTGTTGCAGAATCAGGCCAACTTATCATTATGAAGGCTTCATCGAAGTAGCTAATTCAACGGCCACAATTTTGTTGCTATCCACCCACAGATAGTAACATTATCTTATTTAAAAATATATTTGGTAAAACGAGTACCTTAATTATTCCTCGTGAATTAAAGGTAGAGAACGCCAAAGAAAGATAAATAATATCAACCGAATTAATCATCGTCTACGTCACAATTCGACACCATAATAAAATTTCCTTGTACAGCTACGGTGTCCAATTCTTATCGTAACATAATTGGGAGAGCACAGTATAATGACTGGCCATTTAGGACAAAAGCCATAAAATAATAGGAACATAACACGTATTGGTTACGTTATACTAAGTTGAGTAATGTGAACATTATCTACTCTTTTGGTTTCGATGTAATTGTATTGAAACTACGTCAAAGAAAGATTTCAGATTTTTATCCACTTTTGTATTTCTTTTCTCCATTGTTCAATATCTGTGATACAATTACTATAGAGTATTGAATATTGCTTTGATATAGGTACGCTTAAGAACCTATTGTGCGAGATTCAAATAATGTAAATAACGACTGTTTGTGAGTTTTGTTGGCTCTATACACCGTGATCCGAGACGGGTCAGCGTGGACTGAACTGAAACTATTAGAGGAATGTGTTCTAAACAACAATTAATTGACTTCCGCATATTGAGCTAATACTGAAAAAATACATAAGTATCATACGAAAACTGAAAAATACACAAGTTCGCACACTGAACGCGAAAATAAATCTAGCTACGTTACCAATATTTTCGTTTTTAAGTTTACCGTTCGAGTGTAGTTATAAGTGTGCAAGTAAAGACGTGGAGATTCACTGTTTATGATCCACGTACCACCACTATAAAGATTTGGCGGCGAAGATGAACGAGGTCGAATGAAGCCGAGGTGAGCCCGAAGCAAAGAGCTTTTATTCTGATATCAACGTAGAATTTGTATCGTTTATTATGATATGAGCTTAAGTTTGGTTTAATAATGCTTTTGCAGAGTTAGAATAATAAACGCTTGAAACATGACACGTTTAAAAGCCCATATTATTTTATAGTATCTTCTAGAGACGCGACGCCACAAATACTTGACTTAGGCAATGGTCTACGATTTTTGAACTCATGAACATTAACGTTCATGAGTGCCATAGTTAATAATTATGTTATGTATTTTTGGGCTCGGCGTGTTTAAAAAAGGTGAACTACCACAGTATCTTTAATCAAAATGTTTTAAATAATGTATACTCGTACACCGTGACATTTTAGTCGTCTTACAAAGGTGGTGTACTCAATGCATCCGATATAAAATACCTCTAGGCGCGATAAAAAAATTGTTACTTTTAACTATTACTATTATTATACTAGGTGCAAAGAAAAAGAAAAAAAATCAGCTTCAGCTTCATATTGTTAAATAACATTGTTTATGTTAGCTGTAAGTTTCCCAAATAAAATAAAATAAATAATGTTTAACGATCCAAAGGTAGAAGATATTTATAAGATTGCATCTCCATTACATTCCATCATTAATTCCATATCCATCAGGGTGTTTCAAACTACGTCATGCGTCTTCGTGCATGATATTTTTTTTTATTTTTTTTTATTAATTAATAATATAAATTTTTCATGAATATTTTTTTATTTATAAATGATTAGTCATTGGATACATGAAATGGGCTGAGTTTGTAAGACGATATAAATGTCACCGTGTATTTATGTAATTTATAATCGGTCTGTATTCTCCCAATTGCAGGCAAATGCCTCTCATTCTTTTTTCCACTCAACGCAATCCTGGGATCATTTATAGTAAAACAGGCGCCTAAAAAATTAAGAGAAGTCCTTTGGGAGATAGGGTTTTATGAAAAAACCACTGCATAAATCAATGACCAATAAAGTTTATTTAACTTTTCAATAATTAAACTTTGTCGGTATCGACTTGGTTTTGGAGATTTTATGCTTCTTTTATACCTAAACACGCCCAAAGTTAGGTTAAATTAGCAAAAAAAGCGAATCTTTGTTGGCTCATAGCTTTTTGGCTTTTTAGTTTAGTATTCAGTTTCCACACAGACAATATTAATAATGAGACAAAACCATACCATGTTTAATTTTAAATTTACCTACATTATCAAACAATGGAGTAATCCACTTCCGAAGTTTGTTTAGAAAATATGTCGACAAGATTCACCTTAAAGCTCGCTACAATAACGGTATTTAAAATAATTATTATATTATTATAAAAATAATAATATATCAAATATTATGGTAGATGCTCATATTAGCGATCAACTGGCATATTAGCCAGTGGCTACCTCAGAGTAATCGTCGTAAATAGTTATCAATACAGCACATTGATGTTTTACAAAAGGCATAGGGTTGTTATAATTATAACTTACTTGTAATAAATGATTAAAATCGCTAGTTTAGCAGCCACGCTTAAACCTCCTTCACCTCTGAACGCTTTAAAATGTAAAACGAATGGACATTCCGATTCTGAAGTAGAACCCAACCGGCGCCGGCTAATGGGTTATACCTATTTTTCTTTTGAGAACTTACAATACTTATCAGTGTCTTTAAGAGCATGTGAATTTACATATACATACTATTATTATTAAATTTAATCATGTTATAATAAGTTGGTCAAAATACAAGTTCTTACGGCGTATTATGTCAATATGCAATACGAAGGCTGTACATTCTAAGTACGTGCACAAAACCACACTGTTGTGAGCACGCACGTCTCTGGCGTGATTGGGCGAGTCCTGGTTTACGGGATATTGGGCCGACAAGTAACCTTCAAGCCCGGCTAGCCCAATATTGGGCCACCTTATTCAAGCGGTTTTTATCTTTATTCTTATTTATGAATAAGGTGTTATATCGTCTGCGTTAATTTCACTCTATGGCCAGATAGATATTCTCGTCAAATACATAATTAAAAACCAAAAATAGCATAACATCATAAAACTTTTTTTCCGACAAAACGTAACGTAAACAAACCGTTGCCCAAAGTCGTCATTGTTATGTGAATTTTGATTGTTTTGAGTGTTTCACAGTGAATTGAGTGTATCTTTAAGGTTTGTAAAGCTCTTAATAATGTTATAATACGTTGGTCAAAATACAAGTTCTTACGGCGTATTAGGTCAATATGCAATACGAAGGCTGTACATACCCCTAAGTAGGTGCACAAAACCGCACTATTGTGAGCATACACATCTCTGGCGTGATTGGCCGAGTCCTGGTTTATTACCTACGTCACTGCAGCTGCCAGAGAATTATAATAAAAGTTCTACTAAGTAATACTGTCTCAGGACATGTACAAAAGCACTGAGTATTTCTTATACGGTTTCTGAAACATGAAACTAATAAAAGACTTTTATAAAACAAAAAATCTACTCGCTTCATATTTCAGCCATTTTTGTACAGAACAGATGACGGTAGTCAAATTTTATCGCACCTCAAAGACGTTGCCAGCCGCACTTCTTATATCGCGGAATGAAAGGCACCGAGAAAATGTACGTAGTATTTTCACAAAAGAAAATGCTACAAAATACCACCAATTTGCGGTCCTTTGGTATGATCAAAAATATCTACTCCTGCCTGCAACTGCATTAGTGATTAGGGAACCTTGTTTGATGGGGCATTATACCTACCTAAGACTGAATGTTTCATTCCCCCATAAAACAAAATACGTAGAAATGGCCTTCACGGAATTTTGGTTGTCAATATTATTATTATCCATTTATTCATTGCCCGCTTCTTTGATGAAACTTCGTAGCTCGAAGTACCACTATGTTTAAGAAACTGTGGTACTTCTGGATCATACCAATGTGGTGATGTCTTAGAGAGAGCGCTAATGACGTCACCGCGCTACCTGCTTCTGTTCACTAGGTACTTAGCGCTCGCGACTTGTCGAATGTAATGAGACTGTTTGGTGCAGGCTTTCTAACTAGAAACACTATTTCGACAACACTACTTAATAGCTAGTGATGGCATACAACGTATTTAATTTGTCATGGAAGAATTATGTGCAATATTTGTTGTGTGGGATATTGGACAGTATAATAGAATGAACATTGAAGATCTACTTACCTTTAAAATAAAGACTTCAGTAATTTTCTTCAGAGTAATTTCATAGGACCTCTATGTAACAAGGCTCCGCTCGACCAAGTTTACAATTTGGTTACACAATCTATCGTTTGCTTTACTAGCTGTGCCGCGACTTCGCTCGCGTGTCGGAAATTATCCGACGGGAACGTGCTACTGGGACAAAAACTAACCAGTAAAAGTCCTGTCAAAATTGGCCCAGCCGTTTCGGAGAATAGGGGAACAAACAGACAGACACAAATAAAAAAAAAACTTATAGTTACCGTGTATACTTTCTTATGCATTTAGTAAAAAAGCTGCTATTTTGAGATTACAAACAGACACTTAGATTTTATTTATTTGTAAAGATTGTGGAGTTCTACGATACATTAGGATTATTTTATTTTTTGAACAGTTTGAATGATTATTGTAATAACATAATTTATCATTTGCTAGATTGGAACTTAAACAACAGTTACACTCTCATCCAAAAAAATCACATGAATGTAATTTCCCTCATAAAAGTAAATGCCTATCTATTAACAATAACCTGTACATTATCCTTGTCCACAATGACAGTTATGCAAACCTCGGGGACAGATCGAGGATCTAATTCAGTAATTAGCATCGGACCCACACTCTCACTGCCTCTAACGGCTCTAACATTGTACACGGAACTCATAGGGAATACTAATAATGTTTCGATCTGTGACTAGCTCGAGGAAAACGTTATTACCAAAATAAACTTCTAAGTACAAACGTGACTAATCTATTTCTGTTATTAGGTATTGAATTTGTTGATGCTATAAATGAAAGATTGTGTTTTTCTGACGCAAGTGACTTTTACGAGCAAATTACGATTTTGTTTGTTCCTGTTAGTTGGTATTTATAATTGCTCTTTAAAACTACATAAAATGTTTGATTTTATCAATATTGTTTTTTACTATAATATTAGTGTACCTAGTATTTAAATAAATATTTTATAACTCAATAAATACGTATTTATATGGAAGAGTGGCATCCCCTATAACGTATTTATTTAAAAATGAGGGTCCAAATGACTAGTTGCTAAGATATTTTATTATATGTGTTAAAATAATAAACCATTTTTTTCCCATTTTCTTTTCTTCTACAGTGGAATTTGTTATCGCTGCTTCTTTACTCCAACTGAATCACGAAAGCAAATGGTGTAAATAAGTGCCTTTGATTAAAAAGTGGGCATAACATGCATACTTGCGATACTGTACTACTAAGTTATGATTTTTAACCGACTTCAAAAAGGTTCTCAATTCGTCGGAACTTTTTTTTCTTTTTTTTATGTATGTTCCCCGATTACTCAAAGATGGCTGAACCGATTTGGATTTTTTTTGTTTTGTTTGAAAGGGTGTACTTTCCAGGTGGTCCCATGATCATCAAGTCAGGATCTGATGATGGGATCCTGGAGAAATATAGAGAACTCTTAAAATTTTATGGGCACTCTTTAAGCGATTTGGGTATTTTTTGGAAGAGTACTTTCTCGGAGTGGTCCCATTTTAATTTGGTGAAGATCTGATGAAGAACTTCGAAGATAGGCAACGGAACTCCTCAATAAATCATAGCAAATGGACTGGGATTGCTAAAATCTCATGTCTGTCTATTGTTTACACCAATTTATAACATAAAACCACGCCGGTACGCTGTGAACGGGTAAGCACATGTGAACCACTAAAAAGTGAAAAATAAAAACTTTTTCCAAAAAAAAACAACCGACTTTCAAAAAAACACTACAAAGTGAAAAATAACTTTAATTTCGGAAGGCGATGACAAAAAATTCAAATACAGCTCCAAAGACACCGCCTTCCGAAATTAAAGTTATTTTTCACTTTGTAGTGTTTTTTTGGAAGTTTGTTGTTTTTTTTTTGGAAAAAGTTTTATTCTGAGCTACTCATAATCAGTCTATAAAGTTCCCATTGATGGATAACAGGCAGGCAGGTTGATAGATGTCACATGTCTCCGAATTGTTTGTTCTGGGATATACTGGTTTCCTCACGTGTTTTCTTTCCCCGTTTTGAAAGCTGTGGTGATGAAATAATTTACATAATTTAAAGCGCTTTTCTGAGTTCGAACCTACAACTCCTAAGTCATGGTAGTTACCACTAGACCACTACTGCTCACCATTCTCAGCTATTGCGTCATTAAATATATCTTTGTTTATTTAACGTGGGCACAAGTTGTTTGGTTCAAAACTGTGCTCACATGAGTACATTGAGCTGAAAAGAAAACGTATTTTCGTTCCTCAGGGAAGACAAACAGATTGCCTTACTGACCTTGGCGCGACTCCAAGGTCAATTGGTCCTTCGCCTAGATTTAGACAATTAATACACGTGGACTAACACTTAGTTGTAAAATGGGTCTACTAGGGTTACAAAGGGCTTCTAATTAAGACAGACAAGCCATCTAATGGATGTATTGGGACAATGGACTAAATCAACGTCTGATTAACGATACTTCAGATCTTAACCCCATTGTTAATGATTTAAGACTAACAAGGACTCTTGATTTTCTTAATGACTGCTATATTAAATAGAGTTTCTATTTTGTGCGACCTTGGAATAACTAATTTAGTTTCAAGTATTTGTGTATATGAGATATTACAACAAACATAAAAGCCCTCTACGAGGATTTATATTTGAAGAATATAACTCGCGACACGCAGCTCTGTGATCTATTTATTTATTTGAGGATTACTAACAAGATATATTACAATTATATGTTACAATATACAAGTTGTGAAGTAAATATGTAATTAGTTATTTAGCTAAAGCTTATCCAGATAAGATGCCGATCACATTGATGACTTATCTATCGAAATAATAAGCTGGTCCCACACACATCACGTAGTCTCATACTTTATTATTTCTATCCGCTGCGGACGGCTAAAGTTGAAAGCTCTAGTAATCCATACCTTCAGTAAATTAAAAAACTTTCACGAGAAGTGGTTGTTCCTCCACATATTGTGCAGTTTCTGATCCTTTACTAAGATAACACGTTTCAGTGTAACCGTAGGTAGTGTTGTTTAGGAATTTGTAGCAGCGCGTGTGCGCATGACGGTGCTCGCTGCTACACTAAGCTAAAGGATCGAGCGCGCCGCACCTATATTTATAACTTCAGCGCTTAATGGTTACTTGCACTGTTGGCAGAGGGCGCGCACTGCGCGCAGCTTATTATTCTAAGAGTTTTACTGTGTTCTGATTGGCTGTTTTAATTAGTATTAATGTAAGTAAAGCCAGTGTTTGTACTCATGTAATTTTGTATATAGTTAGTATCTTAATAAATTTATTTACATACATTCTTCCTTACAACAAACTTTGTTTTATTTGCTACCATCTGAAGAAGTCGCTAAAGTGGTGACCCCTTCATGATCCGACCCGACGTCCGAATAAAGCCTGCCGGTACTTCAATATCAGCAAAACTCAGAAATGGAGGAAGCACCGAAATATCAAGAAATCGCCGGAATTTCACTTTCCCTGCGTATTCCACCGTTTTGGCGAGACAAACCGCGACTATGGTTTATCACATTTGAAGCCGCCGTCAGCGATCTTAAGAAAAGCGACGCTCAAAAAGCACAGATGGTTATAGCGCAATTAGCGAAGGAAGACATTGAGCAAATCTGTGACCTGCTTGAAAACCCGCCATCAGCACGACCCTACAACGCAATCAAAGAACGGCTTATCTCTGTATATGAAGAATCAGATGGAAGACAGCTGCAAAAGCTTTTATCCGACATGGAACTAGGTGACCAAAAGCCAAGCCAGTTATTACGTCGCATGCGTAACCTGGCGCATAAAAAAGTCCCAGACGATACGCTCAGATTGATGTGGATGTACCTACTACCTCAACAAGTGAGATCCGTACTTGTTGTCAGTGACACCATCAGCAAAGACACTGCGTTGGAAGAGTTAGCAAAGATGGCAGACAAGATGATGGAGCAGACGACCGAAGTGCCCGCCGTAGCATCAGTTGATAATTCTCAAGCTCAAGGTAACATGCAGCTCATAGTGGAAGAAATACGCAAGTTACACCTAGAAATCGCCGAGATCAAGAAAGATAACTGTAGATGCACACACACACCGCCGCCAGCGCATTATCAATACAGACGAAGTTATCACCGCGACCGTTCAAGAACGCCGTCTCGCTCGCACTCAAGAAACATCAGATCACGCTCATCTACTCCATCTCCCCACTGTTATTATCACAGAAAGTTCGGTGCAAAAGCAAGACATTGCACAACACCATGCAGTTTTAACAAGGATAATAATACGGAAAACTAAAACAGACATTAGCAGTGGCGGAACCTAATGTCGACAACAAATCATATCGCCTTTTCATCACTGATAAGGAAACCAAAACAACTTTCTTGGTCGACACTGGCGCAAATATATCTGTGATACCAAAGCGAAAAGGAACTCGATCTACCCCACTGCCGTACAAGTTATACGCCGCCAATAATTCAGAGATACCCACTTATGGTGAAAAAACTATAGACATCAACTTGGGCCTACGACGTCCCTACAACTGGAAATTTATTGTTGCCGCCGTAAGCAAGCCAATACTTGGAGCAGATTTCCTAGGCTACCATAATCTACTGGTCGACCTAAGGAATGAACGTCTCATCGACAACACAACCAAGCTCACAACAAAGGCACCAGGGCGATATACCAGCATACCTACAATACGCAGTATTGATCTTCAGCAAACGTTCCATGACATACTGGCTGAATTCCCAAACGTCACTCGTTTATCATCAATGAAACTCAACCCGAAGCACACAGTCGAGCACTACATTGAAACAACCGGACCACCTATGCATGCCCGAGCTCGACCTATACCCCCGCATCGCTACGAAAAAGTGAAGAAAGAGTTCGAGAATATGATGAGCCAGGGACTCTGCCGACTTAGCAAAAGTTCTTGGTCCAGTCCACTGCACGTAGTACCGAAGAAAAATGGAGATATACGGGTATGTGGTGATTACAGGCGACTCAATGCCATCACCAAGCCAGACCGATATCCCATCCCACGAATAAAGGACTTCACATATCAGCTCGCTGGCAAGCAAGTTTTCTCTACCCTAGACCTGAACAGAGCATATTCACAACTACCAGTCCGTGAAGAAGACATAGAGAAGACAGCAATAATAACCCCTTTTGGTTTATATGAGTTCCCACGTATGTGCCCAGGACTAAAGAACGCTGGTCAAACATTCCAGAGATTTATACACGAAGTTCTCCGAGGCCTTGATTTCGTCTACCCATTTGTCGACGACCTGCTTGTGGCTGCAGAAGACGAAACAACAGCTCGAGAAAACCTCAGAACCGTACTACAGCGCCTAGATGAGTACGGCATCACAATCAACCCCGCCAAATGTGTATTCGCAAAGAGAGAACTCACATTCTTGGGATATTTTGTCTCTCCCGAAGGCATAAAACCACCACAAGAAAAGGTGAAGGTAATCAGCGACTACCCTAAACCAAAGACTGTCGAAGAGTTACGACGTTTTCTCGGTATGATAAATTACTATCGAGAAAACATACCAAACGCCGCAGCAACTCAAGCACCTCTGCACATGTATTTACATAATACACACTCAAAGAAACGTGACAAAACCGAAATAATGTGGAACGAAGAAACATCGAAAGCTTTTGAAGACTGCAAAGAATGCATTCAAAAAGCGACCTACCTGTCGCATCCACAGCACGCAGCGCCTTTTGGCTTAATGTGTGACGCATCGGACAAGTGTGCAGGTGCTGTACTACAACAACAAGTCAACGGCAAATGGCAGCCACTTGGATATTTCTCAAAGAAATTCACACCGGCGCAGCAAAAGTATTCAACTTACGACCGAGAACTACAAGCCATATACCTAGCAATGAAGCACTTCAGAAAATTATATGAAGGCCGCGAATTGATTGTATATACAGACCACAAGCCAATCACATACGCGCTCCAGAAAATATCATCAGATTCAGAAACACCCCGCCGCAGCAGACAGCTATTGTTCATTAGTGAATTTACTAATGACATACGTCACATCAGTGGGCGAGATAATATTGTCGCCGACGCCTTATCACGCATTGAAGTAATCAACTGCCCCACTCCTATCGACTACGCCCTACTCGCAGGCGCACAAGAAAAGGACGCAGCTACACAAGATTTACTTCGGCAAACAAATATCCAGATGCGCAAGATAACATTACCCGGTATGACTCACGCTATCTATTGTGAGACATCAACAGAAAACATACGTCCATATTTACCAGAAGAATATCGTATAAAAGTGTTCAATGCGATACACAACCTCAGTCATCCCGGTACGCGAACGTCAAGAAAGCTCATCCAAACAAGATACTTCTGGCCATCTATGAACACTGACGTCAAGAAATGGGTGACAACATGCATCCAATGTCAGCGTGCGAAGATACACCGGCACACTGTAACCCCGGTAGCAAGCTTCGAAGCATCGCAACGTTTCGAACATTTGCATGTTGACATCGTTGGACCGCTACGTACTTCGCCTCAAGGACACCGTTACGTCATCACTATGATCGACCGAGCGACGCGCTGGCCCGAAGCTTACGCCGCGCAAGACATAACAGCTGACACTGTCGCTAAGATTGTATATGAAGGATGGATCGCACGATTTGGATGTCCAGCTCGGATGACGACTGACCAAGGTCGACAGTTTGAAAGCAGCTTGTTCAACGCATTAACAAGACTACTTGGAATCAAGCGCATTCACACAACAGCGTACCACCCACAGAGCAACGGAATGATTGAAAGGTGGCACCGCTGCATGAAATCAGCATTAATAGCACGACTGAGCACGAGCAGTTGGATTGAGGAGCTACCTACAGTGTTGCTAGGACTCCGAGCCGCAACGCGAAGTGACAGTGGAGTCAGTCCTGCACAGCTGACCTACGGTCACGCTCTCACACTGCCAGGAGATTTTTTCGTGCCGTCGAAGCCAGATTCAATGGACTGCAGTTACGTTGAAAAACTACGATCAACAATAAGCAATTTTCGCCAACCATCAGCACAGTCACGCACCAACAGCAGAAGTAGCACATACGTACCTCAAAGCTTACAAACCTGCAAGGAAGTATTCGTGCGAACTGACGCAGTCAAGAAACCTCTGCAACCACCATACAACGGACCCTATCCAGTGCTTAGCCGAAGCGATAAAACGTTCACCATTCAACTACCGGGAAGGCAAGCAGTAATATCGGTAGACCGCCTCAAGCCTGCGTTCTCCATTCCTTGCACTGATGACGCATGTGACACACCTCACCAAGGCTCCAGTTCCGATAAGAAGAATACTGCTCCTGTAAACATCACAACAGAGCATACATCGCGCTCGGGTCGTGTCATCAGACGACCGGTACGCTTCACTTGAAGGGGAGCACTGTAGCAGCGCGTGTGCGCATGACGGTGCTCGCTGCTACACTAAGCTAAAGGATCGAGCGCGCCGCACCTATATTTATAACTTCAGCGCTTAATGGTTACTTGCACTGTTGGCAGAGGGCGCGCACTGCGCGCAGCTTATTATTCTAAGAGTTTTACTGTGTTCTGATTGGCTGTTTTAATTAGTATTAATGTAAGTAAAGCCAGTGTTTGTACTCATGTAATTTTGTATATAGTTAGTATCTTAATAAATTTATTTACATACATTCTTCCTTACAACAAACTTTGTTTTATTTGCTACCATCTGAAGAAGTCGCTAAAAATTCAACCTTGTTTTAAACTTCCCTATTTCTTGTGTGATCCAAAGGATATCGTGTTACTCAGTAACTGGGTTGTGGAGGTCAGATAGGCAGTCGCTCCATGTAAAATACTGGTATTCAGCTGTATCCGGTTAGACTGGCAGCTGACCCCAATATAGTTGGTAAATGGCTAGGTAGATGATGATCTGATAAGGGTATTCCGGTGTCCTGCACGAAGTACACCTAAAGAAAGAAAGAGAAAGAAAAAGAAAGAAAAGGATTCATTGGACTCGCACAGGAATATCACGAACTTACTACAACACAATACAATTATTAAACACATAAAACAAATAAAAACACTACTACGCTAGACTACTTAATAAAATTAAAATAAGACTTAAGTAATGGGTAGCTCGCTGTCCGGTAAGGACCAAGCCCGGGTCGACGGCGCGTTGTGTTCCACGCGCGCCTCAAAGAGATGTCAGCAGCAAATGGGGGGTCCGCAAGGGCCGATGCCTGCCAGGGGTGCGGGTTGTTCGAAAGAGATACCGCGGCCTCTGGCACACAGGCGCACTGCGGGAACATGGGTGGGTTTTAGTCAGTAAAAGTCTGACACGCCCTCCCGCTCCACCCAGAGCGGGAGAAGTTATTTGATGATTTCCCAGCCAAAAAAAAAGCAACAACAAAAAAATAAAAAACTAAGTCCTGTACGAAGCCAAAAGAACACTATCTCGAATGTTTGCATGTGACAGAGTAGGCTCCGTAAATTCCTTACATAAATATTGGATAAATTGTTAGAACATTACACTCTATAGCAGCTTGAGGCTATTGAAATAATCAGAAAGTGATTTTCGAAGATATTTACTATGTATTTGAGAAAGGAATAGCTCTCTATTTTGCTGGGAAAAATGTTATTATTAAATCAAAATGAAACGTACGCAAATGTTTCCTTTTCAATAAAAGACAAGTTTAGTATTATCGTACTGTGTTATTATTATTACAATGTTCACATTTCATTTGTTTGTCACTAACAAATCGTTTCCCCATGACTTTTTGTGTATGTTCAATAATCGGATATTACTCACAGCTATTGTAAATATGAACATTATGTTAACATAACATAGAAATCGTTCATTCTCTTTTAGTTACACAAACCTTGTAAACAAACGTAAGCCCTATTCTGTACACATACTAGATGAAAATCTGTTTTAGTAGTTACATAAATATTTTTGTGCGAAAAACAATAAGTAGTTTTTATAGAAAATTCTATAGACTAACACCCGGATTTAGAATTGAAATTTTAAAGTTTGCAAAGTTAACTTTATCATTAGTTCGTAAAGGCTTGCAAAATTAAAAAAAAAATCTCTGCAAACAATGAAAGAAATTATTTCGTCGGGTACATTAAAATAGTCACATAAGTAATTTAAGTAATGGAATATAAAGCCAAGAAATTTTAAAACCTTAAAAATTATGGAAGCATCGTCAGCAAATGACATCATTTGTGGTTGATTATGTAATAAATAGATCATTAATATACACTAAAAGGATTTAAGGACCAAAAATTGAGCCTTGTGGAACCCCAACTTTTATTTTTTATTACTTATACCAATACCATTGTCACTAATGAATCCTACAATCGAAAGAAATACCGTGAATCCCAGCAAGCAGTGAGGTGTCCATTAAGCGCCCGGTCCGGCACAGCTTCCAACAATATGACAAGCTGGAGGTAACGCGGTGAAAGCGACAAAAACGAGGCGATCTAAAACGTCTTGCGACGTCCGACTGCACGCTTTTAACATTAAGGACAGTGCAGACTGAGTGGCACGTTACAATACGATTTCGCAACGTAATATCTTGACTTGGGAAAGAATATCACGACTACATTTCCAGTCTCAAGGTCCTCTACAAGGTTGCTTCTTTGCTCTTGCAATCAGCCCATTTTCGAAAAAAATACAAATAAATATGTACACACACATATATTAGTACTTTTTTTGTTTTAGTTAGATAACTTGGAATTGTTGCGGATGTACGAATTAAAGGTGGCGGAGGATTCAAGGTGATTAAAAACATAATTCTTCTTATGGCAAAAATTATATAGTGCAAAAGGTAATTAAAGCTGTGAAGAAAATTTGTTAGTAAAACAGAAAAAGTATACAACAAATAATATGCTGCTACTCCATTCCTACCAATTTCACGACAAAGAAAGTAGAAATAATCAACAAAGTTTTTAAAACAGTGCACTCAACTGCAGCAGCGCAAACTAATTTAAAAAACTTTCCGAGCTCCCTGCAATATAAAATTAACATGTGCGGACCATCTGCCACTGGGGCAGTGTGCGCGCCCCCTAACTCGGAACTGTAGCGGACCTTTATTTCATGTTTGACGCCTTTTGTTTCGCGAGAACACGACAAAAACATAATATATTGTGTGATGCCAACAATGGAGGTGAGGAATTTTCCGAGCTTGTCGATTCGATTACGATGATTAAAATATGTTAGTTTTATGCTTTTATCATTAATGATACCTCTAATACAGTTTTTAATAAGGACTAACTCAAGAAAAGCTTTGCTATATGGTAATCTTCATTAGTGGAAGGACGAAAAATTGAACTTTTTCCTGCAGTGGGACACATTACTTATTGGGTAGTACAATTAAAACAAAGATGACCAATTCCCTACATATTGGTTCAGTTATATGAACAACGTCCGTTACCTCGCTGCATTAATCGTTCCTAAACGCTGCACGCAATAATGTTATGTGAGGTTGCAGCCATCACTGAGTAAACTCTTCCACTGTTACATCGGGAGGATGAACGTTTACCGTAAACTGAGGTAAAATTTATGCAGTCGCGCTGTTTTTGCAGCCACGGGATTATTTAAAGCGATTGACCGTTTTACACGTTTGTGAGTTTCAAATGAAAACGAGGGCAGCGCGGCATGTAATTTTTGTGTAACAATGTATGGTTTTTATTTGCTTAACATATACAATTGAAAAGGTGTGTGATGAATAGTCTTTTATATGCACAGTCTCGGATATAAGTCCAGTAACAGTCTTTCCAAGCCTTCTCATCATAACTCATCTCACTGGAAACCTTCTGTTATTAAGGCGAAACACCCACCCGTATATTGCACTCTTTCATAAAGAAACAAATAGAGAGAGAGTGTGGTATATTCGTGAGCCTACCGCGGCCCGCTATCGTTTTATGGTAATGAGATAAAAACATCGATTATCGAGTAATTAGTATCTTTAATTCACATAAACAATTGAGGGTAGATTTCAAGCAAAATTAATTTACCGACTGTTATAATATACTGATATGACGTTGTTGGTTGGTGAAAACGATTGTGTGATGAATGTAAAATTCTATTGTGGTTCTGTTCTATGGCTAAATAACGAAGGGAAGATGGAGAGTCAAGAAATGAAAACAATGTGGTCAGGGTCCTTTGTTCTGTACGCTGGCGTACAGGCAACCACTTTAGAAGCGACCAATGCGCAGATACATGATCTGAAAATCATTTGTTAAAAGTCAGATAGTAAACAGCATTTAAATTTATATGCGTACTTGAAGTATTAGGAGACTGAGTCAGCATTATCTGCTCAGCCTTTTTCCGACTTTATTGGGGTCGGCTTCCAGTCTAACCGGATGCAGCTGAATACCAGTATTTTCCATGGAGCGACTGCCTATCTGACCTCTACAACCCAGTTACTGGGTAACACGATATTCCTTGGTTAGACTGGTTGTCAGACTTTCGGGCTTCTAACGACCCGTAACGACTGTCAAAGATCCACTAATGACAGCCTGGACCAACGGCTTAACGTATTGACTGACTGAGTCCTACATTCATGATTTAAGTGTTACAAATCTAATTTCTAAACACTTATATTTTCTATACTTTTTAAATGGAGCAGTTTTCATAGTGTAATTAAGTGAGCTTTATCGTTTATATACATTGACTTTACGGAGGGTACGGTGTAACGAGTATCCGCATGTTTTTGTAGATTTTGCACGTCTGACTGGACGTACTGGTAGCAAATTATATTCATCATCATCATCATTTCAGCCGAAAGACGTCCACTGCTGGACATAGGCCTCCCCCAAAAGGCCATAATCGCCACGCTTGGCAGGCGGGTTGGCGATCGCAGTATGGTGGTAAAATGCATAGAGAACGCTGCTGCCCATTCTCCAGTAAGTCCCTTAGTCGCCTTCTACGACACCCACGGGAAGAAATGGGATGGTGCTATTCTTTTACGTCCAACACGTATTATAGGTAAATGGGTAAACGGGCCCATTATTAGTTAATCACGATTGCCCATGATCATTTTGGCGCCGCAGTCTCTCAAAGTGAGCTCTTTACAATAATCAATGTGCGCAAAACATTAAGGCATATAAAACCACTGTAGGTAGGTATCTTAAAATTCAGAGGGCTCAAACCTTTTTCAGGCAACTGTCATGGCGTGGCGTTACCGAAGCCGTGTTCATATTATTTCTATTAACTAAGTATCTGAAAAATAATTTTAATATGCTAATGGTACACACTTAGATCGAGCGCACACTCATCGACGCATTCCACCGGGCAGTGAGCATGTAGTTAAAATAACAGACGAGCATTGGGTTGGGCGTACATAGTTGCAGTGTGCGCCCGGGCTTACTGGACGAGTAAACGAATGAGTGAGTGAACGAGAGCCGCAAAAATATGAACGAATTTGAACGGAAGACCACTTATGATTTCAGACGTAAAATATTGTTGTGGTGGCAAATGCTTTACTATACCAGTCTTGTGTGTGCTTTTACAGGTCAATTTTATGAAACGGTATGTCAGATACAAGCTAGTTTAACCTTTTAACCGCTTACGTCGGATTAATCCGACAAATATGTTCGGGTCCATTTCGTCAGGGTCATATATTTACGGCCAAAAGCTCGTTTAATCTGCTTTTTTTAAATTACGCTGTATTCTATCAAAAAGATGTTTATATTAGGTAAATAGTTAATTGAGTAATCATTTACAATTTAATACACTTTAGTCTCTTAGTTAGAATTCTAGTAAGTATTGCACATCCTTCTTTGTTGAAAGGTATTTATTTTTCGATTCACTGTGCCGGGCGCTGGGGGCACGACAACTGATATGAAGTCGGGCGGTTAAAAGGTTAATAAAAACAAAACTATGTAGTTGTTACAGCAACATCGTTTTGTTTTATTTTCACATTATATTGTTGCATAGCCGAGATATGAGAATTGTTAATTGTATAAAGCAGCAAATATTTGTTTTTGTATTTTCAGGTTTGATCCCATGGCAAAAGTGGTTTATAATGATAGGTTCAATTACCCTTTACAGGTTTACAGTTAATTTAATTGCACCTTGTATGTTTATATTAACTATTAGTAGGTACAAACCAGCGTAAGATGGCGAATCGCCTGGTAGAAAATTATAACGCCACCACATAAAGACACTTGCTATAACAAGGTAACTTAGATAATTGTATTGTTCCTTGGTAATTTCTAGAGAAATTGCAGAACCGATTAAATCAGGATTTGTGTTAACTAAAGTTATTAAGTATTTTTTTAGTATTTCCAAGACGAACCGATTCACGTAATGCTCTACAACTGCTAAATGTAACATTAATAACCTTATACTACTACAGCACCAACTGAAGCTCAATCTTACGACACACTAACCCAATCTATCAGGCAATCTTACAACACGAACGCGCTGTATAACGTTACGAATCAATCTAGAGCACGTTGCATCAGGTCGGCCATTAATCACGAGCTCGAGAGAGCAACGCGGCAGGTGCCGGAATTAGGAGCGCCTCAAGTTAGATTGTGTCCGACAACTTAGATGACGTGGGACCCCGCGAGATAGTAAGTTGTGTGGTCTTGGGGAGACGAAGGTGAAATGTTAATCCCTTTTGAGAAGTCGATGTGTAATGCACTTTTGAAAATTTGCCAAGTTTCTGTGGTTCAATATTTAAAAAAAACTGTTATATAATATTATGTTGTTATTAGTATGATAAAAGTCGATGAACAAATTGACGAACGAATAAACTTTATCATAATAATTCAGCTACATATTTTATTTCAATCGAAACAGTAGTAACACTTATAAAACTTTAACTCTTAATTATTAGACAATGTGTAAAAGTAGCTGAGTTAATCAACTCTAGTAGCTGCCTTTATTAACTCCACAAAAAAATATTGACTTAGATCATATTAGGTAACCAAAATTCAGCAAACAAGATTCGTCTCACGTCTGTGGTGCCATTTGAATTTATCTATTATGATGTTCTTAAAACTCACTAAGTTATACGATGCAAAACGCAAGAATATTTAAGTAAACTTTGGTGAAATACTTACTACTAATAACTTGCCTTCTCTCCCTACTTTGTCAGTGTAAGGCTGAGTACACAATGTAGAATGTTAGAATTAAAGTTAGAAATCTCATCGCAGCGGGACTTATAACCGTGTCAATGCGACTGCTTGGTAGTTTGTACCGAGGGTGTTCCTATAGGTACCGAAGTCTGTTTGAAGTTTGAATTCTTATTATTTATTTCTACTTGAGTACCTATAGTTTTCAATGTTTGACGGTCTATTGGCGTGTGCTAGCTGAAATATGGCAAATTTAATGTTTTTGTTTTGTGTTTCGTGATGTTAATTACCTACTATTGTATAGAATCAAATTTTTATAACTTAACAGGCAGCTGTGCTGCTGGGGAGTTTGTTGCGCTACTTCTTCTTCCCAGCTAAAGCACTAGGAAGTGATGAAGGGCGAGTGTTTTGGGGAGACTGTCTTATGTAATTTTGACGTTCAAAAAACCAATCAATAAATAACTTTTGATTTTGAGCCCCCCGAGCTGTGACCAGCGTGTCGTCCGCGTACCACGTCAGGTCCACTCCCGGTTAGAGCATGCTCCTCAGCAGGCTGTGCAGCATCTAGTCTTACCTGTTTCAGCATCTCTGGCATTATGACGATATCATCGGTAAAGCGAAGGTGTGAGGTGTGTGATGTACTCGCCGTTCACATGAATACCCAGTCCAGTCCAGTCTAGAGTTATGAAAACGTCCTTAAATGATTAAGTTAACAGTTTCGTGGATATTACACCCCCCTGTGCTCTCTGAACAGTTGGATAAAGTAAAATCAGTAATGACAATAAATGCAATTGGATATATTCCATTAGCATAGTTTTCTTAGGTCAGCATCATAAATCACATAACCAAGACAGATTCAATTCTCGAATCAATGAAGTCGGATTGCAATCCGATATGAATACTCGAATAACATTAAATATTGAAAGGTGTTCGCACGAGTGAGCCCGTAAAGCTGTCCGGTCCAGAATGAAGCCGAAACGGAATGCATTGGTCGTCGCGACCGGGGCGGCGCGCACAGGGTTGAGTTATACCGCGTCGGGTGGATATGTGCAGCATTGTGCACTATGATATCCGGTAGGAGAAAGTTTTATAGTAAAGCATATTATGAGAATTTATCTGGTTATGCTGTTGACAAATGATTGTTTGAATGGAGGAGTGTGCTACTATCGTATTCTATAATAATAAATATAAAAATTGAGGTGAACTAGATTTTGATGATGAGATGTGTAGTGTGCACTTCCTTGTAAACAACTACTAATATTTATTATCTTCTTACATAACATTCGTTTCAATCTAACAATATCATAAATGTGAAAGTTTGTGATAATGGATGGATGTTTGTTACTCTTTGAAAAGCTAGTTATGAAATATAAACAAAAACTTAATAGTAACTTAATACATATACTTACTTACTGGTTGTTCAAAACACAAAAACCGCATTGCATAAACGCAAACATAATTTCGTTAACAAACACATAGGTACGTTCACGGTTCACATTCAGTCGCTCTCTTCACAATTACATGCTCGTAACTCATTCATGTTGCAGCTGCAGACTTTACATAAAAACATATTAACCAGTCTTAATTAACGGTATAAAGGAACGCGTTCCAATAATAACGGATGGAATAAGTATTGCTATAAAATACCTGACTTTATTTTAACACAGAATATTAGTTTTTCTTATAGTGTATCAAGTTTTAATTTTTTTCTTATAATACGTGCTGAAACTCAGGTAAAATTATTCGTTATTTATAAATAAGTAGGTAAGCAACAAAAATTTGTTTTTTGGTTGTTAGTTTCACTACAGCTGTATTCTTTTCTAGTTACTAATTAACTGCAACGCTGCAGAATTCAGCGTGTAAGTGAAAAGTTTTAATTGGTAAAAATCACGCAAAAGTTTTAATAAAGACTTTCGTAATGCTCCATTGCATGCAACACACAATGTTGGCTAGGGACCTATATTATACTTAGGAGCATTATTTGTCTCGCAGTGGTCTGAACATAATATTCTGTATAGCTTCGGTTCCTTTTGACTCTTCGTTTACAGACAAGAATCTTTGACAGTAAACTTACTAATCCGTCAGTGAGTAACAAACTTCTATGCAACAACTTTAGGGTGGTGATTTCTTGAAAACGCTCAAAAAAGTGTTTTTTTTTTAAACCAGTGTATCTCCTTAACCGTAAATAATTATGAAATCAAAAAAAATATGTGATTATATTCAAGTCTTTTTTTCATACAGTGATTGAACTCAAAACATAATTAAATATACTTTAATGCATCAAAAAAATCATCAAAGCTACCTCTTAATTTTCTTTAAAACCAGTTTATCCCCTAAATAACAATTATAATTATCGCTCATAACGACAATACGACGAGTACATTTAAAATTACCAGGGCCTTAAGCCAACGTGTTGCCAACCTAAAACTTGACTCTTAACATTAATGTGAAGGTGCGGGTTGTTCGAAAGAGATACCGCGGCCCCTGGCACACAGGCAACTGAGGGAACACGGGTGGGTTTTAGTCAGTAAAAGTCTGACACGCCCTCCCGCTCCACCTAGAGCGGGAGAAGTTATTTGATGATTTCCCACCCAAAAAAAAAAAAAAAAAACATTAATGTGAAAAGGCTGTTATGCACTCATTGCCCTGAGTTCATCAGCCAGTTCATTTTATATATTTAATTAATAAACGTGCCGTTAACGACAGGAGGGTGATTTTAAGTCAGGGGTGGAAACTGAAGAGTTCGAGCGAATTTATTAGAAAATGGTCTTGCTGTTTATGATTTAAACAGCGTAGTGAAAGTATTGGTTCTCGGTTGTTAAACATAAAGCACAGGCAACTAAGAGATCAGAAATTCATCATCATCATTTTAGCCGAAAGACGTCCACTGCTGGAGATAGGCGTCCCCTAAGCTCCGCCACTTCGACCGGTTCTATGATTCCTGTATCCAGCGGATTCCTGCGGCCTTCACAAGGTCATCGGTCTACCTTGTGGGAGTAAAGTTGTGGTGGTCTACAGACCAGAGTATAGAACTTTTTATTTCCTGGTAAAATTATTTCAGTTACAATACTCTTACCGTAGTAAAAATAAAACGAATGTATTTTTTTTTTATAAAAAATAAAGAGCTGTAGTGGCCCAGTGGTAAATGATGCTACTTAACAGATGTAGGTCGTAAGTTCGAACCCAGACTGAGAGACAGAGTGCTTTACTTTGTATACAATATTTTATCACCACTGCTCTCAAAACGGTGAACGAAAACATCGTGAGGAAACCGAAAACCAAAAATTCGAAGATATGTGACATCTACCAACCCGCACTGGGCTCGCGTTTTGGATTACGGCCGACTTCCTTTCACAGAGAGGACGCCTGTGTCCCAGCAGTGGGAACGTTACAGGCTGATTATGAATAAAAAATAACTAGTATCGTGGTCGCAAGCGCGACTACTAAGCGTGGCGTCGTCGTGGAGTGTCCTGGGTTAAGAGTTATTGTGTTTTACATTAGGACGCAGTAACTATGTCTTTTTGACAGATTTTGACCATGTTTTCTAAATAAACTGCCAGAAGACTTGCAAACGCTTTACAAAACTAATTCGAAAAGTTATAAGTATCAATGAAAATGTTTCCTTGCACAACATTTCTCAATGTAGTTATTATTGCTTGTTGTTGATTTTTCTTTTTTAAATAATATTGTCTTATATTTAGTGTTATATTGTTTTGGTCAAACTCTCGTGTACAATTGTTAATGATTTTTTTATTTTTTATTAATGTCTTAGATTTAGTGTTATATTGTTTTTGTCAAACTCTCGTGTACAATTGTTGATGATTTTTTTATTATTGAAATGAGTGGCTCGCCATCAACAGATAAGTCCTGAGAGGTTTTCATTGTGTGGCTTAAATCACGTATGTAATACTTGAAGTGTTTTGGAAATAAATAAATAATAATAATAAAAGTTCAAAAAATTCTGGGAATTATCCCTCTGGGGTGTTCTATTTTGTGGCTATTCCTATATTCAATATTATTTATACAAGTACAAAGATAGAAGACAATTAAATGTATTCTTGTCGATGTGTTCATCTCTTTGAGACATACTGTACCATAAGGTTCCGTTTTGGATGAAAATCGAAGCAAACCACACAATGTAAACATCAGATACCTAGCTGTATCAAGTATACGAGTCTAATTTATCAAATGATTTAAGCAATATCTCAGTGGCGTGCCCACTTTGTGCACTGTGCGCAGCTGGCACGGCGTGCATTTATTTATGAAAACGAAACAAAACCAATAAAACTTATTGCAATGAATTTAATTTCGTATATTTTTCTTCGTTTCGTTCATTTTCGTGAACTTGTTCTTTGCTCTCGATTAATGAATGCGAATGTTTTGTGGTGATTACGGAAAATGCTTTAATATTTTGAAATGTAGGTTTTTGTTTTTTATTGAGGGTAATTTAAGCCTGGTGTTTTTGTGAGAACAAATAGGCTCAGGTTCTTTCACTTATTTTATATCGACTCTATGGTCTCTGGGAATAGAAAGCTGTTATGTCGAAATATTATTAGTGGTTCTCTGCTCTATCCATGAGACGAAACTCAATAATTAATTATTATAATACAATACCAATATAATTCCAAACGAGGTCGATCGATAAGGTTAAGCTCCGCTTGCCGCGGCTGGTCCGTGGATGGGTGACCTCTTTACATACCAAGACCCCTGAGTACCTCGGAAAGCACGTTAAGCCGTTGGTCCTAGCTGCCATTCGTGGATCTTTGACAGTCGTTACTGGTCGTCAGAAGCCCGAAAGTCTGACATCCAGTCTTACCAAGGGGTTTCGTATTACCCAGTAACTGGGTTGTGGAGGTTCAATAGGCAGTCGTTCCATGTAAAATACTGGTAATCAGCTGCATCCAGACTTGGGTCGGCTTCCAGTCAGGCAGATGATCATTATAATGCCAAACCTTTGGCAAACTGTGTTTAATCAGTCAGCAAAGCGAATTCGTTAAACTATTTTCTTTAAATAGGTATCGGATCCAACTTCGACATCAAAGTGAATAAATACGAACTTATTAACCGTAAATAAATAATGTTTCGCTACGGTTTATTTTATTAATATATTTCTTCAATACAATGTGAACATAAATATTTGATATTCTGAATTATTATAGATTAATGTAATTAGTTGCAATAATCTATAATAATTTAGAATCAAATTCAATCATTTTGTTAATTTTAATTATATTTATGTGTGCAACATTAACGTGCACTAAAAAGGTGTTATGACGTGTGCCAACACACGTTTTTCTTAATGACTTTGTAAAAATTACCGAGTGAACGGCCATTGGTTTTTTCTATATTTTTAATAAAAGTGAAATCTATATATTTTACTTTCTATCTTTGTTTCATTCCAAACAATGTTCATTAATTTACTCCTTATCTTGAACAATTTTCTTTGTAACTAGCTATTACATTGCAAAGTTATTAAGAAAAGTTTAACTATATAAACATTGTGTCATTCAAATAATAGTCATAACTCCATTTTAATGAGACCTCTACTCGTAAAACATGTTTACTCTTCATATTTACATTTTGGAAGACGTAAAAGGAGGGAGGAGTATCTTGTAAAATTGGTGTTCCACTACAAAAGAAAAGTAAGATGTAAGTTCACCAGTAAATAAAATTGAGTGTTGGCAACATTGTGTTACGTTCAATATTTTCTGTTGTTTTGTCAACAAGCGGGTGAATGTGCTCGAAATGTAAGACTAAGGGGCCATCCATAAATAATGTGGAGGGAGGGGTAAATAAAGTGTGACAAGGAAAGGACGAGACATAGGCTTTGAACATTTCCAATTATACTAAATTTTTTTTTTATCTACAAAGTCAAAGCATTTATTTAAAATAGGCTGCACATAAAAGGCTCTTTTGAATGGCAACATTTCATAATTTTCCTGCCCTTTGCTCAATTTATTTAAGGTCGGCGCAACAACATCTTTTTCTTCCACACTTCTCTATTAGTCGTCATCTCGTTAGCCACCCCCGTCTAACATCATCATTCACACAATCTATCCATCGTTTTTTTGGTATTCCCTACTCTTATAGCCATTGATATTCATACTCATTTTTTTTACGATATTTTCTTCATTCCTCTGTATACCACATACCATGACCACATACCGACATACGCTACCGATTTACCACATCTTTTCAGTCACCGGTGCCAGTTTTAGACTTCCTCATAAGTATTTATTTCTTTTACTATCCACTCGTGTAACACTATACATCCCTCTTAACATTCTCATCTCAGCTGCATACAATGTCCTTTTATTCATTCCTAATTTTGCCCAACATTGTGACCCAAAGAAGACCCACCCCAGCAGGTCGTCGTTGAACGTCAAAATTCACTAACGATTTTTTTAAAAGTCTGTTACTAAGTCTATGAACATTATTATGAGATTGTATTTAAAGTTGGAAATTATTCAAATTATATGACGGCTCACAAGGGAAGAAGAGGTGACACAGATTACCACCTGTGATAACTACGGGGGAGGTTTCAAAATCATGAAATTCGTGTGACATAATTTAGGGATGGTCCCTTACTGTAAGTGTCAATGTCTCGATTCCGACGCCTTTGATCATTTGAATGTCAAATGTGTTCGCATTTTGGAGTTTAACTTTCTCATAGTACGTATATTTGGCTCGAAGAAATTCCTCTCAGATGTTACAAAGGAAACCAAAATGTATTCTTAATAATTATGTTTCGGTATTGACTTGTTAGTGTCAATGACATGCAAATTATTATTGTTTAATGTCATAATATTTAACACTGTATTTAATTTGTGCCTAAAATCATTTTTTTTCTGTAGAAAACTGCTACTATAAGGAAAAGTAAACATCACAATCAAGTTGAACTCAAATAGTTTGTTAATGTAATGAAGCAAACTGTCCCAATTCACATTTCCTCTGTCACTAATTAATAAGATCAAAGTTGTATCCTGGTGGAAATTTAATAATCTTTGTCACTATATCAACATAACTTAAGCCAGGCATACAATAATTGGTAACTGACTGTCCCTTGCAAATGTTTGATAATAACTGGCCCATGTCTTTTCCAATTTCATCACTCAATATCACAATATCACTATTTAGTAGGATTTTTACACCGTCAATAAATTTTATATTAACTTTAGATGCTTTGGGGGAACTGACAGAGATAAACCCTTGTAGCAAAGAAGTATCACATGCCGGTTCCGAAGAGAGTCATGAATGATGTTTGTTGCCTTCTTTTATTTTAGTTTAGATCCCAATGGCAAGTGGCAATCACTTTCAAAGCGTGTCGTTTCTATAAAGGCTTTCAACAGATTTAAAATAAGCGTTTGGGTAGCTTATTTCAAAACTTGTATGATTTCATCATAATAGTTTTCGCTACTGTAGGATACCTCAGAAATAACCACAGTTAACCTCCAAAACTCATTTATTATTCTCTTAACTTATTTTTATCAAAACTTATATCCTAAAATTAATCACACAATAACAGAGCTTATTGTGGTATTTAAAACTAAACTTATTGCGGTGTTTAAAACTAAACTTATTGCGAACCAAAACTTATTTGATCTTACGACCGTTCGCTGCCAACCCCCATCGAAAAAGTGCTCGATGCGTACCAAACCACTCCAACCGTCACCACCAGTGTGCTCAGTGTAATAAATGAAGTCTCCCGGTTTTATTTAAATACGTATTTCCGCCGTCAGTATGGCCAGTATAAAACTTTAAACCGTGGATCGATTTGATTAGTCAATTTTCAATCGTGTAGTTTCAGTCATATTAATGAAACCTTACACTACAGTCACTTTGCCTAGGCCCCCTGCTTCTTAAAACACACGACAAGCAACCCAAACGCGCGATGCTTTTCCAAACCCCTCTACTTTACCCGGTCTTAATAGCAAGCAGACACCAACACTTAATAGTTTCCTTTCTATTTCAAGAGAGCTTCATACCTGACTCCCTGAGGGAAACTTCTCATGAATATATGAATACAATAATACTGCTACTACTATATTAAAAGAAAATTACTCTCGACGTGAATTTGATAGAAGAAGCATATAATTCAATTTCACGTTAAATTGAATTTAAAGAAGTTCTGCTAAATCATTTGGGAGAACTTTGTAAAGTAAGATTTGCATAGACAAGTGCGGTGTGACGGTTAATTTGATTGGTACAAGAATAAAATTTTTGAAGACCAATGGAAATTAAACAGTAAAATAATATTATAATCGTATACTATATAGGAGTGGGCAGAGTCCTATGTAATGGAAAGATAGGAGGTCTGCGTTTTACTTGCAAAAGGAATAATGGCGAATTCCTGATGAAAAACCTAAAAAACTTGCGAAAACCTGGATATTAAACGTACGAAGCATTCGCGTTTGCAAGGTTTCCGGTTTCTGGGACCACAATTAACTGGAACCACGCATTCTGAATAAAATGTTTTTTATTTGGAAACATAATTATGGTATAAGTTAGAAGTTTGTTAGAAAAATACCTACGTAAGAAATTACCGTAGGCGCGGGCTTGCGGATGGCGAGTAATGGGTAGCTCGCTGTCCGGTAAGGACCAAGCCCGGGTCGACGGCGCGTTGTGATCCACGCGCGACTCAAAGAGATGTCAGCACGAAATGGGGGGGTCCACAAGGGCCGATGCCTACCAGGGGTGCGGGTTGTTCGAAAGAGATACCGCGGCCCCTGGCACACAGGCAACTGAGGGAACACGGGTGGGTTTTAGCGAGTAAAAGTCTGACACGCCCTCCCGCTCCACCCAGAGCGGGAGAAGTTATTTGATGATTTCCCACCCAAAAAAAAAAAATTACAATAATTGTCACTCAACAACATAAACCTTTCAAAAATGTTTTCACTTGAGCAGCAATCGTAAATCTGCTCTTTTCTCTCCCTTTTTTAAAATCATGGATTTCGACTTCGTGAGAAATTATTTCGTAGTCTTCTGATACAGGTTTCTTTGTTTCAGTTTCAAGAGTAGCGCACTTTCATCTCGTATCTCTTATTCAGTTTTAAGATTTGCAAACTTTTGTTACGTTTTTCTTCTCTTGTTGTTGTTATATGAGTGTTGTTAGTTGGTATAATTTTAGAGCTGGCAGCTGAAACGTTCAAACTAGGTATCGAAATTAGATAAATCCAATAATCAGATATAACTTAACCGTTTTGATCAGCACTATGCTGATAACTTAAAATGTAGTTTCAGCATGGTGCTAACATTTGGAAAATGATTTCATATCTTATTTCTCAACATTAAAATTCAACCTAAGGTAATCCTTACAAAAAAAGCTGTAAATCAGTCTACACCTTAATAACCCAATATTCAGCATAGATGCTGATAAATTGGATTTCTGTTTAAAATATACCCAGATGTTGGCACCCCTTATTTTCAAATAATCCCTCAGAAATGTATAAAATCCTAAACAAAAATACCTAACCAAACGTATACAAACTATGTAGTATTTCATTACAATTCCTATGAAACATTAGAAACAAAATAATAAATCGACAGTCAAAGTTGGAGGTACCAATGAGTAAAATGGCCGAATACCACCAATAACTGCCGTCATTGGCGATTCTGGCATGATTTTTGATTTTCGCTTATGGAAAATCCTGTCAATTTATAAAGTAAGATATATAGCATATTTTATACTTTGCAAACCAAAAACCAATAAAAAAATGATATGGTTTTTTCTTTTTCGCCGAGGTGCTGATAAATTTGTGCAGTGCTAGCAGTTGGATGATTGTTCTTGTCCCTATTAACAAAAATATTAAAATCTCAACGACGTAATTAGTAGTTCAGGTCCAAAAGGAACACTCAATGTAATTAAACGCAGTCTAGACACCTAACACTAACTACCGCTTGTTAAACTTTATTATGAATTAATATATAAAATGTCTGGACTTGTAACTGAATGAGGTTTTTAATGGGTCGACGTTTTCTTCAGAAAAAAAAACTATTTTTAGTTGAAATGACCTATGTAGCAAGATGGCGTAAATTTTAACCCACCCATTGCAATATTGCAGTACAACTCACTCGTTTTGAAAGCTTAATCTTAATTTTGAGGTTTCTATGGATTAGTTTGATAACCGATGTAATTTGTGATTAACAATTGTTTCAATCAAAATAGTTACGATCATTTGTCACGAAGAAAAAATACCAGAAGCGTCAAGTAGTCAATGTATACATTATGATATAATAAGTAGATATAATTCTTTGCAAATTTTGGAAAATCTGTAAACGTCCACAACAATTTTTCCTGAACCAGTAAAAAAGTAAGCACAATATATACTTGCATACCGTGACGGCGATGTTCGCGTAATCCAATCGAACCGGGCGTCATTAACAGAGCTGCTTTGATGTCTGAATTCCTTTAAGCCACCTCGATCGGGAGAAGTTTTATAACTAAACTCTCGCTGAATTGAATCCAGAGCAAAAAATATTCGAAGTTTTTTGCAGAGTGGTTCAGTGTAATTAACACTTGTTGTGATTGCTAAATTAGTTGTATTTTCCTGTCCTTATTTTTAGTTAAAACGCCGTAGTTTGTGTGTTTATTTAAACTTCTCTGTATCTGTTTTCAGTGTGAAATATAACAGTTTGGTGTTGGTAATAATTATGATCATTGATTCGACTCATATTTTGGCTAACTCGAGTTTTGACACTGGTCTCCTTTAAATTATAACACCAAAGCTATAGATTATTCCCTTTTCACACATAAGCATAGATCTGGATATCATGTTGATGTTGCAAAGTTTACATGGAATTTTGTTTTTTTGGAGGAGGACTATAATTTCAAAGAAATTTGCAATAAAACGTTTTTTTTTTTTCATTTCAAAACTCTGACTTCTATCGTTTTGGAGAAATTGCTATTTTAAAAGTGAAGTACAAAATTTTGAAGACCTGTGTATTTTTAATAATTATTTAACGTAACCCAGAGAGTGTTTAATTTTCCTAACCCCAAACAAATATTTAGTCTTGGAGTAGTTATTACAAATTTCCATTAAAATTCTTCCAATAATCAATATCAGCGGGTCATTTATAGCACCACAGATGATGCAAAGCAATCAGTCAGTACTTAATGGGTGTTAATTAATCAATAAGTCCTGACTTACATACGTACTTAGCTCAGTAATGTACTTAGCTTAGCTAGTGAAGTGCGTTTGAATACTGAAAACAATTACGTTTAATGCTCATTGTTTGAGTAAGCTTTATTTGTTACTTAGGCATTTGTTGATATTTTATGTAAGTATAGTCTAGAAACTAAGTACTTACGTGCTAAACTTGTAATGTACTCAGCTCAAAAATATATGTACTTCAGATGAACAGTCACGGACCACGTTAGTAATCACCCAGCAACAGATGATCTACTCTGACTGACAAAATAACAGGAAAGTAAACGCTGCTGTCTATATTAACGCAATCCCTTGATCAGTTTTAACGATATTCTCAGGTTGTATACACACAGAGTAAATAGGGAAAGGTTTACCGCTAAAACTTAATTAAAAAGGTCTAAAACTCGCACCAATCATTACCAGATATAAGTATCAAAAAACGTGTCAAAATACTTTCTAATATGAGCCAAGTAGATGAATAACTTAACTTATAAACTTTTCCATGAACGGAGTTTCCATCGAAAGTTTCAGCAGAGCGGAATTTTGACTATTTTTGTTGCAAATTGACTTGCAAGGGCGAGAATACACTATCAACATATTAAATGGTCACCCGTTAGTGTCAACCGCGCGTCTAATAAAGCGATAGATACAACGACGGTGTATCACATCTTGTCACAATGTAGGTGACACAGTTAGTGCAATCTTACATGACATGAACTTTCAACGCTATTAAATTATCTTTATAGCGAAGGGTCAAGTTTCCTAGTGAGGTACCATAAAAAATAATTAATAGTAAATCGACGAGACTGAGTATAAATTAATTAATTGTTTTATATTTAAAATGCAAGCTAAATAAACCACATATTGCAGCTAACATGAGATAAAATATTCAATTATATTTTAATATGACGGCTTCGTAAACATTAACGTAATAGAAATAAGACCTTGGGGTTATTATTTTGCAACGTCTACCCGAAGACGAGTTTCCATCGCGAAGTGTAGGTACACTCTGCGAAAGAAACTCGTCTTATTAAGGTTTTATTTAAAAGCTATAAACGTATAAACAAATAGTTGATTTGTTAAGAAGATATGTCCATACATACAAGTAGTTTACACGATTTTTATATTTTATTTTAAGTACATGAACTTAATAATTTTTTTATTTTTTATGGCTATGCGTATGCTTGAGGTCTAAATGTTTTTCTTTCCTCGTGCTCCGTCCCTGATCCTTCTGCAAACACTTATTTCCAGGCGATATGCGGATCACGATCTTGCGATATGCGATCACGTCCGAACAGTCGCGTATCGCGCGATGCCGGCGGATATTCGCCATGATTGGACACACGCGGATTAATAGTTCACGAGCGAAGTTCAAAATATGTGTTTTAAGTATTCAGGGGGTACAAACGATGACATATTAGGCTATATATATATATATGTTGTAAAACTCATTGTAAAACTTTTTCTACCTGAATACGGGGCCTTGGGGCTTTGGACTTTGTATGTGTCTATTTTATGCTTCTGTTTTTATAAAAAAAATTGTAACGTACGTTTTGTTTGTGCAGAATAATCATTTATTATTTCCTTCTTTCATATATTTCCAGTTTTAGCTGACCTCAGGAAAAGCCTTTTTTCAATAGGCTTTGCGTACAGTGACAAGTCAGCTTATACTGCGGAAATGTATTATATAGCCTGATATGTGGTCAAGCGTACATCCGTGTAGATTTTAGTAAGGTACTAAACTAAGTATGCAGTTTTAGTATTGAATTTTCTGAATATTTAACAATATACTGGCCGATAATAGCTTGCAGAAGTAAGCATTTTTCTAAAGAAAAGGAATTAATACACAATTAGAGGCAACAAGGTTATATTTCAACAATAACAACTTTAGCACACAATCGTTTCTCGTCCACATAATTATACATTCTTCAGACACGTACACATAATTCAAATTGTATCCTTATCTTGGCAATAAATGTACAAAACACGATCAGCAAATAAGCTTAAGTAAGTAATGCAAACAGTTTCGGAGCACCTTGAGCGCCACAGTGCAGCTGTGGACAGTAAGACAACAAAAATCAGCCGTAACAACCCAAACTCATAGAAGTGACACTAAAACTATAAAACCGCTTTGTCGTGTCAGTTTTTTGGCAGGACATTGTTCTTTAATAATGCAGAAAACTCATCATTATCTACCTAGCCTTTTTCCAATATTTTTGGGGTCGGCTTCCAGTCTCAACAGATCCAGAATGAGACTGAATACCAGTATTTTACGAGAAGCGACTGCCTATCTGGCCTTCACAACCCAGTTTCTGGGCAACACTATACCCCTTGGTAAGACTGGTTGTCAGACTTTCAGGTTTTTGACAACCCGTAACGACTGTCAAAGATCGACGAATGAAAGCCGGGACCGACAGTTTAACGTGCTTTCCGAAGCAAGGACGGTTCTCGTTACGTAAAGATGGTCACCCATCCACGGACAGACTGTGGAAAGCGTAACTTAACCGGATTGATTGACCTGTACAGCTATTACTAATTAGCCTCAAAACCCTCAATAAAGAAAACCATGAAACAAATGTAAAAAATTGTCGGATCATCAGATGGTCGCCTTTCGGTTTATGAAATAGGCCCCTGCTCCTGTTCAATCAAACTATTTGTCACTACCCAAGAATCAGTTAATGCGGATTGCATGTGAGCTATTTAAAACTAAGCCTTCCTAAGTAGCAAATCGCTTCCCCCGGGGAAATCACGCGCACGCTGATTGACGCGCTTACATGCCTTCATTTAACATTTTATTTATTTTACCCTTTTCGAAGCAATTCCTTTGTTCCTGGCAGGATGAAATCACCTTAAATTTGTATTTACTGAATCACTAAACGGAAATGCGAATACTGAAATGATTAATTAATTTTGGAAGCTACTAAAGTGTTAAATTATTATTATGTATTTTGTTGCTGATTTCTCTGTCATTGCATGTACATGTGTTCATTGGGAGGAATGTTTTTATTAATTATAATAATTTAATTCATTTTGATAAGTTGCATTGGGTTCATTGAGGTATGTGAATATTATTGCGTTGAAAACACTGAATTGGTATTCATTATTACTGATTAAAATTAATGTGCAGCTGTCGGTTTGAAATGGTTGTATAGTTGCAATCACCAACTGTTAAGCAGAAAAATTGGAGATTCATAAGAAGAACTGACTGGAGAAGGTCAGGGGTAGCCTTTTATTGTTTAATGATTAACTTACTAACCATATTTCAGTTTAACGTGCTGGTTTTCTAGCGTTGATTTATTTCGCCGCGGGTTTTTCGCATATTTCCCCGATATTAGTTTATTGTACTTACTAGGTGTAAATAAACTAATTTTATAACTATTTTAACGGTTTACTAATTGGTTTATTTAGATTGTTTAGCTTGACCCCGTATATATGATATCCTTCCAATCTAGCGACAGCTTTTTCAACTAGTTCTACTTAATAGATTTTTATGAAAGTTTGCACAAATATTTAGTTCTTGTGACAATACGATACTATGATAGATTCACGAGGGTCTGATTATGGAATCATCATGATTTTATACCAGGTGTCAGAATTTCAAGACTATCCGGATAAGTGTCTTAATTATTTTGTAGTACCTAATTTGGATACAGCTGATGATTAAAATAAAATTGTTTAACTTCAAAAGTTTTTTACCTATTTTTTTTCTCAATAATTTGCATTATAATTCGTTTTTTTTTAATTGTCACACGTTTGTGACATATCCCAAAATATTTGAATACTTTAAACCCTCGAATACTCCAATTTCAGATGAAATAACTTTTAAAAATAAATTTCAAGTTTCAATTGGCAACGAACGGCCTCCAGGTTGACTGACATACGTTATTTTTTAATTTCGTTTGTACTTATCTCACTCTTGTTCTTACCACTGTGGCTTCCATTCCCTGCCTGGTACGCGGGTCACGTGAGCCTACTAAATGGTCACGTGTGAGCCCTGTGCTGCCATCACTACGTCGGTACAAAAACGACACCTTTCAAACGCGCGCTATACTACTTACTACCACTAGATTCCTCAAGATATGAGTATTCGTGAGACGAAAGTGTTGACTTATGATGGTCATAAGAAGTGAATTAGATTAGTAGCTGAATATTATTTGAGATTATTGCCAAGATATACCGCCTTCTTTTTCAATTGGTGTATGGGTCATAGACAGGTATATGGGTAGGGTTTGACGTTACAAACAATACAATCTGAGTGGTAATAGATTCATTAACATCATCGACCAACAGCTGTCCACTGCTGGACATAAGCATCTCCAATTGCACACCATTAGTGTTATGTACTTACCTCATTTTTTTTTATTTTATTACCTCTTGCATGGTAATTTTTTTAATTTTTTAATTCTTTAAAATTATTAAAATAAAACTTTTTTACTTACCTAGTTGTTTTGTACCTAGAATGCTCCATTTTCTTGTCAAAATGTAAAACGGGAATTTAAATTATAAAACTATAAGTATAATATTAAGCTTTCTGGCTCCAACGTATATTTAATATTATGTGAATGCAAATGAGGGTGGGCGCTGATATCTATATCACAAGATATTAAGTTATCTTACCTTAGGTATTAGTAGCAACTCTATGTAAAATAATGTAACTACCTTTCGGCCTATTTTATTTAAACCTGTTTCTTTATGTTATTTTTTTAAGGGGAAAATAAAAATTTTACCTTTCAGCTCCATTATCGGTAACTCTCATTCAGCTGCTAACAGCCATCCTGCGAGGATCGTCACTCCAGCAACCCTGAGGGCGTCCTAACTTACGTTTGCTGATTTGCGGTCTCAAGAACACGTCTCCCGCAACGGCCATCGGTTCTACGGCTAATATGGCCGGCTCATAGCCACTTCAGCTTGCTTATTTGTTGAGCTATATCGACAACTTTGGTTTTCTGCCGGATCACCTCATTCCGGATTCTATCCGTCCGAGAGACCCAAGTTTAGTTCGTTCCATTGCTCGCTGAGTGACTTTGGATTTATGGACCACCCATAGCGTGAGTGTCTACGCTTTGGCTGCATAGGTCATAACATGCAGGATGCACTGATAGAAGATTTTAGGCTCAGCGGAATACGCGACGCGAAGACTTGACGAAGCATTCCAAACGCTGCCCAGCCCGGCTGAATTCTTCTATTAACTTTCTTTTCAAAGTTCTTACCAAACTGCAGCACCTACAATCTAACAGATTGTACTGCAGTTTGGTAAGAATAACTTTTCACAGAACTGATAACGCTAACGTTGCTTTAAAGCTGTTTAGTAATCACCAAACAATTTTAAAGCAATGTTAGAGTTAACACTTCTCAAACTTCTTCAATCAATCATTAAAACCGTGCTCAATAAGTATCACTATAACGTTTAATGTTGCCAGTGTAATATCCAACAATTATGTTTTAATAAGATGGTGCGTGTATAAACTGTCAATTAAATAAGATATATCAATTTTAAAAGCACCGTTATTAAGCCTGATAGTGGAAAGTAATTTTTAAAAAATTGTGAGTAAATATTAATTCACATTTATATAAAATACAAGGGAAGTTCCGTTTACGGCGGTGCACAGTGGTCCCGGTCGGAGTCGAGGTCGACGCTATAAATGTGTGTCGCACAGTGTGCCGCCCTCTTCCGTTTCCCATAACAAAATCTTTGTTGGTGACGGGAACAATTTATTTTTGTTTTTGTTGTTAATTGCCACCATGTTTAATAAGAGGGGTTGTTCGGGGAAACGGGATGTACGAACTATGTTGAAGGATGAGCGTTATTTTTATACGGACTGATGTAATGAAAGGATGGATTTTGGATGGAGTTGGTGCGGGATTGGACTCATCTGAAAACACTCCGAGGTCTTTGGACTGTTGTGCGTAGTTACACAGCTATTTTGCAATAAGTGATGAATATTTCCTGTGTAATTTTGAAGACAGAGACTATTTTATACGCTTTAATTTAGCTTCACTTGTATGTTTGTTTGTATGTAACCGACTCCTTAGAGCGCGATTTTGACCACCTTTAAACGGTCAGATTTCATTGAAACTTTGTAAACTTATCGAGTACCGACGACAACTTAATAATTTTTAAAAAAATTGAAAAAAAGGAAAAAATAATGATAAAATAAAAAATCACGTTTTTGTAGTTAGCAGAATTAAAAAATAGAAAATAAATAATAATTTAAAAAACTAAAAAACACGCTTTAAAAACCAAACTAAAAAAGGAGAAAATTTAATTCAATTAAAAAGCGTGGGGTGCTTGACATTAATTGATAATAAAAATACCTCAAAAAGCACCCCACGCTTTTAAATTGAATTAAATTGTTTTCTCCTTTTTTAGTTTGGTTTTTAAAGCGTGTTTTTTAGTTTTTTAGACAATTTTTTTTTTTTATAGGAATTCATGACCAAAAAGTTTAGTGATAATATCTCAATAAGTCATGATAATTATTATTATTACCTACTTCTGTAACTTCTTGCTTTATAATTGGAAGTGCAACTTATGATTTCTTAGCTTTCGCCCGTGGCTTCACACGCGTGGAAGTCTGATTTTTTTCCACGAGCACATACTATCACAATGAAAATGTCCTTTGTCCTAACCCAGGTTACGGTCTACATGTGTGTCAAAATTCCATTCAAATTAATTCAGCCGTTTGACGTGAAAAGGTAACAGACAGACTGACAAATTGTCAGAGAGACAGATAAAGGTACTTCCGCATTTTTATTATGGACTACTAGTATGGATTGGTTTTTAAGTATAGATTACTTGACTTGGCAATAATATCTATTAATACGTACCAGACTATAACCATTTAGGTAGATTTGGTAACAATTTACGATCTGCCAGCAACTCTCAGGGGATCAGCGACACGCAACTGAATGCTCCACCTATACCTGACTTAACGACACCCGTGGGCCGTGGGGCAGTTGATTCATTGAACCATCTATGTTAATGTGTGCTTACTTTTGTGTTTTACTGATGATTGAAGCTTTTTGGTGAAGATGATTTAATGATGCTGTTATGTTCTACCGTCGCTTGTGTTTTTAATTCTGATTAAGTTAGAGTATCTACCTAGGTATTCATGAAAGATCTACGTAAAAGCTAAGTTTCTTGCATTTAAATGTATACCTATAAGGTCTATCTAATACTAAGACACTAAATATCTGAAGGGGTCATTGTACTCATCAGTATGAACAACTTCTTACTATGGAGCCAAACCTGAAATCGCGAAAAAAAATCAGCTGTTCCCTACATTTTGGCGAATTATGCGAACATAAATGTAGGGAACAACGTAGAGCGGGAAGGCCTCGTGAAGGCCCCGGGAATCTACTAGATATGGGAAAACTAAACTAAAAACTTTCACATTTATAATATAAATAGGATAATTTATATATTAGTAGGATACCTATCACAATACTTCTAGATACAGAACTAAAATACAAAATAAACTAAAAGAAAATTAAAATGAAACAACCATAGACGCATCATAAAATCAACATTAAAATCCTAATAATAATTATTATTATTTGTTTTTGCAAGAAAGACTTTTGTCGTACTTAGAATTGAACTGAACACGCATTTTTCAACATTTGCAGCAGTTGGAATTGCACTCGACAGTACAATTGCAGTGTTGAAATTTTGTTACTTTTATCGGTACTAAGGTTACATTATAAATAATCACCGATGAATTTGATTAATTTCTTACTTTTACATTCGAGTTTTGGTAATTATTAATAATGATAGAAAATTATTAATAATTTTCAATTAATCACACTTACCGTAACACATACACCAAAATGCATAGAAATAATATGAAAAGGAGTAAATAATACGGTGCGCATAGTAGAATTAAATATTATGAAGGATAGATAAAGAGTAATTAATTCAATAAGGGATACGTGTGTTTACTTCACGAATTTGTCTCTACGTTAAACTTAATAACAGATGCACAATTCAGAACCTTCAGCATTAAACAAAACAAAGCTAATTTATGCAATGATCAAATATTCAAACTTATTAGTTCAAAGCGAACTATTTCCATCTCTTTGCTGTCTGCTACATAAAGCTTTTCAAGCACAGAACAAATACTCCGTGAACTCAAGATAATAACTATGTATCGATGTAAACGCAAAGGAAACTCTGAGAAAAGGATAAAAAATCTATGTAACTTATTTCTTAGTTCCAGTAAGAAATAAGTAAAATAGATGTCTAACTGTTGTTTGTTGGCGTTATTAATGCCTACATGACACACATCTTTTAATATTTAAAAGTAGCTTTTGCCTATTAATGAAATAATTATTAGGTGAAAAGCATGCTATATGTTATACCAGATTAAACTATATGTGTACCAATTTTCATCGAAATCCGTTCGACCGTTTTTGCTTGATTGAATAACAAACATCCAAACATCTGAATATAGAAACTTTCACATTTAAAATATTAGTAGGATAGTAGGAAATAGGATAATATTAGTAAGATACAATAGCTGATATGTTCCATACAATATAATTATTAAAACAAGTAAAATGAATGCTGCGAGCAAAGTAAATACGTATAGTAAAAAACCTGTATGCATTCTATTGCAATGCAAAGAATGAATACCGATTAATATTTGAAAAATATAAACACATGTCGAATTGATAACCTCCTTCTTTTTTAAGTTGGTTAAAAAAAACGTAGTTCGATTCGCGATGCTCGCACGCACACACACTTGTATAAAAAAGAAAGAGACAGAGAGTGATAGACGTTGGAAAAGTGCTGATTCTCAGCCTAATTTGAATAAATGACTTTTGATTTTTTTATTTGATTTTGATATTGAAAGTATGAATTTAATACGCATTTTGAATACAGACCCACCTAGTAGGTTTACATTTTAGATGCAGTCACGTGTCTTCATTTTGGATTTTTCATTCTAACATCAGTTTTCGGCATCCTCGAAAACCGTGAAAACTATCGCATGTAGCACGCCATAACGCTTTTTCATTACAAATAACTCATTTTTAAATTAAAAGCATGCGTTAAAATTAAAAATAATAACACCGGGTTCATAATGAAAACGCAAAATTAAAAGGGGAATAAAAAATTCAGCTCAATACTTACAAAAGTTAATAATTATTCAACATAAATTCATATAATGAAATCCTTTCAGCGACTGCACACTTGCAAAATTGTACGGAACTATATGACAACGTGTAACGTAACTAAGCCTCAAATGTTCACCTTTCTAAAAGTTCGCGACGTTGGGTTGGCCAAATAAGAAAGTTCGGGAGTGCTTCGGGATTACTCGGGTCGGACTCGGAATCAATCGGGTGCAGCCGACAAAATTGTTTTTCTAAGTATTTAACGCTAATCCTATGTTTCGGGTTCGCCAAGAAGTTGTTTATATTTGGAAGTTGTTGGTAAGAATGTTTGCTGACTTATAGTCATTATTAGTTTACGGAAGGTTCGACCTGTTTTTGTAGCTACAAACATAATTACACTGTACGAAGTTTAACTTTGACTGGTGTGGAGTGAGTAAGCTCCACTTCATCTTCATTTTACTGCTACCAAACACGTGTACTGTCTGCACTCATAATTCTCTTCACTAATAGAATTAATGACGATCATAATAATATTGCTTAGACGCCAGAAAATTTCACCCAAAACCGCGTTAAAGTGTGCAACAGCCCGATTATCCCCATCGTCATTTATATTATCAACAGCTGATGTCAACACGTCGATTCTCACAAGATATCGTTCCGTGCCACTTCATAAATCACATTGACCGCTTTCCCTCTGTCGGCTAAAAACTCGCTCGATTTTCGCTTAAAACAGCCGAACCCCTGCCATTTATAACCAGCGCCCTTCATACATAAGCATCGCCCTTTCCGCGAGCTAGAGGTGGGCCCACTCGATTTATTACTCGAATAAAAGTCGAATCGGAGGTAAATCTATTTAGCTGAATTCGAATTGATTCGAAGTAGTATGATAGCGTTGCTTTATCTTGAGGTGGGAGACGGATGTTCAAGAGACTTCATAGTTTTCCCCATTATGGTGACACATTTCACCATTATGGGCGTTAACTACTGTAATATTTGGAGTCGTTCTTTCCACAATAGTGTGACGATTTTATCAGTCAATAAAATTGGAAATTAATCCCGTTTCGGTTAATTTAGTTATCATTACTGTTTTGATTTAAAACAGTAGAAAAAAAGGTATTTTTCAGAGAACTATTTAAGTCATTCATGCTAATGTTGCATCACGCTACATCGTAAAACCATTCTACCTATATTAAATGCAATCTCCAGCACCCAACCACTATAAGTTAAAACCCGCGAACTATCAGAACTCGTAATTCCGCTGAAAAGTGCACGTAAAAGCATGTTTATTGTTTAAGGTGGTGATTTCTTGAAAAAGCTCAAAAAGGTGGTTTCTTAAACAAATGCATCTCTTTAAGCGTAAATAATTTTGAAAGCAAAAAAATATATGATATTTTCAAGTCTTTTTTGCATAAAGTGATCGAACTCAAAACATAATTAAACATACTATAATGCATCAAAAAAATCATCAAAGTTACCTCTTAACTATGTTTAAAAACAGTTTATACCTTCAATAACAATTATAATTATAATTAAAAATATACCATAAAATTCCAAATGCCAAACTGCATCCAGAGATGGATTATTTATGATTAAATAGTTAATATCTAATTTTATACGATTTTATTTGCATTTTTACGACAATGCTTGCTCATTTATTATTCGAATTTATTACAACAGATTTTAACCCGTATCGGATTGCAATAAGAACTATTATCGCTCATAACGACAATATCTAAAGTTACCAGGGCCTTAAACAAACAAACAAATCTCAACACAATTCGTGTGAACTCGGACGCCGCTGCGAGCCGGGCGGGACGACACTCACATTACGATGCTCGTATGACACATACAGCTGGGCTTTTGAAAAAGAATTGAAGGGAATTTGATTAAATTTGAGGGGAACGTTTTTACGAATTTTAAATGAAATAAATTTGTTAGGTACTATGAATAGGGTGGTAAGCACGGAGTTGCAAGAATACCTGTGAATAAATATGTAGCAAGTCATAATCTATGTGACATCTACCAACCCACACTCGGCCCGCGTGGTGGATTTAAGCCCACTCGCACTCACCGTGAGGTGGTCTGTGTCCTAGCAGGTGGAACACTATATGATGTATATGCTGTATTATGTGTTATGTACGTAAGAAACTTGTTTGAATCCTAACAATTCCCAGGGTAATTAATTTCATTGAATTATTCATCGAAACAATAAAAAAATGTTCTACCTCACATTACATCTCATTTATTTGCATCAAATCTAAAAACAACAACACTGTTACAGTTCTATCAACCGATCAATGTAGTCGTACAAAATAAAAGAGCAATATAAAATAAAGTCGTACGTCCCAACACTAGGCTCCGACGGAAAATGATTTGTTGAGTGCTACGGAATATTCCATTATGCAAACACTTGGCCCGCGGTTTTTACTCACATATGGCTGCCTATGGGAATGTTCTACATTGCGCCGTAATCGGTGTGGAACCACAGTATTACCATTGATCGATTGGTTTTGTCTTAAATAGGGGATTTTTGAAGACCTCGGCCTTATCTGGGAAAGAGCAGTTATACTACTAAAAGCATGTATATTTGGTAGTAAGAAGCATGCTCATTTTTAACATGCTCTCCGTGTCAGCAAAATAATCATACTCTCTTCGTTCGTTTACATAATTACACATGTGTGTGCAGTAAGTAAGCAGTCGAAATGAGTAGATATTATTTTGTGCTACAAAATAGCATGTGTATTCCAGGCTATGCGGAGAGCTATCTTGAAAAATTGATCTTCCATTCTTAAGAAAGAAAAAAGAAAGAAAGAAAGAAAAAACGTTTATTTGTGGTAAACATAACGCAAAAAGAAAATGAACACAAAAAATAAAATAAGAAAATGTTGAGGGAAATATGAATCACATCCACGCAAAACGGCTATCACTCAGCATTATGCTGCGACCCTATGCAAGACAGGGCCCCAGCGGCGGTTTTCTTGACCATCTTAACCTTTATTCAACCCTACCAGTGCCAGTAGCTAGCAATTTTTCCGCGGTAGTGTTTCAACAACGAGCTTCTCGTAATTGGATTGTATAGAAAACCTTCCTATAGAAATTATCCCGTCTAGAAGCGACCTGTCGTTTGAGCATTAAGAATTCTAGATGGCTGTAGTAACAAAGCAGGTGCAGAAAGGCCACTGTTGAGATGATGTCTTGAATTCGAACCACTCACACTCAGGAACACTAGAGGAAACACTACCCTTTTTTTTTTGGGTGTGAAGTCATTAAATAACTTCTCCCGCTCAGGGTGGAGCAGGAGGGCGTGTCAGACTTTTACTGACTAAAACCCACCCGTGTTCCCTCAGTTGCCTGTGTGCCAGGGGCGAAGGTATCTCTTTCGAACAACCCGCACCCAAGGGTGCGGGCCAGGGCAGGCATTGGCCCTTGCGGACCCCACCAGTTGGTGCTGACATCTCTTTGAGGCGCGCGTGGAACACAACGCCTCAAGTTATACTTAAATAATTCGGATATTTGGCCAGGGTAATTTCTACCCTCAACTGTCACAGATACACATTCCCAGGATCCAGCTTCTTGGAATACTTCAAAAAATGCTTCAAAACCCTCTGTTGGTGGTGTGGTGCTAAGGTATCCATTTTAAATATTCTCGTCGTCTTAAAATTATTTCAATGAAGACTATACTTACTTCTATGCCACCGCTTTATTGTTTGGATTACTATTTTAGTGAATTAAAAATCATCGACTAAAATTGACGTCAATTGTCAAATAAAATATATCTTTGGTTATATAAATAAGTAAGTAAGTAAGTAATTTATTTGGCAAAATGTAGGCAAAAAAAAGGTAAATTTAATTAAAATTTTCGTAATTCAAATAATAATCTAAATCAAAGCACTACATTAAAATTTTTAAGTGGTACGTACTACAGAATTTGCATCCACAAGTACGATATCTAATCTAATTTTGTACATTTTCATATGACACTTTTGGAACATACTAAAATTATTTAGCATCGTTAAAATATCCGAGCGGGCGGAGATTCTCGACAGGAATCACACTATCATCTCATAAGTACTGGATAGTTGGATTGAGTTTTTCCCGTGTAGTTCGTACAGATATGTACCTACTTATTATAAATGAAAAGTTTTTATTCAGTGCGCTTACTTTAACCATACCAATCTGGTCTAGACAAAAAAAAAAATCAGGTGTTTCATAGAAAAGTGCCTACGTGGTGAAAATGTATGGAACAGCTGTTTTTTTTTTGTACAACCGACGAAAAATTTCTGCCCTGGGGAGTCTAAAATGATAAGCTGAAAAATTTTGCAGAAGATTTTCGTATGAATAATGAAAGTGCGCACTAACAAAAAATAAAGGCAAACTATCATTTCAGAGAAAGTCCATAGGGTTAGTACTAAGCAAGGTTAAAAGTTTGTACAAAGTTCATAGTTTTTGCCGATTCTTCAAATGTTAATTGACCTTCTGAACCTATTCTGTATCTTGTAGGTTTGGCACCACGACTTTCAAACCTGTCTAGGCAAATGTTGACAGTTAGCGCAACTCAGCGCAAAGCTAACGAACAATCTGATAGTTGTAGCTACTCCTAATAGTTACTTAGCAAATAATTCGATAGCTTTCCAGATGTACCTGTCTGTCAGCCAGTTTACATAAGACGAGGTATATTTTGGTAGTTGATCCTTCAAGTTAGCTAAAATAACTGAGCAGACCAAGAGTTTGAAAGTTAGCGGTGTGATACCCCATGTATCGGAAAGTGCGTTAAGGCGGTGATTTCTTGAAAACACTCAAAAAGGTGGTTTTTAAACCAGCGTTTCTCTTTAACCGTAAATAATTTTGAAAGCAAAAAATATATGTTATTTTCAAGTCTTTTTTGCATAGAGTGATGGAACTCAAAACATAATTGAACATACTTTAATGCATCAAAAAAATCATCAAAGTCACCTCTTAGTTATCTTTAAAACCAGTTTATCCCTTCAATTAAAATTATAATTAAAAATAGACCATAAAATTCCAAATGCCAAACTGCATCCAGTGATGGATTATTTATTATTAAATAGTTAATATCTAATTTTATATGATTTTATTTTCATTTTTATGACAATGCACGCTCATTTATTATTCGAATTTATTATATCATATTTTAATCCGTATCGGATTGCAATAAGAACTATTATCACTCATAACGAATATATTTAAAGTTACCAGGGCCTTAAGCCATTGTCCTGAGCCAGAGTCCTGTGCCTGATCTCTCACCAGTCGTGTCGGATTGCCGTCCCATCGGATTATGAGAGTCACGGAAGAGCGAGTGCATCTCTGTGTCTGCGCACACATTTGTGTACTATAATATCTCCCGCGCCGAAGCCTAGTCTCCGTTGAGATAGGCTGTCATGACCAAAATATGGTCTGGAGGACTGTATTATATCTACATATAGAATTTCATTGGTTGCTTAAAAGATTTCATAAGCAAACTCTACCAACCCATTACATTAAAAGGAGGGCTTGAACATAAAATGGTTTGCTCATATCGGTAGTTCGATATTCATCAAACTTTTCAGTATATTGTTTACGTTACAAAAGACGAACACGACTGTAGAGTTTTGAAGCGCAGGGTGGAGGGCCCATTTATCCACCAACTCTCCGCGGAGTTATTACAGAGAACAATGGCCACAATAGCAACACATTACGGACGGCGACAATAAAAATTAATTGAAGTTGCGCTTATGCCTCACGTGAGCTAAGTTGTGAAGCGAGACGCCCGATAACTGATGCTGTTACCACGCGTGTAGGGTTACCATGTTATGTCGTGATTGGAGATTTATTGTGTAAACTCCATGCAGTGCAGATTACGATATCATATTGTTAATATAGTAAGCCGGATTACCTGAATAGGACGTGTTAAATTGAGGCTGAATTGTGTATGGATTACGTTGGTTTTAGTTGTATGGTCATTATTAAAATTAATCTTCTAATACGTTAGTTTAAAGTTATAACTTCAGATTGTTATCATACATTTTAAAGTATAGTATAGCAGTATAAATGTTTGGAGCACTGAAGAATACATTATAATATTTGTTTTCAGACTAAGCTTCGGTTATTAATAAATCTTTTCTATCTACATTTAGCTGTTGTTAGTATTATGTTATACCTTAAAACTACTAACGACATAAGACTCAAAAGAACACAAACAGATCGAACTCCGTCCCTAAATCACTAAAGTGAATTTGATTAATTCATCAACGTAGCGCAACCCCGCGCGCCTAGTGGCCACAGTTGCCGATAGATTTTAATTAATATATAGTTCCCGGGAGTTATTCCTCAAGTTTAGAAGTGGATCGCGCCGCGTGCGTAATTAGAATTAATGCTGGCAACACTGTGGCGGCAGGTACCACGAAGTTCGTCGGCAAGCCTCCCCAGCCGTCGCGTACCAATTAACTTGGGACGTTTTGTTTGTTGGCAACACTGTGGAATAAATTCTACAACTTTTTGGAGGCCTTGTCGGATAGATTTGCGTGGCTAATGTACTTAGGAGAAGATTAAGATAAGTTTTGGTGAGTTGAATATTTAAAGAGCGGAAATTCAGGGAAGCGATCTTAATACTTATTTCAGCTCAGATTGCTGAAGAAAGGAAGTTGATTCAGCACACTTTTAAATTCAGCACCAGTTTAACAATAAAAGTAAAGATAAGGTGACTTTTCTCAAATAATAAACTTTGACGCGACAGGAATCCCAACAGACCCAACTATACCTTACGAGGTCATTGAATATCACTCCGCTACAAAATTCATAAGCCAATTTATTCGTGGTCCTTCTAAAAACAGTGCCTAGTTTCACGCATGTCACTGTCCGCTCAGGCCCCGGCATACGAGTAATTTATCAAATAAACATGTTTCCAAAGGGATGTGTGTATCCCAAACTGTCACAGAGTAAAAAGGATCTCGGTATACCGACCGAAGTTTATCGTTGAGAGAAACTACAGCTTACGGTAACGTATGCAGAAGACAAATGATTATGGGGATCTATCCGTAGTCTGTAGCACCGCTTTTACGGTAGTTTTCTTGGAAAAAGAATGGGAAAAGATTAGTAGAAATGGTTCGGGTTATGGGATTGGGATCGCGCATGATTATGGTAACATAAATTTCTACCCATGAACTTCTGTCTTCTTCTTTATATGTTTAAATTTAATAGGTCCTAGTGTTGGCGTACTATTTTGTTTTGACATTCTAGAAAATCCTGTGTTCTTATTTTAATATGATTTATGAAAAAGAATTGACTTAATGTCATCCTTAGAAATAAGACTTAAATAAAATCACACATTAACACTCTCTCGGCTCTTTTGCTTCTGTGACCGAAAAATGGAAGGACCATTTTTCGGTAACAGAAGCAAAAGAGCCGCGTAACGTAATGTTGGCTTAATATCAAAACGTCAACGGGTATACAAACATCCGAATGCAAAGGAAGCCATATAAAATTGTCGAAAAAAAAAAGTTAACAAGGCTCGCGACCTCGTTTTCAATCCACGCCACATTTGGCAGGCGAGGGAATTTTAAAACAAAGACCGAATGGAAGTAGGTCGGCAACTGGCTGTTCTACCTTACTAGTAGGCTCGCCAACTTTTATATGATTAACGGGAAATGAGTGGAATAAATATTGTGTGAACAGGAAGCTTGTGTCAAGTGGGAGTTGTGCATTGCGCCGTGCAGTTTATTTTTGATACATGTGTTTAATGGGTGGTGGGGTTCATAACAACGCTCGAAGCGTTGTTAAAATGAACTACATATTAACTTGTACGTTCTGTTAATACTATGGTCCGACTCTTGTCTTATAATGGTTATTTCATACTTAAGTTCGGACACAAGAATTTCTCAATATTATAAAAGAAGCTCGTGCCCTATGATATATTTGAGAATTATACCGATACATGGACCCATTTAATTTATATTAGCATTATAAACCAATAATAACATCGAAACATACAAGAGAATGTTCCACTCGCTAAACTTGTACGACATGAACCGGGAAAGGCAATTTTGTTCTACTTTTTACCAAAATCAATATGCACAATATTAGAAATTCACATGCCTTCAGCGGAAAACTTTGAACATTTATATGCCCTGAATTCTTGGATACTCTAACCGCAAGCCATTTCCGACGTTTAGGCTCGGGATAAACGCTCTTATGACTATATAATAAGGGTTAGATTGGAAGTATTAGTCAAATATTGGAGTTCAAATGTTTCTGAAGAGACGTCGTAAAAATATAACGCATAGTGGGCGACACGCGAATACGGAATCCAAAGAGTATTCCGTGTTTATTGATTCATAAATTTTATTTCCCGAATCATTTGTTAGGGGAGAGAGAAAAATAGCGGTTATTCTTAGTTATTTTCATTTTTCGTAAAACGTTGTAAGCGGGGTTGGACGTGATATATGTCCGTTGCTAATGATCGGGGATTTAAGGAAAATAAAACGCATTAGTAACTGTTCGCTTCGTTTCGTTTGTAAGTAACTGTTTGTAGATTTACCAACAGGGTGGCGACAATGACTTTATTTATAGCAGTTTTAGAGTCAATAACAATTTGGTAGCTCGTTGATAAATCAGCTCAGGTCTATATATGATTAAATCTTTGGATAAAACGTAATTGTTTTAACCGATTTCACAAAAAGGAGGTGGTCCTCAATTTGATTGCATTTAAAAAAAATGTTTGTTGCCCTCAGAACACAGTCATTTATAAAGCGATTTGAAAATGTTTTTTGGTTGAAAGCGCATGCTTACCGAATGCTGCAATATAAATTTGGTCAAGTTCTAATTGGTGTTTGAGTGAGCTTCAATAATAATTATGTACTTATTCCACTAAGTTTATATTTATGACTGGCTGTTGACCGCGGCTTCGCCCTCGTGGATGTCGGAAACTATACCACAGGAACGTGTTACCAGGAATAAAGTAGCCTATGTGTTACTCCTCATAACATAAGCTATATGCCAGTGAAATTCCCATCAATATCCGTCCAGCCGTTTTGGAGATTAGCTAGAACAAATAGACAGACGGACAAAATAAAAATAAAAAAAGATTTTTTAAATAATATATACTTATATTTTCCGTCACTGTTATTTACTTAAAAAGTAAAGGTTTATAATTTTGCGAGGTGTAGATACCATAACTAAAAAGGGAAAATAAAAAGGTTATTGAAAAAAAAAACCACTGCCAGTTCTACTTTGTAGTGTTTTTTTGGAAGTCGATTGTTTTTATTTTTACACGCTTTATATTAGCTTCACTTGTATGTCAGTATGTCAGTATGTAACTCTCCGTGGGTAATTAGCGCGCCTGCGGCCTTCCTTGGTTCTGGTAGCCGTTTCTCAGGCTCCCTCTCCGAAATCGAACTCTGATTCCCCGTATTTATAATATTTATAAATAATTATTTTATTCTCACTAATAAATAATTTACACGCTTTGTATTAGCTCGGGTTGTATGTATGTATGTATGTATGTAACGGAATCTTTGAGCGCGATTTTGACCCACTTTAAACGGTCAGATTTCATTGAAACTTTGTAAACTTGTCGAGGACCGATGACAATTTACTAATTTAAAAAAAATGGGAAAAAAAAACACGTTTTGTAGTTAGCAGAACTAAAAAATAGAAAATAAATAATAGTTTAAAAAACTAAAAAACACGCTTTAAAAACCAAACTAAAAAAGGAGAAAATAATTTAATTCAATTAAAAAGCGTGGGGTGCTTGACATTAATTGATTATAAAAATACCTCAAAAAGCACCCCACGCTTTTTAATTGAATTAAATTATTTTCTCCTTTTTTAGTTTGGTTTTTAAAGCGTGTTTTTTAGTTTTTTAAACTATTATTTATTTTAAATAAACTTGTTTATGCTAAGGGTTGATTTTTCAATAGTCAGATAACTTTCCTCTGAAGAATAAATCTGACAGTTTAACATATTTTCTATACAAAAGTTGTCAAACCGCAATATTTATTTCCCAGATAAAAGTTAACTGACCATTGAAAAATCAGCCCTTAGTCGAATATTATTTTATACCAAATATAACTTCTTTTAGTGTAGTGCAACTGTTTATCTAGTTATTTTGAGACAACGACTAATGCACAAGAAGTCAACGTACAAACCATTGCCGCCCAGACAAAAGGAAGCAATTTACATGATAAGTAAACATCAGTGTAGCACTCGCGAGCTCATATAATAGTTAATAGACGATCAAACTACGATATGTTCGTATCTTTAAGTTAAAACAATATTCTGTTTATTACATGAATTTTGAATAGTTAAAGTGCAATGACAGTGTATGTGGCAAAGAGTCAGTAGTTGTAAAAACCGGCAAGTGCGATTCGGACTCGCGCACGAAGGGTTCCGTACCATTATCTATAAAAACGGCAATAAAATCACGTTTGTTGTTTGCGAGCCCCCATAAATATTTATTTAATTTTGATTTTTACTAAGTATTTTTTGTTATAGCGGCAACAGAAATACATCATCTGTGAACATTTCAACTGTCTAACTATTACGGTTCTGGAGATGCGGCCTGGTGACAGACGGACAGGCAGACAGACGGACGGACAGCGGAAAATCAAATCATACAATCATGGGAAATACTATGAGGGACTCATAATTTTTAGTTAGAAAATGCACCGTTGTTTTCAGTTGAAGAGAATGCCATCGATATCCAATGCAAAAGATTAAAAAAAATGATTAAATTTTAATCCATCTTTCATTTTACAACCATTAATAAAGCATACCGGTATAACCGCTTCAATAAACCAGAGGCGCAGTAATCCGGTAAGGACCGGGCTCGGTAATAAACTACGGGATGTTTAAAGTGCGAGGTGGTTGTCACCGCCTTGTGTATGGATGCCACATCGCACTGATTGAAACAGAGACGTGAGGGTACGATGGGGGCATTTTTCTCGCTTTTTACAAAACATTGTCGTTTTCGCTTATTTACTTCATTATAAAGACGTACTTTTACAGTTAAAATACTGCATGATAAAAAGTAGCTTATTCATGAGACCAAAAATGAAAAGATCTTTCATATGGTGCATTAAAACTCATATAAATACAATATTTAAACTGGAAAATCGCGTGTTTAAAATCACGTAAATCAGCAAAATCGGAAAAATTTCGTATACGGCCTCTTAAGAACTAAAATTGAATGTGGGCAGGATTCTTGAAGTGGATCAATAGGTAGGCAGACTAGCAACCCTTGATCGAAAATCAGTGTGAGTATTTTGTTATTATGTTAGCATTTGCTCTGTCGGCTGACCAAAGAACACAGCTGTGCACAGTCCTTCAAGGAGGTCTCTTCTCGCGCCGCTTTGAACTAGCCGTTGCGGTACACGTCCTGGGCCTCAAGTCTGCTATTACAATAGTGTCAGAATGGTCTATCATTGATTTCATAATTGTTGATTTTGACAAGTTTGGTAATCTACTAATATAATGGCGTCATTATGACTTTCCAATGGTCAACCACTGACACTCCATTGAAAGAAATGGCATTTATTGGCAATCTCGTACATAATGATAACACTAATAAATAATATGCAAAAATGTATATAAATGAAATCTGGCATGAATAAATGTTCAAATTTAGTAGTAGTTTTTCGAAAATCATTTCTACTAACGGGTTTTATAATAATGGCAATACGACAATGCCATTTTAGGTAGTATAACACAATTCTATTACGATACCATTGACCGACCAATGATCGACCATTATGAACTTAGCAGATTACGAACTTTTAGCAAAATGACAATGAGATCGTGTTGGAATGACGAATTTATAAAAATAGCAGACTTGAGGCCCAGGTCATCTCGCCATATCTACCTGGGGCGGTATTCGCGGCGCCGGCGCTGCTGCCGTGCGTTTGTCCCTCTATTGTGAGATTAACTATTAACAAAAAAAACTCTAAACGCAGCGAACAAGGGTGATAATCTTTACTCTTTCTATCTTTCCAACATCTAGAGTGTGTAGAGTGGGAGAATAAAAGGTTAACTAATTATCCTTTTGAATAATTCCTGTTCTTCGAAAACTACTCGCGTCACGTGCTTTCACCCACTCCTTTATTATTTAATAGTTCCTTTCTAGCTCTTGAAGTTCATACTGAACATGGGACGTAAGATAATGTAAGTAGTATTAAATAAGTAATTTTAATTTCAACAGTTTCGACAATAACTTAGGGATATTAAAAACAAATGCTGTGTGGGTTGTTCAATACAAGCAGTCCCGCAAAAACCACCAGTTGTGCAAAATCTAGTACTTACCTAATAATGTAATGTATATTATACTGAATGTAGGGAGGGTTGGTTTGTCCTTTTTTCACTCAGTACCATAGTAACAGATTGATGTGATTTTTTGCATCGAAATACTTTGTGCAACAACTGACGTAGGCACACTTTCATATATTTCGGAAAACTGGTCTAGAGAGATAGACGGCGCACGAGAGAGATTAATAATCTCATTAATATTCTCTAAAGGAGGAAATTTTTCATGGCATCACAGGTTCAAAGGCATGAAATTCAAACCGTGCCGTTTCACAAAATGCATGAAAACCACATGTATTTACTAAAATGGAAAGTAAAATAAGCACGTGGTTAACCATTAAAATGATTTCCATATATCATAATATCCATATTGTTGAATTTATTTTCGTTTCTGATTCATTGACCATGAATTAGTTTGTCGAGCGGCGTCATTGACGAAGCCTCCGCGTTAAATATTCAGCGCAGACTATAAACCGAGGGGTGGAAGAGCTTGCAGGTGAAAGGTTTGTGTTGGTTTCAGTGACAAAGGACTGATTGGGATTTTCATTGGAAAATAGACAATTGTTGACAGCAAATAAAAAATTTATAACTACGTATTTTGTTTTTCGTATTTTGAAATGTTTCTTCTTTTTGTTGTTGGTAGCATAAGTGCACCTGCACAATAGGAAGACATCGTATAAAAGACTAGCTGTGCCCGCGACTTCGTCCGCGTGGAGTAGTGTCTTTTGCTCTTTGTCTCTTGTCGCAAACTTATAAAACATTCACATAAACCTTACATATTTCCATGCAAACTTTCATCCCTTATTGTTATTTTACACCCTTGAGGGTAAAACTTTAACAAATTTTTAATGTCATATTTATTTATATCGAATCAACAGCCTAATAAATAAGTTTCAAGCTTCTAGCTCCAAAAATACTGATACTTCCATACAACTTTTCATCCCCCCCTTCAACCCCTTACAACCATTTTTTCGCATTCAAAAGTAGCCTATGTCCTTTCTCAGGCTCTAGACTATCTGTGTACAAAATTTCATTTAAATCGGTTCTGTAGTGTTGGCGTGAAAGCGCGACAGACAGACAGAGTTACTTTCGCTTTTATAATATTAGGTTAGGATAATAAGGATTTATAAAAGTAAGAATTAGTGTTAGAAATCAGCGAGCAAACTTGGATAAACCAAGTGATTAATGTGGACTAGGGACTCTGGAAAAAGTGTCTTTTAATGACTTTTGAAAATAACTTTTAATTTGCAAGTTTTATTTGCCGTTAAAACTACGGGTTATTCCCCGTGTGGAGGCTTGAATGGTCGTCATTGTTCTATGGATCACTATGGAATGGAAGCTTATGCACGGACACGTTTTTTCTACGACACGGTTTATACGCCGCACCGTACCGTAATGAAGCCATGCCGTCTATAAAGGGCGTAATATTTTGAAGAATTATTATCTCACACAAATCTGTTTGAATAAAAATTACATCAAACAGAATATGAAGAAGGCACGCCATTAAAAAATCACGTCAGTACGAACTTCAAGAGCTGTTTAAAAAAATTAAGACGTCTTCTAATAGTCCACTATCGAAAAGTTTATAATGACACTGGTCCCGAGAATCTTACAAAAGTCACGAAGAAATGCTCAGAACGATTTGTTTGATAAAATTGTATTAAAGGAAGTTGAGGTATCGATTATTGTATGAATTTTGAAGGATCACCTGTTTTATGTGGGGTGAATGGCCTAGAATATTTTATTTTATTGATTTACACCCTATTATCAATGGTGCGGGTTGTTCGAAAGGGATACCGCGGCCCCTGGCACACAGGCAACTGTGGGAACACGGGTGGGTTTTAGTCAGTAAAAGTCTGACACGCCCTTCCGCTCCACCCAGAGCGGGAGAAGTTATTTGATGATTTCCCACCCAAAAAAAAAAAAAAAACCCTATTATCAATAATAGTATATTTTATATCGAGGGACTAAACGAAGCCATAATATACCAGTGGTGGTTTGACTTCCGAGCTTGCGAGGGAGTCAATGAAACCGAGGGTATATTAAGTTGGCGTTTAGTCTCGAGGTGCAAACTGTACTTTTCACTTTGAGTGCGAGAAAAATAGTCCATTTTGTACAAAAATATTTAATAAATATTACTTAATAAAATAAAAACCACAAAAGATTTTTTTACTTGAAGCTAAATGTACAATTTGAATTATTTGAAAAACCATGGAACTAAAACTCTCAACATTTTCGCAATGAAGATGGTCCACACTCCACAGATAATAGTATATTTACTGGCTGTTTGAGTTTGTCTATGTCACATGAAGGAAATTAAAAAACTAATTACTTTTCACTCCCTAGAGACTAAAGTGGTCACTTTAGTCCCACTTCGTAGGGCTATATTGGCGTACTTTTAGAGCATGAGAAGTGAAAAATAGTTATTGTTAATATGCGTTGTCACCTGTTTAAAAAGAGATGTATTGTTTTCTATCGAACTTGTCGCTCGTACTACGTTTTTGTCAGATGATGCACATACTTACAACAGTATACATTTGTTTGTGTAAATAAATGTTTAATATGTAATTATTCATTATCGAGTCCAGCTTTTGCCCGCGGTTTCGCTCGCGTTAATTTAAAATTTGACATTATTATTCCGTATGTTGCAACTGCCATGTTTTGCCTCTGCATCACCCTATAAATCTATATATCTAGTATATAAAAATGAATACCTATTTCCCTTGGTCACGGCATCACACGTGATCGGCTGGATCAATTTTGCTAATTCTTTTTTTGTTGTGTTTGTTACTTTCAGGAGAAGGTTCAGAAAGAAACACATAAGAAAGTTGTGCGGAACATATACGTACTTATGTAAGACAGGACAACGTCTGTCGAGTCAGCTAGTAATAAATAAATCTTCATTTAAAATCGAAACACAAAAAACAAGGTATCCACATTTTAAAGTACTAAAATAAATGAAGAACACTCTCCTATATATAACACTTGAAGTAACATCAGCTTACGCCCCTCGATGACGTCACACAACAGAACAAGTCACACTTTTTCTTAACTGTTATCAAACAAGCTACCCGGCAGCAAACAAAGCGGAAAGTAATGACCGCAGTGTGTCCCCGGGGTTTTAAAAAATACGTTATCTCGTCTTTGTATAGGGAAAGGGGTTTATTCAATGTTCCGTGTATCGGTAATGTAGTCTAAAGTAGGTTTATATCGTAAAGGAAACTTATATATTTCGATAGAAGATAATATTTACATTGTTTTATGCAGAATATATAGGTACCTGAAGAAAATACAAGGTTTTCCAAACCTATCGTCTACCGATGTAACTCGTATCTAAGTAATTTTGTCTATCTATTATGTTGTGTCTTAGTTTTCAATCGCCAATATACAGTGAAATACCGTGGTAGGTAGATGTTAAGTTATGTTTGTTGATCTTGGTTTACTTGTAAAGACTAAAAAAGATGGAATGTTTTTCAAATAAAGTGAGCTGATATTAAGTTATATGCATACTCTTATATAAACTACATACAATTACAGTACGTCACATTGATATTCTAGGCTTAACGACATTCTATACCTACTCAAACTTTAAAAAAAAAACAAATCAAAACCAAATGCCGTTTATTCAAATTAGTGTGAGAATCACCACTTTTCGAACGTCAAAATTACATAAGACAGTCATCCAAAATGCCTACCCTTCGCAACTTTTTAGTGTTGTACCTGGAAAAAGAAGTAGCTAGCAGTAACAGCTGTCTATTCAGTAAAAAAAAAAAAAAGTTTTTCCAAAAAAAAACAACCGACTTCCAAAAAAACACTACAAAGTGAAACATAACTTTAATTTCGGAAGTCGGTGTCTTTGGAGCTGTATTTTAATTTTTTGTCACCGCCTTCCGAAATTAAAGTTATTTTTCACTTTGTAGTGTATTGTTGGAAGTCATGAGATTTCAGCAATCCCAGTCCATTTGCTATCATTTATTGAGGAGTACCGCTGCCTATCTCTGAAGTTCTTCTACAGATCTTCACCAAATTGAAATGGGACCACTCCGAGAAAGTACTCTTCCAAAAAATACACAAATCGCTTCAAATGTGCCTATAAAATTTGAAGAGTTCTTTCTATTTCTCCAGGATCCCATCATCAGATCCTGACTTGATGATCATGGGACCATCTGGGAAGTATACCCTTACAAACAAAAAAAAAAATAAAAACCAAATCGGTCCAGCCATCTTCTAGTAATCGGAGAACATACATAAAAAAAAATACAAAAAAAAGGTTCAGACGAATTGAGAACCTCCTCCTTTTTAAAGTCGGTTAACAATAGTAAATGCAAAGTTATTAACATTACGAGACACAGAGCATTCAGTAAAATTATTTGCCACTGTCGGCTAACACACGCCAATATGCCAACTATTACAATGAAAACTATGCTCAAGAAAAAAAAAGAAAACAAAAAACAACTTTACCAAAAATGGAATTCGAGACCTTTCACCGGACACCTTTATTTATGAACGATGTGCCAAGATGGACTAAAACCAATTTAAATTCCTTTTCATTTAAGATCCTAGAATTTCGGAAATTAGAATATACGTGTTCTGGTACAGTGAGCTGTAAGAATTTAATTCCCTACGTCTCGCGGCGCTCATTAAAGTGTCCGAAACAAAGGAAAAAACTGTCAACTTGGACCAAGTTTAATTGCCTTAATAAATCTGGAGGCGAGAAATTTACGGCAATGAAGTGAGCGGCGACGATACAGGTGGATGATTAGGTTAATTTATAGAATATTGGGGGAACGGGAACTGGGGGAAATGGGGGAAGTTGGGGAAATTAAGTGAGTTGGGTGCGTTTTTCGGGGATGTGGGGATGTTTCCTGCGGTAATATTATGCAGGGTGTGGTAGAAATTTGCAATAAAAAATATGCATATTATAATAAATAAATGGGAATCGGCATTACAAATACAGCAAAAAGAAGTTGTGTAAAGTTTTTAATGATCAAACTTTGACACGACTTATTTATAAAGGAAGTTCCCAAAATATGTATTACGAGACTGCTGCGACGTTGTAGCACAGAGCTACGCCGTAACATGTTGCGTTGCGCACCAAAACGTGCTAAGCCGAAACACATAAGGGCGTCAATAGCGTAATGTGTTGTGTATTACAAAGAGTAGTCCAGATGTAGAACTTTAAAAGTAATTTATGATTGAATAATAATTCACAATTCTTTACACTAATCTTGTCACTAAAATGTCAAGCCTAATATTTACATGATAAGCCAACGAAAACTACAACAAGAATAGAAAGTACGCAATTTGGCAGTCACGTCGAAGAGGTTCAAAATCCATGGATTTATTTTATGCAACTCTAAAGACTAAAAAAAGGATCTATCAGAATAAAATTATTGAATGCACTTGACAAATACTTGAATACGATTTATACATCAAATACCTGGAAAGTTTCCAAAGGTGTTTCTTATATAATTTATGTTAAAACGATCGATTAGCTAAAAAAGTTATCGGTTACAAAGACTACTGAATAGGCTCACTTGCATACAGAAGGAAAACAGCAGACCTGACACTACTGCACAAAATATTCGATAGAGTCACAAACTGCAGTGAAATACTAGGTAAACTACATAATTATGAACGCGTCTTCACGATTTTATCTACCGCGGAAAAGCAGCTACAATTGTATTTTACGTCCCAGGATCTAACCCAATACGGCACATTTCACCGCTCTCCAAAGTATCTGTAGGCAATATCATAAATTGCAATTGCGTTTTAACCTAGACATACACATCCCCATTTCAAAATACAAAAATAATGTAACCACCGCAAAATAACGAATTATGTATTAACTGTGTTAGTTCCAATTCAATCGTCAACTAATGTGGAACAAATATTATTGTACTTAATTTTGTTATTTTATGTTTTTCTAATTTCAACTATATTCACGATTAAAGATCTCCCAACTAAGCTTTATTTAAAGCAGAATTAGTAAAGCCGGTCGAAATTGGATCGGATCGCACCTTCATTAAGTACAACGAGGATGATACGCTGATTTAGTGGCCTCGCAAACACTCGGATGCAAATGAAACTCTTTGTAAGGAATCTTAGGGGATTTATACGTAAAAATTCTCAACCGAAACCCGGCTCAGCGTGACAAAAGAAAATAAATTGGACCACACTGAATTTAGCTTTAAGTATAAGTTGTAGCTAATGAACACTTAATTGAGCGTGAAGAAATTTTGTTATCATTTAACTTATTTTAATATTATCCATCTATCCGATGTTCGGAGGTTCTAACATTAAACAGAAACTACAAAATCATTTCAGTGGGTTATAATATTGTACCTAACATGAGTCAAGTACGTGAACTGTATTAGGTATAATAGGTATATTTATTAAGAGGATTACTTACCCACACTCAGTTTTGTTGTAAAAACGTTTCTTTCAAGATTTTTCGAGTGAACTACAAAATTCTACCTAGGTAGATGCTTAGGTAGTCCAATCTGAAAAGATTTTAAGCCTAAATTAATCTATTTTGGGGCGCTGGCGGTTGAAAAGGAACCTATTCGTCTGAGGATCTTTTCAGGAATCTTGAAAAGGAGAGCGTCCAATTTGGGATTCTAATAACAGGAGTTTAAGGGTCTTGTTAAATCTCCAAATTTGAAAGTCTGCTTTACTTAATACGTCTTTACATAGCTTGGCTGCAGACCAAGTGATTAAAGCGGCAAGATAACAAGGGTCATAGTTTTTAAAAGTAGTATAATAATAATGACCCTGTTCTCGACACCGCGGTTTTTTTTTTAATGATTTCATCCTTTTATTTTATGAAATATTTAAAATGTATCTAATATGAAAAAAGAACTAAACAACATAATTAATGTTACAGTTAACAGCAATACACACATTAATTCCCGTACGGGTTGGTAGAATAGTACACAAATAGTTTTGTTTGACACGTCTACATGAAAAATCCAAATTAAAACAAAATATGCCACACTGTTGTGGTTCCAAAATATCCTTTGGTTATATACAAATTCAGAATATTCTATCAAGAAAAAGGTCACGATTGTAATCTCTACTCTCTAGTAAAGTCTTGCCAGGGCCAGCCTCTCGACTTTTCCACGAAGTCTTCTACGAGACATTACTGTAATGATTTATATTCACCAATTATAATTAATCGTCTTTGGAGGAACCTGTTACTGGAAACCGTTTGCTTCTTAGAAAAGTATCGACACGCGTTTTCCTTAACAAGGGATCTGTTTTACCAAGAAACGTAGGCGTGTTATTTTATGTTACTAAGAGTTAAATTGCTTTCAGATTGTAAACTATAATATGAATACCAAGAAAAATATAGAGGGACGAGAAAACAATACATTCTCATAAATTTGAAACCCCTAAAATATAACCTTTCAGTGTATTTCATACTAACACAAGTAGGTACTTACACTCGGTGGTCTAATTTAAAACAAACAGTACCCATCGAAACCACCGCTTATGGAAATTCAAATTGGATTTAAATCCACGTAAAATATTACCAGAAGGAGTTATGAATTTAATCCCTATAGTTACACTCAGGTATTGTGTAATAACAAACAATATGTTTTGTGTTAATGCAAAATATTTCAGGAAGCCATTAAAATGCAAAACTTGCTTAAGTTGAATACCACTTTTTATATACCTACTTATTATCCTCTAGTCTGTTAGGTAGACTAATTGAGTCTGATACTATGATCATCATCATTTCAACCGAAAGACGTCCACTGCTGGACATAGGCTCCAAGCTCCGATAGAAATCAAATGAAATCCCGTCTGATACGAATAGAAAAGTAATTATGTTAATCACTTGACAGTTTATACATAACTCAGATAAGCAAGATATCTATGTACACACATATACATACACACACATACACACACATACACACACACACACACACACACACACACACACACATACACACACACATACACACATATACATATAGTATGCACATGAAGAGACGACAACCGAATAAAATAGAAAAATAGAAAATTGAGCAGCATCACGAAGTTCTTAACAAAAAAGAATTAGGTGTCATGTCATCCGAAATAAAGTTGACTGTTGAGACAAATAAGTTCTTGAGGCCCATCCGCTCTGCCAGGGGTGCGGGTTGTTCGAAAGAGATACCGTGGCCCCTGGCACACAGGCAACTGAGGGAACACGGGTGGGTTGTAGTCAGTAAAAGTCTGACACGCCCTCCTGCTCCACCCAGAGCGGGAGAAGTTATTTGATGATTTCCCACACAAAAAAAGGGGTATCCGCTAGGTACTAAAGCAGCGTCAGACTTCATCAGGTCAGGCTTGCTTCATACGAGCAGTAGGTAGCAGTTGGGGTAGGCAGGAGGGTAACCCCCCCCGGTGGGTTCCCGCATTGTCGTTGCGGGGGGGCTCAGTATCCGTGGTTTTCCCCACCCACGGTGAAGCGAAGAGGAACCCGAGGAGGGGCCGCTCGTCAGGGCTTTGTCCGCTAAGCCGACGACGTAGCGGCCAACCAGTTGCGGTGCCGCGGGGCGGCATAGCAACTGGTGCTGGGGGTAGTGGGCCGCGGCGGGAGAGGAGTGGTGTATGGAGATCGCCACTTTCCTCACCTTCCGCGGTCTGGACGGAGCTGCCATCGTTGGATGGCGGACGCGGTGGGGCCGCAGGGGAGCAGGAGTGTCGGTATTGCGTAGGCCGCTCTCCCTATCCCCTGCGGCCGAAAAGTGGTAGGCGGCGGGGCCACTGTCCTGACCCGCCGCAGGGGGACCAAGGGTGCCATACACGGGGTCGTTTGGCACCCATGCGCTGTCTGGTGCCCGGGGTGGTCCGGCGTGCCGTGTGTTCTGGTGCGCCGGTTATGGGGGTCATTCCCCTAAGAGGAGGGTCCGGTGACGGACAGCCGCGGCGGGTTCGCGGATGGCTTTCGCGTTCCCGTGTTCCCGCCATAAGCGGCACTGGAGGACACCGTGGAGTTTTAGTGGGTTAGAGTCCCACATAACTGCGCTATCTCCCCGTGGTAGCGCAGTATGCATGAGCATTTCTCCACGTAAAAAAAAAAAAGGGCAGGAGGGTAAAAAACGTAGTGTTGTACGGCAGCTCGAGAGATTTAGTTAATATGTTTTTAAATTCATCCATACTTTTTATACTAATAAATATAAAGGCGTAAACTCAGCAAATATAAATTTTGAAATATTTATTAAAATAATAAAAAAATAAAAAAAATCTTTTTGCATTTGTTATTTCATATAATGGGGAAGGTTAGGCTTGTTAACATCATGCTCTAAAGAGCAGACGATTTTTTTTTAATCAGAAAGAACGCATAAAGAAAATGAAGTACGTAATACCGTAGCCGATGCAAACTTTTTTAACATAAAATATATCATATAGAAATATTTTATGTAAGCTAGTAAACTATAAATGCAAAAGTAACTCTCGGTCCGTTTTTAACTACGACTAAGACTTACGTTAGGACATGGGATATTTTTTATTCCGATAATCCCCGATCTCCAGTTGCTTAGTAAAAGTCCTCGAATTATTTAAAAAATAATCTAGTTGGTATTTTTTAAATCCGATTGAAAAATCCTCAAGTAAGTTTAATATTTTGTTAACATATTTTTATAACACTCTATATTTTAGTGAGCTGGTATTTAATGTAATAAAATATCGAAAGCAACAGTAATAAATTCAATTCGGTTTGACACAGTTTAATGAAATCCCATGCCAGTTTTATACGCAATAAACAGTACACAATAAAACAGAAAACATGAGCCAATAAATATAAATTTTATTACCACCGATTAACGGAACTAAGTGGCCTCATGACGTATATACAATGTTTATGAATTATGTATGAACGTAAACGAAGAAGTATGTAAGGATTATGGCAGGTGACATTCCGTAGTTTCTGCCTATACCATTGAGAAGAAGACGTGAGTTTATGTATGAAATTGATGCCCAGAAAACTATTCACCAAGTAATGTATAATGTTCTCAACACTCTATTTTTAACCGACTTCAGAAAGGAGGAGGTTCTCAATTCGTCGAAACCTTTTTTTTAATGTATTTTCCCCGATGACTCGAAGATGGCTGGACCGATTTGGTTTTTTTTTTTGTTTGAAAGTGTATACTTTCCAGGTGGTCCCATGATCATCAAGTCAGGATCTGATGATGGGATCCTGGAGAAATAGAGAGACCTCTTCAAATTTTATAGGCACACGAAGCGATTTAGGTATTTTTAGGAAGAGTACTTTCTCGGAGTGGTCTCATTTCAATTTGGTGAAGATCTGATGAAGAACTTTGGAGATAGGCAACAGAACTCCTCAATAAATGATAGCAAATGGACTGGGATTGCTGAAATCTCATGTCTGTCTATTGCTTACACCAGTTCATAACATAACATCACGCCGGTATGCTGTGAAGGGGTAAGCACATATGAACCACTAAAAAGTGAAAAAAAAACTAAAAAAAAAAACAATCAACTTCCAAAAAAACACTACAAAGTGAAAAATAACTTTAATTTCGGAAGGCGGTGACAAAAAATTTAAATACAGCTCCAAAGACATCGACTTCCGAAATTAAAGTTATTTTTCACTTTGTAGTAGTAGGGTATTATTGGGCATTCTACCCCACCTTCCGTTCCATCGGCTCACTCCGTTCGCCTCGTCACTCTCGGTGGAGTAGAATGCCCAATAATACAAATTAAATCTGTGCAGCGAAATACTGGTTCGGCGCCTATTCCACCCGATGGAACGAAAAGTGGAGTATAGTAGTAGTAGTATCCTACATAATATAGTAAAATATTGGTTCGGCGCCTATTCCACTATTTTAGTTCTAAAACAAAATGTTACCTTGTTACCTTTGCTAACTATATACTCACATCAGTCCCGTTTTCTGTGACTAGATATAGTTCAAAGTTCAGCTGTTCATGTCATATCTCATCACCGTTACGCACACAATCTATTTCTATAACTCCAGATTGAACACCAAGAACATCTAAATTGTAATTTAATTTATTCATATACTACCTTACACGTTAACAAACAAGGGCGCTCGCTGTTTGAACCACTAGCCTAAAATTCAGGACAGATTGTCTCATGTCTCTTCACAGATCAAGACATAGCATGCACCTTCAGGCACACACACAATCTATTTCTATGACCCCAGATTGGGCACCAAGGACATCCGAACTTTAGGATACTGTAAACATTAAACTAAGATTTGGGACAGATTGTCTCATGTCTCTTCACAGAGTAAGAAATAGCAAGCACCTTCAGGCACACACACAATCTATTTCTATGACCCCAGATTGGGCACCAAGGACATCCAAATTTTAATTTAATTAATTCGAACAGACGATACTATCTTACACGTTAAACAAACAAGGGCGCTCGCTATTTGAACCACTAGCCTAAAATTCAGGACAGATTGTCTCATGTCTCTTCACAGATCAAGAAATAGCATGCACCTTCAGGCACACACACAATCTATTTCTATGGCCCCAGATTGGGCACCAAGGACATCTGAACTTTAAGATACTGTAAACATGAAACTAACATTTGGGACAGATTGTCTCATGTCTCTTCACAGAGCAAGAAATAGCATGCACCTTCAGGCACACACACAATCTATTTCTATGACCCCAGATTGGGCACCAAGGACATCCAAATTTTAATTTAATTAATTCGAACAGACGACACTACCTTACACGTTAAACAAACAAGAGCGCTCGCTGTTTAAACCACTATCCTAAAATTCAGGACAGATTGTCTCATGTCTCTTCACAGATCAAGAAATAGCATGCACCTTCAGGCACACACACAATCTATTTCTATGACCCCAGATTGGGCACCAAGGACATCCGAACTTTAGGATACTGTAAACATTAAACTAAGATTTGGGACAGATTGTCTCATGTCTCTTCACAGAGTAAGAAATAGCATGCGCCTTCAGGCACACACACAATCTATTTCTATGACCCCAGATTGGGCACCAAGGACATCCAAATTTTAATTTAATTAATTCAAACAGACGACACTACCTTACTCGTTAACGTACAAGTAATGAATTGAGTAGTTCTCTCACGCTCTGCTGTCCCAAACATTCTGCTAGTTTCGCATGCTTATACACTTACCATCCTTCCGTCTACTCTGCCGGCATAATCACCGTCAAAACGGAGCATGCGCCGTTCAACGGTTAGTCGATGTGCCGTATTCATTCGTGAATCGCATGACGATAAGCGTCTGGAACCGTATCAGGTACCCGCCGTGTATGTATAAATGATCATTTACAATGTCTAAGACAGCAAGATTGCATCATGTATAATTTGCTTATTCGAACTTTGGTGTATTGTATGACGATCGCCGTACATGTTGTAGTCCGTAATTAAAATTGGAGTTTTAGGGATCTGTCTATAATCAAATTCATCAAGTGTTCCTTAAAAAAAAAACAATACAAAGAACAATGCCAATTGCGCTAACTTGTTAGAAATGAGTGATTCTTTTCTTGACATAACCTTACGATTTTTTTGTAATAAGCTGGTTTTATCCTAGGAATTCTTTGAAAACGCGAACCCTTAATGTCCTTGATGTATTTAGAAACCGCTTTCTTTTGCATGAAATATTTTATAAAGTTTGATAGTTTTAGTAGTTTGATGATTTTACATCAGCTTTGAGTTTAACTGCAACATAAAATTAACTAAGTTTTTATCGCGAATTTGTTCACGCGGATTGTTCTGCACACAAAAAAAATAATATGGATTTTTCATCTCTAGTTACATCTTGATAGCTAACTCTCAAAAATGCGATTTTATTTATTTCACGAGTGTGATGTCATTCAAAGTTTTATATCAAGACGTATTAAACAAACATACATACTTTATTATAATACCTATTGTGTTAATTATAAGTAACAGCCTGGTATCGGATTCACCCAAGAACCTGGATTTGTATTTCATTTCTCACGATAAAATTGCAATTTGACAGAAGGAGTTTTCAATCTTTAAAGGTTTAATTAGATGTAAGTAACATAAATTACTCATACACCTGTAAGGACATGTAGTTAAGGTTTAATTTTGTTATGAGGTAAATATTGCTGAAATGGGTATTTTTTATGTATAAAACCATTCAATTTTGATCATAAAATTACATTCGCTCCAGTATCTTCCAGTGATCTACTTACCTTTTTCGTTACATACTAAATCATCCTACAACTATAAAATGTGAGTAAGTACTACTAAGTTTTCTGAATTTGTTAATGTGTTTAATAGGTAGGTACTCAGCTACGGACCTGGCTTCTGCCTGCCGGCTGGTGTACCTAACTCTTGGCATTTGTTAATGTGTTTAATTGCTACCCAGCTACGGACCTGGCTTCTGCCTGCCGGCTGGTGTACCTAACTCTTGGCATTTGTTAATGTGTTTAATTGCTACCTAGCTACGGACCTGGCTTCTGCCTGCCGGCTGGTGTACCTAACTCTTGGCATTTGTTAATGTGATTAATTGCTATCCAGCTACGGACCTGGTTTCTGCCTGCCGGCTGGTATAACTATCACTATCATACCATCCATATCATCTTCTAGCGAGATGTATTCCATTGAAATTTTCCTCTCCATAATTATTGTGGTTGCATATAGTTATAAAATTAATCTTAGTGTGATCTATTTCAGGTCTGACTCGGAATCAGAATACCAAACACCACGGCCCACAGCTGCAGTAGTCGAGGTGATAAAAAAGCAGCCTAAGAAAAAGGCGGTGAAGCGCCAAGCACTTGAAAGCACCGCCCACCCATCAGAGTCTAACTCAAGGTAATTTATATAGCTGCTTGGATGATTAGGTGTATGATAAGTCATGTGCACTGGTAGATGATAGTTAATGAATTCAGAACTATAACGCAGAAAACGATAAAATCAATTTCTGATTACATTCAATGCGGGAATGTTGACAGTTACTTCATGAGTATTCTTATTTAAATTATTATAACCTAATATGTATCACGCTTCGTATTCCCCATAAGGTTCAACAGAGTGTATCATACACCTTAATTTTGATAGTTAAGAAATAAATGAAATGTGTAATTGTTTACAGTAAAAGACGCAGCTTGCCGTCGGACCTTTTTGGTCTGGAGAATGATCAAAAGACGTCGACCTTAAGTGGGGACTTCGCTTCATCGCTCATCAGCCGTGTCGCTAACGGTAAAGTACGGCGAACGGCAGACCTTAAGGGAGACTTCTACGTGGAAGTCCGAGTATACTCGAAAGACGAAGTTGCCTCAACCCCCAAGGAAGAACGGTGGAAGAAAGCCCAAGTGGCGCTAAAAGTTCAACTAAATCGCAACACTCCCCAGTGGGATGAGCTGCAAATGTTTATGAGACGGACTCACGAATTGTTTGACAATTCTGAGCCTGTCTTTTATAGCGATAGTATAAATATAAAATAACATTTTTTTTAATTGTTGGGGACATCAAATTAATTGTACCGATTATTGCAGAATTTAATAGTATGTAAATCTAAACCTATTTTAGAGTAAGTACAAAAATTTGCTTACGTAATAATAATCTAAAATGCCTTTCTGTACCGTTTGTAACGCATCTATTGAGCGCAGTCACTGGACAGGTCACTTACGTAGTACTAATCATAAAAACAAAAATATATCGCATTTTTGCGAAGGTGTTGAAATAATACATTCTGCATTTCGTAATCGTATAGCTACTTATAGAATTGTCGATCCATCTGAGAATTGTTCTCTAGAAACATTTTTTAATAATATTGAGAACAAAATTAAAACTTTAATTGATAGGTCTCTTAAAGAACACACTTGTTTAAAAGTTAACTTCGAATATTTCGCTTTGTTTTTAATGGTTAAAAATGATTCTCAGGAGATAAAATCATTTGCCACAAAAAACTTTACTTTGCATCAGAATTATGAATTGGTTTCACTATTGTCTCAAGTCAAAAACACTTTAACAAAAAAAATAGAAGAATTTCAGGATCGAGATAGTGGATGGACGTTCTTGAACAATTCCCATTTGGAAATCAATGTTAACAAATATCAACCTTTGCGCGGTTCAGGTTTTATCGAATTGCCTGCATCAATAAAATCGAAAAAAGCATGTGTTAATATCCGCAATAATGATGAGTATTGTTTTTTATGGTCCGTTGTTGCTGCTTTATATCCAACTAAAAGTCATCCTGAAAGAGTATCGTCTTATCCTGATTTTCGTAACGTATTAAATGTAAAGGATATATCATTCCCAATGAATTTCTCAGATATTACACGGTTTGAAGGGAATAACCCTGAAATTTGTATTTATATATATGGTTTAAAAAATAATACCATAGTAGGACCTCTTTATAAACCAAAAACCTTAAACGGGAAGGTAATTCATTTACTTTATTTGGAAAGTGATGATTTATCACATTACTGTCTCATTAAAAACTTGCCGCGACTTGTGAAGAATCAAATAACAAAGCACCACAGTAAACTGCACTTTTGTGACGTTTGTTTAATGTTTTTTAATGCATGCGATGATCTTAGTTCCCATAGTTGTGGAGGTGTTGCCACGGAACTGCCTCCAAAAGGTTCTTTCATACAGTTTAAAAATTATAACAGAAAGCAAATTGTACCATTTGTTATATACGCAGATTTTGAAACAATGCTAGAACGATATGAATCTTGTGATCCTGATCCCACTAAGGCGAACACTGTTACGCGACAGCGACACGTGCCTGTAGCTTACGCTTACCATATTACGTGTGCGCTAGACGACAGCTACAATCGTTACGTTTCTTATCGCGGTTCGGATTGTGTATCTAATTTTGTGAAGTCTATTTATAAAGATGCAAAAACGATTTACGCTATTTTAAAAAATAATGTTCCTATGATATACTCAGATGATAATGCTCGCGACTTTGAAAACGCTACGACTTGTCACATTTGTGAACGCTTCTTGTTCGGCGACAGGGTTCGCGATCATTGTCACTTGACTGGAAAGTACCGTGGCGCAGCTCATAGTTACTGTAACCTACAATACAGATTACCAACATTTTTGCCGGTTTTCTTTCATAATTTGTCCGGATACGATTGTCACCTTTTTATAAAAGAATTAGGTAAAGCTCCTGGATCTATTAAAGTGATACCGAAAACAAAAGAAAATTATATTTCATTCACAAAGTTTATCCCGATTTCACCTGAGGAAAGCATTCAGGTTCGGTTTGTAGATTCTTTCAAATTTTTAGGCACTAGTTTAGAAAAGTTAGTTAGCACAATGAAAAAACAAGACTTCAAGCAATTAAAATCTTATTTTCCTAATAAAACCCAATTTAACCTACTTACTCGTAAAGGAGTGTATCCTTATGACTATATGTCTCAATGGGAACGATATGAAGAAACGTGTTTACCATCTAAAAAAATTTTTTTTAACTCATTGATGAATGAGCCAATTACTAACGAAGACTATGAACACGCTCGTTCCGTTTGGTTAGTATTTAATATTCGAAACATGGGTATGTACACCGATTTATATCTCAAAACAGACGTTCTGTTGCTAACAGATGTATTTGAAAATTTTCGAAAAACTTGTAAACGACATTACAATCTCGATCCCGCATTCTATCTTACAGCACCAAGTCTATCTTTTGATGCAATGCTTTTAAAAACAGGAGTTCAATTAGAATTAATTAGCGATGTAGAAATTTTTAGAATGATACAAGAAGGTATTCGTGGAGGTGTTTGTATGTGTTCCAAAAGACATGCCAAAGCCAACCATAAATATTTAGATACCTACGACCCAACCCACCCAAATTCATTTATCATTTATTTAGACTGTAACAATTTATACGGATACAGTATGTGTCAATCCTTGCCCTATTCCGACTTCAGTTTTATGAATAGACAAGAAATAGATAATTTACAATTGAATTTGACAGGTATTAGTGATACCGCGGAAAACGGTTACATTCTAGAAGTTGATTTAATATATCCAGATAATTTACATATTGAACACAATGACTTTCCATTTTGTCCAGAAAAATTTATGCCACCTGGTGGTAAGAATAAAAAACTAATACCGAATTTATACGATAAATATCACTATGTTATTCATTACATACATTTAAAAAAGTGTTTACAGCACGGTTTAATATTGAAAAGGATCCATCGCGCTATTGTATTTAAACAAAGTTGTTTTTTAAAACAATATATTGATATTAACACTCAGTTACGTCAAAAAGCAGAGTCAACGTTTGAACAAGATTTTTTCAAATTATTAAACAATAGTATTTTTGGAAAGACTCTGGAAAATAATGAACATCGAATAGATGTAAAGTTAGTAAACAAGTGGTGTGACTTGAACAATAAAACAAAAAAAGCTACTTGTGCTGAGAAATTGATCGGCAATCCCTATTTTCATAGCGCCACTATATTTTCTGATGATCTGGTGGCAATCCAAATGAAGCCTTCGCGTGTTATTCTTAATAAACCAATATACATAGGATTTACTGTATTGGAATTATCTAAGAGTCACATGTACGACTTCCACTATTCAATCGTAAAACCTTTTTACGGTAACCGAATTGAATTGTGTTATACTGATACGGATAGTTTAGTTTATGATGTAAATACCGATGACATTTATGAAGATATCAATGAAAATTTTCTTAAATATTTTGATAGCAGCAACTATGCCTTAAACAACGAATTTAACTTGCCAATTATTAATAAGAAGGTTCCAGGGCTATTTAAGGATGAAATGGGCGGAAAAGTTATCGAAGAATTCGTGGGGCTGCGCTCAAAGCTTTATTGTATTAAAACTATAGATAAAACAATAAAGAAAGCAAAAGGTACAAAAAAAAGTGTTACGAAAAATTTTGACATGTTAGATTATAAAAACGTTTTGTACAATTGTAATGTCATTCGCAAAAGAAATGTCTTGTTTAAGTCAATAAAACATGAAATATTCACTCAGGACGTGAATAAAATAGCACTTTCATGCAATGATGACAAGCGGTTGCCATCGTTTGATAAGGTATCTACTTTAGCCTGGGGTAATGCAAATATATTTAAGTAATGCATTACCATTATTTTTAAATGTAAGTAATTACATTTTTACAGTGAATTTAGGTGATGTTCTAAATATAAATATTATGTACCTACTAATAACAATTACCTAAGCAGGGTCCAGACACAAGTAATGTATAAAAAATAATTGTAAAATATGTATTTTCTTGGTGCCCCAAATAGATAATATTATCTTATTACTTGTAGCAAATAATGTTAGGACTTATTTAGTGCTTATCTAGTTTTAAAAATGATTACGCGACACGGCATTTCGTAAAATTACTAAAATATTATCTACTAACTTTTTATACCGTATCGTGCTTATACGCATCAAGTTTTATTAAATCATTCATTTCCAAAACATCGAACTTAAAAATATGTACGAAATGCTGTGTCGAACGTGATAAGTTTTCTTTTATTTGTAGTGAATAAATAGTATTTTATTATCATAATTAAATCTGTTTCATTTCCATTCCTGATTGATAACAAAACACACAGGGCTCGCTGCGTGTTGCGCACGAGGATTCAGGCTCCAACTTGTTAAAACATGTTAAGGTCATTTTTGATAACAAAGCACTCATGGCTTGAAGTTCACACGCGCAGCGTAGAATTTGACGCCGAACAGGTGCGCTTGCATGGGCACGAACATGTAGAAACATGAAATTAAATCAGAGTTTAATTACATATTAGCTACGTTCCACAGTAATATTATTGCGTAGAACATTCATCATTAGGCAGACAGTCGGAGCGGTCATATCACGTCGAATAAAAACGAAACTAATTGTAAGTATTGTATAAGTACCCATCTACTACTATTATAACGTTAACGTTATCATAGTTTAATTAATTATTATTTCACTTGTTTCAGATCATTGATAATGTGTGATTCTCCGGATATTATCGACTTCTCCCAATACGCTCAAGGTTTTCCGACTCCGAGTTTAAGCTGGCATATTCCAGATTTTCCAGAACAACAAAGACCTATCAACAACGAGCCTAGAGCAAGACGAGACTGCGGACCTGCTAACAAGAAGCCTAGAACAAGACGAGAATGTTTAAAACAGAAGCCATCTCAGCCTATATTTCAATCATTCGTCATAAACAATGAGAAGAAAAAAGGTTTACGACTGATCCAGGTACAAGTGTTGGATATCAGTGATCAACAAGAACCTGCAAGTGACAATCAGGACGTGGTAATGTTAAGTGCGCAGTATATAGTGACTGAATCGGTGGACCATGTTATGGAGGAGACGCAATCGTTAATTCATAAAATATCTAAAAAACTTTGTGGAGAAAATTGTTATTATTAACTGCTGTCTTTATTTTGTAAGTATCTACTTTATAAGTAATTGTATAAGATTTGTGTATCTAGTTAGGATAATGATCATACATCACGAGTTTGTAAGTTAAGTATGTAGTACGTATAGAAAAAAATAAATAAACTATGTGGGAAAGTTATTATTATTATTGGTAGGCAGTTATAATTAGTGTTAATAATTGTAAGATTTGTGTATCTAGTTAGGTTAATGATCATACATCTAAGCATTTGTTCCCAACGAGTAACACCCTCAAATGTCACACTGTTACTCGATGGGAATGTTTTTAAGAAAAAATTCCCAACCAGTCACACTGTTACTCGATGGGAACTTTTTATTACTAATTTCCCAACCAGTCACAATATTACAAGTTTCTTTTGGGAACAGAATTAATATCTAAGCGGAAACTTAATGGCGAAAATAAAATAGAAAATGGGCATTCATAAATAATATATTATTATTGTATTATTAGAGCAGGTTTAGATTTTCTACATAATCTAGTCGTTTCTGGCACTCGCCGGCCGCTACCGCGGCACCGCTCGCTTCGCTCGCTCGGCTCGTGCGTAGGAAGTCACAGTTTTAACCTAACCTAACCATAAAAAAAAATAACCTACTCTAACTAGACTGGTAATATATTATCTTTGCCACCCTACTAACATTATTAGTCGCCAAGTCATTATTGTGTTCCCATCGAGTAACAGTGTGACTGGTAGTGTGACCGGTTGGGAATTTTTTCAGAAAAAAATCCCATCGAGTAACAGTGTGACATTTGAGGGTGTTACTCGTTGGGAACAAACGGTGGAGACTATAGAAGATTGAACGCGGTTACGAAACCCGACCGCTACCCAGTTCCACGTCTTAAAGATTTTACATATCTTCTCCACGGCAAAAAGATCTTCACCACATTAGACCTCTGCCGTGCATATCAACAACTGCCCGTGTATGGACCCGATATTGAGAAGACAGCAATAACAACACCGTTCGGGTTATATGAATTTCCCATTTGTTCCCAACGAGTAACACCCTCAAATGTCACACTGTTACTCGATGGGAATGTTTTTAAGAAAAAATTCCCAACCAGTCACACTGTTACTCGATGGGAACTTTTTATTACTAATTTCCCAACCAGTCACAATATTACAAGTTTCTTTTGGGAACAGAATTAATATCTAAGCGGAAACTTAATGGCGAAAATAAAATAGAAAATGGGCATTCATAAATAATATATTATTATTGTATTATTAGAGCAGGTTTAGATTTTCTACATAATCTAGTCGTTTCTGGCACTCGCCGGCCGCTACCGCGGCACCGCTCGCTTCGCTCGCTCGGCTCGTGCGTAGGAAGTCACAGTTTTAACCTAACCTAACCATAAAAAAAAAATAACCTACTCTAACTAGACTGGTAATATATTATCTTTGCCACCCTACTAACATTATTAGTCGCCAAGTCATTATTGTGTTCCCATCGAGTAACAGTGTGACTGGTAGTGTGACCGGTTGGGAATTTTTTCAGAAAAAAATCCCATCGAGTAACAGTGTGACATTTGAGGGTGTTACTCGTTGGGAACAAACGATAATGTTTGTCCTTGTTTTCAGAAGCAACGATGACGTCATTGATAAATTGAAAAGTGTTGTCGCATCCGCTGAGCACTTGATGGATGAACCGCTGAAATGTTTGTCCAGCGTTCATAAGTCCGGGACACATGCGAGGAAATTCCGTTTGTTCCCAACGAGTAACACCCTCAAATGTCACACTGTTACTCGATGGGATTTTTTTCTGAAAAAATTCCCAACCGGTCACACTACCAGTCACACTGTTACTCGATGGGAACACAATAATGACTTGGCGACTAATAATGTTAGTAGGGTGGCAAAGATAATATATTACCAGTCTAGTTAGAGTAGGTTATTTTTTTTTTATGGTTAGGTTAGGTTAAAACTGTGACTTCCTACGCACGAGCCGAGCGAGCGAAGCGAGCGGTGCCGCGGTAGCGGCCGGCGAGTGCCAGAAACGACTAGATTATGTAGAAAATCTAAACCTGCTCTAATAATACAATAATAATATATTATTTATGAATGCCCATTTTCTATTTTATTTTCGCCATTAAGTTTCCGCTTAGATATTAATTCTGTTCCCAAAAGAAACTTGTAATATTGTGACTGGTTGGGAAATTAGTAATAAAAAGTTCCCATCGAGTAACAGTGTGACTGGTTGGGAATTTTTTCTTAAAAACATTCCCATCGAGTAACAGTGTGACATTTGAGGGTGTTACTCGTTGGGAACAAATGGTCTCCACATACACGTATGTCACCATTTTTCTTGGGAACTACATGTAGTGGGCTTGACCACGGGCTCTTGCTTGGTCGGCACAGACCCTGTTGCATCATGGTTTCGAATTCTTTCTTCACAGCCGGATAGAGGTGCGGTGCTAATGGTCGAGTCTTGCAATACAATGGCGGACCGGTGGTTTCGATGTGATGTTCGACCCGATGCTTTGGTGTTTCTTTCATTGATGATGGTCGAGCGATGTTGGGGAATTCTGCTAAAAGCTGGTGGTACGGATGTTCCATGTCTATGCTTCGTACCGTTGGCTCGTTGGAGTATGACATTGGTGCCCTTACGAATAAGTTCGTGACTTTATCGATGAGTCGTTCGCCAGCGATGTCGACTAATAAGCGATGGTGCCTCAGAAAATCAGCGCCGATGATTGGTTTGCTGACTGCTGCGATAACAAACTTCCAGCGATATGGTCTTCGTAGTTTGAGGTCCAATTCGAGTGTCTTCTCACCGTATGTGGAAATAGAAGTATTGTTGGCCGCATATAGGCAAAAACTTGTAGGTGTAGCCTTCATACCGGCTTTCTTCGGAATGACAGAGATGTTGGCGCCGGTGTCAATCAGGAACGATAGGCGTGAGTTCCTGTCGGTGATAAATAGGCGGTGTGAAAGTGTTCTCGCGCCGGTTGCCGCCTCAGCCAACGCAGGTTTTAGTTTTCCGAGGTCGTCTTTGGGTCTTCAAAATTGCAAGGACGTGTGCACCGTTGAGCTTGTTTTCCGAACTTTCGATGATAGTAACATGTCCTATCATTTCGAAACGATGAATCACTGCGGTTGGAGCGGGGTCTAGATGGTGTTCGTGACCTGGAACGATATCTTCGAAATGGTCGTCTGTGCCGATACGATGATTGATTCGTTTTCAGTTCGGCGATCTCACGAGTTAGTAAGTCAATCTTCTCAGTAAGTTTCTCTGTAATGGTCATCTCGTGAGTTGTCGCTTGGCTTGTACAGGTAGAGACAGCAGCGATAGTTTGTGGATGTGAATGTTCCAGGATCTTATCAGCCATTTGCGCAAGATCTTCGATGTCTGACTTCTTCGCGATGTTGTCGCTGACTGCGAGGACAGCGCGGACTGACTGTGGTAGGTGGTTCGTCCACATGATACGTAGCGCTGAGTCAGATATGTTGTCACCAGCGAGGTTTTTCATGCGCCGCAATAATTGTGACGGCTTCATATCACCTAGTTCCATTTCAGACAACAATCGCTGGACTTGTCTTTGTTCGGATTCTTCGTAAACCTGCAGTAATCGTTTCTTCAACGTTTCGTATTTGTCGGTTTCTGGTGGTCGGAGGATTATGTCGGCTATTTCGTCGATATCCTGGCGTTCCAGCTGGCCAATGACGAGCTCGTACATTGCCTTGTCTCCCTTCTTGTGTGGAGAAACGATGGCTTCGAACTGCGCGAACCATAACCGCAGTCTGTCGCGCCAGATCGGTGGAATGCGAAAAGTAGCTGACACACCGGACACTTCTTGCTCGTCTTTCTTCAAATCTACGTTGGATGTCATTGTAGCTTTGTAATCACGTCGGGGTCACCACTGTGGAGGTAGGAGTCCCTGGTAGAGTGTGAAGTGAAAGACGGTTGAGATTAGAATGAATATGTTGCCAAACTACACCTATTATATACAAAAATATTTACAATATTATTTAAGGCTACCTACATGCATATTATAATAAAATAAACAAATCATATGTCGGTAAGACGAAAATGTTCGCATTATGGCTCACATATAAAAGCTTGCGCCGGGCCTGGGTCGACAGTATTACACCAGCCACCGGCGCGCGCGCATGATGAATGGATGCATATATACATGACGTAGGTGCAGCTACACCAAATATGACAGAAGAGGCGCAACATAAATTCCGCGCAAACTTGTTGCAGGTGCAGGGGCTGTCTGTTTGGTATTAACCGGCCGGACGACGGAGGGGTACGAAGAAGACGAAGGGGGAGGGGCGGCCACTGAGACGAGCGGGCGGCGCTGACGCACCGATCGGGATGATCGAAAAGGAACGACCATTCGACACACGAGCACTGTACGCGTCGCGACCTACCTATTGTTGTTAAATATATACTGTAATTATTATACTGGTTCATCTACAGTCCGAGTATTATTTGCAGAGGCTCCTTACACACGTAGGTAGGGTCCTGGGAACCAACATTGTCTTAGAGTCTTGGTAGGTACTTAAGTTTCTACATTATTGAAAAACATTTTTTTTATGTTTTAGGGCTTAATATCTTTGACAGTGGGATAAAATTGACGTCTGAAAAAAAAACATCAAAAATTGACTCGCAGGATAGTTGACATGGGTTTATGGCTCGAAAGATAAATTTATTAGATGGATCGAATTTGTATAATATATGTAGGTAAAATCGAAGAACCCAAATTGTCGGACTAAGAAGAAGTCCTACATTCAACAGTTTCAAATGTTTAATCCTAGCTATACATCACGTGGCTATTTCGTGACGTCACGATATTATATTGGCGGGCTATTGTCGTTCCGTTACAATCACGATTATAGTCTCTATTGTCTGTAGAGCATTGTGAAGGTTTGTATTGCAGCGCAAGCGCATTGTAGTAAGGACACATTTGTGTAGTGTATTGATTGTTGATGCAACTATTAGATCGTTAATTTATGAGTCTATCTATAGTCCTATGTTAGAACTGGCTTCCAAAATCTGTATCTGGATTGATGTTTTCCTTATTTAGGACTGTAAAAGACTTTTTTTCAAATTAAATTCAGTCAAACCGTAAACGGTCCAATAAAAAAGGATTAAGCTTTTGTCGAAGCTCACAGTTTTATGGTTGTCTGAGCAATTAGCAGACTAATGCCACATTTTTGTCTAAACGATGTCCCTGATATTACAAATGTATTTTTTCTTTGGCGGGAGAGACTACTTTTTGTAGAGTAGGCAACCTACTTTTTGGCACTTAACATCATAAACATTAACATTAAAACCGTAGCGGACAGTCCTCGAATATTTTTTGTAGTAAATATAGCAACGGAAATGTTCTACATTCGCAAATAAACACAATTTACATGAACGCGAGTGTAAGTACGAACATTGCACTTAATTGATGGTATTGTATTACATAGGTACAGCTAAGTAGGTACATACAAGGTGTTGAAAGCGATTTGCCAATTGTGGCTTAAGCTTTTTGTCTCCGATTTTCGTAGTATTTGAACTAATGAATCTCTTTTAGATAATTAAGAATGAATGAGGACTTGAAGAATATCGTTGTGTCAGTCAGAACACCAAACTAGGTACGTTTGTATCCATTTTTAGTAGGCGGTGTATTTGGTTCGAAAATCTGGTCATAGTCCAAAGCTGTTTTCTATTTTTTCAGGCGGTGTAGAGCACTTTGTATTTCAACTGGTTATTAAAAAAGGGAACGGTTTTAAGGTGTGTTTTTTTTCGCTTTGTGCGTAAAGTGAAAATATTTTTCACATTCAAAATTCTCAAAGGATCCGTTGTAAAATCTGCTGTACTAATGGTGTTTTTTTAAACTTGATTGACAGTCTGTTACTCTAAAATATGCGGAATGTTTAAGTGTTTTTCTCTATCGAATTGGTTACTTATAATAATTGAATTGTGGTAAAAAAAAATCCTTTAGAAAATTACCAAACTTTTTTTAGACTTTTATCAAATCCAACTTTTGTGCAGGTGTGGCAACCATCATCTAACATGATCTACCTAGCCTTTTCACAACTATGTTGGGGTTGGCTTCTTGAACAACTGAACATAATTGTTCTGCGATTTCGGCAGTCTCTCCAGCCGGTCTATTCTGTAAAAATGTTACCGTGAAAACTTTGATGAAGCGAGCTCTATGTGAGGTATAATTCCATCTGATGGTATGGATATTAACACTTATTGATAGATCACTTCACTCACGTTTTCACGGCGAGATATTTACAGAATACCACTGCAGTTCTGGAGCCATAGCACTTGATGGAACGCTTCTCCCAGTCTGCTCCAACTTTCGGTATTTCGGTTCCTCGTGCAAAGTGATGGCGAAGTAGATCGGACGGTTAAACACAGAATAAACACTGGATGGATGAAATGGCAGCAGGTTACGAGAACAATCGGCGACTCCTACATTCCCCTTAAACTTAAAGGCAAGATATATAAAACCATGGTTAGACCGGCTGTCTTGTAAGGGTCAGAATTTTCGGCTACAAAAGGGATGAATGAAAGGCAATTGCATGCAGCTGAGATGAGAATTTTAAGAGGGATGTGTGGTGTTACATGAATGGATAGAATAAGAAATGAGTACATAAGAGGAAGCCTGAAAGTTCTGTGAAAAGCAGGTGTCATGGTATGGGCATGTGATACGGAGGAATGAGGAAAACTTCGTGAGAAAAGTTTTGAGTATGAATGTCGATGGCTATAAGAGTAGATAGAGGGAGACCAAAGAAACTGTGGATGAATTGTATGATTGATGATATCATCAATCATACAATTCATCCACCGTTTCTTTGGTCTCCCTCTATCTACTCTAACCATACCATCTCCGTAGTCACACCCTTTCTAACCATATGGTTAGAAAGGGTGTGACTACGGAGATGACGACTAATAGAGAAGTGTGGAAAAAAGCGCCATGTTGCGCCAAATAAATTGAAAAAAGGACAGGAGAACGATGAATGATGGTCCATGTGAACTATTTACGAGTATTTGAAACTTCCTAACTGTGGACTAATAATTATGATTGGGTAAAATAACTTCATTTATTATAGGATATCAGAATTGATTTAATGAAATTAACAATCCTTATTGAAGATTTGTTTAACCAAAAGTGAATTCGTTCCTAATTGTAATGTTTATGTCCCAGTAGTACCTATCACAAATCAATTTCTTTTTAATAAAAGAAACCAGATACATCGTTCGGTATTGTGTTACACAAGCGTTTTAAAATTATTTATCACAAAGAACCAAAGTCAAAAAGTCCCGATAATGACTGTTTTCAGTTTCTAGGAATCGATAGCAAACAATTTACTATTACTGGTATTGCATACCTCGACAAGGAACTTACGTAAATGAAACTGACTCACGTACAAATAAGCTAACTATTGTATCTGATGTTTTTTCTGTAAATAACTTCACTCGTTTATTTATTTATTTAATACTTCACGCACAAAAATGTACAGAGGCGGACTTAATGCCAAAGGCATTTTCTACCAGTCGACCTTTGGGTGATGCAGAGACAAACAGTGGTAGGTGCAATTATGTAACGCGTGTTTTGAATATTTATTCAAATATAAGTAAATATAGGTACTATAGTTCTTACATTTTACGAGCGAGCACGAATTATTTTATATATCTGTTAAAATAAAAGTCACTGGGCGCGAGCTCGTGTTTTGCAACGACTATAAATAATTATACGTATTTCCGACATAAAATTTGTGAGAGTGAGAGTAGTGATAAATATACCACCTACCTCGCTGTCCTAGAGTCATCGCGTCCGCATCACTACGGCATAAACGTGACCACACTACCCAGCTCATTGCTGCAAACTTCAACTGCCCATAACAAAACTTTGCCCATTTCACAAAATATCCTCAACGACAACGAGCAACAATGGTCACTGTTTGCCCAAGCCTCAAAGTGTAGCAACAAGGATTAATTCCACACAAACTGCATCGTGTTGCTCTGCTGCCCACGCTGCCCTCGTTGCCCGCGACATGCCCAACTTGTGCCGTTAGTTGCCTTAATGCCATGCCCGCTGAATACTTGTGGCTAGTGGTTATCTCTGACTTGTGTTTCTGTTCTCATGGATTAAGATTGTGGACGTAAATTGGGAGGTTGTTTAGATTTTTATCTTGAGTGTTTAGTGGCAGATTTAAGCGGAATTACTAAGCGCACAGTGGTTGACAAAAACAAACTGCTATAGAATTCAGTAGTTTAGTCTGAATCCATTCTTGTGCGTAAGACTGAATCCTAATTTTAATAAATTAAAAAGCCATGGAGTCTAATTACAATATTTAACAAACGAACCCGACATGCTATATATTTACTCTGTCAAATCACACACAAAATTTTAACAAACTTTAAACACTCTGTACATGAAAGGGGTCACTAAACAGTAACTACAACACATATATACACAGTTATACATATATAAATATAGGAAGCTAATTACGTTTTTCCATCGTCCCTCATCAGACCTTAATGAGCCGTCCCCAATCAGCGCAAGTGACAGGTATTTAACACCAAAGCATTCGCACGTGCCGCGCAGTGAGTGCTGTTTAGGCAGTTACGGCGCCGAAATGTACAACTAATAACCAACTCAGTAATAACAGTCCAACTTCAGTAATTAAGGTTATGTGTTCGAGTATTATTTTGATTTGAATGTAATGTGTGGTCGGAAAACGAAAAGGTTTGATCATCTCTTGGTATTTTTAAGGTTTCGCACGTCCGAATAAAAAACCGGTCAAGTGCGAGTCGAACTCGTACGTCGAGGGTTCCGTATCTACCCATTATACCCCCATAGTAAAAAAATATATGGGTAAATTTAGATTTTCGCGAAAACTTGTAAGTACCAAAATTTAACTTAATTTTCAACTTTTATATTTTTTGAAATTTTTCCTTTATTTGTGCTGTAAGACCTTGCTTTTTGCCAAATTTCGTGATTCCAGTTCAACGGGAACCACCATATAGGTTTTCGACCCAAAAAAACACCGATTTTTATACACTTAATAGGGACTATAGACCTCAGTATCTGGTATAAATTTCAACTTGCTAGGTCCACCCGTTCCTGAGAAAATCGGAGGTGACACACGGACAGACGAACAGACAGACAAGAGAGTGATCTTATAAGGGTTCCTTTTTTACCTTTTGAGGTACGGAACCCTAAAATCGGATAAGATTATTCCAATAGGATTACTCGTTTGTCAAAAGATACACGAGTGTCTGTCTATCCGTCTGTTACAGCCAATTTGGTCTGAATCTAATGGACAGATTAAGTTGAAAGAATGATGGGATTTGTATGAAACCTGGGCGTAAGATCAACAGAACTGCAACTAGTGCTAGTTGTTGGGTCCCAATGCCAGAATCGTAATAATATAAATAACCTACCCATATCCACCGGGTTTACTTAAAAATATTCAAGTCAAAAACCCGGAAGATTTTTCATAGATCGCTTGCCTGATTTTTGTTTAAGGGTGGGAAATCATCAAGTAACTTATCCCGCTCTGGGTGGAGCGGGAGGGTGTGTCAGACTTTTACTGACTAAAACCCAACACGTGTTCCCTCAGTTGCCTGTGTGCAAAGGGCCGCGGTTGCCTGCTTGACTTATTCAACCCGGTTACTGATTAACACAATATTCTTTCTTTGTAAGACTGGTTATTAAACTTAGTCTTGATATGAAATGGATGGTAGCCCATTCTAGGAACAACCGCAGCAAGCGTAGCTTGAACTTGATCGATCGATCCGTGCGGCTGTTACATTACCACGAGCCTGTACCTGTTGTAACATTTAATTAATAAATAAGTAAAATGTTAATTACCTCAAAACAGCGAAATCGAGTAGGTAACATCTGAATATGACCTCATGAAGTTCATAACTTTTTGCTGACGCGCAATTTGTAATTAGCGCTCCGCAACTGCAAAATCTTCTTCTTGAAATGTATTTTCATCTATAAATTTGTTACGATATACATAGTAATTAGCTGGAATAAAAGTATTATTTCCATGTTGTACGTGAACTAAAATGATAAGCAAATATATTGGACATTCACAGTTAAAAAACAAAAGAATAAATTTAAAGAACGTGAAAATAAAAAATAAACAGGCGGCACAGAAAAGAGTTTGTATATGTTTTCACCCTTTGTCAAAATCTACATTTTGTAATAGGCCAGGTACATGAGACATAATTTATAAGCTTGGTCTCTAGGATGGCAAGGCACTTGCGATGCTTCTGGTATGCAGAAGTTCATAGGCAGGGATAACCACGTATCAGATAGGCAATCGGCTTACCTATGTATTTGCCATCCAAAAACATAAATAAATAATAATTTACAAAATCAAAAAACCCGACTGCCTAATAAGTGAACTTTAATTAAAAAAGATGGAAACAAGAAATTTGTTTTAAAAGGATGACTATTAGACTGAATACTATAAGCAATCTCATGCAATGGGAGGCAATAAAGGTCCTTATTGTTAAATTTAAGAAGATGCCTCCGACTGCATAAGATTGCTTATAGTATTCAGTGTAATAGTCACCCTTTTAAAACCATTTTCTTGTTCCATCTTTTTTATTTCACTATTTTTAGTAAATAAAATGATTATTGACGTTAGTGAGACCTATTTATGAAACCCTTTATTTTGATGCCCACTCAAAAGGTTTTGAGAGGAACAAAAAATTAAGACACTTTACGGCGCCAACCATCGGCAATTTTGTTTTTTTTATTTTTTATATACCCAGTGTCATTCTCACAATTAAGACGAATCTAACGGCACCTCTCAAAATGAAAACGATCAAGCCGTTTAGGCTACAGAGCGTGCCAAAGAAATACGTAACAAACAATACACTCGAAAAACATAACCCTCCTTCTGGTGCAGTCGGGTAAAAACCGGACAAGTGCGAGTAAGTCTCGCGCCATGAAGGTTCTGTCTCAAAACTGTGCCCGGCTGCCAGAACTGCCAATTCCGGATACAGAGACAAACTTAGCTTTGCAGTTGAAAAAAAAAGCTTTTGATAAAGTATAGGGTAGGCTAGATTTAGAAGCTTCAAGTTTTCACCCGTCCAGGTGACTGCTACCCTCATATAATATTAATTTCTACATGGTTCTATTTATATTCGGTCTATATCATCTTCACAAGAGCAATGCAAGTCTTCAGTTATCTGGAGTATATTTGCTGTTGATCTTGCCGAAGCTGTATTATCTAGGTGGCACAATAGATAGATTCAATACACTGTACACAACGCCTAAATTAGTTGGGTACTTAAAACTTTGTATATTAATTTTACTGAGGTTTTAATTAATGTTTATGCTTATTAGTGGCGGTGCTACGGGGAGGCTTATGTCCAGCAGTGGACCTTCTTTGGCTATAATGATGATGATGATGATGATTAGTTATTTAAAAAAGTTATGCATAACTATAATGAGCCATGTATATTTTATTTTAATGTACTGTAAAGGTTGTATGCCCAGCATGAAACCTTATGTTTGCTGGCAGCTAATAATGGCTATTGTTCGAACAGCCAGAAAGTATTTAATTAGATTTAAGATAAAAACACAGTGACGGATAATTTTCTTTAATATAAAAATATTCAATAATTAATTTTAGCGCAGCATTGTCGTGTGCCTTTTATCTGAATTATACGTGGTCACACGTACTTAAGCTCCAATCGTTGTTTCTTTTAATAGTTCGTGTCCCATACACTTCACAAGAGTATCACACCACTACACTTGGTGGAGGTGCCGCGATCGACACCGGAGCACCCCCGCGATAGTAGGCGCGGCCTTGTAAAAGTCTGATCTTATCTGAGTCAATTATACAAAGTATAAACGCTATTGACTATTTTATTTATAGTTGGAACCTTTCGGTTTCAACACTTTTTTATCTTAAATCTAATTAAATACTTTCTGGCTGTTCGAACAATAGCCATTATTAGCTGCCAGCAAACATAAGGTTTCATGCTGGGCATACAACCTTTACAGTACCCTCTTATTTATAAACGTTGCTTTAAGAGATGTATTTTTTTTTTTGGCTGGGAAATCATCAAATAACTTCTCCCGCTCTGGGTGGAGCGGGAGGGTGTGTCAGACTTTTACTGACTAAAACCCACCCGTGTTCCCTCAGTTGCCTCTGTGCCATCAATAGTGTATGGTTAAACAGTCGATAACATTACTTAACTTTAAGTAACGTTTATAAATAAGGGGACTATGTTTAGTTAGATTTCGAATCACAAGTATTTATGAATAAAATTGTACTTACCCGAATTATCTACCATCGAGAGGTAGTTGCTGAAAATCAGCGCTGTTGACGACACGATAGGTTCGTCCGAAGTCTCAGAATTTTGCTGAGCCGCAATCTGGTACGGATAACCTAACCGGATACGACGCATGGTTTAATCTTAGTTGTAAATGTTTTTGTTTGTTATATTTTCTTCCTAGCTTCGGTATTTTGTTTTAGTTTGTTTGCATACTGTAATTTACCAGTAGTGCAACGCGTAGTAATTACGCCATGTGTATTGTCATTGATTTTGGTGTAGACCATTCAATTGTGACCTGCCCTGACATCAAGCAATAGTTGTCTATTGCTTGACAAAAGTTTGACAATGTTGTCATTGTCAAACTTTTAACTTTTAAGATTTTCAATACGAGGCTTTTGGCGGGTTCGTACGTTCGAATGAAAAAATGGAACCCTTGTAGTAAATAAAAAATAATAGTTTAAAAAACTAAAAAATACGCTTTAAAAACTAAACTAAAAAAGGAGAAAATAATTTAATTCAATTAAAAAGCGTGGGGTGCTTTTTGAGGTATTTTTATAATCAATTAATGTCAAGCACCCCACGCTTTTTAATTAAATTAAATTATTTTCTCCTTTTTTAGTTTGGTTTTTAAAGCGTGTTTTTTAGTTTTTTTTTTTTTACTATTATTTATTTTCTATTTTTTAGTTCTGCTAACTATAAAAACGTGTTTTTTTTTCTCAATTTTTTTTTTAAATTATTGAATTGTCATCGGTCCTCGACAAGTTTACAAAGTCTCAATGAAATCTGACCGTTTAAAGTGGGTCAAAATCGCGCTCAAAGGAGTCGGTTACATACAAACAAACATACAAGTGAAGCTAATATAAAGCGTGTAAAAATGAAAATGGAATCATTTAAATTGACAGCGCAAAGGGATGAAATAAGTAATGTATATAATAATTTCATAACCATTTTTCTCTTCGATTGTGTAGACTCTCTAAATAAATATTTTGATGTCTAGGCAATCCTGAAACTTGATCGAGTAAATTAATAAGAACCCGTGTAGAGAGGCTTTTGACTCGATTGCTTATTTATTCCAAACGCTGTTTTCATCTTGACCTAGATTTTATCGAACGCAATATACGTACTTCAATTGAACCACTCAGCAAACATTGAAGTCTTATAACTTAATAAGATCGCCGCTTACGTCGTAACTATCTGAATAATTAACGATTGTATCGAATTGGATTAATGTACAAATGATTTCATTTTCAGATTCCTTTTCCTCAAAACGGTGAAAGAAAACATTATGAGGAAACCGGTAAGGCCAAGAACCAAAAACTGACTGTGACATTCACCAACCCGCACTGGGTCCGCTCGATTTATTATGGCCCAGTCTCCCTCTCAGAGAGCAGGCCTGTGTTGCAGCGTTATTTTCTGATTATGCTGTCCATTTGAAGTATAATCGTAACACTATTTTACTTGCGTCATTAGAAGTTCTGCATTCATTAAAGTGATTAAATCAGAAGTAGTATAGTTAAGAGTGTGTCACATTCACCCTACAGTATGAGCGTGTTTTTTTTAACCTTTTTCCTATTAATAAAACCAGGCAGGCTTAAAATATTCCTACAGCACGTCTAAACGTACCTTTAAAGATACATTCTTAAAAAAAACGTGTCGGTGCGTGTCGTGGGCTTATCTATGAGCACCTCGAGCTCACTCTCTAATACGTTGGTTTGTTCACGAAACACAGCGCTGCAAAGTGTGCACGTGTCCATTTCTTCTGTTGATCTGATAAATACAATAAGTGGACCAGTTTTAGTGTCTCTCAGTTCGATCACTATGTATGGTAAGCCGGTTCCTTGAGAGAATCAAGGCAAGTACTTAGAAGTGAGCCTCGACCACTAACTTACCTTCAAGGAGCATATAAAGACGACTCGTTCTCGCCCCACTTTCGTTCTCGATAGCCTCCACTTCGTACTGACCGCCCGTAGCAAATTGTCCCCTAGGGGCAAATTGCGTATCTACACTGCGGTCATACATCATGACTTATGCGTGCGTCGTCTTCGCACACGCTAAGCCCCATCACATCCATAGGATGCAGACCCTCCAGAACCGTTTCCGTGGAAAGGTCACGGGAGCCCCTTTCTATGTCCGAAACGAGAATCTCCATCTGGATCTCAGAATGCCCACTATCCAGCAGTTCATGAAGCGTTTCTTCGACTTAGCTGTGAAGCATCCCACTCCCCTGATCGCGGCAGCCGCCCGCTTCACTCCGTCCCGTATTAGTAAGATTCGCCGACCGAGGCATACTCTTACATTCCCGGCGACGCTATAACTCTCATCCAGGAGAGTAGTAAGCTCACAAGCACCCTCAGGGTACACCGTCGCATACCGCCGTCCTTCTGTCCCGTCCTTTGCTCGAGCCAGCCCACGCCACCGAGACTGTAGTATTAAGTACGTCCCCTAATAATAATCACTCCGATTCAGTTTGTCCTTTGTTGACCTCTACCAGCGATGCCCTAAGCCGAGGTGCGTACCCCACAGGGGGTGTCCTTAGCGAGCAGTCGCTCTAGTTTTAGGTTTTTTTTTATAAAGCCCTGGCTGGTAATCTTAATTTATTAAGATTATCACAAGCAATCCTGGCTAAGCAGACGACAACCTCATAGGTTGAACTGGAAGATATAATTTCCAAAAAAAAAAAGTTTTCGTGTCGTGGATTATGTAAAATTAAGAGGCGTTGAAAATCATTTTAAAAAATTTATTAATTTCTGTATCTTTTCTCTTTCGATTTTTTCCTAAGAAGCTAATTGAAGGTTGTAACTACTTGTAGTTATATAATGTCCCCTATTGTTTTTTTTCTACATTTTTGCAATTTTTCATTCATGCTATAATATATGAAGGTAAATCAAAATAGCCAGATCTTGTTTAGGATTTTCTTGTGAGTAATTAATTTTCCTTTCATTCATACTGTCTGTACATGGTTCATCATTAATTAGGGTATGTTTACCCTAATCTTTGTGTACGGAAGCTATAAAAACCTCATATTCCTTCAAGGCCACATAGTCGATGATGCCTACAGGGTGAATGTAACATCGGACCGTACTCTGCTTTTAACGTCATTTGCGTTTTAGTGCTCACTATTCGCGACACACTTTTTGTTTATACAGCTATTTTACGACCTTTGTACAGCTATGGGAACCATAAGTCTCTGGAAAATGCTCGTTGATAGTATAAAAGGGTACCAGAATTGAGTGACGAAACGGTAACATTTTTTTTTTTTCAGGAAAGACAGGACGTTTTTCTTTTAATATTTTCCGGGTTTCTTTTTAGTTAATAATATCAGAAATATAGGTACCTAGATACTATCACTGTTTATTCAACATAGTGTAGTATGGAAGCAGCTATGAGGGCCTGTTTAACAACACTCACAGTAAGCTTCAATAAGATTTATCACTAGACCTCGGAAGAATTTCGGGAGTTATATTGTTTGTTCAGATTTCGATTTAGATAAAGTAGTTTATGCAAGTGCTCTTCTTTACATTATTACCAACATGTTTTTCTTAACTATTTTCTAACCAGTCCAGCAGTAGAAACGTATTAATGTTAATTATGCAATGTAATATATGCTTAACTACTCAAAAATATCAATTTAAGAAGTATTTTTTACAAAATAGGTTCGTCATTTCTGAACAGACACACCTGTAAACTTAACAGACCCGCACACAAAATCGTTCCGTATATTTCACGTGTTACGTTCATTAGGATCTGAGGCGCGATAACAGAGGTTAAACTGTACATATCTCTGGTAGACGGGAAGCGTGTCTCATATTCTATGCTCACTACTCCGAATAGTAGGTACCAAAACTTTGCCTAGCATCGATGGATAGTTTAATTATGGTTATACCTATTTATTGGTTCTGCGAATGCTGAAATTGAGTGAGTGAGTGACGATATTTGTGGCTACTGAATTCAAATAATTATTGCTATTGTGCGTACCTTATGTCATAAATATTTCGTGTTCAAAGTCAATTCAAACATTAACTATGCCAACTGTATTAAGGATTCATTACAGTTTTTCATTAGTAGGTATACCTACTCAAGTAAGTTTTATCTTTCGGTAAAATGATGTACCTATTTGTTTTACTTTTAAAACAGTGTAAATGTATTAGTTTTATTAAATGGAAAAGTTAATACTGATACTTTAATTGAACCTAACATAAAAAACATATTTATCTTGTCAATTTAAAGACCAATTTAAGCACAGAGTTACTGAAATGTTTTTTTCTGAATTGACGTTGCTGATGATAAAGTTACGAAAGCCGATTATAATAGCCAAAACAAGTAGGGTCGAAGTCACGTACCCAAATATAAATAAGTTGGTGTAAAACTAGCTGGCACGCATAGGTGTGTTGGTAGACAAAGTTGAGCGCGATAGTTGAGCGGCAGATAGTTACAACGCGACACTACACACGTGACCTGACACACTAATAAGTCTGACGTGTGACATCGCGGCAATGTGATAGTATTGCACCCTTTATTTTATACAATATAGCCTTGTATTATTCAAAAGATATTTAGTAAATGTTTGGTAGTTCCCGTATTGGGAGACGTAGCGTTGGAAGCCCTCCCACAAGATGGACCGATGACCTTGTGAAGGCCGCAGGAATCCGTTGGATGCGAGAAGCACAGAACCGGTCAAAATGTTGGAGGGAGGTCTATGTCCAGCAGTGGACGTCTTTCAACTGTAATGATGATGATGATGAAATGTTTGGGCACAGCACATACCCAAAGAAGCCAGATAGTTGAGTTGGTAGACAAAGTGACGTTGGGACGCGACATACCCCACGATTGATAATTCTTCAAAGTGTCAGATACTCTTATCACTTAAAGTAATTTACAACATCATTTTGCATAGAAAGAAGAGGTTTAACCGACAATAATATCAAATATTTTAATAGACTTATCCAAAGAACCGATCATAAACATTAAAGAATGTTACCGCAATACAACCGCGATTAAAGCCTAAGTTTATCTTATTATACCAATAACATCGACTATCATATTACCAGAAAACAATTTTGTAAAAGAATATGATCATAAATTCCCTTTCATTTTGGATGAAAACTGATTTATGAAATTCTTTTAATCTGATAAAAGATTGCCTCGGTATTTTCATACCTGAATTATTGCTTCCAAGATCCCTTTTCATCTAAAGATTATTTAACACGGTTCGCTTTTTGTGAACAAAATTAATTTTAAGCGTTAATTTTTAAGCAATTTTTAAATTTATCGAAGTAAGCGATATCTAAAAAAACTAATAGAAAATGACTGTGTGGGTGGTGTCCAATTCACTTTATTAATCTCATACTTATGTCAATATTCTTTTCGTAGGTCTATTTAAATAATGCTTAATAAGTTTTCAAACCATTGCAGTCTTTATCATTTTAATTTAATTTCACTCATGTCAATACAAGGATAATCAAGCCACTCATGGTCTTCATTAGCTTTACATTTCGTCTTTATTTCCTAGTAAGCTTTTGCCAGCGGCTTCGCCCGCGCGGAACTTTCATCCCCTATTTAACTCTCTTAGGGGTTGAATTTCGAAAAATCCTTCCTTATGCCTTGTCTACATTATAAAGGGAACATCTGTGCAAAATTTCAGCTTTTTAAGTCCAAGGGTTTGGGCTGAACGTTGATGAGTCAGTCAATCAGTCAGGACTTTTATTATTATTTATATAGATCAAGTAAGCCGAGGTATCTGTATAAAGTACCAAAAGTTTTATTTGAGTCCCAACTAGTGTCGTTTTCCTTCCAATCTGAAGACTTTACCAGGGCACGGCGGGTATTTTTTTCATAAATGCATAATAAAGATTAAAAAAATATATGTCACAGCATTCGAATGCTCAAACTATACATCGAACACGCCCTTTACCAGACAGTACCGTGAAATGGGTGCACAAACTCGCAAATACAATTTGGTAGTAACGTATCGGACAAATTGAGCCACCTCATCTCCCGCCCGGTCCCAAATGTTTTCAAGCTAAATATTAAACACTGACCAACGGATAACTACATATGAAGCAGGAAATGCAACATACGATATGGACGTGGACTAATCACGATTTTTTTAAAGATGAATTTAATAGGCACCAGTTTGAATACACTTATTTTCCTACAGAAACACCTCTGTTTAACCCATCGGGGATTAAGGGCGTAATGTTATGTCTGCCGTTTCGCCTCAGTCATTATAAAAACGGTATCTTAAGTTAGGTAGCCAACAACTCTGTAAAGTAAAACATTCACGGTTGAATTAAGGAATCAATATTCAACCGTGAATCTTTCACACTTCGTTGATTTGTCATAAATTTTGCTAATTATAAACAAGAAGTGTTTATTTTAAATCGTGAAAATTAATCAAAACGTTTCTTACGATGAACGAAGTAAAGCACACTGAAACTCTCGTAATAACCTTAAAAACTCCTCCAAAACAACAAACAAAGCAAAATTACGATTCTACAAAATGATAAACAACTAATTAAAAGTCAATGGCTCCAAAGACACTGAAACATGTCCTTATTTGTATAATATCTCCACGTTTACTCACATTCAAAACAAGATGATATCTTTGTGATGAATCTTTACAACTTGTAAATTAATTCCGTGAACTTGCGAGCTCTTTCTAACGTTCTTTTGTTTTTTAGAAGGGTTAGCAAAAATACGAATGGTTATAATTGATTTTCTTGGGAAACCCTTACATAATGTTCATTCCAATTTATTTCTAAGAGTGTCTTACGAGTATTCGTGGTATTTTGCCTTTTCTTTGCTAGATCGCGTTTGGCTATTTTGACTTACTTTTATTTTGACTTTACTTTTAACTGACTAGAAGAGCTACAGGCAGAAAAGTGCTATTTCAATTTTGATTCCACATTCTAGCCCCATTATTTAAAGAACTTGCTTAGAGTTAAGACGCAATTAAAAGTAAAGAAAGATGTGGTTACACAGACTCTATTCATTACTAAAGCTATAGCAACATTTATAAATAAGGGGCTAAAATCCTACCCCTCAACACAAAGTTTAACACTGTTTCAATTGGTCACCTGATAACCTTTATGAAAAGCTGTAACATAAAAATTACAGGATTCTGATTTCAGCTAGGAACGAATCATTTTCAACCCTAAGTTCATGACCTGTGTGACCTACGGGTTGGGTCGAGGCATGGGCTAACTGGTTAACGGGGTTACCGGGTTTATTTTTAATAATTGTTAGCTAGTGGGTTATTCTTCGGTCACCACCAGAAAATAGATAATACTTACTTGCCTATATCTCTGTACACTGCCACTAGTGTATAACTTTTCATCCTCCAGAAATACAATTCAAAGACAATCTCTTCAAACAAAACATGAGGCTTGTATGCCTCTAAATAATTGTTGTTTGATATATTGAGGAAAATTGCTCTTTAAATATACGCCCTTAATATTTATAACAATGGTGGGCTCCCTTAGTTCTCCCCTTTGTCTGCTAAAGTGTACATTAACGTAAATGTGCATAAATAAAATTTGGTGCATATTACTTGCTGCCAAGGATGAGTAATAAATACTTGTAATACATAATTTAACGCTTCAGTTCCCGAAGGGTTGTGCAAATTGCTTTTGGTTCGAAACTTGACTTTATTAGCATATTTTTTATTCAGGATAAATTTGAATTTCCTGTTAACTTCCCATTTTAACTCTGATACCTAGTTTTCGGGTTCGAAAAAGGATAGTTTTATTTATTAATTATATTATTTTGTACCAGTATAGTCTATTAAAATAATGATGACTTTATTTCTGTGAGTAACAATCATAAAAAAAAACAAAATATTTATTGTCCAACTGTTAACTGCAAGTTGAGACGATAAGAGGAGATTTAAATATTACCTACAGCTAGGTAACTATATATTATTAATTCAGTGAGCCCCTAACTAGACTGTATCTTGGGGCTTGAGTTACAAATTCTAGAGTTGAGACTAGAGAGGTGATTTTAAGTATGGTATGGTATGTGTGTAATATTTTTGTGCTCAACGTGTGGTGTGTGGATTGGGATCGTACAAACCTTTCATCTGTTCTGCGGTACAAACACTGTTAAACGTCAATCATATCTTAAAAATTAGATGAGGCTGCCGTTAAAAAAAAAGAAGTAGTATGTGTCATTTCTGCAGAAATAAAGTTGACTATTGAATGAGAAATTATTTTATTTCTGTAAGTAGGTTTGTACAGTGTACAAAAACTTTTACACGCCAATCAACAAAATTTACTATCGTACTGTTACATCGTATTTTTCCAAAATAAACAAAACGGCAATCCATTCGCAGATATTCGAAACTAAACTGCAATTCGATCGTTTACCATTATTACAACGGTTGGTAACTAAAAATTTATATAAGCGCCGATAGTACTAGGGTTGGCAAACGATGTTATCTGCTCGGGTCGGTAAATAAACGTTGGTATATTGGTGTGTGCTAGCTGACATAATTATGGCAAATAATTGTGTACTTACCTTCTAATGTATAGAATTAAGTGGTTCTAACTTAACAGACAACTTTGCTGCTGGGGAGTTTGTTGCGCCACTTCTTCTTATCAGCTAAAGCACTAGGAAGTGGTGAAGGGCGGGTGGTTTGGGGAACCATCTTATGTAATTTTAACATTCAAAAAGTGCTGCTCTTAGCGCAGTTTGTGTTGTACTGTGTTGTTGTGACTTTTGATTTGATTTTCAATGTTTCACAGTTTGAGTGGCTAAATACGGGTAATAGGATCTACCGATCTTTGAAGCTAAGTTACATCTAATGCGTGAAGCTCATTGATGGGCCTGTGCTTGACACATAATGAATTAGTGTCCTTTTATGTCTCGGAGTACCTCCAACTGTAAGTCTAGGTTAGGATACAAATTTCGATGAGATTCTATTCTTTCCTGGTAGTCAGAAGGCCAAAAGTCTGGCAGCGGCTAACATTTTTGAATTTATCAGAGTTACTTTAGTTATGTTTGACATAGCTAGAGCAGCTCCGATAGCAATTAAAACCACTGTGACAAAAATGACTGCGACAATCAGACATGTTCTGTCTACATCCAAAAAGCAATTGCTCTTTGTAAATATAGAATTTCGATTTTTTTATAACAAAAGTTTTGTTAGGTTAGGTTAGTTTAACTCCCAAGAGAACAGGTCTAGGGTAATGATGGGCATCGCCATAATATATGGACAATGCAATCAACCAGGTTGTCTGAAGTGGCAGCCCTTACTGCAATGTTTAGCTATGTGCATACCGGATAATTTTTAACCGGACGCCCATGATATTATTGTTATAACTTCAATTTACAATCACATGCATTGAATTGGTCGAAAATGTTTAAAGTTTCATGTATATTCATTCGTTTCTTTTTTTTTTTGTATATGTGAATTTTTTAAACGAGCTTTCAGAGGCCATTGTCCGCTGGTGATAAAAGCAACTGGTAATTATTGTTGTGTGTTGACATGTAGGTAGTTAAACGAATGTTAATTGAGAAGCATAGCTATCACTGTTGTACCTACTGTAGTTATTTATAAAATGCCTGTTGAAAGGGATACATTTTCTGGTTGCTTTTAGGTTCTGTACCTCAATCGAAAAACACGGAACCCTTATAAGATCACTTTGTTGTCCATCTGTCCGCCTCTCAAGACCCTTTTTGAGGTATCAAGCTGAAATTAATATCAAATACCTGAACATTTACTACCCCTTGGGGCAATGAAAAAATCAAACTTTAAAGTCATCGCAATCTAAAGATGGCCCGTTTACACATTTATGGCGCATATTTTGACGCTTGCAAAGGAATCAAAACCTATAGGGGACTTTCCGTTGACCAAGAATCATGAAATTTGGCAAGAAGCAACGCCGTGTAGTACAAGTAAGTATAAGAAAATATCCGAAAAATTGAAGTTATATCACAAAATAATTACTAACTTATAAACTTATTTGCAGTTTGTCCCTCAGTAAAGTTTATTCTTTCGTTAGAGGAATGTTCGCTACTTTCATTAGTTACCTTATAACTATTTTGGTCAAGTGCGAGTCGGTCTCGCGCTTGCCCGTTTTTTTTTACCCAAAAGGGGTATTTTTTCAAACACCTGAAGGCGTCTTGTACCTAAGGACGTTTAAATTAAATTCTTAAATACAATCATGGCAGCGACATAAATAGCAAAAACTTTTCGAAAGTCTAAGTAAGTTAGAGGTTGTTCTGACGGATTGAGACTGATATTAGAATGTGAAAGTTCTTAAATATATATAACCCGTCTGATATTATTAATACAATGAAGGTAATAATAAGGCGACCGTCTATAGATATAAAAACAAATCACTAAATGGCTTGATGCTAAAAGCATCCAGCAAAAATTACGACAGTACCACCCCCGTCTCGGCTAGATTGGTGAAGTTTCACCCCTTAGTAAATGCACCGCAGTCTTCTACAGATACTTTAAATGTTTATATCTACACTCTATACTAGCGGGAGACAGGTTAAAGATTTTAAGAGTTCCTCTACTTAATGAAAACGAACTCATCCTGCTCACAAGTTGTTATTAACTTGGCAAACTTACTTAGCTAAGGTTATTATTAAAAGCAACTTAGCCGAGAATTTTATAACGTTCGTTACCTTCTCGTGGTCGAGATTCTTATTGTAATTAAAAAATCATTGGCGTCCATTATACTTTAACGGTAATGTAATATTTTTTTATGAGCGACGATGTGAAAATAAATTAATTGGTCTAGCGTTTCTTTAAAGGGATTTTTAAGTACTTTTTACATAAAATTCTAAGAAAAGGACGGACTTTTATGCTGTACTAAAATATTCTGTTCGAAATGTTCCCATACTATAGTTTTTGTGATTACTTATCCTTACAAATTACCCAATTGGAACCCCACGAGGAACCAACTTCGTTTTCTATAAAGAAACATTTTTTTATGCAAGATTTTTTGCACGTTTTATATGACAAGCGATGACGATCTCTGGACAATAATCCTAAATTGAGAAGGCTAAATACAAATAGCTATAGGTACATGGTACTTCTGAAATGGCTCGCATTTGGAAAATAGCTACATAGTTTTTGAACACACCTAAATCACAAGGAAAAATCTTGTTACTGTTAATTATTTGTAAGTTAGTTATCGCACACATGTATATTTCATAACGATAAGTACCTTCGACCAACACCTCAGGAGGCTTTCATTGCGCAGTTGGATCAAGGGCTAGATTCAGAAAGCAGTACAGGACACGTCACGGATAGTCGGCAGGTTCCTTTCTCTAGAGCTCTGACCACCGGCACCTTGGACCCTGATCTTGATGCCGATGGGCTACAATTTTTAATTTTTTTAGTGTTTTTTTTTTAAATATACGCAGTATGTAAGAAAATAAATACACGAAAATAAGTACCTTCCATAGTAAAACCTATTGAAAAAAAACCCGTCACGTTTATAGACGTGTGGTACATGTGCTTACACCACCGAGCGCGCATCAATCGAGGTATTAAGTGGCAGCTGGATTAGATTGCAACGCTGTAGTGGCTGCATCCCCATACCGCGTCAAAACGTAGCTTGCGTTATTAAACGGTAGGGATGGGAAACGGAAGGCAAAATGAGCAGAAATTTTGATTTTTATTGTATTCGGTTTTATCTACAACCAAATGCAATAAAAATCAAAAGTTTCTACCTTGATATTATAGTTGAAATGCGCTTTGGGACTTGGTACCAACCGCAACTGGGCCCGCTTGGTGGATTACAGTCTTGTCTCTCACGTAGAACTAAGACCTGAGTCGGGAGTCCCAGCTGTGGGAACATTATAGGCTGATAAGTTTAACTTGTAGGAGAGACGAGAACAGTCGTAGCCTAATGCTGACGGCTACGACTTACACGTTGTAAGTCGCAGGTTTGAACCCATTCAGGCCCTATACTATGTGTTAATTATTTCATCACCACTGCTCTCAGAACGGTGAAGGAAAACATTGTGAGGAAATCGGCATCGGCAAATTCGAAGACATGTGACATCTACTCGCACTGGGCCCGCGTAGTGGATAACGGCCCACTCCCTCTCACAGCTAGAAGACCTATGTGCCAGCTGTGGGAGCATGGCCGATTATGCTATTAGGTAGGTACTATAAAAACCAAGAATAAAGATTTTTCTTACCAACTTTTAATAGCTACTTTCTAGTACATTGCAATGATCACAGTAACCAGACTTAGTTTTTACACGCTTTATATTAGCTTCACTTGTATGTTTGTTTGTTTGTATGTTTGTAACAGACTCCTTTTTTTTTCTTTTTGGGTGGGAAATCATCAAATAACTTCTCCCGGTCTGGGTGGAGCGGGAGGGCGTGTCAGACTTTTACTGACTAAAACCCACCCGTGTTCCCTCAGTTGCCTGTGTGCCAGGGGCCGCGTTATCTCTTTCGAACAACCCGCACCCCTGGCAGGCATCGGCCCTTGCGGACCCCACCCTTTGGTGCTGACATCTCTTTGAGGCGCGCGTGGAACACAACGCGCCGTCGACCCGGGCTTGGTCCTTACCGGACAGCGAGCTACCCATTACTCACCGTCCGCAAGCCCGCGCCTACGGTGGCCGGGAATCAGCCTGGGATTCCCGACGCCCAGGGCTTCTCCCGCGGCGACTACGGCCGTGAGGGCGCATATACTGACTCCTTAGGGCGCGATTTTGACCCACTTTAAACGGTCAGATTTCATTTCTACTTTGTAAACTTATCGAGGACCGATTACAATTCAATCATTAAAAAAAAATAGAGAAAAATTGAAAAAAATAAAGGAAAAACAAAAATTACGCTTTTTTAGTTAGCAGAACTAAAAAATAGAAAATAAATAATAGTTAAAAAAAAACTAAAAAACACGCTTTAATACCAAACTAAAAAAGGAGAAAATAATTTAATTCAATTAAAAAGCGTGGGGTGCTTTTTGAGGTATTTTTATAATCAATTAAGGTCAGGCACCCCTCACTTTTTAATTGAATTAAATTATTTTCTCCTTTTTTAGTTTGGTTTTTAAAGCGTGTGTTTTAGTTTTTTAAACTATTATTTATTATTGTTCTTTCTCAGGCTAAGATGAATTATTCTTTAAATTAATTCACAAAAATGGTTAAAGCACATCACTAGGTATAATAAGACCATAACGCGATTCTCACATCGATGCCGGCCACAATATGGAGCCGGCGCGGATCAGTTCAGTGTAATTATCAATGACAGCACAATGGTTTCAAGTGATAGGCTTTAATTCGATACTTACTGAAATCATTTGCTATTCCAATGGCCGAGCGTGATTAGAAATGATTTTCGCGTTTCTGATTTTCAGAGATTATGTTAGCCTGTTAGTTTGTTGCAGTTTCAGTATTATGTATAAGTTGTTAATTTGATATCATGGTACAATTATTCCTGTTAGCCTTAAATAATTGCTTTAATAAATGATTTGTTTATTTATATACAATAACAGCCACACGGGTAGATCGATCAGGTTATGCTACGCTTGCCGCGATTGGTCCGTGGACGGTTGACCAACTTTACATACATAGACCCCTCCGTGCCTCGGAAAGCTCGTTAATGCCATTGGTTCCGGCTGTCATTTGTGGATCTTTGACAGTCGTTACGGGTCGTTAGAAGCCCGAAAGTCTGACAACAAATCTTACTAAGGGGTATCGTGTTATCCAGTAACTGGGTTGTAGAGGTCAGATAGGTAGTCGCTCCATGTAAAATACTGGTATTCAGCTGCATCTGGTAGACTGGAAGTCGATACCAACATAGTTGTGAAAAGCTAGGCAGATGATGCAATATGGTGAAGTTTCATGCCTTCTCGATCTGCCAGGGGTGCGAGTTGTTCGAAAGAGATACCGCGGTCCCTGTCACACAGGCAACTGAGGAAACACGGGTGGGTTTTAGTCAGTAAAAGTCTGACACGCCCTCCTGCTCCACCCAGAGCGGGAGAAGTTATTCGATTATTTCCCAGCCAAAAAAAAAATACCTTCTCACTCGCCAAACCTACTACGTATCCGTTGGGCTATTATCAACGTTCAGTGTTCGGGTAATTAAGAAGAATTTTATTCCTTTATAGAACATAAATAGTTGACTTAAAATAATATGAGATACACAAATAAGTCATGTATTTATAAGGTGACAGCAATGTAAACTAATGTGTATATCTATTTTAATTTATACTTATATAGCGCTTGACAATACGAGTATAAAAGTATCCAGAGATATAAACGTACAGTTTAAAAATCGCGGACGTGCTCACTACGCGTTTCAAGTAATAAATAAGAGAGTTTCACGCAAATTTCAATGACTGACATTTAAATTTAAATACCGCACATTCTCCGAAGGGATTTAAATTTTAAATTCTGTTATTTTACAAGTGAACAAACGTAAAAAAATTGATAACACACAGTCAGTGTGTGTCCGGAACTCACGGATTGATTTATCTATTGTTTCACAATTCACTACCTACGTTATTTGTTACTGTAGCATCCAAGAAATGAAATATTATTTTTATTTATTCAAATGAAAATGGTTTCGTTTTCAATTATAATAAAAGCAAATTGTGAATCCAGTTAATTATTTTCATCAATATGAATAAATATGCTATAGCTAGGTATTTACTCTATAAGCTATCAAAAATAGGGTGGTACGTGGTGAATATTTATAAATACGTATCAACAGTTTACTAGTAAATAACCATCAACATTATTCATTCATTATTTCTTGCAGGAATAAACTATATTATGTATTCACGTTAGTATTTAAAACAGTGCCAGCGTCAATAATATCGGGACGAACATATTGTTCAAAATGATCTGAATAAGTATGAAAATTAAATATTAACTCAATGACACAAGGAATGTTTCAGAATGACGACAGTACACGACAACTGTCATTCTGACAAGAACTTTATCCAATTAAGATAAAGTTTAATTTTCTTAGTTGTTGAGATCATTTTGAACTGTCTGTTCGTCCCGATATTTTAGGCGCTGACTGTACAACAATATCGGAAAACCAGAATTCCAGATAAACTTATTTGCCCTAGACAAAACCAGTTTGCATGTACATAACAAAGCACGTTAGGATCAATCAGATAGACCATGATAGACAAACGCCGCAAATGGCCGCCATAATTATCATCACAACTCCTATGGTACACGACATTTAAAGTTATTATTTAGCATTTATAACTATTATCACTGTATCATTATCTTGGTTTATGTTTTTATTAATTACTTACACTAAATTCCGTTTATTACAGATATGTTTATATATATACGTAATAGGTTCATCATAATATATTTTTGTGGGAAATTGTACTTACCCGATTTATTAGATCACACGACCAGGGTCTTTACGTCACTCTGAAAGGTAGTTCTGAAAAACAGCACTGTTGACGATAAGTTCGTCCGAAGTCACAGAATTTTGCTGAGCAACGACCTGTTCTTGCACTGATGCGACGCACGGCTTAGTTGTTATTAAATTTGTACCTAGTCTGTTTGTAACCAAATTAGTCAATAATGCACTCTGCTATCGGCATTTAATGTTGTTTTGATTATTATTATATAACTGCCAGTGTCGTAACGCAGATCCATTTATATTGTCTATGGTCACTTGCCTTGACATTAACAGTCAATGGACAATATTGTAAAACTTTTTCTACCTGAATACGGGGCTTTTATCCACTTTGTATTTGTCCATTTTATGTAAAAATAAATAATGTACGTTTTTTTTGTACAGAATAAACGTTTTCTATCTCTAGATAAGCCTTATACTAGACTGGTTTGTCCTTAAGGCGTTAGGGTAATTCGATTTAGTTTACATAATACTGCTGACTGAGTGGTTGCCTGCGCTGCTGCTGAGAATAATGTCCTGGGTTCAATACCCAGGTCGGGCAGTGTTTTAGCGTTTTTCCATGAGGAATTTCTCAGAAACAGTTTAAAAACTGGAATTATGCCCGGTTAGTGACAATAACATAAAAAAACTTTAATTCAGACCTTGATCCGTATGGTGTCAGTAATGCACACTACTTATAAGCTATGTTAGTAAAAAAAGGTAATACAAAAACTTAATTCAAAATATCTGTTGTACTCACCTGACGCACCGGGTACGTGCACATGTACATTTACCCAGTGCGTCATAATGGTGCAGCAAGGCTTTCACTGATTACCTTCAAAATGCCATTGACGATCCCACACCTCTGCGCATCATAGACACAATCCTTTTACGCAGGATGGTATGGAAACCGTCCGTATGAGCTTCGGAAAACAACCCTCATGCACTGCAATAACGTGGAAGCCCCAAAAACATTCTGAAGGCATTATTATACTGACATCGAAGGGCACTGTATGCCCTCTGCGCATATCGAACACACAGAGTTCACGTGTACAAAGATTGCCAGAGCCTTAAAAAGTAACTTTCAAATAGGCCCGCCCCTATGACATGGGACTTAAACATAATTATCTAGTGAAATGCAGGTGTACTATAAGTATATCTACCTCTGCCTAACCCTTTGGGGATTACAGGCGTGGTGTTATGTATAGGTGTAAAATAATATTCTAAAGCCGTACATTAATAAAGTCATCAATATTACCGATGGCCAAAACATAATTATGGTCCAACAAAATTCAAACTAACCGAACCGGGAAATCAAATCACAAAATCGTTTACAATTCATAAATTTAAATCGATTCAATCCTAATATTGAAATGAGATGATGGCAACATTTGCCGGAGTTAATACTGTTCATTTTAAAGTCCACTGCTGGAAAGGGTGCATGTTCAATATAATCTGTTACGGAACTCGGATTTGCATTTATAATATCAATTGTGTTTTGGGTTTGTCCAATAATTTAGTAATTTTGGTGCTGAAATATTCGTGTTGTTCAATTTCAGGCCAGGGAACAAGGTTCGCAGCATGTTGTAACTTAATTGTTACTAATGAGCTCTTATACAACATCCTTTTGTAGACCGTTACAATATTTTTTAGATAAATAGGTACACTATCCCCCTTATTTATAAACGCTGCTTAAAGTTAAGTAATGATTAGCGACTGATTAACCATACATTTTTGACGTTTAAACATCTCTTAACTTTAATCATCGTTTATGAAACTACGCCTAAACGGAGTCTTATTTTTTTTTCACAAACCGTATTTTCTAATTTTACAACACAATAACGTTTGACGATCACAATTAATCCTGTGTGTACAAGTAACAATAGAAAATAATCTTCCTATAATTCTTTTTTGTGACTCATTTTATATCAGTCTTAATAACATATATATCAGGTGCTAAAATCTGCTGACTGCAAGCCCTAAAGTGTAAAGTTAATTCATAGAATCGGACAGTCCTATTACCGGCGCTAGAAAACCCCATTATTTATACTTAGCACAGGTTTCACGACGACGTTTTTACCTCAGAAAAAGATAAAAATAGTGCAACAGTGTACGTTTTTATTTTGTTGAAAATCGATCCTTCTTTACCTGTAGTGAAGGTATGATTCAATATGCTAATAGGGTATTACACTCATTTTTGAAAAGTGTCCTAATTAGATTCTGAAGTGCTATTAAACCATAAAAAAAGAAACACAGCATTTTTATTTAATCAATTAGTGCCGTAAAAATGCATTAAAATTTTACATTTTCATTATTATTCTACTTATCGTTGGTTTTCTGTTCCTGAATGCAAAATAATATTTAAATAAAAAATATTTTGGTTACGAAAATAATAAAAGAGCAAAGTTGTTCAATTGACATGCCGTATGACGTAATAACATGGCGGCTACTATTTCATGGTGTTCAAAAACAGATTAAAAAACTGAAATCTTTGAATTGAATTTTAAAATTTATTTTTTAATTTCTTGAACTCTAAAACTAACATTTTTCGACTGCATTTTGCCTAAGCTATCTCAATAATATATTTTTAGATTTTTTCTTATATAGAGTAAAATACTCTATTAAGTTGTGTTAGATTAGTTTGTTCCATAATATGGTTTAAGATTAAAATAGGCCAAAGGTAAGTGAAGTTCTATGTTTGAGTTGCAACAGCCAGTACCTAAGTCAAGCTAATACCTTGTAATTATGGGTATTACGCCCATCTCGTTATCATCGTAGCCGATGATCATTAAGGTATACAATATGTATTTTTATTATACAAATAGAAACATTAAGATTAGTTAAGAAAATTAAGAATAAACATTAAGAAAACCTCAAACGGCGCAAATATAACAACTTTATTGGGAGCTTTATGTTTGAGCCGTTTGGGGTTGAAACACTGGGGGCTTGGGGTCCGAGTGCTCATCGAGTATTTCGGAACATCGCCAAGCGGTTGGTCGACTCTTCACGTGACCAAAGGGCTTGCCTATTCTTAGGTCAAAGAATCAGCATTTCCACCCAACGTAGCAACGCTGCCAGCCTTTTGGGCACTTTTCCCGCTGACAGCGATGCAGACGAATTCTTTGATGCCCAGTGAGCTTTACTTTATATACTTGTACATACTGTCTAATTATTTATTTTAAGACTGTAATAACTAAGATTAGTTTGAGTTACAATTAGTAGATTTTTGTATTATGATAATATTTGTGCCCGGTTGATGACAAAAGCTTTGCCTCTATTACAATGTCATGTCATGGGACTTAAACACAACTGGCGAAATGGTAAACGTCTACCTTACGTTATGTTACGTTGTCATTTGACGACCTTATTTTAGAAGGACATGATAAAATCATTAACGACAAAGTCACTATATTATTATGTTGTACGTTGTACTGATGTGCTCTTGGTCCAACAATTTATAATACCAAAGAAAATTTAAAACCTGATTATTCTTCCCCTAATAAACGAACTCAGTGATGAAACCTCGCCTTTTCTTGCACTTAAATATTTCAAAAGCGAATTAACTAGAAATACCATTTACTGAAATACCCCCAAAACCTTCTATACTAATTCTGCCTTATTTGTAAAACCCTGAAAACGGCCGGGGCTGTACAGCCTTGAGATTTTTGAATGCAATTAAATAAATAAGACCATTTTTTTATACGGACCGAAGCCGTTTAAATTTGTATTTAAATGATTCAGTACAACAGATCTATCTGTTCCGATATCCATGAGTATTGTATAAAATGAACAACACATGAAATACTAAAACACACCAGAATACAAATATTGTAATAGATTGGGTTAGGAAAACCAGTTATTTACTGTTCATCATCATCATCATTTCAGCCGAAAGGCGTCCACTGCTGGACATAGGCCTCCCCCAATTTGAGGGGGTTTGCCATAATCGCCATGCTTGGCAGGCGGGTTGTCGATCGCAGTATGGTAGTAAAATGCATGGAGAACGCTGCTGCCCATTCTCTAGTAAGTCCCTTAGTCGCCTCGTTCGACACCCATGGTAAGAGATGGGATGGTACTATTCTTTACGTCCGGCACCACACGGAACTGTTGCTGAATGCCGGAATTACAGTTGATTTGTCAATATTTTGGACATTTGTAAAGAGTTTGTTAGGATATCCACAAACAAAATTGACATCCGTAAGATCACTTAATAAATATGGAAACCATTTTCCTCGTGGCAACAGGTGTTTTTACAAGTTACAAGACAAAGATGTTGTCATGAAAAAGCTATCCTCTCCTTTAATTGTAAAGAATTCTCATTTTAATTCTACATTCGTACTTATTCTTTGCTCCGGAATTTCATTTAAATATCCTTGTCATATTTCCAAGTAGTAAGACTTGTTTTATGTTAAAGCGCATTGCATTTTCCTCGTAACAGTCAGAGCTATCCAAAAGACCTGACCTTAGACTTAATTCTCTCATATTTTCTCACTGTTGTCACTTTAATTACTCCGCAACGCTTGCCAAGTGTTTTTTACGAGAACAACTGAAATAAAAGCTGAAGTTTAGTAGCCTACAAAAATATGAGTGAGTTTCACCAAGAGCTCATTTAGTGCAATCAAAATGTCTGATCTTTGGCAACATTCGATTCCAAGTTTTTACCCAATCACGGGCTGCCTCGGAATCTCTTAAGGACTGAGTGCAAAATGTTACTTTGCTATAATTTATGTGTGTCCTCAATGACACCCTCATATTAAAAACATTCAAGAAAATTTTCCTTGGTACTTACTACCTCGGTTACAGTGTAGAATGTGACAGTAGGTGAATTTAAAACTGAGTAAGTTTTTTATTTATTTATTAAAACTTAATGCACAGGTAAAATATATTAGTATTTTAATTACACTGCAATGTTCAGATTTTTACTCAATGTTTTTTTGTGAGAAAAGCGATCCATTGGCCTCTGTACACGATTTTGAAGATTTTAATGAGGCAGTTTAGTTGTAAAAATGTAAGAAGGGATTTTTTGTTACGATAAATAGGTTTGAGTCTAATAAGGCATTTTCTTGACATCATGCATAATTAGTTCAAATTGGCAAAGAAATAAAAACACGTTCCTTCTCCACACAAACATAGTTGTTTTACTGAACAAAATATCTTTCCCTGGGTTCAACAGAAGCAAGCCAAGAATTCGCTTTGAGCGGCGCACTGCACCGTCCGTGATGTATGCCCACTTTATGAGCGAATTAAAATGGCCACCGCGTGACTTATGACGTCATAATGGCCGCTATGACGTCACATACGTCATAGGTGTACGAAATTAGTAGGCGGCTAACTATTAAGAGGCAATTTAATGTGGCATAGCGGGTAAATTTTTCGCTAAGTTGTAATTTTTTATTTATTTAACATAACTCCACAAAATACCTACTAAGAAAAGCGAAATTTGTGTTTTATTGTTTAATGATTATTTTTATGCTAAAAAAATACAAATGTAAACGAAATATTTAAGTTTTGAATTATAATAAGGTTTAAATCTACATTTTAGCAGCACTATTTAAAATAACACTCTTCACCGTATTGCTGTACCGTATTGCAGAAGTAGCTCCCCAATTTTATGAACAAACAAATAAAGTTGTTAATAAAAACGAAACGTCTATAAAGTCCGTCTAATAATGTCCATCATTTATTTAATTGAATTGAAAGTGGTGGCACGAACTGACGGGAGGGGGGAGGAAGTGATACAAATGTAAATCAACGTTCATTATCCTCCATCGATGTCTTTAGAGCGAAGTGTAAAATTACTACGTACATAAAAAATATGGGCAATAACAAAAAAATTAAAAGTATGAACGTAAAAGTTTGGTAATTTTTAAACATATACCCACATGTTTAAAAAATGTACACTAATTATGAACTTCAAATCCACATCACTTAAATACTTTTTGTTAGTTTAATGTGAATACATCAATGTAGGTATTATTTTTAAAACATCGAAACAAAAATTATTGAAACTTGCAAGCATAGCTTAAACTTTAAACAAAATCAAGGAACAATCCTTGACTTTGTTTAAACTTTAACCTAGTTAAAACCAGTCGGGCAAATAAAAAAAATACAAATCAATAATACAAGAAAATCTAATGAAAATATTTTCACTAAGGCTGCCAATAAATTTGTAATTATTTCGTAATTTAATAAAAGAAATAAAAGAGCGAGAAAAATAAATTGACCGCCTACTAAAATATTCCACTTATAATTCTTAACGTAAAGAGGAAATCCATCGTTAAATAATTTTCATGTCTTTTAATCAATTCGAAAGCGGTGTCTACATTTTTTCCACTTAAAAGAAATTACTTTTGCACAAAGCCACTGGCGAGACGTTATTTAGAAAAGTAAATAAGAAATAATAATAATAATAATAATAATAAAGCCATTTATTTCCCAAAATATAACAGATTACACTTTTATAACATTCCTTATATATCTCTTGTCATGCAGAATTAAAATCGCATGCAACATAACATAGCAAAACGTAACAAAAATAACATATCTACTTATAGTTACTAAATTATTATCACATTAAATGTCTAAATGGCCAATTATCTACCGTTTGACTAGTATTTTTCATACGTTTTTTCATTTAGAATTTACATTAATTATTCTAGAATTTGTTATTTAGTTCATACCGATACGTTATTTAAAAATGATTAAATAGGTACTTAATTATCTACTGTTTGACTTAATTATACATTATTATTTCATTTACATTTTATACATTTATATTTATTAAATTATAATGTATTATTTAGTATTATTGTTCATACGATACATTATTTAAAAATGAGCAAATAACAATTAAAATATTCTCATAATAGATTAAAATTATTTAAAATTATGTAAATAACAAAATATAAATCATTAAGAATAACACTTAATTCATTAAATATTAGTTACTTACAATAAATAGCAATTTTATTTCATAATTTAATTTAAATAATCTTGAATAAATAATCTTTAATAAATAAGGATTGGATTACATTTTTAGTTTTGGGATGCCCAATTTTGGGCAAAGGCCTCCTCCATGCAATTGCAAGGAGGGTTACAGTCGATCACTCCCGCGGGGACCAGCCGTACTGGGAGTTTAAATAAGAAATACTGAAGTCCAAAGCATCTTAGTCGCTTTTCCTCCACTGGAGTGAAGATTGGAACGTAGTCTTGCAACGGATTTTTTCCTTTGCAAGACTTGAGTTTTTGCCTCCCAGCGATTTTGATTCTTTGCAAGAGATTAACTCTATTATGCAGAGTTCACTCGGAATCGCTCGGTTTATTTCCGAGGTCAATTAATATTTTTGTCCGTGGCAACTTAGAAGAGGTAGAGTAAAGTTTGTTTAACTTTGACTTCGTGGTATTGTTTTTGTTCAACAAAATCTCGGTGTTCGACAGTTAAAGTTGACTTTTATAGAAGCTAAATATTGGACGCTATTTAGCTCGACTCATTTCATTTTCAAATATCTTTATTTATCGAACAGAAACAATCAACAAATGCACTTATCCTAAGGTACATTAACTCATTATAATTTGGGGCACTTTATGAGGCTAGTAATACACCTTTCAAAGCTTAACACAGATTTTAGTTTCCAAAGTCAAAGTCAAAGCATTTATTTCAAATAGGCACTTAAAAGGCACTTTTGAACGTCAACATTTACATTAAAATAGAATAGTTCCACTGCTAACAACATATAGTTAATACACAATAAACATGGGTACATGGTGGCAGTTATGCAAATTATTTAGCAAGTTATAAACTTATAATTTACTGATTGCAAGGTACTTATAACAAAAATATTTAGCTGGACTGGCTAGCTTGTCAAGATCCTGCAGTCCAAACTAGTTCTACACAAAACTTCCAAAACTTGTTAGTGTATTTTTCAGTCAGTATATTAAGCTTAGTTTACTAACCCCATATTTATAATCCTACCAATATTATAAATGTGAAAGTTTGTACGTTTAGATGCTTGGATATTTGTAATTCAATCCGGCAAAAACGGCTGAACAATTTTGAAATTTGGCACACTGATAGTTTATAACCTGGAATAACATATAGGATACTTTTTATCCCGGTAGTACGTTCCTGTGGGATAATTTTCTGTATTCCCAACACAACATACATTAACACGCGTCACCGGCACATTCACACGACACTTGTTGAGGCGCTCTTATATCAACAGAGAGTACACAGGCGTGTTTTAGTGACAAACAATTTTTTTTTAAACCTTGCCCCACACACTAGGAATTTCTCTTGTATTGTGGGGCGTTTGCAAACATTTAAAACTCACATACACAAACCGCCAGACCCTGAACAACTACTTGTAGGTTATACAATTATTTATTCCGTGCGGGAATCGAACCCACGTCACGCAGCGCAGCTGTCAATCGCTTAACCTCTGCCCCAACCGTGCCGTCAAATTTTACGGTGGGCTTGTATTGTTTAGGTTTTAGCTATGTGCGTGTGGTCAGGCGTTGGGGTCCGAGTGTTCATGGTCTCTTCGAAACGGCTGGTTGAAAGTTCCCGTGAACCAAGACTCGACTTTTACTATGGCCAGAGGCTACGCATAGTAAACACTACCATTCGATGTGGCAATACCGCTAGTCTCTTGAGAACATTACCAGGCGACAGCGATGCGAATTAATTTTTCGACGCTGTTTTTAGTTATGATAGGATATTATATTGTTATTTTTGTAATTAATCAGGTATACGTCACTATTTAAGTGCATATAATTTTAATTCTGAATAAATAAATTATGATAGCTATGTTAATATTTTTATTTTTGTCCGTGAAAAATGTATGTTTATAAAGTTAAGGTAGTGCGCTACTAAACATTATTTTAATTAAAGTGTTCGTATTCATTGCCTTATTTATAAACATTGCAGATTGTTTTATATAGTTTTAGGAAAGATTTTCAATAGAAAATGTATCTATTTATATTTTGTACTTAGACAAGTACCTACGTTACTTTTACTGGGGGTGCAGTAGGTATTCTCAAAATAACGGATTTCGAGACACACTCCAAATAGTCATCTAACAATTTAGTTTCAAGGCACAACGAATTATGCAGGAGAACTTCTTACAATCAGGGAAAAAAAAACAACGCCAAAGATATAATTTACCAAAACATAAAAAAAACAATCTACAATGCAAATAAGAACTGCTATAAACAATGGTGAGCCTCTCCATTCATTTACGCATTCCCTTTTTATTTTCGAAAGTAATTAATTGCTAGTTATTCAGGGGCGGACATTATAGGGGTTGTTAAAAAACCCTTTCATTATTCTAAACTTTCGGTGGCCAAGAACTAGACAATTAATTAAGACGACCGACAAGAAGGATGCCGTCTAAGTAAATTAACTGAGAACAGTGATGCACAAAATGTTAAGGAAGAAACAGAAGGCTCATGAAAACTAGATTTTCATATTGATTCGTGGTACCTATGCTAGAAATTCAAAGTACGTTACAAATAGGTTAGACTATGTTTTTACCGTCAAAACCCAGTTTTTGAACACTACCCTAAAGGTGACTCTGAAAAAGTTTAACGTTTCTCTTTATCTTAAGCCGATAAAAGCTTATTATGGCCTTTGACAAACAATGCTTTTGTTTGATGTGCTCGCCAAAGCAGGGAGATAGTTCTTGGATAATCTACAGACTGAGTATGGAAGTCATATTCATAAAGTGCAAGCACCTGTGCGTTGATATAATAATATGTAGTACATCGAGTTTAACAAAGATATTACTAAGAATTTTAAAAAGGGAATTACTGACAGAGATGGCTGTTTGCAAAACCGTACTTTTCTAAAACTCCAGTTCCATTATTATAAGGGTACATATTTTAATTAGATTCTTTTGAGGAAGTTAATTATTGGACCTTCTTACATAGAATTTGAGGATTTACTATACCGAGGTGTTTTGGTCTAGATGGTATAAAACAGATATCTCTCGTCAGACTGAAGAGTGAATGTAAGATTGAATGAAATTGCAAATGCAATTGTTGCAATTGTTTGTGTGCAGAGCTAGTCAAAACAAGATGTACGAACTATGGTTTTATGTGATTTTTTTTGGATGGTTTTGGAGCTATTAAAAATAGAAGTAGTAGGTATCTAGTATGTAGTGAAACGTTATTTTTGACGTTTATTGTAATCTAAGAATTCTTAAATGAAAGTTCCTTTTCTTTCTTGTAAACACAAATCCGCCATTATTTTCGAACTAAAAGGTTTAATGCTGTTAATTATGATTAATCCCTTCAATTACGTTGAATGCTGTCAACAGAATCACCTTAATACGACTGTTCTATACCTTGTTATACGTTACAATTGCGGTGTGTACCGCGACACAGAACGAGGACCAAACACAAGCAGCTGCCGCGACCGCATCACTCGGAAACACAAGTGTTGTGTGTGCCAACCCTGGAATATATCCCACTATTTACAAAACATTCGTTTACATAGATGTAGTCATCACTATACACAACACATAATAACTATCCAAATAATACCTACAGGTTTATTTTGGCGTATTCCAAAAGCAATTCTTAGTCTGCAATGGTGCACCACCATAACAACAGAAGAAATTAAAGACAAAATTACCGATTTTAGAAAGACAAGGTTACATGCTTCGTCGACTTGTCTGTACGGCAGATGCATACATGAAGAAATTAAAATGTCGCTCTGTATGGAAAGAGTTCTGTCTATTCATCTTAGAGTGAAATAGAAGTGAAGAAAATGTTGAAGTGGCCATGCTACGCGTGCGATATGTTAGGCCATTGCCTCCAGAGCAGTTGCTAAGGGATGACAGCAGCGTACTCCTTGTTTAGAAGAAAAAACTGCGACCACAAATCTGGCTACCAATCATGGGAAAAAAATATTTACGGGCTAGGGTATTTACTACTATCACACGTTAGTTTGCGGTGATTTGGGAGCTGAATTAGTGGGTAACTTTCTAGTGCATATATTTAAACGCTGATGAATTTCTGAGTTCAAAAATAAAGCACTGCTACAAGGGTCACGGAAGTATATAGGTAGAGCTATTCTTTTGTATCGAAACAGCTGTGTTACAAAATGTAAAAACAATTTGCATTAAAAAGAAATTAAGTGCGTTTTTCTTCCTGCCAAATGGTGACGCATACATTTACATAGTAAAATAACGATAAAATAATCTTTGATATCTTAGAGAAAAACCATCAATTCCTGCTTTATGTTCTAGAAACTTCCTTATTTCTATTCTGAGTGAAGTTTTCGAAGCTCCCATAAACTGAAGTGCATTCAAACATAAAAATGCGATACAACAAATAGTGAATAATTTTAAATAGCCCGTGAAGTCCTGGGTGTGCCTCCCTGCTGCCAATCTGCCAAGCTGCCAGCCTGCCAGCCTGCCAGGCCGGCCATATTCCATTCATTCTGGCACAAAAACTGGCGGTATAAACACTGTATGGAGTTTGGCAGTGCAGCGAATGTACGAGAAAAAGAAGAGCGTGTTGTGGTGAGGGGCGTATACCGAAACGAAATTGTTGGCGCGAGGCATGAGAAACAGCGATGGTAGATGCGTGTCACGTGTTTTGTTTATCCTACATCGTACATGTTTTGCGAAAAGTAGGGGCGATTATCATGTGTTGATTATTTTTACAGTAGCTATTAAAGGTGACTATAATATATGATACGTATGCACAGACACTGTGCGTTAATGTGATTGGCCGAAATAAATAAATCAACTTATAGCTTCTCTGTCTTAGCTAATCTTGTTTTATTTTTTAATGAACCGACTTCATACAAGAGAATATAACCTGAAAAGCGTTCAATTTAATAGTACCTAGCTTTACTGGGATTTAATATTTTATGTTCAATATTAATCAGCATCGTAATAAATATGATGTCAATGATTTCATCATCTCCCGCTCCCGCTTACGCGTCTCCCATACACTACACACTAGACCCAATTCCAAATGTAACTGCAGTGCTTGGCACAGCCGAGTGTTCACAAAAAGTATAGTCGCGTATAAAATACAATTTATTTATTGGTTCCATTGACGTTTATACGGGCGAACGCCAAATCACGCCGTAAACACACCAAGAGCAGCGCGCAATGTACACTAAATAAATCGCGGGCAAAGTTTTACCGTGCCCTAGAATGTGGGCCGCCGTCTATGATAAAGTTTCGTGAAGAAAGGTAATTGGTTGAATTTGAACGGAATAGGACTGGATGTGGATAGAGTTTGAAAAGGTCATAGTCATATTTTCATAAGTTTAATACACTTTCGTGGTGAAAAGATTCTTGTCATTTTCGTAGTTTTAGCGTTTAAATATCTGGGTAGTAGCAGGTGCAAAAGAAAATAAGATGTATCATCGTCATTTAAAACGTATATGCAAAAAAGCACCTGAAAATATTACGTTTGTTTTTATTTGAAAAATCAGTTAAGAATAAAATTCTATCAGTATTTTGTGAACGCAAACGCTATTCAAAAATATACCTTTTTAACGAACGAAAGCATTAAAGCCATATGGAACTTAAATTTAATGCACTATTAAGTCGAAATTCTGAATTTCTGCAGCCAAATGAACCCTCATCTATACACGTGGTACTGAATTAGATAACCTTGCGCCACAGAGCAGAAAAGAGGACTCCACAATGTTGTAACTCTGTTACATTCGGTGTTTTGAGTCAAGAGATAATTTCAGACTGTGGTCGAGTGCTGGTACGTCTGTAGAGGTACATAATCGTCTCATATCGTGCTTTCTCGTCGATTAGGCAAGCAAATGAGGTGAAAGGAATGTATTGTGTGCGAAAGAGACAAAGAGTGGGGCGAAGTAAGCTGAATAAATGACTATTGATTATGTTGATTTTGTTTGTGTTAAATACCTGAGATAAAGTCTCTCTTATTTTCGTTCTATGTTGCTTTCTTAGCGTTTTCGTGTAAGTGCTTCGATTTAAATAATGGAAATATAATTATTCCACCTTACATTCAGCATTTTAGAAATTTTTCCTCTCTGCTTAGCATTGATTGTCTCTGTTCAAAGTCGTATGAACCGCTTTTGTTTATAATCTTCTTTGGTAGCGTAAATACAAATATACATTGCACAAATCGATTAATCCGCAAAGCTCTTATGTAGCACGAGTCACTCTAAGCTGATCGTAAAAATTATATACATTCTGTACACAACACTTAGAGACATTTGTAGAACAAGTCTAGTCTAAAACACAAGAGTTCTAACAGCCAAAAAATATTGAGTTTTACAAAAAAAAAAAAACTAATTCGAGATTCAGAGCAAATACTCGGTTTGTCTCAAGGACTAAATGATTATATTATACGAATATTACAAAAATGTTGGGCATATTAAGTATCGTATTATTGTAAAATTATTTACTTACTTTGTATCTTTTTATTCCGACAGCTTTAGATCACACAGAGGATGATATTTTACTCAGGTCTAATTAAATGATAATTAATTTTCTCGGTATCCATTTTTATTCTGAATAAATATGAAACTCTTGGTTTTCATTTCACAAAGTACTTTTGACCATAAGCCTCATATACACGATGCAAATTGTTTGAGGTCTGATAGGCAGTTGCTCTATGTGCAGTACTTTTAGTCAGATGCATTTGGTTAGACTGGAAACCGACCCAAACATAGGTGGGGCAAGGCTAGGCAGACCGATTTTTCCACGATGCAAGTTGCCAAGTAAGTATAACGCAAATTTCATTATTGCTCCAACTAATGGTATGCCACAGGCAAGTAAACTGCACTGTGTAAATCAGGATAAGATTCTGTAACAATCCGTACTATAATATTATAAATGCGAAAGTAACTCTGTCTGTCTGTTTGTTACGCTTTCACGCCTAAACCGCTGAACCGATCGTCATGAAATTTTGCAGAGATATAGCCTGGGATATAGAAGAGGACATAGGCTACTTTTTTACGCGATATCTGACATCCACACGGACTGAGCCGCGGGCAAAATCTTGTAAGTTATAAAAGAAATATGAAGTTCCTGTCGGAAAAGTTTAACCCAAAATCATTTATTCAAGAGCATACGTTGTTTTGTTATAAAAGCAAAACTGTATCTCTATAGTAAACGTGCCAATAGCTGGGTCCCCATGACGGGACGCGGTAGGACGTGGAGGATGGGGGGGAGGGAAGACGTACAGACAATAATAAAACATTGTGATAACACTAACAATACGAGTATGTTTAGACCTGGACAGTTTACTGGGAAGTGGACACCTGTGACTTAGCACTCATTGTATAGAGCTTGATATACGTATAGTCGACCTATTCTTATTGCTTGCCTACCCTAAGGTTGTATATCACTTGCACCGCGTCAAAATATAGTTTCAAGCTTTACTTCTGACAACTTTAGTGAATTCTCAATTTACTGAGTGTGTTTTTTCAAAAGTGGTAAAGCTTTTATTAGTTCGTTTATAGATGACTTCGTAATTTTTTTTCATATAATACACCCTTTTACAAAACCATTACATTTTTAGATTAATGTGCAACTGCTATCAATATTCTACTACTTACCACTAACAATATTAAATACTTTTAGGGCCAATTATGATGCAAATTATTAATTTCAGTATGAAGTTGGCGCGGGATATACACTCTTTATAACATAGTAGCTTACAAAATGCACAACCACTACACTAACCTAACATGTATCGTGGATATAGAATCATCACAGTAAAGAGCTACGCAAGCGCTACGCCGTAGCAGTAACAGCTACGCGAGCTACGCTTACGACTGCCCTTTGAATATTCGTGATAGTCAATCAAAATTATCAATAAAATGCCAGAGAAATAACTTAGAAGTAATGTGAGGAAAGGAAATAAAATATATTTGAAAATGGTATTAAAAGCTGTAACTAACAAAACACTAAATAACTATTTCCTGTAAATTATTATTCCTGTGTTATTTGCTGTAAATAACTATTTTCTGTTCTAAAAAAATATGTAACATCTTGCTGTAAACCCATACAAATGTATCAAGAATTACATTTGTTGCAATGCCGTCGTGTCGCGGTGCTCCGTCTTACATTACTGTAAGCCGTGATCGATAGCTGCACCTGTGACTGATCGCCCATCGTGTTTGCTGCTACGTTTTCTTGTATTGGATATTGTTGAAATATTGTAGTGTTACAATTATTTTATTGTTGTCTTTTTCCTTCTAGAGGAATTTACACTGGATTGAGAGTAAGATATTATACGTAAGCTAAGAACGATATGTATGCGAGTGTCAGAATATTATTGTTATGATAATATCATCCAATGCCTACCGATACCTGGTGTGATATATGATTTTAGTCTTTTGCCGCAAGACAACAAAGAACATTATTTTATTATTTGGTCCTAACTAAGCTGCTAAGGTAATTATTTTCCATCAACTAAGCATTCGCCTTACCAATGATGTATAGTTTTTTAAGGAATTAAAATTATGACTGTTATCAGCATAATTTGCATTGTATATCGAATATTTCCATCAAAAACGACTATGAAGTTTGATAAATAAAAACTACTACAATCCTTTTTTGGCTCCGTTTTTAAAGTCTTTCGATATCCGTGCCTCTAATCTTGCCAAGTGACTATGACGTTTTGAAAATTAAAAAAAAAAATCTTCTAATACTTTCATGTATCCCTTACAAAATTATAGACGCGCGATAGTATGCCATTTGCTTGAGACGACTTCTACAAATTGTGTGCGGTGACACACACCTGATGCTTCTGTGCTCCTAATCACACATAATACATGTACATTTTGAATATTTGTTGAACATTATGTTATTATTAGCACTGATAATCGTATCAACTATTAATATGGACTAATGGCCTGTTTCACTATCTCCTAATTAGTTTAAATAATTAACTCATCTGTCAGACATTTTTTACAAATTTAAACAGAGAAGTACAAATTTAAAAGAAAGAAAAATAGATTTATTTGTCACAGAAACACACGTGCATACAAAAAGATGAGATCACATTTAAAAAAAATAGTGGCACTCCGGGAGTGCCGACAGAAGTGAAAACTTGAACAATTACGTGTGTATTTTTTGAATCTTCAGGAAATATTTTTTAAATCGTCAGACTTAACAACGTTCAACGGACGTTCAACGTGGTTCGTTCGTATGTTCGTGTTGTCAGTGGCGTCGGTAACTGTGTCGCGAGTTAAAAAAAAAATCAGAAAAAGAAGTTTTCACTTCAAAAACATGATGACAACACAGATATTTATACCTAGGCACATAGAACTTATATAGTCAGCAGCTGCACGCCGTGACTGTGACAAGAAGGCTTCCACTCAGCACGATGCTGTGCTATGGGACCCACAGCACAGCGCTGGTTTTTGTTGGTCACCCGGAAACAACGAAAATAAAACCAGGATTTTAATTTATCTAGTAGATAGTGCAGCTTATCTAGATTCTTTTAAGCCAGTCCTAAGTAATTTTTGTCATACTTAAGTAAGTGTCTGCAATTAATTTGAGTCAAAGTTTATTTTTAGCAGTTACGATAACATCGCTATTCAGTTGTCCCTCATTGATCTGATTGTGAACCTTCTTGAAGTAATCCATTAGTCGAGTTGTACAGCAATAAAAGTACTGTAACTGTTATTAAGAGATAAAAACTACTAGATAAAGTCAACATCTGCTGTTCTGTTTCCCTGCTTTTTTTAACAAAGAGAAATAAACAATACTACTAACTGAAACCCTAGTACTTCCAAGCCTAAACCTAGAACAACGCAATAAGAACAATAAAACCACATTAGTTAACTGTAAAAGCCATTAAAAACATTAGCGTGAAGACACACCGTCCCCCACCGTGTGTACGCGGCGATACATTAAGCGTATTCAAAAGACGGCCGTTCTAACCGTTTTACTAACGAGTAACGAAACTCCGTGTGCTGCTGTGTACTTTCAATAAACCGTTGGGTTAGGATATGTTGATAAGCGAAAGCGGATAATTAACGAAAACATTGTTTTGGAATTGCCAAATTTACACCCTCTTTCACTGTCGGTATCACTTTGACAAATAGTACAAACGTTTAGATTAAAAACTGACCCCGAAAATACCAACCACTTTACCCAGATTTGAAAGATGTCTTTTATGTAACCAGCCTAGGTAAAGTGTGAAAGAAAATATATTTTTTATGATTTTCTATAGATATTCATCTGAACTGTAATTTGGTCTACATCTATCTTTATCAGAATCTCTTTGAGACATTTCTTGGAATTACTTTATCATCGAATCCTTGCAATTGACTTTCGTTTTTGACTAACTAATATTACTTGAAGACTTTAAATTTAAAGGATTTTGTAATTTATCTTGTATTTCTGAAAACTTAGAGGACTAAATTATTGTGTAGTCTAACTTCAATTAAAGCTTTTGATATTTAAAAGTTAATCGTATAAAGGTAATCTTAAATCGTAGTTTTAAAGTTATAACATTTTAAAGGCTCTAGCAATGTGGGTCGCAAATTGTTGTTACCTAATTATGTTAAACATACTTAGTTAATCAAATAAATAACAAAAGATCATAAAATATTTCCATAACTTTGTGCATATAATGAGATGTCACATAGAAGAAAAACAAAAATAAGTTAAAAAATATTTAAAATTAAGAATAATAAGAATTAAATTTTAAAATAGGTTTTATAACTTCTGGTTGGCTCTAGAACAGTGCTATATTCCTTGTGGCACCGGACGTAAAGAATAGCACCATCCCATCTCTTCTCGTGGGTGTCGTAGGAGGCGACTAAGAGACTTACTAGAGAACGGCAGCAGCGTTCTCTATGCATTTTACCACCATACTGCGATCGCCAACCCGTCTGCCAAGCGTGGCGATTATGGCAAGCCCCTCAAATTGGGGGAGGCATATGTCCAGCAGTGGACTTTTCCGGCTGAAATGATGATGATTATGAGACCAATGCTTGGCCAGAAACACAGAATAAATCTTTTTTTTTTTTTTCAAAGTTTAGGGATTTATTTAAAATTATTTGGTATCTATAATTATATAATATGACCAATTGAGAATCAGACCGCAAATGCATTTTATTGTCTGCTGTTCTAATTTCAACCACTCGAAATGTGTTATTGGATACTGGAAATATTTCAGTTATTCTGCTACAATACAATACTAAAAGATTTTGAAATATTCATTTCTTTGATATCTAATTTTAGAGAATAACCTGAAAACGATTATAATAAAGTTGTTGTAGTTTTTCAGAGTAAAGCTCTGGGACTTTTTAAGTCTCCCAGAACTTACTGACCAGAGTTGGTATGCATGCACACAGGAGTGTGCGCTGCCACTGCATGTACAGTAGTGGACTTATCAGTAAATATGAAAAGGAGTCACCTGAAATGACGTATTGAACAGTATCATATCCTCTAGACTTCTTTTAACTTAGCCATCATTATCACTTGTAAGAAAATGTCAACAGCTAACAGTAGTGTTGTTTCACCTAGAAATATAGGACACAATAATATCTGCTAGTGTCTCAAGCTTAGGTATGTTAAACCTCACTCAGTTTATTGGACTTTGTGGGAACTTTTCTGTGAACTTTATCGACTACAGTCGAGTTGCTCTGTAACAATCTCAGCGTGAAAGCTTAGATGCAGTAAATCCCTAGCATCAGGTGGAATGATAGCTCACTTCACCTACGTTTTCACGGTGAGATTTTTACAGAATTGAACCGCCTACATATAGTTATCTGTTTCCATAGTTTTCTGTCATGGAATGTTATGTTAAATTGGCGAGAGTGAACGGAGTGAATGATAGCGTGACGTTTGACAAGGGAGAATGTAAGAATAAAATGTGTAGCGCCAACCTCAAGTAACATGAAACAAGATCAGAAAGATAATTATACAGCACATTTGAAATGAAAGCGGCACTTGATAGCATGAGAACATAAACATATTAAACAAAAGTATGAGTATCAAACAATTAAAGTACTAAAAAATTTAATAGTACTTAAGTATTAAACTCGCATTCATGCACTAAAATGAATTTCGTACACTGGAAATTCATCTACCAGAGTTGCGTCGCGCCTTGAGCCTTAATCAAAAGGAAAATCAAAAGTAATTTATTCAAACTAGGCTGACAGTCAGCACTTATTAAATGTCAAAATTACATAAGACAGTCCCCCAAAAACGCCCGCCCTTCACCACTTCCTAGTGCTTTGGCCGGGAAGAAGAAGTGGCGCAACAAACTCCCCAGCAGCACAGAAGTCTGTTAAGTTAGAAGGACTTGATTCTATACAATAGTAGGTAAGTAATTAACATTACGAAACAAAAATAAAACATTAAATTTTCCATATGTCAGCTAGCACACGCCAATATACCAACAAAACATTGAAAACTATAGGTACTCAAGCAGAAATAAATAATAATAAAAAATCGTACACAGAACTTACAACCTAAATAAAAGCCACCAGGCACAAAGGACGTGCCTGCTTACACATGCAATTCTGCATTATGTAAATACAAGTGTAACTTGAAATAACAAAAGATAAACTAGGACCTTTGGAATTAAATTAATAAACAGTCAATACAATTAACAATAACAAAACCATGGCAGCACCCATTCACGAGCATAACGAAGTTTTAATAAACTGTCTTTGGAACATGATTTGGATATATTCAATACTAGTGTTTCTCGGCTTAAGCAGATGTTGGTGGAAAGCTTCTTTAAGGAAAAGTAATTGTTTGCTTTGTATTGTTTGCTTTGATTTTTTTTTGTTGTTTTAATTTGTATTAGTTAAGCGTGTATTATTTAAGTTAAGTCATTATTAGTTATTTAGTACCTACCGACCGTTTTTTGTTGTTGTTTAAGTTAAGTGTTTATCAGTGGAAACTTGTAAATGGCCTTCAACTTCATATTGTTTAATAACATTGTATAGGTTAGCTGTAAGTTTCCCAAATAAAATAAAATAAAATAAAATAACGCAAAGATCAACCATTACTCCCCTCGTTGGTCAGTGGACCAAGCTTGTGGGCTGTTTCTAAATTATAGTCATGTTACCTATATCTAGAAATGAGCTCAGACGTGATGATATGTCATGATCGTCAAGCTTTTCAAAGGTACGAGCTTTGTTGAAAAGTATTTTCGAGACGCGTTATCGCTGCCTTTCGCAGGCCGTTTTCAATACGGGGATTTTTAACAGGATTTTTTGTAATTATTTTAGTAGCGATCAGATAAATACATGTCGCTCGTTGTTTACATTCATGTTGTTGTTAATTATTGTACTTAGCTGTTTGTAATGGCGACATTCCTTGGCTTCAACCAAAATACGATTTTGTTAAACAAAATATGAACGCAACAATCAGACGCACAATGTTTTACACTAATAATAATTAGGAACTGGAAACTGACGCACTTCAATACCTATGACTTAATTAAATTCGTTTCGTTTTGGCACTTACAGATGTTAAACTGAAGCAAAGAAATAATCAAATATCATAAAATATTTATTGAACTATGTGCACACATAATGACGTCACCTAAGTAAGAAAAATAAAAGAAGATTAAAATATTTAAAATTAAGATTAATAAAAAATAAATTTAAAAAGAGGTTTTATACCTTCATGTTGACTCTAACAATATTACTTGTATTCAAGCTCCTCTATAGCGAGATATTAAAATTATAATATTTATATTTAGATCATCGTCAATATTGAATAACTATTTTTGGAACTATTATTATTGGGGATCAACCTCACGAACTGTAACTTGTCAGTCCAAAGTCTGAACCTTTTTTTTTTGTTTGGGGCTGGGATATCATCAAGTAACTTCTCCCGCTCTGGGTGGAGCGGGAGACTTTTACTTTTACTGACTAAAACCTGACTAAAGTCTGAACCATTAGGCCGTTATCGGTACATCTGGTAAGGGGGCTGTTCTACAGACACTATCAGTAGCACTACAGAATTTCTTCTAAATTATCTGCCTGATATATTAATTGGAATTTATAAGGAGGTAGTGAAACAAGCCACATTTATAAATAACTAGCTTTGCCCGCGGCGTCCTTCTCCATATACCAGGCTATACCCTCGACGTGTCTCTGCCAGATTTAATGACGATCGATTCAGCTGTTTAGGGGAGAAAGCGTAACAGACAGACAGAGTAACTTTCGCATGTATAATATTAGTAGGGATAAAAAATAAGGTGGCATCTTCTTTTAACAAAAATTCGCTACCCGCTACCGCTTGTGAATGAACACGAGACCTCGCCCGGCACTCATTACGAACTCGTGAGACAAAAGCCTCGCTCAAGTTCCATTATGATATAAAAAGGAAGGGTCGCTCCCATACAACTCACACAAACAAAATGTAATACATAAATTGCGTTACACCGTTAACACAGGTCAGGTATGTACAGAAGGTTCACGTGTAATCTGGTATACAAGCATTGATGGAAACAGAATGTTGTCCCTTTTAATGTATCTACTTAACTGTTGAGGGTAACACTGTCGTAAGTAAAATTTTTCTGGAACTTTTCATTTTCGTGACTTTCTTGCAAAGACGGCAATTAAATAATTTATGCCAAAAATATAAATAGAAACCATAAATTGGAAAATGTTGCAAACTTCAAATTTACCTTATCCGAATGCAGCAGCTAGGTAATCCATTTTTTTTATCGATCATATAATTTATTAACAACAACGACCGAACAGCCTCCCATCCAGGCACAAGTTACCGTGGCCTAATTGGAAAACCTTAAACAGACTTCGTACCCAAGTAGGTCGTAGCAAGCAAAACCTCCACAAATGGGGGCTCATGGACGGCTCAGACCTCCGGTGTGTATGCGGCGTCTCTCCACGCACAAAGGCTCACCTTTGATCTTACACCGCATGCTCTGCCTGAACGCGTGAGGGCTTAATGGCTGCGTCAACAAACGGTATTCGCGTTGCTGAATTTCTGGCTAAACTAATTAATAAAACTAAACATTTAGATACATTTGTTCATGTTATTTTTGACATCTACACGTTAAGAAGAAGATCAACAACTTGTGTCTCTGTTACCTTAATGAGAAGTGAGCCTTCGGTATTCCTTATTCGGTATCTCCACCCAACCACTTGAAGTAAAACTTGGAGTTTGTTTAGTTCTCCGCTTTCTTCAACTTTATTATCGCTTACAATGTTTGTGTCGCGAGTATTGTCTAAAGCTGTTACGGGACAGTTTTCATGTCGTATTGTGTGCAAAAAAAGTGGCCAACTTGAGGTGTATTGGTTGGTGTATTTTGGTTCTAGAAATTGAGTTTGTAGATCTGAAAAAAGTTGTAAGTTTTGCCTTCCACGTGTTTTTTTTCTGGGATCTACTAGTATGTAGATAGTTCAAAATTTATAATACGAGACTTTTTTAAACGAACAAAGAAATTAGTACAATCTGATCGGTACAATAATTTATTTTTAAGTACATATTTTGGATTTTAGTCTGCAGAAATCAGAACAGATTAGGTATCTCCTGATTTCTGCAGACTAAAATCCAAAGTTAAGCATTTTTATTCTTTTGCAATAGGACATTACATGTAAACCTACACACTGAATAAAATAGAATATCTTTATTTTGCATAAAATTTCGATATATAAGAGGTAATATTACGGAACGAGCAAAAAACTCCACAGACGACACCCTTTCAAATTACAGTGACGAAATTAATAAAAAGTAATCAATACAACAACGAAGCACCAAACATAATTAATATTACGTCTTCACAAATGAGAAGCAAACATTTGACGTCGGTACCGAGGACTGCTTCGCTCCAACTCGTAAGTCCTCGGGCGGTCCTGTAATCCACCGCAAGAGGATTGGCCGCGCTTTGACCAGCCACCTTTATGACGCGGCACAATTTATGAACGACTTCCTCGAACGCCATCTTGCGGCTTCCAAGAATATTAAGAGTTTCTGTTGAAGTTAAATACTTAAAAGTTACTGGCCACTGGACAAAATATTTTTTCTTAGATTTAATAGATAAACATCAATCATCACTGGCAACGGAAAATTATTATTTTGGCCTATGAATCAACTCGTATGAAATCTTTACCATAATTACTAGTTACTTTTATTATTTACGTTACAATTATCAGAATAGAACGGACACTATTTTATTATGAAACGATTTAAAAAAGAACGGTCTAATTCCCCGGTGCCATAATTTTTGTTTAAATTTAACATTTTGGGTAGGCAAAGGCTAGCAAGCTCATAGAGCCAGGTTTTTGTGGCTTAGGTATAGTGTACACCATAATAACAAAACTCTGAGCTCTCAGCGCTTGATTATGAGTAAGGTTTTTAGTTACGGACAGAATAAAGCGATTGAAAGCGTTGTGTGATTTCACACAGCGCTTTCAATCGGTTTATTCTATCTACTACTATCAATGTTGTTTGTTTAAACAACATCGACAGTCGATAAATTGACAGATGACATTTTTACATTTGATGGTCATTCCCGTTATTTTTTCACTCATATCTGTGCTTGGTCTGCGTTGGTTGTGTGTATTTATTTATTTGAAAAAAGCCCTGTCACATCACATAGTATATAGAAATAATCTGTATGAATGTATTCGTTCGTGTTATTGCATTTTTGTGGTATTCTGTTCCTATTGTATCTAACAATATGGCGTGAAAAAAGGACTGTGATTTCCCCTTGAAATATCGACCTAAATGCCTCTGGTTGTTATGGACTGATGAACCTACAACGAACGAAAACTTGGCATTTAATATACGGACTTTACGAAGTTAACATAGAATTCAAAGGTGTCTATAATTTGTGTTACCTGCAGATCAGCTAGTAGTTCCATGGTATTGGAAGATGAGTAAATTAATTATTGTATACAGCATTGGACTGCTCTTCATTGGTAAGTAAAACCTGTCTGACTGCTTTTAACCGACTTCAAAAAGGAGGAGGTTTTCAATTCGTCGGAACCTTTTTTATTTATTTTTATGTATATTCCCCGATTACTCGAAGATGGCTGGACCGATTTGGATTATTTTTTTGTTCCAGGTGGTCCCATGATCATCAAGTCAGGATCTGAAGATGGGATCCTGGAGAAATAGAGAGAACTCTTCAAATTTTATAGGCACACTTGAAGCGATTTGGGTATTTTTTGGAAGAGTACATTCTCGGAGTGGTCTCCTTTCAATTTGGTGAAGATCTGATGAAGAACTTCGGAGATATGCAACGGAACTCCTCAATAAATGGTAGCAAATGGACTGGGATTGCTGAAATCTCATGTCTGTCTATTGTTTACACCAATTCATAACATAACATCACACCGGTACGCTGTGAAGGGGTAAGCACATATGAACCACCCTCCACTGACCCAGTGCAGTAAGTTAAGGTCCAATCACTCACTCAGAGAGTAAACCTGTGCCCCAGCAGTGAGAGAATTAGTAGGTTGATGATATTGTTTGTGGTAAGTGCTGCTTATTTAGTCATTCGAATAATTTTTCAGGTTCAAGCTCACAATCATATTTGCACCACACGTTGGACGGAATCCCAACGTGCCCCTACAGCAAGCACTCAAAAACACTTCAACGTCTCATTGGTAAAGAATGTGCTCTCTGTTATGTTATATTGCCACATCGTACGCCTTCTAATCAAGTAATTGCACTGAGGACAGACACTGGCCATCATCTGCAAAGACTTTTGCCATTGCAGGTCAATTTACGTTTGTTTTTTTTTTGTCAATGACCTGTGTTGTAGCTCGTGGGTTCAGTTTCAGACAGATAATCTTACATGGATCCGATCTGGAACAAATATCTGCAGGCCATACACATATTTATACTATGCAGGCATGAAATTTGCAAATAGTTTAACAACAGCCACGCAGTCTACCACTGCACCAATTGTGTTAAGTAAATATTTGTGTTAAATGGTTTATTATTTTCAGATTCGGGCATCAGATTATATTTACCATCCTTGCTGGCAAAAGGCCGGTCGTGCTCCTAAACATTTTTCAACACCTTCAACTTCGTCAACGCCTACTCCAACTACCAGCAATCTAATAAGATGTGCAAATTGCCGCATTGATTTAATAACGTTGGGGCGACGCCTGGACAGTTATTGGATGATATTTAAGTAGAAAATAAAGACAATCCTCGATAAACATGCTCTGAAACACATTTTCGTTTTATGAGACACAAAATCTTATTATTTGATTTCTGAAGACTTGCATAGGCTGTTTGCATTTTTTTTTTGGAAATCATCAAATAACTTCTCCTGCTCTGGGTGGAGCAGGAGGGCGTGTCATATTTTTACTGACTTAAAACCACCCGTGTTCCCTCAGTTGCCTATGTGCCAGGGGCCGCGGTATCTCTTTCAAACAACCCGCACCATAGGCTGTTTGCTTGGCTACCGTTTATAACGTCTAACGGTCGTAAGCGCAGCTGCTAATTGTTCAAGGTTCGATCCCTAGGTCGAGTACTGGTATAGAGATTTTTGTAATTCTCAGTTACAGCTTGGAGTCTGAGTGTGAAGGAGTGCAGACAAATAATAATTCTGACTAAGTACCTATTAAACTGTACCTAATTTATTATTATTATTAACCTCAAAATCCGAAAGTGTTTTGGATATTTTACAATTCTCAGAGTTGTCCGTGGTTTTGATTTCGTATCAACCGAATATATCTATTATTAGAAAATATAAAGTTAATTAACGTCTCTGTTAGTTCTTAGGAAAACGATGTATGGACGCGTAACATTGTTTTTTAGATTTGGTTCCATCGAAGATTTAAATTTAGACTTTCATCAGAGTTATAAACTGCCATTTCATGTCTTGACTCGTAGACTTGCTGAGGAGTTATTTTTAATGTGTTTCTAACTAAATATACTAATAATAAATTAGATGATACATGTGTGGCTGTATTTTTTATAATTTATACTAGAACGTGTCCATACTAAGACCAATCACATGGCTATAAACAACCTTCTAAGCCGCTTATCTCTTGCGCCTTAGATCCTGTGTATCCTTAGCCTAATAGTGGAAGACATTCGTGAGTAATTTAAGGATTACCAGGGCTTCCGAGACGTGCCGACAAGTGTTCACGAGCCAATGACTAGCGTGTTTAAATATTACTGATAAGCTATGAATAGTGTTCTAGTTGTTGTTAGGTGCTGTTGGGGCAATGATCGGGTGAAAAGGATTCTGTAAGATAGCAATTGAAAAAGGTACCTGCGTACGGGTGAGCTTTGGTTTGCGAGTTGATTGAAAAAGCATGAACTTTAAATCGAATTCTATTTATTCAGTAAGTATTCACATTGTGTTTGAATATAATCCAGCATGAATCAAGTATTAGGTGTACAAATATGTACATGCAATTCAATTTAAATGAGAAAATACTAAGTGGCATGGTACATCGACACGCAACCTGTCACAATGAATTCAGTACATGATTCTGGACACCACTTCATTGATATTTTTTTGGTCCACACATTTTGATCGCGTAGGCACTATTGCAAGAAACAAATGTTTTTTATTTGATAACCGACGAAAGGCTTCATAGCGGGGGTCCAGAATCAAATACTGAATTTATGGTAGGAGGTTGAGCAGCGATGTCCATGCCAGCCAAAGAACAAAGTGGTCTTAAAGCATGGCATTTTGACGAGTGCCGAAGAGAATCCTACTATATATATATATAGGGTGTCCGGTATTTAATGGACAACCTTCAAATCGTTCATGGTAGAACTACTGGCCATTCAGAAAAAACATTTTTTTTTTCTGTAAAAATAATTAAAAAAAACAACCGACTTCCGAAAAAAACACTAAAAAGTGAAAAATAACTTTAATTTAGGAAGTCGGTGTCTTTGGATATGTATTTTTTTTTTGTCACAGATTAAATACTTTTTTTCTCAGTGGCCATTAGTTCTACCATTAACCATTTCAAGGTTATCCATTAATTACCGGACATCCTGTATATATCCTACTAATATTATAAATTTGAAAGTTTCATGTTTGTTACTCAATCACGCAAAAACGGCTGAACGGATTTGGATGAAATTTGGCACACAGATAGTTTGTAACCTGGAATAATACATAAGATACTTTTATCTCTATAGTATGTTCCCGTGGGATAATTTTCGACCCCCACGCGGACGAAGCCTGAAGTTCTGGCAGAGTTTCTTTTATCCAGGTAGAACAAAATGGTACACAATTACAATTTCCCAACGCGACTATTTACGCCACTTTCGTTTTGTATTCTTTAAAAGTAAATGTCAAGTCCAAAGGTGTTACGTGCCAGCTCGCCGGAAAAAGAATAAAGAAAAATAAAATTCCACACTCACTCCTGACTGTCCAAAACAATAAATTTAATTGTAACTCAAAAAGAAGGTCAATTATTCGCATAGCTGAACACCTACACTAACGAAATAACTTCACGATGAGTGCATCGATTGTTCTTTTTTTTGTTTGAACCGCGATTCGAATATTTTGAAGTATCCAAACGACGTAAACGCGACACAGCGTGCATTTTATAAACGCGTTCTTTGTGTTGCAAAAATGAAACAGTTTTTGACGTTTTCTGTAAAAAAAAAAAACAAATCAAATCTAAACACTCGCACTATCTAGAATATATTTCACAGGTCTTTTATATATCAATCCTTGGAGATGATTTTGCCTATTAGACCTGTGATATATATTAGAACCACAGGTCTAATACATAACCATCTCTTGTGTAGTACACAAAATATATTTATTCTATACATAATTGCAAAGCAAACATATTTGTTTATAAGTCTGTTCAAGTACCTACATAATAATGATTGTTGTGATTTAGTCTAATTGTTTTGGTTATTGGAGGGTTTGAGATTTCGAGCTCTCAACATCCAAACAATTAGGCTAAATCTTTCGCTTGAAACATAATTTTCAAGCTATGTCAATCTAAAGTACCTGACGATGTGTACACTACACGTGTACACATCGTCAGGTACTTTAGGCTCATCCATACCATTGAAACACCACGTATCCAGCTACCTACCCGAAAAAATAATAAATCTTAGTAGTGGGTTGGAACGTGTCCAGCGTCAGTAATCACGTAGAAAGACCGATCGGTACAAATTAGTCCGAGACTCTTGAATTAAAGTGTCTGATACTTATGTAAGTATCAGACACTTTGAATAAATATATTTTAATTGCACGAATTAGCACTAGGCTCATGTGAGCTTAGGGCATGTTTTTTTTCTCCGGGTGAGTTCAACACATTATCTACGTGGGCCTTATTTCGTGTTATTTTGTATAACTTGTAGTAAAGTGTGAAAGGCAACCTAGGAAATAAACACTGATGTTTTTACACACTTTATATTAGCTTCACTTGTATGTTTGTTTGTTTGTTGGTTTGTTTGTATGTAACCGACTCCTTTGAGCGCGATTTTGACCCACTTTAAACGGTCAGATTTCATTGAAACTTTGTAACTTTGTCGAGGACCGATGACAATTCAATAATTAAAAAAAAATGAGGACAAAAAAACACGTTTTTGTAGTTAGCAGAACTAAAAAATAGAAAATAAATAATAGTTTAAAAAACTAAAAAACACGCTTTAAAAACCAAACTAAAAAAGGAGAAAATAATTTAATTCAATTAAAAAGCGTGAGGTGCTTGACATTAATTGATTATAAAAATACCTCAAAAAGCACCCCACGCTTTTTAATTGAATTAAATTATTTTCTCCTTTTTTAGTTTGGTTTTTAAAGCGTGTTTTTTAGTTTTTTAAACTATTATTTATTTTCTATTTTTTAGTTCTGCTAACTACAAAAACGTGTTTTTTTGTCCTCATTTTTTTTTAATTATTGAATTGTCATCGGTCCTCGACAAAGTTGGCTTCTTAATCACTGATTTTCGCCCTTGTCTTCTACACGACTCTGAAGCTCACAATTGAAACCCTCCAAGTTCCCGTAATCAACTACCCACTAAACTGCCGCTATCCACATTGAAACTAGTCAACTTCACGACATTACTCGCCTTTATTACAGCCCCCTCAATCACGGGTTATACGCTCCTACAAATAGGATGGTCCTTTAAGATGGTCTTAAGGATGCCAGTTTTTGGTCCTTCTCTCCGCAAAGACTGGGACTTCGTGATTACGGCGTAATAAACGGACTCTTTGTTTGATGATGATCGCATTTGCGAAGTTGTTCGAGAACTCAAAGTTGTTGTTCAGTTATTAAGTGGAGAGGAAATAAACAGTTAAGATTTCGGACAGCATTTGCAGGATTATTGTCAAAAATGGAAATAATTTGTGTTTATTTCGTGCCCTTTAACAATTTGTTCACATGACTCAAACTTAAAGCATTTATTCTAATGAATCCATTTGCAGGCCCTTTTGAATTGTATAAGAGTCGGTCAGTTAGTGAGAAATTTGAAGCTAGTTGCCCAAGCCAAAACGTAAATCTCTATATAGAATATTGGGCAAGAAACTTTAGCGGGATTCTTTTAAATCAAGATAATAAAAAATCTTGGATAGGTATATGTTTGTTGCTTCTATTCGGTGACAACCATGTAAAAAACTTTTCAAATTTTAAGATTACTGATAGACCTTAGCAGTAAACAGATGATCAGTCTCAACTTACGGCGCCTATTCACTAACATGCCACTTAGATCTGCACCATCCAGCTCAACCTTTATAGCGAGACATTTGAGAACGTCTGCAAAAAATTTTGATGCAAAATATAAAAAATACTTTATATGGGTGACATCTAGAATATGACAGCAAGCATTCAGCACATATTTACCTGTATCGTAAACATCTACTGGATTTCCTTTCAAAAGAAAAGTAGCCCATTTATTACTAGATTTTTCTGTGAGACATACTCCGTGGAAGCTTTCAGTATTTTTATAAGTTTAAACTTGTTTCTATCTTAGATTACGTTTGAAAACAATTCTTCTTCGAGATTTCAGTTGCGAAGCGGACACTTGATTCGGGATTGAATTCTTCACTACCCAACCATTTTTACTAGAAACACAGATCACAGAAGTAAGTGAGACTTGCCAAATTTTTTGTTATTTAACATAAAACGATTTAAAGGTACAATATCGGAGAATAAATACGCTAAACTAGTTAAATCTACAAAAGTGTATGGTACAGTTGTGACTACTGCCCATAGACACCTGCAAAACTTAGTTATAACTTCCAAAAAGCAAGTAGGTATTGTACTTGCTCTGATTACCTCCTTTACAAGGAATTCTACTCAAACACTAGGGTGGTGTAAGTAATTTGGTCAAAATGTAATGTATGAATCATTCTCGGTTATTTTAACAAGACTTTTTTATAAAGTGAACTCTACCAAAACCTTCGCAACGTTAAGCCTGGTAAAATGATGAGATCATCACATCATCATGGCAGTATATGCGGCCTCACGGCCGTAGTCACCGCGGGAGACGCCCTGGGCGTCGGGAATCCCAGGCTGATTCCCGGCCACCGTAGGCGCGGGCTTGCGGACGGCGAGTAATGGGTAGCTCGCTGTCCGGTAAGGACCAAGCCCGGGTCGACGGCGCGTTGTGTTCCACGCGCGCCTCAAAGAGATGTCAGCACCAAATGGGGGGGTCCGCAAGGGCCGATGCCTGCCAGGGGTGCGGGTTGTTCGAAAGAGATACCGCGGCCCCTGGCACACAGGCAACTGAGGGAACACGGGTGGGTTTTAGTCAGTAAAAGTCTGACACGCCCTCCTGCTCCACCCAGAGCGGGAGAAGTTATTTGATGATTTCCCATCCTCCAAAAAATCCAAAAAATCACATCATCATTTCAGCCAAAAGACGTCCGCTGCTGAACATAAACCTCCCCTAAGTTCCGCCACTTCGATCAGTTCCATGCTTCCCGCATCCAGCGGACTCCTGCGGCCGTCACAAGGTCATCGGTATGAGATAATTGGACTAAACTGTAGTCAATATAACGTGCTAGGCTAGCCAAGGACTGACAACATTTTATATAGGGCTTTCTAGGCTGCGTCATACTTCCTATCTCTAGAAAAATATTTCTTGTTTCTACCATCTAAGAATTTTTCACGGTGCACAATTTTTCACAGAAAGAAGATATTTATTAAATCGATGCCCGATACAGATTTTTCCAACTTCCATCGCTTGGCAGACTTTTATAAGTTTTGACAGCATTTCTCAAAGTTTGCAGCGTCTTCAGCTTGTCGAGTAGAACTGAAACTGATATCTTACTTTTTTGCAGATTTATAGGCAAGAAATAAGTTTTAAAGGAAACTAATTAAAAAAACTAAGTGCAGAATTTATAAAACATTATTTTAAACACAGTTTTGTTGTTTGCACCGAGGATTTATCAAGTGCAAAAGCGATTTTGATTGCATATTACGAGTATGTACAGTGGTAGGTACGAGTATGTGCAATCCAAATTGCCTCTCGAAACACGCAAAATAATTATGCTTCTATTGGGACATCGGTGGATGAAAAGATAGTAAGGAACCCAATACTCATCATATAAACAACATTATTTTTAGTATAAGCGAAACCTGAATATAGTTTGTTCAGAATAAGTAATTGAATTGATTCCAATAATTTTTACACCATGTTATATTTTTCCCCAAAAAAGTTTTGCAGGTGTGATGGAAAATGTTTTCACCAGTTAATTACAATACAATCGCCACGTCGCGCCGTAGGGTTAGGTACCTACTGCCTAATTATTATCAATGAGCATAATATGACGCTGGAGGCGCGGGCGGCGTGGGGGCGCCGCGTGGTGACCATGTTTGTGCAGACAACTATACTTCATAATCGTATCCAGTAACTTGACAGTTTGAAGAAAAATAATGTTACCATACTAAAACTAATAGTGTTGAGGTAGTGAACGATTTTGCTTTTTTATTTTCTTTTAATAAAAACAAACTAAAAATAAAAATCATGTAAGATAGAGGAAATAAAATGACAAAAGTAAAATTTCCTCTGGCAGCCTTAGACGTAGACGTCATTCTTGACGATTTATCTCATTCAGTTTCTTACCTTCGGTCTGAGTGCACGAATGTTTTTCTCTTGCCACTGCGCTTTTGCTGTTTTGTGTTGGTAACGTTGTGGCTGTTGTTAGGTTTTTATTTTTTTGTTAAGCTAGTATTATTAGGAGAGGAACATTTAGATCCAGTCGTGTATCGAATGGACGCCCACTCAATATCTCTGGTTTGCCTGTCCAGCTTTGTCTTGCATATAAATAAGTGTGGGTCTAATGCATTATAGTATAAAACTGATCGTGATAAACAAATACGAGTAAGCTTAGATTCATAAATTTTGAGCATTTTTGCCAATCATCATCATCATTTCAGCCGAAAGACGTCCACTGCTGGACATAGGCCTCCCCAGGCTCTTCCACTTCGACCGGTCTTGTGCTTCCCACATCCAGCGGATTCCCGGATTTGCGTGCCGGAAGACGTAGAGTGTGAAGGTCTCCCACAAGGTGGACCAATGAACTTGTCAAATAATGATTATATTATAAAATATTAAAGAAAAACCAATGACCAAGTTACATAACACTACGTGAGTACCTATCCGTACTTTTGCAAATTCTCACATTATACTAAAAAGTAACAACCTGATAGTATTATTTTATCCCACTTCAAAAACCAAAGAGTCGTATCTACTTACAAAAAATATAAAAGTGTTCTAATAAAAATTTACGACCCTCCGTAAACAGACAGGATACGGTAAAATTGTAACCTTTAAACACAATTTTATATGGTTCCGAGAAAATTTTTATATAAAAGAGAATGCTGAATTAGAAAAGAGATATTTCTGTTTATTCGTCAGGTAGGTTCCAGTATCAGGAACCCAGCGTAAATATTTTATTAGTAGCTATAAAATATAAATATTTTATGGTGTCGCGAAGTGGTGTTGGTATAATAAAAAGTACAATAAACCCGGCGACACATTCCCGATATTTCAGACGTCTATGTGAAAGGAGGCAACCATGTAGGAACTGCATATGAATTCTTCTTGATTTTGACGCCCTCCTATTGGTTGATCAGGAAATGGTATTTTGTTTTTAACCGACTTCAAAAAAAGGAAGAGGTTATCAATTCGACTGTATTTTTTTATGTTTGTTAGCTCAGAACTTTCGACTGGGTGAACCGATTTGGATAATTCTTCTTTTATTCGAAACCTGGTGTTTTTCGTGTGGTCCCATTTAAATTTCATATAGATCTGATTATGCGTTTCGGAGAAAGACAACTGAACACTTCAAAAAATTACAGTAAATCAACAGCAATTGCTGGGATCGCATAAATATATATATTTTTGACCCCAAGGATGATGAAATTTCGAATTGGTGTGGGGTAGGTACAGCTCAAAAGTAAAAAATAAAAACTTTTCCAAAAGTCTGTTGTTTTTTTTTGGAAAACGTTTTTTACAAGTAGGTACTCGTTAATCAACCACATGCTAAAACAACATTTTAAAGACACATTGATGTTAACGATTGCTTTCGCAATGTACATGATCCAAGAATGCACCACTTAATTATACTTTGTTTTTTTTCTTGGGTGGGAAATCATCAAATAACTTCTGCCGCTCTGGGTGGCGCGGGAGGGCGTGTCAGACTTTTACTGACTAAAACCCACCCATGTTCCCTCAGTTGCCTGTGTGCCAGGGGCCGCAGTATCTCTTTCGAACAACCCGCACCCCTAGCAGGCATCGACCCTTGCGGACCCCACTTCAGACCCAAAGCCACGACTTTGATATACGCATTTGAGGTAACTACTTCAAATCATTTCACGACTGAGAAAATTCACATAATTAATAATGTGACGTTACATAGTCTTAGAATACTAGTATTCAGCTGTAAGTGGTTAAACTGGAAGCCGAACCCAATATAGTTTGGTAAAGGCTAGGCAGATTATGACATTTTAAATACTCATAGGACAGATAGAGCAGCATCAACATTACAAGGGAATCCTATAGTAGTAGATAGGGCGCTGTAAAAATATTTGACATCTCGAGCCACTGCACTAAAATATCACTAACAGCATGGTCGCTACTTCTCTTAAATGTAACCCATTGTCCATACCGGCCACTCTTCACGCTGTTTTATCGCCAAGAGTGGGTAGACAAGGCGCTATTACCATAAATACTGACACACTATCTCGATTTAATGTACCATAGGATTAGTCATGATAAATGATGGCAGAGACTAGCGTATTTTGGTGTTTAGTGGAGCCTGCTGCTAGTTTATTTAGTTACGAAGTATTTAACCTTAGCTGTCAATTTATTTAAATAATTTCACTTTGATCAAATCGATACATTTTAATATTATTTGGAAATCAAATGAAAACATCTAACCAATTAATTTTTTGTTGGATATTAGGTTCAACTTTCTAGCATTGTTTTTTTTTATTTAAGTGCTGCATTAACGTTTATTTAAGTTGTATTAGTTTAATAAATGTTTATTAATTTAACTTAACTTTTAATTGTAGTACACGGACTGTTTACATATGCTACAATGAAAAAGAAGCAAATGTTTCTGTCACGCCTTTCGCAGTTTCAAGCAGCAAGACCAACCTCATTGATGCTAATTAACACTCCTTTAGGCCCGCTCTATTCAAACATGTAAAATTCCATACAAACGTACTTATTTCCGTAACACACTGTACTTTTAGAAAGTGATTCGTTAGTGAAGGAACAAATTTGCTAGCAAGACGAAGAAAGTTCAGCTCGATGCGATGCTGTAATAACTCAGTGAGGTATGATATAAATCAACGCATGCGTAGCTAATTATTGAGTGCTCGAGTAAAATAGAGAAATATTGGTTTTGGGGCTGATTTCCAAATAAATAAATCTGCAAAATCAGCAAATATAGGCTCAGACTTAAGACTCGTCAGAATTTTCAACTTAATTATTTAAATCCGTTTTAGTACTAACACGAATACACTCGACTTTCTAAGTGTATATTAACAACACAAGGAAACGAACCATCCAAAACGGAACAAGAAATTAATTACAACAAACTGTCATGGCACCGCACAACATTCTAAGCTGAAATCTCACAAATATATAAAGGGAAAATTGTTTTTCAGCGTAAAAGCGCTCTAGAAAACTGCAATTGTACGTTCCACAGCTTGAACTGCACGATTTAGTTAAAATGTTTCAGCTAACATAACATTAGGAATATAAAATTGTGTTATACTCGTACGAATTTCATTTGCAAGTACGAATCTACAGAAATTGAATGAGTCTGCGAAATGCTTCTTGAATTCATGACAACCTAGTGCTTATTAAATATAATTTAGTAAAAGGTGGAGGTCTTGAAAATCTCTTGAATGGTTTGACTGTAATATTATATTTTGGTTTAAAAACGTGTTGGGTTATTTACATTAGTTTCTTCGAATGCGTCAGAAGGAAATTGACGGAATGTAAAAAGCCGAACATTTCTTGACGACCTTATTCTGAGAAACAACACTGTTAGGTGAAGAAAATCGCAATCGGATGAATATGAACGGTTCTAAAGCGGCGGATTTTCTTATGACACGCTTAGACCAAGGGGTATTGTATTACCCAGTAACTGGGTTGTGGAGATCAGCACCCTAATTGCGTAACACACGATTCATCATAATCTGTTTAATTTTGACAGTTCAACAATATTCATTGCGTTTTTAACGTTGCTGAGCAGACACATTTTTCGAACATATGAAGCATGATTCAGCAATCTGTTTCAAAACGAAACAGATTGTGATTAATCGTGCGTTACGCATTTAAGGTGCAGATAGGCAGTCGTTAGATGTAAATGATATGTGGAAGCTTGTAATTTAGCAAATTTTCTTGCCTACAAATGATTTTTAGTTTTGTTATTAGTCTGTAAGCTTTCTGTAATAATAATAAAAAAAAAACTGGTATTCAACTCCATCTAGTTAGGTTAGGTTATGGGATGGCGAGTGGATGCCGACCCCAACATAGTTGGGCAAAGGCAAGGCAAATGGTGATCATGACACCCTTAGACCATCTTTCTTCAGAAAATCATCAAATCATTATGATACAATTTGTATAGTTTTTTTTTCAATCATTGTTCCTCTCAACCTAAGCACCTGCCATCTAATCTCTTCACCACCCTTGGTTGACTGGTAGAGAATGCCTAAGGCATTAATTCCACCTTTGTACCTTTGTGTGTGCGAGAAGTTTAAATAAATAAATAAAATAATAACGTGACCAAGTGGCTTTAAAAACTAACAATTCAAATAACTTAAAAGGTGAGCATTATGTTTCCCCAAGGTTTTTCCACACAAATAAATATGTTAGTACCGCTTTTAATAAATTATAGCAATCATTGAAAACTCAGGAAATACTATTAAAAATATACAAAATAAATGCCAGCCAGCAACATCTATTTGAAAAGAAAAATTTAAAGAAATAAGGTGCAAAAATAGCTCTCGACTGTAGTATTTGTCGATGGAATCGAACAATCCGCTCGTTGCAGTACCGTCGGCAATCTGATCAGCGACTCGATAACGAAATAACACTGTATGTGCAAGTGTACCGTGAGCGAGACCGGGACAAGAAATTGATACTAGTCTCGAGAAATACAAGGAGAAGTCGTAAAATTAGATGATAGTTTTAGGTCTTTGCACAGATATCTATTCTTAAATCTACATACTTAATGGCAACAAAGGTCGCTACAGGCTTCTTCAGATGTAGAAAAATGGGTAGGTAGCACAACAACGTTTTCCGATCTGCCAAGGATTACACACTGTAATCACAACTAGGTAGTTATAAATTTTCGTACATTCTTTAAAACCATTGTCCGGGTGTAATGATGATGTGAATGACATTACAACAGAAGACACAGATTTTGGAACTAAATATCAACTATAGTAAGTGGTTTTATCCAATGAGTTTTTTTTTTTACTAATTGGATAAAACCACTTGCTTATGATGACAAGGAGGCGCTGCTGGAATAAATATAACGATACCCATATTTCCTGTACTATAGTTCACCTCATGTATACGCTCTGATTCATATAAACTCACATTCACACACCCTCACATTCACACACCCTCACCTTCACACATGTTTAGCTTTATTATTTCTCTTTTTATTTTTTAGTACCACTTTTTCCTTTACCTATATTTTCATAAAACTTTTTGTTGTTAAGTTTTACTTGTAAATTTGTTTTTTTTTCATCTTCATGTTCGATAAAGACGGCGATAAACAATTTCATAGTTGCATATACAATCTGCAAATTCAAATAAACAGTATCCACAAGGTAATTATTTTGTTGCTACTACACCAACTCTTCGGAGAAACCGATACAATATTTAAATATTTTTATTGTGAAGAAACACCGCCCCACAATGCGAGCCCATTTCGAGAAAGGCTTAGTAGAACGCAGTACTTAGATGTTGAGTACTATTTTATTATAAATAATGCTTATACATGGTGATCGAAGAACCAGAAACAGTAATATTTAATGTTTTAATTTTAGTGTTTTGATACGGAGTTGAGAATCATTTCGTTAGATTTATCTACTCCAATGCCATACTATATGCTGGTATATCATCATCATCATTGCAGCCGAAAGACGTCCACTGCTTGACATATGCTTCCCCCAAGCTCCGCCACATTGACCGGTTTTGTGTTTCCCGCATCCAGTGGATTTCTGCGGTCTTCACAAGGTCATCGGTCCACTTTGTGGGAGGCCTTCCAACCCTACGTCTTCCGGTACGCGGTCTGTTCTGGGAAAAATTTGCCCTACCCACTGCCACTTAAGTTTGGCAATTCTTCGAGTTATGTTGCTGGTATAGATGGTGTTATATTTATGGTCATTATTGCTGTATCGCGGTAATACGATGATGGAAACATAACCGAAGATATTTTTTTTTAAATTTAAGTAATAATAAACAGTGAAAGTATAATTATAAATAATCATATACTTACCCACACCTTCAGAAATACGAACGTGACACTAAAATGTTCACTATCACTTTCTCAACAGTTAAGATAACGAGTTACAGTTGTATAACTACACGATATAACATAAACTATTCGCCTCGAAACACCAATTAGGACCAACAACAGAACTATTCTATTATTTGGTAGTGTTAGCTACTTAGGCCAGTGTTGCCTGGGCAATGGGCATACCAATCGTGGAGGCTACATTTTTTTATCACTTCATCTCGATTAAATATTCAGTGGAAGGCGTAAAAACCGCGCGCCGGTAACTACTGCCTATCGGGTGTGGGTACACTGAGAGATGAAAAAGAAAAATCTTAGTTTTTCGTTATTAACTACATACTAATTTAATTATAGTAACAAACACAAAAATAACAATATCAAATTGTGTACCATGACAATATTTTTGTAGTACCTATTTTTTTCTGTATTTATAAATGCTACCAAAAATTGTTTGCAGACGCATACCCTAGGGTCTGTCTACAAACATTTTTTTTGGCCGCCGTAGATGCGGAAAATATAAAGAGAAAATAATAGATTGAAAAATATGTCTACGTGCAATTGTAAAAAAATCGTACATAAATGTAATTTTGATACTTTTAAGGGATATAACTGGTCGTGCTACACATGCAGATTTTTATAACAATGGTATCTACATACTATATCATTTTTTCACAAAAATACAACATGCCAAAAGTAACAATACATTTCACGAATACCCAGTGTATCCCCCATACCAATATAGGCTATTAGAAGGCGTGAAGGTATCGGGGGTAGGCAGTAAAGCAAGTTTACGACTGGCGTGCACAATGAGAGCCCCTATGAATTCGCAACGTATCGGCCTGCGAACAATTTCGATACGCTTACATTTTTAAATGAACGTGCTTTGTTAATAGGTCTGTGTGAGTTGTACTTTACTGACGAGAATGGTGGTGTTATACTGATGTGATTTTAGATGGGGTTCGGGGAGGTATTCTAAAAAGTTAAACGATATTTATAAAAGCTACGTAGGTACGTCTATCGGAATAATGGATATAATAATATAACAGTCATGTTTATAGAAAATGATTGATTAAAATGTCATCTTCAACTTAAATTTACTATAAAAGACATGTTTAAAGTTATGAAATCACTTCATCTTGGGACAGTGAGAGTGTCCGAACTAGAACTGGGCTACTAGATGAAGAGGACGGTTAATTTTCGCGTTAGACGTCTGATCCTAAAATAATTCCGAGACATAATTGTCTTTTTTTAGGTTTTTTTTTTGGTCAGACATAAGTATATTATATTATACTCGTAATATTCAATCAAATAATAGGCCACGTATTAAACTAGTAAATCGTCGAAAACTGAGCAAATTGGAACATTAAGCCAAAATGCAAACACTGACGACAGCTGCAATCGATAACGAAGTAGACGAAGATAAACTAGTTGCAATAAACGGCGCAACTGCTAGATATCTTAATTCAGTTTCAAATTAAATTGGATCATTTCTTGCAGTAGTTGTGGAGCTTCTTGCGAAGGGACCTGGGGATATATTTCCACCATACTTGCTTTGCCTGCCCGTCAGTTGGTTACATATACAATATACATACCTGTATAATTATGTAACTATGTGACTCTTTCTGGGTTTGGTAGTCAAACAAATTGACTATTAAATTAAATTAAGCACGTTATATACAAAACACAACTATCATTTTGTGACATTTGTTTGAAATTGCTTTGCAAACAATCGTAAAGTGTAATTTTGTTGATCATCATCATTTCAGCCGAAGGACGTCCACTGCTGGACATAGGCCTCCCCCAAGCTCCGCCCGCCACTTCGACCGGTTCTGTGCTTCCCGCATCCAGCGGACTCCTGCGGCCCTCACAAGGTCATCGGTCCAATTTTGTTAAACAAATTATTTTCCCTACTTTTAGTACATGAGATGTCAAAAATCGGCAAGTATTCAGGTATAGGTAGCGGTATCTATTTAACATTCGGTGGGACATTTGTGTTGGTATGTTTGCCAAACCTATCACATAAAAAGAAAGTTTCGCAATTCTGCTAAACGATGCGTGAAATTTTGGGCTCTAATCCCCAATACATGTCAAGATCTGTTCAATTTAAGGTTTTAAGCCACTTACTGGTGGCTTCAAGAGCACATTACACCAGCAAACGGCGGTAACTGCGGTGTAAACACACTGTAACGGCCACGAGACGTCACTCCTGCCACTATGCTCTATTGACGCGCTGGCGTGCGGCCAAATACTTCGGAATGCTCTAGCAACGGCTCAGCTTAAATGTGAACCTTACTGCACGGGAGTAAAGGAAGTATGAAGTGCTCTGATAATTTTGTTTGTGCGGTCAGCATGACCAATTTATTTTTGCAGTTCGCTGCATCTGATTTTCAACTGTATGCCCAAGCAACATGGTTGAGTATTATATTCCAAAACTAGATAGCGTTGGTTATAGCTGGATGATAGTAACGGTAACGGAAAAAGGCTTAAGGGTCGTCTGGGGTGAGATGTTCAGTTTTTTTTACATGTTACATGCAAAAATGAAGCGATACTTCAAGAGAGGCATCTGGTTTTATTGTAGTCTTATTCCGAAGCAGCAAAGTTGAGAATCGGTTGTTAAAATGAAATGTTGAATAGCCATAGTCATGAATTGGGTTATAGTGGACGATCCAAATGGCTGATAATAATTTTGTGCTCAAATAGCAATCCTTCTGTAATGAAGTCCGCTGACCTCAGATGACCTCTGTTGAACAATAAGTCAGATAATATTGGACTTGAGTTAAAGGATGTAGTAAGACATAAACGTATCGCTAGATTAACAAATACTGGACGATGTTTACGCAACGTTTTACAAACAAAGCCGATCCAAAAATTATTACCGATATAATACTGGTACCTGTTTTACAAATACATCCGAATATACGAGTAATACAATAAAATAATTTGTTATTTGTTGATAAGCAGGAAATTTTGGAGGCGAGGCTTCTCCAAATACATTGAAAGAACGAACTTACGCGTAGATCATCATTCTTGCTCATCGCAGCTTGAATATTTTGTACAAATTTCCACACGATGTTTTCTTACCCGAAAAGTAAACAGTAGTTACAATACTAGTACGTGAAATATAATGCCTTAATGGAAATCACGAAAATGTTTTGTTTATCAAATTGACGAAATAATTTGTCTGTATATTCGAATTACAACTGTCATTCTTTGACAATGTATGAAATAGCTATAACACGGCAAATTGAAGAAGTGTATCAGTTGGCATATTCAAAAGCAAACAAGTCACAACAAGCTATTATTTTATTTTATTTTAAAACGAAAGCGAGTCCAAGACAAAGACGAATCACTGAGCGACGGCAACGTCGTGACCTCACCGATAGCTCCATTACCGGACAAACAGTCGCCGACGTAATTCATTTAGTTGCGCTGCGCTCGCGCTGGATAAATTGATTTCAGTTTTATAATGGGTCATGTTGTAAGCGGTAGCGGTATGTTGCAAGATCATTACTGCGTAGCTCCTCTTTTAAGCGTGTTGTTGGTAACCTAAATTGAGTCGGCCCAGATTTGGACTTACTTGCATATTACGTACATATTACTTGGAGCTAAATTAATTGCTTAGACCTAAAGGCGTGAGTTTTGTATATTGTTTGTAAAGCTACCATTTCATCAAAGAGTCAGATTATTTTCTATATTACTTGTTTCTATAATCTTCTTGCTTTTATTTCATACAGAGTTACTGACACAAGTCCCCGCTAACAGCCATTATCTCACACCACACTACGCTTTAACTGAAGTCGTCGCGACGCGTTCAAGCGAAGACAGCTATCGCTCGTCGTGCAGCGAGAATTAATCAACTCGGATTCAGCGCTGAATTCCTACCTGCGATACTAGACAAAAGCTCCCCCATCTAGGACATGACACGTGTCTAAAGAGAACAAACATCGAGAATGTATGGTGGAGAGGAAATGTTCTTCGGTGTATCGAATTTACGCCAAAGTTATTGTTATTCGGTTGCACTTTAACGTATTTTGTTTGAAGATGCTCAAGGATATAATTTACTAGGAAACTATATTTAGAATCAAACTAATTAAAGCTACATTTTAAAGCCGTCAAGATAAAACACCAGAGAAGCAGCAAAACCTCCGATGGAAGGACCGTGCATTTCAACCTCACCATTGATACGAGAGCGTATTATGTTTGAACCCAAATTAAACTCCTTGTTAAATAAGTATATATCAAAAGCAAATGTCAAAAAGCAGTTTACCTTTCAAATCAAACTCAAGATAAGTTCCCTACTAGCACATGTAAAGTGCACCAGGTAAACAAACAAAGAACCTCATCTATCGGATTACATGGAGCCCTCGTTCAGTATTCCTGGTGCGAACTCCTGCTGCCTTAATACCTGAGGATGTAAAGCATCTAATGGCAGATATATTTTACTGCTAAGCGCATTACGGTATCGTGGCCAGGATTGGTCCCGTACCATCTACTGCAATGCTGCGATCTAGGATGAAATAGTGCAATGAATAACTAAGGCGATGGCCACTAATAATGTTTGTTTTAAACACGCTTTTATTAGCTTGGTATGTATGTATCTATGAATCTATGTAACAGAATCTTTAAACGTGATTTTCAGCCCCTTCAAAACATCGGATTGATTTGAAACTTTGCACACTTATCAAGGACCGATGACAATTCAATAATTTTATAAATTCGTTCCAAAATGTTGGCCAAAAAAAAGAAATACTGAAAACTCACGCTTTTGTAGTTAGCAAACTAAAAAAAAGAAAATAAATAACAGTAAAAAAAACCAATAAACACGCTTTAACTGATCAACTACCGGCTAATGAGACACAATTAATTATCTAATGTAATGGCCCCTTAACTGGCCCAGCGGTACTATACCGGTTAAATGGCATACTTTAAATAAAATAAAAATGGCAGATTATTGGATAAAAGAGGTATGTGAATAAATCGTTCTAAAGCTACAGACGAGATATCATCACGCGTGTTAGTCGTTGCCCAGAATCTTACCATTTGATTAATATTAAGTTTATATACATACCTACTCGTATATATAGTCACATCATTTAGAACGAATAATTCTAAATATAAACTTCAAAACTCCACCGATTGACGTCATCTCGTCAATGCTGGCTGTCTCTGAAAACCAGCTCTGGGGCTGCTGTCTCGTATAGGGTAGTAGCATTATGCTGAGCGAAGGCCGTTTTGCGTGGATGTGACGCCTATTAACTCCCAACTTGTTCATTTTCGTGTTTGTGTTCTTTCGCTGCGTCATAAATACCGCATATAAACTTATTTTCTTTCTCTTTCTTTCTTTTAGAATCCAATTTTGTCACCTCAATCAAATTCTGTCAACTTTCAAGGAATAGATAAGTTGTCGTTTTGTCTCATCTAGGCGTCTAAAGGAAGAATAAATAGTATATTGACATAAAAGTTGGTGCACTTTGAGCGTTAAAAGCCAACGACGTCTACTTAACGACTTAACGTAATTTCACACACCATAAAGAACACAAAATAATCAACACACCACACCATTGCTTCAACATCTCGATACTAAATCATTCCATTTTCAACTCTATCTTATAATAACAAGCTTCGGAACACAATCCACGTCAACATATTATTTAACTAACAAAACACGACGAAGTATGTAAATATATTTCAGATTAAATCTGTATTAAGTGATCCAATGCGAGTTGATAACAATGTAAACGTCAAGATGCTTCTGTTGACTAAAGATTGCTATCTGCATCCCTTTCTCACTCGAAGAGTAAGACAGGCAGGACCGGCCAATCAGGTGATTGAATTGTATGGCACGCACAATAGAATGGAAATTAGATTTAGTGAATCACATTGTTCGTCTGTTTGTGTAGGAAGGAGAGTATCGATAAATGATAATTTCAGAGCAATACATGGTAGGTATTTATTTGTTTATGAGTTTTGTACGATCGAACATCTGTTTTGATATGTTGTCATGAGGTTGGGATAAACCTTTTTTTTAATATCATGACATGTTCATTTGTGTCACTTATTTTCATATTATAGATATCATAAAACTTACAGCTAGGCAGGCTTGTCCAGTAGTGGACTACGATAGGTTTGGTTGATTGGGAAATATACGGGGTCAAATTAAAATACCTGGCAATACTTTACTCATGTGTTGGATATCGATATCGAACAGCAACGAAAAAAAAAATCATCATCCAACTTTGTTCGAAACTTTTAATGACACTAGGACAAGTACATTAAGGCAACTAAACGACTTTGATTTGACCCTGTATAGTTGCAGTGATATTCTTCCTGAAAAGTTATTCTGAAACCTTTAAATCAAATCAAATCATTTATTGGTTTGCAAGCATGGGTAATATGGTACATAGATGTTTTATTTTATGAGTCGTCCATGTACTACCGTCACATGGGCATGCAAATCATATATTATTATTATTATTGAATTTACACAAATTTCAGATATTATAATGTTAAAATAACAGTAAAAATGTCACAATAATACGAACATGTAAATTGTCAACCAGGTAACAGTAATTTAAAAAAAACAAAAGCCACTAAAGATACACGCACAAATGTAAAACGTAATAACAGTTTTTGAAGCCATTGTGTGAATCATTTTTAGTACCAACTACAAACAAACCAGGTCAACCATATAACGCAAGCAATACATCCACAATGCGGCATTATTACCCAATTGCAGTACAATCTCACATCATAATCAGTACGTGCCTTAAATTCCGTAGCACCGTCTACGTTGCACTCTGGTCCGTCAAGGCGAGGGGCTAGGGAGCTATAAATTGAGCTCGAGAGCTCACACCTGACAGCTACCGAGTTCAATTAAACTGACGCTACGTTTTCCACGTAATTTGATGATGTGAGGATTTTGTGAAGATAATTTATGAGGTGGAGATAGTATCGTGTGGGTGTTGATAATTGGAAAATCGGGCTACATAACTTTAGACACATTATTTGTATACAAACATGATAAATAAATGCCATATTTCCATTATACTAATAATATCTGTGAAAGTAACTCTATCTTAATATTGGTCTGTTCGTCTGACTGCCAGCTTGTCACGCTTTAACGGCTAAATAGACTTGGCTGGAATTTAGCTCTAGGGTAAATTTACCCTAGAGCTAAATTCCAGCCAAGTCTATTTAGCCGTTAAAAAGGAATATAATTATTATGTCCTAACACAGGTCATAATTATGACCTGTGTTAGGACATAATAATTATATTCCTTTTATTTTGGTAGTTCGTTTCCGGTGGATTACTTGTAAAAGTTTGTGTAAATTTTTAACTGTGTGCATAACATGTTGTGTAATGAAGTAATGATACATAGTATGTACACGTTTATGTATTAATAACACATCACTGTTGATTATGGTTAAAGTAAGTAAAAACGTAACCTTTTGTGTGAGCACTATCGTAGGAGAAAGTATATGCCGTTGCGAATAACATAGTCTTCACCTAAGTTTACCCCGGGGTCAATCACACTTCGCGACGGTGATAACAGTTTGACCTTGAGCTGGCCAAGCGTAGGATGGAGGTTCAATGGAATAAGAGGCCAGCTTATCGCAATCGTAATAACTTCATGATAATTCTTGGATCCAAAACAAAGTTGGCGACCTTATACCCACGAACGAAGCGACTTAAACCTTTAAGATTGACATAAAAACTCTTCAAACTAAGCTTTGAAGACTTTTTGAGGCAATCTGCGCTATACGTTTGAACTTACACCGTTCAAACTATCTAAATTAAAAAAAAACTGGAGTGTGCGTCTTAACAATACCCACTCAATTTACAATCTCTTCGTCAATGTGCTACATTCAGTTCCAATGGATTTCTCCAATTTCTATGAAAGTTAAGATTAGTTCGTTTTAAAACAGTTTTATTCAAAAGATATTATTTTTCTGACAATTGGACGCTGGGTGAGTTTTAACATTATTTGACAGGCTTTTAACATTAATTTTTAATAGAATTCTTGAAACAAATTACTTTTCTGTCTATTTTAGAAAGTGGTTTACATAGCCGGTACTTATATTTTTTTGTTAACATAGGTACTCAAAAAGTAAGCTCGTTACTAAGTTATAACAGCCACGTAGGTCGACCGACAAGGTTTTTTTTTTAAGGTTTGGAAATCATCAAATAACTTCTCCCGCTCTGGGTGGAGCAGGACGGCGTGTCATACTTTTACTGACTAACACCCACCCGTGTTCCCTCAGTTGCCTGTATGCCTGGGGCCACGGTATCTCTTTCGAACAACCCGCTACTCTGGCAGGCATCGACCCTTGCGGACCCCACCAGTTGGTGCTGACATCTCTTTGAGGCGCGCGTGGAACACAACGCGCCGTCGACCCGGGCTTGGTCCTTACCGGACAACGATCGACAAGGTTAAGCAAGGCTTGCCGCACAAGGCCCGTGTATGGGAGATAATCTTTACATACCGAAACCTGAAAGCACGTTAAGCTGTTGGTCCCGGCTTTAATTCGTAGTCCTCGTTACGGGTCGTCAGAAGTCAGCCAGTCTGACAACCAGTCATACCAAGGGGTATCGTGTTACACAATAACTGGGTTGTGGAGGTCACAACAGCAGTCGCTCTGCGTAAAATACTAGTATTCTGTTGTATCCGGTTAGACTGGAAGCTGACCCCAAAAATAGTTGGAAACGGCTAGGCAGATGATGATACTCAAAAAGTTATGACGGCATTCCATTAAAAATATAATAATTTGAAATGGGTTCCTTCACCTAATATTTTATTAAGTTCTACTTTTATGGCAATGCAATTATTTACTTGGCATAATGTGCGAGATTTTAGTAAATCTTACCTTTACAAAAATTCTCAACTCATAAAAAAACATTTAATTTCGCTCAGGTGCTATGAAAAAACGGCAAACTCTAAAGTCTTACAAGAAGATTCCTTTAAATACTCCATTAATTGGTACCTCTCCAAAGAAACCGTTCACACTTTTTAGCTTCCGGAATTTCCCAAAAGTGTTCAAGTTCGCTTACTAAACACAAATTACTCGAGTATCGATTAACAAGGCGAGAAGCATTAAAAAACTTATTGACTTAACTGAGCGACGTTTAGACTTCGGATCGTCGGGAGATTGGTTCAGGAACTTGGTGGAATTTTTTTTACTTATTTCGCTGTAATTTTTTGTGGCCTGAAGGTTGTAAGTTTGGAACTCAGCTTGCACTAATATGGCTTTTTCAATGGTAGTTTTATTGATGGATAAAACTACAGAACATAGGAACTTTCCTATGTTCTGTGGATAAAACCACGAGGAATGAGCGAGTATGACGATCACTGCTCGCACCCTTCCGTATGGGTAGGTTATACCTTCAGTCTCGCTTGCGCCGCGTTCCGATGCGGATGCGTTTGCATATTATTTATATCGATTAGCGCGGCGTAAGCTGACGCTCGTAATTTACTTGCCATGAGTAATGATCTTGTGGTGAATGAACTGCTGGCGTTCCTGCAGCAGAAACTGGATGTGATGGACGAAGTGTCCGCTGTCCAGATCTGCGCAACGAACTTCAGCGAGGAGGACATAGCTGCTGCCAAGCTGTTGTTGTTCAGTGTGCTGAACAAGCGCGACCAGATGGTGTCCCGCCGGCGTGACGGGACTAAGAGAAGCCTGCAAGACATAATCACGCTGTTCAAGGCGACCGACCCTGACGACGTACCGACGTTTGTGGCGAAGGAGTTACACAAGCTTCCTCCCGTCACCTTCGATCACGTCGATGTAACGAGCCTTCTAAAGGACATTGTCCTTCTGAAAGCCAGTCTCACGGATGTGCTCACGAAATTAGATGCATCCCAAAACACCGTCGCCAATTTGCGCAAAGAAGTTAGCGAGTTGCGCAACAGTGTGACGGTAATTAGGTCATCAGTCGATGCGTCTAATGCAAACACGTGTCACGGAGTCGGCCTCGATATATCGTCGTCCAATTCCGCGTCAGCAGTTTTGTCGCCTGCGCATCCGTCGATTGCTGAGCCTGCAGTGCGCCCCGCCCGCACGCCCCGCAGCTTGGCGCCCGTCGCCACGGCTCCGCACAGCCCCGTCCGAGCCCCGCGTCCCGTCCCGCTGCCAGTGTCTGCAGCCCTGGCGAAACCCCTACAAAAGGATTTCGCTAGCGTCACCGCGAGTACCCCTGGTGCTCCAAATTTAAAGCCTATGCCAGGAAAGGCACCGATTAGGCCTGATAATGAAGAGGGTTTCGTGACGGTGCAGAGGAAGAAGTGCCGATCGCGAACTAACAAGAACCGCTGCGGCAAAGCTCCAGCGAGGCCTGAAGTGAGCCTGCGTGCCGCTATGCCGAACACTCCGGTGTACATCTCCCGCCTGCACTACACCACTAAGGCGGAGGACATTGTGGAGTACGTGCGCCAGAAGACAAGGTACACGCCGAGGGTGCAGTTACTGGAGTCGCGCCGCAACGTCAACTTCAAGGCGTTCCTGGTGCGCGTGCCGAATTGTTATCTGCCCGTCGTCTTGGAAGAGGACTTTTGGCCGCAGGACGTGGTGTTCCGTCGCTTCCGCGGACAAGTTCCACAGGAGAGCACAAGGGAAAGCTAGTGCAAAGTGAAGTGCTACTATTGTGTGGATTTTCATAATTATGTATGTTAGTCTATAAGGTATTTATAATATGGGTCTTTGTTACCTGAATTAAATGATTTATTATTATTATTTTGAGTTCTTTATTTTTCTTCTCTTTTATGAGAGTTTACGACCTTACACACGGGCCGGAACCAAGTGTGTAAGGGGAAATTAAATTGAAAAGGTGGATGATAGTGTAGAAGAAGTCTGGAACTTTCGTGTGATACGACAGGTGTTGAGAATGGTGGCTTTTTGGAGCATATAAAGTGTGTGAGATGGCATGTGTAGAGTCTCAAGACTTTGTGTGAGAGCCTTCGGTACTACACCGGTAGAAGAGAGTACGATAGGGACTATATGGACGGTTTGTGCTTTCCATTGGGTTTTTATTTCTATGGCGAGGTCTTGGTACTTACTAAGTTTTTCGGATATTGTAGTTTGAACGTTGTGTGAGTTAGGTATAGCTATATCTATCAAGTAAACTGTTTTATTTATTTTGTCGTGAACAGTGATATCAGGTCTATTGTAGTGTATAGTTTTGTCTGTAATTATAGTTCGGTCCCAATAGATTTTCTGGTTCCTGTTTTCTAATATGGTTTCAGGTTTGTATTTATAATAGGGAATCATCTCACCTACAAGTTTGTATTTGTGCGCTAAGTGTTGGTGTATAATTGCGGCAACCTGGTCATGTCGGTGTTTATAATCTGTCTGGGCGAGAGATTTACAGGCCCCTGTTATGTGTTGAATGCTCTCAGAGGCACTGTTGCAATGTCGGCATGTGTCAGACGGCTGATTGGAGTCTTTCATAATGTACTTTCTGTAGTTACGAGTTACTATTATTTGATCTTGGATCGCAAGCATGAAACCTTTAGTTTCAGGAAACAATTCACCTCGTTTGAGCCATTCGTTCGACTTAATTCTATCGACGTGTGGTTGGCACAAGTAGGCTCGGTGTCTTCCATGTAAGGCTTTCTCAGACCATGCTGCAATTTTTTGTTGAGTGGTTATGAGATTTTCATTAATTTGTGTGTTTCTATTTTGTAAGTTGAGCGGTGTGTTTCTTATCTGTTTCGATTACATGTTTGTGTAATGACGAATGTTCTGATTTGTTATGGAAGTAAGATCTGAGTGAAAGTATCTGTTTGTTGTGGAAGTTGTGTATATCTATTAATCCTCTTCCTCCTTCTTGGCGTGGTAGTGTAAGTCGCTGTATGCATGATTTAGGGTGATGTTTCCTGTGTTTGGTAAGGAGTGTATTGATAGTGCGCTGTAGTTTTCTGATATCGGTTTTTGACCATCGAATAATTCCGAAAGAGTATGTAAGAATGGGTATTGCAAACGTGTTGATAGCTTTTATTGTGTTTCTGGAGTTAAGGTTGGTTTTAAAGATTAGGTTAAGACGATGTGTAAATTTTTTGAGCAGTTCTTGTTTTGTCATCTTTTGTTCTATCTGTCTCGATTGTTTGAAACCTAGGTATTTGTAAGTACTGTGTTCATCCATTGGCTCAATAGATTCACCTGATCCAAGTGCGTAACTGTTGTTTTGTGTTTTTCCTTTGACAATTGACAAAATTTTGCATTTGTCTACTCCGAATTGCATAATAATATCGTTAGAAAATGCTTGTGTGGTGTCTGCTAAATGGAAAAGTGATTTCTTATCTGCTGCGTACAACTTTATATCATCCATATACATTAGGTGTGTCAATGTGAATTGTGTGTTATCGTTTGTCAATGTGAATCCTGTGTTAGTTTTATCTAGTAGGTGGGAGAGTGGATTGAGTGCCATGCAAAACCATAAAGGGCTTAGAGAGTCCCCTTGAAAAATGCCACGTTTTATGAAGATTGGTTCAATGGTCAGACTCGTGGAGGCATAATTTATTTTAAGTACCGTTTGCCAATTTTTCATGGTAGATTCTAAGAAAAATCTGAGTGTGGGGTGGATGTTATAGATATCTAGGACGTGTAGCAACCAGCTGTGCGGGACTGAATCGTAGGCCTTTTGGTAATCGATGAACATGGTATGAATATCTTTTTTGCGTTTTACTGCGCTGTTCATAGCAATCGCGTCGATAGTAAGTTGTTCCTTACATCCCTGGCTATTCTTACGACAACCTTTTTGTTGTTCTGCGAGTATGTTATGTTTGGTTAAGTGTCCGTATACTATTTCACTTACACAGGCTGTCAAGATTTTATAAAGAGTTTGTAAGCAAGTGATTGGTCGATATTTGGCTGGATCTGTGGTGTTATTCATGTCCTTAGGTATCATGTATGTTACTCCATGTGTTATGTATGTTGGTAGCAAATGAGGTGATTGAATGAATGTGTTTAGGTAATTATATATGAATGGGTGGATGCTTGTGAATTTCTTATACCAGTAGTTGTGAATATTGTCTGAGCCTGGAGATTTCCAGTTGTGTGTGCGTTTGATGACATCCTTAAATGTGTTTATTGGAATAAATTCAAACTCCATTTCGGGGATTTCTGGTGTTGCATCATTAATCCAGTCTGCGTGATTATTATGGAATACTGGATTTTCCCAAATGTTTGCCCAAAATTCTCGTAACGCTTCGGGAGGAGGTGTGTCAAGAGTTTGGTTCGCGGTGTCTCTGTTATTGGATGCAAGGTTCCTATAAAATATTTTTTCGTTGTTGATAAATTTGGTATTTTGGACTTTGCGGTTCGTGCATGTGAGATATCTTTTGAGTCTACTCGATGCTGCGTTTAATTTTTGTTTTAAAGTGTCCAAAAAGTGTACTAACTGTGTGTTTGAATTTTCGTGTTGCGCGTGTAGTTGGTATTTTATTTTTATTTCTTCTACTGCAGCTATTAATTTTTGACTTCTACTACCATTAATAAAATGTGTGAGCCGACCTATGCTTGCTCTTAGATTTTTGATTTTTGTTGTTAATCTAATTTCCCATTTTGGTTTCCTCTGTTTATATGTTATTATTATTATTATTATACCACGCAATGGGACCACACAAGGCTTCGTAATAATCGTCTTTATTATAGGTTATCCCGAACTCCATTTATTCAAAATTGGCTATCCTACTTTACATAAGCACTATACGCAAAATTGGCGCCTATTCTCCTTGACCATAAAGTGACGATGTCATGGCGTTCTGCCAAACAATACCGAGGGGATCGTCTCCAGAGTGCATGAGATACTTCTTAACATAACCTTATTATGCGCTGCATTTAAAACACTACATTTTTTATTTAAATCTCTGTTTTATTCGTGTGTCATACTGCAAACAGTTTTCGAGGGCTGAGCATTGAAGTGGCACACTCGGCAGCTTGCCAAACTGCACGCAAGCAAGGGAATCACTGGCGCTGAGCACTTAAGGCGTTTTCTTCGGACGCTCAATTCTACATGCTACCTTTAGTGAGTTGCAAATTGTTGGAACACTGAATGTATTGTAGAGTAAGCTTGTGATGGACAAAGATTTCTCTTAAATGAATAGTTGTGTTGTGTTTACTTGGAAGAACCGTGGCTTGACCGTGGCATAGTTTTATTTAGTGCGAGAAGAAAATAATTATGTGAGAAGAGTCAATAATAAAAAAAGTAATTGCAAAATTTGGCTGACCTCAATTCGCAGAAGTTTCCAAAAACTGTCTGTTCCTCAAACAGAATTCTAGGAAGCTATCACAGTCAAGCACTTGAGACACTTTTGACCACAGCTACGGAACTCGCGGTATTTACTTAATACACAGCATACGTTTAATAACATCACGTTTTGACGTCATTAAAACATGGTTGGATATTATTATATTGTTTGGTGGATTTGTCGCATTTATGAAACTAGAAACCAATGTGTATCAGTTTTTTTTTTTTAATCAAAGGGATAAAGCACTGTCTTGATGTCACGGGCGCTATTTAGAATCCTGAAGGCAACGATGAATTCTAGCTCTGAGTTAACTCCTACGCAAAGCGAAGGAGTTAATACTAGAATCCTGAAAGCAGGGAGGGATTCAAGCTCACCCAAAACGAAGACATCTTTAACCCCGAGGAGAATACTCTACTTTTGGCACCTATGTACTGCATGGTAATCAAACCCAATTCGATAATCAAATTAGTAGTTTATGAAACTGATAAGTAACTGGGGAATACCTAGTCTTGTGTGGTTTCAACACTATTTACCCAACTACGTGACACCATCCTAACGCCCTGATAGATTTGAATACGAAGTGTCAATCGATTTGTCTGAATCCATCCCGCGAGGATTATAAGCGGGGGCATGGTTTTTGTTTTATAAAATCAAAATGGCGGATTTTAGAAAGGTTTTGACAAAAATTGTAGGTACCCATTTCTATGTGGGGTTTCAAAATACAGGACTTCAGAAACGATTTTATTTATATGCGCACGCAATGTTAATTGTTACTGAATAAATAAATTGAATAAAAAAAAATTGTCATTAAAAGAATACAACACTTTAAAATAATAAATCAAACTCAAACTCAAAGCATTTATTTCAATTAAACCATTTACAGGCACTTTTGAACTGTCAAAAAGTCGATCAGTTGGAAAGTTGAAGCTAGTTGCCCATTCTAAAACGATAATCTATAAATAAATCCGGATCAAACCCGACTACAACTGAGATACAAAACAAGATCACTTTTCATGAAATCTGAGATTGAACTAAAGTAACTTATCGGCTGAAATTAGGAACTTATCGTCGAGTTTTTTTATTTTTAATTTGTTTGAATCTAATCTCATGCAATTTTATCAAAAATACAATAATATTCCAAGATTATAACGCAGGTATAGGCGCCACATTAACCGATCATTTCGTTCATAGAAGACGACTAAAACCTACAAAGTAACCTCGTTCGTCGAACTGTAGTGTACCAAATAGAAAAAAAGTTTTTAATAAGTTTTATACGAATTTTGGCTAAGGTTCTAAATCACATTATACACTAACGGGTCATAATAAAATTCAGTACAATTTTAAAGCTCAGCTAGAGCCAGGGCTTTAAAAAATTGACAAACGTTAGGTTTGTATGACACACATTCATTTGACATTAGCGAGCAGGTGGTGCGAAAACTTCTATAAAGGCTTTAAATAGGTGTATCGTAGATTTTTTTATGTATTTTTAAGGATTAAGTTTATTCAACTGATTGATAAAAAACTGTCAGTTGATTCGTAATTATTAGTTACACAACACTAAAACACGTTATCTGTTCGTACAGCTTTCACAGAGAAAATACTTGACGTTTTAATCAATTATGTCTTGATTATTATCATGTCAGCATTAATGCGCAATGCATTATCAACACGTAAAAATGAATTCATTGTTTAGGGGTAGGTTTTTGTAATCAGGGTTTCGAAGTTTTGTGTTAGGTATAAAAAGCATGTCATTGTGCAGATGACAAACTTAGATATGTGTAAACTCTTCAACAGGTCAAGATAATATTAATAATACTACGTGAAGTAGTTCACTAAGAAAACATACAATATTAAAACTTGACCTTTACCGTTTTATAAAATTGTTGAATGAACGACAAGTTCTTAGAGCAACGCTGTGCAAAAAACTAAATAGTTTCATAAAAATATCGTTTAAATCCTAATTGGAAATTATCGTCGGCAAGTCTTAGTGAAATTATAGCGTTTTTCTGACACCAGCGCTATTAGAACTGCGTTGAAGTACGAGCAAAGTATTAATTATTATACCTAAGAGTCTTGCTTGACTATCGGCGCTTTTTTACAAGCCGTCACAGGCATGGTATCGGCAGGGCGACCACCCGTTAAAAATTGAAGCAAAATGTAGAAATTAAAGCTGTCTCTGGCAAGTGGAAATACTTCCCCTGGATCGTCGGTCGCCTTTCCAGTGCCGGTGCCATGTCGCTGCCAGTTACTGGAAAATCACCCAGTAACCCTGCATTTACACCCATAGGTATACAAGATGAGTTAAGATGCTTGTTTTCGAAAAGTCTTGTAAAATATTGGTCGTAAACAAGTATTGACGTAGTTTCAGACATGTATTATATCTATTCTGTTCATAATTTCGACCAGTATATTAAATATGTTTTAGGTGTAACCGATAAACTTGACTATTAGGCATAGCATGCATAACATGTTTTATACCTTGGTGTAAACGCAGAGTACAAGACTTGTGAAAATGCTAAGTGGGTCGTGGGTACCAATACCTAATCCCAGGTTGTAGCTCAGCTTACATCAGCATGCAGTTCTAGTTACTACAGTCGTTAAGTCCATGTATCTCGAATCCATAGGCACTGTTTCGTCGTTTCCTGGTAACAATACAATATTCATGTACTATTTGTACCCACAATAAATAAAGCATTTTGCAAGTCACAAGCCCAATTATAACTGAAATTGCAACACAAATATACAGCTCTCGTAACTCGTAGGTTTCGGAGACCGACGGCATCGTCAGACGAAGTTTTTAATAGTGTTGTGTCGAGTCACCGCCCGCAGTTAATTACTGGCGCTGGCTTCTGACACCCTTCACACGACTTTCTACCTTATTGACTTGTATTGATAGGGAATCAAGTGCTTTTCCTATAGTCTTTTTAGTGGTCTGAAGACTGAATTTGTGCTGACTTTAAATTTACTCTTTTTTTTCAATCGTGAAATTAAACACCAATTCATTTAATTAAGCATGTGTCTAACATACCAACTGTGGTCGTATTAACCATATCACGGATCATAATTTCATAGGGTTGAATCTCAAATGCGATTACCAAGTCTTTCCGGTTACTAAAATATTTAGGTATTATTTTTCCATATTTAGGTTTATATTACTCTTTGGTAGCCACCAAAGACTAATCGCTCACTATTTACCTACTAAAACATGAGTGTTTTTAAACACTGTAAAACAGAATATTATAATAATTATAAGAACTTTTCATACTTTATATCATCCGATCTCATCTTGAAATCTACAATTTCATGTTACATCGTGCTCAGTTCAAAGTTGGTTGCGCACCAACAATTTGACGCAGATTACTGCACATTTCCGATAAATTGCCCTCAGCGATGCTGCTCCCAATATTGAAGCAATTTCAAGCAATAGCTTGCTATGTTTCCCATTTTATGGGATAACTTAAAGTGGATTCAATGGCTATTATCACTGGCCATCTTCAAAGAGAACCTGTTTGATGTGGGTAAGATTTTCCGTGACTTTCTTTTGTTTATAAAGAAGCTTTTATGTAAATAGAATAGTCACATCTGCATTTAAAAACACGGTTTGTATTCGGTTTGTCGGTTGGAAGGTACTAAGGCTGCATATAGCTAAGGAGTTTTCAATATTTACCTTCAAATTGCGTCAAACTCTTTTGATAACACCATTCCTTTTAAAGTCGTGTTACCTTTGTTATCCTTCGTTTCGCCAGACGCACCCTAGTATTTTTTTTCTTAAAAATGTCATCAAAGTTGGTAGCTGTAGTAAACAACCTCTGCTGAATGTAAGCCTATTGACAACAAACAAAGTGATTGCAGTTTATATTAAGTTGTTAAAAGGAGAAACCTTTTTGTACAGGTTTATTTGTTTTCTAAAGCTGATCTGTCAAATTTACGGATAATAGACGCAAAAGTATAGGAAAAGTTTTCTTAAAGTTCATAATAGCGTGTATAAAGACTCCATCTTTAATAAATTGAAGGGTCATTTATACAACAAGGTAAGGAATATTCTAGACACTGAAAGGATACCTTCGATTTTATTATTTTACAGAGACTTTCGAAATCAAATCTTGATTTTGGCTCGTTTATGAGAAAGGTCCCAAATTGAATTGTCTATCGTGTCCCAAAGCGTGGCTAACTCGGTTACTGTGATCATCTTTGTGCGAGATAGGATTCATCGCATATTGAAATAAGATTTGAACTATTATGCTTAAACGATAATAAAATACGTTTTGAGGACACTTTAGAAGTATGTGTTTTTTTATTAGTGTTCTGGGCTGGAATCCTTTCAGAGTCGCACGGATTTAGTGATGATACAATATGGTTCGCAAACAAGTGCAAGATATATGGAAGATATTTTTAATTAGTATGTCAGCCCATATTTAATTAATACTAGCTTTTGCCTGCGGCTCTGCCCGCGTGGAGGTCAAAAATTATCCCACGGTAACGTACTACCGGGATTAAAAGTATCCTATGTTAATCTAGGTTATAAACTATATGATTGCCAATATCACCCAAATCGTTCAGCCGTTTTTGCGTGATTGAGTAACGAACGTCCAAACATCTAAACATAAAAACTTTCACATTTGTGATATTAGTAGGATGGTAAAAAAAATCAACATTAATGCATGACATCGCCAGGCCACAAACAGCTCGTGCTAACGTCCTGCAAATACTCATTTACTATTTTAAACGAGTATTTTCAGAACGTAGGCTTCAATCGCGTAGACTGGCCCGCGAGAGGACTGGACCTGAATCCTGAATTGAAGACGCTTGCGACGAGCTTGGGAGGTGTATAAAAAATCGAAACCTCGCCCCAGCTACATTTCGAGACCTGAAACATGCGTTATTTAATGAATTGACCAATATCTCGCAATATAGAACAAGAAACTTAATAAACAGTATGGCAGCTGACAGCTGTAAAAAGAGCCAGTGGAAGCAATACAAATGATTAATTTGGTTTAAAAGATCGTTTTTGTGTTGTAATAAATCATAATCATAATTTTTCCTGAGTAAAAAATATTGATATTTTGTTCTTAATGTAATTTTAACAATTATTCTAATAAAGTTTCCAACATTTGGTGCTTTTTGTTTAACTGGTAAATTATCTGCAATAAACAGTTTCATCCATGCCGCGAGCTCTATTATTTTAAGACCAATTTTATTTTTTCGTGTGCGAGAGTGTATGACTCAGTGTTGACGACAACACGACCGAATTCAACACAATTGCCAAAAATTGCTTTATCCTGTTAGCGCATTTTCATATGCAGCAAATAAGCAGTATCATCACTCTCTCCTTCTCAAGTTCAAACAAACTAAGCCGTCTAAAAAATGTTTGCCCCTCCAAATAGAAACCGTGTAATGGGCGATCGGTTTAACGACTACCATCAGGCCTAATTGACGTTCCCGCCAAATTTACTGTCTTCAGTCTTGACTGACGGCCGCGATTAAAATGAGTAACGCGATCACCAAGGATGAACGAGTTGTTATAATCGAGCCGTCTTCATAGACAATAATAAATTATTTGTTGTTTATTAATTAGGTTTGGGGGTGGGGTTGGTATTATGCGCTTTAATTTCTGCTTGACGGGATATAAAGCTAAACATCTACGAGCCATTTTTGTGTAAATAAATATTTAATATGGTACTGACGTGCCACCGAACAATCTTGACGATTGACTAGTAGAAAAACACTAAATACTTTCACAAAATCAAAAGTAATTTATTCAAACTAGGCTGGTGTCAGCAATTTTTGAACGACAAAATTATATAAGATAGTCCCCCAAAACGCCCGCCCTTCACAAATTCCTAGTGCTTTAACTGAGAAGAGAAAGTGGCCTCGCAAACTCCCCAGTAGTACAGCTGTCTGTTAAGTTAGAAGAACTTGTTTCCATACAATGGTAGGTACGTAATTAACGTTACGAAACACCAAACATAAAATAAAAATATTCGCCACATATCAGCTAGCACAAGCCAATTTATGTACCAAAAAAATCGTAAAAAAAATACTCAAGCAGAAATAAATGATAAAAAACATAAATAGAACTTAAAACCTAAATTATACAATAATAGGTACTCTTTATTTGAAAGACTTGTACTATTATACAGTAAACAACATCACACCACCTTAACTAAATGAAAGAACAAATTAGTGCTTGTATCTCGTATTAGGTTCATATATTACTTTTAGCAGAATGCAAGCTGAACTGCAATCAAGTGACATAGGTGCGGTTTCTGTGTCGCTCTGATTTCTATATTTGTTTCTGTGACTTAGGCTGCCTTGCCCAAATTATTTTGTTGCGTGCCAACAAAGGCACGCGTGCTATTGGTTCGCTATCCGTCCCGTGTTTAAGTTTTATGTAGAACCATCCTATGTCATTCATCTCTTAGAGCATTTCACACAAATTGAATGTGAAGTGAACAACGGACGTAGGATTACCGCAAAAGATGATCCATTAGGATTGCAAGTACTTATTTAAAAATATATGATTCGTGAGTTAATAGACAATGAAGACAATCTAGGCACAACTAAGTCTACAATTTACATACATTTATAAACATTGGCTTAAAAAAGTAAAAAAAAATCCTGTATTCATTATGCAGATAATAAAAGACTTGTAGAGTAGGATTTTTGTTTTTATTCCCTTGTGTGTTGACCAACGCTGCTAATTTAGCTTCGCAGGGATTTATCATTCGCCGGAGCTATCTGCATATTTGGCGATATGCAAATTGTCCATCAATGGAACATCGCAAACGTGGACCAAATCGGTTACATTAATATTTGGCAAAATTCGGACAAAAACGGGGCTGTTCTTTGATTGGCGTAAAAGTTCAATTTATTCAATACATTATCAAGAGTGGTTGTGAGATTCTCTCACATATCAGGTAGCTCACGAAAATATTTAGTAATAACTACTTATGGTCAGCACTGTCATAATAAAAATATTGAGAAATATCTAATGACTATGAGAGTCAAGTACCTCAATAAATCAAACAAAACAAAACAATGACGGTACTGAATATGAACAGAGGGGCAATTCTCGTAATTTTAAGAAACGTTCACAGTCTGATCTCAGTCTCAATCTGTCAAAAATACCTCAAGTTCCATACATTTTTGACATTCCGTTGTCGCCGAAATGACAGTGCGACTAGATTTTGAACGTTTTTAATTACGAGAATTGACCATCTTAACTTCACGTTAATATGAAATTTTTTGTTGAAAATTAACTGAAAATATGTTTTTGTAAAACAAAGTTATGACCACTCTCCTCATTCTTGCTTTTCCTTAATAATAACAGTGACAATTTTGCCCACTTTATATTCCCGTATGTTTTTCAATCAGCTTAGTCATAGCAATTTAGATTTAGATTTCAATAATTACCATACCGTCGGATTAGTTCGTTAATAGGCCTTGATCTGTACGCAGTCAGGGTTGTCACATCAGAAATTGTTATAAGTAATGAGAAATCAAATTACCTTTTCACACCACTTGCTTGCTTACGTCAAATTATAAGTTATACAAACATAACCTAAAGCAACTCATTTAAGTCCTAGCCTATAGCTGGGCATTAATATTGTACTACATTTCGATAAAACCCACTAGTCATTAGTGTTATTTTGAATTAGAACCTCAACTGAGAAAATTCGTATGGAAACTTATGCAAAAAATAAACTTTTTAGGGTTCCATACCTCAAAAGGTAAAAAAGGAATCCTTATAAGCTCACTTTCTTGTCCGTCTGTCCATCTGTCTGTCTGTCCGTGTGTCACCACTGATTTTCTCAAGAATGGATGGACCTAGCAAGTTTATTTATTATTTATTTATTTATTTGTTAACACCAACAAGTACAACATCTAACAGTTTCCCAAAACGATGTTATACAAACTTATTAAAACTATTTATATCAATAAAATACACTAACATAAAATTTAACAATAAAAATAAAACAAAAAATTAAATAAATATTACAATTTCAAATAATGCCTTCTTCAATGCACCTTTGCGCTCCTGATGCAAATTTCGGCAGGTCATCGAAAATATCTTCCGTCGGCATATTATTAATAATACGAGCGGCCCTTGACAAAGGGGCAAACTTTAACAAATTTGTCCTAGCCCATGGTATATCTAACAAAGCGGGGCGGCGACGCGCCCCCACATACCCGTCCGGGACACGCAGCCGCAGCGCCTCCAGCACATCCGGGTGGTGCACCAGCCCGCGCAGCACCCTCGCCACGTACTTCACTAATGCGATGTCCCTCCTAACTGCCAGCCTAGTGTACCCGACCATGCCCAACACAAACAGACTCGGATACATCAACGGATAGAATGGGTAAACCCCATATTGTTTTAAATATAAATACCTGGTGAATTTATTTTGTATTTTTTCAACCATTAGACTATATTTGGCTTCATGCGGATTCCATATGATGGCGCTTGTCTCGAGACGACTACGAACTAAAGCATTATAAAGTATTTTTACCACTGCTATACTTTTAAAATCCGTACATTGTCTTAATATAAAACCCAAACTCCTAAAGGATTTGCTACACAAACCTATAATATGGTTGCGAAACGTCAACTCTGCTACCATATGAACCCCAAGATCCCGCATATGCGTGACTCGCGGCATTACTGAGCCATCCATCTCATACTGATTTTGCAGCGGGCTGCGCGCGCGACTGTACGTCATCACGCAACATTTATTCACATTGAAGACCAGTTTGTTTTCCTGACTCCACTGTACCACCTTATCGAGATCCCGCTGAAGTTGCTCACAGTCCGAGGTGCTCGCTACCGAGATAAATACTTTAAGATCATCTGCAAATAGCAAACACCTCGCACTGCTCACGACCCCAGGGAGATCATTAACCATAATTATGAATTCCAGTGGACCCAAATTAGTGCCTTGGCTTACCCCAGAAAACGTATAAAATGGTTTAGATTTATGCCCGGCGTACTCCACGTACTGCCGGCGCTCACTTAGGTAACTCGCAAAGAACTTTAGTAAATGCGGTGTAAAACCTAACGCAGCAAATTTTGTTAATAGAATGTCATTGTCCACCATATCAAAAGCCTTCCGAAAGTCGAAGTACGCCACGTCCACCTGCCCTCCAGCATCCACTACTGGCGCAAAATACGACACAAATGATAGCAAGTTACTAACCGTACCCCGACCGACTCGAAAGCCATGTTGAGCATCATGCAGCAGTGGGCTCACTTGCGTGTAAATATATTTGTGTAACACTGATTCAAAAACCTTCGCGAACGCCGACAGTACGGCCACTGGTCGATAACCACCGACGTCCGACCCTGAACCTCCCTTTGGTACCGGGATAACTCGCGTCATTTTCCATTGATCTGGGTAGCGTCCTTCTTGTAAGCACAGATTGTAAATGTGTAGCAGTGGTTTCAAAAAGACTGAGCTACAGTCCCTGACAATGAAAGGTGGTATTCCATCCGGACCCACCGACTGTTTGGGCTTGAGCCGCTGGAGTGCCGCGCGTAATTCCTTCTGACTCACGCGGTCAATGTGCACGCGCGTCGCGCTCGCTCCACCACCGGCCGCGCGCTCCGCCGCGGCTGAGTCTAACGTCGGCCGTGTCCCACTGTATACCGAGTGGAAGTAGGAAGCAAAACACTCAGCAGCCTCCTCCTCCCTCAACACTACGCCATCCTTTGTGATAAGAAGTGTGCTGTAAGCTGTGTGTGTAAGCTTTGTGTGTGAAATTGAAATTTATACCAGATACTGAGGTTTATAATCCCTATTAGGTGTATAAAAATCAAGGTCCTGAGTCAACACGATAAAAAGATATGGGTAAATTTAGATTTTCGCGAAAACTTGTAAGTACCAAAATTTATCTTAATTTTCAACTTTTTTTATTTTACGGAATTTTCCAATTTTTATTAAGGCGGTATAATGGGTAGGTACGGAATCTTCGGCACACGAGTTTGACTCGTTGTTGACCGGTTTTTTTTTTAAGATAACAACATTCTAACGCGGGGGTAAGTGCCACAGCTACCGATCATTTTGTTCGTCGTCGGCAACTAAAACCTATGAAATGAGAACTCTTTGGTCGAGCAGTACAATTTACGCGCCACTGCCGCGTTCAGTCTTAAAAGAAACGAATAAAATATTCACTCATAAACTTGCACCAAATTAATGTTAAATAAAGCCTAGCGTGCAGCCCACGCTATATCCCTATATTCCGCTAAAGCCCTAGTACATAGTAGTACTAAAAAAATAAAATGTTTCGTTTAAATTTCACATTTAGGGGGTTATGTCACGAGAAGCGCAGCCGGCACGACGATTATGTCTAATTTATGTACATAATTTGTTGAACAAATGGCCGCCTGTTTTAGCTCCGAGCTCCTCATAATTAATAAATTTGAGACTACGCCGCCACACCAAAATATCAGCTACAATGCCTGATTACAGATGATTTGATGTTGTTGGGTTGGAAGCAGTTTTCGAGAGAAAATCTTGTTTTGAGAATTTACTCGGGGAAACCACTTAGAGCTTACTGTAGATTAAACAATATTAATACGTTTACCAGCACTAGGTTACAGTTGAATCAAAGAATTTGTCTGCAGGAAGATACAACGATGATTCTTTTGGTGCTAACCACTAAGTTAGTTCTCACGGCTAGGCAGGAACTACAGACCTGTCTCTAAAACACAAGCTCGTGCCCTTCTATGTGAAAGTTTAGATGTTTGGATGTTCGTTAATTAATCACGCATAAACTCTTAACGGGATTTGAATAAAATTTAGCAGACAGTTAGTTTATAGTTTTAGGTTTACGTTTAAAGAAACTTTATTCTCAATAAGAACATAATATATGTCACTCACTTGAGAGCAACACTAGAATGTATATACATAAATATCAGAAAGTTCGTCGTCATCAGTTACACAATACTAAAACTGATAATCTAGATTAATACATAGGATATTTTTTATCTCGGTAGTACGTTCCCTTCGGATCATTTTCAACCTCCAGGCGTGTGAAGCTGCTAGCAAAAGCCAGTCTACAATAAAGTTATTAAGAGCATCAACATTTACCGCTTACCTCGTAATGACTAGGTGAGTAAAATTGACCCACTGGTTGAAATCTCTGTCATAATATGATGCAATAAAAATGTGAAAAAACCCTCACTCATACACACCCACACCCTTACCCACACTACCACTCCACAGTTAAGATGTGATACACCTCAACATACACACTTTGCATGTTTACAATCTTAATTTTAGATAAACTGTACCCACGTCATAGTTAAGTCTATATGTACTACAAATGTTACTTATGCTTACACTGTCTTTGATTGCTGCTATCTTTGTTTCTATTGTCATATGCCAATTTATTTTTATTCCAAAATAAAAAATAATCATTGTTTTATTATGTCGACAATTATTGTGGTAACTATTATCTTTACTTCGTCATATAAAGTTGATTAGAATACAACCATAAGAAATACAACGAAAGAATAAATAATACATAATTGAAGCAACAAGAAACCATTTAGAACATATTCCTTACCTCTCAAGAGACGCGTGTAGGGAAAAATATTCTTTGTAAGAACGAACACAATACCAGCATTTACTGTGTGTTATAAAATAAAGTTATTCAGTATACCCACCTGCCCCGGAGAGCCGTGCAACCAAGAATTATTATTTTATTCACACTACATTATCGTTTACATAATATTAATTCATAAGTAGAGAAGAGTCTACTTACAGTTGCCGATTGTAACCATTCATAATGATTTCATAATACAGGCTGGGTTTGTGATGTAGTTGTGTATGTATCAACATGAACATTTACGATTCCATGGTTTCAAAGTAAATCGTTTCAACTCATAACGTCTATCAAAGTATCATCATACCGCTTGGGTCTAAGGCCGGCTTTACACTGTAGCAACGTTGTTCTACGGCGCACAAGACGACACCTTTTTTTTACGTGGAGAAATGCTCAGGCAAATTGCGCTACCACGGGGAGATAGCGCAGTTATATAGGACTCTAACCCACTAAAACTCCACGGTGTCCTCCAGTGCCGCTTGTGGCGGGAACGCGAACACCTGAACGCGCATAATACTGTTGTCAAATAAAGACAAATTAAAGAATAGGGTATTACACCCATTTTTGAAAATTGTCTTAATTAGATTCTACAATGCTAACACACCACTAATAAAAACATTTTTTTTATTTAATCGATTAGTGCCATAAAAATGCATAAAATTTTACATTTTCATATTTCGCATGCAATTTGACGAAAACGCTGGACGCAGTGGACGCCATATTTCTCGTAGGTATGACGTCAGTTTGCTTTTGTAAACAAATGCGCTGATATTTTGTATGATAATTGTTTATAATAAAAAAAAAAAAACTACTTTTTGTTGGTTTGCTGTTCCTGAAAGTAAGATGCTATTTCAATAAAAATTACTTTGGTTACGAAAATAATAAAACTACAAAGTTGTTCAGTTGATTAGTTTATTTAGCTGTATGACGTAATATCATGGCGGCTACTATTTCATGGTGTTCAAAAACAGATAAAAAAACTGAAATCTTTGAATTGAATTTTAAAATTTATTTTGTTATTTCATGAGCTAAAACTAACATTTTCCGACTGCTTTTTTCCTAAGCTATTTCATTAATTCGACCGTTCTGCCGTTCGTTCCGTTCGATCGTTTGTTGACTGCATTTGTTAATGGATACAATGGAAATATCAAAGGAATTCTAATAGACCATACAGGGAGCGACTTGTCAAAACCATGTTTAGTTCCTTTGCCCTAGAGTAGAGAACATCTGCAAGAAATACCAGGGTTACTTTCAGTTCAACAATTACAATTAAACTCGTATCCCTCCAAGTTACAAAATACTTGGTAACTAGAGTCCAGCTCTTTGAGAGTTCTGCTACAAACAGCACTTAACGGCATTGCATCGAACACTCAGATTGCATTGAAACTAATACAAGTTGTTTGCAGTCGATGTATGTACCCTGTAGTTTACTGGTGGGTGTGGTACATGATAGAAGAGATTAGGGGTGGACTATGAATCTACGTTATTAAATCAACCTCATTCTCCATATAATGCAACCAACTTAAGTCGACAAAATTCCGGGGATAAATAAGAAAATATGGGGCGGGGTATAAGTTTTAATCGACAATCTATTTTATACCCAAAGGGTGCCAACGGAAACCTATTACTAAGCCTCAACTATTCATCCGTCAGTTTGTCTGTCACGAGTTGTATTTCATGAACCGCAATAGGTATACTGTTGAAATTTTCACAGAGTGTGTATTTCGTTTGCCGGTATAACCACAAACAATAAAAATAAAATTAAGTAAAAAAATAAAATGGGCAAGAAAACGTGTTTAAAATAAAAACTGTTATACAGTAGGTACGATCTTACGGAACTCTTTCTGTGCATGTCAGAATTGCAGCTGACCGGTTTTTATACGGTTTCAGCAGACTCCGAAACAGTAACTAATTTAAATTACTTTACTAAAATCGTTTTTTTTTCCTTCTTAGATCTAGAAGATTTTGTTGGATTTTTATTAACTGCTGATAACTTGCTTTCTTGGTAGTTTTATACAAGTGACTTTACTGAAACTATAGTAATTTTTACTGCTTAGCATGAGACGTTTTTGACCAACACAGTATTCATTTACTGAATTAAAAGGCTTTAGTGCTTCTGAATACAGTTTACCTATTTATCAGTCGCTTTCCGCTCAGAACCAGCCTTGTAATGTACAAGAAAGCGCCAGTTGTTTGGAAATACGCACGCGTGCAGGGCAGAGCCCACAAGCAAACCGCTCAGTAATCCAGCCAGACTGGCTCCCAGGCCACATGGAATACGCACGCGTGCAGGGCAGAGCCCACAAGCAAACCGCTCAGTAATCCAGCCAGACTGGCTCCCAGGCCACATGGAATACGCACGCGTGCAGGGCAGAGCCCACAAGCAAACCGCTCAGTAATCCAGCCAGACTGGCTCCCAGGCCACATGGAATACGCACGCGTGCAGGGCAGAGCCCACAAGCAAACCGCTCAGTAATCCAGCCAGACTGGCTCCCAGGCCACATGGAATACGCACGCGTGCAGGGCAGAGCCCACAAGCAAACCGCTCAGTAATCCAGCCAGACTGGCTCCCAGGCCACATGGAATACGCACGCGTGCAGGGCAGAGCCCACAAGCAAACCGCTCAGTAATCCAGCCAGACTGGCTCCCAGGCCACATGGAATACGCACGCGTGCAGGGCAGAGCCCACAAGCAAACCGCTCAGTAATCCAGCCAGACTGGCTCCCAGGCCACATGGAATACGCACGCGTGCAGGGCAGAGCCCACAAGCAAACCGCTCAGTAATCCAGCCAGACTGGCTCCCAGGCCACATGGAATACGCACGCGTGCAGGGCAGAGCCCACAAGCAAACCGCTCAGTAATCCAGCCAGACTGGCTCCCAGGCCACATGGAATACGCACGCGTGCAGGGCAGAGCCCACAAGCAAACCGCTCAGTAATCCAGCCAGACTGGCTCCCAGGCCACATGGAATACGCACGCGTGCAGGGCAGAGCCCACAAGCAAACCGCTCAGTAATCCAGCCAGACTGGCTCCCAGGCCACATGGAATACGCACGCGTGCAGGGCAGAGCCCACAAGCAAACCGCTCAGTAATCCAGCCAGACTGGCTCCCAGGCCACATGGAATACGCACGCGTGCAGGGCAGAGCCCACAAGCAAACCGCTCAGTAATCCAGCCAGACTGGCTCCCAGGCCACATGGAATACGCACGCGTGCAGGGCAGAGCCCACAAGCAAACCGCTCAGTAATCCAGCCAGACTGGCTCCCAGGCCACATGGAATACGCACGCGTGCAGGGCAGAGCCCACAAGCAAACCGCTCAGTAATCCAGCCAGACTGGCTCCCAGGCCACATGGAATACGCACGCGTGCAGGGCAGAGCCCACAAGCAAACCGCTCAGTAATCCAGCCAGACTGGCTCCCAGGCCACATGGAATGGCTATCGCTGTGTTGCCAAAAAAAGCACACACGAAGATTTAGCTGATAAAGCGTAGTAATTGCTCTGTTGTATGAACAAAGGTTGGTATGGGATTTATTTATAGCATGTTTGTATGCCAGTCGATATACAATGTAGATAGAAGCTCGCTTGAAAAAAGACTATCTATTTCCCGCGGCTCCGTGGGAACGTACTATTGAAAAAAAATCCTATGTACTAAAACAGGCCATGCTATATCTGTGTACTCATTCAAATCAGAGGGGCAATTCTCGTAATTTTAAGAATGTTCACAGTCTGATCTCAGACTCAATCTGTCAAAAATGCGTCTTGTTTCCATACATTTTTGACAACTCTTTGACATTTGATTGACGCTGAGTTGAGACTGCGACTAGATTGTGAACGTTTTTAATTACGAGGATTAGCCATCTGTTTAGCCGTCAAGGCGTCAAAATTTAACAGAGTGACAGAGTTACTTTCGCATGAGTATAATATTATTGTATGGATTTATGTTTCAATTGTACATGGGTACAATTGCGATCGAAGCAATGCAAAGCTGAAAGTATATAAGTAGATACTTTCAGCTTTTTATTGCGTTGACCGTAATATAGTATCTATTGAACACATGGAGACTACTGCATTTTAAAACGACAGTTTAGTCTTTAATTTTTGTGAAAGACAGACAAGGCCTTTGTCAAACAATCTAATGCAGCAGCACCAAGACCCTACATATTTCTTTATAATATATCACACAATAATATGATAAGTTAAATTTAAAGTTACACGTGCCACTAATTCATAATGAACGTGCACTAACCGTTGCCGTAAATACTGCTAATGAGATAATTAAAAGCGAAATAGCGCTGTATGGAATTAAAAATGGCGTATTTATTTGCCAGCGGCGTGTTGGGAAAAATGAGAGGATTCTACGGAAATATGTTTTGTTACAATGTAGGTTGGGCTGTAGTTTATTTGTAGTTAGTTACGTTACGTGAAGTGCATTTTTTTTTCACACACATGGGAAAAGATTTGTCTTGTTTACAAAGGAAGGGGTGGGGTGAGTTGTTTGAGAATATCTCATGTTGTATATTTTTACTATTTTACTTGAAATCGTTTTATTTCTGACTGCCCTAGTCCTCTTCTTAGACATTCTATATTAACCCGTCTTAACTGCATTTAGAGAGATAAATAAGCTACTCTAAAAACTTTGAAAAATAACTTAAAAGCATTTCAATGGTTGATAAATAGCATTAAATTCTACCAATCAGTCTTTTTTAAGTATCTGTATCTGTGTGTGTGTGTGTATGTGTGTATCGTAATAGTTTTTTATTTTTTTATTCTCTCAGATGAAGGTACCACCTATAGCATCCATTTAAGTCTTTACAAATTTAAACGAACTACACAGCCCACTTATGGTTACGCAACCATCTTGATCGGCTAACTGGCACGTAATTAGGTCAATTGTAGCGGAGCCTGGCTCTCTGCCAGACCTCTTGATCTCAGCTTAGGTAGCGTACAGATGCTCGTGTAGTGGATGCTGGCCTTCTATTTGTTGAGGAAGTTTTGTTTCTACAGGTTTGAATGAAAACTAGCTGTTGACTGTTGCTTCTTCGCCACAGTCTTCCCTATCTTATATTCTTCTCCAGTTTTTGTTTAAGTTTTGGATAAGTTTCGTTGTAAGTTGTTCTGTCGTTAAAGTAACCAAACGAATCAAACTTTTCTACCGTAGGACAAAAACCTTTTTTCAAAGAGAAGAAAAAATATATTTCTTTTTCAAAAAAAAACAAAATCAAAAGTCATTTATTCAAACTAGGCTGAGAGTCAGCTCTTTTTGAACGTCAAAATAAAATTACATAAGACAGTCCCCCCAAAAACGCCCGCCCTTCACCACTTCCTAGTGCTTTAGCTGGGAAGAAGAAGTAGCGGAACAAACTCCCCAGCAGCACAGCTGTCTGTTAAGTTTTTGGTTTTTATGTACTGTTTTCAAATCAAATTGAGTTTTCGTCACTATCATAATATTTTAGAATAGCATGAAGCTATAATCACTTTAACAATAAGCACCCAGGAGTAAGTAATTACATAATGTCAAGACATCAAATCTTAAATGGAACAATTTCATATTTAATCCAAAAACCGAGGGATGATGGGAATTAAATTTGAAGGTTTTCTGAAACCCACGCGTTGATAATGAAATGTAATGGTGCGTAAATGTTCGTAAACCGCGGGTTGTGGCACCTGTCAGAATCTAATGTGAATGTTGAAATCTGTAAAATCAGGGAAATTAAGGATTTTCCGTGTAGAGATTGCAGCTGTGATTATTATAACTATTGTCAAGATAAGCGCACATTATTACTACTAGGATTATTTGGGTTGCTTTAGTACATAAACTTGAGTAAAACTCGACGACTCAATGCAGTACAAAATACTGTAAATATAAGGGCGTGCATGTAAACGATTATTATTATTAGCCATTAACGTCCCACTGCTGGGCAAAGGCTTCCCTACTGTCCACCTCCTAGCGCGATGTCGTTTGCCATTACGCGGGACCCATTGGGTCGCAAGTTTGGCAAATTTATATAGAACCACTCGGTAAGCATAGCCTGTTAAACCTAAAAAATAGTTTTTCAAATAGGTTTGTATAAGATGGAGTTCTTTTTACGGTAGTAACAAAAAAAAAACAACCAAATTGAGAACCTCTTCCTATTCGTGGAGTTGAATAAATGACTTTTGCATCTTTGTTATAGTACTATATTTCACCATATCGGTAAAATTTTAGAGATTAATAGTCCGTTTATAGACCTCTAGTTCCTTTAAGTACATTTTTCTATATAATGTCACGGGAAACTTCATCATAATTATGCTTTAGTCACGTATCATGCAACAGACCTATGACCGATTTTCATTGATTTGACTTACTGCGAGTCTGCATCCTAATTCCTTAACGCACGATCAATGATAATCTGGTTCATTTTGAAACAGACTGCTGATCCATTGCTTCATATGTTCGAAAACTATGTCTGTTCAACAACGTAAATAACGCAATGAACATTGTTAAACTGTCAAAATAAAACAGATTAATTAGGGTGCTGGGCGATCTTTTTTGTATAAAACCTAAAAGTTCTAAATCTAGTAGTATGGGCAAAGTAAAGAATAAGAAATAGATAATGATAAAAACATAACATTAACTTATTTCGTTGTTTGTTCGCTTCCTATAATTGCCGTGTTGGCAAAAACATAGAGTAAATAATTCATAAGACTTTTATTATTGCTTGTACCATCAGCGATTTATTAATACTTACCAAGAAACAGTTAGTAGACCTACTTCCGGCCAAGAAATATTTCGTAGACACCTTTTCCTTGCACGAAACCTTTTTTTTTGTAAACTGAAGCATAAATAAAAACATTTCCTTTTTACCTACATAGGTATATCGTGATCCAAACAGGCCATTTCGCTAGCATGTGAATGATACACATAATATTATGTGCAAACGGATACCATAGCACCATTCGGTCTTAGTGAATTTTAATCATGACTTAAACGGAACGATGTTTTATTAAATTAATTTAGCGCTAAACGCATTGACTGATAATAATGAGTGGAATTGAGAATTTTCCGTCACGTCTCTGCAAAAAAGAGTAGGTAATTTTATTATTAGTCGCATTATCAATTGATAAGTGATTATTTTGTAATCAGGATGGCAACTAACCGGTTGTCCTTTAAAGTGAAAGTTCGCGAGCACATTCAAAAGAAGCTGGCAGTATCTTCACAACGATAATGTTTTCCCATTGTTTGTCTTATTTGTTTTATTATATTTATGTGTATTTAAGTATGTTTATTTTTGGTTATATTTAATTAAGTATTTATATCATATGTATGAGTATAATAATATTAGTACCTTTATTTACTTATATTTGAATAAATATTCAAAACACGAGTAATTGCACCTGCCACTGTTTGTCTCTGCATCACCCAAAGGTCGACTGGTAGAAAATGCCTTTGGCATTAAGTCCGCCTCTGTACATTTCTGTGCGTGAAGTATTAAATAAATAAATAAATAAATATTTTCTTTTCTTCAAATGCATTTATTTGTATTTTGAAATTTATCAATTAGATAATAGCTTTTATATAGTACTCAGATTATTATGTTAATTGCCGATCATTAACCTCTCCCACGGGGTTACTGCCTGCATCATAGTCTGGTCTTAGAGATTAGCATAATCTAGTAATTAGCGAGAACGGTCCGGTGGTGTGGGGCGAATGGGTCACTTATATTAGTATGATGATGATGATGATGATGATGATGGGACTCCCTTTTCCGCACGTAGACTCCCATTCGGTCCGTTGTGCGTGGGGATTCTGGCTAACAAAGCCAGCCTAGCTCCGCCCAAAAGCACAGAAGCTTCCTGGGAGCTTCACAGGCTTCGCGGAGCGACCTCACTGTTCCGAGGATTTCTTCACGTTGAGAAGCCACGGCCTCGCATTCCAGGATGACGTGGGCGGCTGATTCCTCGGCGTCAAGGCAGCCTCTGCAAAGCGGGCTGTCTGTGGCGCCTATATTATGAAGATGTTTGTTAAGGGGGTTATGGCCCGTAATTGTTCCTATGATTATTCTAAGGTTATTTCTATTCAGGCTGAGAAGCTTTTTGGTTAATCGCGGGTTTAGAGTCGGCAAAGCCAATTTTGACTGTCTACAGTCTGTAGCCCGTGACCATCGGTTATTATGAAGTTCGGTTGATCTTTGGCGAATCCACGCACGAAATTGTGAGAAAGGCAGGGGGAGAAGTGGGTACGGGCCTAGCACGTTCGTATCTGAACCTCTCTTCGCAAGTTCATCTGCGGCATCATTACCCAAGGATCCACTGTGCCCTTTGATCCACTGGAGGGTAATACGATTGGACGTCGATATACTCTCCAGAGCTAGATGGCACTCAAAAATTAGTTTGTTGTTGGTTTGTTTGTTTGCTAGGGCTTTAAGCACAGATAGGCTGTCAGATACGAATTTAATTCCGTAATTCTGGATGCCTAAGCCCTTTACTGCCGTTGCGGCTTGTGTTAAGGCAACACATTCACATTGAAAGATTGAACTGTGTTTGCCTAGCGGTATGTGAAAGTTAAAGTTGAGGTCAAGGGAGTGTGCGCCAGCACCTGAACCGTTTTGTGTTTTTGAATATAGTATATTAGTATGATGTTGCTCGCAAGAAGAAATAAGTGGCGCCACTGACAGCGAAGTTGAAATGGAACATAGTTTGGGCGTGTAATGAGGAGGAATAAAACATATGTAACTAAAGAAATGATATATGTTGAAATGAGGGACGGAAAGGAAGAGTAATGAAAATATGGATGGATCGAGTGAGGAATAATATGAAAGGGAGGTATGGTAGTACCCAGTAACTGGGTTATGGAGGTTAGATTATGGTACACAGCTGCATCTGGTTAGAATGGAAGCCGTCCCCAACATAGTTGGGAAAAGGCTGGGCAGATGATGATGATGATGATGATGAGTAAGTAACGATACATATTTTTTTAAGTGAACAACTTCCTTAGGTGGTGAAACTTTTTGGGTGAACAAAAATCATGATACTCGCGTCATCGTCACCGAACGCTTGAGCACACGGATGAGTCACGCGTTGATGTCTTTTGGAAAAGTCCCTTTCTTTCATTAGGAAATTCTAACTATTTTATCCCTTTCTTTCCCTTTGTATTTTTATCGTAAAAATCTGTGATGTTACCTTTAATGGCTGATGTCGATCGCTCGTTTATAATTTTTTACCGAGAGCAATCAGGACCCAAGGACCCAATGTGAAATCCTGTATTGACGATAAAAAAATACACGCGTAATTGTTCAAGTTTTCACTTCTGTCGGCACTCCTGGAGTGCCACTGTTTTTTTATTTTATTTCTGTATCTGTAAGTATGTGTGTTCCAACACTTTTACACTTCAATCATATTTTAAAAAGTTCGGCGTTTCCTATCGGACTACTCTGAGCAGAAAGTCCGAAACAAACTCAAAGGTTTTAATGTCTCTTTTAATGTCCCAGACATAATTTTAGTCAGATCATGTGAAGACCACGTAGATTGGTGTATGAAATGAGATAACGTGACGGTTAACAAGGGAGATTTGAAGAAGAAATCAAAACAAGTAACTTCTGGACTGAAATTTCAACATGAAATGTATGATATAAATGTTGTAAGCAAAGTAGTGTAACGTAAAACTCATAACAATTAAAAACGCAACAAATAGAATAATCTAAAAACAACAATTATAAGGATAGCGTTAATCGCGCGCTTACCGGCGGCGGCCGCTTACCGCTGATTAACGAGCGGCGCCACCTGCGCCCGTGTGTGCACCGCTTTATACAGATTACCCGTAATCTTTACTTATCGAACGATTTTTTGTTTTTGCACTGATGGATGGAAGTGTTGGTGGGAAAAATGAGGCAGGCAGTGGTAGGTTCACCGTTATGTGTACCTGGGATCAAGAACTGTTTAAAAACGTAGGCCCATTTGTACCACAAGTCACAATTAAACATCTCTTTCATTTTCAAACGATTGACAAGAATCAACGATATTTGATGTTTGATATTTTGTGGTAAAAGCGGGCCTTAGATATATTACTATTTTACGCAATAAAGTAGAAAGCAGGAAGGTATCCACAAAATCAGCTCAGAAGAAGCAAATTAGCCAAAATTAAAACACGTAGCCACACTCAACACGCCCTACTTCCTAAACAAATCCTTTTCCAAGTTTCATTCCGAGTCTGGAATATTCGGGAACGTTCCAGAACATTCCAAAGTCAGTGTTCCATTTAAACCTGACGCGGTTCCGTAATAACTGTAATGTGCAGAAAATTACACCTCACAGGAACCTCTTAACTTGAGTTTGGATAATATGAAAGTATATTCGTATTATCTGGTATTCTTTTATAGGTATTTATGCCATGCTTGTAATTATTATCATAACAATTTATAGATGAACGTCCTTAGAAGCCTGGTTCGTAAATTATGTGTAAATAATACTAGCACGTTATTACTTATATTTAAGCTTCAAAATCATTTGTAGACGAAAATCGTTTGCAGAATGCTACGCGTGTGCTACGAAAATGCTACGCGTATGCTACGAAACACCTACGAAAGTGCTTCACCACTACGTAAGGTGAGTAATGCGGATAAACCGTGTCTGTAAAACTAAAACGGAGTCATTATTTAAAATAAAATAGGATTTATTGGTGTAGTTGCGTTTATTGGTAAATATATTAAGTAATATTGAACGATTTTAAACTTTTTACTGCAATAATCTGATTTCTTTTGGGTTACAACCGCCGATATTCCTAAAAACTAAATATGGAACTCAACAATGTTTATAGTACAAATCAATTAACACACACACATAGTTGGAGCTACGAGCAACGAGGCGCATATGCATCTGAATGGCGGGTAGTTGCAAAAATGCGCACATTAACATATAAAGTGTACGGTAGTTCTTTTGTACGCGAGCAGCGGAGCGGCCGCATGTTCCACCAAATTGTTTGTGACTGTAGTAACACAGAGAAAACAAGCAGGGGTACATGTGGAATGTTAGGTACTTATGATTTTTTTCATCGTTTCGTAAAACTAGCAATATTGAAGAAATGACGTGCTCAATATTCAGTTGCGTTTTCAGTGGCTAAACTATTTTATTCAGAGCCAGCTTTTGCCAGCAGCTTCGCTCGCGCGGAACTGTCATCCCCTATTAAACTCCCTTAGAGGTTAGATTTCGAAAAATCCTTTCTTATTCCTTGTCTACATTATAAAGGGAACCTCTGTGCAAAATTTCAGCTTTCTAGGTCCAAGGGTTTGGGCTGGGCGTTGATGAGTCAGTCAGTCAGTCAGGACTTATTGATCCTAATACTATAAGGAACACATTACAATAAAATACCTTATGAAAAAAGTACCTTCCCCTTCGTATCTATATTAACATTTATATTACGATCTAAAGATTTGAAAAATATGCTTACACCAATAGCTACATCGATAATGACCATCCAAATCTGTCTGTCACACTATACTAGACGCAATTATTCAACTGTTGTTGTATGGGTTAGCATTTTAATCTACCATTAGCGTTTAACTAATTAGGCTTATTGAATGGAAATAGTTTAATTTCACATGGTCAGTACTAATATGTATAAAATTCTATAGTCTACGACACTGTATAAAGATACATCATAAACACAGCAAGCACAGTGAACGCGTTTGCTCACGAGTGTACACAAACACGCAAACTAAGTTAAGTAACTGCTTCAATCTGTGCGCCAGTTTAAAAGTGTAGCCTGAATGTCTCCTTTATGACGTGGTGGTGTTTGTCAAGGTGGCGTACAACGTTGAGTTTAGAGTTTGAAATAATAAATATAATGTTTAAAAAAAATTGTTTTTGCTATAATAAATAAATGTATCTGTTAAATAAATCAAATATCTCGACTTAGCACACAACGCTGTCGACTATGGAATGTGAGCTCGGCTCTCATTTTGCCGATGGTTGTCTGATGGCTGCAAGCCTCGACCAACATCTTTCGAGGCTTTCTTTAGGCAATTGATTGAAGGGCTCACAGATCTCTTATGACAGAAAAGTTTATGTTCTCGACATCGGCGCATCCCTTGTTTATATTTGCATATGCTATTTATAATTATTATTATTATGTGACAATATGTATCTATAATGAATAACATATGACTATTATTTATGTCCAGCTTCAAGGTAAAGGCCTCTTTAAGCCAAAGATACCGTGAGAAATACGCTTGTACATTGCAAATATACAAAAAAAAAAAATACCGGGATTAATACTCTAGTATTATACAGGATGTCCGGTATTTAATGCTAACCTTGAAATGGTTCATGGTAGAACTAATGGCCATTTAGAAAAAATCATTTTTATTTGTATTTAATCTGATAAAAAAATTCAAGAAAAAAACAACTGACTTCCGAAAAAACACTACAAAGTGAAAAATAACTTTAACTTCAAAAAGCGGTGACAAAAAATTGGAATCCATATCCAAAAACACCGACTTCCTAAATTAAAGTTATTTTTCACTCTGTAGTGTTTTTTCGGAACGCGGTTGTTTTTGTTTTTGGATTTTCTTTTTACAGAACAATAAAAATCTGAATGGCCATTAGTTCTACCATGAACCAATTCAAGGTTATCCATTAAATACCGGACATCCTGTATATCTAATTAAACACACTGTTAACTCTTATAAAATCCTATGGAGCTTATTATCATCTATACTCCATTTGAAATAAGATTAGGCATTTAACTAAATCTTTTTACAGTCCGTTCAACCGATTTTGATTTCTATTGCCTTGGTGGCATGACAAATGGCAGCTGCAGTAAACAGTTGGTATTGCAACTACTTTCTTGCTGTTAATGCCATCCTTATGCCTACGGTATAGAAGTCAGAATCGGTTGGACTGAATGTAAAAAAAGGTTTGTTTAAATATCTAATCTTATTTCAAATGGAGTATACGTAGATTTCACTGCCTTCCACGAACAATACCTTTTCTTTGTACCTTTCAGACTCATCTTCTAGTCCTACTAAAGGCCATGGTTTTATTATTACTGAAATAGTATTATGAAATGCCCATATATCACCCACTCTCATGACGATTGGAGGTGCTGCACTCGAAGTTGTGGACGAGTACGTTTACCTAGGACAAACTATCCAGTTAGGTAGGTCCAACTTTGAAAAAGAGATCAATCGTCAAATCCGACTCGGCTGGGCAGCGTTCGGGAGGCTTCGCAATATCTTCTCGTCCCAAATACCGCAGTGTGTCAAGACGAAAGTCTTTGACCAGTATGTGTTACCACCTATGGCACAGAAACGTGGTCGCTCACAATGGGCCTTATCAGAAGGCTTAATGTCACCCAAAGGGTAATGTAGAGGGCTAAGCTTGGAGTTTACTTACGTGATTGAATCAGAAATGCAGAGATCCGCAGGAAAACCATGGTAACCGACATAGCCCGAAGAATTACAAAACTACCGCTCAAGCCCCGCTGGTTCCTAAAGGAACCATTAAGTGGCAGTGGGCAGGGCACATTGCTCGCAGAAATGATGGCCGATGGAGCCGAAAGGTTCTGGAGTGGCGACCGCGTATCTGAAGACGTAGAGTGGGCAGGCCTCCCACAAGGTGGACCGATGACCTTGTGAAGGCCGCGGGAATCCGGTGGATGTGAGAAGCACAAGACCAGTCAAAGTGGAGGAGCCTGGGGGACGCCTATGTCTAGCAGTGGACGTCTTTCGGCTGAAAGGATGATGATGATGAGTATTATGAAGCAACTTCCATTTGACTTAAATAGAAGAAAAACATGAAAACAAAATGTTGCTCAAGCTAGCTTTTTGAGCAAAATTACCAAATTGTGTTTCATTTCGAATTTGTAACCCGAAATAAAAGGTATTATTATAATTACTTAGCAATGAGATTCATTAAGAATAAGCTTATGTATTAATGGGCTAATAATTATTTTGATTAACGTAATAATTATAACATCACAGGAGTTTGTTCTGAATACACATAACATTATGTATTTGAATTAGTATTAATTGTTTGCGGACGTCGGCACTAAACATAATTAGTTAATTCCCGCTTGCTTGCTTGTGTTGACTTATTGGTAGTAATTGTATGATTCCTGCAAGCTCTTACATTAACATAACTTTACTTACATGTCTACATGTTAGTGAAGTTACATTTATGTAAGAGTTGGTTGTTGTTAGCGCGGGGAGCTAATAAAAGTGGACTGTATTTTAGGCAATGGTTTATTGCCGTGCTTATTAACAAATTTAACTTTCCCGGACAAACAATAAATAAATGAGGTTAGAGAGGAGATTCGTACGTCGCGGTGGAGCCTGTGGAAGCGAGTGCTCGTTGGGCCGAGCCATGTTGCCAGCGCGCCGCGCCTCTGCGTGCCGATGAAGACGCGTTGATCGCGACGCCTGCGCATGCAGATCGCGCGCAAGGTTGTGTGTTGGGTTCGATTCTCAACAGTTGTTGTTTTTCGGGAATGTTAAGTTAAATAACATTCTTTAATAAAATATGATATTTAACTTGATATTTGAAATGCAGTAACTTGATTAGTAAATGTTGGTGGAAACAAACCAGAACATGAAACGTTTAATTAATTTATTGTTGTTTAATTACGTGAAACAGTATTTTATGCAAATAGTATAGAACATTTTAAATTGGTATATGAATACCTAGAACACAATGCCCCTGTCCCACCGTCGACGAAGAAGCGAGGTATTAACGATTTCCTAGCACAAGAAATATTCAATATATTGTATAGATCCCGTGTAAGTAAAAAAGATACGTACTGGTATATTACATTATAGTTGATCGCTGACTGTGCAGTTCACACCATCGGTGAGTCCACCAGACAAAAGCTATCAAAGAAAGGACTCGCTTAGCGACGCTTGTTGCGCGAGAACTATCACGGATGGACTCATACTTGAAACATACGCATACCAGAGAGTAATCGCTCGTCGCGCCCTGCACACTCTCTGCTCGTTTCTCACCAACTCGTTTTTAGTTGCTAACTTTACTTGCTTCTCGTTAATTGCCAACGGTGGGACAGGTGCCTTACTTGTGCTTATAAAGCTCGCAATATTTTTGCTTTACTTTGTGTCAAAGAACGTACTTACCTACGAATTGTTTTGTATAACATACCTTTGATATTCCGAGTCAGTAAATCAAAAAGTAATTTGATATACTATGTACCTTTACGTCTATGATCCTTTAGTAATAACGTACATGTGGGGTTTTTATACACACATATAAAACTCAATTATATCTGTTTGTCGGACTCAGGATTTCAAAACGTTTTGAAACAGGATAAATAATATTAAAAACAAAAGCCACAGTCATGTTTTGAAATTGCATGAATATTTTTTTATGGGCATATACACATTAATAGTGACAAGTTGTAACGAGCGCAAAATAATTACAGGAGATTTTGACTAACTATGTAGATAGTCCTGTCTACTTTGTAGATAATAATAAAGTGGGATTTGTAATGTAAAATCAATTTATCACTTTATTAAAAGTATATCTAAGTAGCAAGATAACTCAGCTAGAAGTCATAAAAATGTGTATTATAGATAAAACAGCGTGAATGAGTAAAAGGCAGCCAAATTAACAAAAGGACTCACTTAATTGACCAGGAAAAAACAGTTAAAGAAAACATACAACAAAATCATTCCCAACCGAACACAAAAATAAAATCCAGTTCATAACATCCCAACAACACAGTTTTTAACAACTTGAAAGCTGAGCTCATCGCTGATAGTGCCATCAGTTTACTTCGGGCTTTAATTGAATGATGGCGGATTTCTTTGACAAGCAGTGTTTGTGCTCAGTATAAAGCTTTCTGCACGGTTATTTGATGTTCTGGCGTTGATAGGCTCGGCGCACACAAAGCGACGGGAAATTGTAAGATTGAATAAACCGTTGTCGTGAGTGGGATCACGTTGATATTATTTGTAGGTTCAAGACCAGTTTTGATGTGAAAATAGATTAGTTTTTGGCTCTTCTTAGCTTTAGAATGGTAATCTTTGTGGTTCAAAACGGAGTTATTGGGTAAAAGAAAACACAAACGTGTGAATCAGCTCCGATAAAGCTGATGTTAAGTTTGTGTTGACAAAATCTCTTGCAATATTAATTCAATGTTCGACAATTCTGTCGATGTATTTTGAAGAGTAACCAGGATAAAGTGAACCAGCCTTACTCATAATATACGATTGAACATTTTTATTCTTCTTAACGGCACCTACGTAAATAAAGTATCTACCCAATTTTCAACAGAACCCATCAAAAATCAAATAATTTTCTTACCCTTCCATCTGTTAATTGTTTACATGAAGCAATTCCAGCGACTTGTAACACCGCTGCACCATTTCGTTCGGGAATGGAGCCGCATTACGCAGCGCTTAGAGAGAGTATTACCCAATTGCAGTTTCCAAACACGGCGTCCCTGAACGCGGACGACTGATATTAATCAGGGGAACGGTAGATGGTACTGTAGCCGTCTGATTAACGTACCACGTCAAGTTATAAGCGGTAACGTTTTTCTTTTATGTTTGGGATTGACACCAAATTCTTAGGTATAATTTTTGTCGTCGACCCAAAGTCGCCGAATAGCAGACAAATTGGTTGGTAATTATTATTGTTTATTATTAGCCATTAATGTCCTACCGCTGGGCAAAGGCCTTCCTACTCTCTTTCCACCTATCGCTGGTTGGGTACAAAAAATCTTAAATTCCAGTGTTGGTCTGTTAATGCTAGATGGAAAACGTTCTGTATTTATCTTACTAATATTATAAACGCGAAAGTTTGTAAGTATAGATGGATGTATGAATGTTTGTTACTCTTTCACGCAAAAACGGCTGAACGGATTTGGATGAAATTAGGCACAGAGATAGATTATAACCTAGATTAACACATAGGATACTTTTTATCTCGGTAATACGTTCCCGCGGGATTATTTCCGACCTCCACGCGGGCGAAGCCGTGGGCGGAATGTGAAGTAAATAATATATCTTTGGTATACATAGCTATTTTTTTATCGTTTTAATCCTTTAACAGGGTCATTATACTCATCATTATGAACAACTTTTACAATGGGATCAACCCTGAAATCGTGAAATAAAAATGAGCTGATCTAAACATTGCGTCGAGTTATGCGAACATAAATGTATGGATCAGCTCATTTTTATACAACATATAATTATACAGGAAAATACCCATTTTGTTGTATAATTATGTGTTGTATAAGTTAGGCAAAAAGTGATAGCTTTTGAAAGAAAAAGCTATCACATTTGGTAACTTGTTTTACTTTAGTAAACGATGAATCTGTATACACGACAAATATTAGTCTGTATACTTTTGTTGAGAGCCTTACGGATAAAAAAATACATGTATTGTAAATATACTTAAAGTATGTATAAATGAAAAAAAAAAACAATTCATCAACAACATTTAACCGCGTACCGCTTATAACTTGTACCCCGTCTATTCTCCCTGCCATGTAGCGATGTTCGCGTGAACGCAATGTGACGTGTCAGTACCGAGCTGGTTCTAACCGCTTCACTGCGGTCCAGCCCCTCTAAAATAATTGTGAAATTCCTCCTGCGTCGTGGACAATTACAGTGGAAAGAGCCTAGATAGCCATTAGGAGATCCAGTAAGAATTACCTCTACTGAAATGAGCTGCAGTGGTTACTACTTGAACCTACTTATTCCTGGGCACACCACGATAGCGGCGGTAAGAACCCTTCTTTGACGAGTGGCTTGAGAGGCAGCATGGCGTCCTCACCTTCCGCATGACGCAGGTCTTCACCGGACACGGTTGTTTCGAGAGGTTCCTGTTTCGGAAAAGATGGAAGGAAACGCCCGGGTGTTTCCACTGCAAAGATCGCCCTGAGGATACGGTGGAGCATACGGTGGAGATCTGCCCGGCTTGGGCGGAGCACCGCCGTGTCCTCGTGGAGGCGATCTCTCGTATCCGGGCCTGGTCCAGGCCATGGTACGGAGCGAGAGTGCATGGGTAGCCGTCACCTCCTTCTGCGAAGTGATGCTCGCGAAGGGGGAGGCGGCGCACGTGAGGGAGAGGCTTTAGTCGCCGCAGGAGACGCCCTGGGCGTCGGGAATCCCAGGCTGATTCCCGGCCACCGTAGGCGTAGGCTTGCGGACGGCGAGTAATGGGTAGCTCGCTGTCCGGTAAGGACCCAGCCCGGGTCGACAACGTGTTGTGTTCCACGCGCGCCTCAAACAGATGTCAACATCAACTGGTGGGGTCCGCATCGGCCGATGCCTGCCAGGGGTGCGGGTTATTTGAAAGAGATACCGCACCCCTGGCACACAGGCAACTGAGGGACACGGGTGGGTTTTAGTCAATAAAAGTCTGACACGCCCTCCTGCTCAACCCAGAGTGGGAGAAGTTATTTGATGATTTCCCACCCTCAAAAAAAAAAAAAGCTTGCTTGTTACTACTTTTTAACAATTTTTTGAGTCTGAGAGTACATAGTAATAACTATTTCTCTGGATGTTTATTCTTCGCTGAAAAAATATACTATGCACAGAATTTAAATGAATATCGGCAGAAAGTTTGCCTGCATACATAGTACCTGGAGTTTTGTTTGATTGTTCACTTACACAGAGTGGGCGGAGTCAGGGAGCAAATCTGTGTAAATCGCTGGACCTCCCGAAGGTAGCGATGTTTCTATCAGATTGTGTTTGTGAGATGATGTAAGAAGGAATGTGGATATACTTTAAGATTCAATCAAAATCTATCCAGAAATAACTAACCCGTTACTGGGCACACTGTTTTTAAACATTTGGTATGATACCCAATACTAACGATGCGCTTGCTAATTAGAACCAAGTGTTAAAGTTTTGTGTACCTCACAGGTTTTCTCAAATATATTCAGCACATGTTATATCGGAAAGGTTTAGGAAGTCACAACGAGCTCCTGCGAAGCGGGGCAGGGTTTAGTTAGTTCATCACATAAAAAAATACATGAAAAAGTACATAACTGATACTAAATATTATAGAAAATTCAAATTTCACAAACCGTTTTTACCTTTTTTAATTTTAGCCAATACGGTTTACTTTTAAAACAAAAAATAATAGTTTAAAAAACTAAAAAACACGCTTTAAAAACCAAACTAAAAAAGGAGAAAATAATTTAGTGTGTTTGTGTTTTTTAGTTTTTTAAACTATTATTTATTTTCTATTTTTTAGTTCTGCTAACTACAAAACGTGTTTTTTTTTCTCAATTTTTTTTTTAATTATTTAATTGTCATCGGTTCTCGACAAGTTTACAAAGTTTCAATGAAATCTGACCGTTTAAAGTGGGTCAAAATCGCGCTCAAAGATTCCGTTACATACATACATCCATACAACCCGAGCTAATATAAAGCGTGTAAAAATATAAGAATATTTTTAGATAAAAATCCACTGAAAACTGTAGTGCAATACCCTAGTCGATACATAGCCGGAGGCACTTCGAAAAAATCATGCGGTACAACCATAATATAATATATATGCAAAATTTTCCCGAATTCGTATTTAACAAGCTAAAAAAATGGATGTGAAATAGCAGCTACAAATTAATTTACTTTTTGGAATTTTTATTTTTTGAATACTGCAAAATATGTCCAATTTGATATTTGATCAAATATTTATTGCAATATTTTATATGAGTCGATAAATTGAGTATTACGTTTGTTGACTGAAAATAAAATCCAAAAAAACTGTTAAGTGTTAAGTACAATAATACTTAAATAATAATGCAACATCTAACGTTAGGTGTGTTGGTCATGTTGATATACTTAGCAGAAAGAAATAAAGGAAAGTAGCCATCTATATACATAAACTGATGCCTTCTTAAAAACCAGCCATCTGCATATTTCCACAGTATTGCGTACCACATCCACTACTTCATAGTTCTAACCCTTGCGGTGTCCAGTGCACTTTACGTCCGCCCCGGCTGGGAATCGAAGCGGCGACTACTAAATTAGATAACTCAAAACATCTCTCCATTGCAAGCACTTAAATAATTCACTTTGTGGCCGGTAGATAGCGCTGGCTCGCTTTAAACGTATTTACGAGATTGCACAAGCCTCACACAGATATATTTGTTTGTTTATTTAATCGTTGTGAAATGTACCAGATTCTTTTGATGCTGATTATTTAGAGTACATAGAATAGTTCGTTCTTTTATCTAAAACGAGATGTTTTCTGCTGCTGTTCACCTATAACAAGAAACATTCTGTGGTCATGATATTTTCTTCGTTTGTTTAGGGCATGCCTTAAAATTAGAATTTATTACAGAAATTTATTAGGCAGACAAGCTTTAGCTATTCCATATTTGTCTTGAAGGTAAATACAAACACATTGACATAGGGTATAGGCCTCTCCCATGCTGCGCCATAATACCCTGTCCTCCAGCTCCCAGATCCAGTGTGTACCAGCCACCTTCAGGCTGTCGGTCCATCTAGCTGGGGAGCGTCACACACTAGGCTTCCCGAGACGCGGCCTCCACTTCAGGACTCGTCTACTCGATCGGCCATCGGTCCTTCGACATTCTAACGAATGCCAAACTAAAATTTGAAGCCAAGAAGGTTAAAGGAAACTACCATTCGGAAATTGCTTTTTTTTTTGGGTGGGAAATCATCAAATAACCTCCCGCTCTGGGTGGAGCGGGAGGGCGTGTCAGACTTTTACTGACTAAAACCCACCCGTGTTCCCTCAGTTGCCTCGGTGGCAGGGGCCGCGGTATCTCTTTCGAACCACCCGCACCCCCGGCAGGCATCGGCCCTTGCGGACCAAATGTAACATATAATTTAAGGAAAGTGGAGAGGCTGCCAACTAGAGCCTCACGAATGACAGATATACAAGAGTGGTTGAGGTAATAAAAAAAGGGAAAAATACCTAATTATAATAAAGGGCATCAAAAATAGAAAAAGTAAAAGAAAAAAAACAACATTTGGACCAAAATTTTGTTGTGGATGAGATGGCAAAAGGATAAAAACATGTTAGCATTGCATCTCCCACCTTATCACTGCGCCAGGGGTGCGGGTTGTTCGAAAGAGATACCGCGGCCCCTGGCACCGAGGCAACTGAGGGAACACCGGTGGGTTTTAGTCAGTAAAAGACTGACACGCCTTCCCGCTCCACCCAGAGCGGGAGAAGTTATTTGATGATTTCCCAGCCAAAAAAAAAAAAAAACTTTATCACTGCGAGCTCAACCCTTTCGAATGACTATAGGCTCAAGGGATATGGGGCCTAACATAATAAAAGATAATATAGTGAAGGCGACCTTGTATTGCGCATACAATTAAAAAAACTGGAAAGGTTTTGCCGACTTGATGGTTGATCTAGTAGAAAGATTAATTATTCATGTTTATGAAACATCATTTAGGTGATGATTATGATGACTAGTAACATGATAACATCTGCCATCTCCATCATGCCATCAAGGTGGCACCTTTCATCTTCTTTAGTTATATAAATAAAAATAAAAGTCCTGACTGACTGACTGACTCATCAACGCCCAGCCCAAACCCTTGGACCTAGAAAGCTGAAATTTTGCACAGAGGTTTCCTTTATAATGTAGACAAGGAATAAGGAAGGCTTTTTCGAAATTCAACCCCTAAGGGAGTAAAATAGGAGAAGAAAAATCCGCGCGGGTGAAGCCGCTGACAAAAGCTAGTTTACAATAAAATCTACAATAATTATAATTTATCAAAGTAATGTTTCTTTTTAATGGAAGCATTATTTTTAAGAATTGTTTAAATTTAGCTCAAAAATAAAATTATTTGCACTCTTGCTTCTACGAGCCTTTTTTTAAATCTAATGTTATAAAAAAATACTATAGGTACATAGTAAGCGTATCACGACTTTAAAGCCATTAAAACATCTCATACAGGTGACTCACCTTTGTATCTTACATGCTACCCACGTATTGACAATCTATTCGCAGTATCGCTGTATTTTCCAGTGTCAATGCTCTAGCCAATCACAGCTTGACTGCCAATAATGGAATCTAATTACACAAGAGATACACTAAATAATTTACTACCGATCTGATTATGTATGTATTAAGTAAGATTTGTCGCTAATTTCAATCAAGGGACATTTTTCGTCTATTGTGTTTGGGAGGTAGGCATACAAAAATAGTTCATGTCGTGGTATATGAGACATGCGACGGTGACCACAATTGATTTTGACATAGCAGGAAAGGAATTTGAATTGAAATTACTAACCTTTACGTAGCAATAGGTTTTGAACTGGCGATGTACTTCGGTACCAATACTTCTAAAGATGTCTTCCAATAGAACTCTATGAAGCTCAAACATCAGTGTCATAAAAGACATCAAAACGATGCAAGAAATCATTTTTAGAATACTGGGTTTACTAAATCTTCAGCCGGTCTTTGCAAAAGAAACGCAAGAAACGTGTTATTTTTAATAAGTACCTACACATTAAATCAATCTGCAATACTGTTCTAAGCTCATGATGCCAATGATGATCGTCGCGTTTGCTTTCCAGTACCTCAGTATTATTATTATAACATGTTACATTGCTAATTGAGAAGGAGCATTTGTCTTAAACCTTTGGTCAATATCCATAAATTCACTCATTTTTCTTTTGTTTCTCAGATCTTTTTAATTCTCTTCCCAAGACAAATACTTTAAAATCTTAAAGTACATGTTTATCTTGAAGTGTTTCCTTGGAATAGATTCGCTTTACATTCTTAATCAAATTAATAGCAGTATGTTTGCCAACTGCTGGCGGTGGAATCGTTAATGTGCGGTACTCGCAGTTCTCTTTGTAATTCAAGTGCTTCTAATCTCAGTTGTTTGTTGTGCGAGCTTTAAGAATTGTACTTAGTTAGTTAGAGAGAGGTGTATGAGGTATGTGGTTGAAGATAAATAAAGAAATAGTATTGCAGTTCGTTATCTAAACAAATTATTTTGATAGAGTCCTGAATTTGTCTTCTTATAAAAATAAACATGAGTAATAATCTATGACAAGAAGATATTATAATATTTTCATAGTTTTAACCACGTATCAAGGTACCTATACCCCATGTACTCAGTGCCTCAAGACGACAGATTTTGACCAGAGCATGTTGCCAGCCACTAATGGCACTGAAACGTTCACATACGCTCTCAATGGGCCTCATAAGAAGGCTGAAAGTCACTTAAAAGGCAATGGAGAGCTATGCTCGGAGTTTTTCTACGCGATCGAATTAAAAATGAAGTGATCCGTAAGATAACATAGGTAACTAACATAGCCTGGATAATGATCAAACTTAAGTGGCAGTGGGCACGCACATTGCTCGCAGAACAGATGGCCGATGTGGCTGAAAGGTTCTGGAGTAGCAACCGCGTACTGGAAGATGTAACATTCTAGGCCGCCTACAAGATGAACCGATGACCTGGTGAAGGCCGCAGAAGTCCACTATTGGTACGAGAAGCACAGAATCGGTCGAAGTGGCGGTTCTTGGGGAAGCCTATTTCCAGCAGTGGGCGTCTTTCGGCTGAAATGATGATGATGATGCTGATTAATTATTACCGGTTACAATAAATATCATATTATTTTTATTATCTCCGACTAGTCAGTGCGCTGCTATGTAGGAGACATAATAACAAAACCCACCTTAAATACCACACAATCACCTTAAATACAAAACGTTTCACACATGAAATGTCTGAAATGAATAGGTTGTTATGCGACCATAGAAATCTAAATTAAACACCACCAAAACAACAACAAAATAATTGTAAAATTTAAACCAGATTACATGTTCACAGTATGCTCATCCTTCCGCAACCCCGCATCACGTAACATCCAACTTTGCAATATGTCAGAAACAAACGATATTTTGTTTCTAACAAATAATAATTCAATTAAACAGTTCGCCCACAAAATATTGTGTTTGATTAAAATAATAAGTTGGGCCCAAGGGTCAGTTCAACTTGTTTTGCTAATCATAAAGCTGTCTCACTTAACAGAAGAACCTTTATAAGTGGATAGTCAGGCCTACCCATGTTAGTACATACATACCTTAAAAGTTTTGTTACATCAACTTTGGTCTTAGCGATTAGGATTTTTGGCTTAACTTCTTGGTTGACAAAAGTTTAAGGGTATCTTCAGATTTTAGTACATTCGACCTCGTAATTACTTTATAGAGCAGTGGTGGCCCAGTGGTACTTACCAGTGGTGACTTTTAGATCGTGGATTCGTACCCTGACAGGGACTTTACTGTGTAAATTATTTCATGATCACTCCTCTCAAAACGGTGAAGAAATAAATAATAGTTAAAAAAAAAACACGCTTTAAAAACCAAACTAAAAAAGAAGAAAATAGTTTAATTCCATTAAAAAGCGTGGGGTGCTTTTTGAGGTATTTTTATAATAATAATTATAATAATCATTTATTTTCTCTTCCACAAAGGCACCTTTGATATATGAAGATTACAATATCTGAATAAAACCTTTGTGGGAGACTGGTTTTATAATCACTTAATGTCAAGCACCCCACGCTTTTTAATTGAATTAAATTATTTTCTCCTTTTTTAGTTTGGTTTTTAAAGCATGTTTTTTTAGCTTTTTAAACTATTATTTATTTTCTGTTTTTTAGTTCTGCTAACTACAAAAACGTGATATTTTTACCCATTTTTTTTAAATTTTTCTCATTTTTTATTATTATTTAATTGTCATCGGTCCTCGATAAGTTTACAAAGTTTCAATGAAATCTGACCGTTTAAAGTGGGTCAAAATCGCGCTCTAAGGAGTCGGTTACATACAAACAAACATACAAATGAAGCTAATATAAAGCGTGTAAAAACGTCGTGAGGAATCCGGCATGTCTTAGAACCAAAACTTCGAAGACATGGGACATCTACCAACCCGCACTGGGCCCGCGTGATGGAGAACGTCCCACTCCCCTATCGCCGAGAGTAAGCCTGTGTCCCAACAGCGGGAATGATATAGGCTCATTATAATGAACTGTTTTATCACTGTTGACAACATTCCCAGTAAATAAAAACTTATATAACCAAGGTTGAAATTATACTGTCACATAAATAAATATACCTTGTCTTTTTATGACCTGGGAATGACATTAAATCGTCGATTTTTTATTTCTTTACGGAAATTCTAATATGTTATTGTCCTTCCAACGTTTGTCTCTTATATAGTTATAACTCGCCCCCTATTGTAAGGGATCTATTACCAGCGAACTTTAAGATACCCTTTTCTTTTTCTTTCGGGTATTAACTCGAAAGGTAAGAAAAAGGTAGCCCTTTTATTTTATTCTATCCATGGAGTAAGTAAATGGAACTTTTGAAAAGCAATATACGAACATTTTTTTTTAGTAATGACATAGGAACCTACTATCGGTTCTTCAGATCGATGCAGAAAACGGGTATGTATGTCTACTCATCGTAATCTTTCACAATAACCTACTTGGTCATTTGAAACGGTGCACTTGAAAATTCAAAGAAATTAGAATAAAACCACAATAATATTTACCAACATTTTTTTTCGGATAACGGATTTGTAACCGACATTGTATTGTTACTGACTGGCTAGTTACAGTCACACAGTATCGTGATATTCTTTTATCCACACAGAAACAAAATCAATAACAGCTGATACAACAAACGAATAGAAAGAAAGAATCATACACGAAACTTTCTCAGCGGCCTTACATTCCTCGGAACACATTGTACCCTTGCCTACTTATCCTGCAGATTCGTATGAAGGCTCCGTGTCAGTCATTACGAAGGGAACATGTTCAATTTGAGCGAGCATGTCGCTTGCCTGTCACGTCCGCTGCCTATTATTTTTGTGGGAAAACAAACCCAATTTGCCTGAGAACAAAATTACTATAGCATGTTGTATGCTTGAAGTTCTGACTTTGATTGAAGTTTGGTTCTAGAATAGGTGTTTATTAAAATTATAGGAGATATTGTTTATGGATATTGACCTCTCGGTGGAATGGCTTGTGGCTAAGTAATAACAGCTGCACGGTTCGATCGATCAGGCTAAGCTACGCTTGCCGCGGTGGAACCGTGGATGGGTGACCATCTTTACATACCAAGACCCCTCCGTGCCTCGGAAAGCACGGTAAGCTGTTGGTCCCGGCTGTCATGCATGGTTCTTTGACAGTCGTTACGGGTTGTCAGAAGCCCGAAAGTTTGACAACCAGTTTTACCAAGAGGTATCGTGTTACCCAGCGACTGTTTGAACCAGTATTTGTTGAGCAACAAGCTCCAGTGTATCAAGAGCAGACAAATAAATACTAACACCGTTTGGGATTTGAAGTAGGTACGGTCTTGCTAGAGATAGAAAGAAAATATTCTTACTAATTTCCATATTTTTCTAAGATTCTCAGCAAACAGTTAGGTCAACATGTAGGTATTTGATCGCATAAAAGAATATTGTTTCGTCCAGGCATTTGAATTGATTTAGTATTGCTAATCTGTACTATTCCCATGCTCAGCAAGGTCCCAGTGAACCGACAATACGTTATTTAATACGTGACTATCCAATAAACCAATAAACCGATTCACTTAACTACAATTCTAAGTATGACGTCACAATTTTCCTAAGTATACATACTCACGTAGTACAGAATCCTGTATCCGTATTCTGTAACCCACGCCGAACTCATTGTGCGCGAGTTATGTTAATACCGCGTTAGCGAGCGACGCCGCGGGGCGTAAGTTGCGTTTCAAAAGATAATAATAATAACATTGGAAGCAGTTGGCAAGCAAGCGACAATACGCCACTAGCTGGCTTTTTGTGAAGGTGTCCAAGGTAAGAGCGAAACGCTAGTATCGCTATTCTATTATTTGGTGATGTCTTATATATCGCACATGTTATAGACTTCTTCAACATCACACGGTTCAAGGGTTTAGTCGATCGCAAATCGCCTAAACATCAACACTTTTACGCTTATTTTACCATAAGTTTGCAGTTAAATGAGACATTCCGTCTGCTAAAACAATGACCTTGATTAAACACTTGCAATTACTAAATGATCACATTCAATCAGTAATGGAAATATTCACTCTACTAAGCCTTAACATTTTGCAAATCCACTAATAGCATAAAAACATATGCAGAACCATTAACTTTATTTTCCGCTTTAATCTCCTTTCCATATCTTTATCAAAATTTCTGTCCCTTGTAAACTGACTCCCTAAATGTAAGAACTCACTTACTTTCTCCATACTCTTATCATTTATTTCCATATCACAACACCTATACATTCTCTTTTCTTTCAAAGACCATGACCTTCGTCTTATTCACATTTACATTCATGTCCATATACATTCTTAGATGCTTCATTCATTACAGTCACCATATCTTGCAATTGTTCTGCAACTACTCGTACTACTACTTATCACAATTACAGTTTTCATAGGACTTAGACATAGCTATTTTACGAATTGGAGACAAAATATAACTTTACCTAACTGGAGTATGACGCCCTTTCCATTACTTATCATTTGCACCACACACTACCGCCCGTAGCCAACAGAATGAACGGGCACCTCATAAAATATTATAACATGCAAAAAACCTACACATACACACACACGCACCTACAGATAATTGTTATGGGATGTATATGAAAAACTTTGTTCTCGATTTTTTGTACGAGTACATTCGACGGCGGAAGCGCGTTACCATGGCAACGGGTTTTTAGTGCCAAACGACCGAATTCTGTACGACGTTATATTTTATTGTGAAGTCTGAAACTATTGCTATAAATAGACTTTAAGAGTAGACGAATTTAAGTTGTGTTTCCTAGGCTACAAACTATTAAAAATATAATGATTTGTCTGAACTTAGTTCATCCGACGTACCTACCTTTATTCAATACAATCTAAAATACTCGGATTCATATGGTTTCAATAGTTAGGTAACCGTTGAAAAATGTTAGTCAGTTAACCGTCAGTTTTCAGTATTTTTTTTTAAATCAAAATTTACTTTGATAAAAGAATCGCATTGACGTTTTATTTTCTTTACACCTTCTTATAAATAAATTAATAATAATAATAATAATTGGCATTCATACACCGTTGCATGAAAATCACCAAATCCTCTTTTATAGCGCGAAAACGGACAGAAAAAATAAGTATAATAATTATCTTATATTTTTAATAATAATTATATTTTTAAATGTTTTGATATATTTTTTATTCTACTATTTAAAAATGTAATTTATATGTATTTAATGGAATGGATGGATGGATTTATATGTGTTTTATGTGTTTTTATATGTTTTTAAGAGTATAATAATTATATTATACTCTTAAGATAATTCTTATAATGAAGAGGATGCTTGGTAACGATAGTATCTCAAGTACCTAAAACTTTTAAAGAACAAAAAAAAATATAGATAAGACCCTAGTTTTATTCGTGGTTAAAAAGAGAAGACAAAAGTAATTTATAAGACCGAAAAAAACGTAGTTTAATGAAATAATTACATGAAAGATTCAGGTCCGTTTTAGGGTAGAAATAATAGTATAAAACATTGCAAAGTAAGTTCAAAAACTTATATAATGATAAAACTTATCTAGCTAGATAAGCCGCATCTACAGGACAAGTGCCCAACCAAAAGACTGGTTACATACATTTACCACGTTGAATGTGGATGAATTTTTTGATGCTCAATGAGCTCATCGCCTTTTGTATATACTAGATAAAAGTTGCTGTATATTATTAAATGACTTCAAAAAAGGAGGAGGGTCTATGTTCGTTTTAAAGGTTTTTTTAACCAACTTCAAAAAGAAGGAGGTTATCAATTCGAGATGTTCTTTTTTTTTCTTCTTATGTATGTTTGGGCATAACTCTGTCATAGTATAGACGGATTTGCAAAATTATTTTTTTGTTCGAAAGGGGTTCATCCCGAAATGGTCGCATTTAAATTTTATATAGATCTGATGATGAGTTTCGGAGACAGATAACCAAACTCTTCATAAGTGACTGCAAATTAACCAACCGCGATTGCTGCTTTCGCACAAATATGCATTGTTTTGACCCCAAGGATGATGAAATTTCCAATTGGTGTGTTGTAGGTACTATAGTTAAAAAGTTAAAAATAAAAACACCTTATAGTGTTTTTCCAGAAGTCGGTTGTTTTTTTTTTGAAAAAGTTTGAAGTGTATTCACGTTTATTTTATTTAAGTTTATTTCACCGTAAATTTATAAAAAGTTGCCACTAGGGAAAAATAAGTTAAAAAGTTTGCCACACTAATAATTTTCTTGCACTTTTGATACGTCATTCCTTTCAAAATCAAACACAGCATTAATATTTCCGAGAACAAGAACCATAGAGCTCAGAATCTCATAAAACACCTTCAAATGGTAAACCCGAAGAGGTCCGCCAGGTGAGCAGATATTCCTACATTAGGTAACATGATTTATAGCTCAGCAATATATTACAGTTCGTGAATATATGAGTTGTCGTTTAATTCAACACTGTTCGTGAATCGGGGCCTTTATTTTATGAGACGTAGATTTTGTGAGATGGTATTTAACATTTGTTTGGGTTTGAATATGGTCTGGCTTTTTGATTATGTAAGCATCAAATGCCTACATAATCTTATTTTAATAAACACGCACTGAAAAATATCAAATATTGCAGAATTGCAAGGCATGACATGAATTTGATATTTTTCATTAGAACTCGTTACCGCCTGAGCACGTGCGTTTCAATGTAATGCAGAATTTAGCAATGATGATCAAGTCAATGAAATCTAAATTTAAATAAACTGCCGCAGAAGGAAGCCTGAAATGAAATAGTTAATTATGCCTGTTATTTAATTATGAGAGGTTTTTTTAAACGATTTTCTAGAATCCATCCAAATATTTAATTGTTGTTTTTGCTGCCCGTTTGTTCCTACATTTACATAGCGCAACCATTAATTAACTAGCCATTTCATTGGTGGGAATCAATTTTTAGTGCGGGGCTGCATCAGTGCAGGCTGGCGATAATCCGATTTCAATCAGCAGTGAATATCATTAATGTATCTGAATTATAGATTTGTGTGTACCGTGTGTGTGGAATAATACCACGGAAAAAAAATCAGTAGATCCACTTGAAACAATTCGCGAAAATAAACGCCTACTGCGATAAGACTGCAGGCAGGTAAAGGCAATCGTTTTCAAAACGTTTTTTTTCTACACCTTTCAACAAAATTGACCCTTATACTGTCTGACGTCAAATGGAAAAATGGCGAAAGTCTGCGCATGCCCTAGATCTAGGTCACGCGCCTTCTAGGTCCCCTTGCGTTTAAACCCCGATTTCTCGCTATTTTACTATGAAACTCATATGAAACTGCAACTGTTTCGGAATGTATACTATATTTACTATTCAGTGTATAACTTTCATGTAATTGGGTTTACAATTTAATTAGTATGTTTCAAATTAAAACCGAGTTTTGTTATTTTTCTCCCATTTTTATCATTCAAGGCCCCAGAAATGTAAGCAAAATACATATTTTAATAATAAAACCACTTAATAGTAATTACTATTACACTACAATAACGATTACATAATAAACATATTGCCAACAGGCAGCCAAATCATATAAAAACGACGATAAATCTTATCTTATCTTCACGCGTCTCAAGTGGCCACTCGTCAAAACACGCAACTCGACCGTCATTAACCTTTTTTTTTGTGGTCGTTAAGATGTCACAGTTTGACAAATGTGTGTTTATTTATTCAGTTCGAGACTGTTGCTAACTATAACAAAATACTTACAAGTGTTCACACTAAGCGGAAGACGTAAATAAACCCACAAAAAAGTCTATTGTTTACAATAACAAAAGAACACTTGCCGCACACGTGCGTCACAACAACGGGTTTTTTGTTATGAATGGCTTAACAGATTGCAAATGTGAAAACTGTTCCAGAAACTACATTAAATTATCTTGTATTTAAGCGTTATAGCAAAGGTTTAATTGTTTTTAATAATATGCTATATTGTCGAGAATCGGGCGATGACGTCATCCGGCCCTTAGCAACGCGCGGGAAAGTTGCATAGCAACGGAGGAATGAAACGTTAAAACTGCCATTTTTTCCTACTTCTATTGAATTTTCTTACACAACATCGTATATTTATGGATAGTTTATGAAATTATCTTACCGTTTTAACAGTATTTCAGCCATTTAATACAAAATACGTACACGATAGGCCATCGCAAAGATTCGTCATGCGCCATGTTTTCACTTCGTTAACATTTTACCGTAAAATATATGCGTAAATATAATAAAATGTTTATAACTAATACATTTATAGAAAGATAATTAACTTTACTCACGTATTCATCCTTGAAATCAACACTTTCCCTTAAAAACACTCAAACTAGAACACTTTTATTGCACCGGACAATGGACGACACCACCAACTTTCAAAGTATGTTTTGAACTGACTACCGCGACTCGTCTGCACTATTATAGTGTCATCAGTCAAAGAAATATAGCTAGCCTTGTCTACCCTGATCATTTTAATATAAGAACGAAAGAGATAGGTTGCTGCGTTACAGAGATACAAGCAAAAAAGTTTGACAACAGATAACTTGCCGTACCACGGACGATTGCGAATTATATGCATATTTTTATTCACTGTGTCACGGACAGTTTCGGTTTAAGGGATATAAGGTTTTCTGTAGCTTATGTTGATTTAATATATCCTTAAGGAAGGATAAAATTTCCGATTACATAAAAAAAATACTTATGTCTTTGCTAGCGACTGGTCAGGAAGGCTCTAAAAGCCAAGTTTTTGTTTTTAATTTGTAAATCATATGGGGCATGGATATTTATGTTGTAAATTATTGCATGAATTGTTTACTACACTACTGAATTGGGACACTGTGATAGTAGCGTATTACTTAAATAAATAATAAAATTAAAATTATAACTTACCATTTTTTTTATTATTTTTTTACCTTAGTGGTATCTCAGCCAATACGTGTAAAATCGGACTCCAAGATTTTCTTATACTTTTCTTGGATAATCATTGTTCATTTAGCGTCTTCCTAGCTAGTGTTGTTAGTTTACGGTCTAGTATTTATGTGTATAGCTTGATTAATGTGCATACCATAAGTTTAACCAGCAAAAAAGCAGCACTACCCAAAGTCTAAACGTTTAGATGATGCAAATCATTAATAGTTTCAATTTCAGTGTAGGTATGCCACAGGTAAGAAACTTGCATCATAGGGGTTTTAATTAGTTTGTAGAAACTTATTGTAGGAAATGAACCTTCTGCATTGTAGCTCACTACACCGTTCATTCAACACTGCTTGCGATCCAATATTACGGCAGTAATTATTTACAGCTAGCTACATATTTAATTGTAATACGCTTTGATCCAATTAACCCGTTGATTAGCCCGATTTGTTTGTAATTAATTTGTATAATGGTATTATACTTGAGGCAGCTAATAACTATATCCAGGCATGTAATGTGCGCAGTGCAATGCAATATTCTAATCATGACTCTAAGAAATTATTACGTCTAGCACTGGGTATGACGATATAAGTACAAGTATTATTAAAATCCCCTGTGTTGAGCCATCTAATCAATATGTGCATATGCCATGTTTACTTTCCAGAATAATAAAAAAAAAACAATTACAAAACCTCTCTTCAAGAAGTACAATAGAACATATAATATGTTTTGCTATAGACCGATAGCGTTAGTACCGATCTTTTCAAAAGTATTCGAGCAATATATTAACAACTTACTTCATATTTTAAGAAAAATTGCCTATTCGTTGATAACCAGAACCGGTAACGTCCCGCTTGCACACCGCGTGGGCAAATTTTCGCCAATTCCATAAAGCCCCGCTGGCCCACCGGGTGGTTACCCTTCGATTCACACAGTTTTTATCTTTATTCTAAATACAAATAAGGTTTTATAACGTCTGGATAATTTTAATATATTTAAGCAAATAAACTAATCCATTTAGTTCCAAACCAATTTAATTCACATGAAAAGAAAGTAAACTGATAAAACTGACGCTTTTAAAATGCTTTAAAAAGCGATCATTCATTTTGCAAGATTATTGATAAGTTCTCGGGATTTACTGAATATTGAAGCTTAAATTGCCTTAGTTGTGTTTGAAAACAAAGCCACGCTGCTCTCCGAGAGTGTCCAAGAGCGTCAACAAACACTCACCAGTGTAATAAGCACTTAACCCCTCGCACATTGCAAAACCAACCCATACGATACGTGTGCATTGTGTCGCTGGCAATAAAATATAAAAGCCCCAACTTCTCCGTCGTTCTGTCGTCCGTCCGTCCCTAGTCACAGATCAAAGACAAAAAAAGTAAATACGTCATCTTATTAAAAACATCGTATTTTTTAAAAAATTATTATGATGTTAGATATCTGACCAAATTATTCCAGCCACTTAGCTATTGAAATTTCGTTCAGAGTCCTCGGTTCTAAATATTTTTGTTCATCTCACTTTTATGTTGTGCATGTTATTTTCAAATGTGTCATTTCAATCATCATGAACATGCACAGACTATAGTTTTTTACAATATTATTATGACGATGATTATAGTACTTTGTTACTTTAAAAAGCATTCAACGCTTTAGTTTATGTGCACTTAGACATAGCATATATTGGAGAACAGTGGTGGCCCAGTGGTAACGGCTGCGACTTACGAGTTGTAGGTCGTGCGTTCGAACCCAGCCAGGCGCATTACTTTGTGTACAGATGCCAGCACATCATACCCCAAACTGTCAAATTTTCCCATTGAGCATGAACCCTATGCTTATGTAATAAAGTTGAAATTCTATCAAATAAATTCAAAGTCTACAAATAATTTCATCACAACTGCTCTCAAACGGTGAAGGAAAACATCGTGAGGAAACCGGCATGTCCTAGAACCAAAAATTTGAAGACATGTGACATCTACCAACCCGCACTGGGTCCGCGTGGTGGAATACAGCCCACTCCCTTTCAAGGAGAGGAGGCCTGTGTATCAGCAGTGAAAACGTTATAGGCTGAGTATATATGTATGTATAGCATATTGAAGCACTGCGGGTCTCTGGATTATACGTCTCTATACGTGGTCTGAGGTACCATCGTTTTATTTTTATTTTTTTAACTGGTCGCCTTTTTCTATGAGCCGGTGACGTAATTATGTTTAATTTTATTCATTGCCACCTGTGTTATTGCCTTAGGGGTATCGTGTGGGCTGTTGGCAGATTGTGACCCTTTGTTTTGGTGTGAATTGTGTTATATTACCAACATTATTTTCAATTCCTGTTCAGACTAATCTCGTCTATTAAATGTAACGTTCCCATAAAGATCTTTTACTCCGATTTGGAGGAAAAGACAAACAGAATAATAAAATATTAGCTGTAATATGAGCCATTTAACTCGTAAAACGGAGCGATATTATCAATACCTATGTGAATTATTTTGCTACCTATTATGTAGACACTTAAACTCCATTTGAAATAAGATTAGACATTTAACTAAACCCTTTTTACAGTCCGATCAAACGATTTTGACTTCTATTGCATTAGTGGCAGAACAAATGGCAGCTGCAGTAAACAGCTAGTATTGTAACTACTATTTTGCTTTTAATGCCATCCTTATGCCTACGGTATAGAAGTCAGAATCGGTTGAAGTGACTGTAAAAAAGGTTTGTTTGAATGTCTAATCTTATTTCAAATGGAGTATAGTTTTAGTAACAAATTGATTACATAAAGTAAACATAACATACAATACAGCTATGAGCAGTAACTTTATAAGTTATTCTCTTTAATTCTCTTTGATCTTAATCAAAATCGACATAGCAACTCAATAATAACATTGTATTCTAAAAATTAACATCAAAATCAATTCCTTTATTTTATATACTTTTTAGGGTTCCGTACCCGAAGGGTAACCAACGGGACCCTATTACTATTATTATTGACTAAGCCTCTGCTATTCAACCGTCTGTCTGTCAGCGGGATGTATCTCATTATTTGTATTAGGTAGACAATTCAAAAATTTCACAGAATGTGTATTTCTGTTGCCGCTATAAACAAAAATTATAAAAATAAAAACAAAGTTAAGGATGAAAGGGTCTCCATACAAGAAGCGTTTTTGCCTTGTGGTACGAACGGAACCCTTCGTGTGCGAGTTCGACTAGCACTTGGCCGGTTTTTCCTCCTTAAAGAATTGTCCTAATTATATTATAAATGTGAAAGTTTGTACGTTCAAATGTTTGGATATTTAGATGTTTAGATTTGTGGGTGTTTGTTACTCAATCACACACAAACGGCTTAACGGATTTGGATGAAATTTGGCACACAGATAGTGTTAAACCTGGATTAACATATAGAATAGTTTTTATCCCGGTAGTACGTTTCAGTGGGAAATTTTCTGACGTCCACGCGGGCGAAGTCACTGGCAAAGCTTAGTAATATTATATATGTGAAAGTGTGTCAATCACGCAACAATGGCTGAACGGATTTAAATGGCATACAGATAGTTTATAACTTGGGTTAACACAAATTATACTTTTAATCCTTGTAGTACATACGTACCTGTGGGATGATTTCCAACCCCTATGTGAGCGAAGCCGCTGGAAAAAACTAGTTCTAACTAAATAAAATAAAGTAAAACTTGTTGGAAAGGTATCGGGCAGCAATCTATCTCTATTTAGCGGCAAACTATTGAGACATAGTGGCGTGTTTAACGAAAAAAGATTTTCTTTCCTGTTTTTAGTTCAGGAGGCTTTAGGGGAGTTTATTTACCTGAAAAATAAATAGCATTTGAGAAGGATTTCCTTTCAATCAATTTGTATGCGATGTAGGTCGACAATATTACACGCCTGCCTAGAAGCTGCTTATTCACTAACGTTAAGAGAATAGATAGGTACTCAATTAGTGAGGCAGTGAACTTTCGGCTTTAGGTGGTTTTAATAACATTCAATAAAGCATAAGGCAAACATTTTCGTAGCGTGGCATTACGATAAATCCTGAGGAGTAAATTCTAAGTTCAAAATCATCCCCTTATTATTTTATTTAACCTAGTTCTATCAAAGTAAACTTACTTGTCTGCATTTCCTATTTTCGAAATTGACCTCAGAGTTCCTGATTCCGCAATTCAACTGGCTCGAAATTCGCGATTCGAGAGGTATCTTTGTACTTCTCATTACCACTCAACGTAGGAATCGATTACGATATCTTATTACGTGTAAGGATTTCCGATATCCGAGCATTATTTATTCAACGCTTAACTCGGTTTGCGACGATTGGTGATATAACCCGAGACACTCTAGAATGGTCAACCCAACCATAGCACTTGCTTTTGATTGGCTCAGTGTTCATTTGAATAATTATTATGATTTCTACTTTCTTAGATGCAACCAAAATATATTTTAAGATGGCATGAACTTAAAAAAATTAGGTTCAGGTGTAAGAATGGGTTGCATTTTTTTTTTGAGGGTGGGAAATCATCAAATAACTTCTCCCGCTCTGGGTGGAGCAGGAGGGCGTGTCAGACTTTTACTGACTAAAACCCACCCGTGTTCCCTCAAATTCCTGTGTACCAGGGGCGACGGTATCTCTTTCGAACAATCCGCAACCCTGGCAGGCATCGGCCCTTGCGGACCCCACCAGTCCGGCGCACCAGGACACATGGCACGCCGTGACCACACCAGGAACCAAGTAGCACAAGGGCCCCAGACTACCCTGGCACCCTTGGCACCCTTGGTCCCCCTGCGACGGATCAGCGCAGTGGCCCCGCCGCCTAGAATGGGTTGTATTAAAGTAGCTTTACGACACGTGGGGTAAGAAATTTATTAGTTCTCGTCTGTTTTTATTTTATTAGATACGACCTATCTATACAAGAATAGCACATTCCATGTGGTCGGGTTGGTAGAGATACCTAGAAGAAACGAGCTCAGGCTACTGATGTATCAAATAAATATTTATTCACCTATGTTAATCACATCAATACCCTTGCCTACCTACGCAATAGTCAACAGTACACATATGTAGTTACATTTCAGTACATCTAATTGATTAATTAATTCTCCTTTGATATTTGATATCACACATGACAGGGGAAGAAGATATCGAGTAAGGCCCAAAACTTTGAATTGGGGCACAGTTCATGCAATAAACAGTAGAACAACCTTGAGCGAATGACCTAATGGCACCACTACATGACATATCAGTGAGTTTTTCCAAAGTGGTTGTTACCTCGAGAGGCCCTTAATATAATACTTGTTGGTTCGAATATAAAATTTCACGATATTTACAAAACAAATGTTAAGTTTACTGCGGTTAAGGGAACTAGTAAGAAAAAATAGTATTTAGATGTAACAAAAGTATAAAGTACTACCATTTTTCTATTTATTTCAATGATATGTGATACTGATAACTGAGATGAATGAAATAAAGGCAGAAAGATGGAGATAGTTGGCAACCTGAACTCTCCGAGGGAGCGTAAGAAATTATTACAAAAACAGTCTAGTTGTCATACTGTTTTAAACTTAAACAGTGACAACGGATAGCATTCAAGTGTGAAATGTGGGGTGGAAACACAATACCTTTACAAATAGGTCTGTTGGAGCGCCCACAAGCATTGTGGTCTGGTCTCCAAGCTCCGGAAGGGTTCAATAGCACTGTGGGGAATAAGTATTAGGTAGGTTAGCAATATGTTGGTCGCGAGGTGGTATAAATAATATATGGTCAATCGTATCGTTATAGAAATCTTCGTTGCAAAGAAAAGTAGCATAGTTGAACTACAAGTATTAAATCGACTATTAACACTGCTGCTGATTTCTGTGATGTAATCCATGATTAGATCACGAAAAGCTTTGAAGAAATAAACAATATTTCTTCGAAGCTTGTCTACGTCACCTCTGTTAATGAATATGTAAATAATTTATATTCATTCTTCAATGTAAGAGAAATACACTTGTTATGTAAGATTTTAAAAAAGTCACTTCGTAAAACGACTAATGAAAGAGCACACCTGAAAAATGTATAAAAAAAACATACCATGATCTAATCCAAGAAAGTTCAATTAAACCAGAGCTAGATCAATGTGGACAATTACAACCGTCTGACCTGAGAGCTTCAAAGCAGAACTAAAAAACCCGTCTGGCGACGTGGCGAGGTAAAACCGCTGCGGAAAAACGCACTGGAGCTAGCTTAGGGAACTAATCCGTTCTGTATTTCGCTGCTCTACGCTGAGGACGAAACGTTTTCCCGCCGAGTAACGCTCTGTAAAGGTTCTTGAAGAGAAATTTGTTTTACGCGTAACATTAGTACGGTCAAGTAAGACTGTTCGTCGATGTAATATCACTGGTGGAGCGTATGTTTTAGTTTCGAAATGTATTTTAAGGTTATTTAACCTCGATAAATACAATCAATGTGTGTGTGTGTGTCTTTACCCCATCATTATTTCATGATTTGATAATCCTACTAAAATTATAAATGTGAAAGTGTGGCGGCCATCTACAACGCCACATGCGAACTACGCAATACTTCACGTCACACAAATCCTGCATCGCGCAATCAGAGTTTACCGCGCGACTCGCATAGATACAACATCCCGACATCAACCGTCGGGCAGTAATTGCCCATCAGACACAACTCCCATCTAGTCGGAGGATCCTCCCTTTTCTATAGAGTATGAGTTGACTTTACACCCTGTTCCTCATACTTCTATAAAAATAGTAGTAGTAGTATGTTTAGAAGTTTGAATGTTGGTTGCTCCATCGCGTAAAAACGGCTAAACGGATTTGGATGAAATTTAGTACACAAATAGCACACCTAGATTATTAACACATAGGATACTTTTTGTCTCGGTAGTACGTTCCCGTGGGATAATTTTTGAGAACTGCGCGGGCGCAGCCGCTGGCAAAAGCTTACACCATACTTTCTAGCGTCACACAAAATCATCACAAAATTAATACGAAACTGTACAGTCACTGTACGAACCACTCCAACAAGTCATACGTATAGGTACTTGGGTGGTGCTAGGTAATTTGAGACGAGATTTTTCTTCATACTAAATTGAAATACCGCGTAAAACAACCTCCGTCCTTACCAAATTCTCTCGGTACAATTTTCCCTCTCAGTGCGTTAAATCGCAATACCTTTTTGTACGTTTTTTCTTTCTGGCGACCGTAAGCCGGCGTAATGTTTGTAAATAAGAAAACAGTAGAATAATAACGCTTAACTTTGGATCTCGTTCGACGCCGCGAGCGCAAGAAGCACTTCCAGACGGAATCGTGTTTGCAATTTTATTTTAGTTGAATAAAATTGCAATTTAGCGCGGAATAAAATGTTGTACAATCGTCTTTAATGTGGGCTACTTCTGGCACTTCAGTTTTTACTTGGAATGTTTCATATTGCTTGTTGTGTTACGTTAACGTCTGTGCGTGTGACTCGATGTGACTGAATTATAGTAAGTTTGTATGCTTTCTCTCTTTTCTTGAAACATATCATGAAATAACATCACACCTACAGTTATTTCCTGACGGGTTAGGCAGAGGTAGTAGATACGCCGACATTTTGTCAGATGTCATACAGCGTGAGCTTCTTGCCTTCAATCGGACAGAAGTCAAGACTTCAGGCTGCTATTGGGAAATGCCTTATTAAAAAACCCAATAACACATTGGCCGACCTGAGAATCAGGACCTCATACGCTTTCGACCACTAGACCAACAAGCCGATCAAGTAGCCCAGTTGTTCAAATTAAAAGGCGTTTGAAATTATACCTAAAGCTTATATTTGTTATTTGACTTCAATTGTCAAAGACAGAACAATTAATTAAGTGAAAGAATTATGTCTTTGAAGCTTTACGGCTTTGATAGACACAAAAGACAATTGTAAAATGGATTATAAGGAAAATCCTGATTTCACATAATTATAGTGATTCCCTTAATCCCGTTACCCACTTCCCAATTAAAATCCATCAGAAGGATTACTTAAATAATATTGTTATATTACTTCATTTCTAACAATTCCTGTTTATTTATTTGTGGTACTATTCCCGTTTAATACGTATCATAATAGCATGTAAGCCTGCTCAGTATAACCTATTGATGCAGGCTCTCTGAAGCTTCGGCATTAAGCCGCATTAATAACTCGTGAAATTCTCGACTCTCAAGGAATGCTCGGCTTAATGTGCATGACGTAATAATGTGGGATTTATATGAACATATCTGTTTATGTTGTAATTGTTATTGTCTCATTGAGTGGAATATCGGTAATTTGTAATTAGTTACTGAGATGCTAGTTGGGACATCAAAGGGTTGACTGTGTTGTTATTACTTAATTAGCTATAATTACAAATACAATATGTATTACACTTGTAATATAAGCGGTACGGTATATGTACGGCGGAAAACCAATTATTGTGGGACAACTAAAGGTTTTCGCAAACAGGCGCGATGTGACGGTATGACACGGATCTGGTAAAACAATTTCCATAGAAATTGTTCTACGAGTATTAGAGTTGTATCGCGCCTCTTTGCGGGTGACTTAAAGCTTGTTGCCAACGAAGCACCGATTGAAAGAGCAAGACTACGAATAAATGTTCGCACTGTAAATGTAATGATACGCCTCAAGTAGGTAGGTGGCCGATGGATGATTACACGCATTAGACGCGTTTTGTTCTTTATTTTAGTAGTTTTATATCGCTTGATTCATACAGCCTAGTAACAGAGTTTTCATAATCTGACATACTTAATTTAGCATAGCGACAGTAATCATCGTACAATTAGATTTTTGTAACAATCTTTACTTATTTTAAAAAGTAACTATTACATAACAACCAACACGATTCTGAAAAGAATGAAACGTTCAATGAATTGTATTTAACTGTGGCGTGCTGCGCAATGTCTGACTACAAGCGGCGTACTGCCTGTAAAGCTGAGGCTTCATTATACGGTAAGTACGCATCTTGTGGCTGCCGCGGTTTAACGTTTAGAACCAGCTATTTTTAACATATATTTCGTCTGAATACAGTAATTAATGGTAGCTACGTATACTTTTTTAAATGGTAGTAGCTAAGTTTTTTCAAGAAAATATAACGGGGTATTTTATATCTATTTATAAATATTCACCTCTTCGGTCAGACAAATCATCGTGTCTATCTACTGAATAGACCTAAAAATAGATAGGGCCAGCGAAAAACCAAAACAGCATTTGCTGTGACAAATTAGACACAAACCATCGACAAAGCGGGTCCGCTTTGCTCCAAGTATTTGACGTAAGCGGGCCCGAGAGTGCTTTATGATAGTCTGTCACGGTCCCATGTGGCAGCAGAGTGGACAGAATACAATGTGAACAATAATGCACTTTTGCGGAGTGAAGTAGGCGGAGTACTTTTATTACTGTGTTCTTCAATAACGAAAAGCGTATTATGGAACTCAAATGGAGCTGGTCAGCACCCTAATTGCGTAACACGCGATTAATCATAATCGGTTTCATTTTGACAGTTCAATAATATTCATTGCGTTATTTACGTTGTTGAGCAGACACATTGTCAAACATATGAAGCGATGGTTTAGCCATCTGTTTTAAAACGAAACCGATTATGATTAATCGTTTGTTACGCAATTAAGGTGCTGGATACTTGGCAAGGCGCAGTGATGAAAAGTAGATTAAGACTGTGACAGAGTGGCGTCCAAGGACTGGAACACGAGATGTCGGTCTTCCGGCGGCGAGATGGGCGAACGAAATTGTAGCCATCGCGGGATCTGGATGAAGCTAGTACAGGAACGTGGCGATTGGCACAAGAAAGGAAAGACCTATGTCCAGCATTGGGTAAAGTCGGGCTATGGATAATGAAGATGTGGTCGGCGTTTCACCGGTCCATTATTTTCCTGCCATAGACGCGATTTGGAACAGATTTTCGCAGACAGAACGAATTACTTAATCTGTAAATTGCTGATAACCAAAATTGTTTGTAAACGTTTTTCCTATGTCAATAAATCGACAATCCATCGAAATACAATTGCACAGCTTAGCACGTGAGTTCATAATGCGTCTCAGAGAACAACTAAGTCCTATGCATTGTGTTAGTATTGTATGTGGTCGTCACCGGCTTACGATAATTTCCTATAGATCTATGTAGATGTTCCGGTTCTGGATAAAAGCGAACACCTCATTATTACAAGTATGTACAACTACTAATTGTTGTAGAACGTTCGTTTTATATTTACATTGATTCAAAATCTGTCACCACTAGAGTTGATCTTATTTGTAAGTCAAACAAACCGTCAAACTGGTCCCTCGCCATTCTAGCGATTAAACTGTGGCGTGAAATCTAAGCGGTTACCAACAGCACCCGCGGGCCAGAGGTAAAGTTACTGGAACTTTTCCAATATCCAGTGTTATTGCGCCGTCTCACACCCGTCCCGCGCCGTCCCGCGGCCGTCCCGACGGGATGAGGTAGACTTTCACGTGTTCACGCTTTTCCGCCTGTTAGTTGGTCGTTTTGTGATAGTTATACCTAATATCGGTAAACATGGTGTTTGACAGTCTATAGTAAAATAACTATTGTGAAAAACTATCTTTTAATAATCTGACCAATGGTCGTCGCACAACAAAACTAAAGTACCCGTCACGAGAAGCTATAAATTATGTAAACAAACATCTTTTACTAAGTAAACATTTTATACTGCGAGATAATAATAAATTGACCATATTCAATCGACATGAAATATAGACGGGTTATATGAAAGTAACAACCTATTTAATTTAGTCGGATCATATTTTAACGACGCAAAGCGCTATCGTTTTTGTTTCTTGGTACCGGAACGCGTCCGTCGCAGGGATTGTAAACTATCGGGACGCCATTTTGAAATAAACGCATCTTAAACAATTTCATTTTTTTTGTTGGTCCAAATGTTGTGAACTCCTGAACACTTGTTTACAAAATTTATAGCTTCTCATGACGGTTACTTTAGTCGATAGAATAAAGCAATTAAATTTAATACGTTATCTCCGTTAGCAAATGAGTGAGTGTCCATGGAGTTTCTTGCCCGTTTTTCTCCATAGAGGTCTACGTTTTGGAATGGGCAACTAGCTTCAACTTTCCAACTGGTCGACTTTTTGACAATTCAAAAGTACCTGTAAGTGATTTAATTGAAATAAATGCTTTGAGTTTGAGTTTGAAATATAACACAATCATAATTATGTATGAGTGAGCGAAAGAAACGAAAAGAATTTTATGGGTAAATGTAATTTTGCAAATGTCAAATCGGATAAAGCCTGTACGAAATGATTGAGGTGTGGCTATGAAAAGTGCGGACTAAGATATTGTAAAAATTGTTCAAAAGAAACAGTTATAATTTTGTAGTGTCAGACATTCTCTATTCTAAGAATCTTTGAGATAATTTAAGATGTTACATTTTATAACTTGTACCTACCTATAATTAAAGAAATCTTCTATAACCCAGTGTGCTAAACTAGTAATATTAGACAACACAGGTTCCCAACCATATAGTACGTGTGTTTTTTTATTGGATAGGATGAGCCCTAACCAATAAAAAAAGTCTTCTTTTCTGTCTTTTTACAAATAACATTGTATTTGTGTGAGGGCTGCACTCTAATTATATAACACAAGTTCAATCACAGTCCGAGATTTTTGAAGAAAATTGCCAATCCATTGCTTAATAGGTTTGAAAAATTGGTCTGCTCAAGAACGTTAATAACGCAATGAATGTGGCTAAACTGTCAAAATGAAACCCATTGCGATCAATTCTCATTTTAGGTGCGTTACGCAACTACCCCGCTATTTGACTATAAAGAGCATATTAGTTATATCTGTTACCGTAACATTATACTCAATACTCAAATTTTATTTGCATTCCACAATGTGTACTTAGGTGGTAAATTAAAAAAAAAATGGAAAAATAGTAGGAGAGAGGAAGTTTTAAATAAATAGCTAAACATACATCTAAACTAAATTCAATAATACCACTAAATTGGTTCGTTATACCTACAAACTATACGAGTATGAAGTAGAAGAACTGTAATTTTATTGAGATCAGAAGAAAGAAAAGCGTCAGCGTCAGTTGAAAAATTGTATACTGAAAAAACATTTACCTACAACACACTATTTTTCGATATTTTATAATTTGTCCGTAGCAAACCGACAAATTAATTTTGAATACCTTGAGCTATCACTAAATAGCTAAGTAACTGCTACTAACTTCGAAGTAGCGCTCGCCAGCCGCTGCCGCAGCGCCGCTCGCTTCACTCGCTCAGCTTGCACGCGGTTATTTGCAGTTCTAACCTAAGCTAACCTATTCGGTGGGGGTGCCCTGGCTTAGTAACTACAACCAATTCGGCTACCGTCACGATCTGCAAATCAGAGATGGTTCACAATTTAACTGGTGATAAATTCAGACAGATTGTGAACCCTGTTGGTAAGTGCAGATTCGTTTACAATATGACGGTTTGACATGGATAGATTATAAACTATCGAAAATTAATACGTCATATTGTAAGCAGTATGGTACAGTTCACGATTAATAGACAGTTTATAATCTCGCGCGATAGATTATAAACCAACGGTGTTGATAATCATACGGTGATATATCCATAGGTTGTTAAGAAATCTGTTAAGCAATGACGCAGTAACCTTTTCACTCGATGCCTGTCACAAATTTTCTGGTTACATCTACATACCATCGTGTTATCGCTAACTTCGTGGCCACCAATCAGTAAATCTGTCTCTAATTTGATTAGATTCCAGTGGGTCGTGAAAGAATTTCGTTAGCACCTAAATAAATACGCGCCAGGATTAGTTAAGGAGCGCTTAGTCCCGGGATCACGACTCATTGGTCTAATGAGCGTGGGGCTCTGGACTATGTGTTGAGGGAACAGAACTTTAATTTGAGCTGTGATTATTGTGTCTGTCTTCATTATGTGGACAAGATGACTGAGATGTTTAGAGTTCATGTTATGCCCACTGACTTTTTTATTTCAATCTCGTGCAGCATTTTCATCTCTTTCATTTTCTCTTAATGACTCCTTTCCTTGATATTCTCACGGAGAAGTCCATGTGAAGATACGCGATTTAATTCTTAACGAAGCATCTATGCCTCGTCCAATATTTTGGCATGGAGTCGCCAAGTTCAATCATAAATCTTTCTATGGTGTTGTGTGTGCATCTCATTACATTCCCTGTGATTATTATTATGGACTATTTAGGATTTCATTGGCTTTCACATGTGCGCCAAGATTATACTTACAAGGCGTAGTTTAGGATTACCTACTATATATCTGAATGTCTGTATTCAAATAAAGTGCCAATAGAAACGTGTGACAATAAGTACCACAGTACTATAAACCTTCGCGAGGTACTTTCAATGCCTTTGTACTGCTGTAAAGAGGTGCTGAAAGAAACAAGCAATCTACTTGAAGTTATTTAATGCAAAGCGGCGTTTCTGTTATACTTATTGTTTTACACTTTGTTTGTTTCTTTTCCTTTATTAATACTTGACAATTTCATTCCGTAGCCCATACCTACCATTCTTCTTATAAGTATAAACACCTCATAAATTTAAATCGATTTTTGTGTCTACCTATACTTAAGTATGACCGCGTTTTATTTATTAAGTGATAATAAACAACTACAACATATGTACCTAATACATGGTAAAACAAAACTTAAGTAGTAATGTTGAAGTCCGCGTTGTTCTTCTAAACCGGGCGTTGGCCAGGGTTTTGATGCGTCTTTCACTATCATTTAGTTTAGAGATTATATTCTGGAAGGTTTATGTGTTAAGTACATTAATATTAAACATACAAATAACAGAGAAATCGTGCGAAGTAGGGGCAACTTGCTAGTATAGAATAAAGCACCCACTCAACATCCCTTCAGCCGAGCACCACGAGTTCTCGTAAATCTAGCATGGAGTACATAAGTCAGTTCAGATTACGCACGGCTGCGGCAAACGGCGCGTGCACGAGCCGTCGCCGCCGCACCGCACCGCACCGCATCGTACCGCCCGCACCGGTTGCCGCACAATTATGTAAATACACCTACGAACGCTTTTGTTTTTACACTTAATGGTCTATGGAAAATTGGGGAAAGTGTTTCTGTTTTTTAGAGTCCAGATTTCTTTTGTAACATCGCGAATACAGCCTAAAATATTCACTGCATTACAGCGCTGGATTGTGTTGTTTTCGGGTTATAAATTGAATCATTAGCTCCTTAGCCAATTGTTTTCAGAATCAAATCTTATCTTGAAATTGCACCACTTGATCACTGAATTATTTTAAGCTAGACGTAGTAACAACATTTTACGTTTCATATTAAATTACAGAGAATTTTTTTTACGGTCATCTCATTTAAAAACGAAATATCGATACAATTTCGAGAAATAGTAACATTTATTTTATACCTATTACCATTTTTTTTAAGGCTGAGAAATCATCAAATGACTTCTTCCGCTCTGGGCGGAGCGAGAGGGCTTGTCAGAATTTTACTGACTAAAACCCACCCGTGTAACTTCAGTTGCCTGTGTGCCATGGGATCTCTTTCGAACAACCCGCACCCCTGGCAAGCATCGGCCCTTGCGGACCCCACCAGTTGGTGCTGACATCTCTTTGAAGCGCTCATGGAACATAACGCACCGTTAGCCCGGGCTCGGTCCTTACCGGACGGCGAGCTACGCATTACTCGTCGTCCGCAAGCCCGCGCCTATAGTGGCCAGGAATCGGCCTGGGATTCCCGACGCCCAGAGCGTCTCCTGCGGCGACTAGGGCCGTGAGGGCGCATAGATTTCCTCTCACTCACGTGAGCCGCCTCTTTGCGAGCATTACTGCTTCGCAGAAGGAGGTGTTGGCTTCCCATGTACTTTTGCTCCGTACCATGGCCTGGACCAGGGGCCCTACTCCCTGAGCACGAAGTTCGTCGTTTCGGTCGAAGTAACGGGCGTTTCCAACTCCGTATCACTTACGGATAGAAGATTAGTTTGGAGCCCGAACTAAAATTGAATGACAACACGATTTGACAACTGTCCTTACTCCCGATATGTTTTTGCCCGTCCAGAAAAGTTAGTCAATTGGCTGTAGGATTCACTACGTTTCGGATATTCGCTTTGGAAAATCATACCTATTACCATTGTTGTATGATGATCCAAAGGGAACGTGCGAAACATTTTAGTGTGACCATCAGTTGACAGTTGTTGAGTTAAATATTATGAATTCGAACTTTATTTTAATAACATTAAATGTTATTTGACATCGTATCAAATTAAAGATGAAAATAAATCATCTCGCGCGATGCCTTGACAAGACTATTATTATATTTTTTTCAAAACTAGATACCTACTGGTTTGTGTGTCACCTATAAATCTCTGATTCTCAATGAAACGACCTCACCTTGTCGTCCGTCCAGCTACAATCACCACAATTCACTTCGACCCAGTGTCGCAGTGCAAACAGCAGCGTTGCATTACCACTGCAACTATTTACTGGTAGATGATACCTTTTTCACTGAGTGAACAGCAATGGACTGGGTTCTCCTCCTTCTATAGGTATGAAGATTACTATTTGATTATGTGTGGTGGCCCATGTATCCTCCCTATAATAATTAGGTATTATCCTACCAATGTACTGCTGTTTATTTTCAGATCATTGATTCGGATTTAGAAAAAAAATTATCCACTTATTTTTCATTTGATTATCTGAAAGAAATTGCTTTAACCGAAGAGTTTTGACAATTGTCAGCGTATTTATTCGAACTTATTTTGAATAATGTGCTTATTATAGAATTTGTGAGCAATCTATCAATATTTATCAGTAAATATGGAATCTAATTCCTACAGCGTTCACAATCACGGTACCTCAACCAAAAGCTCGACACATTTTCAATAGCATTACACCACGGAGCATTACACCCACGAAGTTGCCACCGATTTGCAATCGCACCGGTTCTACCGAGCTGAAAACTGAACCACCAGCTGACGTTGCATTCTCGTTTCTTCGCCGGAGCAGCTGTGTTCTGCGGCCACGAACCGGTGTTCGCTGGAGTTTGCGGTTCGTTCCTGCTTTTACGACATACGTTTACCGTTGCGGTTATCTTCTCTAAATTCTTTTCGTTTTTGAGGTTTTAGGTGGAACATGGAAAGTGCGGTTAACTTTGAAATTATTAGAATTGTCAATTATAAGATGTTTTTGGTGACGTAAGTGGTATAAGTATCGCCCAGTCAAGTGCAGTTGAAATCAGTACTCTAAGTGAAATAACTCCCTACACATAATAAAATTGTAGCGAAATTAAACCTGTACATTGAATATTTCTGAATAAGTAATTGCTGCAAGGTGTTGGGACAACAGTCGAATTCTTCCATTACTTTCCTGGGCTTCGTTTTTTCTATAATAGGTACCTAATGCATTAAAAAATATAGTTTTCAATTAATTATGGTCGATATTCGACCACGCGGCGACCACTAATTTAAGTCAATTGTGGTGCCTTACGATTCCGACGCGAACGTAGCTACATACAGAAACTAGCTTTATATACCAATTGAGTAAATGGGAAACTATTTATATTAAAGTATAGTTATTCATTCAACCCACGACGAATCTAATTTTTCTAATTATTAATTTTAATATTTTTATTTTGTTTTTATTTTTAATTTAGTTTTTAGTATTTTAGTTTTGCTTCTGTGTCGATTTTGTGGAGGTGGGCGTTAATGACTGCGACACAGTATTATACTAATGCAGTTTTTATCGAACACAGAGTTTCTGTAAACTGAGTTTTTGTTTCAATAAATTTATTATTATTATTAAATTTATTATAATGGTTGCAGTTTTGGTAAAAAAGATAAAAAAAAACATTAAGTTAAACTAAACGGTACCTAAACCGTGTGCTCATTTCACGAGAAACTACTTTGTTTCCGTAGAGCTTTTACAAAGTGCTGCATACGTTTACTTTTACTCCGCTACTTGTTTCGGCAAAGCTTCCGCAATAAGGATACGTACATAGTTAGCATCAAAGCTGAATAGTCGGTTTACTTTGCGTTTAGGATTAACATTGGTTTGAGATTTTTTATTCAAAGAGTATTCCTAAATCCGTATTAAAAGTTGTAGTAATTGTTTTTATTTTGTTATGTCAAACGAAAATAACGACCAAATTCATAAATTCCCATTTTCAAAATTCAACTTTGCCATCCTCCATAACAGATAAAATAAAGGCTCCAGATGTAAAGCCCAGCCTTAAACAGCTCGCATCGTCGCTAAATCAGCTGAAGTCCGCATGACACGTAAACCCTCTTGGAGCAGACACTAATGCAACGCTAACGGCACAACTAGGGGAAAATGTTTCTGGAGTTTGCGATAAGGAATTGTCGAGACTAAAATTATTGGGTATAGTTTTTAAACGTAATGGATTACATTTAAGTATTTAAAAAGTTTTTCCAAAAAATATACCAACTTCCGGAAAAACACTACGAAGTGAAAAGTCGGTGACTTTCGATATGTATTTTAATTTATTGTCACCGCCTTCCGAAATTAAAGTTATTTTTCACTTTGTAGTTGTTGACGCCTTGCATGTGTGCGTGCACACGGACATCACACACACACATACGGCACGGCGGGAGCGGCGACGCGCAGCGGTAGCAGCGCGCGCGGGGGACCTGCGCGGAGCGCGGGAGCACTCCACCCAGCGACAGCGTTCAGTTCAGCGAGTTAGTCGACGACACCGGTCGTTATAGTTGTGTGTCGATTCTTTATAACTTTCAAGCTCATTATTGTAAATTTTAAGGGTTCATTATACCTAATTAATATCGATTTGTTGGAGTATCATTATAAAGCCCAACACACCAGCGAGTCCACCCCTTCGTTGCCAGCATTACACGTTCTACAGTAGTGTTATTCCGGAAGTCGGTTTTTTTTTTGAAAAAGTTTTTATGTTTCACTTTATACACGCTTTATATTAGCTTCACTTGTATGTCAGTATGTAACTCTCCACTGGATGCGGGAAGAACAGAACCAGTTGAAGTGGTGGTACTTGAGAGAGGCTTGTCTAACAGTGAACGTCTTTCGGTTAAAATGATGATGATGATGCCATTAAATTGGTTACATTATAATAGGTCTTTACCTATGAAATTGCCGTTTTGTATGAAAAAATTTAAACGAATTTTTTTCATGTATTTTTTATTTGTATTAATCGAAGTAATCACCCATGCAATCAATGCATCTTTGCCATCGCAGTGGCAGTTTATTGATGCCCTTCTTAAAGAAATCAGCTGGACGGGAGGCAACAAATTCTTCAAAGGCATTTTGTACTGCCTCTCGGGTATTGAATTTTTTTCCCGCCAAGAAGTTATCCAAATTCTGGAAAAAGTAGTAGTCTGTAGGCGCAAGGTCTGGTGAGTAGGGCGGATGACGGAGAGCTTCCAACCCCAGTTCTTGCAACTTGGAGACCGTCTGCTGTGCAGTATGAGGTCGCGCGTTGTCGTGCAGGAGCAGCGGAGACGAGCGATTGACCAATGCTGGTTGGAGATGTGCCAGCTTCTCCATCATTGTGTTCAGTTCTTCACAGTACACATCTGCAGTAATGCTCACCCCGTTTGGTAAGAAGCTGTGATGAATCACACCGGCGCTAGACCACCAAACAGTGACCATCACTTTTCTAGGGGTAAGTTTTCGTTTAGGGCATTGTTTAGGTGCTGAACCAGGATCCAACCAACTTGCCGAGCGCTTGCGGTTATCAAACAGAATCCATTTTTCATCGCAGGTAACAATGCGGTTCAAAATTCCTTCATTTGTGTGTCTGTTGAGCAGTGCAAGGCACGTCTCGACGCGTACTTCGCGCTGACGATCATTGAGTTCGTGGGGCACCCATTTGTCAAGCTTTTTTACCTTGCCAATTTGACGCAAATGGACCAATATTGTTTTGACGCTAACGTCGAAAGCTGCTGCTAATTCAGCCGTAGATTGTGTATCATCAGCTTCCACAATCGCCTTTAATTCGTCATTGTCGACCAAAGTCTTCGGACGACCGCGAGGTTCATTTTTCAGGTCGAAATTTCCAGAACGGAAGCGAGCAAACCAATAACAGGTGGTGCGTTGGTTTGTAGTGTTAGCTCCGTAAACGTCGTTGATGTTGCGTGCCGCTTGTGCCGCGTTGCTGCCACGACGGTACTCATATTCCATAATTACTCGAATGTTTAACGTATCCATGATGACGAAAAAGATTGAAATGCGATGAAAATGTAACACTAATCAATAAACAAATGACTACTTTTGGAAAAAAAAATCCATGTTTTTAAAATAAAATTAATTTGAAATTAGAATTCTTACCCAAACAAAAATTATTTTGATTTGAAATGGCCAGTACTGCAAAACGGCAATTTCATAGGTAAAGACCTAATATATTGCCCACGTTACATTTAAAATCTTCTAAAGATTTTTTTTTGACAATTGACGTAAATACACCCTCCATCCATGTAACCTCTAATGAAAGGTTTTAGTAGTGAAAGCCGGTTTTTGTATGTAGGCTGCCGTCCCACGCAAGGGAAAATATTTAGATACTTTCAAACTGTTTACAAATAGATATGTATCGCACACACTATCATATGAGCGAAAAGTCTAACAATAAGGTAATTTTAATCCTCTTTTACATTGTAAGCACGTAAATATACAATCTGACGGTTATATGTTATTCTAATAGTCGCAGTGATTACTACTAAGTGTTTAATGAAATGCGAACACAATGAACGCTATTAACGTTAACAGTTAGTGGAAATAGGCTTTGAGTCGCAAATGAACTTAATTGTTAACAATAATAATTGTATTTTGAGAAACCGTAATAGTATTATTTATAGGTACTTATAATTACATCATGCATTGACTGTATTCTACATAATAGAACAAATATAGATTTACATAATTTTTTTCCCAGAACTTTCTCTCTTGAATTTGATTGCTGAATTGGATAAAATACATAAACCCCACCATTATAGTAGCATAATCAGCCACGTTCCCACTGTTGGGACACAGCCCTACTCTCGTTGAGAGGGAATGGGCCGTAATGTACTACGCGGGCTCAGTGCGGGTCGGTAGATGTCACATGTCCTCGAATTTTTGGTTCAAGGAATATGCTGGTTTCCTCACGATGTTTTCCTTCAACGATTTTAGAGCAATTGTAAATTATTTACACAAAGTAATGCACGTGACTGGCCAACATTGCGCCGGATAATATGATTGCCCCTATTACACCATTATCAACACAACAGGACAGAAAAAAATACCTAAGAAAATTAGAATTTCCCAGGCTTCCTTAGCGCAGCTTCCTTAAAACAATTTCATAATATAGGTTTCCACTAATTCACATAATAGATAATAATCTACAATACCACCATGAAATAATAATGAGCTACAATAACACCATGAAATAATGATGAGCTACAATACCACCATGAAATAATGATGAGCTAGAATACCACCATGAAATAATAATGAGCTACAATAGCACCATGAAATAATAATGAGCTACAATAGCACCATGAAATAATGATGAGCTACAATACCACCATGAAATAATAATGAGCTACAATAACACCATGAAATAATGATGAGCTACAATACCACCATGAAATAATGATGAGCTAGAATACCACCATGAAATAATAATGAGCTACAATAGCACCATGAAATAATAATGAGCTACAATAGCACCATGAAATAATGATGAGCTACAATACCACCATGAAATAATAATGAGCTACAATACCATCATGAAATAATCATGAGTTACAATACCACCATGAAATAATGATAATAATCTTTACTGACACTAGTGCAGAAGCTAGTGTCTTCCCTTAATTACAATGTTACTTGTTATGGAATACAATGATTACAAAGCGAAACAAAAGTAATAATGATGACCTTAGGCCAAATTGCGTAGATTTTGTCATACCTACCACGCAAAAAGTTACAGAGTATGCTCCTTAAACACCACTTCAACACATTGTCAGAGATCATCTTCTTTGCAGCCTAAACCTTAGAACAAAAACTGTAGAAAGTCCTTCACACAAGTCTAGACTGAATTTACGTGAGTTACGAATTTTGTGCCGCCCACGTCTTAAGGCCACGGAATATTAAAAAAAATGGAATGCTTATAACATTCCATTTTTCAATTACAACTTGCTACGCTGTTTTGCTACGCTGTAGCACTTCACAACGCTTTCGTAGCAGATAAGTGATTTGCGGTGGAAAGGTAACCTAATTAGGAAATAGTATCTGTCGCCGCGAGCGCGCCCTCTTGTAAAGATTATAATATAATCTTATGCGTAACTATTTATTATAATTGTAATAACACCATTAAGCCCGGTGCTCCTGCCCTTTGGAATATTATTATAACCATTTGCATGCATCAGTCTGTCTATTGGTTTTCTTAAGATCAACGCCATCTATTGGCCACGCTGTAATATAAAACTCGCAGAGTACTGCTGGTTTGATTATTAGATGAATAACTATAAAACTAATTATGATGCCTTAGTTAAAACTATAGTCACAATTAAAAAGGAATAATTGTTTTATTGTCTTTGGGCTTTCAGTCATTTGACACAGTACATTTGTTTATGATACATTGCTACCTACCGTGCCGAAAATGGCGCGGATTGCGAGTTTAATGATCAATAACTGATTGTTATAATTTAATATGAGAACTAAATCAGTTTCAATCAAAATTTACAATTGATAAAGTAACAAGATTATTTTACACACACATTTATTTGTGAATTCCTGTTGTTTGATTAAATTCCTTGAAAAACCGGATATGTTCTAAAGTAGTGATATTTCCGTAATAAAAGTAATGACATTACTAATTAAACTTTCATCTTAAAACGCCATTGCATTTGTGATAACTAGCATTGTTTAATTATTAAAGAATTAACTCATAGCATTTGACTATTGTTAGTAAATTTTATAACACTTACTAAGTAATAAGATTCGGTACTCCTGTCTGTGCGATACGCAGTACATCCGCCCACTTGGGGAGATGGAAAATAATGGCGGCCGGACGGTATCGCGATGAAAGTGTGTAAAAAGGACTAAGATTATAACTGTGCAATATGAAACCTCTGTAACATAATGTTTTGATTTAAAAGAGTGTCCGTGGAGTTTCTTGCCCGTTCTTCTCCATATGAGACCTACTTTAGCTTTGGAATGGGCGCCTAGATTCCCTTCGCAACTCAAACTATCTGATTCACTGATAAATGAAAATCCTAAGTGTCTGTAAAAGATTTAAGTGAAAATAAATGGTTTGAGTTAAGTGTTGTGTGTGATTGAAAACCAACTACCTATATACCAACGAAGAATTTATTACACCAGAGACATCAGAGACGGCGTGCATTGGGTTTCCCGCCGTCTTATCAGAAGTGGGATCGCCCAAGCGATCCCCTTCCGCTCATGCTTATGCCGGACATCCAAATTGCTCAGCCACAGGCAAGACCACTGAGATTTTTCTGCCTTTCAAAGTACAAGCCTGGTAGCAACATGACAACAGCTCATAATTTTATTATAATAATGATTGCCACGGGTGCGAGGCAGTCACAATGGAAACATGTTAAGGAAGACAGAAAAAATAAAAATAAAAATTACTGCGAAGACGCACATAATGAACTTAGTTCTGATGCTATAACGCTATGCTCAGAAGAGAAACCGTCAATGACATAAAGAAACAAATGAAGAAATTTTAGATGAGCCTCATAGTGCACTCACAGAACAACATGCTCAGCACAGAATGACCGAAGCAGCAGAATAAACAAAGGTTTGCCGCCAGAAAATCAAACAAAATAAACGGACCATCGATGCATTGCTTCATCAATCCCGGGAAGTATTTTGTTTTATTATTTTAGTTTTTGTTAAAAGAACATGTCTGTTAGCAGTCCTGTGGCAAGGTTAAAGACTACTGTCACCATTTGCTTGACAACTTGTGAGAGTAAAATAACAACACAAGTTAAATGACTTATCAAGATTACCTCAATAGTAGATTAATGTTATTTTTCCAATATAACCTGTAATGTATCATAAGCTTCTTTTAAGAAATGGATTTCAAACTTGTTTTGATGAATTTGTGCTTGCAACATTTAACTTGGTACTTTTTGACAATTTCAAGAGTTTTAGCCTGCATTCGCACTGACTAGAAAAACATTCAGTAGACATGATTGATTACAGACTTGTCATAACTTAATTTTGCACCGCTGTTTGTTAATGTCTTACAAATTGCCTATAGCTTGTTTTTAGTGCAAAGTTCAGGACCTAATACACCATTTCCAGGTTTTGCATTGGTTAGTTACTTTCCTATAACAACGCTAACTTGTTTTTCTGATTCACTTTAATCATTAGCAGAATGATTGATATTGGCTATACCTAACATTATAAAAAATAAAATAGAATGCTTCGAGTAAGCTTAGTGAATGACGTAACAAATTTTATGTTACAATCATTCAATATTACGTCAATGTCACTATTCAAATATTATTGGAGGTGTCATGTGTTTTTGTGTTTTGTCAAATTGTTTGGAATATAATCGGGTGCTATTTTTATTTAAATGAGAGTAGTGCCACTCGAAGGTAAAATCAATTGACTGATCGTAAGTTCATGAAATTCATAGTTATGAGAACTTTGACTGGTGATTAGATTTTTCCAAATAAGTCTATGAATCTTCAAATTTATAGTGGATGTGTTGCAAGATTCATACAGAAACATTTAGTTATGAAATCGTTTTGTAAAAATATTTCAAGAGAAAACTATGAAATATAAAACAAAAGTTAACAATGCCAATACAGTTCGAGACATTGAAGGAAACCATAGTTTTCAACATGTTTTTATGCATACAAAGCAAAAAATAACAAAGCACTCTTTTTTTATAGCACTTTCTGTTTAACTTTCTCTTGTACCTAATTTAAATAACTTCATCTACCTGTAATGATGTTACAAAACAATAGATTTAATTAATTAATTACTACTAGCTCCTACTAATCTGAATTATAGTAGGAAAATAATTATTTTCCTGCACTATTATTTATCTCCCAAACTTTTCACATTCCAGGATTTCCAGGTGATTGTCATATCAAAAAGAAAATGACAACCAACCAAATTACAAGTATATCAAAACAAAATTACTGTGGGCAATCATATAGCAACTTGAGCCTTCTAAAGTTCTATGCACCCAAATACTCCAGGAATGTGATGAAATCAAGTTGGAAGTCATGATCATCATCAACAAGAACAGCTACCTTCCTCATGAAAAAGCTGGCTGACCCAGACTTAAACACAGGGTTTTAGCTGACTAATACATTCAACTTGCAGAAACAAGATCTTCAACATGAATTGTGTATCGGGTGGTACCCCAACTCTTTTAAGAATCTGACAAAGCCACATAACAATGGCGGCTACCTTATCAAGGTGATTGTTGATCGAGATTGAATTAAAAGGCAACTCCGCTGCAGCCTGTCGAACAAATGACCGTGTCGCCGGCTCAGGAGTAACCAACTGAAGGCCAATTTGGAGCCATCAAAGATGACTGTTCCAGTTATTCAACACAACATAGCTAAAATAAAAGGTGAGAAGTTTTCAAACTACTTTCCACTCACTTTGCCAACACTGCTACTATGTTGTGACAAAAGCTAAATACAGTAGCCAAGTTAATAGTACCTGCCTACATGATGCTCACATATTATGCACTAAAGTACTCTTTGAATTATTTTTACCATCTTTATATTTTTGCAATTCTGCCTGTAACAGTTTATCCTTGTCTATTTTACAATAGACTAGAATTCATTATTATTGTACTATTAGTCTATTAGTATCTGTGGGGTAACTGATAAATAACTCAAAAAGTAATGCACACGACAAAGTATTAGTCTTCATCGATGTTAACTAATAATGATCACAACTGATAGTAATCCATTAGAAGCCCTTGAGGTAACTAATCATGAAAACAATAAAACTATTAGCAAGCCCTTGAGATAATTAATAATGAAATATTAAACTATTACATTTGATGGCACGGTTGGCGCAGCGGTTAAGCGATTGACTGCTGCCCTGCGTGTCGCGGGTTCGATTCCCGCACGGAATAAATATTGGTATGACCTACAAGCAGTTGTTCCGGGTCTGTCTCTTTGTGTATGTGAGTTTCAATGTTTGTAAACGCACCCACAATACAGGAGCAATCCCCAGTGTGGGGCAATGTTAAAAAAAAAAAAAAGTTAAAAAAAAATAAAAAATAAGACCGGTTAACTTAACCGGCAATTCTCTCATGTTATCCCGCTGGGTCCACGGCGTACAAGACCGCCCAGAGCCTGGTTCCTTATATCCTGTCAAATACAAGACTTCGTGCCTGCCACGGAGCAATGGTCCTAAACTCCTTACCCTTTAATCCTATCAAATCAAAGACTTTGTGCCAGCACAGAGCGGTGTTCCTGATCCTATCCTAATATCCTGTCAAATCCAAGACTTTGTGAGACTACCACAGAGCATTACCTTCCCGTGAGAATGAAATTATCCAGCTCACAGCTGATGTTACTACACACTATACTAAACAAGTGTGCTTATGAAAAGTGCTGTATTAATGCATTCAAATACAAGACTCTGTATCACAGAGCATTACCTTCTAATGAAGATGAAACTATCCAGCTAACAGCTGATGATACTACACACTACTAAACAAGTGTGCTTATGAAAAGTGCAATAATAATGCATTCAAATACAAGACTCTGTATCACAGAGCATTACCTTCTAATGAAGATGAAATTATCCAGCTAACAGTTGATGTTACTACACACTATACTAAACAAGTGTGCTTATGAAAAGTGCAATATTAATGCATTCAAATACAAGACTCTGTATCACAGAGCATTACCTTCTAATGAAGATGAAACTATTCAGCTAACGGCTGATCATACGATGCCTACTACTACACACTAAACTTTACAAGTGTGCATATGTTAATGCCATAATAATGCATTCAAATACAAGACTCTCTGCTGCATCACAGAACATTACCTTCTAATTAAGATGAAACAATTCAGCGATAAGCTGATCATACAATACCAACTACTACCCACTAAACTTAACAAGTGTGCTTATGCAATGCATTTAAATACAAGACTGTATCACAGAACATTACCCTCTAATTAGGATGAAACTATTCAGCTATCAGCTGATCATACAATATCTACTACTATACTGAATTTAACAGTGTGCTTATGTAAGTGCCATATGAATGCATTAAATGCTTCAGTTAAAGACGATGTAAGTAGACAGTAGATCTACAACAAGCCTTCAACATAAACTATTTCTACCAAGTCCTACAATTCAATGCATGTTGTAGGATAATAAAAGCAACAATAATCTGCCGACAAAATTTATGTCCACTATTTCAGATAACCACCAACTCAACTCTACAAAGAGGGAGGAAGAGGGCATCGGCAGGTGCAGAGCGCGCACCGCCAATCAGAACGGCCGTGTCGCCGCGAGCGCGCCCTCTTGTAAAGATTATAATATAATCTTATGCGTAACTATTTATTATAATTGTAATAACACCATTAAGCCCGGTGCTCCTGCCCTTTGGAATATTATTATAACCATTTGCATGCATCAGTCTGTCTATTGGTTTTCTTAAGATCAACGCCATCTATTGGCCACGCTGTAATATAAAACTCGCAGAGTACTGCTGGTTTGATTATTAGATGAATAACTATAAAACTAATTATGATGCCTTAGTTAAAACTATAGTCACAATTAAAAAGGAATAATTGTTTTATTGTCTTTGGGCTTTCAGTCATTTGACACAGTACATTTGTTTATGATACATTGCTACCTACCGTGCCGAAAATGGCGCGGATTGCGAGTTTAATGATCAATAACTGATTGTTATAATTTAATATGAGAACTAAATCAGTTTCAATCAAAATTTACAATTGATAAAGTAACAAGATTATTTTACACACACATTTATTTGTGAATTCCTGTTGTTTGATTAAATTCCTTGAAAAACCGGATATGTTCTAAAGTAGTGATATTTCCGTAATAAAAGTAATGACATTACTAATTAAACTTTCATCTTAAAACGCCATTGCATTTGTGATAACTAGCATTGTTTAATTATTAAAGAATTAACTCATAGCATTTGACTATTGTTAGTAAATTTTATAACACTTACTAAGTAATAAGATTCGGTACTCCTGTCTGTGCGATACGCAGTACATCCGCCCACTTGGGGAGATGGAAAATAATGGCGGCCGGACGGTATCGCGATGAAAGTGTGTAAAAAGGACTAAGATTATAACTGTGCAATATGAAACCTCTGTAACATAATGTTTTGATTTAAAAGAGTGTCCGTGGAGTTTCTTGCCCGTTCTTCTCCATATGAGACCTACTTTAGCTTTGGAATGGGCGCCTAGATTCCCTTCGCAACTCAAACTATCTGATTCACTGATAAATGAAAATCCTAAGTGTCTGTAAAAGATTTAAGTGAAAATAAATGGTTTGAGTTAAGTGTTGTGTGTGATTGAAAACCAACTACCTATATACCAACGAAGAATTTATTACACCAGAGACATCAGAGACGGCGTGCATTGGGTTTCCCGCCGTCTTATATCTAATAATTATAAAAAAGACAGACCACGAAGGACTTAAACGGCTACTATAAGTTTAACATCTCAAGTTTGTGATAACTAGTATTTCATCGTTGTGGGTAGGTCTAATCAAGGTCACAATACTGATGAGAACTACATTGGCGATTTAATGAGTACTCCATTTGTTGATTACTCTGATGTAAACCAGTAATTAGGTAGGCACTGTGGGTGAATTGAGGCGTCTCAACTGAAATTGATGGTCGCACTCATTACTCAAAGTCACCACAATAGAGTAATGTTATAATGCAAGTTTTAGCGACGCTTGTTAACGGGAAATGTTACCTTCGTTTATACATTACGTTAATATTGGAATTTGTGTAAGTAATAATTGTAAATAGAGTACCGACGGACTAGTATTTTCTCGTATTTCTTCACAACCAACCTTCATCCTTCTAATATAAAAAAGTGCGTGGATTCCCTCCGCGCGGAAGAAGTGAAACCGACTCACTCTCTTTCTCTCTCCTACTTTCTACTTTTGTGTATCTTTTTTTCTCTCTCCCTAGGTTGCGTTAAACGTTTAACGCAACCTTGTTGGAAGTCGCATAAGAAGTTTCACTTCAAAATAAAATGTTCTATAGGTGAAACTTCTTATGCGACGAAAGTCACCTCTTCATTATCTTTAAAACCAGTTTATCCCTTCAATAACCATTATAATTATAATTAAAAATATACCATAAAATTTCAAATACCAAACTGCATCCAGTGATGGATTGTTTTTTTCTAAATAATGAATATCTAATTTTATACGATTTTATTTGCATTTTTATGACAATGCTTGCTCATTTATTATTCAAATTTATTACAACAGATTTTAACCCATATCGGATTGCAATAAGAACTATTATCGCTCTTAACGACAATATTTAAAGTTGTCAGGGCCTTAATTAAACGTTCGGTCCTGGGAATGCAATTGCACAATGCTAAGCTGACAATTGGCTTATCGTTTTATCTCGGCATTAACTACTTTTATGTCTTGAATAATGTTTATTCAAAAGAAAATCTTGTTTTCTATTGATGTTATTTCCAAGTAAACAAATATCATCTTTACGTACACACACTCACGCTTTTCTGCCCTTGGGGTTAACAGAAACTACAGAGCGCCAGCTGACAAGACGTTTACATACTCCTATTGCTTCGGTTACGTGCTAAATCTGGGCATTCACGATCACCAAATCCACCAATGAATCAATCTTTATTGAGATTAAGAGATCAATAGTACTAGTAATAATGTAAAAGTAATAAAAATTATCCGAAATACACATAATGAATTATTCCGATCTGTCACCCCGCTTTGTCCCCTTAGGGTGACAGATAGGAAAAAAAAGTTTGATCTGTCCCCCTGTTAGCAATGAGGGGACAGTTCGAACTTTATTCACTCCTTAAAGGTTTTATCTGTCCCCCTATCACTGACAGGGGGACAGATGAAACTTTTTATTCCTGTTTGTCCCCCACAGAATTTAATATATTAATTCTTAAAACTAATGCCACACATACTGCAACATTACATTAAATTAAAGACTAGTGGTTTAGGTTTATAATCATCTGTATTTAAATAAGTTACAAATATTTCTTTTGTTTTTCTATTAATCAGCCACAGTCCCATAAATCACAGTAGGTACGTATAGTAGATACAATTACAATCAGTCTTCTGATTTGACTTAATTCAACTTAATTACAATAATATACTAATAATAAGAATATTTTTTTTTGTTATTGATTGATAGAATCAGTCACAGTCCGATAAATCACAGTAGGTATTGTACATATTACAATCAGTCTTCTGATTTGACTTCATATTAGGCTAATGAAGTCAAATCAGAAGACTTTACAAATGAAAACTTTTAAATAATAAACTTAAAGTTGTAAATAATCTCAAAATATTAATTAACGAAAGTTACAAATGAAAACTTTTAATAGACTAATAATAAACTTAAAGTTGTAAATAACCTCAAAACATAAATAAACGAAAATCACTAGTATAACGAATTTTAAAACTTTTCCAAAGGTCGTAAGAATAATATATGTATAAATAAAATATCTATCGCAACTTCTCCAACAAATGACCAATAGTAATTTCACCACCTACAAACTGCATTTGACAATTATGTATATATTCGTCTTTCATAATATTTCTCTTTGTGCGACAATTTCACGTCGGAGGTACTTAATTGGTTTTGGATCTGTTGTGATATGACTCTATAAAAAGCTGCATCCTTTTCTAGAATAACTAAAAACATATTTAAGTTGAGATTTTTTTTTCCAATTGCATTATTTAATCCATGGTGCCAGCCTTCCAGAAAGTTTGTAGTACGATGACGTTCATTAAAAACACACCATATTTTTCTAAACTCAGCATCATGCGGTCTAATCCATTGTTTGATCATATACAAACGAAATTTCTTGCTCTGATCATCATCTGGACTTTCTGATGTGATGTATGACCATCCATTTAAAATTTCATTATCAGGTATCAATGGAAGTACGGCACTCAGTGCCACTTGTCTTTTCAAAAGTTTTGACTTAGTTAGCCCAATAGCTGCTCCCTTCTTCCACACAGCTTTATTATAGTGAAAGAAACAGAAGACTGATTGTAATATGTACAATACCTACTGTAATTTATCGGACTGTGACTGATTGTATCAATCAATAACAAAACAAAATATTCTTATTATTAGTATATTTTTTATTGTAATTAAGTTGAATTAAGTCAAATCAGAAGACTGATTGTAATTGTATCTACTATACGTACTGTGATTTATGGGACTGTGGCTGATTAATAGAAAAACAAAAGAAATATTTGTAACTTATTTAAATACAGATGATTATAAACCTAAACCACTAGTCTTTAATTTAATGTAATGTTGCAGTATGTGTGGCATTAGTTTTAAGAATTAATAATAGGTCTTTACCTATGAAATTGCCGTTTTGTATGAAAAAATTTAAACGAATTTTTTTCATGTATTTTTTATTTGTATTAATCGAAGTAATCACCCATGCAATCAATGCATCTTTGCCATCGCAGTGGCAGTTTATTGATGCCCTTCTTAAAGAAATCAGCTGGACGGGAGGCAACAAATTCTTCAAAGGCATTTTGTACTGCCTCTCGGGTATTGAATTTTTTTCCCGCCAAGAAGTTATCCAAATTCTGGAAAAAGTAGTAGTCTGTAGGCGCAAGGTCTGGTGAGTAGGGCGGATGACGGAGAGCTTCCAACCCCAGTTCTTGCAACTTGGAGACCGTCTGCTGTGCAGTATGAGGTCGCGCGTTGTCGTGCAGGAGCAGCGGAGACGAGCGATTGACCAATGCTGGTTGGAGATGTGCCAGCTTCTCCATCATTGTGTTCAGTTCTTCACAGTACACATCTGCAGTAATGCTCACCCCGTTTGGTAAGAAGCTGTGATGAATCACACCGGCGCTAGACCACCAAACAGTGACCATCACTTTTCTAGGGGTAAGTTTTCGTTTAGGGCATTGTTTAGGTGCTGAACCAGGATCCAACCAACTTGCTGAGCGCTTGCGGTTATCAAACAGAATCCATTTTTCATCGCAGGTAACAATGCGGTTCAAAATTCCTTCATTTGTGTGTCTGTTGAGCAGTGCAAGGCACGTCTCGACGCGTACTTCGCGCTGACGATCATTGAGTTCGTGGGGCACTCATTTGTCAAGGTTTTTTACCTTGCCAATTTGACGCAAATGGACCAATATTGTTTTGACGCTAACGTCGAAAGCTGCTGCTAATTAAGCCGTAGATTGTGTATCATCAGCTTCCACAATCGCCTTTAATTCGTCATTGTCGACCAAAGTCTTCGGACGACCGCGAGGTTCATTTTTCAGGTCGAAATTTCCAGAACGGAAGCGAGCAAACCAATAACAGGTGGTGCGTTGGTTTGTAGTGTTAGCTCCGTAAACGTCGTTGATGTTGCGTGCCGCTTGTGCCGCGTTGCTGCCACGACGGTACTCATATTCCATAATTACTCGAATTTTTAACGTATCCATGATGACGAAAAAGATTGAAATGCGATGAAAATGTAACACTAATCAATAAACAAATGACTACTTTTGGAAAAAAAAATCCATGTTTTTAAAATAAAATTAATTTGAAATTAGAATTCTTACCCAAACAAAAATTATTTTGATTTGAAATGGCCAGTACTGCAAAACGGCAATTTCATAGGTAAAGACCTAATATATAAAATTCTGTGGGGGACAAACAGGAATAAAAAGTTTCATCTGTCCCCCTGTCAGTGATAGGGGGACAGATAAAACCGTTAAGGAGTGAATAAAGTTCGAACTGTCCCCTCATTGCTAACAGGGGGACAGATCAAACTTTTTTTTCCTATCTGTCACCCTGAGGGGACAAAGCGGGGTGACAGATCGGAATAATTCCAATGAAGTTTAGTTATTTAAGTTTCTTTTCCAAAGAATCATTCATGTTAACGTGTTTGGCAACTAACTAGCCAACCCATATTATGTACATATACGTCAATTAGTATGCAATAACATAGAAGATTTATCTGATCTGAGTCTGTTTAGTTTTTCTGATCAACAAACAATAACTGATAAAACAATTACAGGCATCCCCTTGACAACCATTTCCAGGAAAAGCCGCGCGAACTTTGTCACTACCTCATTAAACCAATTCCATAATATCAATAATATCAGCTTTCAATAATATTGCCCTGTCTTGTGACACGGCTGATACACTCGAGTACACTCGAGTGCCAAGCAACGTTATACGCTTGACGACCAACGGACCGGAAGGCTAGTGAGGGTAATGTTCAAAATACAATAACACATAACAACTGGTGTGGTTATGTAGTGGAAGAAATAAAGAATAAGTTGTGCGATTCAAATAATCTCCATGACGCGTTTTCCTTGGTCTAAATACAAAACAAACAGAATTGCAACAAAATTAAGTCCGGTTCACCAGACCGCGATCATGATTATTTACCATCGACAACGTGATCATTTTGTTAAAGTTACCTTCACAAATGGTGAATTTGGGGCGTATCCTGGACTGTCACTTGCCCCTCTACCACGTTACAGCCTGGTTATTTACTTTTAGCTCATTCATTAGATAAAAATTGAAATATTCTTTCATGTTGTGCATTAAAACATATGGAAATGCAGTATTATAACTTTAAAAGTACGTCTGTAAAACCAAGTAAAGCAGCGAAGTCAAATTTCGTATAGGGCCTCATAAGTTATTCTCAAGTGGTTTTATTCGCGTGTATTGAACTAGGATTAGTCCTATACGAGAACAGCCGTGACGTTCAGTTACCCGGAAACCTAAATAAGTTATACTAGGTGAATGATGAATGTCTAAACATAGTGTTAGAAATATTAACATTAAAACATATTTCTATCAAGTAGATAACGAGACGATAGTACCTACTAGGTTATCGAGATTTAAAAATGAATGCTCTCATCACCTCAAATGACATTACTGAACAAAAACCAGTAAATCCTTAAACCAGATACCACCAAAACAAACGGCCACGGGTTCACAACAAACATTTTAAAAGCGCAAGACTTTATGTCTTATACGCGGCTTCACGCGAGCTCTGGCCGCCGTCCAACGTATCTGCGACCAACTTCTTTACTATTGGTCGTAAGTCGTGCTGACGTGCACCACTGTGGGACCTTTCCATGGGTTTAGGAGCTTACTGCATTTGTTTATTGAAAAGTTCTTTGGAAACTGCTTAGAGTCTTTAAGAGTTAACATTATTTTCATTCTTTGCTGCGTTTAAAAAATCTGTATTTTTCATCAGTATAGGTACAGAAATAATTTTGTAATTTGCAACTGCCATACATTCACATTCACACTATTTAAAAATCATTTGACAATCACAACTATTAATTAGCTTTGCTAATCAAATGAATTTTTCAATAGTAGCCCAATAAAACACGGAATTTCAATTAATTTAATAGTTTTAACATTTGTGCATTTAACTCGTCAAACAAAATTTCATTTTCGCGGTTTGGCGAATCTAAACTGATTCTAACATATCATTTTTCTCAACAAGCGCCCACTCAGCTGGAGTCACTCGCAGCAGATGATCTGTTAATGTTAGTACAATTTCCGCATTGTGCACAAGATGCTATAATTTAATTAAAACTTGTCCACACACAATAAACACCCTTTCTTTCCCAGTAATACGTTTGATAATCCCGTGACGAAAGCTACAGTTATATCGTTATAGGTCTGCGGTCGCCGGCGCGGCAGTGTTAGTGAAATTTCATTACATTTCAGTAATCGGAACACTAGACAATTCCGTCATGGTCTAATGGTCGTGTTTATTAGGAATGTTCAAATTAAACATCAATAAAGTTTTATTGGAAATACTGTGGAGTTACGTCTTTATTGGCGGAAGGTATTGATCACCGATGTTAGAGGACAACGGGACGATTTTTGCTTGTCATGTTACACGAAGGTAGCACGTAAAGGAATATTGTTAACGGATTGTTTCGTGGAATCAAGGTATGTTTATTTAAAGCAGTTGCAGAATAAAAATCTTTCCAAAAGGAAAGATTTTTCCAAAAGGGTCATAATAAAGAAAGGAGTCTGGTTAGTATTATTGAATAACTAGCTTTTCCGGGCTTCGCCCGCGTGGTGGTCTGAAGATATTCCACCGGAATATACTACCGGAATGAAAAGTATCCTATATATTAATGCAGGTTATAAACTATCTGTGTGCCAAATTTCATCTCAATACAATCAGCCGTTTTTGCGTCATTGAGTAACAAACATCCAAACATCTAAATATCCAAACATATAAACTTTCACATTTTTAGTATTAGTAGGATAGTAGGATAAATTAATCAGATATTCAAACTGTTCTATGGCTACAGAATTCACCCATTAGTCATTAATTCTGAACAAAGTCATCAAACCAACTTGTAACACGCAAGTTCACTGTAAATAATAATAGTTTAAACAACTAAAAAACACGCTTTAAAAACCAAAATAAAAAAGTAGAAAATAATTTAATTCAATTAAAAAGCGTGGGGTGCTTGACATTAATTGATTATAAGAATACCTCAAAAAGTACCCCACGCTTTTTAATTGAATTAAATTATTTTCTACGTTTTTAGTTTGGTTTTTAAAGCGTATTTTAGTTATTTAAAATATTATTTATTTTCTATTTTTACTTCTGCTAACTACAAAAGCGTGATTTTTTGAGTCTTTTTTCCTTTATTTTATTTTTCATTTTTCTGTATTTTTAAAAATTATTGAATTGTCATCGGTCCTCGATAAGTTTACAAATTTTAAATGAAATCTGCCCATTTAAAGTTGGTCAAAATCGCGCCCTAAGGAGTCTGTTACAAACAAACATACAAGTGAAGCTAATATAAAGCGTGTAATAAATAACCCAGCTTATAAAGTAATAACCTACACACAAAACCGCACTATCAGCACAATATCACTACGTATCACTAAATAGTGGCACTGAAACAATTTTCTGTTGCGAAACAACTACGTCCTATAACACCCTTGACTTGATTAAGTACCCGTCACGCGAAATAAGGGTATATACGAATATTTACCCTTATTTACCCCAGTGAGATGAATTATACCATGAGTACCCGTTACACTAAAAATATAGCTCAGAAGGTGCAATACAGAAACTCATTGTAGCAGGCATAATAAATTTTAAGCGCATTAATTTTCCGTTATTTCCTGAAGGCTAATTAAAATATCTATATCACTCATAGATAAGCTTAACTTATCAAAATTGTTAATAGGTATCGATCAAATAAGCAGCTTTTAATCCTTTATACATCGCTCTGAGATTACAAATCTGTAAACTTAATTTGTAAGAAGCCTAATTGCATATTATCACACTTTCAGTCACAAACCGAAACTTTAAGGCGGTGATTTCTTGAAAACGCTCAAATAGGTGGTTTTTTAAACCAGTGTATCTCTTTAACCGCAAATAATTTTAAAAGCAAAAATGTATGATATGTTCAAGTCTTTTTTGCATATATATGTATGTGTATGATTTAATGCAACAAAAATATCATCAAAGTCACCTCTTAATGATCTAAAACCAGTTTATCCCTTCAATAACAATTATAATTATAATTAAAAATATAGGTACCATAAAATTCCAAATGCCAAACTGCATCCAGTGATAGATTATTATTTATTATTAAATAGTTAATATCTAATTTTATACGATTTTATTTGTATTTTTACAACAATGCTTTTTGCAGATTTTAACCCGTATCGGATTGCAATAAGAACTATTATCGCTCATAACGACAATATTTAAAGTTACCAGGGCTTTAAAGGAAATTCATAATCCATTCTTATGTTTGAAACAATCATCTGCTCGACAACGTAAAAAACATAATGAATATTAAATACTACTTAATTATTTAGTAGCATAAAAAAGATGTATAATTAATGAAAGAAGTCTCTGACTCCTGCGCTAGTTACAACTGTGTTGCATTATCAAAACGAATGGCATTGTCCCGCAGTTTATATCTGAGAGCTGAAAACGTTGATAATTAGTTGTAGCAGGCAGAAGATTTTTAATATTCACTGTAAAAAGTCTACCTGCTGAATATACTTGCGTAATTCAGACCCGTAATGGGTAGGTCATATTTATGACCCGGCAAAAGAAATATACGTGTTGTGATTTCGCGAATACTAATGAAAGAAGAGGAAATAATGTCTGAGGAGAAGGTAATGAAAGGTGCGAAGTTGAGAATAATACTTATGTTTCATATGATTTTAGGGTAAATGAGAATTTGATTTACCTGTATGTATGTATTTATCACGCAACAGAATCCTACGTATTTGATTTTCAAAGATAGTTATATTTATTAGTCTTTTGTGTGACAGAAACATTTTGCTGTGGAGGAAGTTGCATCGCTTCTTGTCAACAGATTTAACACTGAAAGAGATGATTGTTTGAAGATGATTTTATGGAATGTTTTTATAAACTAAAATATGAGTAACTGATCATTGCCTCTCCTTTTCCATCGTTATACGTGACCAAAAATATAAATCTGGAGTAGCAACAAACGACATTCGTCAATTTTCCATTCAACACTTTGGTATCAATCACAAAATTCTTCGTAACGGGTTGGATAAAAAATTGTTCATTCAAATTTGAATGCTTTTTTACCCTTCCGAGAATATCTAGTGTAACGATCTGACGACCGACACAAATTCACTGTGCACAATATCCGGACAATGTGACTTGTGCAATGTGCGAAATATCTGGACAAAGTGACGGACTTCGCGTAAATCAAGCTCCAGGTAAAACATTGGAAATAACAGTTGGTTACGAGAATAATTTGGGAAATATTTTATACATTTTCGACCATACTGAAAATAGTAACAGAAAGTTACTTTCTATAGGCCATTGTTTACAACATGTTTTTAGTAGCCAATAAAGAGAAACGTTAAATGAGCAAGACTGATCACTAGCATCAGATACATATGATCTATCCCTGTTTAAATTGGTATCATCTGAAGTTTATTGCAGAATACCTTTCTATTTATAAGTAAAGGAAAAAAAATACTGATGTTTATAGTTTAATTTCTGCGATCTACGAGCATCCTTGGGAAGTAAACAAGCGCCATGTTTCATTTCTCAGATGTGTTTCGCTCACATATTCTGCGCTAAGCTGCAAGTAGCTGCAAGTCGCTGCAAGTAGTTAACACTTAAGCCTCTTTTGTGAACTTAGCCCGTTAGTAACACGCGATAAAGTCCCTGCGATGTTTTGCAAATAATAGTAGGAACTTACTCAGAAACTGTTTTGCGATAAAATATTAAGAAAATATTGTAAGTGCGAAAGATTGTCTACCAACTAAATTTCATCAGATGGACCACTGACCTGTTTGTCAAACTAAAACAATTAATCAATTGATTCATCATACTCATAACATATCAGCTGAAAGGCTGCTAGACATATGCCTCTCCACAGGAACTGCTACTGCAACCAGCTACCAAATTGCGTAACACATTATTGGTAAACGATTCAGACTAATTTGATTCGTTTCTATCGCAGTTTGCTTAATTTGACGAATTTCGTATTGCGTAACCCTAATAACTGTGAAAGCGATTACTGATCTATTGATATGTCAGAAAAAATTGGGCATACCTCTATTTTTTGAATTGTGTTATTGTTTTGACATCTATCAGTTTCTTTGAAACCAACGAGCAGTCTGTTTCGCAAAGCGAAGGCAACGTACTCGCCGCTATCATTTTTAAACGCTTTACATATATTAGCTTCACTTGTATGTTTGTTTGTATGTAACCGACTCCTTTGAGCGCGATTTTGACCCACTTTAAACGGTCAGATTTCATTGAAACTTTGTAAACTTGTCGAGGACCGATGACAATTCAATAATTAAAAAAAAATTGAGAAAAAAAAAACACGTTTTTGTAGTTAGCAGAACTAAAAAATAGAAAATAAATAATAGTTTAAAAAACTAAAAAACACGCTTTAAAAACCAAACTAAAAAAGGAGAAAATAATTTAATTCAATTAAAAAGCGTGGGGTGCTTGACATTAATTGATTATAAAAATACCTCAAAAAGCACCCCACGCTTTTTAATTGAATTAAATTATTTTCTCCTTTTTTTAGTTTGGTTTTTAAAGCGTGTTTTTTAGTTTTTTAAACTATTATTTATTCTTCGTATATTTTATTGGGATTTACTCATTATATCTGTTAAATTATTACGAAAAAATATAAAAACACCAATGAAAATCAGTATTAGTGGTATTTTGAATAGTGAAGCAACGACGTGATTTTATAGAGATAATTGCAATAGTTTTCTTCTGTTACATGCGCTTACAACCTACAATAAAAATACGTAGATGATATTTCAGAATCGAGATAAATAGGTGGCATTTTATTGAAATACAAATTCGTACCTAGTACCGTAAACTTATCATATGCCACAAACCTAGCAAGCTAGTCGATAGTTTATGAATTGTAATTAGAAAACCAAAAAGCAATCAATTTAAAGAGGAAGAATAAAAGAAGCACACTTTGAAGAAGCAGTTTATGTCAATGTATTTCCTAACTAAGTACTTCGATTAACATAGCTACACACACACCATAATTATGTACATACATAGACTTATTTCCACATCATTGTCTGTTCCAGGTAATATCAATATTATTTTCTCTAAAAGAACCTATTGAATATGCCTAAATATCGTATCTTCAAAGTGTGTCAAAGTGTCAAGCAAAGCAACAATTGTTACACACATTGTTTGTTGTCAATACAAAATATAGATAAGGCAACGCATAATTACTTAGCAAATTATTACAAAAAATTAAATTAAACAAAGCAACAGAAAATATATCTAAGTACTTTAGTATACTTTTATCTCGGCATTTTTTTTATCTCGGCATCCATAAATAGTAGAAAAATACTGCTTACACAGAAAGATAGAGATTTTTTTTCTGATTATGGTGGCAACAAAAAACTAAAATCGACCATATGCGAGTTAACGGCATTGAAGCTTGGGGACGGCAGCGTCGGCAGCACAGTGACTCGAGCGACTGTTATGCACATGTTATACGTGCGAGTGTTAAGTTTTGGATTTCATTAGACATTTTATAATAATATCTTTGAACAAGTATTTGCTCACTATTTAAAGTTAATATTTCATTGCCATTGAACTCTTACAATACCTACTTGAACTCATTTTCAGTAATAAATCACGTTCATTTGTCGCCTCAAATGGAGATAAAGACGAAGAGATCACAATAAATTAAGAAGGTGACGTATCTATGTACGTGGCTCGCATCTTTAGTGTCCACAACGAATTTAACGAGTTTTCTAAGAAGATAAATTAGGTGCGATCGTATTTTTATAGCAGCTCAATTAAGATGTATTAAAAATACATCTGTTTTCATTGAAAGATACTTAATTTTGTGTTTCATAAGGTGGAAATTTTCCTTGGTGGTTTAGTACACACCTAAATTTATGGCAGTGGAATGTTTTTACATTTTTTTTATTGTTTATACTTTACTTTAAAAAAAATCTTCTGTCTTATAAAATAATCATTAATATACCATAACCACGGACCCAAATTTTACTGGAGCGATTGACGAACCTTACCTACGGAGCATAAATGTACTAATTGGTACCAAACTAATTATCTTCCATAATTGACCCACGCCTCACCGCCCGCCCCGGGTTTATTTTATATCAAATGTGACCCTCTGATCAAATAGTCAGATTGCCATTAAAATTAGGTCCGTACCTAATTGTCATATTGGTTATCTATAGATAATGTTTATTTACGCCTATTGGGTTTATAAAACCAGGAAATGGCTCAATTTGTAAATCGTTTCGAACAAGAATCGTAATTTTTTAATAATGTTGTGTCTCCCATATCTACTTATGCGATAGCTTTTTTACAAACTGAGACGTTTTCGTGCCTCTGTAAACAAGTAAAATTGGCGTTTTCAGCTAGTATGAAAAATACTTATTTATTAAATAGAAGCCTGAAAACTTATGCACCAGACATACGTGTTATGTCGTGCACACTTGCATTGTTCAGACGTGCTCGTCAGCAATATTCGATAAATATTTGATTTAATAATAGTGACCTACTTTAGTGCGTTACTGTTCTAATGTTTGTATAAACAATTGCTTTGTGTATAGTTTTGTTAATGATGAACAAGAAATAGTGAACTTCTAATAAAATAAAATTGAATATACAGCCTTGCCTCGCTGTTGAAGACGACGACGCGAAACCCAGCCCTCGGGTCAGTCACAGTTGATGTTTTTTTACGCCCGTGATTCAAAAATGGAGGTATCAAACTTTACCTTACACGATAACTGACCCATTAAAAATATACGTCTTTTTGGTGACGGGAGATTGTAATGTAATGGAACGGTCACATCTTTCCGCCTTTGCATTGTATATTCCTAAACCTTTTATAATTAATGGTAATCAAACAATATCGCAGTCTCACTACCAAAGCGGCATATTAAAATTGAATATGCATCGTTCGTTCTCTCTCTACTTTAATATTCATCGCTCGCTCACTACACAACTCAATAAAACGTGTTTACGAGCGGCAGGCGATGTATAGCGAAGCAGGCGCCCATGAATTGCTAACGTGCGATCAACTCGCGCATTATGTAGGATTTTATTCGACTCAGATATGCGAAGTATCGAGCTTAGAGTAACTGCAGTTTGTATGAAATATGGAATTATAGCAGGTTTATAGTTATGTGAGTGAGCGACTGGAGTTCAAAGATCACCGTTTAGAAGTAGAATATTATACGCGTTGGTAAGTACACGGCATACGGTATCTCATTTAAAATGGTGTTGTTTTTTTATTTACTATGTGTGTTTCGGTTTCCATTAAAGTTATTACATCTAATAATATTTGAACTGGTAGTTTACGATACGAGTGAGTTCCTTGGCCTATTCTTATTTTAAAATAATTATATCACGTTTTTTACGTTCTGAAGGGGTAAACAAACTCTTATTTCGCCAGTTATACATATTTGGTCCCAAGAAATAAAAAGCAAGTCTATTGCCATCAACATGGTATAATTATAGACTGGGATGCTATAACTTTAAACCGTTCAATCGTGTACACTTAGATACATTTACAACCACTACGCTCCGGTATAGACGAGCACAAAAGTGGGCATAAAATGTCGTGTGTGATGCAAGTTGCAGTCGTGAGCGGACTGCCGCGCCATTACACGGATTTGTGGCAAATTGCCGCAAACGTTGAGTGCCTCTATACACAGTTACACAGGTACAAGATACATGTAAGAGAAACGAAATAGCTTGGCATTTTGGATATAAACATCTTTCCACAACAAGGTAATGATGACTTTCATTGCGTAGCGTATTTTAGGGTCAGAAGGAGTTTTACAAACTTCTTAGAATAAGGTGTCGATTGGGAATTCGGAGGACACACCAAAAAGACTTTATTAACAGTATTTTTAAAGATGACTGACACAAGAAGTAACTTTTTTGTACTTATGACTAAATTTTGTAAGCACCAATCCATCATCTATTAATAGGTTCACTTCAGCAGGTTACTCTACAATTAAGAAAGTGTGATTTTTTAAAATATTTGTTAGAATTCCTACTAATATTAGGTCTTTACCTATGAAATTGCCGTTTTGCAGTACTGGCCATTTCAAATCAAAATCATTTTTGTTTGGGTAAGAATTCTAATTCCAAATTAATTTTATTTTAAAAACATGGATTTTTTTTTCCAAAAGTAGTCATTTGTTTATTGATTAGTGTTACATTTTCATCGCATTTCAATCTTTTTCGTCATCATGGATACGTTAAAAATTCGAGTAATTATGGAATATGAGTACCGTCGTGGCAGCAACGCGGCACAAGCGGCACGCAACATCAACGACGTTTACGGAGCTAACACTACAAACCAACGCACCACCTGTTATTGGTTTGCTCGCTTCCGTTCTGGAAATTTCGACCTGAAAAATTAACCACGCGGTCGTCCGAAGACTTTGGTCGACAATGACGAATTAAAGGCGATTGTGGAAGCTGATGATACACAATCTACGGCTGAATTAGCAGCAGCTTTCGACGTTAGCGTCAAAACAATATTGGTCCATTTGCGTCAAATTGGCAAGGTAAAAAAGCTTGACAAATGGGTGCCCCACGAACTCAATGATCGTCAGCGCGAAGTACGCGTCGAGACGTGCCTTGCACTGCTCAACAGACACACAAATGAAGGAATTTTGAACCGCATTGTTACCTGCGATGAAAAATGGATTCTGTTTGATAACCGCAAGCGCTCAGCAAGTTGGTTGGATCCTGGTTCAGCACCTATACAATGCCCTAAACGAAAACTTACCCCTAGAAAAGTGATGGTCACTGTTTGGTGGTCTAGCGCCGGTGTGATTCATCACAGCTTCTTACCAAACGGGGTGAGCATTACTGCAGATGTGTACTGTGAAGAACTGAACACAATGATGGAGAAACTGGCACATCTCCAACCAGCATTGGTCAATCGCTCGTCTCCGCTGCTCCTGCACGACAACGCGCGACCTCATACTGCACAGCAGACGGTCTCCAAGTTGCAAGAACTGGGGTTGGAAGCTCTCCGTCATCCGCCCTACTCACCAGACCTTGCGCCTACAGACTACTACTTTTTCCAGAATTTGGATAACTTCTTGGCGGGAAAAAAATTCAATACCCGAGAGGCAGTACAAAATGCCTTTGAAGAATTTGTTGCCTCCCGTCCAGCTGATTTCTTTAAGAAGGGCATCAATAAACTGCCACTGCGATGGCAAAGATGCATTGATTGCATGGGTGATTACTTCGATTAATACAAATAAAAAATACATGAAAAAAATTCGTTTAAATTTTTTCATACAAAACGGCAATTTCATAGGTAAAGACCTATTATTATAAATGCAAAAGTAATTCTGTCTGTCTGTTACGTTTTCACGCCTATACCGCTAAACCGATCGTCATGAAATTTGGCAGACATACAGCCTGGGATATGGAAAAGGACATAAGCTACTTTTTTACGCGTTTACCGACATCCACGTGGGCGGAGCCGCGTGCAAAATCTAGTCTTATTATAATAACAAAGTAATAGTAGTTATAAATAGATGTTCAATGTCCGATCAACGGGCCGGTCGGCGCAGTAACCTATTTTCCTACAGTTGACTTACTTCTGAGGGAGGTACTGATCAATATGGAAATTGATGTCAAATAGTATGCAAATACAAGGGATGTTTACAATGAACAGTAGATCCGTTCAAATGCATGGAAGCTGCACCGCGCTGAAGATAAAAAGGGACTTAAGTGATTGTATAATCACAATTTTAGTGGCTAATAATGAATGTACTTGAGATAATAATATGGAATTATCATCTTCTTGAATTGGCACTCAGAACATTTCACGTTAAAGTAACGATAAATTGTTTTTGAAACAAAAGTACGCCATACACAGAATGTTTGAAATCGTGAGATTGTTAATAGATATGGTTTCACTTCCAATTTGCTGATCTGTAAACATCTGTTGCACTTGAATGAGTTACCCAATCAAGCTAATAAGTTTTTCTTTAACTTTTATAGAAAACTAAAACAATAACAAGTTAAATCGGTTCTTGAAATAAGTACAATTAATATAACCCTAATTACAAATGGAGCAATTTCTCCCAACAGTAACAAGCGATATAACAATATTAAAGCTTTAGGCTACTTTAAAAGTACATTAAAGCGTTCCTAGACTGTTCGCAGCTCGTAAATCAATTAAGCTGGACTATTAGCTCGTTGTATAAGCTACATGTGTACGAAGGAGGGTAATCCAGAATTTAACAACGACTAACTTCAATTAGGATAGAATGGAGTTTATATCAGTTTGAGTACAGCGTGATTGCCTTACGCTGGCAATATAATTAACGGCTAGGACAATATCTCCCGGATAGCTTTGTAAAGGGCTTGTCGCTAAGTAGCTCAACCATTTTGTAATTTTTTATTGTTTATTGATATATTTCATTATATTTGGCGACAATTGGGTGTACTAAAGGAACCCTTCGGAGAATACAGGCAATATGTTATGTGTTTTCTCATTGTAAATCTTTCTGAAAGCCTATTTAGTTGAATATATAGCGAAATCGGACGTCATACCATTTGATTGATAGTTTTAATTACAAATTTCTTTACAGCTGAGTCTTGACCGCTTGAATGGCTTTCTAAAATCGAGTATCAGTTTAAATCAAACTTTCCTTAAGTGCAGTAATAACATATTTCTGGATACAGAAACAAAATAAATACCAAGAGCAAATAGTCTTATAAGTAGCTACCACAGTGGGTATTCTGCACAAAACAAGCCTTCACGTTGCAGACGAGAAGTTAATTACCGTTCTTTCATTCAGTATTTATGTAATTTTCAATAGCCTCTACTTAAGAAGTAGGTCCCACGCTAAGGAGGGCTACAAGCTAACGACAATATGTCTAAACGTTTCTGATCTCAACTCTGAACTTAGGCATCGTATGTGCTGTTAACATATTTTTTTAACGCATTATACAAAATTTGTCAATGGTTTTGATATTTTCTCATATATTGTTTTCCTATTTGAGGCAGTCGCTCCAAATAAAATACTGGTATTCAACTGCATCCAATTAGGCTGAAATTTGACCCAAATATAGTTGAGAAAAGGCTAGGCAGATAATGATGAAGATGATTGTTTTCTTATTTGCATTGGAAATTGAACTTAAAACAATAAGATTCCACACATTGTGTCTCATGCCCAGGAACCATTTATTTTTGTCACAGGCAAGCCTGGTCGATGTGCGTATTTTATTTGACAGATAGTAACAGTGACTAGTAGATAATTATTCAAGCGTCTAATGTGAGTGGCGCCGTCTGGCCTAAACTGAGTTTAGATAAAAATGTCTACTTTTTTTCCGTAGAGTATTCGACTATAACAATAATGAAAGATGCTTAACATTTTTACATCGTATTTTTGCATTATTTGTAAAATTACTAAACAAAGCTATAATGCAAGGTGTTAGTTTAATGAACGAAAGTTGGTAAGAGCGATCCAAAAACGACGGTGCAAAATCATTTCTATTAACATACCATTCTAGTGCCAAATGTGATCTTTGAAATAAGATACCCACGGGAAATATATGAAACGAAAGTGCATCGCCACTGTGGTAGATATGTACTTATGTGCAGTATCTTCATTATTCCAAAAATACATTTTGAAGGATTAACAATGAGAATGCTCTCGCGGACGTATCGGTGCTGGTTCCATCCGAATTTACTTTCCGATCCTTTGGGAAATCACGTTTTTGTAGTGTATTGGCAGATGGTGTTCATTTCATCAAAAAGTCTGTTACTACAAGTAACTACGTAGGTACAAGTGTACACATTACTATCTGGAAGTCGGTTGTTTCTGCATATCCCCACGAGAAACTCGCAATACTCAAAACTTTATTTGCATTCCGCAATGTGTTTTAAGGGAGTGTACTACGTGAGCTCGACAAATGGATGTGCGATTAACGCTTGTGCAGCAAAATTGTACTGCGACTCATGATAGTTCGAACGCACGCTTGTTCGACACACTGAAGCTCAACATCACGCTGCGCTGGTGTGACAAACGATTGTGAGACAGTAGTGCGACACTACGGTAGTGCTACAAACAATTGTGTGACAGTATTGTAATAAGACAGTACGTTGGTGCAGTATTATCACCCTGACTTTTCATACCATGGAGTATCGGCAGTGGACACGAGCGCGGGTGTGTTAAAAGGAAGGCCGTATGGAGGCGTTGCAATTTTATGGAAGAAAACGGTGTTTGTCAATGTTACACCGATTGACACCGGCTCGACGCGCGTGGCGGCCGTGTGTATGCAGCTCGACGGCGGACGGAGTTTCGTCGTAATGTCGGTATATATGCCTACTGAGGACGCGGACAACCTGCCTCTGTTTACGGAATGCCTAGGTGTGATCAGTGCGGTTATCGAAGTGAACGATGTGGAGAGTGTTTTTGTGCTCGGTGATTTTAATGCCGACGTTTCGCGCTCAAGCAGTCTATTCGGGTGTAAGCTGATAGAGTTCTGCCATGATCAGGACTGGGTTTGTGCGGATCTTGCTATGCTTGGTTTGTCCTCAGATTCTTTTATATATTTAAGTGATGCGCATGGCACCACAAGCTGGCTCGATCATTGCATAGCTACATCAGCAGGGTTGACTGTAATTGATAATATCCAGATTTTAAACGATGTTTATTACTCAGACCATTTCCCATTAGTAATTAGTTGCAATATTGATGCCATTATGCCTAAAATTAATAAATCACAGTGTCAGAAAAATAATAAGGTAATTTGGGGTTCTAGAACTTTTGAACAGAAATGTAATTATGCCAAATTATGTGATAAGTATTTGAACTCTTGTGACTGGCCTAGTATTCCCTGCCAAGGTGTCTCATGCCAAAGTAATGATCACTCTCACCTAATAGATCAGTTTTATTCTCAAATAGTCAAGAGTTTATGTAAAGCTGCTAAATACTCGTATCAGGGCAAAACCTATAACACCAAAAACACGGTTGTTGGTTGGAACTACCATGTTAAGGATTGTCACACAACAGCTCGACAGTATTATCAATTATGGATATTGTATGGACGCCCTACTCAGGGAAGGATTTATGATGACATGATTCACAGTAAAAAAGTTTTCAAAAATAAGTTAAAATGGTGCCAGTTAAATGAAAATAAAATAAAAATGGACATTGTAGCTACACACAGATACAATAAAGACTTCGGAAACTTCTGGAAAGAAACTAATAAATTAAATTATAAATGTAGTCTCCCCTTATCCATAAATGGTGATCAGAATCCTGTTAATATTGCAAATATGTTTGTAAATAAATTTAATCCGCCTCCACCGTCACCTCCGACCACTACTGTCAGCTGTTCGAGCGTGTCGCGCTCAGCCCATGGTGGCGCGGACACCCCGCCGCCGCCGCGGCGCGCGTCGCTGACGGCGGCGAGCGCCGCGGAGGCGGTGCCGTCCGCTAAACTTAGTGAGTTACACGTCACAGCGGAGGATGTATTTCAATGTGTTAAAGGTATGAAACGTGGCAAGTCCCCGGGTCACGATGGGCTCAGTGTCGAACACGTTTTGTTTGCACCTGAAGTGGTATTGGATAAAATTGCTTCCTTATTTAATCTTTGTATTGACCACAGTTACTTACCTCAAGACTTTATGAAAACCACCGTTGTACCCATAATAAAAAACAGAACCGGTGATGTGTCCAGTCTGTCTAATTACCGCCCAATATCACTAGCAACTATATTATCAAAAATTTTCGAAAACCTGATTATGAAACACTTAAGTGAAACGAACATTCCGCTTAATAACGCACAGTTTGGGTTTCGTCGGGGCCTGTCCACTGACCTAGCTATCTTTGCTCTGAAAAATACTATCTATAAATACTTAAGTAGAAATACAACAGTATACGCATGTTTTTTAGACCTCAGCCGAGCTTTTGATACAATTAATTACAATATACTTTGGAACAAGTTGAGACAAACCCATGTGCCGAATAAAATAGTAGACCTGTTTGAATATTGGTATAACAATCAAAGCAACCAAGTCAGATGGGATAACGCCTTTTCGGAGACGTATAGGCTGACCAGTGGCGTGAGGCAGGGTGGCTTGACTTCCCCGGTGCTATTTAACCTATATGTCAACGACCTGCTCGAGGAGCTGAGCAGCACCAGAGTCGGATGCCATATTGGCGGTGAATGTTTAAATAACCTCAGTTATGCAGATGACATGGTTCTGCTCAGCCCCTCGGCCAACGGCCTCAGAAAACTCATTTCCATTTGTGAGAATTATGCAGCTCGACACCAATTAACCTATAATGTTAAAAAGACAGAAGTAATGATTTTCAAACACGGCAATGGCCCTAATAAGATATTGCCAATTACTTTGTGTGGTTCAAAATTAAAAATAGTTAGTCAGTTTAAGTATCTCGGACACATCATAACGGAAAATTTAAAAGATGACGATGACCTGGAGAGGCAAAGACGTAGCATTGCATGTAGAAGTAACATGCTAAATAGACGTTTCTTCCATTGCTCGAAGCAAGTAAAAATAACTCTGTTCCAGGCCTACTGTCAGTCGTTCTACACCAGTCAACTTTGGTACAAGTACACGAAGAGTGCATACAACACTCTTCGTGTACAATATAATAACGCGTTTCGGGTCATGCTCAACCTGCCCTGGCGGTGTAGTGCGACTGAGATGTTTGCTGAGAGCAGAGTAACCGACTTCTTTGCGCTCATGGGGAAGCTCAGGGCGTCGTTCTTTTTGCGTGTGGTGGCAAGTCAAAATACTGTTGTCAAAGCTGTTTTTCATACTGTGCATTTAACGAGGGAGACAAAATAAATGTACTCAGCATTGTTACGGGGTATATTTGTTTTGGCTTCCTTGGTGTGACATGGTGGGTAGTTTTATTGTTATTTTTCTTTTCTTTACTGTTTGTATTTATGTTCGTTTGTTTATTTTATCTTTAGTTTATCTTTTGTTTTAGAATAAGTTTTCAATTTTAATTTTATGGGTGCTAATGCCTGAAATAAACGATTAATAAAAATAAAAATAAAAAAAAAATTACAGTAGTTTGGCACTACCAAAGTGCGAAAAACGATTAAGAACCTTAGATTTTTAAATGAAAAATAACAAAGCAACAATAAATTCATGTATGAAAAACAAACTACATTGCAATATAGTCAAAACTATTTATGGTATCAAAACAATAAGTATTAGACAAAAACGATTCGATCAGCTCTCACCGTTTATGATGTTTTTCAGTTCTGAGCAGTTTTACAGCCAATATTAATTAGACAACATGTTAAACTATTTTGCTATTTGCAACAAATTATCTTACTGTATCAGTCACTGTCACCTATTTTATATGCTCGGGACTAGGTTTTTATAGGGTCATTGCATTCCTTTTGATGCAAACTTTTTTCGATTGAGTTTTATTTAATTTCTGAGATTTCTGAGTAAATATGTTACGGACAATATTTTTGTTGTTTCTCTTTATGTCCTAGCAGTGCTTTGTCAACTCTTGTAATCAATTTTGTTATGAAATAGTTTATTTCAAGGTTGTGTGCGTTCACCCAGGTGATTATTGAATTTAGTACTTCATTTTTTTTTTGACAAAGACTAATAACGAAATGTCATCCGCGAATAAAACACATGATCCCTCGATGGTGTTCGGTAAGTCATTAATATATGTTAGAAATAGGAGACATCTTAATACATCCCTGAGGTATAGAGGCGCTAATTGATTTGGCATTTGATCGGACTTTTCTATTTCGTTATTCTGGTGATTAAAAAATTATATTTCTACTATTTGCTCTCTATTCTTCAAGTAGGATACAAGCCATTAATGAGATTTCCAATTCCGTATAATTTAGTAAGCAATATATTAAATTGTACTTTGTCGTACCAACTGCTTATTTTTTTACTAGATTATTTCTTGAATGTACTTATGTAGGTATTTATAGACTGCCAAAGTTGTTTTTTTAATTTTTTTTATATTTTCGTGTGATAGCTGACATATGGCAAATATTTTAATTTTATGTTTCGTAACGTTAATTACGTACCTACCATTGTATAAAATCAAGTTCTGACATAACAGACAGCGGTTATCCTGGAGAGTTTGTTGCGCCACTTCTTCTTCCTAGCTAAAGCACTAGGAATTTTGACGTTCAAAAAGGGCTGACACCAGCCTAGTTTGATTAAATGACTTTTTTTTTTTTTTGTTCAGCGGTGTTGTTAAAACCACACTCGTCAAATATTTTTCGCAATATTTGTATATCCCATCAAACATGGCAGATTTGTCAGGCCAACAGATCCAAAAAAATACTGCCCCATAATTCTTCTGCCATCAGAAGAACTAAGGGGCGGTAATTGTTGGGATCTGTTCTTTTATCTTATGGATCGGTTTAACAAGTGACACTTTTAATAGATCAGGGAAGGCACCTTCTTGAGTTCATAACTTAAAAAAGTGTGTGTTTATTTATCAATTAAAGTGAATGCACGATTTTCAAAATTGTAGAATAGTGCTTAGTCGCACCTATGCAGCACAACCTAACAAGCTGCGTACCCGTATAATGTCGGCACAACGCAGCCCACAGTAATTAACCTCTGTGTTTGTCTTGAACGTCGACGGTTCGCCAACCAACCAGTTTACTTTTACACCTACCGGTTTATCACTACCTATACTAACCGGTGAACGATTAATCCCGCCGGGCTTGGAACCAAAGTTATCGGATCTAGAACGGAGATAGAAAGCTGAATATATTCGCAAATACCGAAGCCCCAAGTTTTATGGTATAGAATGGATGATCTGTAGGTATGTAAGGAAATCGGGAAGCGTTGTTCAGAGGAACGAATGAAATTGTAAAAAATTAAGTTTTGGTATGTAACGATAGACTTTTGCGAGTATTTTTAATAAGTTCTAAACCCTGAAATCTATTTCATTGCAAGTGAACGTGTAAAAAACTTGTTTCACTTGTTTATGAGGCTTAACACTTTTAAATTTTAGTAGCTTGGCATAGCTTATATTTATTTGTAGCATCGATGGAAAGTATTAATTAATAAACTATGGTATAATTTCATATAACATGTAGTTACGCTTATTTGAGCAATTAATGCATTGATATGTTTTTGATGACGAGGTAATTAAATGCAATTTTTCTGTCACATGTCACGCTATGGGCTAATGTTACACCAAAGTTTTATAATCGTTAGATGATCAAAACATATTTATAGTAATAAAAATTAAACTCTTTTGATATTCCATGTTTTATATGCGTTTCGAAGTATTTTTTACGAGTGTCGACAACAGTGTCAGGAATTTGAATGAGTACCTGTCATGAGTGTCACGTGTGTCCCGGAGAGTCACTAACTTCCTGTACATTTAAATAACGCTTTACTCTATTAAAAACTTGACACGTAATTTGTTTTCCTTTCCTATCACAAACACTGCACTATTCGCTGAAAACCACTCAATGAACAAAATTAACAACTCATTTGTCAAATTCTAAGCTCAGCTCTTGCCAGTAATTAATTTTAATCCATTGAACCATTTAAATGTCCATGTCATTTAGTTAACTGGACAACGTTCCCAAAATTCAATCAATTATTAAATTTTGTTCTATTAACAGCGAAATTACGGCTATTGGACATGTCAGTGTAATTAATTCTGCCATTCATGGCTTTAAAAGTTACTAATCAATTAGTGAACACGTAGCATTGGAATGTCTTCTAAAAGGTGGTCTGATGACCTTGTTAAGGTCTTCACAGGAATTAGCTGGATGCACGAAGCACGGACCAGCAGCCTAATTAATTAACTTAATTTTCTGATTACGATTCCAAAACGAAGCAAACTCTATTCGGAATCGTTTTCCATAATCGGAATTGTGTAGTTAAAATGAATCAAATTCTGCCCAAGTTTATTGGGATGTTCCAATTTATTACGTTTAGGCGTTTTCTTTCATCACAGTCATGTGAACTATTCGGTTCCGCATAATTTTGCTATAAATTAATATTGTTTTAATTACAATTGGTGGTCTATACTATTGCTTATAAATAAATGAAAATATACAATGATTGCTTAAAAAATGTAAAATCAATTCATAAAACACTTTCTATTAGAAACTACTACAATTTAAAAAAGCAACGAAACTTTTTACTGTTCACGTTTTAGTTATCTGTGGCAAAATTGTAGAAAAGCAGTGTTGTCAACTTAGTGGGATTTCCGCTAAAACTGGGGGTTTGGACACCCCAACTAGCAGACTACATTTTGCTTTTAGCGGCTGGTAGTTTTTTTTTGGTTAGTCTAATTTAGTTTGTGGAAAACAAAACAATAAACTAGGTAATAAAGTTTTAAATCGAGTAATTATTATAATAACATGATAATAGATAGATAATAAAGCTTGTATGTTTCTTACTCTTTCACGCAAAAACTACAGAATGGATTTGAATGAAATTTGGCACACAGATAGATTATAACCCAGATTAACACATAGGATACTTTTTTATCTCGGTAGACCGTTCCCGCGGGATAATTTCCGACTTCCACGCGGGCGAAGTCACGGGCGGAAGCTAGTTGTTTATAAAGTTTTATGTAAAGTTTTATCCTGGTTTCTATAATAAGTACTAAGTTAATAACTGAGTAATTACTTTCATGTTGATGTAGAAGGTCAGTTAAGTGGCCAACAAATCCTTTCGTACTGATATTATAAATACAGGCGTAATAACTCTGCCTTATTATCTCTTCGCGCCTAAAAGACTTACCCGATGAGACAGATGTCGTTCACTTTAAAAAGATATGGGCTGCCCTTCATCTTGGATATTTGTTTTAATGATAAAATACAAAAGACATGCAACACGAAGTCGCGAGCAACAGCTGCTTTTGTAATACAATTGATACTCGCTGATAAAACATAAAAAAGTCGCTTCGACTGGCGATTCGGTGGGCCGCACGTTAGTGGTAACAAAACCAGTAATAGCTAGGCTCTTCTTCTTTTGAAACTCCACACTACGTGAAGCCAGCTCAAGGTTAAAGAGTTTTCAGTTCCGTGGCCTACTGTACTAGTATAGGATATCTCAGAAATAACCACAGTTAACCTTCAAAACTTATTTATTATTCTCTGAACTTATTTTTATCAAAACTTATTTCCTAGAATTAATCACCACGGAACAACAATGCCAAGACCGCTCGCTGCCAACTCCCATCGAAAAGTCCCCGATGCATACCAAGCCACTGCAACTGTCACCACCAGTGTGCCCAGGGCAATAAATGAAGTCTCCCGGTTTTATTTAAATACGCATTTCCGCCGTCAGTATGGCCATTACAAAAACTTTAAACCTTACACTAGTTTGTCATGGATTAGTTCTTGTCCATACGAGAGAACAAATATGAGAATTATAGAATGTAATAAAAACTTTAAAAAAAAAAACAACCGACTTCCAAAAAAACACTACAAGTAGGGTATTATTGGGCATTCTACCCCACCTTCCGTTCCATCGGCTCACTCCGTTCGCCTCGTCACTCTCGGTGGAGTAGAATGCCCAATAATACAAATTAAATCTGTGCAGCGAAATACTGGTTCGGCGCCTATTCCGCCCGATGGATTGGATGGAACTTATCAACATAATCTTTTCCTTTCACAGCATTTAAATATAAGCAATCAGGAAAGTGTGTAACATGCTGCAACCAAGGATCATCGTAAATCTCCCAATCTTTGATACTACCTCCACAAGAAAAACACATGACTTTATCGTTTACACCATTTCCACAATAAAAAAAACCTGCATCAGCCATTTCCATCACCAATCTTTTTCGTGAATCGGTTGTCGCCCAATAATGTCTGAACGAAAATACACGAATTTGGTGTTTGTTATAAATTTCATATCTAGGACAGTATTTTTTTGGATTCATTTCAAGAGCTCTTGATACGTCTGTGTATAGAAAAATAATGAAGACAACTATATTTTGTAGTGACTAATAAATATACAATAGAGATGCGTGGACATATTATTAATATAGATATCGATGACTTACCTTGCTCGATCCGTGCATAGGTACTTACATACTAAATAGTAAACTATACGTTCACAAAATTTATAACGATGTATAAATGTTGATGTAATTTATTTATTGGCCCATTATTGTTATAACCATTTCAATGAGACGCCATGAAATTTGTAAAACAACCACAATCTTTACATGTAAACAAACTCTGCGTCCAGTCTCAGGAAACTGGTTTTCGTCATGGAGAATTATTACCTAAATCCATACGATGCATCATTTGCGGGCCGTCAAATTGTGGAAAAACCAATTTACTAGTTGGTCTTCTCATACATGAGAATGGATTAAGATTTCAAAATGTTTATGTTTATTCGAAAACCTTACAACAACCCAAGTACGTATTTTTAGAAAAAGTTTTGCAACGAGTGCCAGATATTTCGTTTCAGAAATACCATGAAAATGAACAAGTACTAAGTGTTCAGACCACAAAACCGAATTCTGTGATTGTATTTGATGATGTTGCTTGTGAAAATCAAAACAGCATGCGTGATTTTTTTACAATGGGGAGACATAAGTTCATTGATTGTTTTTATCTAAATCAGACATATAGTAAAATCCCTAAACAACTAGTAAGAGACAATGCAAACCTTATCGTACTTTTTAAACAAGATGAGAAAAACATGAGACATGTTTATGATGAACACGTCAACACTGACATGTTATGGATTGAATTTCGTGAAATGTGTTCAAAAATATGGAGTGAGCCGTTCAATTACGTTGTAATTAATAAAGATTGTTCCAAAAACAGAGGATGTTATAGAAGTAAATTTGACACTTTTGTAGTCTTTGACTAAGAACACGAATACGTAAGTATATAAGACCATTACCCGTCTGTTATTTTTATTCACCTTACAACGCTAAATCAATTACGACCTATTTTGCAATATGGAAAAATCATTGAAACGACAAATTGTTGATGCGGCAGAAGCTGTAAAGATAAAAGTACGAAAAATGAGAGATGTTGAGATTAGCAATAAACAAGCACTGGAATCCGTTTTCAAACCTGTAACAGAACCTCTCAACCTAATTGCTAATGCTAGTAAGCAAACTCCGTTCCTGCGTGCTAGTAATGATTTTGCTGATGTTTCGTTTACTAACGAAGCTTTGAAAGAAGGAACTGGTAGCGCAGGAAATAATGATAATAATAGTGATGAAGACAAATATGAATCTGATATCAACAGTGACTCTTCTTATGAATCAGTAGTTGAAACGAATCAAGATTGTGATACGTCATCCTGGTCAATATCTTCAGAAGCGTTGGTAGATATTCCATTTGGGGTTAGAGCAGACCGCGGGAAACTGATGTTAGGTTCTGCTTGCATAGCGATCAACGATCAAGACATCACCGTGGCTGGACGTAAATACCGAAATACACCTGGTTTAAAACAGTTGTTGCTTAAGAAAGATGTAAACTTAAGCTTGGTTACTGATAGTGATATGCAAAATTATAAGTCGATGCTACTTAATACAAATGCACATCGTCGAGACTATGAGCCAAGTAAACCAATAAAAAGTAATAAAGGACAAAAATATTTGCAAGTTATTAAACCTCTTTTTAAACTAAAGAATGCAGTTCAGGGAAAGGGTATACCATTAATAAAGAGGTGGAGAAAAAACGTAGATTTAGTGTACTGGGATAATCCTAATGAATTAGTGGAAAGGTTGAAATTATTAATTGCGTCTAGAGATGCTGGTAACACAGGATTAGATAATGAAATTAAATCTATCATTGAAGAATTACGTGAATGTAATGTTATAAATAAATAAATATTGAAAAATGTTTTTATTTTAGTATCAGCCTCTCGATATAATACACCTTAAACATGAACGTAGACAAATTCGGACACTATATTCACAAAAGAATGCGTTTATCAGACTTATTTGAGTTTAATGAGAATGCATTGCTAAAATCAGAAAACGGAGATTTTGATTTAAAAACTTTAAGACTGAGAGGAATTAGATCTCCAGTAGAAGCAGACGATGCTGTGAACAAGGATTATGCAGATCGATTGAATGCTAACATGTTAAAAGAATTAAATAATCTGGCTGTGAAGAAGGATTATGTAGATCGATTGAAAGCTGATATGTTAAAAGAATTTAATAACATGATTGGTTCATTGCGTTCTCAAATCATAAAAGATGCAAAAGGTACAGTTCAGGCTACTTTAAAAGCAAGGATACCTGAGGTTTCATCTCATTTGCAAGATAAGTTTTATACTAAAGCAGAGGTAGATAAATTACTTCAAAAAACTCCGTAATGGTAAAACAGCAAATTGTAAATGAAATACACAAAGCGGCCCGAAAAAATTTTCTACGACGTTCTGTTATTCTGAAAGGAATTAATGACTTATGGCAAGCAGACTTGATGGACATGCAAAATCTGAAAAAGTATAACAAAGGTTACAATTTCATCTTAGTAGTGATTGACTGCTTCTCAAAGTATGCCTGGGCTGAACCGTTAAAATCGAAAAATAAATTTGATGTTACTCGTGCATTCGAACATATACTGCTCAGTAGTCGTAATAATCCTCTTAACTTACAAACTGATATGGGGACAGAATTTTATAACATTATTTTTCAAACGCTCATGAAAAAGCACAACATTAACCATTACTCATCATTTTCTACTAAAAAAGCATCAATTGTAGAGAGACTGATTAGAACTGTAAAAAATAAATTATATAAATATTTTAGTCTCAATGGAAACTATAAGTGGTTCGGTCCACCATTGGAAGATACATTGAAGAGATATAACAACGCAAAACATCGCACTATTCAATTTAAACCGGTTGATGTGAATAAATGTAATGAACAAGTAATCAAAGAAAACATACGAAAAATAAACAAACATGATTTAGTTCAGCGGAGACCTAAATTCAAAGTTGGGGATTGTGTTCGTATAAGTAAATACAAACATAATTTTGAGAAAGGTTACACTCCTAATTGGTCAACTGAATTATTTAATATAAAAAAGGTAAATAAAACCTTACCAGTGACATATCACATAGAAGATCAACGAAAGCAAAACATATTAGGAGCATTTTACGAACAAGAACTGCAAAGATCGCATTATCCTGATGTTTACTTGATAGAAAAGGTTTTGAAAAAGAAAGGAAATAAATTGTATGTCAAATGGTTAGGTCTAAACAGTGCGGAAAACAGTTGGATTGAAAAAGCAGCAATAATGAACTAAGATATTATATAATAATTTTTTATTTGAAATCCTATCATTATAATTTGAGTAATGCAAGGAGGTGGACTAGTTAATCGCATAATTAATAATCTACCATTCGAAGTTCATTTGCCAGGATACAATTATTGTGGACCCGGCACCAAACTTCAGAAACGTTTAGCGCGAGGTGACCGAGGTGTAAATAAGCTAGACGAAGCTTGCATGCAACACGACATTGCGTATACAAACCATACCGACTTATCAAATCGTCACAAAGCAGATTTAAAACTACTTAACATGGCTAAACAAAGACTTAAATCAAAAGATGCAGGGAGAGGTGAAAAACTAAGCTCTTGGCTAGTGAACAAAGTTATGAAAGCGAAAATAAAGTCTGGATCTGGCATTAAAACATTTAAAAACCTAGTCTCAAAAATAAAATCAAAAATTAAAAAAATCAAACGCAAAGATAATAAGACTATAATAAAAGTAGCTTACTTAACCGCAAAAAAGTTATTTCCAAACATTCATCATCGAATTCGAGTACCCCGAGTAATCCCCATACCAAAGACTGGAGGAGTTCTTCCTTTAATTCCAATATTTGCTGGTTTATCGGCTTTAGGAACTTTAGCTGGTGGTGCAGCTGGCATTGCAAAAACCGTCAATGATTACAAAGCAAGCAAGCAAAATTTGCAAGAAACAGAACGACATAATAAAGCTATGGAGGCTTTAGTGTTAGGCAAGGGATTATACATTAAGCCGTATAAAAGTGGTAAAGGATTGTTTATATCATCTCCAAAAAACTGAAGAATTTGTTACCCAATCGCCCTCTAACTAATGTAGACATCCAAAGGTATTCAAGAGACATTCCATATTTTCGTGGGGTCTACATGAAGGATCGACTACCTAGCACGCCGAAACGCATTGAATGTGGTATCGTTAACTTAGACGATTCTAAGAACGAAGGAACGCATTGGGTAGCTTATGCTAAAGTATACGATCACTGCGAATACTTTGATAGCTATGGAAATTTAAAACCTCCAATGGAATTGATGCAATATTTTAAAAATTGTAAAGTGTTTTATAACTACACAAGATATCAAAAATTTAACGCAGTCAATTGTGGTCATTTATGTTTAAATTATTTGCAAACTTTTTGGAATAAAAATGTATTATAAAAATATATGCTTTTCTTTCATTTCAATCATTTGCAAGATGTCACTCACTTTGTCGATAACTGGAGACTCGTCAGTATTAACTACATACTATCCTAATACGTTGCAACTAGATGGAGAGTATGAGTGTGCTTTATTGCACTTTTCAACTTTTAATTCTATTCCAAACATTGATAAAAGTAATAATAAGTTCTATTATGGCTTTAATGAAGTTACTGAAATACCGGAAGGTACTTATGAATTGCAAGATATCAGCGATTATTTAAAATCCGTAATAAAAGATGCTGTGATCAAACTACAGTGCAATAATAATACTTTAAAAACTACCATATTCTGTACCAAAGACATTAATTTTATCAAAGAAGACTCTTTTAGAAGACTATTAGGATTTAACAAACAAATCTTGAAAGCAAATAAATGGCATGTATCGCAGTCTCCAGTCAACATTCTACCTACGACCGTAGTCAGGATTGAATGTGATATTGTAAGCGGTTCATATGTAAACGGTGAACCAAGTCATATAATTCACGAATTTGCACTTAATGTGCCGCCTGGATACAGGATCATAGAAATCCCGAAGAACGCAATTTACTTTCCAATCAATCAAAACAATATAAGCTGCATACATATCAGACTGTTAGATATAAACAAACGATTAATCAATTTACGTGGTGAAGAAGTACAGGTATATCTGCATCTTAGAAGAAAAAAATGATTGACTATAATAAAATTGTATCTCAACAAGTGAAGAATATCAGTTCTGCTCGAGCTACCTATCAAATAAGACCTATCGCTAAGAAGAAAATAAAATTAACGAAAGACAGTAAAGCATTCCTTAGAGCGATCGGATTGTTAAAATGAATATCTTAGACGTTTTATCCGCTCCAACTTACGACAATACCATAGAAGGAATCGAATTTCATTCCTACAAGCCTTATGTAACGAGTTTCAACAGGAACGATGAAATCCGCATACCTATCAACCAACAGGACTTGTACATATTACCTTCAGCTAGCACCTTATATTTAGAAGGAACTGTTATCGTTACCAAAAAAGATACGAAGGACAGAGCTACTAGTATCAATTTCACGAACAACGGTCTACTCTACTTGTTTCAAGACATTCGGTATGAGCTAAATGGAGTGGAGATTGATAAAATAAAAAATGCAGGTATAACAACAACCATGAAATCACTCATTTCAATGAATGAAAGTGAATCAAAAATATCTAATGCCTGGGGCTGGAATATTGATGGCATAAAAAATGTCAATGGAGGAAGATTTTCTGCTTCCATACCACTTTGTAACCTCCTCGGTTTTGCTGAAGATTTTAAAAAAGTCGTGATAAATAGTAGACATGAACTGATATTGTTACGAAGTAACACTAATTTGAACGCTGTAAAACTTAATACTGGCGAAGTAGTGGAGGATGTTCAGATCAACAAAATCATATGGCGTGTGCCGCATGTTAAAGTATCAGACAAAGAAAAAATTGGTTTGTTAAAAGTGTTAGAAAAAGATCGACCACTTCAAATGATATACAGAAATTGGGATCTCTACGAATATCCAGCTTTGCCTAAAACTACAAAACATACCTGGTCTATCAAAACTTCATCTCAAATAGAAAAACCAAGATACATTATTATAGGTCTACAGACAAATAGAAAAAATAATGCAAGTTCTGACATGTCTCAATTCGATCACTGTCATGTTCGAGATGTTAGAGTGTATCTCAATTCAACTTATTTTCCGTATGAAAACCTAAATGTGAGTTTTGCTAATAACAGAATTGCTTTATTATACGAGCAATACATCAGATTTCAACAGTCGTATTACGGACGTCGGTCGGAGCCCATACTAAGCGAGAAACAATTTAGAGATTTAGCACCGCTGTTTGTTGTCGATTGCTCTAGACAAGCGGATAATCTAAAGACAGGTCCGGTTGTGGATGTGAGAGTAGAAATTGAGAGTGATTCAGAGATACCAGATCAAACTTCAGCATACTGTCTCATTCTGAACGACTGCATTGTTGAATACAAACCATTAAGTAACATTGTTAAGAAGATATCATGAAGGCGGATACCATTATAGTAGAACTCCAAGGATTTAAAGATTCTATAAATAATTTTATAGTCAAAGAATTGACCATTGCGAGTCAGGATCATTCACAGACGTTCTTGGTAAAACCCCCATATTCATTCCATTATCTAACACAAGAAGAAAAAAAGCATGTGAGGTGGTTAGAAAGAAATCGAGGTATTTACTGGAGTGAGGGGTACATAGACTACAAAGAGTTTCAACGCCTTATTTTACCATACTTAGAAAATAAAAAAATTATTACAAAGGGTTTGGAAAAGATTAAGTGGATTAAAGAGTTATGTGAAAATTGTGAAGTGATCGATATAGGTGAGAAGGGATGTCCTAATTTAGAGACATTAAAAAAAAGGTTCTGTAAAAATAAAACTGATTTTAATTGTGTGAACCATAAAATGAATTGTACATTAAATAATGCTGTGTGTATTAGAAAATGGTATGCTGACAATAATATGTCTGTATTTAATTTATTTTAATCATTATTGTTTGAATATTTAATAAAAAATGTCTAGCTACTTATGAGTGTTTTATTTAATATAATCAGGGTAACCTACATAACAAACTTTAAATTATCTGCAGCGAAATGATATTTCTTGTTCATTTTAAACGATTATTCTAAAACAAAAAAATATATATATTGATAGCAAATAACCTATAGTTATATCATTACACTAGAGCTAATTTCGAGTTCGAGTATAATTAAGTAATACAAAATAAAACATAATTTAAATTATTAAAGAATATTTTTTTTATTAACTTTTTTACATTATTTACAATTATTACAAACTAATTATAATTACCTACCCAATAATAATAATAACTTCCCCACATAGTTATTTAATGTTTTCTATACATACATACATACTTAACATACAAACTTGTGATGTATGATCATTATCCTAAATAGATACACAAATCTTACAATTATTACAAACTAATTATAACTACCTACCCAATAATAATAACAACTTTCCCCACATAGTTTATTTAATATTTTCTATACGTACATACATACTTAACTTACAAACTTGTGATGTATGATCATTATCCTAAATAGATACACAAATCTTACAATTATTACAAACTAATTAAACTATCTACCCAATAATAATAATAACTTTTAACACATAATTTATTTGATTGTTTTCTATACATTCTACATACTTAGATGTATGATCATTAACCTAACTAGATACACAAATCTTACAATTATTAACACTAATTATAACTGCCTACCAATAATAATAATAACTTTCACACATAGTTTATTTAATTATTTTCTATACATTCTACATACTTAGATGTATGATCATTAACTTAACTAAGATACACAAATCTTACAATTATTAACACTAATTATAACTGCCTACCAATAATAATAATAACTTTCACACATAGTTTATTTAATTATTTTCTATACATTCTACATACTTAGATGCGTTTGTTCCCAACGAGTAACACCCTCAAATGTCACACTGTTACTCGATGGGATTTTTTTCTGAAAAAATTCCCAACCGGTCACACTACCAGTCACACTGTTACTCGATGGGAACACAATAATGACTTGGCGACTAATAATGTTAGTAGGGTGGCAAAGATAATATATTACCAGTCTAGTTAGAGTAGGTTATTTTTTTTTTATGGTTAGGTTAGGTTAAAACTGTGACTTCCTACGCACGAGCCGAGCGAGCGAAGCGAGCGGTGCCGCGGTAGCGGCCGGCGAGTGCCAGAAACGACTAGATTATGTAGAAAATCTAAACCTGCTCTAATAATACAATAATAATATATTATTTATGAATGCCCATTTTCTATTTTATTTTCGCCATTAAGTTTCCGCTTAGATATTAATTCTGTTCCCAAAAGAAACTTGTAATATTGTGACTGGTTGGGAAATTAGTAATAAAAAGTTCCCATCGAGTAACAGTGTGACTGGTTGGGAATTTTTTCTTAAAAACATTCCCATCGAGTAACAGTGTGACATTTGAGGGTGTTACTCGTTGGGAACAAATGAACATTATGATGATCTACGTGCTGTCCTACAAAGATTAGACGATTACGGGATTACCATAAACCCGTCGAAGTGCGTCTTTGGCAAGCAAATTGTCAAGTTCCTCGGCTATGATGTATCAGAAGAAGGAATCAAACCACCACTAGAAAAAGTCAAAGCTATTACCGACTACCCCAAGCCTGAAAACATTCAAGAACTACGACGTTTCCTTGGGATATTGAACTTTTATCGTGACAGTTTACCCAACGCTGCAGGTATTCAAGCACCACTGAATGCATTCCTGCACAACTCGAAAAAACGAGACAAAACCAAGATCAACTGGACAAAACAAGCTGAAGAAGCCTTTGAAGCGTGCAAAGTGGGCATACAGAACGCCACTATGCTTGCTCATCCATCACCGTCTACGAAAAACGCATTATCTCTAATGTGCGACGCATCGAACACCTGCGCTGGCGCTGTTATACAACAACGGGTCAACAACAATTGGATTCCTCTCGGCTACTTCTCAAAGAAGTTTTCTGATACGCAGCAGCGATACAGCACATTCGATAGAGAGTTGTTGGCAATCTATATGGCTGTGAAATATTTCCGCAACATATTCGAAGGACGTGAACTCATAATCTACACCGATCATAAACCGCTCACATACGCCATTCACAAACCACCGTCAGCTAGCGACACGCAGCGGCGAACACGGCAACTACTGTTTATCAGCGAGTTCACAACAGATATTCGGCATATTAGCGGAACAGATAACGTAGTGGCGGATGCCCTTTCGCGAGTTGAGACAATCGACGTACCAACTCCAATCGACTACGTACAGCTAGCTACAGCGCAAGAGCGAGACGACACGATACCAACACTTATCAAACAAACCAACATTCAACTAAAGAAAATCACGGTTCCCGGAACAATCAAGCCAATATACTGCGAAACATCGACAGGAAGCTTACGACCGTATTTGCCAAATGACTATCGTTGCATCGCTTTCAAGGCCGTGCACAACTCTAGTCATCCCGGCATAAGAACGACGCGGAAAATGATTCAAGATCGGTATTTCTGGCCATCAATGAACGTCGACATTGGCAACTGGGCAAGACAATGTACAGCGTGTCAACAATCAAAAGTACAACGTCACACGCGCAGCGACATCGAAACGTTCCCGATCTGCGAAAGATTCCAACATATACATATAGACATCGTTGGTCCGCTACCTACGTCAGCACACGGACACCGGTACCTGCTAACAATCATCGACCGCGCCACACGCTGGCCCGAAGCTATCCCAATGCAAGACATGACGTCAGAAACTATAGCAAATAACGTCTACGAAACATGGATATGCCGTTTCGGTTGTCCAACCACAATCACGACAGATCAAGGACGACAGTTTGAGAGTCAGCTGTTTCACGAACTCGCAAAACTATTGGGCGCTGAGAAAACCCGTACTACTGCCTACCACCCGCAGAGTAATGGAATCGTCGAACGTTGGCATCGATCACTAAAAGCGGCACTCATGGCAAGACTCGCGGACAACAACAAGTGGCTGAATGAACTACCTACAGTGCTCATGGGACTTCGTGCTGTAGCCCGGACCGATACCCATACAAGCCCGGCTCAACTAACATACGGACAAGCACTACGTCTACCCGGCGACTTCATATCACCATCTACGAGCAACACAAGAATGAGTCACGACTGTGCGGAACAATTACATCGAATTATCACTCAACTTACGCCATCGTATGTGCCGCATAGCAACAAGCGCAGTATGTTCGTGCATAAAGATCTGCAAACATGCAACTCAGTGTTTCTACGAATAGACACCATCCGCAAGTCACTGCAACGACCGTACGAAGGGCCTTACCTTGTCTTGGAAAGAAACGACAAGTACTTCAAGATACAGATGCCCGGCAGAACTGCAAACGTCTCCATTGACCGCCTTAAACCTGCGTACACAATCAACACAGACAGCGAACATCGCACCGCGAACATAACTTCAAGCTCAACATCATCTTCGACTACAGACCCTAAGACATCAGTGAATGATGAGCGGAGAACCAGATCCGGAAGGCTCGTGAAGATGCCCGTACGCTTCGCTTGAGGGGGAGTCCTGTAGCTGCACCTACGTCATGTATATATGCATCCATTCATCATACGCGCGCGCCGGTGGCTGGTGTAATACTGTCGACCCAGGCCCGGCGCAAGCTTTTATATGTGAGCCATAATGCGAACATTTTCGTCTTACCGACATATGATTTGTTTATTTTATTATAATATGCATGTAGGTAGCCTTAAATAATATTGTAAATATTTTTGTATATAATAGGTGTAGTTTGGCAACATATTCATTCTAATCTCAACCGTCTTTCACTTCACACTCTACCAGGGACTCCTACCTCCACATTTGGTTATAATAAAAATAAATATCTATGGTTAGGTGACTGTGAATCTTATAAGTGTACATCATTATCTACTGTTAAAATATTATCATGAGGGATAATTCGGGTCCATGTGGTTCGGTCTTGAAGAATATGGGCTCCCCATTTCATGCCGTGGGTGTCGTAAGCGGCGACATTGCGAACTAGCGGCCTAGTGCATACCATTGTGGCACCTTGGGGTCACCCGTTCGGTGGCAAGTAAACCACCAACAATTGCATTCCCAGAGAGGGTTGCTGTCAGGCTGGCGGCCGACTGTTAAACTTTGCCAAAACTTTAAGCAACGTGATTGATAATGATATGGTGCACGATAGGACTAGAGCGTAACCCATAGGCGACGCGCAGGGGCTGCACACGGCCCCTTCGCTGTGGTAAATGGATAAGGGTTATGGCACCAGAACGGGCGGGTGCGACGTAAGACGAAAGCTTGGAGTGGGAGAGGTGTGCGAGCTGGAATGTAGGTACGATAACTGGAAGAGGAACGGAACTAGCAGATGTTTTGAAAAGGCGAAAACTGAATATGGCGTGTCTGCAAGAGACAAAGTGTAATGGTGTGGGTACAGTTTTGGATAGTCAGTTGAAAGAATTTGTGGTGGATGTTAAAAGAGTGATAGAGTGATAGCTGTTAAAATGAAATTGGAAAGTTGTGTGGTAAACATAGTCAGGGTGTGAGGATAGCGCAAAAGAGAAGTTTGCGAAGAACTTTGATCGTGTGATGATGGATATGTAAGGTAGTGAAAAAGTGTGAGTGGTTTTAACGGGCATGTAGGAAGACAGAAAGATGAGTATGAGAGAGTTCATGGTGGTTGGGGATACGGAGACTGTAACGCTGATAGTGAGACATTGCTGCTAGCTGCTTCGGATTTCGTGTGTTACTTCTATGAATTGGTGGTTCGAAAAACAAAATGAGCATCTTATGACTTACAAAAGTGGTTGCCACGCGCCACATATTTACTACTGGCTAGGAAGACGGAACAGTCTTAAAAGTTAAAAAAAACTGTGAAGTGCTCCCAGGTGAAGACTAAGTTGTAGTTACTGTTATATTATATTAATACCAAGGGATATTAACATTAACTTATTAAATACAACAGATTAATCTTGCTTGCATTATTCTGTAAAAACTGACCCTAGAGTTCACTTTTGACAACCGACTAACCCGACTATTCCCGACCACCGACCGGTTAACTTACATGTTTTAAGACTGACAGTGTGACAACTAAATTGTACCAAAGTACGAAACCTAGTTAAAAATATATAATATTTAGTTATGTACTGGACAGGAAAATTATCAAAGAGAAATACACTAATGGGTATGGAAACAAAAGTTATTTAAATGAAAAATATGATAGTGCTTTCCACAAAAATAATTAAATAACTCTAGCCCGCGGCTACATTTCGGAATTGTTTCGTATTTCAATGAAAAGCTCACTCTAAATTATTAAACAAAGTAAACTAGGTAAAAGATGTCGTTAATTACAGAAGTACGTTCAAAAGAGGGCTTTTGAATGATTTCAGAGTAGATAACATCTATAAATACAATATTATTATATTATAATTATAAACTCATCTTGCAAGGGATCAATGACTAAGTCCACAATAGCGAACATAGGCCTCTTTAAATTCGGACACAGATATTGTTTCAATCTTCACTCGTGTTATAAATGCAGTAATAGTTTGTTTCTCTTTGTGTTGTGTTCGTTTTTAGTAAAATCTGGAGCAGATAATAAATTATCTCTAACATCAAACATTTCCTGTGGAAAGTTACTGCTGTATGTGACACATGGAGACTACTTCATTGCATCCAGCATTAAAGGGCTATTTTAATGCCCCGTTTTAATGCCCCGTTTTAATACCGAGAAAAAAAGAAGCTAGTATGCAACAAATTCAGTATGAAAATCATAAAAAAATTAAGTAAGCGCTGTTTGAGTCCGCATCGTTGGTGTTCATGAAAACGTTTGGTCACAGCTGTAACCTGACCTAACAGACTGATTGGAGTTCCCTAAACAACCCTTAGTCAGCTAATGAAATGTGCTAATCAACCTGAGTTTCTTGTTTTCGCTTCTTTCGCTCGTAGTCAAAGTATACATGCTTAACTCGAACTGAAATGGGAGCTCGCTTGACTCGCTCTTCGCATGTGATATTGTGATCCGCTCACTTGTGTGGCAGTTAATCTCGCTTTGCTCGTTCGTTTTGATAGTAGGATTGCTCTGGGTGTTGGTCTTGTGAGGGGCTCGCCTCGCTCGAATTGCTTGAGTTAGCGCGCTCTGCTCAGTTTTGGCGTCATATGGCTCGCTTTGCTCGCTCGACATTTGTTTTTCTTGTAAGAAAGCTCGCTTCACTCGCTCTTTACCTGTAAGCTCAATCGTATCAAACGCGGGTTCGCTTCGCTCGGTCGACTTAAGTGCTTACTCTTCGTGTAAGTAAACACGTTTTGCTCGTTTGTGACAGGAGTGGGCTCGTTTGGCTCGCTGTAAGATCGCTTGCTACGCTCGCTCTTCTATTAGTAAACGCACTCTACTCGCTCGGCTCGTAAAAAGTATTCACAGTTCCTGCCTTACCGAGGAAGGTATAAGCAAGCTGTAATAATCCCTGGGTAATCAGTGCAAGCCTTTCACTAGTAACTGCCGTAGTATGCTCGCTTCACTCGAGTCGAGTTCAGATCGAGCGCGGATGTAACAGTTCCCTCTCCTTCATTGAAGGGTCTTACTAAGTCTACTGCCATTGAAATAATCTAATGTTCTCTTAATAATTACTTGCACGATGACACGGCGCCACTGATTCTTAACTGCAAATCAAGTCCTGCTTATTTATTTATTTTTTTCAAATTTGACCTATCTCTCGTTGTTTAATAACAACAAAGAAAAGTTGTTTAAAAAAGATTTTAACCGCTAATGCGGTTAAAATCTTTTTTTTTCGGGCAGAGATATTGAAGTCATAACCAGTACCTACACCAAGCGAAAGACGTTTTCACGTAAAAAAGATACACCAGCTATATCTCAAGTATAAGTCAAAATAAACGGCGCAATACAATCACAACTTTTCATGCTCCGCATCAATATTATCCGGCAGACTTTCATGCAGTTTGTCTCACTGTAAAATATAGCCTTTTCCACTAATATATTGCTTGGTACTGTCATACGAGCCTCGTGGAATATAAATAACAAATGTATTGGATTGTTCGGCTAACGAAACAATGCGTGTTTCTCGCATTCGTTTAAATATTGCGTACTGTAAATATATGGGCTGAGCATTGATTGAATGGTGCGAGAATTAAATGGTGTGAAATGTTACAATACAGTTGGTTGGCGGGCGTCGGATAGTCAGCCACAAAGCTTGATGTAGCGTTGACGAGTTTCTATTTGTTTTTTTTTTTGTGACGGTTGCATACTGATATTAGTTTGTCTGCTTAGGAAGCCCCTGTTTATTTTGTAGATTAATTCAAGCCTCTGCCGGTGTAGATACTAGATAGTTATGAATCGAGCAGTTTTTGCCCTCTTCTTACTTTAGATAATTATAGCGATAGTATAACGGTTGCGTTCTACTTAATGTTTATTTCGATACAAGTTTAATGAAATATGATACAATAAGTGCCCTCACCATCAAAAAATTATTATTAACTTAAAATTTTTGAGTACCATATTTTGCGATATTATGACAACAAGACAGCAATCTCGTTCCTATGTTAGGCTTATTTTGTAACGAACAACTTTTGAAGTCCACTTTTGAAGTGCCTACAACGTTTCATTCCTATTAACTTAGATTTTCATTTACTCTCTACCTAGTTAATTTGCCGATTGTACACCAGGAAACCAATATTCTTCCCTTCTGGACGTGTTAAATTATTTTTAGAAACTGTTTAATTATTCAGAACAAAAATTTAAGTTCATATTCTATTCCATCCAACTAAAACAACGCGTTTATTTATACGACAGCATTTCACGTAAGATGCTTTGCAGAACTCCAAAAAACCCTAATTTGGCCACACAAACCGTATTATTATTATATGAAACACGTCACTATGCCTTAGTTATAACAGTTTGTTAAATTGAAAAGCGACAAACGTACCTCAATCGCATGATATATTTAGCTTGTACGAACGGCCGACAAGGGATAAAAAATTGTCTCGTCATGTCCGAGCTGCATTGTTATTTATTACACATGGTTTTTAATTTTTTAGTGTTATAAAAAAACATGGATTTGTGTTTATTTTTTTGAGCATATGTGTGAGTCAAATATCGCTTTGTTGTCCATTGAGTTACTTTGCAACGGGCAACTCGCATCATTTTTTTGATTGACCGACTTCTTTGCAATTTAAAAGAATCATATTAATTAAAATAACTGCTTTGACTTTAAGTTTTCGACATTAGAGAAAATAGCAACAATATAACTGCTAGAAATATTTCCACATCTTCGTGAGTAATAGCATTACGACAGACACGCATACATATTTCTCAAGATACAAAGTGCAAGGTAAGGAGTACATTTGCTCACTCACTCTGCGACTGAGTACATCAGTAACCCAGTTTTAGTAGCTTCAGTGAAGTTAGTCTTAAACTTGTTCGGGACAAGCTGATACACTCTCTGTTTTTATTTCGACTAGTGCTTCAGATTAGAAAGGTATCTGCTGTTTAAGGTACGAGTTGTGCAGTTTAACTTAGTTTTGTTTAGTAGTTCTTAGTTTCTTACATTGTAAGCGAGGTTTTATTTGTTGAATACTTTTACCTGTAGTTTAATGTAACATACATTTACATTTCTCTTGAAATTCAATAATTCCTAATCACTTTCACAAACAGCTTAACTGCAAACAACTTATTCCTTAAGTACATTTCTACAAGTCTTAGCGAAGTAAGTGGGCAGTGAACCACTCTAATTTACTATTCAGTTGCGGCGAATTTACGATA